>CM057449.1:137109166-138325000 GCA_016271365.2 Neoceratodus forsteri | reverse complement strand
CTTGACCCAGATAGGAATTTCTCAGGTAGATGGCACAGCCCCCACCTCATTTGGAAACCCTGTCCTGCCTGAATATAGAATATCCAAGTTAAAGAGTCTGGGAGCTGGGAGGAAACTGGACAGATGGGTTGAGAACTGGCTGCAGGGTAGACAGTAGAAGGTAGTACTGGGGGGAGACATCTAAATCCATAGCAGTAACAAGTGGTATACCACAGAGCTTAGTGCTGGGATTGATTCTGTTTAACGTTTTCATAACTGATATTGCAGTGGGGATTAAGAACAAGATCAGTCTCTTTGCAGATGACACAAAGATTTGTACCGAGGTAGATGGGGGGAAAAGTACTTCAGGAGAATTTTGGTAAAACTGGAGGAATGGTCTCACACTTGGTAGCTTGGTTTTTAATGCCAAGAAGTGCAGAGTGATGCACTTAGGATGCAAGAACCTAGGACACAATTATTGCCTGGAGGGTGTCCCGTTAACAAAATCCAAGGAGGAGAAGGATCTGGGAGTGCTGGTAACTAGGGAGATAAACCACTCTGCTCAGTGCAGGAAGGCAGCAGTGAAGGCAAATAGGATGCTAGGGTTCATAGCAAGGGGGATTACTTCTAGGAGTAGGGAGGTCATCTTGCCCCTGTACAGATCCCTGGTGAAACTGCACCTAGAGTACTATGTGCAGTTCTGGCATCCCTACTTGAAAAGGGACATCAAACAACTGGAGGGGGTACAGCCCAGGACAACAAAAATGATCCTGGGGTTGGGGGACAGACCATATGAGGAGAGACTGAGAGAGCTCAACATGTATACCCTGGAGAAAAGAAAAGAGTGAGGGGATATGATTGAGACCTTCAAGTACCTGAAGAGTTGAACATAGTAGACACCAGGTGTATGTTCAATCTGAAAGGTGGAAGGGGAAACCAGGGGACACTCTATGAAGCTGGAAGGGGGCAGGTTCAAGAGGGAACTGAGGAGGCACTGTTTTACAGAAAGGGTGGTGGCAGGGTGGAACGCTCTGCCAGAGGAAGCTGTAACATTCCAGACTGTTGGGGGCTTCAAGAGGAGGTGGGACAGATTCAAGGGAAGGGTACAAATCGGGAGGGAGTGGGAGATGGGGGGAAGGCATATGAGGGAGGGGGTAGCTGCAGTCTAATGAACTGAAGTGCTGCACACTCAGGCAGACTAGATAGACTGAATGGCCTGTATCTGCTGGCAATTTTGTACGTTCGTATGTTCGTACGTGTCCTGGGCTTAAATGACATATACGACTGGCTGTCATCTGCATAGCAGTGAAAACACACGCTGTAAGCATGTACACTGCGAACAACATGGGTGAGAGGATCGAGCCCTAAGGAATGCCACAAGGTAGGGGTTTTGGGATAGAGGAAAAACTCCCCATCACCACCCTCTGCATCCTACCTGTGAGAAAGAACTCGAACCAGCTGAAGACAGTGCCAGTGAGTCCACAGAGCATCCTCAGGTGATCAACAACACACCATGGTCCACAGTGTCAAAAGCCGAAGAGAAAGAAGAGGCAAGAACTGACCATTCTCCTCTATCTCTAGCACTGAGGAGGTCATTATGCACCCGGACCAATGCTGTTTCAGTACAATGTCTAGATCTAAACCCTGATTGGAGAGGCTCATACATGTCAAAGGTTGTGAGACAGATGTGCACCGAGCTACAGAGTCATTACTTTCTCAATAACCGTAGCCAAAAAGAAAAGATTAGAGGCTGGTCTATAATTCGCCAAGGAGTCTGGAATGAGAGATTGTTTCTTCCGAAGGGGCTTCAACGGTGCCTCTTTCAAGGCACTAGGGAATAACTCCTCTGAGAGCAAACACTGGATACCCTCAGCAAACACTGGACCTATGGACTCCACATATCCCACAAGGAGATGGCTTGGGCCTGGGTCCAGTTCACAGCACGTGGGCAGCAGCTTCAAAACTGACTCACAAACCTCTTCCATCCCACTGGCCTAAACTGTCTCCAGACAGATAGAGTACTCCTAGAGATGACCAGCTCACTACTGCGGGGCTGTATTCATCCTGTTGGGTAAATCTCAGAGCTTATACAGGACACTGTCTGAGAAGAACAGAGTGAACTCTTCACACTTGGCAGCTGAAACTGCTCTTCTCGGCTGCAGACAGGTAGGACAGAGTAATCTGTCCAGAGTCTGAAAGAGCTGAGCCAGTCTGTTACTCCCTGAAGCAATCTCCCCGGACAGGAATACTGCCTTCTTATGGGAGATTGCTCTTTGATACTCAGTATAGTGAGTTTTCAAAGCCAGACTATCCTCCTCAGATCCAGACCTCCACCAACAACACTCCAGCCTCTGACCCCTGGTTTTCATTTCCCTAAGTGCCCTGTCAAACCATGGGGTCTCAAGTGAGACCTGGATTGAATATGGACTGGTGAAACAGAGCTGAGTGTCGAGCTAACAGCTCTGTTATAGGCTGTCACCACCTCACCCATTCCTGCCACACAAGCAACACTCACTTCTGAGAGGTCCATTACCACCAACAGTCCTTCTGGGGACAACCCCTTTAAAGGGCAATAATGGACCATCTCCACAGGGAAGGACCACTGAAGGGGGCCCTGAATGAGATCCCTACTGTGAAATGATCCGACCAAATGACCAGATCAATCTTGAGGTTGCTAATCTGAAGCCCCAGTGAGAATACTAAATCCAAAGCATGCCCATGACTGAGTTGCAGTACAAAAGAACATAAGAAGTAGCCAGCAGAAGGAGACCACCTGGTCCATCATGTCTGCTCGATGTATATTGGGGTTTGTATTTTACCCCTACACCAGTGTCCGTGCCCCCTTCTCTCCTTCGCCCCTCCCTTTTCCTAGGTCCCACGACTTCCCTCTGTGTTTGTCCCAGGCTCTTTTGAATGATCCCACTGATCTGGTTGCCACTACCTCCTCTGGCACCTCATTCCATGCTGACACCACCCTTTCTGTGAAAAAGTCCTTCCTCACGTCCCTCCTATATCATCCACCCACCAACTTCAGGTTGTGTACTCTGGTGGTGGTATTTTCTCTCTTGTTGAAGAGACCCTCACATTCTACTTTGTTTACTCCCTTCAGGTACTTGAAGGTTTCTTATCATATTCCCCCTCTGCCTCCTCTCCTCCAATGACTACATCCTCGGGGCTTCCAGCCTCTCCTTGTATGATCTGTCCTGCTGTCCTCTGATCATTTTAGTCGCCCTCCTCTGCACCCCTTCCAGCAATTTAATGCATTTTTTTTTTTGGTACAGGTTCCAGTACCTCACTCCATACTTCAAATGAGGCCTTACCTGAGATCTATGTAATGGCAGAATAACCTTGCTGTGCTTGCTACTGAACCCCCACACTATGCATCCCAGCATCCTGTTGGCCTTTGCCACCACCTTTTGTAGTGCATGGACTACTTCAGATCATGAGTAACTATTACCCCTAGGTCTTTTTCTTCTTCCATCTCACCTACCTGTACTTTTCCTATATGAAATTTTGCTCTTGGGTTTCTTGCCCCGATGTGTATCACCTTGCACTTTTTGGCACTGAAACCCAACTGCCACATCCCGAACCATTTATCCAGTCTGGCTAGGTCCTCCCTTGACTTTTGTATCCCCTCCTGGGTGTCCACCCTCTTATAGAACTTGGTGTCACCAGCGAATATGCACATTTTGCCCTGAATGCCTTCCCCAGTGTCGCTTATAAATATATTAAACAATACCGGCCCCAAAACCGACCCCTGGGGAACCTCACTGGTAATCTCTTTTGTACTGGAGGCTACCCCCCCACTACCACCTTTTGTGTACTGCCGCCCAACTAGTTTTCAACCCATTTTACTAATTTCTCCCCAACCCCTAGTTCCTTCAGTTTTGTTATCAGCCTTCTGTGTGGCACTGAATCAAGGGCTTTACTAAAGTCCAGCTAATATTCTTCAAGTGAAATTACCTTTGGCTGGAAGCTGCAATACTGAACACAGGATTTGCAAGAAAGCGAGTTGTGCTCACAACAGAGGGAGGTGAACCTTACAATTGTCTTTGGTTTGTAGCAGATATTCTGCAGGTGGAGGCTA
The DNA here is from genome assembly GCA_016271365.2 of Neoceratodus forsteri. Taxonomy (NCBI): domain Eukaryota; kingdom Metazoa; phylum Chordata; order Ceratodontiformes; family Ceratodontidae; genus Neoceratodus; species Neoceratodus forsteri. The sequence continues at coordinate 138,320,934 of CM057449.1, read as the reverse complement.
CTTCTAACTGAAAGGTGAAATAAGGAACTTAGAATTATCAGGAAAAGACAGTCTTTCAAGCAACAGAGGGAGGTGGATCTAGCTTTACTTTTGTTACAATTCTGAAGATTTTCAGTGCAGGAAGAGTTTAAAGCACAGCTGACCTATTTTGGGGCTGACTGCTTTCAGATCACAAACCACCAGGCTGTTTTGGGGCTGGGGAGATTTACCTGTGTCTGACTTGGATGTCTCGATTTTTCTCTGTTTGATTAGCAGGGTATTTTCTCTGTCAAATTGTTGTGTAGGGCATTTTGCTGACAGGAAGGCACTGATCGCAGCGGTGGGTCAGAGCTTTTAGCTGATTGTTTTGTGAGGGCACAGTTTAAGCCCAACTCTTTCCCACCCCTCACCCCACCCACCCCTGGAAATAGTTCCTTTATACCTGGGTTCTGACATCATTTCCTCAAGAGTGCAAGGTGCATATCACTGTCATATCCTCTCTAGCACACTGCACTGACAATATAAGCATACACATTGTATAATATATATATTTCTGTATAACAAACCAATCACACACACTAAAAAAAAAAATAGTAGCTAAACATGTGGGGAGTTGTGCAATGTAATGGCTGTGGGGCAGCAGTCTTCTGGGAGTCTTTCTGGAGGCTGAGATGCTGCCCTATTTGCAGACAACTCTCTGCCCTGAGGGAGGAAGTTGCCCATCTTCAGGCCACACTGGACAGTAGTAAGGGAACTTTCCCCCAGGCCACACTGGACGGTAGGAAGGGAACCTCCCCCATCCAGGGAGTACCAGAGCCACCACCACTACCTCAGAGGTTGCGAAGAAAGCACAGCAGTTGGACCACAGTGAGCTCAGAGAGGGTGAGGATGGTGGAACAGAGGCACACCAGTCAGTTGTTCCACTCACAATCCATACACCATTCTTCGGGAGCATAGCTCCCCTATGGATGCTCCCGCAGAGGAGAGGAGACTAAGGAGGCTGAAGACAACTGTCACAAGGGAGGCCCACAGGAGGAGGCAGAAGACACCACAAGGAAAGGAAGCAGCTCCTGGTGGGGGACTCAATTATTAGGGGGATAGAACTGGGGGGAGCAGGGAAAACTGAAGTAAGGTCCCTGCCTGGTGCCATGGCTTGGAGGAACAGGAATCGCATCCTCAGGATCACGAGAACAGCTGCACGGGAGTCTGAGCTGGACGTCATTGTCCACCTAGGGATAAATGAGTTGGCTCATCATGAGATTAGAGCAGTGCAGAAGGACTTTGCAGAATTGGTGAGGGGCCTAAGACAAGTAGCACACACAGTATCCTTCTCAGAGGTGCTGCCTGTCAATGGCATGAGTGAGGCGAGGGTACTTTGCACCATGCAGTTTAATGAATGGTTGAAAAAATGGTGTGGAGCACAGGGGTTTGGCTTCATTGGGGACTGGGGTTCCACCTGGAGGGACACCAGCCTATACTAGCAGGATGGTCTGCATCTGTCCAGGAAGGGAACAAGTCTTTTGAGCAATCAGTTTAAATGCTTCATTGGCAAGCTTTTAAACTAGCCAAGGGAGGAGGCACTGATAAGCAGCAGGAAAATACCAGCCTCTCCCTACAATACAAGGTACTAAATGAGAAAAAGACTGAGGTAGAAAGGTCAGTGGGGGATGCTGCAACAGAAGGTAAAGCCATCAAAAAATGGAGAGCAATGAGTACCAATGCCCGTAGTCTGAGTAACAAGCTTCCTGAATTAGTGGCCTTGATGGAGGAGGAACATCTGGATATCGTGGCAGTCACAGAAACATGGTACACACAAAACCATGACTGGGATGTAAACATACCAGGATACACTATCTACAGGAGGAACAGGAGGGTAAAAAGGAGGAGGAGTAGCTCTTTACATAAGGGAAGGAATCAAAGCAACAGAACAAAAGGAAAACAGGGAGGAGAAGAAGCACTGTGGGTAAATTTGGAGACCGGAATGGCACCACAATCCGCATGGGGTTATATACAGACCCTTCTCAGGGGAGAAATGGACAAGAAATGATAGAAAGTATACTTAGAATGGCAGAAAAAGGGAGATATTGCTGATGGGTGATCTGAATATGCCAGATGTTAACTGGAGTGCAGTTGCAGCAGCCACTTCAAAGTGGGGTTATTCTAGATGCCCTACAGGGGCATGCCTTAGACAACTAGTATTGGAGCCCACTCAGAGGGAGCAATCTTAGACCTGGTTCTCTCAAATGGAGATGGAGAGAGGATCACAGATGTAGAAGTGGGTAGCCATCTGGGAACTAGCGACCATCGAACAGTATGGTTCACAATAAACACAGTAATACAGTCAAGCCATACAAAGGCAAAAGTACTGGACTTTAGGAGGGTTGACTTTGCCAAAATGGGTGAGTGCCTAAGGAATGCACTAGCAAATGGGCAGGAAGGAGGGGTGGAAGAACAATGGGGAATAATAATGTAACCCCTATGGGGCGCTACCCTTAGGGCTACTACCCCTGTCTGCCCCCACGGAGGCAGGGTGAGGGGCCCAGATCCATTGACGGGTGCCTCCACCGGGAGGTCAGGGTTAGTACAGTTAAGACTACCTCGGTTACAGCCCTCTGGGCTACTGCAACCCCCCTTTCGCCCACTAGTGACTCACACCGGGTGCTAACAATTCTTTTCACCAGTACACTTACCCCACGGATAATATATTCCAGCTCACTCCGGGGACCCCCTGTAAAGTAAGGTACAGTTATATCACAGTCTCCATGCAGCAGCTCATCAGAAGAGTACAAACCAGCCAGGGTGTAGTTATAACACAGCAAGCTGATTTATTAGAAGGGCAGATAACAAGGGAAAGGGGGAAAATCAGGTTGATTGGCTTACACTATTCCTATATACCTAGGGCTCTGTGCACAGGCCTAACCCTACAATTTACTGTCCCTGGGTACCCAAGCCCTAACGGCTAGTCCGAAACGTGGCAGCTGGTAGGGGCCCTTCACACAGAGAAGAAAGAAAAGTTTAATTAAGCAGTCAGCAGTATAGCAATGCCATTTGGAATCACTGTTGCACATTTAGCAGGGAGCTACCCTGATTCAGTACTCACAACCTCCAGACAAGACAGAGTCCTTCAACACCAGCAGGGCTGAGCCTGAACTCCACGAGCCTCCTCACACATTTATATGGCAAACTCCAACAGCAATAGCAGAGGGGTACCACACCAGGCAGCTGCTTCTAGGCTCTCCAGATTTCACAGTCACTAAAGCACTGCAAAGGCAGCTTTTTCACTCCTCTCGTGGACCGAGCGATGATGCTAGATTCTCCAGTCCTCCAAACAGGTCGAGCCTGGTGGGTAGCTGTGCAGGACACAGCCTCCTCTGACCACTCGCCCGGCCCAGTTTGGTCCACTGGAACCGAGAGAGAAACACAAGCGGCAGCTGAGCCTTCCACACGCTTCCCGGCGAACACTCTCAGGCGCTGAAGCACACAGCTCCTCCTTCTCCCGGAAGGCACTGGTACCGTGCCAGAGAAAAGTTTTAACTTGCGGTAGGAATTGAGCTGTATGGATGGGACTACCAGGGGCAAAGAAGCCAACATGGAACTTTTGGGCGGGCAAGGGGAGGTGCCCGGGGAACCCCAAGGGGTAGTATCACTGGACAAATTCTAGGCTTGCAACAACTCCTGGGTAGTTCTCCCCTCCACAGCTAACAATTTAAGCAGTTTGTCTTTAAAACTGTTCATCTGGGGAGACCCCCCAAGGGTGACTGACCCACTTCGGACATGAATTAGCCTCCACCCCTGGGATGCACCCTCTGGGTAAATCACAGGAGGTACCTTCTCAGGGTTGATGGTCACACTGCATAGGAGTAACACCTGCAGTGTCTGGTCAAGCAGATCAGCTATACGCCCTTTTACTTCAACCTTACCCAAACACTTTACTCGCTCGGCAACAGAGACAATATCAACAGTTGAGGTACCCAGGGGCACATCTAACAATAATACAATCTTCTGGGAGTCTAGCTCTTCAGCTTCACCCCAACCCATCAGTCTGTGTACCATGGTTTTAATGGGTCCCAGTTTAATTTTTTCCAACATATCCCCTTCATTTTTCCATTTCTGATGTATTTCCTCACACGAGCCACTAGGGGACCCGTCCAGCGGTGCCTCCAATTTGTAACCCCCAAGGGGCGCTACCCTTAGGGCTACTACCCCTGTCTTCCCCCATGGAGGCAGGGTGAGGGGCCCAGATCTGTTGACGGGTGCCTCCACCCAGAGGTCGGGGTTAGTACAGTTAAGACTACCTCGGTTACAGCCCTCTGGGTTACTGCAACCCCCCTTTCGTCCCACTAGTGACTCACACTGGGTGCCAACAATTCTTTTCACCAGTACACTTACCCCACCTATAATATATTCCAGCTCACTCCGGGGACCCCCTGTAAAGTAAGGTACAGTTATATCACAGTCACCGTGCAGCAGCTCATCAGAAGAGCACAAACCAGCCAGGGTGTAGTTATAACACAGCAAGCTGATTTATTAGAAGGGCAGATAACAAGGGAAAGGGGAAACATCAGGTTGATTGGCTTACACTATTCCTATATACCTAGGGCTCTGTGCACAGGCCTAACCCTACGATTTACTGTCCCTGGGTACCCAAGCCCTAACGGCTAGTCCGAAACGTGGCAGCTGGTAGGGGCCCTTCACACAGAGAAGAAAGAAAAGTTTAATTAAGCAGTCAGCAGTATAGCAATGCCATTTGGAACCACTGTTGCACATTTAGCAGGGAGCTACCCTGATTCAGTACTCACAACCTCCAGACAAGACAGAGTCCTTCAACACCAGCAGGGCTGAGCCTGAACTCCACGAGCCTCCTCACACATTTATATGGCAAACTCCAACAGCAATAGCAGAGGGGTACCACACCAGGCAGCTGCTTCTAGGCTCTCCAGATTTCATAGTCACTAAAGCACTGCAAAGGCAGCTTTTTCACTCCTCCTGCGGACCGAGCACGATTTAGCAGATTCTCCAGTCCTCCAAACAGGTTGAGCCTGGTGGGTAGCTGTGCAGAACACAGCCTCCTCTGACCACTCACCGACGGATTTAGTCCACTGGAACCGAGAGAAAACACAATGCCCGTTTCAGGCCTTCCCGCGCTTCCCGAGCGAACACTCTCCAGCGCAGAAGCACACAGCTCCTCTCTTCTCCTCAGTCACTACGACTCTGCCCCCCTCACAGCTTGGGGCATTCCTCTCAATTCGGGCGCTATCCAATCCGATTGGCTGGTTGAGCCTGCCAGTCACTTCCTTCAGCTCTCAGTGGTGCGGAAAAAGCGCCATAGCCCATAATACCCTTCTCAAATACAAACAGCTCCTCTATTGGTCAGCCAGCTCTGTGGGGTCCCAAGGTACTGATTGGTCCAATTCAATAGTTCTGGACCAAAATGGAGGAGGCAATCGAAACCATCTGTGCTGCAAAGCAAGGCAGGTTAGAACAACTACATTATCTTTATTATTTTACAATATTTTAAGCAAACACTCACATCCTCTATCAGAACTCCCTGTGCACCACTAGTGATGGCAGCTGGGAGCGTTTACCCGGCAGCCCGGGAGGGATTCGAGCATAGCAACACTTAAACCCCCTCCCATTTCAACTAATTATGACTGCACCAGGCAGCCCTTAAAGGGACAGTATACGGAGGCCTTAAAAGAGCACTCAACGGATCCCCATTTAAGCGGCTTCATGCAGATCACCAACCAGGCATAAGGCACATTAGGAACCTCCATTTGCAAGGGGGTTACAATAAAAACTGCCATCACAGAGGTAACAAGCCTTTGTGTGAAGCAAATAAACAAAACGAAACGATGTAAGAAACCACTATGGTTCTGAAAGGAAGTGGCAGTGAAGGTTCAAGAGAAAAAGAAAGCTTTCAGGAAGTACAAGGAATCACAGAAGGAGCAGGACAGAGAACTGTATCAGTTAAAGCAAAGGGAAGCTGGGAAGGCAGTCAGAACAGCAAAGGTCCAAACCGAGGAAAAGATAGCCAACTCAGTTAAGAAGGGGGATAAAACCTTTATAGGTACATCAGGGAGTGAAGGAAGACCGAGGGAGGATAGTGAGGCTTAATAAAGGGAGGGAGGAGGGCGGCAGAGGGTGACTGTGAAAAGCAGAGATACTAAACAAATATTTTTGCTCAGTATTTACAAAGGAAGAGGAGGTACCTAAAACAAACAGTAGAAACACTCTGGATACAGAAGTTGATACTAGCCCATTTACAGAAGAAAGGGTTCTGAAAGAACTCTTAAAACTGAAGGTGGACAAAGCAATGGGGCCTGATGGGATTCATCCCAGAATTCTAAAAGAACTAAGGGTAGAATTAGTGACACCACTGACTACCCTCTTTAACAAATCATGGGAGGATGGGGTGGTACCCAAGGACTGGAGGAGAGCAGATGTGATTCCCCTTCACAAAAGTGGGAGCAAGGCAGAAGCAGGAAACTACAGACCTGTTAGTTTAACCTCAGTGGTAGGGAAAATGATGGAATCACTTCTGAAGGAAAGAATTGTCGAGTATCTAGAGGCCAGAGGGCACAAACCCAAGGCAGCATGGATTCACAGCGGAAGGTCATGCCAGACAATCTGATAGATTTCTTTGACTGGGTGACCAACGTAGTAGATCAGGGAGGGGCTGTGGACATGGCCTACCTAGACTTTAGCAAGGCATTTGACACAGTCCCACACAAAGATTAATATACAAGTTAGCCAGCCTGGGAGTGGTCCCAAGATGACAGCCTGGGTAAAGAATTGGCTGGAGAATAGGACACAGAGAGTAATAGTAAATGGTGTCCACTCTGAAGAAAGGGGGGTTACTATTGGGGTACCGCAGGGTTCAGTATTAGGACCGGTCTTCTTCAATGTCCTTATAAGCAACATTGCAGAGGGACGGGAAGGAAAAGTATGTCTCTTTGCAGATGACACAAAGATCTGCAACAGAGTTGATGCACAAGGTGGGGTGGAAAGGATGAGAAGGGACTTGGCAAGGCTAGAGCAATGGTCAAATGTATGGCAGCTTAGATTCAATGCTAAGAAGTGCAAGGTAATGCACCTGGGAAACAAAAACCCAGGGGAAGAGTACACAATGGGGGGTGAGATACTAACAACAACAAAAATGGAAAGGGACATGGGGGTAGTCATATCAGATGACCTAAAGGTGGGCAAGCAATGTGAGAAGGCAGCAAGCAGGGCTGGGGGATACTGGGATGCATGGGAGAGGCATCACCAGTAGAAAACAGGAAGTTATTATCCTCTGTACAGACAGCTGGTGAGACCCCATCTGAGTACTGCGTGCAGTTCTGGAGACCCAATCTCTGCAAAGACATAGACAGGATGGAAGCTGTCAGAGGAGGGCAACTAAAATGGTGCAGGGTCTGCACGGAAGACATATGAGAGAGACTTAAGGAGCATAATATGTATAGCCTCGAGGAAAGGAGGAGAGGGGGACATGATAGAAACTTTCAAGTACCTCAAGGGAATCAACAAAGTCCAAGAGGTAGCATCTTTCAAAAAAGAGGTGTGCAATAACAAGGGGCACAATTTGAAGATGGAGGGTGGCTCAGAGGTAATTTAAAGTATTTTTTCGCAGAGGTTGTGGCTGCATGGAACGGACTTCCGGAGGAGGTTGTGGAGTCAAAACAGTGGTGGAATTCAAGCATGCATGGGACAGTCATAAGGCAATTCTAGGGGGTTGGGGTAGGAAGAAGTAGGCTGCTGGTTAACTAGGACCTGCAGCTTATCCATTAGGTAGGGAAATGGGCAGACTGGGTGGGCCAAGTGGTCCTTATCTGCCGTCAAATTCTATGTTTCTACTGCCTGACTCTTGTCCACCACCTTCATGACATGGTCAAAGAACTCGACTAAATTCGTTTGACAGGATCTGCCCACCACAAACCTGTGCTGCTTTCTACAGTATCTTGTAGAGCATTCTCTTACATGTACCTCACCAGTCCTTCCTTCAGTATGGTCTCCATAGGTTTGCATACTATCGAGGTCAGGCTGACTGGCCTGTAGTTGTCTGGGTCCTCTTTGGGTCCACTTTTGCGGAGTGGCACCACATTTGCTGTTCTCCATTCCCCTGGCACTACTCCTGAATTCAGGGAACTGTTAAATAGAATTGTCAATGGGCCTGCCAGCTCCTCGGCCAATTCCCTGAGTACTCTGGGGTGTACTTTATCTGCAACTGGGGATTTATCCACTTTCAGTGCCTTTAGTCCCTCCCTCACTCTTTCTATCCCAATGACCCATATTAGATCTGTCCCTTTTCTCTCCTTTCTTATCCCTGCCTGTGGCATTGGTCCATCTTTTTCCTTTGTAAAGACAGAGCAGACATATCTGTTTAATACCTCTGCTTTTGTCCTGCCTTCCACTACCTATTCATCCCCTTTCTTAAGTCTGACAATGCCATCCTAATTGTTCCTTTTTTCTTTTATGTAGTGAAAGAAGGCCTTTTCCCCCTTTTCATCCCTTCCTCTATCTGGAGCTCTTTCTGCGCTTTGGCCTTCTGTACCTCCTTTTTTGCTAGTCTGGCCAGCCTTTGGAATTCCTCTTCATCCACCACCCTGGCAGTTCTTCTGCTTCTCCTGTAGGCTGATGGCCTTTTTTTCTCTTATTGTTCTAGCAACCTCCCCACTGAACCAGCTGGGCCCTCCTGCCCTCTTCTTCTTCCCTCTCATTTTTATGAAGCTGTCTGTAGTGTTTTGAATAGCTCCCTTGATGGTTTTCCACGGTGTTTCTACCTCCAAGTAATGCACCTGGGAAATAAAAATCCAGGAGAAGAGTACACAATAGCAGGGGAGGTACTAACGACAACAATAATGGAAAGGGATCTGGGGGTAGTCGTATCAGATGACCTAAAGGTGGGTAAGCAATGTGAGAAGTCAGTAAGGAGAGCCAGGGGGATACTGGGATGCATAGGGAGGGGCATCACAAGTAGAAAAAGGGAAGTGGTTATCCCTCTGTACAGACAGTTGGTGAGACCCCATCTGGAGTACTGCATGAAGTTTTGGAGACCTCATCTACGCAAGGTCATAGACAGGATGGAAGCAGTCCAGAGGAGGGTAACTAAAATGGTGCAGGGTCTACATCAGAAACCATATGAAGAGAGACTGAGACAGCTTAGTATGTATACCCTTGATGAAAGGAGGGGCAGGGGGGACATGATTGAAACTTTTAAGTACCTCAAGGGAATCAACAAAGTCCAGGAGGGTAGCATCTTTCAGAAAAAGAGATGTGTAAGAACAAGGGGGCACAATTTAAAGTTAGAGGGGGGACGGCTCAGGGGTAATGTGAGGAAATTCTTTTTCATGGAGAGAGTGGTGGACGCATGGAACCACCTTCCTGGAGAGGTTATGGGGTCTAAAACAGTGGGGGAATTCAAACTTGCATGGGACAGACATAAGGCAATTATGGTAGGGGGTTGCAGGAAGTAGGCTGTTGGTTAACTAGAATCTGCATATTATCCAATAGGTAGGGAAATGGGTAGACTGGGTGGGCCAAGTGGTCCTTATCTGCCGTCAAAGTCTATGTTTCTATGTTTCCATTCCCTCATCTATGCTCCCTAGTTGCCCCCTAATCATTTCCCTCATAAGTTCGCTATCCTGAAGTCCAGTGCCCTAGTTTGTGTTTGGATATCTTCCTTTCCCATATCTATTTTGAACCACACTGAGCTGTGGTCACTTCTATCCAAGGGTTCTCTGATATGAATTTCCTGAACATGCTCTCAGTTAGTAAGCACCAGGTCCAGGATTGCTTCTCCCTTTGTCGGAACCATCACCAATTGAGTCATGAAGCCATCCTGTATCGCGTCAAGGGTCACTTGACTTCTGGCACAGGATGTGGCAGGAGTGTCCGAGTCTATTTTGGGCAGGTTAAAGTCCCCTGTTACTATCACCTCCCTTCTGCCCACTATGTCTGTCAGCTGCGAACACAGCACCCTGTCCATCTCTTCGCCCTGGTTAGGTGGTCTATATACCACCCCTAACCTCATCTTACTACTCCTGTTGCTCTGAAGCTGCAGCCACAGTGCTTCAGTGTTCCTCTTTTCCATCTCCTCTTCCTTTGCACACACTATCCCCTCCCAGTATGCCGTACCTCCCTCCTTTTCCTGCTTCCCTGTCCCATCTGCGAAGCTGATACCCAAGGATCGAGAGGTCTCAATCATGATGGGATGTGGCCCAGGTTTCAGTAATGACCACTGTGTCCACCTTACCTTTGGTTAAGAGGGCGTGTAAGTCTGCCATTTTGTTCCCTATGCTGCGTGCATTCAGTGATGCTACTGTCCACCTAGTCCCCTTGGTACCCTCTATTATTTGTTTCTCTGGGTGGTCTTTGTCCATCTCCCCTTTGCTCCCCTTACTACAGTATGTTTCTTACACTTTTCCCCACCTCTCCTGTGATTCCTGTCATCATGGGGAAGGCTTTTTACCCCCCCCCTTTTCTGTCTCCACCCTTAGTAGTTTAAACCTCGCTCTTCTGCCATGTACTACCCCAGCTTATCCTTTAGCATTCTTTTCCCTTCCCTGTTAAGGTGTAGCCTGTTGTGACTATATAGTCCTTTGTTTGACCGTGCTTCTCTCCCTTTCCCTATAAAGCTGTACACCTCCTCTCTGCACCAACCTGCCAGCAATTCGTTGAATTCCATGATTCTTCTTTTTCTGGCTGTACTAGCCCTGGGGACTGGGATTATTTCAGAAAATGCCAGTGTGTTTACTGATTCCCTGCATGACCTAGCTATGTCCCTGAATCTCTCCTGAACCACCTCCACTTCTTCCCCCGCTAAGTCGTTGGTACCATTGTGTAACACCAGATCTGGTTTTCCCCCTACCTCACTTATCAGCTCTTTGAGATTGAGTGGTGTTCTCATTGTCTCCATCACTGGTCTGCTAGCTACTATTAACCTATTGTGTGGGTCCTCCTTTCTTCCCCAATTTATACCTTTAATAATGGAGTCTCCAAAGACTATTATTTTTGTATTCCTAGATTGTCCTTTCCCCACTACCTTGTCTTCCATTCTGATGCTTCTACTTCCTGCCTTTATTTCATGCTGTTCCTTCCCCTCAGTTGTGCTTGTTTCAGTGCCTCCCCGTTCCTGAATCCATACCACGTTGTGGTCTCCCCCCCCCTTAGTATTCCTTACTTCTGCTGCATCTTCTCACCCCTTTACTGGTCAGTAGGCCTTTGCATTCCAGTCCCATCTCCTGGTTTCTCCTCCCCTTTGTCTTTCCTGCACTCTCTCTGTTACTCTCCCTTCAACCAAGGTTTCTGCCTCCTGTCTGATCCCAGGTGCCGAACGTTCCTCCTCCTCCTCCTCCCCACCCCCCTTCTTCTCAGCCTCCTATGTTTTCCCTGCCCTTGCTTCCCCTCCTTCAGTACCTCATACCTATTTGGAGCAGGTACCTGGAAAGGCAAGCAATTTAGTTACTAGCTTAGCTAGCTAACTGGTTTAGGCCAGTGGGGGTGGCAGAAGTGACTACGGTGATCTTAGAGCTGAACCATACATCCTATGAACTGGACCCAGCCCTGACACATTTCTTAATGTGATGTGTCAAGGCAGTAGGCCTAGTGTTCACTGGGATTGCCAGGTGCTCGATGGCAGAAGGTGTTTTTCTGGTGGTTCTGAAAGAAGCTCTGGTGAGGCCTCTCCTCAAAAAATCTTCCCTCGATGCTGAAGTCCTGGCAAATTACCATCCTATCTCCAACCTGCCTATTTTGAGCAAGGTTGTAGAGAAATTAGTAGCACAGCAGCTTGAGGATCGCCTGATATCCTCTGACATCTCTGAGCCATTTCAGTCTGGTTTTCGGGCCAGACATAGCACAGAAACAGTTCCAGTGAGGGTGCATAATAATCTGCTCAGGGCTAGAGATAGAGGAGACAGGTCAGTTCTTGTGCTCCTCATTCTCTCTTCAGCTTTTGACACCGTAGACCACGTTGTACTTCTTGATCAGCTCTGAATTTTTGGACTCTCTGGTACTGTCATCAAGTGACTTGAGTCATATCTCTTGGACAGGGTGCAGCAGGTGGTGATGGAGAATCTCTCCCCCTCCCCAATGCCTCTGTCCTGTGGAGTAACACAGGGCTCCGTCTTGTCGCCGATGCTGTTCGCAGTGTATATGCTGCCCCTGGGTGAGATTATTAGACAATACAGTGTGGAGTTTTACTGCAATGCAGATGATACTCAGCTGTATTTGTCTTTTGCCCCTGGAACATCTGGAGCTGTCGATGTGCTTGACTGTTTGGCTAAAATCAATGATTGGATGGCTTTCAGCTAGCTGAGACTAAACTCGGCCAAGATGGAGGTACCAGTGATCGAGCCTGGTCATGGACGTGATGGATTGCCTCTGCAAGCGGCCACAGGCCTTGTCCTGGGGTCTGCTCTATTGCTGGTGTCCTTGAGGATGTGAAATCTTGGCATGATCCTGGATAGCAGATTGACCTTTGAAGATCAGGTGTTACCTGTGGTCAAAAGTGTTTTTTAACACTTACAAAACATTGCCAGGGTTAAGCCCCTCATTCCACTTGTGGATCTGCTGACACTATTGCATACCTTTGTTACCTCTACGCTCGACTACTGCTACTCTCTGTACTTCGGGGTCATGGGAGGAATCCTTCACAGACTGCAGCTGGTACAGAACACAGCGGCCAGGTTGCTGACGGGTCTTTCAAGGTCCTGTCATGTAACCCCAGTCCTGTGTGCCCTGCACTGGCTGCCAGTCAGGTGGAAGGTCCTTTTCAAGGTGGGTCTCCTCACCTTTTAGGCCCTCTATGGACTGGGTCCTGGTTACCATTCAGAGCTCCTGTCACCGGCGAACTCTGCTTGCTCCTTCCGCTCCTCTTTGAGGGGCCTCCTGGACATTCCCAGGGTTCGGCTCAAGACCTCGGAAGACCGTGCTTTTTTTTTTTTTTTTTTGGTGATACTTTTTTCCCCTGGGCACCAGTCTGCTTACCTCACACTTCCAGGCATCCTCCTGAGGTTTCCAGCCACCATCCCAAGGACACCCAGCTTCATATTCGGGCCCGCGGCATACCCCCGCTGCTTGCCCCCCGCGGTGGGGAGGTGGAGAGCTCCCCTTGCACTCTCACACCAGGACTGGATCAAGTAGAGCCATGCACCCTCGGCGCAGAACGAGTCCCCTGCGGAGACGGCCATCAAGCTATCGTGACTGGTGCCCATGTAACCCCTAGATGGCGCTATCCCAGGGGCTACTACCCCTGCCTGATTTGCCACTAACAGGTTGAGGGGCCTGGATCCAATGGCGGGTGCCTCCACCCAGAGGTCAGGGTTTGCAATAGTTAAACTAACTTGGTCACAGCCCTCTGGGACACTGCAACCCCTTTCTTCCCACTAGTGGCCCACGCAATATATCAAATTACCTTCACAGTATACACTTACCCCCAGGTCTGGTTCCGGCACTGGGACCTCCTGTAGAAATGAGATACAGTGCAACAATCACAGTACAGTACTTTAACATAGACAAATACCTCAGGCAGTATAACTTTGCTGAAACAAGCAGCTGTGATTTATTTGGGGGACATAACAAGGACAGGGAAATCAGGTTAATTAGCTTATCACTCTAATAATCTACCTGGCTCTGTGCACAGGCCTATCCCTATCAGTTACTGTCCCTGGGTACCCAAGCCTAGTGGCTAGTCCAAACCGTGGCAGCTGGTAGGGCCCTTTCACACAGAGAAAGGAGAATTAAACAGTCAGCAGTACAGTAATTCCATTTGGATTTAATGTGGCAATTCAACAGGGAGGCGACCCTGAATTAGTACTCACGACCTCCAAATAAGATAGGGTCCTTCAATGTCAGCAGGTCTCACTTGAGGTACACAAACCTCTTCACACATCCATATAAAAGAAAGCACTATACCAGGCAGGCTGCATCCGGTATCCCGATCGCAATTACTGCACAATACCCGGAGAACACACAGCAGATTCAGTTCCTGACAGACCGAGTGTAATTTTCAGCAATTCCTCCAGTCTTCTACAGGGTGAGCCTGGTTTCTACTCTTCAGAGATCCTTTGATTCTTTTCAGGGACGGTTCAGTCCTAACAAGCTGCAGACCGGAACTCTGGGCCTTACACACGTTTTTGACTAAAACTGCACACTGAAAAAGCACAGGGCTCCTTCCTTCTTCACTGCCAAAGCTCAACTGAAACTCCAACCGACAAAACGGGCACTTCCTTTGAGTTCCTCCCAGTTCTTGACTGGATTGGCTGTCACTCACAATAGACTGCTGCTGTTGGTCCAAAAGGCACTGAAGTATAAACTACATCTCCCAGAGTCACTGCCCATACAATCCTCTTGTGGCTGGCTCAGATTATGAGTCCAAGTTCTGATTCGTCCAAGGCACCATTTTAGAGCTAGCTTACCCCACACTGATTGGTCCAGTTCAGCAGTTCAAAACTAGAATGGGGAACTAGCAGACACAGTTCTGACTGCAAAGAAAGCAGGTTAGACAAACTGTAATTTCATTATTACTCTAAATAATTTCTGGCAAACAGTTACATCTTTCAGATAGGTTCCCTTTGCACTCCCAGTGACTGCAAAAATGAAGTGAATTGGCAGCAGCTCGAGTGGTACTCAGAGAAGCACACAGTCCCCCCATACAAACTAATTATGTCTGCAAGCAGACAGCTCTTAAAGAGACAGTACCAGAGGCTCTAAAAACACTCACTGATAAATGGCTTAAATGCCAAACACCATTCAGGCTTGGAGCATTCAAGCAAGCTCCTGGAAGTCTTTTGGGAACCCCCATTTGCAGGGGGTTACACCCATATTTTTCCATTTTCTCCCCCTTTGGACGTCTGTGGCGTGCAGTGATGCCAAGGGACAAGAGTGCGCATGCTACTGCATGCACCCCTTTCCAGCATCTGCCACAGCACATGCCCCAAGTCTGCCCATGGCCTGCCGTCGCCCCCAGCCACTGCTAGAGGCCACTAGGCCACCAAGGTGTCCCACCACCACCCCCCCGGAGAAGAAGAGCAGTCCTACGAACGCTCAATCCTTCTCCTCCCCTGCTGACCCCCAGCGACCCAGGCTCGTTCCCGAACCCAGGACGCCGGCATGATGTGAGTTGTAGCATCCAGGGCCTCAACCCTCAGTGCCACCGGGCCGGACGAGACCGTGCTTTTAGTGTCTCTGGGCTGACCCTTTGGAACTCACTTCCACCTGCTGTCTGGGAGGATCCCTTAATCAAGGTGTTCAAGTGTGTGCTGAAGGCCCAGTTTTTCAGTCTGGCCTTTGTAGACTGCTGAATTCTAGCAGTCTTGTCAAGTCTACTTACTGGCAAACCGAAGCATTTAAAGTTGTTGAATTATTATTATATTGTTCATTTATGGGAATTTTTATTGTATTTTAATGTGTTTTTCCTTTTTATTGAATATTATTAAGGCACTCAGAGCCTCCGGGGAATGAACGCCCTACAAATAAAATTGCCTTGCCTTGCCTATTTTGCACTTCCCTTACTCTTTTTAAGTTAACTTTTCTCTGCACCCTCCTTCCTGCTATCTGTCACTCATCTCCATTGATTCTATTATTCGCTGGTTCCTTTTTTGTCCCTGTGCATCATCCAGTCCTCCTTCCCTGCACCTCAATATGTTGCTTCTTTCTACCTCAAATCCTTCCCCTATAATCCTATGGTACTCCTGTCTCCTTGCACCTAGCATACCCTCTAGTATCCCATTCAGCCATCTTATTTCATTCCTCAAAATGTCGTAACCCCTGCACACCGGGCATCCTCCTAACCTCTATAGTGTTTCCATGATTACTACAGCTCCACTATCCTTCCCCTGCTGCCCTGCTTAGATAGCCACTCCCCTTCTACTCCCCCATACAGTTTGCCTTTTCTGCTTTTATTCCCCCACATGCTGTCCCTGTTCCTATTACAATTCTATTTAATGGATCTGCAATCTTTTGGGCAGCAGATTTACCTTCAAATTATTACACCTTAATGCTCCGAATTGTTTTATCACTACTAATACACTGTTAACATGTATTCCAGTAACAGCATGCACTGTACACAAATAGCCACTTAATTCCTTTCTATAACAAGTTCCCAAAATCTAATTGCCCTCTTTCCCAAGGTGCTACAAGCTCAGCTAGCACTGAACCCTCTTTTTACTAATTACAATTTTAGTTTAAAGCATGTAAGTTGTTTGCCCTAGTACTTCTATCTGTTGCAGTGAACAGCCCCATCAAGATAAAGTCACTCTGTCAGTTCTTGTGCCCCTCTGGCAATCGCTTGCTTGTAGAGATCCCTTGCTTGTGGATCTGGAGATCCCTTGCCTGTAGAGTGTTCTGTTTTTGCTCCTCTGCAGTGATCAGCCCCCCCTTGAAGAAAAGTTCCTTCCTTAGTCCTTGCTTCCGTGCTCTATCAGTTCTTGTGCCCGCTAGAGATCCCTTGCCTGTAGAGTGTTCTGTTTTTTACTCCACAGTAATCAGCCCCCTCGAAGAAAAGTTCCTTCCTTAGTCTTTGCTTCCATGCTCCTCCCCATCTGTAGTCGCCCAATCCCTGCTCAGCTCCCTATGCATTTAAGAAGTCGAGGTGGAGTAGGAGGTGGGCTTTTCTTACCCAGTTTCTCCTCTGCTTGGAATGAGGGGAAGAGGGAGTTCCTGGATGAGATGACAGCAGCCTCTACCCTCAGGTCCTCTGGCTCGTTTACTTGAATTCAAGTGCACAGGTCACACTTTTTAAAGGGCAGCCTGGCATTTGCAATTGCTGCAGCTGCTCTAATTGGCTCTTCCTTCTTTCTGGCTTTGTGGCCGATTGGTACTTCAATTTCCTCTCTCCGCCGGTGATTGGAAGCCACCGATCCTCTTTTGTGGCTGTTGCTGGAGTGGCTGGGATGGCGTGGATGACTCCTCTTTTTCCACCCGATGGCTCCTCTGCTTGGAGTGAGGGGAAGAGGGAGAAATTGTATGGGATGACAGCAGCCTCTCCCATTGGGTCCCCCAGCTCTTTTATAGCTTGTGCAGAGCCAGCAAATTTATCATCTGGTGGATGTCTTGCCTATACTGCAGTAGTCTGTCATCAATCCAAGCATGGAAATCACTAAGGATCAGCCACCTGGATGACTCCAACACTCTCTCAGCAACGAAGTCTACAACCTCCTTTTGTCACACTTCTGTGTGATAATTTTCAGTGTTTCTCAGAGAACTACTAGGAGTGTTTTTTTTCACTAAATGCTAGGCTTGTTTCTGCTCTATAAGCAAACACAATCAGCTACAGCCTGGCTGATAGGGCTTGTTTAGACGAGTGTTACTGTTGTCATCATTTTACTATCCCTTTCTTACTTGCAATTATTTATTGTGAAAGAGCAATCTACTTCCATCCACTTGTTAAAATTAGCCAAAAAGCAGAAATATTGACTGTTTTGTTCATTTTTTAAATCCCAAGCTACAGGAGTGGGTATTTTTTTTTCTCATTTATGTGTGCTAATTTAAATGTTCAGTGTTTCTCAGGAGAACTGCTAGGAAAATGTTTTTTTTTTCCTAAAAGTGAAAAAAATAAATATAGTTGTACTACTAGGTCAGGCCTGTTTCTGCTCTGCAAGCAAGAATCAGTCCCAGCCCTGGTACATATCGTCTGTATTTTGGCATAACGATAAAGATGATCTCATTAGGTGTAGCAGCCAAGAGAGGCCACTCACTCAGCAGCTGCAATTTGTACAAAGCCAAAAAAATACAGAACATTTCCAATATTAAGCTACATAGAAACATAGAATTTGATGGCAGATGAGGACCGCTTAGCCCACCCAGTCTGCCCATTTCCCTACCTAATGGATAAGCTGCAGATCCTAGTTAACCAGCAGCCTACTTCTTCCTACCCCCAACCCCTAGAATTGCCTTATGACTGTCCCATGCATGCTTGAATTCCACCACTGTTTTGACTGCACAACCTCCTCCAGGAAGGCGTTCCATGCATCCATAACCCTCTCTGTGAAAAAATACTTTTAAATTACCTCTGAGCTGCCCCCCATCTTCAAATCAGCTCTTGTTCTTGCACACCTTTTTGAAAGATGCTACCTCTTGGACTTTGTTGATTCCCCTGAGGTACTTGAAGTTTCTATCATGTCCCCTCTCCCTCCTTTCCTTGAGGCTATACATATTAAGCTCCTTAAGTCTCTCTTCATATGTCTTCCGATTGCCATTTAGTTGCCCTCCTCTGGACAGCTTCCAGCCTGTCTATGTCTTTCTTGGAGATTGGGTTTCCAGAACTGCACGATACTGCAGATGGGGTCTGACCAGCTGTCTGTACAGAGGATAATAACTTCCTGTTTTCTACTGGTGATGCCTCTCCTTATGCGTCCCAGTATCCCCAGCCCTCCTTGCTGCCCTCTCTCACATTGCTTGCCCACCTTTAGGTCATCTGATATGACTACCCCAGGTCCCTTTCCATTTTGTTGTTGTTGTATCTCACCCCCATTGTGTACTCTTCCCTGGGTTTTGTTTCCCAGGTGCATTACCTGCACTTCTTAGCATTGAATCTAAGCTGCCATACATTTGACCATTCCTCTAACCTTGCAAAGTCCTTCTCATCCTTTCCACCCCACCTTGTGCATCAACTCTGTTGCAGAGCTTTGTGTCATCTGCAAAGAGACATACTTTTCCTTCCAGTTCCTCTGCAATGTACGCTTATAAAACATTAAAGAGGACGGTCCTAATACTGAACCCTGTGGTACCCCACTAGTAACCCCCCTTTCTTCAGAGTGGACTCCATTTACTATTACTCTCTGTGTCCTATTTTTCAGCCAATTCTTTACCCAGGCTGTCATCTTGGGACCCACTCCCAGGCTAGCTAACTTGTATATTAATCTTTTGTGTGGGACTGTGTCAAATGCCTTGCTAAAGTCTAAGTAGGCCATGTCCACAGCACCTCCCTGATCTACTACTTCGGTCACCCAGTCAAAGAAATCTATCAGATTCGTCCCGCTGTGAATCCATGCTGCCTTGGGTCCTGTGCCCCTCTGGCCTCTAGATACTCGACAATTCTTTCCTTCAGAAGTGATTCCATCATTTTCCCCATCACTGAGGTTAAACTAACAGGTCTGTAGTTTCCTGCTTCTGCCTTGCTCCCACTTTTGTGAAGGGAATCACATCTGCCCTCCTCCAGTCCTCGGGTACCACCCCATCCTCCCATGATTTGTTAAAGAGGGTAGTCAGTGGTGTCACTAGTTCTACCTCTTAGTTCTTTTAGAATTCTGTGATGAATCCCATCAGGCCCCATTGCTTTGTCCACCTTCAGTTTTAGAGGCTCTTTCAGAACCCTTTCTTCTGTAAATGGGCTGGTATCAACTTCTGTATCCAGAGTGTTTCTACTGCTTGTTTTAGGTACCTCTTCCTCTTCATTTGTAAATACGGAGCAAAATATTTGTTTAGTATCTCTGCCTTTTCACAGTCGCCCTCTGCCCACCCTCCTCCCTTTATTAAGCCTCATTATCCCTCCTTGGTCTTCCTTCGCTCTCTGATGTACCTATAAAGGTTTTATCCCCTTCTTAACTGGAGTTGGCTATCTTTCCTCAGTTTGGGCCTTTGCTGTTCTGACTGCCTTCCAGCTTCCTTTTGCTTTAACTGATACAGTTCTCTGTCCTGCTCCTTCTGTGATTCTTTGTACTTCCTGAATGCTTTCTTTTTCTCTTGAACCTTCACTGCCACTGCCTTTGAGAACCATAGTGGTTTCTTACATCATTTCATTTTGTTTATTTGCTTCACACAAAGGCTTGTTACCTCTGTGATGGCAATTTTTATTATTCCCCATTGTTCTTCCACCCCTCCTTCCTGCCCATTTGCTAGTGCATTCCTTGGCACTCACCCATTTAGCAAAGTCAGCCTCCTAAAGTCCAGTACTTTTGCCTTTGTATGCTTGCTTCTATTGCTGTGTTTATTGTGAACCATGCTGTTCGATGGTCACTAGTTCCTGATGGCTACCCACTTCTACATCTGTGATCCTCTCTCCATCTCCATTTGAGAGAACCAGGTCTAAGATTGCTCCTCTCAGTGGGCTCCAATACTAGTTGTCTAAGGCATGACCCTGTAGGGCATCTAGAATAACCCCACTCTTAAGTGGCTGCTGCAACTGCACTCCAGTTAACATCTGGCGTATTCAGATCACCCATCAGCAGTATCTCCCCTTTTTCTGCCATTCTAAGTATACTTTCTATCATTTCCTTGTCCATTTCCTCCCCCTGAGAAGGGGGTCTGTATACAACCCCTGTGCGGATTGTGGTGCCATTGCCTGTCTCCAAATTTACCCACAGTGCTTCTTCTCCTCCCTGTTTACCCTTATGTTCTGTTGCTTTGATTCCTTCCCTTATGTAAAGAGCTACTCCTCCTCCTCTTTTACCCTCCCTGTCCCTCCTGTAGATAGTGTATCCTGGTATGTTTACGTCCCAGTCATGGTTTTGTGTGTACCATGTTTCTGTGACTGCCACGATATCCAGATGTTCCTCCTCCATCAAGGCCACTAATTCAGGAAGCTTGTTACTCAGACTACGGGCATTGGTACTCATTGCTCTCCATTTTTTGATGGCTTTACCTTCTGTTGCAGCATCCCCCACTGACCTTTCTACCTCGGTCTTTTTCTCATTTAGCTGTTACATTTTTTCCATTAAAACCACACATACTGTATTAACGCCAACGTTTTACAGATAGGGCTTATTTAGAGGAGTGTTTTTACTGTTGTCATCATTTTGCTATCTCTTTCTTACTTGTAATGATTTATTTATCTCACAAATTAAAAAAGGTTGCCTGCTTGTATAACTCTTTTTTTCTATCCTTTCATTTTCCAGGACGGCCCAAGGGCAAGGCTTCACAGAGCATTTTTTATAAAGTGGTATGCTTGTTTCCTGGCAGGGATCCTCAGCCCACTAGGAGACCAGCATGCGACAGTCAAAATGTTTTGGTTGTTCCGCTTGTGACGCTGGTTCAGGAGTGGAATCTGGAACTAGAGGGCCGGCCGAGGGGAGGATGTCTGAGCATCTGACGGATCACTCAGCTCCTCGAGGGGAGGGGGACACACTAGCTTGGTGGCAGTCTGACCTCTACTACACCCAGAGGTATCATGGCCCCGATGCCCACCACAGTAGGGTCTTTATAGGTGACATTGCAGAGGGTCTGGAGGGAAAGGTATGCCTCTTTGCAGATGACACAACGATCTGTAACAGAGTTGATACACAAGGGGGGGTAGAAAGGATGAGAAGGGGCTTGGCAAGGTTGGAGGAATGGTCAGACATATGGCAACTTAGATTCAATTCAAAGAAGTGCAAAGTAATGCACCTGGGAAACAAAACCCAGGAGAAGAGTACACAATAGCAGGAGGTACTAACAACAGCAAAAATGGAATGGGACCTGGGGGTAGTCATATCAGATGATCTAAAGGTGGGCAAGCAATGTGAGAAGTCAGTAAGGAGAGCCAGGGGGATACTGGAATGCATAGGAAGGAGCATCACAAGTAGAAAAAGGGAAGTGGTTATCCCTCTGTACAGACAGTTGGTGAGACCCCATCTGGAGTACTGTGTGCAGTTTTGGAGACCTCGACTACGCAGGGACATAGACAGGATGGAAGCAGTCCAGAGGAGGGCAACTAAAATGGTTCAGGGTCTGCATCAGAAACCATATGAAGAGAGACTGAGAGAGCTTAATATGTATACCCTTGATGAAAGGAGGGATGGAGGGACATGATAGAAACGTTCAAGTACCTCAAGGGAATCAACAAAGTCCAGGAGGGTAGCATCTTTCAGAAAAAGAGATGTGTAAGAACAAGGGGGCACAATTTAAAGATAGAGGTGGGACGGCTCAGGGATAATGTGAGGAAATGTTTTTTCACGGAGAGAGTGGTGGATGCATGGAACTGCCTTCCTGGGGAGGTTGTTGGGTCTAAAACAGTGGGGAAATTCAAACTTGCATGAGACAGACATAAAGTAATTGTAGTGGGGGGTGGCAGGAAGTAGGCTGCTGGTTAACTAAAATCTGCAGCTTATCCAGTAGGTAGAGAAATGGGCAGACTGGGTGGGCCAAGTGGTCCTTATCTGCCATCAAAGTCTATGTTTCTATGTTTCTATGAGTGTGATGGATGCTGGCGTGTGCCATGGCGTCGTGTGACACGTCACGCTTGGGGACATACACTAAAAATGCCTTTCCCGGTGCGACACCGACATGAGGATCTGAGAAAGGTCCTCACTTGCCCACAGCTGCAGTACCACTGCGAGACCCCGACACAGACTTGATTTCCTGTGGGAGGGGGATAAGGGGGAGCCTCCTTCCACCATGTCCCCATCTGGGGGGGTAAGCCAAAACTCCATGGGGGGGGGTCTCCAGTGGGAAGAGGTGGCAAGAGCAGGTAAGTTGGGTGACAGTGCTGGGAAGGGGTAGAGTAAAAAATAGTGAAAAAAAAAAAAAATGTTTTGGTTGTGTGGCTGCCCCGATGGACCGTGATCAAGAGGAGCAGAGCTGGACAGGCGCCATGTGTTGTAACGGGCCCCTGACTGAAAAAACTTCCCTGCTGTCTCAGTGATGACTCATAGAGGCTGAACAGGGTATATTTCATTCCCTGTCTGATTATAGGGCAGGGTACATCCCTGTCTATTTTAAGGGTATATCCCTATCTGATTACAGAGTATATCCCTGGTGGGCAACAGGAGGGGGAAAGAGTAGATTTAAAAAAAAACAATGTTTCGGTTTCTTAAAATGAAAAGAGAAAGCCAGTTCCATAGTGCTACAGTTCCATTAGTATTGCCAACTACTCCAACAAGCCAAGTTTCCAAATGGACCTTGGTCGCTTGGTGACCAGCCAGAGGAGGGAGAATTGAGCACCCCATGGTTGGCTCTTCTCACGGGAAGTGGGGGCACAGACAGTGTCCCCTCTGTCAGACTGCCATGGCTCCCTAACGTAAACTGGGTGCCGAGTGTTAGCTGAGCAATGTGGATGTGTGGAAAAAGAAAATGAAATCCCCCACCAATTGGCAGACCAGTCAACCTCTTGCCTCATAAATCAGGGACAAGCTTCAAAAAAATCAGGGACGAAGACCCAAAATGGGACACTTCTTAAAAATTGGCAATGTTCAATCAGAAAGCTGGCATTGGTGTAGGATGCGTTTTCTGAAGAACAACAGATCTGTAACGTTACTGTCTGACATTATTTTGTGCGTACATTCTCCACAGATCAGTCACAAAAAACACAGATTTGACTAGGGACTATGGAAAATTCTGAGGCAAAATCAGAGAGACATCCCTGAAAATCAGGGACAGTTGAGAGGTATGCTAATTGGCATGCATGCATTCTAAATGGTATAGAAACCATCTCAGAAACAGAGCTGCAAGGCATTCATTCATTTCTGAAATCAAATTTGCAAATAAAATTTAGCTTCTTAAACAGTCATGGCACCTGTCTTTAAAATAAACTCATATTATCGGTAACTAAACCAGTAGTTGCGCTGTCTATATACAGCAGGTTGTCAGAAGGAGGGGAGGAGCATTACCTGTTCTTCTTCTGCGCACCCTGCTGTGGCAGTGATAAAAGTGGGCTAACTACCATGTCTGTCTAAGGAATTTATTTAGGGACCCTTCCCCTTCACCCCTGCAATAGCAGCCTATGAATATTAATGAGCTGATTTGAATGGCGTAGGGACACATTTCAGAGGTGGACAGGAAATACACTTTGAATCTCTGAGAGCACTTAGAACAGCACAAAGCTAAGCTGAGGGCTGGAGGAAAAAAACTGTTTCTATTCTGTGGATATCGATTGTTCTAGTCCCAAACTCTGAAGAACAGCAGGTGCTTGTGTTTCTTTCTAAACAGTGCAACTTGGAATTTTAAGGAGGTGGTGGAGCTGAAGCAGGGGATCATGAAGTTGGAGGTATGAGATGGTATGGAAAACAATAAATCTACATATGCTAGTTCTTCCCTTAATACATTTTACTCCAGGCAATGTTTCACACTTTATAAAGGACTCCTGATTTTCCATGCAGCTAAAGTCAAAGTCTGCAACTGCACCGAGCCGACTATTATGTAAAATCATGTTTTGTACTAACCTATGGAAAGCAGTGTTGCTCAGTGGTTAGAGAGTAGAGCTGCATACCTGGCAAACCAGGTTCAAGTCCTGCTCCAGGCATTTGGTTTCTTGTTCCGTACCAAGAACCTGAGTGCAAAAGTATTGAAGCAAGGGTTTGGTTAGGGCACTGGCTATAAAGCTAAGTGTTTCATATGAAAACAAGCAATAGAGCTCAACCACTATTATTTAAATACTCTCAGTTGATTGTACTATATTACCTCTCTCTGGCAGCAGGGCGACCAGCAATCTGTCATGAAGCACAGTAGAAAATGACAAGGCTATAAGCCAAGAGACATTAAGAGAGAATTCGAGGGATGCTCTACAAATTGCATACAGAACATTACAAATTTCCTGCATCAACACTTGAAAGTTGTTTAGAGACTTTGACAAGTCACACAAGAATATAGCCATGAAACGCTGGCTCTTAATCAAAATGTGGTGGCAAGATTATTAATACAATAAAGGGAGGGTTTTACATAATAGGAGTTGAGCTTTGTAGCCTTTTGTCATATGGATCAGTCTGTTTTCACCGTTAGAATCTCCTCAGACCTTTAAAGAGCCCCTGAAACTGTTAGAAAAACATGAGAAATATTGAGATTTAGGCATAGTTCAGTTTAATATTCATGTATAATTACTGGTGATCAATTTTTTCAATTGGATCACCGAGTTGATATTTGCCGTAATAACCAGTTGGCTATTACGGCATTCACCAACTCTTCATCTATCAAAGAATTACTCCATCATTGGCTCCTAATATTTTTGTGTGGGCGGGCTAAACAGTTCTGAAAACATGGCGGCTCCATATCTTAGCGAGGAGCCGCTACAGTTACATCTTCACCTAGTCGTTATTTTTATTTATTTTGTTGCTCCTACTTTAAATAGTACCATTATATTTTTTTAAAGTATCTGGTTGATCCTGCAGTTCGCTAGCTTTGCGCGACACACACCATTGGTGGGAATGAGTCTGTGGCTGACACAGGTAAGCGCGAGCGTAATCGCACTTGGGGTTTTAGCTGTTAAATTAAAAAATATATATTTTTTGAATCTGAGAGTACAGTGAGCTGGAGGGTGATGTGGGGCAAGAGGGAGAGGGACTGGGGACTGCTGCACAGCTCAGCTGGGGAATTTAGAGTGGGAGCTGGGGGAGATAAAGGAAGCTGCTGCATTTGGTGCCCCAGAGAACTACAGTAAAGCTGCCATGGGGATTTCTTGAGAAGGACAGAGGGAGACAAAGTGTATGTGTGTGTGTGTGTGTGTGTGTGTGTGTGTGGGATCACAGCAGTAGGGTTGGAAAAAATTGCTCTCCAGCAAATTATATAAAATAAAAAATGGGGAACTGCGTATCCTATGATAATTTAATGAGCACCCTCGGTGTGGGATGCTTTGATAAACCCTGAGCATCCCACACCTTGGGTGTGCATTAAATTCTCATAACACACACTCCCCCATCCTTTATTCTCTATATAATATTACATTTTTTCAAAATTGTCACAACAGTGTCAGGGACTCTAAAGGGATTCTGTCAGCCTTTTCTTCATCGTATTATTTCTAATTGAAAACCCATGTTTTATGATTGCATACCTTTTATAAACTACCTTAATGTTGCTGTTTAATTGTTTGATCTGCTTTCTTTCTTTGAAGAAAGGACATGCATGCTAAGGGTGCTGTAATTTTAACCAGCCTTGTTTTGTTTCCAGTCCTACAATAGAGCTACTTGTATTACAAGCTTCCTGAATATTAGAAATAGAGGTGTTCACAGTTGGTGAAATTTCTTTCATGAACAAATTCTCAGAATTTGGAATGTTTGCATTGCCAACAACCACAACTCACACAGTGACTCTACATGAATTGCCAATTCTTGGGCAAATTAGACAATTCATGTAGATGCATCATGGGATTTAGGAATGCATAGTATAGACATAAAAGAATTCTGGAGGTCAGGGGTAAGGGGCAACAGATGTCTAGGAACAATACACAATAATCACTTTCACAATACCCCTGATACACCACATAAGTACCCATACTGTTTGCACTTACCACCAGGGCTTTCCTCTGGCCTGGCTCTGGGGACTCCCTGTAAAACAAGATTATACACAGCTAATAACAGCAGTACAGTACTCTTGCACAAACTGGAACCACAGTCAGGGTGACTGCAAAAAAGAGTTAGATCTGATTTATTTAAGGGACTTGAACAAGGGAGGGGCGTAATCAGGTTAATTTGCTTAAAGGCTCTATCAATCAAACAGTTATGCATGCACTTCAGGGTCCATAAACAGTCACAGACTCTGGGTACCCAGATGGAGAATGGTGGGCTAGCCAGGAACGTTGCAGCTGGTTGGGGCCCTGTGATGGAAGAAAACAACATGCATAACACATACTATTTGTAATCCGGAGCCGGAGGGCTCAGTTTGTGAAAAGAAAAACAACAAGACAA
Organism: Neoceratodus forsteri; assembly: GCA_016271365.2. Classification (NCBI taxonomy): domain Eukaryota; kingdom Metazoa; phylum Chordata; order Ceratodontiformes; family Ceratodontidae; genus Neoceratodus; species Neoceratodus forsteri. The sequence goes on along the minus strand of CM057449.1, from coordinate 138,294,427 downwards.
TCAGATGACACACTTTTAGATTAGGCTGTTTTTACAGGGAGCTACCCTGATGATTACTCACGATACCCAAGACTGGACACGGGCTGGACGAAAATTGAAACAGCAGGTGGTTAATCTGGAGTGCCAGGAGAAGCAGGGCCCACACGATTCGCCAAGGCATCGTTCCTGTTCAAGCAGGGAGCTGATCCCCAGGCAGGTCTCTCGTCAGTGGCTTTCTCTGTGCAGTGGGGTAGTCTGGCAGGGCCAGCGTGGCATGGCCCAGGCCAAATGAAGATGAACACAGATTCAGTCCAATTAGGCTGGATAAAGCTTCCAGCAAGCAGAACACAGTTCACACAGTGGGAAACCAAATCACGGCCCACTTTCAATACACAGCACATTTACATGTAAGGAAATTCTACTGTACCAGGCAAACCGCTCTCTGGTCATGATCGCAAAGTCTCTGCACAAACCGGAGATTTACAAGCAGCGGAAATCCTGACAGGCTGATTGTATTCAGCAAAATCTTCGGTCTTCTTCAGGTATGAGCCTGGTACAAAATCAGTGGCTTACTTTGTTCTCACAAACTTGGATTTAGTCCGAAATAAATCTCTTCTCTCCTTCTCAGGGGCAGCAGATAGACATGCAGGCCACAACTCAGGCCTTTCCACAGTTCTCCCATGTGAAACTACTCAGACGGCTGCTTGACTGTCTCAAGCATGTTGCTTTTTCAGCTCCCAACTTAGATCTGACTCAAACTGCAGCAAGCCTGGGAATTTCCCCAAGATCCAAAAGGTTCAGTTGGCTGATTCATCTGTCAGTCACAACTGGAGCTCCCCCTTCAGGTGCAAAAAAGCGCCAAAAGCCCCAAACTACAATTCCTACAGATTTTGACTCCAGACAGCTCCTGTAGTCCGGCTCCATTTTAAGTCCCACCAGTACTGATCAGTCCAATTCGGCAGTCCAGGACCAAGATAGTGGAGACAAAATAGTCCTTGCTGCAAAGAAGGCAGGTTACACAAACTACATTATCATTATCACTCTAAATGATTTTCAGCAAATAGTTACATCTTTCAACAGAGCTCCCTCTCAGATTACTTATGACTGCAATCCAGGCAGCTCTTAAAGAGACAGTGCACAGAGGTTATACAGGCACTATCTGGCAATCACATTTAAACTGCTAAAACGCAGGACACCAGCCTGGCAGTGAGCATTTAGGCAAGCTCAAGGAACACTTTTTGTGAACCCCCTTTTGTAGGGGGTTACACTCCTCCTACCCACTTCGCTGTAATATCACCCTCCTCCACTTTCCAAAAACTTTGTAGTCATAGATACTGGTACCTCCCTCCCATCCCCTGTGGGCACCCTTCTCCTTTCTCCCCCCCCCTCCTGCCCTGGCAAATTTCAACTAAAATTAATACAAGCAAAGCACATGACATAAGTTCAATATGCCCTTTTCCTCTCCCACATACCAGACATATTCTCTCCACGTCCCCTTCCCATCCGACTCACGCCACCAGGTCCTTTCGTCGTAACACCTGTGACCTAGACAGCCAGCTCTGAGTGCTCGAATGCTGTATTCATTTTTTTTATTACATATAAAATATGTGATGGAAAGGTCAATTCAAGGAAAAGGCTGTCTTACTAGAACTGACACATCAATACCCCTCAGGGATAAGTTCAAAGGACAGGAGGTATTTTAAACTGCAGAGATCTGGGGTGCAATTACCTTGCCAATTTGCTTTCATCCCAGGAAATAAGATTAGCCATTCATAATGCCCTCGGGGAGATCCTTTCACTTGCATGGTTACCAGGAAGGACTTGTGGGGAGGGGCGTCGGAGAGAGGCCAGAATGGACATTGAAGAGGTTTGATGTCTGAGCCAGGGAGGACCCAGACAGATTTGGAAGGTCCAAAACACATTCCCGGGGAACTCTTGAATTACATCAGAAAGACCTGAGGTGTAGAGTCCAAGGTCCAGACGGGATTAAAGAGGCCAATACACTTTTCCTTCGAATACAGTGACTTAGATCAAAGAAACTGTTGAGATGTATGTGTAGCAGAACACAAACCAGTTCTGACCAGTTAACCTGTGGAGAGGAAAGTCAGTGAGGTCATCTCATATGTTTTTTTAAATATTTTATTTGGAGACCCTGTATTGTAAAATATAGAGTTTGATATACCAAGGCGGAGTTTTTGACCTCATGAGAAGGCTGGCTCAGAAGTTTGTTTAATTGCTGAAGTGAACCTGACAGAGACACAAGAAAATATTTCTGACTGAGAGAAGGGAGATCCTAAAAGCACTGAAAGAAAGTAAGCACTAGATTATGCCAATCTGAAGTTTTAAATTGTAGGAACTGTACTTTTTTTACCTGTTTGTTTTAAGGCTGTATGTGTTGGGATATATATCTGTTCTGTAATTATTGTTCTGTTTTGATACTTTTAAAGTAAAGATTTTTTTTTACAAACGAAACTGCTGGAGTGCCTTGACATTTCTTTTTATTTGAAGTGGAGCTTTTAAAGGTTATAAGTACACTGTGATTGGGCTTATTGTATACCAAACTGGGAAATGGATAGCGTTCTCTAAAGTCTTGCATAGAGTTCTAAGGGTTCATTTGAAAGACCTGGTTGGGTGCCCGTAGGCAAAAATATCTGGCCCCCTGAAGACAGAATTATCTGAGCTGATAATTGGGTACGCTAAGAAGAGGTTATCAGTTTGAATCCTTCCAGAGCTTGAGACCAAGGTGACTTGAACCCACAAAACAGACAAGAGGGTTACCTTGTCTGTTCACTGTACACAAATCATACACTCAGAGGTTGGCACTTTGGGAGTAGAGGGCTGACTGGCTGAGCGAGATGGTGACAACACCCACCTCCCAGTTCCCCCTGGCCCCCACATAGTCCTCCCCCACCAGCACCCAGAAAAAAATGCAACCTGTAATAAAGAAAACTGTTTCCTGATGCAGACTGAGTTATGGGAGTTTCCATTTGGATCTGTGTTAAACCTGGTACCAGGTGGGAAGGGATAGATCGAACCTGCCTAGGAGGGCACCTAAGACAACCATGTTTAAAATTAACATTTGCAGTAACCCTTCGTCTTGCAAGTGGTGTGTTGTTAATAAAGCTGTGTTATTCTGTTAAACGTGGGCTGGTTATTGACTCCCCATGTGGTAGAGAAATGAGTGGTTTCCTTACTGAGCCCAGCAAGAGCTGAAGCTCTTGTGGTTCACTCAAATGAAGTGTCTTGAGTGCTCACCCCCGAATAACAGTTTACAGGACACGCTGGTTTATTAGAAGTGATGCAAGGCATGTGCAGGGCCTCGGCACACCTTGCTGTGGGGTCCTTCACAGCATAAAACACCAAGGTTAGATAGGGACAATTTTGTTACATGCTTGTAAACGACGCTACCTTATTCAAATACTGGATGGCATTTTATTTACTATTTGTATCTTGCTCTCTCAGATAATGTGAAACTCTTTTTAGGGCCCCTGTCCTGGCACATACATTTTTATAAAGACTTGATATAGGAAGTTCAGTCAGTATTAATGCCAGTGTATTTATATTCAGTTGTATTAGCGATAGTTTAACCTTATAATGCATTTATAGTATATTTAACATTCTGAGGCATTAAAACTCTTGTATTTACCAAATAAAAACATGTAACTTGTTTCTATTATTCATCACTAACCCAGAGCTCTCTAACCCTTTGAGAATTCTCAACAAATCCTTCTTTTTTTTTTTTTTTGGGGGGGGGGGATACTCCGCCAAGTATCCACCCTGGTCACGGTCCCCTAAGGTCCCTCTCACCGGCTGAATCCCCCAGTCACCCCTGGCTTACCCCCCAGAGGATGGGGCCACAGAACTGGCTCCCCACATTCCAGCCCGCGGTCCTGGTAACTGGTTGGGGGATCGGCGACATGAAGGAAACCCGGGGAGGGCTTCATAGAGGCGGAGTCCCTATTTTTGTATGCTGTGTACCCCTGGAGAGCCAGACGTGCAATGACGTCAGCGCACAACGTGCAGACGGGCCCTGTCCGATGCGGCGCTTACACACCCAGCCTCCACTGGGTGTCATTGCAGCGCCGATGCATCCTCACTCCACCCCGAAGGAAGGAGGCTGTCACAGGATGCTCAATCCTTCCTTCCCCTGCCAACCCTGGCGGCCGAATCCGTTCGAACCGGGTCGCGGCGTGGCTTGGCAGTGTGGCCCGCGCCTCAAACCTCAGCGCCACCGGGCCAGCCACAAATCCTTCTGAAGTCTAATTTCCATTTGATAATGTGAATTTAATGCCACTACAGCTTATTTATTTATTTATTTGAAATTGTTTCCCCTCATTCCTGTTTACAGATACAACATGTGAGAGGGTAAGGATATCTAGAAGGGGGAAGAACAAAGGTACTGTAATAACAGCGGTAACAACAATTCAAACTTCAGTTAGCGTTACAAACATTGAATTCAAGAAGTTTGTATTACATTATGTTATATTACCACTCCCCTTGTCCTCCCTGATAACTCCCACTTCCTCCATTCCTTCACGTCCAACGCTGTAAGCTTCTCCCTGGTCCCAGCCCCTCTTCGTATTCATCTGTTCTCTTCTTCCAGCTATCTTTTATTTATTTAGTTGTTTAACCAGGTGAGACACACTAAGCTGAAAGCTTTTTTACAGGCGCAACCTGGGAGCACAGGGAAGTTAAGTGACTTGCTCAGGGTCACACAGTATGCAAGTGGAAGCTGTGGGATTCAAACCCAGGTCTGGTTTGTTGGATGTCACCAGATTTGTAGCTCAGAACCTTAAACCACTGTGCTATACTGCCTCCCACCTCCCTCCTCCTTCTTTTTTAAGAATTAATGACAAAGCCTCCTCCTGGCTGCTTTATTTCTTGCTAATTTTGTTACTTACTGTAAATCCACAGCACTCGCTGTGTTTCTTGGGATGTACTGGATTGCAATTTGTTACACCTGTATACAAATAAGCCTACAAATGTAAATAGTTAGATCATTTGCTGCTACATCTAGTATCTGTTCTTGCATCTGTACTTGTGTACCCATAACTTGTAACTTACCTTTCTGTGTTGTCCACGTGTCATAACGTGGAACCTTTGAAAAAGAGCATTTTGCTCAAAGGTTATTTACAAATGATGAAATAAATAAATAAATGAAACATTACATTACATGGCAAAAACAACACCAGCTAAGCAGATTCATCACAAGAGGAAATAAAACGCTGCTTAATTTTTCAGTCTGGATACAAGAGGAGGCGCAAATGAAACCAGGGAGCACAGTATTCCAGAGTTTAGGAACTGGGACAGAGTCATCTGTGTACTCTGGGACAGTATCATCCGCATACAACCTAATTTTGCTTTGTTTTTTAACAATCGGAGGCAAGTCAATGGGGCTGACCTCTGGTCTAGCCTCTGATCAAGATTGCTGCATAGTGTGATTATTGCAATCCATGGGCTCTACACTTTAAAATAGAACAACGTGCAACGTCAACATCTGACTAAAAATAAAAAAGGTCAGATTTCATTTCATTGCGTTCTCCCGAAATTAAATCTCTCTAAAAAGCAGTCTTTTTTGCTAATTTCTTGTCAGACCTGGTACCTGATTCTCGTGTCATTCTCAGAGATATAGCATGTGTGATGGCAAGTCCAGTGGGGCGTTATCTTACCGCTGTCCATGCTATGTGTACAAAGACCTTAGAAGAGGTGACTGGCATCAATCTCTACACTGAAGTCTCAGATGAAGCAGATCACCTTGCATGTCTTTAGTCCTCACTTCGTGCCATAGACAGACAGGCTAATGCCATGGAAACCGACATAGTCTGGTTTAAAAATGGGCTCTCAGTGGTGTGGGGAAAAAACAGATGTCCTGGAGTGCAGAGGCAGAAGAAACAGTTTGGGAATAATAGGGGTGCCAGAGGGAGCAAAATGGAAAAATGTAAACACCTTCATCCAGCATCTCCTGACTGAACTATTGGGCCTGAATGGGACTCAGCTCCATGTCCAATGAGCTAACAGAACACATGTCCTGTGCTCCAATGCTGTCAAAAAAACCCTGTTCCATTCTGGTTTTCTGTCAGAAATTTGCGGTGAAAAGGTCAATTCTACAAATCGGATCAGAGAGCTAACCAGCCCAATGGTGCAGAGGACTGAGGTACTGTCAAGTGCCTTGCCTCTCACCATGTGTGTGACCCAGCTTTGGGAATGAGCTTAGGTCGGTGGGGATCATGGCGGGGAGGACTGAGAGATGATCGAGATGCTGCCTGGCAGCTTTCCCCTCTCGGATTGGAGTGGCTGGCCTTCTCGGCTCCTGGCTGCCATCAGGTGGAGGCCTGGTTGCAGTGTTGACATAACAGGGGTGCTAGATGAACATCTGGGTTGGTGTAAAGATGGCGTGGCTCTAGAGCACATGTGTGCCTCCATGCGCTTCTGTGCTGCGCCGTGGTTCGAGATCTTGGGGAGAAAATCGGGAGGAAAATGGAAGGCGGACCAGACTTCATGAAGCCCTGCCCGAGGTGCCGCAGCCTGCCATGCCACTTCACTGGTAAGTGAGGATTCTGGATGAGAGTCTCTGGGGGGAAGGAGAAGGACAGCCCTCCCCGGCCCCACCAGTGGGGAAGTCCATTGGGGAACCCCTCTACACCAGATGGAGAGAGGCAGCTGGCCGGCCAACAGCACCCAGGGATGGGGCCGAACAAACCACCTGGTCAGCCCAAGGAATATAATTACCTTTAAAAAAAAAAAAAAAAAAATAGAGCCAGAGAGATGGGGCCCCTTGTATGGCAGGGCCATAGGATTGCTCTTTACCAGAACTTTTCTGCCTCTGTGAATGAAAAAAAATGGGCCACCATTGCCCCCCCTTTTGACATACACTACATCATCTGTAGGTACACTTCAAGATGACGTACCCTGCTGTTTTTTAAATTCCAGTGAAAACAGTCTCTTTCATGACTTTTCATCTGTATCTGTAGCTGCATCCTTTGCTCACAGATCATAGAATGTGCACCCACAGAGTACAGGTACACCAACTGCCCACAGCAAGGTGCCACGGACAGAAGGAACTGCCACAAGGACATGGACACTTCCCTTGCTCTCCAGCCTCCTCGACTAGTTCTGCTCCCCAGATCAGTGGCAATGCTGCTGTTCTAGGCTCAGCAATAGTGTGCCAGTTAAGGGTCAATCCCCCACCAACCTACCTAATCAGCAGCACAGAAACCATAGCAGAGGACCCTTACTCTCTCCTCAGGTCTCCAGTTCACCAGAGGCATCCCTGAACAAGCCAGCCAGCCTGCAACACCCAACAGACAACAGCACAGACACCCAGCAGCAACAGATGCAAACAGCGGCCAATGCAGAACTATCATAACAGGCCATGGCTAACACCTGGGTGGAGACTGTGCAGCAAACTGGGTCATCAGTTGAAAATTTGGACAACAAGCCATAGCTAATGTGACCTTCCCCACTGACAGGATACAGCAGTGTATCCTTTTATGTGGCAATATCCCCAAAAATCACATAGGAAGAGATGGTGCATTTTCACTGGCTCTTTCATTGCTGTCATCCCATCATGTAATTTGGCAAGCTATGTGTTTCTATTTGATGCAGTGTCTTGATTAAAAATATGTTTCTGCAGTGCTCCACATTGTCAATGAGTAGTTGGTACATTCGGGTAATGTGCACCCCTACCAGGAGAAATGACACAGCCCAAGGCTGCAAACCAGCATAGAATCTTGGGCACCTGAACATTCCAACAGCAACAAATCTCCAGATTTCTTTTGTGGTTCCCAAAAAGTCGGGGATGGGGGGGTCAGATCTGTTCTGGTCCTGAAACTCCTAAACAAGTTTATTTGCCACATGTTCTTCAAGGTGGAGTCCTTCCGGTCAGTCATTCGGGCTGTCCAGCAGGGGATTATTTTGCATCCGTAGATCTGAAGAATGCATATCTCCACATTCCTATTCGGCAGTCTTATCAGTGGTTCCTGAGCTTCATGGTCCTGGGACAATACTTCCAATACAGGGCACTTCCCTCTGGGCTGGTAACAACCCCAACAGCATTCTCGAAGGTGCTCCTATTCCTGGTAGCACAGCTTCAGCTCTCCTTCATTTTCACAAGCTGGTATAGGCAAAAGCTGTGAAAATAAGGTCAGACAATGCTGTCATGGTGACATACATAAATAAGGAGGCACAAAGACTAGAGAGATACCAAGAGAAGCAACCAATCTGCTACTATGGGCAGAGGAGAACCTTCTGTCTCTTTCAGCAGTCACTTGGAGGAAGAGTTGAACATTCAGACCAGTTGGCTAAGCCAAGAGAATGTCCACCCAGGGGAGTGTCTGCTGAGCCTGGAGGTGTTTGACCTTCTGTGCAAAAAGTTTAGTCATCACAGATCAACCTGTTCACCTCCAGTCAGAATACTCAAGTGCAGGAGTTCTTCAGCCAATACCGAAGCCCACAGGCAAGGCAGTGGATTCTGTCACAGATGTGGAATTTCTGCAGAGCGTATGTCTTCTGTCTTCTACCGTTTCTCCACAAGGTCATACGCAAAATAAGATACTCAAAAGGAAATTTTCTTAAGATAGCTCCAGAATGACCCAGAGGGCCGTGATTCTTCAACCTAGTGAATCTAGCTCAACCTGCACCGTTTTGTGTTCCAATTCAGGAGGACCTTCTCTTCCAAGGTTCTGTAACCCCTAGGTGGTGCTATCCCAAGTGCTACTACCCCTGCCTGCTTTGCTAGTAGCAGGTTAAGGGGCCTGAGTTCTGAAATGGGTGCCTCCACCTGGAGGTCAGGGTTGGTAGTGGTCAAGCTAACCTGGGCACAGCACTCCGGGAAATTGTAACCCCCCCTTCTTTCCTTACTAGTGGCTGGAACAATACACAATAATCACTTTCACAATACCCCTGATGCACCACTCAAGTACCCACACTGTTTGCATTTACCACCAGGGCTTTCTCTGGCTCGGACCGGGGGGCCCCCTATAAAACATGGTTATACACAGCAAATAACAGCAGTACAGTACAGTACTCTTGCACAGACTGGAACCACAGTCAGGGTAAATGCAAAAAAGAGTTAGATCGATTTATTTAAGGGGCTTGAACAAGGGAGGAGCGTAATCAGATTAATTTGCTTAAAGGCTCTATCAATCAAACAGTTATGCATGCACTTCAGGGTCCATAAACAGTCGCACACCCTGGGTACCCAGATGGAGAATGGTGGGCTAGCCAGGAACTTTGCAGCTGGTTGGTGCCCTCTGGTGGAAGAAAACAACATGCACAACACACACTATTTGTAATCTGGAGCCAGAGGGCTCAGTTCTTGAAAAGAAAACCACAAGACAATCAGATGACACACTTTTAGATTAGGCTGTTGTTGCAGGTACACAGAGGCTATACGGGCACTCTCTGGCAATCACATTTAAACTGCTAAAATGCAGGACACCAACCTGGCAGTGAGCATTTAGGCAAGCTCAAGGAAGATTTTCAGGAACCCCCATTTGTAGGAGGGTTACACAAAGTTATGTGTACTGCATGCCTTGTTTTTTATCTATTTTCTACATCCCTGTCTGGATGGTATGTGCTAATCATACATAATCTCTTTATATCCATGCATGGATAACTTAGGTAAACTGTTCAGGATTTGTTTGCCTGTTACCTTGTACTGTTTGTTCCATTGTATTCTGCACTTTCCCGGATCATGCTTGAAAATAGGCAGGTCTATTGTCTACTGCACTTACCTGGTAACCAAAAACTAATAAATAAATAAAATAATGGCTTCTCATGATAGAGTAAAAGTGCCTAAGCACTTGAGCTCCATGCCCTTGGATAAGGAGTCAAGGAAGCCAGAGGTAATGGGTAAGAGGAATTTTGCCTCTGCTACCCTTTGGCCTAAGAATTTCAAACTGTCGGGCATACATCATTAAATATCAGAATTGCCTATGGAAGGCTATGGACTCTCTGGGTGAAAAATTGCCTGAGGGCCCAGACAAGATATTGGGTCAGCAAACAGTTGCTCTGGCCAAGAGGCTGGTAAGCATTTGCTAAGGCCAGCATATGTTGTTTCAGACGCTGCTGCCTCATCTGCCTTAGACTCTTGTCATGGCTTAGAGCGGCTAGGTTTTCTTCCAATGTACAACAGTCAGTAATGAATGCTCATTTCAGGGGAAAACAACTATTTAGTAATGATTTGGAAAACACTTTGAGGAATCTGCAGCCTTCCATGATGACTGTCAGAACCCAGCACACTCTGAACCCTAAACCTAGAGGAAGAGGTTGGGGTTCTTTTCGTAGTCCCTATAGGCATCCTGGAAGAGATTACTCCAGAGTCCCTAGCCATGAATCACAGAGGCCTCAGCCCTCTACCTCCCAGGCCACTAACCTCCCCCCGGTGCCCATGCTGGTCTCACCAAAGGTCAGACCATCACCAGACCCCTGCCACCCCCGATGCCTTCTGACTCCCCTCCCTTCCCGCCGGCCTCTCTGCCACAAGAATATTGGTCAAGGACCTGAAGTCTGTTCTTACCCCCTGCCAGTGCCTCCAGTACATTGGAACCATTTTAGACACTGATCTGGATCAGGCATTTATGCCAGTGGACTGTGCCATGGCACTAGTAGCACAGGCTCATCTGGTGATATACAGCAATTATATTTCTGCCCCTTGTCTTCTAAGTCTAATTGACCTGATGGCAGTTGCCATCCTGACAGTTCCACTGGCCCGCCTTCACATGAGAATCCCACAGTGGTTTCTCAGGGCACAATGAGCTCAGCATTCGGATGAGCTGGAGCCCCTCATACAAGTCACTTCTATTTATTGTTCTCCCCTATGGTGGCTGGACAGATCCAACCTGGAGAAAGGCTTACAGTTTGTATGGCCATTTTCACTGTTGGTAATGACCAAGATGCCTCAGGGATGGGAAGCAAGTCTCATCTGGGCCGTTTCCAAACACAGGGCCAGTTAGCGTCTCTGAATACAGAGCTTCAAAGCAACACTCTGGAGATGAGGGCTGCTCTACATGGCCTATAGGCTTTTGTCACCCTCCTTCCAGGAAATCAGCTGTTGATTCGCACAGACAATATATCGTTGATGTATTGCATCAGTTGACAGGGCAGAGTTCAATCATATGCTCACTGCAGAAGCGCATTAAGGATTTGGCTCTTGGCCGTGGAACACAACATTTTTTCTGTCCGCTGTGTTCCTCACAGGGATCCTGAACACACTTGTGGATCATCTCAGTTGATCCAATGCACTCTGCAATGAATGGGAACTCTCAGACTCCATCATGGATGCCCTCTTCGAAAAATGGGGCCGTCCAGACATAGACTTCTTTGCATCCCCATTCAATGCAAAACAGTTGCATTTCTGCTCGCTTGCTTCTGGTCCTGGAGTTTTTTGGTGAGACACATTGTCCCTCTTTTGGAAAGGGAGGTATTTGTATGTTTTTCCCTCTAATACAGAGGGTTCTGGTCAAGCTGTTGGCTAAGTGTGCCACCCTAATTCTGATGGCTTCTCACTGGCCCAGACAAATTTGGTTTCCACTTCTCCAGCAATTGGCATTGGAACCCCTAGTTCTGCTCTCCTTGTAAGCGGAGCCTACTGACACAGGAGCAGGGTGCTCTGGTGCAGCCAGATCTTTGTTCACTGAACCTATATGGTTGGCTGTTTAAGACATAGAACTTTCCAACTATGGGGTTTCCCCAGCACTGGTGAGTATGCTCTTGGTGGCTAGGAAGCCATTTACAGAGTACACATATTCACTAAAATGGAAACTTTTTACTGTTTGGTGCACTAGACATGTACTGAACCCTTTCACATATCCTTTCCCTAACACTTCTGGACTGCCTACTGTCCCTGAAGGGCTCCAGCCTAGGGTAGTCCACCGTTAAGGTCCACGTGGCTGCTCTGTTCACCTTTCATGCCCTTTCAGAGGGTAAGACAGTGGTCCAGTTGGACATTTCCAGGAGATTCCTAAGGGGCATCCTCCTTTTGCACCCCCTGTCTGAGATCTGGTTCTGGTTTGGGACTTGTTTGGTCTTAGAGACCCTCATTGCACCTCCTTTTGAGCCTGTGGCTACATGAGAATTGCACTTCCTCTCACAAAGACTGTTTCTAGTAGCCATGATGTCTGTTAGACGTATCTTGGAGCTGCAGGCTGTGGTTGCAGATCCTCTGCTTATTATAGGATAGGGTCTCATTACTCACCAGTCCGTGATTTCTTCCAAAGATTGTGTCTGAAAGAACACTAAATTAGCAATAGTCCTTCCTGTTTACTTTCCTTCTCCCTCAGATAGTGGGAGGCATCATTCACATAAGCTAGCTGTCCATGGGATGTTGCATTGGTACCTGGATTGTACAAACGATTATAGAAGATCCTTATTGCTTTTGCCCCCAGAATGGAGGGCTCACCAATTTCTAAAGACAGCCTGTCCAAATGGCTGGCCAGTTGCATTACCTTTTGTTACCAGATGCACGGTAAGCGGCATCCTGGTCCTGTTCATGATCATTCCACCTGAGGGGTGGCTACCCCAGTGGTTTGTTTTCAGAATGTATCTGCTGCTGACATTTGTGCTGCTGCCTCTTGGAGAATTGTTCATACATTCACTAAACACGACGTTCTGAACAGTCACTCATAGACATACCAGCTTTGGCCTTAATGTTCTGCAAGACTTCCTCACTCAAGATCACTAGGTTATACTACTGGTTGGGAATCATTCCATGATGTGGCTAAATGGAGGGAGATATCCTCGAAGAAGATAGGATAGTTACCTACCATAACAGTAGATCTTTGAGAGACTCTCCTCCATTGAGCCACAGCTCTCCATCCTGTCTTTCCGTCTTCTCAGATGACAGGTGACTGTACTGCCTACTATCGCAAGCTGTTTTCTCTTTTAGTGTCATTATGGCTTACTAATCAGGTTTTCATATCCACTCCTGGGTGCCTGGTTTTGGTCCTGGTTACTTTGGTTCCTGACGGTCTGATGATCCTCCAAGCTTGTCGCTGGCAGGGACTGTGGCATGCTGGGGATGCCGATGTTATATGGGTGCCGATGAGGTAGATTAACATGGGTGGCCCCAGCCTGCAAAATGTTTCCAGGTGGCCCTGATACTGACGGCTTATGGTTCTGGGATGTGGCTCAATGAAGGAGAGTCTCTCAAAGACCTGCTGTTACAGTAGGTAACCGTTCTTTCTATCTCCCACACCCCCCCCCTTACTGGCAGCAACGGTTTTGTCATCTTCTTATTTAGCAGCATTTATTGTATTCTCTCTTCTGTCACCCAATGCGTTGTGATCTATATTGGTGGAGTGGGGAGAGAGCACTGTCATTTTCACGTAAAAGCCCTTCCTCCAAACTGCTGCCGAACACCAGAAACAAATGTTGGCAGCATCAGTGGGAAAGGGCAACTAACTACTGATCCAACAAATCTCTCCCTGAAACCATCCAACACTGGTGTGCCCAACCCCTGGTGTCATCATTCTAAACAAACCCAACCAGCCACAGTCTTTCACTGGGGTGTCCAAGCTGCCAAGGACAAATGTACAAATTTCCAAATGTGCCAGATATTGGTTCCACTGCCTCAACATTTTGAAAGTTATTACATTTGAACTTGGCAACTGTTCTGAGTGATTGTTAGTTTTTAGTGACTGGTGAGGAATATAAAACATATATTCTTTTTTCGTGGAATATTTTCTCTGTCTTCTTGTATATGCAATTGTTAAGTATTTGTGACATTAAACCAGATATAAAATATTGGTTTAACTTATTATACAGGAGCTCTCCTACAGACCTATTGTTATTTAATTTTTATACCTTAGTCACACTGTTAATGCTGAGCTTTTTTCTTACTGTCACTTTAAAAACACATGTTTAAATGTGAGGTCTTTTGCACCGTAGGGACACACCCCTTGAGGAAGACCTAACGGTCGAAGCGTTGGAGCTGTGAGTTAGTGTGTTTTCCATGTGTAACCCCCTACAACTGGGGGTTCCTAAAATATCTTCCTGGGCTTGCCTGTGCCCACTGCCATAATGGTGTTCTGTGTCAGCAGTAGTTTTGATTGTCTGCATTAGAGTGCTATATTTGGCCTCTGTGTCCATCTCTTTAAGAGCTGTCTATTCTGTGTGAGATAATTAGTTTGGGTTGGGACCAAGTGGTTTAAGGCCCGTGATCCACCCGGCGAGTGGTATTTCTGCTCCATTCTGCCATCGCTATATGTGCAGAGGGAGCCCTCTTACGATCAGTGATTGTTTGCTGTTTATCTAATTTAATGATAATATAGGAGTTTGTCTAACCTACCTTTCATTGCAGCATGGACTATTTGCTTAGAGTCACCATTTTGGTACTGGACTGCCAGAGCTGGACCAATCGGAACCTCAGAGGAACTAAAATGGAGACTGTCCCTAGAGGTATTGTGGGATTGAATTTCGGTAGGAATTGTAGTTTTTGAGGTTTGGTGCCTAAATGGACCTGGAGGTAGAGCCCTATCTGTGACAGGCAGATTGATCAGCCAAATGAACCTTTTAGATCACTGGAAAATCCCAGAGCTGCCTGCAGCAGTGTGTCAGTCGAGAGTTGGGGTTTGGAGTTTGGAGAGTGAACAGCTCAAACCATTCGAGCAGCTGCTCCTGCGTGATGGTGTGGGGAATTGGCAGAAAGGCTGTATTTGACCTGCCTGCCGCCATCTTCCAGTGTGAAGAAGCTTGTGAGAGTAAAATTGGACTAAACCCAATAGCCTGCTTTGGGATCTGAAGCCTGCGGAGAGAGTGATTTTCACCTGTGTGTGGACCGAAGACTTGCTCCGGAAGTGATCGGCCTGTCAGGCACCGAAGAGAGCCTCAGAGTGAACGGTTTGTGCAGAAATCCTGTTAAATTGTAAATGAACTTTATCCGTTCTGTAGCTGCTAATTGTATTACTTATAAGTGTGCTGAATGTGCTGTGTGGGTCGCGATTTGGTTCCCCACCTTCGAATGTGTTATGCTAGCTGGAAGCTGCTCCAGCACTTGTACGGACTAAATCCAAACTGTCCACTCCGGTCAGGGCACTGCCATCTCAGCCTAGACTGCTGCTGCCACCGCAGAGACTTTTCTGATGAAAGACCCGCTTGGAGATTCAGCTCCCTGCTCAACACCATCGAACAGGTAGCAACCACCACGGTGAGTCGTGTGAGCCCTGCTTCCCCTGGCAAGCCAGAGCAACATCCAGAGGTCTTCATCTCGCTAGTCCCGCCTCCTGGTCTGGGTGGCATGAGTACTGAACAGGGTAGCTCCCTGCAACAAAGCTGCAATCATTGTGCGTCATCTGATTTAATTGTTTGTGTTTATTACCCTGTCTAATACTCTGCTGTGATATATCCTGACTGTAACCAAATGTTGTCTGCTCACACATGTACTGTATATGCAAGAATATCCTACTTTATGTAACTAATTCCGGGTCGCCCCTGAAAAAGGGACCCTTGGGCCCAGTGGGCTTACCCGGTTACCAAAATTGAAAGAATAAATAACTATCACAATGAACTGAGTCATCTGGCTCCAGAATACGAATTCTTGGTTGATGTGCATGCTAACTTTTCTTTCCTAAGGGCCTCAACAACAGCTGCAATGCCGGCCTACCCCAGGCAACGCTTCAGGCTAGCCTGTGTAACAACTGGGTAGCCAGAGTGTGTAACTGTGACAAAGGAACTCCTTGTGCATGTTCAGCCTGAACCAATCAGATCTAACAATCATCTGCTAGATTGCTGCCCCACCCTTGTTCAATCTCCCCTGAATAAATCAGATTTTGTTCTTTCTGCATTTAACCTGGTTAGTGTGTACCTTTTTGGAGGGGGATATTGTATTGCCATTGAACTGTTGTATTACAGGTCTTATTTTACAGGGTGTCTCCAGGGCCTTTGCAGCTGATCCAGCCCTGGTGGTAAGTGTACAGAGTACGGGTTCAGTATTTCTGTCATATGGTATATGTGATTGTTTATCTGCTTATCTGTTTAAGCCACTAGAAGGGTTAGTGGGGGGGGGGGTTATAGTATCCCAAAGGGCTATACCCACAGCAGTTACGCTACCCCAAAACCATTCTTCCGGGTGGAGGCACCCATTCACTGAGCTCAGACCCCTCAACCTGTGCCTTGTCACGTAGGCAGGAGTAGTAGTCCTTGGGATAGCACCACCCAGGGGTTACACATGTTTGCTGTTCTCACGGAATAGGATTAAAATTGCATCAAGCGTCATCTCCTAGAGTGCTGTTTTTTCCTTTTCTATAAAGAAATGTCAAACTCTTTTAACGTTTACTTATAAAGTCCCAATTTGTTTACATTTTGAACCCACATTTTCAATATAGTCCATTTTTATCCCACCTTATGAATGTGGCACATGCATTTTTCAAATCTCCCTCCCAAACCCGTTTTTGCAGCTGTTCTACAAAATTACATTTTGAGTGGGATTTGTTAAATGACACTTGTTGTGTTTGTATGTTGGGATAATAACAATACTATCTTAAAAATGCGGGCTCACAGACTAAGGAAAAACAATATTACTTGCGAACCTCTTCATTTCCCCTATCATGACAATTTCACAATTAAAACTTTTTTTAAAAAATGTTAACTGCTACACTATCTTGGCGCAACAGCTACAAGCAATTAAACTAATTGGCTTTGGCCAACACCTGTTTTGACGGCAGCTAAATCAGGGTTACAGAAAAGTGTGTTACATTTAAATAAAGGAACTCACAAATCTGGATTTTGGTGAGAGCCTACTGGGGATCTTTTGGTCCTAATTTTAGATTTACTGCTATTGTGAAGATTGACAATACCCCCTCTTTAAAACCCAGGACACCTTATAAAGCATTAAAGAGCCACTGACACCATTCAAAAAACTTGGAAAAAATGTGAGATTTAGACACAATTCAGTTTATATTTCATATATTTTCTATATTCTTTCCCTTTTTTTTCCTTTATTACTGAGGGCATTTGTATGAAAGAGGATTACTGTCCCTTAGACTGTATCTCCTCTTTCTACTTGCCTACCCCTTACATCATAATTCCCTGTTTATGGCATCAGAATTATGTCCATAGCAACATATTGTGATATATAAACAGAACTGTGATGCCAGGTGTAGACAAACAGCCAGAAAGAATACGGCAGGAATCCTGTTTGTATGCAAATGTCCTTAGTAATAAAGAAGTAAGGATGAGAATTACAGAAAAAATATTAAATATAATTTGAATCGTGTCTAAATATTACATTTTTTCAAAGTTGCTACAACAACGATAAGGCTTATTATAGCATACACCAACTGCATTCAAATTAATTGATTTACAATTTAGTCAACAGGGACAGATACACTACGCAGGAGCTTGTTTCCAGGTGAGACCTGGCGAAGGGTTACAAGTGGAGTACAAAACACAAAGCAGTTGGGGACAGCAACAAGTGCATGTACAGAACAGTAGCAATGCAGAATGTAAGCCAATTATAGACAGAAATGCAAACTAAACAAGCATGAACAAATATCAAAATATAAACCCCACTGGGGCACAGAGACCAAGAATTTTCTAATGAAATACTTGGCCTGCATTGTGAGACTGAAGAAGAATGCTTTTATTTTATTTATTTGAAACATATTTTATCAGGTAAACAAGCAGAGTCTTAAAAGAGTTTGTTCCCAGTGGGGGAGGGGAAACAGGGACCAACTGGGTGAAACACAGTAATACATAGTATGCCAAAATGACAGTGGCAAATATATGTATAAACAGAAACACAATTAACAGCAGATGTCTTGGAGTTTGGCTTGACTGCCACCTCACCTTTGCAGTCCATGCTGACTCTGTACTAACAAAACTCCGCCCCAAGCTCAAAGCCTTATATTGGAACTATTCTAGCCTCCCCTATCCGGTCTGTCATGAGCTTATCCAGAAGATGACACTTCCCTCCTTCAGTTATTGTGATATTGTTTACAGTGCCACCCACAAGTCAGTTTTATCCAAACTGGATACCCTTTTTAATGCTTTCTGCCGGTTCACTCTTGACGCTCCTCCTCACACCCACCGCTGCGAGCTATACCGCTCCCTTGCTCTCCCCTCCCTTGAGAACTGCCGCCTAACTGCCGCCAGGGTCTGCACCGGAAGACATATGAAGAGAGACTTAAGGAGCTTAATATGTGTAGCCTCGAGGAAAGGAGGGAGAGGGGGGACATGATAGAAACTTTCAAGTACCTCAAGGGAATCAACAAAGTCCAGGAGGGTAGCATCTTTCAAAAAAAGAGGTGTGCAAGAACAAGAGGGCACAATTTGAAGATGGGGGCGGCTCAGAGGTAATTTAAGGAAGTATTTTTTCACAGAGAGGGTTGTGGATGCATGGAACGACCTTCCAGAGGAGGTTGTGGAGTCAAAATCAGTGGTGGAATTCAAGCATGCATGGGACAGTCATAAGGCAATTCTAGGGTGTGGGGGTAAGAAGAAGTAGGCTGCTGGTTAACTAGGATCTGCAGCTTATCCAGTAGGTAGGGAAATGGGCAGACTGGGTGGGCCAAGCGGTCCTTATCTGCCGTCAAATTCTATGTTTCTATGTTTCTAATACACTGTGCCAAGTTTATCTCAAAGAACTGGTTTGGTACCCTCCCAGTGTATCTGACCTCCTTACTGTCGCCCCCTCTGGCACCTGCCTATGCTCTGAGGTCCCTAGACTCCTGGCTCCTGTTAGTCCCCAGACATTGGACCCAAGCTGGCCAGGCCGCCTTCTCTCACCACTTCCCTCAACTCTGGAATTCTTTCCCCTCTAAAATTCGCCACTCTTCCTCTATCCACTCACTATCCTATGCCCTTGCCAACCAATGCTCAGTAAACTGCTCCTGTAGCTAACTCTCCAATCTATTCTGCCTCAGACACTCCTATATTTCTTCTCCCACTAGGCCCAATGGTGCTACTTCGCTAACCACACCCAACTACTGCACTTGATCCCAACTTTTGAGCTAGCTAACTTGCACTTACCCCTATCTCATTGTATACCACAACCCAATACCTTAGCGGGATTTCCTCATTGTAACTGTTACTCTTGACTATTAGGGTATATGTATTAAACCACACTCACCTATTCCTGTCAAACATATGCAGCTGTATTATCTAATTATATGTTTTCAAGGCATAAAGCATGACTTCCCCATGTAATTGCTGCTATGCTATAAGTAAGGGTAAACTGTCATCTACGCCCAACTATGTCTGTCAAATGTTTTCAACTGTATTGTAATTGTATGTATATATGTCAGGACCTGGACTACCCTTGTCCTCTTCCCCACTGTACCCCTCCCCCCAGGTCGCACTGGGAGACAAGCAGTTCTTGCTCAGTGTGCTTTTCCTGGTGAAACAATTTCAATAAATAAATGAATAAGAGTGGAAAATGGAATAAGATGAAACAATGGGGTATATTATATACACCTATACATTTACAGAGGCAAAAATACTATAAATGTTCAACAAGTGTATGTGTTAGATGCAATTGAGGTTAGGTAATACAAAAGGGGACTGATGACAGGGTCCCTAAGAAACAGTGGAGCCAATAGATTATGCTGCAGCTCGCACAAACATAAAATCAGGATAGCAGAAGCAGAGGAACAGATAAAGGGAGTAAAGTGTGGTGCCCTGAAGGTGGTAAAATGGATGTTAATGTGTGCTGGGTTTCCACATCAATATAAAAGGGGTGACTAAAGCAACTGTGTTGACACCAATAACTTGCACACAAATTACTAACACAGGTCCCAAATAGGTGGATGGTGGCACCTGACAAAGAGAGGCGGGTGTCAAAAATAGATTCCAAATATTGCTCATGGTTTTATTCAAAGAAAATGGGAATGGCAGCACGGTCACAGGAAACACTTATCCCTACTCACCTGTACGAGGAGAACTCTAAATCCAATGACTGTAACAGCTCCGCTTTAGGAACGGTCTACACTCTGTATCTTGTATGGGGGTGATTCTATGCACACTTGCAATAATTGACTATAACAGCTCTGCTTTACAAGTGGTCTGTACTCTAAGATCAGCAACTTCACTATGCAGTTGCCTAGTACTACCCTGAGGTGCACCTCTACCTAGGGCCTATTACCTGGAGTACTCCACTCTAAGGAACTCTAAAACATATTACTACAAGACTCTACATCAGTCGTAAGAGGCAGCTCATGCACAGATGAGCAATCTCTGTCGTCGAGAAGAAACTGTGTTGTAGGATATAAAACACAGAGGGGAACACTTGGCTGAAATGGGTTAACAACTAAGGGACTGCAGAGAGGATTTTGAACAGGCCATGTGTCTCTCAGCAACACACCCCACCTCTCTAGGGTTGCCGGAATTTCTGAACAATGCAAAGATTTCCTCGGTTCACAACCCAGGAGAAGAAGATACTGCACAACTGGCCAAAGTCCTCTTTTGGACTTCCAGGAGAAGAAGAAGAAGATACTGAATACCCAGCCACAGCCCTCTTCTGGACTGCCAGGACACGAAGAAAATACTGAATACCAAGCCAAAGCCCTCTTCTGGACTGCCGGGACATAAAGAAGATACTGAACACCAAGCTACAGCGCTCTTCTGGACTGCCGGGACACGAACAAGATACTGAACACCAAGCCACGACCCTCTTCTGGACTGCCGGGACATGAAGAAGATACTGTACACCCAGCCACAGCCCTCTTCTGGACTGCCGGGACACAAAGAAGACACTGAAAAGCCAGCCACAGCCCTCTTCTGGACTGCCGGGACACGAAGAAGATACTGAGAAGAAAGTCTGTGAAACATGAGGGTACAGCGGGGTTCTGGGCACTAAGGCCAGATGAGCCAAGGACTACGTAAAATAAGAAACAGGATGATGATGCAGGGTACTGTACCAGAAAATCTGGATGCCACTTTGATACGGACGGTAAAACAAGAAAACAGACGGTACCTTTGTTCTGGGCCAGGCTGTACACTGGGAACTGGGGAGCGGAAAATAATAAACAGGATGTTGCAACTGAGACGACTGTGCCATGGCTCTTCGAGATCTGCTGCTGGCTGCTTCGGAGGTGCACTGAAGGTGATTATTTGAGTACTTGAAGAAGCTTGATCTGGATACACGATGGTAAAAGGATTCTGGAAACTTGCTGAAGACTGATTTGAACACCTTGTAACACTGAAATGCTGGCAACAAAGCAATACTTTCTGGCACTTTCACTGTTCATAGTAATAATAGTAATGCAAATAAAGTCTCAGTTCTTGTTGCAGTGGTCAATTATACAGTCTCAGTGTCTATACCACAGCAAATATACAGGCAATTCACTTTTCTGAGTGAACCCTAGCTCTGGTGGACCTAACTAACAGCGGTCCCTCTGACTAAATCAGGTTCTTCCTGTTACTACGGTTCTGTATGGCTAGCTAAACTCCTTAAACATTCGGGATCACTAATGCTGCTGCGCTCCTATAACACCTGGGGACTCTAAATGGCTAGCAGTGGACCTAACGTGCCCTTTTAAATAGCAGTGCGCCTAACTTGCCCCTTTAAATAGCAGTGGGCTTGACTTGCCCCTTTAATTAGCAGTGAGCCTGCTGTAACTTACCCCTTTAATTAGCAGTGGGCTTAGCTTGCCCCTTTAATTAGCAGTGGGTCTAACGTGCCCCTTTAATCAGCAGTGGGCCTAACTTGCCCCTTTAAGTGCACATTCAGACCTGTGCTGCCCCTTTAAGAATGGGCCTCCCTTTGGCTGGGCCCCTTTTTAATCACTGGGCCTACTGGATTAGCCCCTTTAAATACATGGGCCTCCCTTTAGGTTGGGCCTCTTTAAGATGCTGGGCCTGCTTGACTGGGCCCCTTTAAAATCTATTGACCCCTTTCTGAAGAGGGCCCCTTTTAAAACGTGGACCTGGCTTGCCCCTTTTAAATTCTTGTCTTGTCCTAGGCCTTACTGTCAGTCTACTGACCTAGCCACGCCTTCCTGCTGAATATTGATGGACCTTCTGAGACTTTCCATCGCTAACCTCTCTCCATGAGTGTCGCTGTGCCCTGCAGGCTGGATTATTTAAATTCAGATCCCCTGGCCTGCCCCTGCAAACTCTTTAATATTAAATAAATAATACTTTTATTTTATTTCAGGGCAGTCAGCACAATGCAGTGTGCTGCCGCCGAATTACCACACCACCAGGGAACAGAAGATGCAAGGAGGAGGCGGGAGGTGCTGCTTACAGTGGGAGGGAGTTGCAGGCAGGTGCAGAACAGCAGGGGACCTTGTGAGGTCCTGGGACAGAACAAACAATGCAGCAGCACAATCGTTGCCTCCAGGGGACCGAAACATGACCTGTTCTGCAAAAACAACAAAACAGGACACCAAGCCGTACCGGGGAAACAACGGGACATTTCTTCACTTTACTGGCAGCTCACCATGGCACCATGGACCGAACAAAACATACAAGTAGCATTTCTTCAGTGACTGGAGGCAGAGGGGCACACAGCAAAGCCCTCAGGGAGAACTTCAGCCCTCCTGGCAAGCCCTTCTCATCCCTCCTCGCTTTCTGTGTCCTCTCTTCTCCACAGTCACCATGATTCTCCCTAACAGAAAATTATTTTTCAAACTGCAACACTTTGGGTTCTAGTTCTGGAAGTCATGTGGACATTCTATCTGCTCATCCTGACATTCTATTTGCTGCAGCAAGGCATTGCACTTTACTTTTGCATGATTTATGAACTATTTACAATAAGTATGCAGTGTTTGAACAGGTTCTGATGCTGGCATCTTAAACTGGGCATCTTGCACTTTCTAGGGCTGTACTGGGGCACCTTATAATGCTGAGCATTTTTCTATTTTTCCTTTCTGTGGTGCCCCCAACTCTGGGGCACTACAGATTCGGGCCCGCCAAATGATACATGTCCTCATGTATCTCCCAAAATTTCTTTCTACAGCATCTATTGCATTCGAATGAACTTACTATACTTCTACGTAGACGCGAAACATCTCTTAAACTTTAGATCGACTGTACACAGTTTCTTAACTCTATTGCTGTATGCACTTTAAAAGTTTCAATGCAATTCTTTTAACCAAGATCTATAAATTCTATAAACTATACTTGAGAACGAGCTATCACAGTTAAATCTTTCTTAACCTCTAAGGTAACCTTAATACTCTAAAGAACATAAACTAATGTGACCATGTTGGGATAACTCTTTATCACACTGTGTTTCAAGAGATAACACTAAGGATGTTCCATGAGAAACCTTCTTGAAGGAATTCCAAAATTGATTCTCTGAGATCTGCGAGGCAGAGTACATGAAGGTTCAGTAGAAACAGGTTCTACCTCTATGGTATTTTCAGGTGTCAAACTCTCAAGACAGTCTGAGTTAGCAGCATTAAGGTAATTCCAAGGATTGACATACAAGTCTGTGTGGGTTTCTAGTTTAGTTAGGGTAAGATTTCTGGAAGAGTATTTTTGTCTCTCTGTTGGCTTGGAGTCAATATCAGCCGGAGGGGCTGATCCTGCACAAAACATGCATGGCTTTAACAGGTTTACAGGTTTCTGTGAACAATCTTGATACCTTTTCCAATTTCTCCTTGGAACTTATAAACTGGCAGTTCTCTACATGGTACCTCTACCATGAGATATGGTTCAGGTTCCCACTTGGAAGCTAATTTTGTTAGTCTCTGAGTTCTCTTCAGTAATTCTCTGTCTCTAATCTGTAACGGACTTGCATTGGCTATGGCGTCATACAGTGTCTTTTGTTTTAGTCTCACTTAAGTCATATGTTTGTCTAAGATTTGTCCTGCTTCTTGCAATATATTACTATGCTCATTTACCCAATCTGTGCATTGGTTATGAGTAGAAGTGGCTTTCAAATTTATGTTGAGTACTAAGTCCATAGGTAATCGACCGTGACGTCCAAATAGTAAATAATACAGTGTATATCCAGTTGAACTCTGTATAGTGTTATTGTAAAGATAAGTTAATTCAGGTAAAATGCTAGGCTAATATGGGCATCAATGCTCAGGTAATGCTCTTAGCATATTAAGTAAGGTTTGATTAGCTCTTTTGCATAATCCATTAGCTTGTGGATGATAGGCAATTATACAAATCTTTTGACTTCCATATAAGCAACAAAGTTCATGGAACAGTTGTGACTCAAAGGCCAGTCAGTTAAGATTCTCATTGGGAACCCATATGGTTGGATAAAGTACTTGACAAATGTCGCTGCAGTGCTCTTGGTGGTAAGATCAGGAACTGGTGTGGCTACAATGAACTTCGAATAATGATCCACCATGGTTAAAACATAACTGATACCATTTCTGCTAGGCTCAAGTTTTAAATGATCTAAGGTGACCAGTTCTAAAGAGCGTGACTGATGGTTGCAGCGGAGCTTTTTAATCAGTTCTACTGCTTCTCTTTAGATTACAGGTTGGACATTCTTCACACCATTTCTGAATCTGAGGCTTCATTCCTGCCCAGTAGAATCACTTTCTTATATTGGCTTCTGTCTTTTTGCTTCTGAAGTGTCCAGACTTGTCCTGATAGGCTTCCAAAACTATTGAGCAAGAGCAAGAAACAGCAGTCTAGATCTACAGTTTTTTTTTACTGATAAATCACTTCTATCTCAGCAGGAATCAGTGCCTGTTTGGATTAGCAAACATATACTTTATTAGAAGAAGGGGGTCTCATCTAAGTAAAAAAAAAAGAAGAAAGTCACTGTGTGTTTGTCTGAGGAAGGGGGCTGCATCAGCTTAATTTACTGAGTCAGTGCAGAGGGTGAATCTAATCGGGGTGTGGCATAGCAGCTTAGGAGTACAAAAGCAGGTGTCTCCAATTACAGCTTCCTGCTGTTTTTGACAAAGGAGAACCTTGGTTTCAGAGCAAGAAACAGCAGTCTAGAACTACAGATTTTTTTACCGATAAATCACTTCTATCTCAGCAGGAGTCAATACCTGTTTGGATTAAGCAAACACATACTTTATTAGAAGAAGGGGATCTCATTTAAGTAAAAAAAAAGAAGGAAGTCACTGTGTTTCTCTGAGGAAGGGGCTGTATCAGCTTAATTTACTGAGTCAGGAGCAGAGGCTGAGGATAATTGGGGTGTGTGGCTTAGAAGCTTAGGAGCACAAAAGCAGGTGTCTCCAATTACAGCTTCCTGCTGTGTTTGACAGAGGAGAACCTTGGTTTCAGAGCAAGAAACAGCAGTCTAGAACTACAGATTTTTTTACTAATTGCCCTCCTTCCCACCCTAAGCCAGTTCTACTTTTATAGCCACAGGATTTGACTGTCAACAGTAACTTCCTGTTTGGCAGTAGGAAGGGAAGGATTACTGAGACACATTAGTTTCATCAACCTTGAAGGAACCTAAACAAATAACTCTTTCTCCCCCCCTGGCTGCTGGAGGTCTGAATCCAAGCATGGAAGAAGGAGACTACTGAAGACTACAGGAAGTTCCTGTCCCAGAACAGGAAGGGCGAGAGTTGTAAGGGAACATAGGCAGTAGGAAAGTAAGTGTAACAATACGTAGAGGAAAGAGACAGTAAGCATGCAAAGCAACAGGACAGGGGACACACAATAAGTCAAGATGGGATAAGTGCAGTGTAATGGCTGTGGGACAGCAGTGTTCCGTGAGACATTCTGGAGGCTGCAGTGCTGCCCTGTTTGTAGGCACCTCTCTGGTCTGAGGGAGGAGGTTGCCCATCTCCAGGCTGACCTGGCTAGGATTTGTGAAACCTCTTCTCCCACTCAGAGACCACCAGGGCCACCACCATTACCTCAGAGATTGCAAAGAAAGAGGAGCAGTTGGACCAAGGTGGGCTCAGGGAGGGAGAAGGTGGTGGAACAGAGGTGCATCCCCTCCAGTTGTACCTCTCCACAATTCATATGCTGTTCTGGCAAAGAGTGGTTCCTCTATGGAGGCACCTGCAGTGGAGACCAAGGAGGATGCTGGGAACCTCCACAAAGGAGACCCACAGGAGGGTGGCACGAGATCCCACAGGGTAAGGAAACAAATCCTGGTGGGGACTCAGTCACTGGGGGTTAGAAGTGGGGGAGGAAGGGGATAGGGAGGTAAGGTGCCTGCCTGGTGCCACGGCTCAGAGGGACAGGAAGCGAAGCCTCAAGATCGCGGGAGCAGCTGCACATGGGGAGGGAGCTGGATGTCATTGTCCACCTAGGGACAAATGACCTGGCTGTGAATGGGATCAGAGCGGTACAAGAGGAGTTTGTGGAGTTGGGGAGGGGCCTTAGACAAGTAGCATGTACAGTAACCTGAGGTGGCTGCAATGTGGGGTCGGGGGTCATCATCGGAGCCGTGGGGGAGAGTGTCCTTGGCAATTGGCCCGAAGGAGTGGCAGTTGGAGGTGCAGGGGAGATAAACAGATCATATAAAAAAAAAAACATAATATTTAGGCACTGTCTGGCTTGTATTTCCCATTAGTTCTGTATTCCTCCTCCTCTTTATTTAGTAGTGAAATAATTTGCATGAAAACAGGATCTTTGCTCCTGAAGCGTTCATCTATTTCTGCTGCTTTTTCCCTACCTGAAATCACAGAGCATTGCTTGTGACCTCACAGTTACTCTCATGGCAACAGATTGTGATGTTGCAGCAGAGGATTGTGACTTGAAGTAGCAAGTAAGTTATAGAGGCAGATTAACTCAAAATGAAGTATAAGGGACAACAATCATATACTCATACACATTTCTATAGTAATAAATTACGAGGAGGAGAAATATATAAAATATAAATGGAATGCAAGCAGAATTGTACCTAATTATTATGTTTTTTTTAATTTTCTTTGAGGCATCTGTAGCTCTTAAAGTATTTGTTTCTATTTTATTCATTTTACTGCGGGTCAAGTATTTCTAGTGCAGTTTTATTCAGCTTTAGTTAGTTTTGTAGTTTTCTCTTGTTCCCTTGCGGTTCCCAGAACTGGAAAAGCTCTTGTATTTCTGTATTGACAGTTCATTTTAAACTGTGTTTTTATAGATTCTTTTCTTTGACTTCAAAATTTTTTGCACTAATTTCACTAAGTTGTGTTATTCTATTTACTTTGCACTTTGGTTTCCATTAGGGACTAAGCTGCTTGTCAGTTCCCGATCCCTTCTGACTGAAAAAAAAACCAAAAAACATTTAAGTTTATTTTATAGCTGTCCTTTTATTTAGAAGATCCAGACCACAATTGTGTATTTTTCTATCTGTGAACCGTTTTTCTGAGCCTGTCTGTTAATTGGCATGTCAGACAAACCCAAAAAGAAAATATGACCTACTGGTTGTAAAAATTGCTCAGCTGGCTTCAGACTCTTGGCGAAAGCAGACTGCCATTGTAATGTGCCAAAGTTAGAGGTACCCCTGCAGTGCCCCAGTAGTCCCCAGTTTCTCCCAGTAAACACTGTAAAGTGCCCAGTGCACTAAAAGCATGTAAAAAAATAGATTTTATATTCTGCACAAGCAACAATGGCCTAGATGGAATGTTGTGCTGAGCTGCTCATGCACAGCATTCCACTTCAGCCATTCTAGAATCAGTAGGTTTAGTTTTGAAAAGAAAAGTTCAGTTAGGAGAGAGATTCTGGTAGCTGTAGAGGGGAGAGGATGCAGCAGGTCTGGGGGGGACCAAGAAAAAGGCTTACCTGGTGTTGAAGCTGTCCCTCCAGGCTTGCTTGCATGCCTGCTCCTTCTCCAGCTGCTGAAGAATGCCAGAAGCTGTACAGCACAGTTAGTGGTGCCATCGGGGCACCACAGGAAGAAAAAGGTGTCCGGTGCGGTCGTTGGGCTGTGAGCCCCATTCGTTTATTTATTTTGGGCCCTCCCTAGTATTTTAAAAATGAATTTTGGGCCCTTCGTCGGCGGCTTGCAAGTGCCGCATTGACAGTTGTTCGGTCGGCCATCTTAGGCTTTCTGCTGTCCTCCCAGCTGCCTACTGAATCTCCCTCCCACTGCCAGAGTACCTCCCACCTCCCCGTTTGCCTCCCATTTCTCACCAGAGCTGCTGTCGGAGTGGTGAGTCAGCGGCAGCACATGATTCGTGCTGTCTGACATAAGGAAATAAAGACTGTGTTTTTTTTTAATTATATTTCCTAAGCACAAGGCGCTTGGAGGAGCGGCTGAATGCCACAGGGGAATCAGGTCAGAGGACCCTAATTTCTTATTTGGAAGGGGCGGGAGTGAGTAACGCCCACAGGAGGGGCTATCTAGTAAGGCCAGGTAAAGGTCTGTTAAATATTCAGCAGGGGGCTGAGCTGAAGGAGAGGCAGAGAGACTGACAGACAGCAGCTTTCAGAGAGCTGCAGATTTTAAGGGGCCCAGCCATATTTCAGCCCCCAAGAGGTTTTAAAGGGCCACCAGGCCTGTGATATTGGTAGGGCTACCAGGCCTGGGAATTGAAGGTAGGGCTACCAGGCCCACAGTTTAAGAGGGCTACCAGGCCCAAGAAATAAAGTAAGGGCAACATAAGGCCCAGTTCAAAGAGGGCTTCCAGGCCCGCAGTAAAGGTAGGGCTACCAGGCCCAAAGTAAAGTGGGCATTAGGCCCAGAATAGTAGAGAGGGCACAAGGCTCATGATACAGAGAGGGCACAAGGCCCATGATATAGAAAGGGCACCAGGCCCAGTTCAGAGAGGACACAAGGTCCAGTTAAAAGGGCACCAGGCCCAGCCTTTAGAGGGCGCCAGGCCCAGATTTAAAAAGGGCACCAGGCCAAGGTTTAAAAGAGAGAGCACCAGGCCCAGTTAAAAAGGCACCAGGACCAGCATCTAGAGGGCGCCAGGCCTAGATTTAAAAGGGCACCAGGTCTAGGTTTAAAAGAGAGGACACCAGGCCCAGCATCTAGAGGGTGCCAGGCCCATAGTTAGAGAGGGCACCAGGCCCAGTGGTACTGAGGGCACCAGGCCCTAGCAGTAAGTAGGGGCCAGGCCTAGCCAATTAGGGCAAGCCAGCCCAATAGTAGTAAAGGGCTATCCCGGCCTAGCCAGTTAGGGCAAGCCAGCCCAGTGGTAGTAAAGGGCTGTCCCAGCCTAGGGAGTTAGGGCAAGCCAGCCCAGTAGTATTAGAGCACGAGGCCCTGCCAAGTGAAGGCACAAGGCCCAACAGTTATAAATGAGGGGTACCACAAGGCCCAGGACCCGTAGCTAGCTATTTGGGCCTACAATTGTGTTAGGGGCCCAGCGATAGGAGTGACCCCAGATTTCATAGGAGCCTAGCTAGCCATGTAAGCCCTCCAGTGTAAAAGGGGCCCAGTCACCCATTTTTGGTATAGCCTTCCCGAGAGCCATTTCCTCACTGTAGTGTTTCCACAGTAACAGGAGAACCCGATTTAGCTAGAAGGGACCCCATTAGAGTTAGGTTCACTGGAGCTAGGGTTAGATTTGTATGATAAATTGCCTGTATATTTACTGTGGTCCAGACACTGAGACTATATAGTTATTGACCACTACAACAGAATTGAGACTTTGGTTGCATCTTCCTATGTTGTTAGTCATTCACGAACATTATTGAATGTCAGAACTGTTTTGCTTTGCTGTGTGCCAGCATTCCGGTGCTGGATAACAATCAGAATCATCAGAATCAGTCTTCGACTGTCTTCAGAATCACTTCACCCCGGTGATACCCTGTCAGACTTCACCCATTTTTCCAGAATCATCCTCCTGTGCATCCAGAAGCAGACAACAGTCAACCCGAGAAGAGCCGTACCACAGTCGCCGCAAAGTTGCATCGTCCCATTTGTTTATTTTGCTCTCACAGTGTCCCATTACGGCTTGGCCCAGTGCAGAAGTCTGCCATCCATTTTCTTGTTTTCACATCCACAGTAAAGTACCGTTCGACTCGTCAGTGTCAGTTCTCCAAGTGACGTTCGATTTATTGTTTTAGTGTGTCCTGGCTCGTCTGGCCGTGGTCTCCAAATTGGTCGCAGTTCGACATATGTTTTATTGTTTTGGCGAGTGCCTTGGCTCATCAGGCCTTGGAACTCAGAAGGCCGACGCACTTCGATGCCCAGAGAGAGAGAGAGTGGTTGCCTGTAGTTCAAGAGTGGTCCAGAGGTCCTGATCCAGTGGGGGTGTCAGCCAGTGTGTGTCTTCAGTCTACAGGGAGTGCTTGCCTGGAGTCCAAGAGTAGTCCAGAGGTTCCGATTCTCCCGATCCAGTGTGTTCTTCAGTTCAGAGTATACCTGCAGTCCAGAAGCGGACTGTTGGTTGGTTCTTCTTCTTGATCCATTCTGCTTGGCAATCCAGAAGCGGATTGAGGCCAAGTGGTTTGCATCGCCTATTCTTTCCAGGCAGTCTAGAAGCGGACTGCAGCCGGATCTTGTATTTATTGACGGCAACCCTAGAGAGGTGGGGTGTAGCCGAGGACCCATGGTCTGTTAATTCCTGTATTCATCCTGAGTTTTCCCACCTAGGTGTTTCATTGAGAAACCAGTGTAGTGTTTCCACATTTCTTTCATTGACAGAGAAAGTTACGTGCACCAACTGACGATCATCTATTGCATAGACTCTTCTTGTAGTATTGGAATGACTGTAATTCTAAAAGCCTAAGGTTTAGGGAGAGGTGCACCTCAGGGTTGGAAGTAGATATCTGAAGATAAGTAAGATGCTCTTACAGCGTAGCTGCTACAGTCGATTGATCCATTTTGTATTCTCTGCCATGGAGTTTCTCTCTTACGGGGAGGTAGAAAAATAGAAATCAGATGCTCTTACAGCGTAGCTGTTACAGCTGATCATTACTCTTGCCTATAGTAAAGTAGTAGCTTGTAGATATATGATTGTCCCTCTCTTGTGATCCCACCTGATAATGAGTTGCCAACAAACTAGGTCCTTTTCTCCACTCGTGCCTCCTGCCTCTCCATTTTGGTGAAGAATTACATCACGTAGCCAAATAGGAAAAGAACTGCCTTACCACCTGGGACGGTGTATTGGAATAGCCTGACAGTCATAGCTTTAAATTCACTTCACTTGGCGTCACGGACAGGATACGTGACTTCTATCTACTCAGTTCTTTATTACCAACCAACCATCACATCACTCCCCCCCCCCCCCAATGATTTTGGCTCACTTCACTTCACTTGGCGTCACGGACAGGATACATGACTTCCACCTACTCAGTTCTTTATTACCAGCCAAACATCTCAACCCTTAAATTTCGTCTCACTCCACCATGAGCTCTGTTTAAGGTGTCTAGGTCCAGACCATTCTTTTACTGATTGTGAAATTTGTAGCAAGTTTTGCCCAAAAACTGTTATAAAGAGGGCAAAAAAATGAAAGTTATTATGACTTCTCATTCTGCCTCTGTGTCACCAGAACATCCTGAGGAGGGTCCCCCCTCATAACAAACACAAGGAAGGCTCCTATAAAGAAACACCTGATTCTAGTGCTCCTAAAAGAGGTAACCCTGACCTGACCAAGCACAAAAGACCATCCACAGGTTCTGGAAACAGTTCCTGCCAAAAAGAAACAAAAAGAAAAAAAACATGTTGCTGCATCTCCTGCTGAAGAACAAAGGAGCCATCGGTGGACAGAGTAAAAATGCTCTCTGTGGAAGACATGATTAAAGCTTTGCAGTTTTTTCCAGGCCTTTCAGGTTATGGATTCCCTTATGGGCATGCCGGTTCCACCTCAAGCTTCTGCCCCCTCCTGGTTCCAGGGGACCAGGTGGCTGAGTTTTTCTATGATGGAGAAGAGTAGGAGGGGGAACCTATTGAACCTGATGGTTGCCCTGACCAGAAGGTTGGTTCCCCTCCCCAGGGTCTGAAGGATTTCTCCTCCCACTATACCTTTGTGAGGCAAATGGTGAAGACCCTTGACCCCTCCATCCAAGAATCTGTGGAGGATGAAGAGGAGCTTGACATTTTGGACATGATGGGGTTAACACCAACCAAGAGGTTCCTTTTACCTATCCACAAATCCCTGAAGAAAGCAACTTGTAAGTTGTTACAAACCCTGAATTTTACTTCGGGGATTGACAAGAAAATGAAGAAGTAATATAAGCTGGATAACAGTGACGTTGAGTACCTCTACTCACATCCTGATCATGAAGGTGTGGTCCAGATGGCTGCCTGTTACAAGGCTAAGGTTCTCCTCTCTACCCAGCCCCTGGATAAAGATTCCAGGAAGCAGCACAGTATGGGGAAGAAAGTGTACACCTCTGCCTCTTTGCTGTTGAGACAGGCTGTATACATGGCTTACACTGCCCAGTGCCAGAAAACCACCTGGAACTCTATGCTGACCATGAAGGAAAAGGCCCCTGGGGACTTGGTACAAGATTTGGCTTACACGGCCAAGACTGCCCTAGATGCTACCAAATATCAGTTCCATATGGCAGTAGATGCCACTGACACTGCATCTAGGGTCATAGCCCATGCTGTCTCCTTAAGGAGAGTCACCTGGCTAAAGACCACTGATTTGTCTGAGGACACCCTGGCAAAAGAATTGGATTTCCCATGTGAGAACAATTCCCTGTCTAGTGACAAGACAGAGGCTTATATGAAAAGGTGGAAGAGTATAAAACCACCTACAAAAGCAACACTGAGAAGGAAAAGGCCTCTACCTCCTGCAAGCCTCATGGAAGGGGTTGTAGGGGTACAGGTTACTACTCTTGTGCTTTCTTTCCTATGCCCATGCACTATGACTACACTCAGATGAGAAGTTATTGTAGGGGCAGGGGCAGAGGAACTTCCAAATGGGCTGACCAGGCTCCAGCTCCTAAGGCTAAGCCTACACAGAGCCCCAGACGTGTCGGTCCAGGTCACCCATCCATTGCCAGTGAGAGAAAGGCTGGCTCACTTCTTCCAGGAATGGATAAATATCACCAGACAGGTGGGTCCTAGCAGTAGTGAGCCAGGACCTCACTTTGCAGTTCAGAAGATTCCCCAGGCTGCAGGTTCACAGGAATTTTCAGCCTCCTACCCCAGCAGAAAGGATTCTGGAAGTCAAAAATTGCTGCAGGCAAATGCAGCAGAAAGAGTACACCCCTCCCAGTGGGGAAAAGTCCTTCACTCAAGGTACTTTCTCACTCGGAAGAAAGACTTGGGAGTGGTGACCCATCTTGGAGCTCAGATTCCTAAACAAGAACCTGAAGAAGGACAAGTTTAAGATGACCACCCTATCCACAGTGATACCATCCTTGCAGCAGGGAGACTGGTTGGGATCTCTGGACCTGAAAGATGCATATTTCCACATCTCAGTCAGGCCCAGTCACAGAAAATACTTAAGGTTCAGGCTGCCTTCTGGTCATTCATTATCAGTTCACAGCCCTTTCTTTCGGTATCTCATCTGCACCCAGGATGTTCACAAAGTGCTTGGCTGTGGTGGAAACACATCTCGGAAGGAATGGAGTGGTGGTTTCCCTTATCTGGATGACTGACTAGTCTCAGAAAAATCACATCAGCAAGTCAATGACTCTCTCCCATTGACTCAGAGCACCTTGGAGACCCTGGAATTTCTCATAAATGTGCAAAAGTCCCAAACAGCACCAGTATAGATACTGGAGTTCATAGGAGCAGAGCTAGATGCCCTACAGTGCAGGGCATTCCTACCTCAAGAAAAATTGGAAAACCTTCTATGTCTGGCAAGCTTCTTTGTCCTGTGTCAGCCCAGGCCAGCAAGGCACTTCCTTCAGCTGCTGGGTCACATGACCTCCACCACAGCTGTGGTACCGGGAGCCAGATTTCAAATGAGGGACGTCCAGTATCACTTAAGGGTACATTGGTCCCAAAAACTACACCTTCTTTCAAAGCTAGTACCCATCACAAAAATCCTGTAACAAGCTGTGGACTGGTGGAAAGAAAGGAACAACCTCAGGGAGGGGATGCCCTTTCAGCAACAGAGCCCCACAGCTGTCCTGACAACAGATGCCACCCTTCTAGGTTGGAGAGCCCAACTGGGTGACCTAACAGTAAGTGGAGTGTGGTCCCCCTGGGAGTCCAGGGAGCATATAAACCTCCTGGGAAAAAAAGGCAGTCCTTCTCACCCTCCAGTCATTTGCTCCCCAGATAAAGGACCAGTCAGTCCAAATCATGACAGACAACACCACTACCATGTGTTACATCAACAAACAGGGAGGCACAAGATCCTCAAAGCTGTGCATAGAAGCCATGAAGCTCTGGAATCTGACTTACTGACTGAAAAGTGCAGCTGTCTGCAATTCATCTTCCAGGAAAGGACAATGTCTTTCAGCAGGATCAGCCAAGGGCATCACAAATGGTCTCTGAACAAACAAGTGTTGGCCACAATTTTCAAGAGATGGGAAACACCAGAAATAGATATGTTTGCTTCCAAAGAGAATGACCAGCTCCTTCTATTTTGTTGCAGGCCTCTGGTAGTGGGCACAGTCCCAGTGGATGCCCTGGTCCTGGACTGGTCAGGGAAGTTCCTTTATGCCTTCTCTTCTTTCTGTTTACTGTAATGATGCCTTCTGAAATGGAGGAGCCAATCTGCAACCATGGTAGTAGTGGCCCCAGACTGGGCCAGACAACCCTGGTTATGGTCTTCTTCACCAAACAACTCATTTGTCTCCTTACGAGACACAATCTATTGACCACGTCTCAGGATAGAGTGACCTTTCTGAAACTCAAGTCACTATGCCTCAAGGTCTGGTTCTTGAGGAGCTAGAATACTCTGATTTTCAATTTTTAGAGGAGGTTCTCAATGTCCTCAGAGTTTCCAGGAAGCCTGCCAGCAGAAATACAAATGCTTCCAAATGGAAAGAGTTTTCCCTGTAGTGTGTTCCTAAGCATATCAGC
The DNA here is from genome assembly GCA_016271365.2 of Neoceratodus forsteri. Taxonomy (NCBI): domain Eukaryota; kingdom Metazoa; phylum Chordata; order Ceratodontiformes; family Ceratodontidae; genus Neoceratodus; species Neoceratodus forsteri. The sequence goes on along the minus strand of CM057449.1, from coordinate 138,259,767 downwards.
CCCCTTCAGGCAGATCTGCCCATACTTTTGGTCTACTTGGTGCACTTACAGGCTTTGGGCCTCAGGCCTTCAATCCTTAAGGTACACTTGGCTGCTGTTTCTGCCTGTGTTTCAGCAGGTAATGAGAAAACAGTAGCTTCACACCCCATTTTCAAGAAATTATTTAAGGGCCTGCTACACCTGTATCCCCTTGTTAGGGAACCAGTCCCTCCCTGGGATTTGAACCAGTGCATAGCCAAGCTCATGGAACCTTCCTTTGAGACTATTGGCCATTGCAGACTTGAAGTATGTCACCTGGACGTCAGTCTTCCTAGTTGCCATAACTTCTGACAGGAGGGTGTGCGAGCTGCGAGCTCTCTGCATTGACCCTAACTACATTATATTCCATAGGGACAGGGTAGTCCTTAGGACTAACAGGAAATTTTTTCTCAAAGTGGTGTCCAAGTTTCATTTAAACCAGTCCATCACTCTCCTAGTGTTCTTCACAGAAAAGTCCAGTCCTGGTGAGCAGAGGCTGCATAGTTTGGACATTAAGAGGTCACTTGACCACTATCTGGAACATACTTAGAACCTCAGACCTTCCCACTCACAGCTTTTCCTCACGTATGGTGAAGCGGGAAAGGATGGGCGAGCTTCTAAGAGGACTGTTGCTCACTGGATAGTCTCCTACATTCAGTTCTGCTACTCTAAAGCTGGCAAGTTGCCACTTCAAGGCCTCAGTGCACACTCCACTCATAGCACTACTCCCTCTGTGGCAGCTGCAAGGGATATTCCCTTGCTAGAAGTTTGTAAAGCAGCTACCTGGAAACTGTACACACCTTTGCAAAGCACTATTGCCTGGATGCACAGTCCAGGAGAGATGCCAGGTTTGACACTGCTGTCTTGCAGAACCTTTTCCCTTCATAGGTTCTGTTCCCAGCTTCCCAAGGCACTGCTTTGTAGTCTGAATTTGTTAAGCATAGAGAGGGATTCCTGGGGTTTGAAGAAAAAATTACCATAGTAATATTGTTTCTTCCAAGGGACCCCTCACTATGCTTAAATCTCCCACCCTGCCTCCCCTTCCAGAACCTGGAAAAAGTTCTACTAGAATCAGAAGTTGTTTGGTTCTCATTGGTGTATTACTTGTTGTTCATCCGCAATCTGTTTTTTTTTTTGCTATAGTTATTACTTTACTCTGCCACAGTCTGGCCTGGATGGCCAGTCTTTTTGTGTTTTAATTTGTAGTTATCTTTTTAAATAGAGTATAGGATAGGCTACTGTAAAACTTTCAAATTTCACTGTCAAATAATTTTCACTATTTTCACTGAAGCACTAATTTGTGCTAAAATTAATGTACACTTACTAAAATGTTTGCCATTATAGTGAATGCAGTGCTTTTGACTTAGGGCTAAATTTAATTTATGCAATTATGATTGCATTTGTGTTTTCGCTAAAATTACTTTGCGTTAAGATAACTAGTTTTACACTATTCGGTTCATAGCTATTGCCCTATAGGCCTTTGAAATAAACCTGACGTTGACAGTGGAATGCAGCACCACAAGGGAGAGATTTGAAATTCATTCCAAGTTCCATCATTTACATACATTCCACTCTCTCCAGGGCAGCTAAACCTACCAGACTAACTGCATTTAGTAAGCACAGCGAGGGATCCCTTGGAAGAAACAATATCACTATGATAAGTAATTTTTTCTTCTCTGCCATTATTGCTTAAATATTTAAGAATAAATGACTAGTATTGGTAGTATTTATCAGCCCAAGAGTAATTAGCTTTGTTCCATGAGGTAGTACCTTAGTAAACTGAAGAGGTCTGTGGAGGAATGCAGAGCTGAAGTAGACACTGGTATAGAAGGTTCTGTACTGATCTGAACCCTGTGTGCTCCCCTTCATAATCGAACGTCGCTGGCTTCTCAATGTGTGCAGTAAAACAAGGATTGATTAAACTCATCTTCTGTCCTTTCAGGTACCGGAAACCTTTGAAGATGTTGCTGTCATTTTTTCTGATGAGGAGTGGAAGATGTTAAGTAAACAGGAGAAGGAGCTGTACAGAGAAGTGATGGTGCAGAACTATGAAACCATGACTTCATTAGGTGAGAATAGCCATGGTCAAGGGAGAGAGTTTCTCAGGTTTGGGGGGGTGGGGATAGACATGGACATGATTGTATTAACATCCTGGGTGCTGGTGTGTAGCTTGGTAGAAAAGAGGCAATGGCTGCATAAGACAGACAGTACCAGGAGCATCTTCTCACATTCCCCACCACTCAGGCACTGAACTTAAGCTTCTTGACCAATCTTCCAGCAGTCAGGCCCCACTATTAAGGCAGTAAGTAATTGGATGGCGGCATGGGTTTGGAGCAGCTCCAGCGCTTGAGAAGGGAAACTCCTTTCCCGGAGAAAGGTTGGGGGCAACCTAAGCATTGAAGGAATAAAAAAACATTCTGAATTACTGTACTGGCCCTGTACATGCAGCAGAATACATAGCATCCTGGAAGGAGTAGGCATGAATGGAGACCTTTGTCCATCTACTCAACCCTGTACCCCCACTAGTCAGTGATTTTGTTACTGCTCGGTGGTCATATATTGCTTATGTTTAGTGAGAAGGGGTTGAAGAAGGAAGGCAATATAATTGATATTTATTTATATTTTTGAATAAATGAGGAATGAAAATGTCCCCATTTGCAGAAAACTGGCTTGTAAAAGGGCAAACTAGGTGTTCTGCTAAGAGAGAAGGTGTTAAAGGGATGAGCAAGTGTCGAAATTAGTAATTTGGCTCCATAGATGATCAAATGTGTATCCATGCTTTAGTGCAAGGATTACACTGTAAGGAAAGACCGCCAGCATTCTATCAAATTCCAGAATGGTTTTCCCGTATTACCCCTTATATCCAACAGGTGCAAGAAAGACACAGCTTGAATTTGAACAGTTGTTTTGTTGCCTTTATCTGGGTCTCATTCTTCTTAATTGAGTTTTTTATAAATTTTCAGGATACAAAATCCCATTCGAACACTTGTTATCGCTGATAGCGTGGGGTGAGGAACTCTCCATTTGTGATGTGAAGAAGGAAGAGACTGACCAGCAGATGGTTCATCTTGAAGTCACCTCCAGCTGTAAGTAGATAGTTCTAAGGAGCTTACTTTGGATTTTCTATATCCCTTTCCATATGCAGCCGGGCATTTGGAGGTACAGTATATCAACGTCCCATTTTTGCAGGAGACAGTAAAGAACTAGAGTTTTGGGCTACTTGGGTATTCATACTGGTTTATAGACAGAAGAAGGTAATAATGCCCATCATGTCTGTCTACCCGCATCCTTGGGTCAGAACTATCCCACCTGCGAGTAGGTAATTATCTAGTTTAGTTTTAAATATATCAATATTATTGCTCGGTACGATGTCACTTGATAGACCGTTCCACAATCTTCCCGTACGTTGAGAAAAGGTGTTGTTCTTCTGTTCTTCTTAGAATGGTCCAGTCTAATTTGGTACGTATGTGATCTAAGTCCTAGAGGTTTATTCTGTATTTCAATACCAATCTTGTTCATCTGTACATAACTCTTGTATCTGTACATAACTCTTGTATCTGTACATAACTGAACAATAATAACTGGGGAGCTTTTTCTCTCATAGGGAAACCCGGTTATAATCTCTTTTTTTTTTTTAACCTTACTCTTTTTGCCTCCTACCAGCCTCATCACCCCACTCAATCAGATCCCCTACATGCCTTGCTGACTCAGTGTCTCACCATAGGAGTCTGCCCCTAGAGTGCTCACCCTCTCAGTAGCCTTAGGTAGTCCGGATGTCCCCCCAGGTGGGGCGAGGAGAGGCCCTCTTCTACCTTCTCCCCAAACAGCGGTGGAGCAGGTGGAGCACAGCAGAGTCTGCTTGTGTCCTGGTGATCATTAATACTCTCAGCGCTCGAAGGGTAGTCTCCTAGGAGTGACGGGCCACCATTTTCCGTGTTGTGTTCCCCACAGCCATTGGCACTCTAGGGGAGCCAATTGGGAGGTGTCTGTAGAGACGCAACTCCTCCCAGGGCTCCCAGTTGACACTGCTCCATTCCCTTGCATGACCCTAGACTGCACTGTCAATCCCAGATTCACCCAAAAGGTGGCAGTAGAGCAGCGAGTCATGCATTGAACCCTCCCCAGAGAGGGAGAGCTGTCATTGGGTGCTCAATCCCTCTCTCCCCCTGCTGACCCTAGGCGGCCCAAGCTCATTCCTGAACCTGGGTCACCAGGATGGAGCGAGGTGTGGCGTCCAGCGCCTCAACCCTCAGCACCACCGAGCCGGCTCGGTTATAATTTCTGCGGGTTATAATGGTGAACATGTGCTGGGTTTCCCTTGCAGTAGGCATACGCAGCCATCATCTTTCACTCGGTGCCAGCAGCCACTCCCCAATCCCCAGCACACAGTTCACCACACTCGGAGTCAGCAGAGGTAAGTTAATTTAAAAACTAAACAACTGAGCTAAAGGTTTTTTGTTGTTTTTTTTTACTCGCCTGGCTTAAGAAAAAAACAAGCAATTGTTTTTATCGTAAACTTCTGACAGATCGGTCACCGCACTGAAACCTGACCAGTTTGCAGCATCGTAGCAATATCTTTATTTTATATCATTGCTGTGGTGAGAAAATGCTCTCTAGCAATTATATAAAGCTGGGTAGGGGGTGCAAACTTGAATTTTTCACACACCTCAGAGTGGGATGCGTTTATAAACCCCTTGAACTTCACTCTCGGGGCTTCATGTGGCATCCCACACCTCGGGGTGGGGTGTAAAATTCTCGTTATAATCCCCTACCCAGCCATTATTCTCTATGTAATAACTGTTGACTGTTTTTTCTGTAGAAAAACTGGTTATAATTCGCCGTTATAACCCACAGGTTATAATGGTAACCACGTCCCAGCTTTCCTTAAGGAAAGTGCACTTGCATTCACTGAACCACACGACTATCCCCACAACACTACATAATCATTATGCAGACAACAGCAGACATTGTGTCTGTCAGACTCCTATCCATTCAGGGAAACTCACCTCAGCACACTACAATATTAAGCACTACACCCATAAAATCGAACCACAATCCCACTAATGCTCCCTTTCACTGTTCTCCATAGAAACTGGCGACCTCTGAACTTCTGTCATTAGCGTAGCGCCATGGACACCAGTTTTCATAGGTCAGCATTCTTAACCAGTTTTCACAGCTTTGCACTATAAAGCTTAGTTTGGTATTTGCCTAATAGGCAAACAGGGTATTAACAATGTTTTCTATGAAGAAAAAGATGTTAAAATAAATACAAGTCACACAAGTTTGCTGTTTTCCAGTGAGTTATTTCTACTGCAGTAGTTGACAAAAAAAACGGTCCCCAGCAATTACATAAAACAATGCATTGGGAGGAGTGTATATCTCAGACTTTATGCACACCCTCGGTGTGGAATGCTTGATAGACCCCTCAGACTTTGTCCTTGGGGTTTATCTAGCATCCCACACCTTGGGTGTGCATAAAATACTCGGCATACACTCCTCCCCGTGTATTAGGTTTGGCAGTTACCTTCTGGATAGGCAACAATTTGTTCAAATAGGGAATGTTGCATCCAATCTTGTCTCTACCTCAGTTGGTGTTCCCCAAGGTTCTATTCTTGGTTCCTCCTTTTCTGTCTCTTTATAAATAATCCCCCACCATCTGGATCAACTTTGTCTTTTCTATGTGGACGATATGGTTATCTACTCTGCCGCTAATGACATTTCGGCAGTTCGCACCTCCCTTCAATCTAACTTTGACTGCCTCTTGGCTTGGCTAAAACAAACTAAGCTTCTACTTAACACTAGCAAAACAGTGTCAGTTCTCTTTGGGACTTTCCCTAGGTTAAAAGCTTGTCATATGGGACTTTCCCTTTGTGGACCTGATGGCATAACCCTGGATACAGCCACATCCTTCAGATACCTTGGGATGACTCTTGACCCCTCACTGGACTTTAATCTTCATGTTGCAGTCACTTGTAAGGCAGTGAACAGTAAACTTGGCCTGGCTTACTATGTAAGATCCTCCCTAAATTCGACAGCCAGGCTGGCCATTGCTCAGGGAATTCTTCGACCTTGCCTCAACTATGGCTCTATAGTCTACCTTAATGCTAGCAAGCAAGTAATCCAGAAATGGAGCGCTTGTTATAATAGTATCTGCCACTTCACCCTTGCGGCTCCTAAACTAACACATTGCTGCCATCTCTATTCTTCTCTCAATTGGCTCACCCCATCCTCCTAACGTCTGTACACAGTTGGTTGTCTGGTCGATAAATTAATCCCGACTAGTACTCCAAAATCCCCTGTAACTCTACTAAAACAACCTGACTTGCTCTATACGTTGAGATCTACTGAAAATGCTTCCTTTATTACGCCTAGATGTCGCACCAAGAAGGGTGAACTTGCATTTGCCATATCTGGTCCCAGAATGTGGAACACCCTTCCACTATATGTTAAACAATCGGCTACTCATCGGGCCTTTCAAAAGAGTTTAAGAACACACCTTATGAGCTCAGGTCTCTGCTCCTGTTCTACCTCTTCCTTGTCTCCACTCGCTTGCACTACTACCACTGATCTTCCACCTTGAGAGCGGTACTTCCTCTCAGCACTTATGTACCCCCAGTGTTTGCTGTATATGTATTTTTTAGTCAATTATACTGTTTTCAAAATTCTATAGAAGTTTATATAACTGTGATTACTGTTTATCCTCATGCTATGTATATTCTACTTGTTGTTCCTGAAAGTGCCATGTTTTCTAAATTGTCATGTGTTACTGTATTTTCCTTCCCACTAGATGTTTTGTATTCTGTTGTGGACACAATGTATCTGCTGTTTCTGATGTGTAACCCTCCCAGGTCGTGCCTGAAAATAAGCAAAATCTCTTGTCTAGTTCACCTACCTGGTTAACAAAAATGAAATAAAAAATAAAATAAATATTGTATATTTTATTTATTTTAAAGTTTGATGAGAAAAAGAGGCATGCCAATGTATGGCTTGTTTCCAGGTGTTACCTGAAGGGAAGGGAAAATAAGAGGGAGGAAAATGGATAAGACAGAATTAGCAAAATGCACACTGCACCCAGAAAAACAAATCTGGTTCTCCTTGATGGAATACTGTGAATGTCATTGGATGCAGCAACCATTATTGTTCAAGCATTGTCTGAGTCCTAGGAAAAGCTGAACTCCTGGTTTTTTATATACAAGTGTACTGGCTCATTTTAAATTAAAAAATTATATGGTTAAAAGTGAATTAATGTACAGTATAGCAGTGTGGATTGACACAAGGAAACTGTATTGATAGAAAAGAGCCATGTTGAACTGACTTCAAGATTTATTTTAAAAAAGGACATTCCTTTCTGTTGTGATTCCTAAGTTGGATCTTTTCAGTGGAACTATTTTTAGAATGGTCTTTTTTTTTGAACTACAGTGGAAGCTTGGAGTCACGTCAGTATGGATATGTCTTGTTGATGTGGTTATGACCACATCTGGAATACTGTAAACATTTCTGAGACCTGTACCTAAGAAAGCACAGGGACAGATTAGAGAGTGCAGTAAGGGGCCACAAAGATAGTAAGCAGGGCGAGACATACGATGAAAGGCTGAAAGGTTTTAGCATGTGTTCACTAGTGGACAGAACGGAGAAGAGGGACATGACAGAAACTTTTAAGTTCAAGAAAAGTTTCAGCAATGTTGGCACAGCAGGTCTGTTCAGAAGCAATGCTTCCACCAGGGGATATGTGCTTAAACTGGAGAGAGGAAAGGCTAAAAAAACATTAGGAGGTTTTACTTCATGAAAAGGGTGGTGGATGGGTAAAGAAAGGGTTAAATTTGAAACTGTTAGAGTTAGGAACTTATTTTTTTATGAAAGTTTTGGTGTTATGCAGATATAGATTCATACTGTAAACACACTTTCAGTGTATCAATAAGCACAGATTCATGTCAGTGCAGTGTAAAGCAATTTTTAAATGTTGATATTCTCATGCATTTCTTCAATATATTGATACATTGAAAGGGTACCCTTAAGATGTAACTGTATTAACCCAACTCCAAACTTCTCATTTACAAAAGTTAAAGCAGCAGGGCATGATAGTGGTGAAAATTTTGACCTAAATGCTTTTATTCTGTTTTGCATTGCCTTTTATCTCCTGACCTGTATGATACCGTCCATTCCAAATTTTGAGTCTGCTTTAGCAATGTTTTCACATTGAAATAATAAAATGAGCGCTCCTTTCAAAATGGCTCAGACTGGGTTTTCATCAGTATTCTCAGCTGTTTTTGTACACTTGTTGTCCCATGTCAGAAAGCAGCGACTGCTGCATACTAGTTCATTATAGCCACAAGAAAAGGGATCTGAAACAATGGGTGTTCAGAAACTACAAAGAATACTGATGAAAACCTAGTCTGAGCCATATTAAAAGGAGTGCTCCTTTCATTATTTCTAATGTGCAAGAAAAGTGGTTAAGCAGACTCAAAATGCATTAAAAAGGGTACCATGCAAGGCGGGAGATAAAAGCACAGGTCAAACTTTTCACCTCTATCATGCACTGCTGCTTTAAGTTTCTGCTACTTTAGGTTCAAATGTTAATCCTTTTTAAAGAAAATAACTTTAGAAAGAGCTGACTTAAAAACTGTTAGGGCTAGAATGTTTTTTAATGAAACCTCAGGGTTACTCTTTGACTGCGAAAGCATGGAAAGATAGTAATTAAGAATGTAGGTATGGGGACATAGCTTGGCAGTCAACAAAATGGCCACCTTATTCTTTGGTTACTTTGATTGAACCTGGATTTTAGAAATAAAGTTTTGCTATATTTAAAATTTTTGATATTATGTTTTGCTTGTTTTGCACTTATGAGTTGTTGTATGTACAGTGCCCAGAGCCAGGGCCAGATTAAGGCAACCTGGGGCCCTAGGCCCCAAAGAAATCTGGGGCCCCTGTCATTGCAACCCTGCCCCTTCACCACCACTGTGCCCCTTTTCCATGACCGCAACTCTTGCCCATTGCATATCGGTCTGAAACTTGAAAAAAATGTTCTTACTGTCCCTAAAGAGTGGTGCAACACATAAATAACCTAAAATGCTTCAAAATTAATGAGATTAATAATATCAGTGTGGAAAAATAACAGTAGTCTGAGTTTTGATCATTTGGAGAAACATAATTCATAATTTGGCCTGGTAAAAATCATTTTTGGGTGTGAAATGTCATGATTTACACTTTTCCAAAAGCCCCTGCCCCCCCCAGCACACCTGTGTGCGTCTGCAGTCTGGGTATTATCTTCTTGTCCTTCCAGGTAGTATGAACCAGGATATGGGAGTTTTGTTTTGTAGGGTATGGACCCATCTCTAAAAGAGGCTAGGTCCTGTGTAGTGTAGGAGTTAAACCTATGGTTTACTAGGACAGTCATGAACATTAGAGATCATATTGCAAAGTGAGTGAGTGATTTTTGGAAGAAATCATTCCTGGGATCAAACATTTCTGTTATTGATAAGTTAGCCAAGATCAATAAATGGCATGCAAGATTTACTGATGGGAATCTGGAAAAATGTTCATTTGTTCATCCTGAAAATGGAGCTATGTCAAGGTCGGAACGTCAATATGAGTGGGATGAGAGAATTTATAAAAAGTACAATGTTTAAGTGTATCATTGAAACATATTGTCTATTTCTTAATTTTAGGAGTGAGAGAAATATAAAGCATACACATTGAATTGCATTGTTAATCATTTGTACTTAAGAGTGAGACTTGATTCTAAGTGGGGATTCCAAATGGGGGTGGGAGACAAAGCAAAGGAAATTGGCCTCTTCACACCTTACAGGTCTGGATGGGCCCCCCTGAAGCGGTCAGCTGCACTTAACAGCTAATCAGGGAGGTGAGAGTCATGTCACAGTTCAGCTCCTGCCTTGTTCAGATTATTATGTGGCTCAGTCCTTTACAAAAAAACAAAGAATGCACTTCAGACAGAAAGAAAAGGATATATAGTAAAGATATATTGAGGATTGCTGGGGACCCCCTGGCAAGCAGAAGCCCTAGGCATGTGCTTATGTTGCCTATGCCTTAATCCAGCCCTGCCCAGAGCCAATGGGACAGGTTATTTTATAAATAAAGAATGTCTTGCCTCAATATACTGTTAGCACTATCCTTAATTATCTGTCTCAGAAACTGCACCACCTACTCAAACAGTGCAGAGTCCAACGAGGCAGCCTTCAGTGAGCTTTTCAATCTGAGGTTGGCCTAGATCGACCCACAGACAATGAAGTTCTTGTCCAGTGCAGCATCTCCTCAGAATTCCTGACAGGTTACAGGATGCAACCTCCGGAAATGGCACTCGACAGCAAAGGCTCAACTCTTGCAGCCCTGGCAGAAATAAAACAGATGTTTGAACACCTTATGCTACAAACAAACAAATCAGAAGTCTCAGCTCAAAGAACAGGCACAGATATAATGCAGCTTGCCCAAAGTGTAAATGTTACTACTTTTGGACCCACTCTCAGGTTGCCCAGCTTGCTCACCAGTCTTCTACGTGGAACAGTGTCGAAGGCCTTACTGAAATCCAGGTAGGCCTCATCCACTGCTCCTCCCTGGTCCAGTTCCCTGGTCACTCAGTCAAAGAACTTGATCAGGTTTGTCTGGCAAGATCACCCCCCTGTGAAACCATGTTGCCTCGGATCTTGCAATCCACTTGTTAGAAGGTATTTTCCCAATCCTTTCCTTCAGTGGCAATTCTTTTACTTTAATTACTACCAAAGTTAGACTAACTGGCCTATAATTTCCTGCCTCCTCCCTATTTCCATTTTTGTGTAATGGGACCACATCTGCCCTCCTACAATCCCCCCGGAACCTCCCCTGTTTCTCTGGTAGGTTGTACAGAGCTGTCAGAGGTGCAGCCAGCACCTAATTGAGCTCCCTCAGTATCTTAGGATGTACCCTATAAAATTAAAACTAAATAAATAAATGTAGCCGAAATGCAGAGGAAAAACTGTGGTAGTACCGACACACTGTGTGAGGTTCCTCCTGCTGCTACAGTCAAGGAGCATTACAACCTAGAGATCAAAATCAATGAGGGACTACATCAGGGCAAGCGGTGTGCAGCTGCTGTCAAGTAGGACAGAAGAATCCTGGGGTGCATCCAAACGTGAGTGATCAGCAGAACAGGGGAAGTTATGCTGCCACTTTACAAAGCCCAGGTGACAAGTCCCACCTTGAGAACTGCATGTAGTTTTGGTCTCCTCAGTACATAAGGACGTTACCTAATTGTTCATTATTTGCTCTATTACAGTGTTCATTTGTCTGTTCAGATGCTCGATGCTGTGCTTTGTCTGCTGCTTGCTCCACCCCAGCTTCCTCCGGATCGCACCTGGACACGAGCCTTGACTCAGTGTGCCTTTCCCAGTTACCAAATGTAAAACATATAAATAAAATTATTCATTGTACCTTTTTTTTATTTATTTTTTTATTGAAATGTTTCACCAGGAAGGCACACTGAGCAACAAGTCGCTCGTCTCCCAGTGCGACCTGGGGGAAGGGGTACATTCCAGGCCATCAAAACTGGGTCTTAGAGATGTCCTCTCATAGGCTGATGCACAGAGGTGCTCCTGTAAGCACCTTTACCAGGTGAGTAGCTACCATTGAGGCAGTTGAGAAGGTGCACTGCAGAGCCAGCAAAGTGATCAGGGGTATGGTGAGAAAACATTATGAGAAGAGGCTGGAGCTGCAGAGGGTTTTTTTTCATATAGGTTGTTTCCATTGGGCGCATTGTGAGTGGCTGAAATCAGCCCTTCCCCGGCCTCCCTGGTCCATCTACCGCCTCTCCAACTCTGCTGAGCCCCATTCCCCCATGCAATCCCCCTGTGGCAGGGCCGAGAATGGGAGGGCCATCCTTCCCACACACAGGAATCCACTATCCAGACTAGGGTATTGGCAAGTCGGTGATGGAGCGGGATGAGGGTAGTTGGCATGGCTTCATGTAGCCCATAATAATCATTTTTCTTTTGCTTTTCTCCCCATGGCACAGCGGCTGTAAGTGTGTGCCTGTGGAGGTGCACATGCACTACATAGCCATGGCTGGGCCTCCACCAGATGGCAGCCAAGGACCGAGACAGCTGATTCTCCCTCCGCAGGAGAGGAGTGCAGTCCATCAATCCTCTCTCTCCCCCTCCTCCGCCGACACCCAGCAACCCAAGCTCATTCCTGAACATGGGTCTTTAACATGGCAAGAGGTAAGGTGCATAGGACCTCATACCTCTGCGCCAGTGGGCTGGCCTGCTGCAGAGGTTTTATGGACAAACTCTTCATAGTCATTTTCCTTTGGATGCAATGTTAATTAATGCGAGGTCCCTTCCATCTCTGGTGATTGTCCAGGTGGTAGTCATCACAAACCTGCTCAGCAGGTCAGCACTCTACTCCCAAAGTGCCAACCTCTGAGCACAGTCTTGTGAACAGTTTAACAGAACAAGGTAACCCTCTTGTCTGTTTTTGTGGGTTCGAATCAACCTTTGATCTCAAGTCTTGGAGGGATTCAAACTGTGAACCTCTTGCTAGCGTACCCAATGCACAGGCTCAGATAATCTGTCTTCGGGGGGCCAGATATCTTTGCCTACGGGCACCTAACCAGGTGTACAAAACTGAACCCTTTAAAAACTTTAATAAAGACCTCAGATTATTCTTACCTTTCCAGTTTGGTATCACCATTCAAGCTTATGTACAGTGTCTGCTTTAACCATATATACTCTGCTTGCACAGGAAAGAAATCAAAGACAGACCAAGTAAGCTCTAAAAATAGAGTTTTACTAAAATAGATAAAAATATATAACACATAAAATACAGAACTATTATATCACAAGACATACAAATCTTTTAAAATAACAAGGTTTTAAACAGTGCAGTTCTTACTACAGTAATTAGATTTGTCTCTCTCTCTCTCTCTAAATACCCATTTAAAGTGCTCACAGATGTTTCTTTGTCAGAGTCAAGATAGAAGTGTCTCTGAAATAAAACAGAATAATGTTTAAAAGCTGGTTTTCCCCACCTCTTTGCACGAGGTTACTTAGCTCCTCCCTGTCAGAATATATAAAAACACATATCTATATAAAAACAGGATGTCTTTTCCAAGTATTACATTCTGCAACCTCAGCATGACTCATGTTCTTCAAATGACATTTCTTTGATCTATTGATCAGTTCCCCTCTCACATAGACATCAGCATTTATGATTTTGCACTAGTTTACTAAACCTGGTTTCTCCTCCTCCGTCATAAAAGGGATGATGATTTCCCTTTTAGCAGCTAAAGCTATAATTAACTTAGAAAAGTCTGTAATTAGCTTCTGGCCTGCCATGTAACACCTTGTATCTAAAACGTGTGTGTGTGTGTGTGTGTGTGTGTGTGTGTGATCTCACATGCTGTTTTAGCATTTCTCATGGGAGACAGTCCATACACATTTTTATATTTACAAAAAATGATCATACAACACTCAGAACTGGCTGTCCACGTCACAGTATTTAGATATTGTATGGCACTTATAAGCAGGAGATTTTCCCTTTCGTGCTGAGCAACATTACCCCATCAATAAAACAGGTCCATGTAAACCCCCACCCGTGATGCACCCGGAAATGAGCTGCCACCGCTCAGTGTGCCTTTTCTGGCAAAAATAAACTGAAACTCTAAAATAATACTAATTAGTGTTAGCCAATAAACAACTGTGAGTTTCAAGATTAGTTTATCTAGGATAACTGGCACTGACATTTATGCAATGGGTTTATGTGACACTAGCTGTTACTGTGAAATAAATGTTCACAGTTTACTCGGCTGTCCAGTGGGGCAAAGGAACCTTAATGACCTCCATCTCCTTCATCCTTTCATAAACACCATCACCCACTTTTAACCTAACTCTCTCTAGGGCCCAACATACCATCTTTTAATACTTACACAACCCCAACCTGTGACCCACAATTCTGGCTAGCACAATTCTAGGGAGCAATTACAGATGTAAACACCAGGGTAATGGAACAAAGCAAAAGTCAGAACAGATTCAGAACTGGAATGTCCCCCAAATACCTTCCAGAATGCCCTAGGGGCATTTCTTACAAGGGCATTCTGGCAGGGGTAGTGCTATAAATGGGGGGGGATTCCAGTTGGGGGGGCACCATTCTGGGTTTGGAGTGCATTCCCATTCCAGGTCTGTTCTGGTTTTGAACCATAATGCAGCCAAAATCCTGAATGATGGCCCTGAACTAAATGCTCACCCAACTTAAGGATTCTGTTGGGATTCCCCTGTACATACTCCCTCATCAAAATTCTTCCTCTTACTGATACCACTAGTGGTATTTTAATAAGGAATTTGGAGGCATTTCAGTTCTAGATGTGTCCTGGTTTTCACTAATACCCACAGGCTAACTCTGTCATCTCCTTTCCCCATTCTCACCATGTACGGAAAAACAGACCCCTGTGTTTAAACTCAATCTTCCTCTCCCCAGCACCCCCATGGACACCACCTACCTGTATTGCAAACATGGCCCTGCCTTGTAACCCCTGATATGGGGGAGACAGTAAATTTAATCCAGGCTAGCTCAGTCACATCTGGCACTGTCTGTATATTCAATCTACACCCTAGAATGATCCATCCCAAGACCCTAAATAATAATTGCCTTAATCCGCATGGGTGTCTGTCCTTGGTGGCCATGTTGTTAAAGCACAATCTTAGGCACATAAGCAAGTCTTGGCTATGCATGATAAAGACAACCACCCCCAGCCAGACACCCTGACTCTAAACCCTTTTATACAGCAGGGCCTACTTCTAGGTCTTGATCTGTGATTTAAGGGCATTGTTGCTTTTAACCTAGAGAGCCCCAGTATGCCTAGATCATGGTTCACCTTTGGAATAGCCTACCTGCATAGACAGTGAATATGAATACAATGCAAGCCTTTAAGGTAAGCCCGGATGGACTTCTGCTTACCAAGGGAATCTCAGACTGCCCTGATAGAAGGTTGGACAGGGAATCCCTGTCAATAAGTCCATTTTGTATATAGAATACCTCTTGGTTCCTGAATATGAGGCAGGGGTTGACTGATATGTTACTATGTCCTTAGAGGCCACACTTATGTTTCTGAATGTGTTGTTATGCACATTCATAGAATATGAGATTAGCAAACAGAAGGTGAGTGGTTCTAATAGACTACACGGCAGAATAACAGAAAAAGACCTCAACAGTCCACCCAGTCTGCCCCCAGCTTACTTACTTACTTGAAGATGTTCTAGTCTCCATCCTTCCTTCCTTCCTATTTCCATCTGATATTTATATTACGTCTCACTTATTTTTTAACCCTGTTGTCTTTGCCTCCACAACCTGATCAGAAAGTGTGTTACACCCATCCAACACCCTCTTCGTGAGGTAGTACTTTCTAGTGTCCTGTTTGAACCTTTCCCCTCCAACTTGAGTGTGCAACCCCTATTGGACCTTTCCTTACCTTTCTTTGGACTAGTCCATTATAATTGATAATTTACTTTGCTGCCTTTCAGTATCTTTGGAACTTCAATTTTATCCTCTTGACATTGAAAACACAATAACAAAGTTTATCTTGTTCTTCTCATTCCAGTCCATAAATCTCCTGATCCTAAAACAGATCCACAGTCACAACTTCCTGCACACCAGCAGAGCCTCAATGGAGAGAGGAGCTTTAAATGTACTGTTTGTGAGAGGAGTTTCCAAGATCAACTGATGCTTATTAAACACAAGTTCAGAGAACATCAGTGGGTCCACAAAGGGAAAAGAAACCATGGATCTCATATGACACAGAAACTGTTTCAGTCTACCACTGATGGGAAGAGTTTTACTTTGAGGGGAAAGCTCTCAGTACGTAGGAAGATCCAGGCAGGGCAGAAACGTTTTAATTGTGCAGAGTGTAAAAAGAGTTTCTCATATAAATCAGAGCTTTCTAGACATCAGTCAGTTCATACAGGAGAGAAGCCTTTTAGATGCAATGACTGTGGAAAGAGTTTTATATGTCAGTATAAACTATCACATCATCAGATGATACACACAGGAAAGAAGCCTTTTAAATGTATTGAATGTGGTAAGGGTTTTAGAGAGAAGGGTGCACTCTTAGCCCATCAGTGGGTGCACACAGGAGAGAAACCATTTAAATGTACTGATTGTGGGAAGAGTTTCACATATAAATCATGTCTTACTAGACACAACTCAGTTCACATGGAAGAAAAGCCATTCAGGTGTAATTATTGTGGAAAGAGTTTCACATATAAATCGTATCTTACTAATCATGAAAGGAGTCATACCAGCCAGGCAATACCGCATGAGAAACCCTTTAAATGTAATGATTGTGGGAAGAGTTTCAGATGGCAGTCACATCTTACTACACACCAGTCAGTTCACATGGAAGAGAAGCCTTTCAGATGTAATGACTGTGGAAAGGGGTTCACATATAAATCATCTTTCACTAAACATGAGAGAATTCACACGTGCAAGACATTAAATCAAAAGAAACCTTTTAAATGTACTTATTGTGCAAAGAGTTATCCATACAAATCACGTCTTACTAGACATCAGTTTGTTCACATGGAAGAGAAACCTTTCAGATGTAATGATTGTGGAAAGGGCTTTGCATATAAATCAGCTCTTACCAAACATGAAAAGATTCACACATGCAAGGCATTGACCCAAAAGAAACATTTTCAATGCAATGATTGTGGGAAGAGTTTCGTACATAAATTACATTTTACTGCACATCTGACAGTTCATATGGGAGAGAAGCCTTTAAGAAGTAATGATTGTTAGAAGAACTCTCAGCAGGGAGTGTGTTATGAGTTTTACATATAAATCAAGTCTTATTAGACCTTGTCTAGTTCACAAGGCTTAAGTCTAGTAAGACATAGGCCAGTTCATAGCTGAGAGATCAAACTGCTAAGAAAACAACAAAAAACAGAAACAGGCAGAACCAGATGTGGATTTTTTCTTTTTTTTTGGTATTGTACTGAATTAGATATAGTCAGGTTCCCAGATGTGAGATGCTTAAGTCTGAAATTCTCCATACAGAATGTAGGGTTATAAAAGTTTTGGTTCTAGATCTAGTCTAGAACTTTTAAAAAGAGTATAGGGTTTTAAACTTAAAACACAGTTCAGTATAAGGGGGATATAGGATCATGGGAGACATGACTATAGCTTAGTTTATCTGGGGTTTTGTAACTTTTTTAGCACAGCAGCTACCTAAAGGTGCATTCAGGTGAGTCACATGCAAGCCTTACATAGCCACCCACCCAGTCTCCCATGTTCTTAATCTGATTCAATGTCAGCTGATTTCAATCTATATCCCCCCTTTCCTGGGACAAGGCTATATAAATAGGCAGAATTGCCTAGACCTTCTCTCCCAGTCAACACAAACTAAATAAATACAGTAAACATGTTCTTGCTACAGCTGTGTTAGACATCCTGAGTACAAAAAAACAAATCAATAACTGCATTTCCTAATTCACTTGATTGATGTTATCATTGTTTTAATTGTTAAGGCTTTTGCCATGGTCGTCAAGCAATATAAGAAAAACATCCATTGCAAGTATTTTAGTGAACTATATTAAATGGTACAGCTCAAGGACTCAGCACTTACTATGGCAGTGAGTATGAAAAAGCCCCATAATTCAATTTAGTTAACTCCAGTCAGTTGTCATATGTCATATGTATGTAAGGCCCCTGTACGGGTGCCCTCCCAATAGCCTTGGTGTGAAAGGGATCTTGATAGTTGAAATAGTGCAGTGTCTTCACCCAGAGAAAAAATTGACTGGGCCTGTTGGCTGGTCAGAACACCCCCCTGGGATGCCGTACCTACCCAATTACCCACTGTGGTTACCCCTACCATAAGACAATGCAAAACAGTCTCCGCCCCCAACATTTAGCATGTACTTATACTCTGTGAGGGGGAACTGTTTGGCATCGTGCAGGGTCTTTTAAACTTAGATTGTAGGCTTGTAGTGACACTATACTTTCTTTCTGTGTTGTCTTTACTTATAATTGTTTTTGGGCTGTTGAAAATTTAAAAAATAGTGGTGGTGTAATTCTGTGCTGTCTTTAATAATTGCTGCAAATTTTACTTCCCACCTTCCCCAACTCTTAATTATATGCCTGATAAATCTGATTGACAGGGCTAAACACAGGGTATAGTAAGAGTGTGAAGTAGGAGGGCATAGGGGAAGAAGACCACCCTCAGCACGACAAGTGTTTTGACTCATTTATTTATTTATTGGTTTTTTCCTTAAAAAATATATATCTGAGGATCAGTTACAGGATTTTTAGTACTGTAAATAAATAAAAAGAGAACTAGAGGCTTCAGTAGCAGATAAGTGAGTGGAATTACGCAGTATAGTGTGGGAGTGGTGCAATGCAGTGGCTGTGGGGCAGCCATATTCAGGCAGACCTTCTGGACACTGAGGTGCTGCCCTATCTGCATGCATCTCTCGGGACTCTGGGATGAGGTAGCCAGACTCAGTGCGGAAGTAAACTGGGTCAGGAGTACCATCACCCTGTCCAGGAACCACCCAGTCCAATGCAGCTGCCTCAAAGGATGCCGAGAACGAGGAGCACTTGGATGACAGTGGGCTCAGGGAGGGTTAGAGCAGTCAGGCAGAGGCACATCCCAGATCCTATTCTCTCAAGAACTCATATGCCACACTGGCAAATGAGGACAACCAAATAGAGGTACCCAGGGAAGTGGAAGGAAAGGATGTGGAGGTTAGGCAAGGAGGTGACCTCAGTGGGGAAAGCAGTGGACCCCAGAGGAGGAGGAAGCGAATCCTGGTGGGGACTCCATCATAAGAGGGATCCAGCTAGGAACACAGGAGGGGAGGACAGGAGGTGAGGTGCCTACCAGGTGCCACGGCATGGAGGGATGGAAGGAAGATACTGGGGATCACTGGGAAGGCAAGACAGGAGGGTGAGCTGGATGTCATTATCCACCTAGGTACTAATGACTTGGCAAATGGGGAGCCAAAGGAAGTTCAGGAAGAGTTTAGGAAACTGGGAGGGTCTCAAGCAAGTAGCTACTTCTGTCACTTTCTCAGAGTACTACCTGTGAGAGCAAGGAGAGCATAGGAGTGCATGCACCGAACTTTAACTCATGGTTGAAGAACTGGTGCTGTGAGGAAGGGTTTGGATTCATTGGTGACTGGGGACCCATCTGGAGGGATGGAGGTTTATTCAAGCCTGATGGCCTGCATCCATCCTGGAGGAATCAGGCACTCAATGATAAGTTAAATACTACATTGACAAGCATTTAAACTAGTGAAAGGTGGCGAAGGCAACAAGGGCGGTACCTACTTGCTCACCCCACAGCTAGTAATGGAACCAGTGAACCAGAGGAGTGGCTATCTCTGCAAAGCAGTGTGCAAAAGATGGAGATTATGTCCAAAAGGTGGATAAGCAGAAAAGGGCAAAATTCAGCAGAAGGGCAGACAGCAAGGAGAACCAGGATAAATGACAACCAAGGAAGGGGCTGGAGTAGAACAGTGAAGCAGTCTAGGGAGGTCAAATCATGGAAAGCCATGTGTGCAAATGCCAGGAGCCTTAGCAACAAGATGGAAGATCTGGAGGCTGTCATGGTACAGTCAGACCTGGACATTGTGGCCATCACTGAAACCTGGTGTAATGATAACCATGACTGGGAGATGGCCATACCTGGCTACAACATATTCAGAAGAGACAGAGCAGGCAGGAAGGGAGGAGGAGTGGCACTGTATGTGAAAATGACATAAGGGCCACACAGATCCAGGAGGAACAAAATGGGGAGAGATACTGTGGGTTAAGCTGGAAAGGAAAATGGGGCCAGCCATCCCGCACAGGTGTGTCTATAGACCACCAGCCCAGGAGGAAGAAACAGATGAGGAGTTGATGCTAGCCATCCAAAGGATGGCAGACAAGGGTGAGGTAGTACTGGTTGGAGACTTCAATATACCAGACGTGGACTGGAGCATCCCAGCAGCAGCATCAACTAGAGCAGATTTATCCTGGACTCCCTTCAGGTGCCTTCCTCAAGCAACTGGTCATGGAACCAACTCGGCAGAAGGCAATACTGGACCTCGTGCTCACAAACAGGGACAGTGTGATGGGGGTAACAGTGGGGAGCACCTGGGTAACAGTGACCACCAGTCATTGTGGTTTGAAATCACAGAAAGAGCAGAACCAAACCACACAAAAACACGTATCCTGGATTTTAGGGAGCAGACTTGGGAAAATGGGGAGATGCTTGAAAGAGGCATTAAGGGAATGGGACAGGAATCAGGGATTGAGGAACAGTGGGCAGTATTTAAAATGGGGATTATAAGAACAACAGAATTATGCATTAAGCAGGTTAGCAAGAGGAAAGAAAGAGGAGACCATTATGGTTTTCTAAAGAGGTAGCAAAAGTGAAAGCCAAAAGATTGCATTCAGGCAATACAAAAAGACACAGGCAGAAGGGATAGGAGAAGTACCAGGAGAAACAAAGGGAGGCAGGGAAGTCAGTAAGGAAGCCAAAGCTCAGACAGAAGAACACATTGCAAAATCAGTGGTTAAAGGGGACAAAACCTTTTACAGGTACATAAGTGAAAAAAGAAGGACAAAGGGAAGGATAGTGAGACTGAAGAGGGAGGATGGGAGCCGCGTGGAGGATGACAACAGTAAAGCTGACATATTGAACAGGTATTTCTGCTCAGTCTTTACTAAGGAAGAGGGGGTAATGGGTCTGAAGGGAGTACAAGGGGTGAGAATGGTGCAGAAATGGACACAAGTCCCTTTACGAAAGGGTCCTGAAGGAACTGGAAGTAATAAGAGCTGATAAAGCAATGGGGCCAGATGGGGTGCACCCCAGGGTCCTTAAAGAACTAAGAGAGGTGGTGGCTGAACCTCTGGCTATCCTGTTCAGCCAATCACTGGAAACGGGAGGTACCCAAAGACTGGAGGACAGCGGCTGTCACTCCACAGAGGGAAGAGTGACCAGTGGGGTACCACAGGGATCAGTGCTGGGACCGGTCCTATTCAACATCTTCATCAGTGACATTGCACAGGATCTAGAAGGCAGAATTTCACTGTTCGCTGATGACACAAAGCTCTGTAACAGAGTAGACACACCAGAGGGTGTAGACAGAATGAGAAGGACCTGCAGAAACTTGAAGAATGGTTAAGGGTTTGGCAGTTGAAATTCAATGCAAAGAAGCAAAGATAATGCATATGGGGCACAAAACCCTGGCACAATATATCAGTTGGGGGTGAGGATATAGCATGCACCAAGCAGGAAAGGGATCTTGGGGTTGTCATCTCCTGATGACCTCAAGGTAGAGAAACAGTGTGACAAGGCATCAGGTAAAGCAAATAGGATGCTGGGATGTAGGCAGGGGCATCACCAGCAGGAAAGGAGGTCATAATTCGCTATACAAGACACTAGTGAGGCCCACATGGAGTACAGTGTACAGTTCTGGAGACCATACCTCATGTAAGGACATAGACAGGGTAGAGAAGGTTCAGAGGAGGGCAACAAAGATTGTGCATGGGTTGCATCACAAGTCCTATGAAGACAGGTTGAAGGAACTGAACATGTACTCCCTGGAGGAGAGGAGGGAGAGAGGGGATATGATAGAGACATACAAGTATCTTACAGGGAGGAACAGGGTGCAGGAAAACACTATTTTTAAGCGAAAAAGATGTTTCAGGACTAGAGGGCATGGGATGAAGTTGGAGGGAGGACGATTCAGAGGAAACATGAGAAAAAATTTCTTCACAGAACGGGTGGTGGACAAGTGGAACACCCTGCCAGAGGAAGTGGTGGGAGCTGAAACAATCACGGGATTTAAGAATGCATGGGATAGACATAAAGGAATTCTAGAGGTCAGGGGTAAGAGGAAATAGACTTCTAGGAAAACAAACTGAACTTACAAGCTCAAATGGGCAGACTAGGTGGGCCATAGGCCCTTATCTGCCGACACTGTCTATGTATCTATGTCTATGGTAGGGGTGACCACATTGGAGAATTAGAATGCTTTTTTAATCTGCGAATCTGGGTGGAGGTCAGGGCCTACAGGCAGTATCCAGACTGTAGTGCTTTGTGAAAGTGTAGACAATACTCCAAATCGCAACAGCACAGATTTCTGCAGCTGACACATTCCTGAAACAGGCAACAGAAGTGGCCATGCCTCTGGTTTAATGTCCATGGACAACACCAGGAAGTTCCTTACCATACTTCCTATAACAAAAAGTAATATAATTAGTCAACCATTTGAACAAGCACTGTTTAGACATGGAAACGCCATCTCACCTGGGGTGAAAGACACAAACAACTGGGAAGACTTTCTGCAATCTTTCGTATGGTTTGTATAGTATCTGAGGATTCTGTGCACATCCAAAGTATGGAGCAATGCTTCCCCTGGATTGGCATGCTCAGGAAAGTAAACAGGCAGGTGGATGGCTTGATTAAGCATGAAGTCAGGCACCACCTTGGGCAGAAACGTGGGATCTGTCTACAAGGACACCCTCTTCTTGTGGAAAATCAAAGAAGGAGGCTGGGACATAAGGGCCTGCAGCTCTGAGATTCTTTGAGCAGAAGTAATACCATCTAAAAATAATGCTTTCTACAACAGAAAGCTTTGCTCGTAAGTCAGGGCTGGCTTAAAAGGAGCTAAAATAAGCTTTTCTAACACAAAATCCAGATCCCAAGTCAAGACTGGATTACAGATAGGACGCTTCAGATGCAAAGTGCCTCACACAAATGTATAAGTTACGTTCAACTGGGCTACTGTATGGTCATCAGTGGGCACGTGAAAGGCTGATATAGCAGACAAGTGCACCCTAATGGAAGAGTACTGAAGTTCTGCGTCAGAAGAGGACAGGAGATACTTTAGAACCTGATTCACTGGACAAGTGAAGGGATCCAGGTGATGGAAAGCAGCTCATAAAGCAAAACACTTCCACTTCATGTAATAAGGAGCCCTGGTGGAGGGCATTCTGGCAGCCACCGGGACATTGGCCACTTGAGGGGACACTTCAAACCTAGCATTGGCTACATCCTCAGGGGCCATGCATGCAGGTGGAGGGATATGAGATCCAGATGGACCAGGGTGCCCCATTCCTGAGTCAACAGGTCCTTGCACAGGGACAGAGGTACTGGGGATTCCACTGGTGATTGTTGCAGTAATGGAAACCAGATCTGATGAGGCTAGAAGGGCGCCACAAGAATCAGAGTGGCCCCATCCATTTGAAGCTTGATTAACAACCTCTGGATGAGGAGAAAGGGAGGGAAGGCATAGAGGAACCTCCCTTTCCAAGAGAGGGACAACGCATCATGCCAGAAAACTTCAGGCCCTGTATTGAGTGAGCAAAAAAGTGGCAATTTTGCATTGTGTGGGGACGCAAAAAAGGTCCAACTCTGGGCAACCCCACCAGTCAAACAGGTAATCTGCCATTGAGGGCAGTAGATCTTCCTGGACATAAGTCTCCACCACTCATTCACACTATTGGGATCTGCGCCGGAGGCACCGAGACCCATCGGGAGCAAACTTTTTGCTGGAGGGTCGGCGCCAGAGATGGCGCCGTGAGGCACGGCGCCACGAGCCCCAGCTCGCGTGGCAATGACTATCTCGGCGTCGACCTCCAACGCCTCAGATTCCCTTTTTTCACCCGTTAGTGCGCTTCAGTAATGGACGCTGCCGCTTGTCGGGAGTCAAACTTCAAACTAGCAGCATAGTTTTCAGTTTATTTTTTTGTAGTATTATCTCAATACAGTATTGCTTAAGTTTATTCTAAATACAATAAAGAAGTCTCAGCCTACTTTGATGGAGTTGACCATGAGCAGGTCAGGTGACGGTAGGGAGACTTTGTATGAAAGCTGTTCAGTCAGTAGGGCTGGGTCCGGTCCGCCGCCTTCTCCGGAAGGGGGGTCTGACAACGGTCACTCCAATGCCCGGGGGGACGGGTGGTCCCCGTGGAAGCATAAAAACAAATGGTCGCATTCTCGGCACCGTTCTGCCTCGAGCTCTTCTTCGGCCAACAGGTCTAAAAAGAGAAGGCATCACTCGAGGTCGCCCTCTGATATGTCTGCGCGTAGACACTCGGTTATCAGGGCCAGTTGCCTGTCTCCTCCTTCGGAGTCGCCAACTTCTGCTTCCGGTAGCCGACGGCTTTGACATCGGAGCCCTAGCCCGCCCGCTTGTAGGTCTTCAGATGAGCACTTTCATCAGTGGGCCGCTCTTATGGAGCAATGGGCTCGGAGGTTGGTCCGGCTACCTGGCTCGGTTGCTCATGGGCCTCCAGGCTCTTTGGGTGACCAGGTAGGGCGGTTGGAATTTCCTAGTCGCGCGGCACCTTCTTCGGTGCCGTCGACCCAGTGCTTAGGTGTTCCCCCCCTCACATGGCTGCGGCGCAGGGGGCCACACCGATGCCTTTATCTCCTGCTCTTTTTCCTTCAAACCCTGTTTTTCGGAGTCCTGGGATGTTTTCGGCGCCATCAGCACCGCCCGCAGCACCGCGGAGCCTCTCGGTGCCGTCCACCTTCTCGGCACCATGCGGCTTCTCGGTGCCGTCTGCGGTGCTGCGGGGCTTCTCAGCGCCATCCGCGGTGCCGTGCGGTGTCTCGGCGCTGTCATTGGTTCCGTGGTGCTCCTCGGTGCCGTTCTCAGTTCTGTCGCTCTTCTCGGCACCGCTGCGCTCCTCGGCGCTGCTTCCGGTTCCGCGCGCCTCGGGCGCCGGAGCTCTCAAGGAGACTCCTCCTTTCACTCAATTCTTTCTTCCTCTTCTATTTTTCACTCCTTTCCTGTCCAAACAGTCCCTTCTGGACTGTCAGGAGATGACGTTGAGCCTGACCCAGACCTTCGGCTGGGTGATGAAGTGGATGAAGCAGGATATTTTATTGCTACAGAGCCTGTGGTCGAGGACCTGTCTTTTAAGTCTCTGTTGAAGAATCTGAGCTCCACACTTTCTCTCCAGACTACAGACATCGATCCTGGGAAGCTGTTAAGACTCCAGTATCTTCATGCTTCGGAGATCCCTACGGATTTGACTCCTCCGATTCAACCTTCCTTCGAG
Organism: Neoceratodus forsteri; assembly: GCA_016271365.2. Lineage (NCBI taxonomy): Eukaryota > Metazoa > Chordata > Ceratodontiformes > Ceratodontidae > Neoceratodus > Neoceratodus forsteri. The sequence goes on along the minus strand of CM057449.1, from coordinate 138,234,714 downwards.
ACGCTGTCTCAAATGGTATGGAATAATCCTGCTCTCACTCCTTCGGTGGCTAAATCCATTGATAGGAAATACTCAGCTCCCAAGGATCGTCCCATCTTGGCATCCCAAGCCTTTGCAGATCCTATTGTAGTCCTGGCAGAGAATGACAAGGTCGTTCTTCCTCAAACTACTACAGCTCGACCTATCAACAAAGAGTCTCGTAAGATAGACACATTAGTTAAGAGAGTCTTTGCTGCGTCCACTCTAAGTATGCGTATTGCCAGTTACCAGGGCTATTTTTCCCAGTATGAGTATATCCTGTGGCATTCTATCAAGCATATGGTTGAAGCTCTTCCAGACTCGGACTCAAAGCCAGAGCTTCTTCAAACCATTACCAGAGGTATTGAATCTAATAACCAGCAGGTCAAAGCAGCCATGGATGCTTTCAACACTGCTTCTCGTTCAGCAGCTGCTGGTATTTGTACTCGCCATCACTCCTGGCTGAGTACTTCGGGCTTCACGAATGATGCACAACAGCAGGTGATGGCGTTGCCCTTTGACGGCTCTTATCTTTTTGGTCCTCAGGTAGAGCAAGCTCTAGAAGCTACACAAAAGACTAGGTCGGCCATTAAGCTGGCTTGACCCCCTCCTGCCCCTTCTTGAGGGCATGTCGGTAAACGTCAGTTTCATAATCGTCAGTCTTTTCGGGGCAGAGGCAGAGGAAGTTTCCATAAGAACCAACCTGCCCAACCTCAAAAGAAGGCGCAACAGAAAGCGCAAGGGCCCAAAGCACCCAGCGCTACTTTATGAGTTGCCGGCCCAAGTCCCATCTCAACTGCCCGAGGCGGACTTTTTCTCTCCGGTGGGAGGTCATCCGAGGCACTTCTACAGCCAGTGGAAGTCCATAACCTCAGACAAATGGGTTCTTTGGATAATTCGAGAGGGGTATTCTCTCAATTTTCTGGAGACCCCTCCGGATCATCCTCCCAAATGACAGCCCAGGCTGTCAACCCTTCAGTCAGACCTTCTCGCCACCGAGATTCAGGGCCTTCTGAACAACAGGGCAGTAGAAGTGGTGCCTCTGCATCAGCGAAACATGGGGTTCTACTCCCACTACTTTTTGGTTCCAAAGAAGTCCGGGGGAATGTGCCCCATTCTAGACCTCAGAAAGCTAAACAAATTTCTCCACAGGGAGAAATTCAAAATGATTTCTCTGGGAACCCTGTTACCCTTGCTTCATCAACATGACTGGCTAGCCTCTCTGGACATGCAGGATGCTTACCAGCACATTTCTATTCACCCGAGGCATCACAAATTCCTGAGGTTTGTGGCTCTGGGTCAACACTATCAGTTCAGAGTCCTGCCCTTTGGGCTATCCTCGGCGCTGCGAGTCTTTACAAAGTGTTGTGCAGCTCTCACAGCGCATCTCAGAAAACTCATTATCCAGGTGTTTCCCTATCTGGACGACTAGTTCCTAGCAAGCCCTTCCAGACAAGGAACTCTGGAAGCCGTACAGACGGCCTCTCGCCTTCTTACGTCCATGGGAGTTCTGCTGAACCTCAAGAAGTCTCAATTGCAGCCCTCCCAGAGACTCCTTTTCATAGGGACTCTTCTGGACACCTCTTGCGTAAAGGCTTTCCTTCCAGAGGACAGAAGGAATGATATCCTTCAGATGGCCCGTTACATTGGAGAGAACAGATCAGTTTCAGCTCTCTCGATGCAACATATGTTAGGCCTCATGGCATCCTCAGTGTTCACTGTACCCCTAGCACGGCTGCACATGAGAACCACTCAATGGATGCTCAGTACTCAGTGGTCTCCAACCACTCACCCGCAGTCTTATCCCATCAAGGTGACAGAACCCTTACAGAGGTCCCTCACCTGGTGGTCTCAAGAGAGCAACCTCCTGGAGGGATTTCTCTTTGCTCCTCTGGATCATCAGATCTCCATTACCACGGACGCATCGCTAATGGGGTGGGGAGCTCACTGTTGCGCTCTCCACACTCAAGGGGTGTGGACTCAACTCAAGTCCCAGCTTCACATAAACGTCCTAGAGATGAGAGCCATCCTTTATGCGGTCCGAGCGTTGAAGGACATTCTCTGTCACAAGACCATTCTCCTTCAAACAGACAACAAAGCAGTGATGTACTACATCAACAAGCAGGGCGGTGCTCACTCTTACCCCTTATGCAGGGAAGCGATGAGGGTGTGGGAATGGTGCTTGGAACACAAAGCTCTAATTCAAGCGGTTTACCTGCCAGGTGTACAAAACGACTTGGCAGACCATCTCAGCAGAACAGAGGCAGATCCTCACGATTGGTCTCTCGACTCAGTCGTAGTTCAGTCACTATTCGAAGAGTGGGGAACCCCAGACCTGGACCTTTTTGCATCCCCACTCAACGCAAAACTGCCTCTCTTCTGCTCCAGAAATCCAGGGCCTGGCATTTTCTGTCAGGATGCGTTCAGACTGCAGTGGACAAAACGCTTTCTTTACGCCTTTACACCCCTTCCTCTAATTCAGAGAGCACTCCTCAAGTTCAAGTCTCAGGGGACCAAGATGATTCTCATTGCTCCCTTTTGGCCTCGACAACTATGGTTTCCACTACTCAACAATATGTTGGCAGTTCCTCCGAGACCACTCCCCCTGCAGATGAACCTGTTGACTCAGGGTCCGGTGGTCCATCCCAACCTGAGATCGCTTCACCTTCACGCTTGGCTCCTGAAGAGGTAGAAGTGAACTGGTTCAATGTCTCTCGAAGAGTTTCAGAGATTCTTCTGGCTGCTCGGAAGCCAGCTACTCGGAAAACTTACACATCTAAGTGGAAGAGTTTTTCGCTCTGGTGTGCAAAGTCCTCTTTGAATCCCTTTTCCTGTCCACCAGACAAGGTTTTGGAGTACCTTTTGGAATTCTCAAATTCAGGCCTACAGTACTGTTCAGTCAAAGTTCACCTTAGTGCCATTTCAGCGTATCATGAGCCAGTTTTTTCTTTGTCTCTGGCTCAGTTACCTATGGTTAAGAGATTTCTTAAAGGAATTCTGCATACCAGACCTCCTATAAGACGTCCAGTTGCAGCCTGGGACATTAACCTTGTGCTAGACATGCTCACTGGAAACCTTCAACCTCTGGCTACCTGGAGCTAAAATTTCTCACCTGGAAGACTGCCTTCCTAGTGGCCATTACCTCAGCCCGTGGGTCTCTGAGATACATGCCCTGGTCACAGACCCTCCGTATACTGTGTTCCATAAGGACAAAGTAGTTCTTCGTACTCATCCTAAATTTCTTCCCAAGGTTGTCAGAATTCCATCTAAACCAACCTTTGGCCCTTCCCTCTTACTTTGAGGACTTCCAAAATGAAGGAGAACATTCTCTTCATTCTTTGGATGTTAAGATGGCCTTGCGTTTCTATCTCGATAGAACCAAGAATTTTCGTAAGGCCCAACAACATTTCATTTCCTTCAGTGAGACCGCTGGGTCAACTTGTCGCTATCAGATGTATCTCATCATGGCTAGTGGCATGTCTTCGACACTGCTATTCCATGGCACAGGTTAAATTGGAAGGTAGGGTTTACGCCACTCTACCAGAGCGGTCGCGCATCCCTAGCGGAAATTGCAACGCGGTTTGTTGCAGACATCTGCAATGCTGCCACCTGGGAGCTCGGTGCATACTTTTGTTAAGCATTATGCACTGATGTTCATGCCAGGCGACATTCCACCTTGGCAGAACTATCCTAATGGACTTCTGTCCTAGAAACGTGAGCTCTTGGTCTATCCTGCCACTCTCACAGGGGATTATTAGCTCGGTACTCTCCCAATAGTGTGAATGAGTGGTGGAGACTTATTCCAGGAAGATATGAAATGCGTACCTACAGTAATTCTTGATCTTCTTGGACTGGTACTCACCACTCATTCCCTACCTTATCATCCCCGAAATACACCGCTGTGTTGTCTTCCTCCCTCAAATCTTTAGGCCGTGAAGACTTCTTTGTTGACCTTCTTATCGGGTTGCCCGGACTATCTTATGTCCGGCCTAAGGTTAGGTTACCCTTTAGGTTAGTTGCGCTGCACCTCCTTGGTAAAAAAGTTACTGAGGCGGTTGGAGGGTCGACGCCGAGATAGTCATTGCTGCGCGAGCTGGGGCTCGTGGCACCGTGCCTTGCGGCGCCATCTCTGGCGCTGACCCTCCAGCAAAAAGTTTGCTCCTGATGGGTCTCGGTGCCTCCGGCGCAGATCCCAATAGTGTGAATGAGTGGTGGAGACTCGTCCAAGAAGATCAAGAATTACAGTAGGTACGTAATTTTCATTTCCCACTCATGTATTCTGGACTGCTATCTGCTTAATCTGTTTGTCAGGTCATTTTGGGTGCTGGGAACATGGATGACTGACCGTTCCAGACCGTGGTTTAGAGCCCAATACCAGACTGTCATTGCTTCCCTGCATACAGGGTAAGAATATGTTCTCCCCTTGCTTGTTTATGTAGTATACTACACTGAGAATGTCGGACTACACCAGCAGGGGCCCCAGAGACTGGTGGTTCTGGAAGGCCTGCATGGCACACAGAATGGCCCTCATCTCTAGAATATTTATGTGGTGGAGAGTCTCCATCAAGGACAACATCCACTGGGTCTGGTGGGTCCCAAATATGCTCCCCAACCCAACCCCGAGACATCTGTGGGGAAGGGATGAGAAATAGAACTCTTCTCAACAGATTCTTCAGGTCCATGCACTACTAGAGAACCCTGCAAACAGGGAAGGAGACCAGAACCTGCTGTTCTAGTGCATCGGTACGCTGATCCCACTGTACCCTTAGGGTCCACTGGGGGATTCTCATTTGCAGCCTGGCCAGGGGTACTGTAACAATTGCAGCTGCCATCAGACCCAGATACTGCAGAAATGTTCTGGTGGGGACATACCACTCACTCCCTGATGACACCTTGAATGGCAAAATCAGTCAGAGGTTTTTCTGGGTCCCACTTGTACCCCCTTTTTACCGGTAAGAGGTCTTGTCACTACTGTGAATAGAAATGCTTTAATTTGAGCATTTTCTGTCTCCCTTGTTGTGTTCTCTAAAGGTGGATGATGCTTGAATTATTAGTTTATTATATGGGCTTTCTGTGCGCACCCAGCCGTGGGGTGGCTTTCTTTCACATTGAGAGACATACCAGCTCTGAGAGACCAACTGGGCCTGAGCTGTCAGTCTATCTGCCCTGTCCCAGGGCAGGAAGGCCCTGCCTTTGGGCATGTCCAGGACCGCCCCTATGTACTGCAACTGCTGGCACGGTGTCAAGACAGACTGGAGCACATTGACAGGGATCCCTAATGCTTGGAACAACTGTCTGGTGCGCGCTAAGGTCTGGGACAGGAGCTTCTGATCTGAGGCAATTCTTGATCTTGTGCTCATATATGGAGAGGGGTTGCTAAGACAGTGAAGGAAAAGAGGTTGGCCTACAGAAAATTCAGGAAGACCAAGAGAGAAGTGGATAGGGAAAATTACCTAAGGTTTCCTACTGAGGCAAGTAAGGAAGTACGGTGAGCAAAGGCCCAGAAGGAGCTGCAAACAGCTGAAGGAATTAAGAAGGAGGAGAAGGCTTTTTTTCCACTATATAAGTGAGAAAAGGGACAAAAAGGCTTGTTAGGCTTAAGAAAGGGGTGGAGTGGGTGGAGGACAATGGGGGAAAAGCAGAGATACTAAATGAATACTTCTGTTCCAACTTTACCAGGGAGAAGGACAAACCAGTGCCTTCAGGAGGGAAAAGAGGAGCAGGTGGGGAGGAGAGTACAGAAGTAATGATAAAGGAGGATATAGTGAGGGAGGGTCTGCTGGCACTGAAGGTGGACAAATCACCAGGCCTGGACAGAGTACATTCAAGGGTACTAAAGGAACTTGCTGAGGAGTTGGCAGGGCCACTGGCAGACTTATTTTATAGTTCACTAGAGTCAGGCATGGTACCGCAGGACTGGAGAACAGCACATGTAGTTCCCCTCCACAAAAGCGGTCCCAAGGTTGACCTAGGGAATTACAGACCAGTCAGTCTGACCTCCATTGTGGGCATGCTCATGGAGACCATACTAAAGGAAAGGTTGGTGGAATACCTAGAGGAGCATGATCTCCAGGATACGAGCCAGCATGGGTTCATGGGGGGGGGGGGAGAGAGATTGTGTCAAATGAATTTGATTGATTTCTTTGACTCTGTCTTTAAGACAGTGGACAGAGGCCAAGTTGTAGACATCCTCTGTTTTGATTTCAACAAGGCCTTTGACTCTGTGCCCCACAAAAGGTTGATCAGGAAGTTAATGGATCTCGGGATTGGGGAAAAGATGGCCTGATGGGTGGAAAACTGAATGAGGGACAGAACCCAGTGGGTGGTTGTGGGGGGAGAGTTATCTGGCACCAGAGAGGTAATCAGTGGGGTCCCACAGGGCTCGGTGCTGGGGCCGGTGTTGTTCAATGTCTTCATCAGTGACATTGGGGATGGCATTAAGGGTAAAATGTGCCTATTTGCAGATGACACCAAGCTCTGCGGGAGAGTGGACACAGCTGAAGGGATACAGGACTTACAGGAAGATCTGGAAAAGCTGGGTAGGTGGTCCAGGATCTGGCAGCTTGGCTTCAATGCCAAGAAATGCAAAGTTATGCATACTGGAGCCAAGAATCCCAGGACAGAGTACTACCTGGGTGGAGTCAGAGTATCTGTATCAGAGGAGAAGAAGGACCTGGGAGTGATGATCACTAGTGACCTGAAGCACTCCACATAGTGCAAGAAATCAGCAGCAAAGGCAAACAAGATGCTGGGATGCATAGCTAGGGGGATCACTAGTAGGAGAGAGGAGGTTATACTGCACTTGTACAGGTCACTTATAAGGCCGCATCTAGAGTATGGAGTTCAGTACTGGTGCCTACACCTCAAAAAGGACATTAACCTGCTTGAGAAGGTCCAGAGGTGCGCTACAAAGATGATAGGGGGTCAGCAGGGTAAGGCATACATGGAGAGGTTGAGGGCACTAAACATGTACTCCCTGGAGGACAGAAGAGAGAGAGGGGACATGAATTGGACTGTTAAGTACTTGAAAGGGATAAATAAGGTTGATAAAGAGAGTCTCTTTAAACTGAGCGGCATCCATAACACGAGGGGGGCACAGTCTTAAGCTGGAGGGTGGGAGGTTTAGGAGCGAGGTCAGGAAGTACATCTTCACAGAGAGGGTGGTGGACACTTGGAATGCATTGCTGGAAGAGGTAATCTCGTTGAAGACAGTGGACAACTTTAAGAGAGGCAGGGATAAACATAGGGGGAAGGTAAGGATCATGGGTGGGGAGGATGGGAGGAGTGGAGAGGGAGGGCAGGGACAGTAGCTCAAGCTGTGGACCCTGCAATATGAGTAGACTTGATAGACCAAATTTCCTGCTTCTGCTGGCTTCTTCGTATGTTCTGAAAGGAGCTTTGAATAACCAGTCATCCAGGGGAAGGAAGACATACAGTCCCTCCCTCCTAAGGGTGGCTGCCACCACAGCTAAGCATTTGGTAAAGACCTGTGTGCAGGGTCAATGGTAGGGGTTACCACATTGGAGAATTAGAATGATTTTTAACTCTGTGAATCTGGGTGGAGGGCTTTAATTGTATAACTAGTGAGGCAACAAAAAATAGCACTGCAGGAAGATCAATAAAGGACTGGCTGTTCTGATCAAAACTGAAAACGAGCTTAGTTAAAAATTTTCCAAATGTTATGATAATATTAATAACCTGAGACCAAGAAGTATACTTGTTATGTAACTGTTATATCCTCCAAACCTCTTGAGTATTTTAATGAGGATATTTGGGACCTGGTCAAAAATGAGACATCTAAAGCTATCTCCCGTTTTCAGGAAGCTGGCATTTTGCTCATGGGAGACTTTAACTCACATATAGGTAATATAGGTCTGTTCACAGATGATCAGGATGATATTACTCTGAAAAGAATGTCAAAAGACATTATTGTAAATAGAAGTGGGAACATGATGTTATATTTCTTAGAAAAACAGGTCTAAGTGTCCTAAATGGAGTCATTTAAGGAGATTATCTGGGGCAGTATACCTATTTTTCTTCAATGGGGCCAGTTTAATTGATTATTACATCTCTTTCTATTGGCAGTTTTATGACGTTGTGTAAATGTTGGCCATAGATAGACAAAAATGACGATTTTGCAATTCAGTTAACTCTTCAGTTACATTCTTCATGAGAAAATATTTATGGTAATTATAATAATGTACTTTATATATTGAAATCTGTAATGTTAAGTAAGTTCAACTCATGGAAATGTAAACAGATAAATATTGAATATTTTTATGAGTCAAGAAATAACAGAAATTGTAGGAAATTTTACATCAATATCTTCATCTCAAGAAATCTTTGGTGGTGTAAAAGAAATGTTGTTAGAAAATGGGTTGTGGAAACCCTGCTGTCTGATTGGTAGAGGGCATCATCTACCTGGGCAGGTGTCAGGCAATAGAGACCAGTAAATAACTAGTCCCTGTGCCTGTCAGCCTTTTTACCAATGTCAATGGGCCTGAGAATGATGATGTTTAAATAAGCTGCCATTTTGTTGGTCGCTTAAGGAGCGACATACTGAGTGACAGCCAGCCCCCGAATTATGAATAATAAAAACGCATGGTTGCAGAGTGGCCTTGTCTCCTGCCCTTCACGAATACCGGTGTGAAAGCCGTTTTCTATATTAAGTTAGTAGTGCCCTGTTTTTGAGAGAGGCCTCTCTGTCCTTGCCTGGTCGAGTTTTCTGCTCGGAGTTTGTGGTTAGTCATTTCTGTCTTTGGCACTTGTGCCGCACTCACCCAGAAAGAATAGAAATAGTAGGGAGGAAATGTCCTTTCATTGACTGCATGTCTTCTGCAGTTATCCTGCCAGAGAAGCATGTAAAAAGAACCGCAAGCCAGTACTGCTCATAGTATGTCCGAACCAGAGCCCAAAGCAAAAAACAAAACAGCTCAATAAAATGTTGAGTGAGAGAGAAGACTGTGTGTATGCTGAAGTGAATGTCCTCTCACTCGCAGTCAGCGATCCTGTGACACAGTTGTAAGCTAAATCTCCCCACAGAAGTATCTCGACTACCGTAAATGGTTTACTTTTTTTTCTCTCTGTTAAGCCCTCCGCTGTTCTCCCTTTACAAAATATGCAGCCCCACTGCCGTGATTGCTGACAGTACAATTCTCCAACAGCCAACCCCGCTGTTGTGCGGTGCCCCCTCTTCCAGCTGCCTGCCCGCTCGCTGCCTCTCATGGACCCCAAACAAGTTTTGAACTAAAAACCAGTTAAAATTTCCTTTAAAAACACACACAAGTGGCACAACAGTAAAATAGAAGTGCCTGTTCCTCTGAGCGCTGTCACAGTATTCCCAGATTCACCCTCGCAGACGCTGTAGGAGCACAATACAGAATAACAGGCACAAAATGAGTTGCTTTTTAATTTTAAAAAAAAGAAGACACCTTAGAGCAATGAACCCACATTTTTGTGTTTGCTTGCGTGCTTGCGCAAGAAACACATTGGGACAGTACTACATTCAGAGGTGTGTCAGGGACCAGTCCAATGCAGAGCACTGCACAATGGGCGCGACCCTAACACACCAATGAATGCTGAAGGCCAGTGTGACCGCTGTTGGAATTTCACAGCGGGAGCTGGCCTTCACTTGAGAGAAAAGAACTGCACTAATGAGAGAGTGCGCTCCATTGCTCTCATTTGTATAGCGGCCATTACCATCTGCTGCTGTCGTCCTTGGTCTCTCATTCCCCGGCTGACCCCTAGCTGCAAATAAATCCCTCCCGTTTACTCCCGCTGCTGCTGTCCTCCCCGTTCCCTCCAAGCTTCAACATTAGCTGCCATGTCGTTAGGCAAATTATGAATAACAACACATTTTATGTTTTTGTGACAGGCATGCATACATACCATACCTCAACATGGAAGACGTGACACGCGTTCTCTTGTTATAAAGTATTATTAATTTCAAGATCATGTTTTTATCAGGATTACTATTATTACCTGGCCAAGCCTGTCCTCTGGTGCCCTGCCAGCTACAAGTTTTGCTCTTGCTCTTTCTTGGTCATGTTACCGCTCCGTTTCTCTGTTACATGGCGGCAAGCTGAACCTTTCACTTTCACGAAAGCAGGGATGGATAAAGTAAAGAAGCAGGCTGGTTCAACCAGTATGTTATGGGGTGGGACTGTGTACAACAACATTATGGAGGACATGGAAAATAAGGATCTCGGGAAGATAAGATGCGAGTTTTATTTTAACTTTCGCTATACGGATTTTCTCTGATTGTAAAGTATATTATACAGAGCAATTTATTATTCAGTCCTTACGTTCTTCCCCCATGTTGGATGCACCTGTCTGTAACTAATGCAACCCATGTACAGCAAACGTTCTGCAAGGGCTTCACCGCGCATTCCATCAATGACTGAAACTGTCTCATGGCAGTGTGGTGCTCTTAAAAGTGTCCCAACCCACATTACAAGGGACGTTATGTTACCCACCCCCCCAGTTGCTCCATCACAGCTATCTCAAATGGAAAAGGTGATGCCCACACTTAAATGCAGACTAACTGACTTTAAAGCAGACATTCACAATGCTCTGTGATACAAAAGCGAATATAACCTTGGCACAAGAAAAGGTGCTAGTTTCCACATTGTTATGAGTTTAAAATCTTCATGCTTGATGTTGCAGCCCTGTCTCATTAAGGTCAGTTCCCTGTATTTCAGTGATGACAAAATGTTGCACTGTATAGGAAAAGTGCCACAAATGGTAATAACCGAATCGATCCTGAATTGGAATGTGCCTAAACGGAACATAATTGATTCCATGCAATGTTTTGTTGCATTCTGGTAATTTTCCAGAATCGCTTCGTGAAGTCCAGTTCCGGGACCCCTGTTTTGGGTGCATTCTGGTTTCAGAACCTTGAATCTGGAACAATTCCAGGCAGGTTTGGAACCCTGTCCTGGTCAGTCCCAGTTCTGCTGCTGACTAAAGGAAAACTGGACTGGAACTGTTCCACCATAAGAGGCGCGAATACTTGAAAGTGAACGCCATTCCCTGGACCAGACTGAAAGCAGCCCTAGTGGAGAGAGACGGGGGCTAGTTATTTTAAAACATCTCAGTCCCGTGGTATGGTGGTAGTGGGCAGCAGTAACGTAGTCTGATTAGACAGTCCAGAGATAATGAGAGGAGAACACCAGTCCAGGGAAACCAGATTGACGGCAATCAAGGAGCTGCACAGACAGAGGGCTAACAAGAGACAACATTGCAAAGAGGTGAGAAGGGCCAGGAAAACTGAAAAAGAATTAGGAATGGTACTTTCAGTATCACAAAGCACGCAGCAAAGAGCAACAGAAACAACGTCTGTAATCGTAAAGTTTTTTCGCTGACTGGAAGAGTCAGGAAAAAAAAAATCATTACAATCTCAAACTAACTGGTTTCTTTTTCCTCCTTCCTCTTGCTTAGAATTCTATTGCAAATGAATGTGGGTTATTTAAATGACAGCTCTGGGAGGTCCCTAAACCGGGAACAGTGTTACTATAAAACTGGCATTGTCGGCTTTCTTTTATCACATTAAAAGCATTCCCCACTGGATATGGAACTAAACTTCACTCAGTATCTTGTTGAACTATTTCTCCATAGTTGTTGCTTCTGCTAGTGCCTCCCATCCCCGCTGTCCAGAAAGTTTAATTCCATATCCAGTGGGGAATGCTTTTCATTTGATAAAAGCTTAAGGGAGAGTGAGAAGGCCACAGTTTGATATTAACACTGTTCCCTGTTTACTGACCTCCCAGAGCTGTCATGTAAATAACCCAAATTAATTTGCAACAGAATTTCAAACACGATGAAGGGGGAAAAATGTCAGTTTTTGGGGGCTTTACTATCATAAACATTGTTCTGTTGCTCTTTGCTGCACGCTTTCTGTTACTGAAAGTGCTGTTCCTCTTTAAGCAGCTGTGCAGTCACAGCCTATTGGAATGCTGTGAAGAATAACTTTACCCAGATGTACAGTCTCAGTTGACATGGTTTATTTTCTGGAACCTACAAATCATCTGAAGTGTTCCCTTCAGCTGCAGGTCTGCAGTTTACTTTATTCTAGGTAGTGCTTACTTAGAACAGTGACCATTTGACTCCCTGGTGATGGTTAGTGGCAGACAGTAATTTGATATGGTCAAATATTACATAAAATAAATAACTTGTCTGTAAAAGTTTTTGGGCTCGATGTTCAGAAGTCACCTGCACAGTTTAGTTGCATAATCTGGGATGGCATGACTTGAGCAGTTTGTATTGGCTAGACTTTTATTTATACCTTATAGCATTTTTCTAACTGTATATAGCACTTATTACAATGTATCCAAATAACAACATACTGACAGGGCAAAGTGGCAGACCAGTGGAACAAAATAAGTGCCAATGAAAAACAGAAACTGTTCACAGTCAGCCTTCAATAAAGGCTTACCCAGGCTGGTAGGTTTTCCACTTCTTCCTAAAAAACAGTCACAGATACAGTACAGCTAAAAGAAGACATTGAGTTCCACAGAATTGGCACAGCTTGGTTAGACTTAAGAGGGCCAATAAAATGCAGAGAAGGCAGTGCCTTGCAGATCAACTGATGCGGTCACCCAGACTTGTAGTTTAAGCATTAATTTATCCTCTGTTCGAAATGTTACTCTATGTAACTTACATTGTGGGATTTTTTGTTTTATTGGCAGTGGTACATGCTTTATTTAACAGTAATTTCATTTTAATTTACGTGTTTAAAACAACTGTTGTATTATTTTTTTCCCCAATTGTTTAACCAGGAGTGGCACATTAAGCTGAAAGCTTGTTTACAGGTACAATCTGTGAGCACAGGGAAGTTAAGCGACTTGCTCAGGGTCACACAGTATGCAAGTGTTTCTATACCGACAACAGTAAAAATGGAAAGGGACCTGGGGTAATTATATCAGATGACCTAAAGGTGGGCAAGCAATGTGAGAAGGCAGTAAGGAATGTTGGGGGGATACTGGGATGCATAGGGAGAGGCTGCAATAGTAGAAAAAAGGAAGTTGTTATCCCTCTGTACAGACAGTTGGTGAGACCCCATCTGGAGTACTGTGTGCAGTTCTGGAGACCCCATCTCTGCAAAGACATAGACAGAGTGGAGGCTGTCCAGAGGAGGGCAACCCAAATGGTGCAGGGTCTGCACCAGAAGACATACGAAGAAAGACTAAGGGAGCTTAAGATGTATACCCTTGAGGAAAGAAGGTAGAGAGGGGACATGATAGAAACTTTCAAGTATCTCAAGGAATCAACAAAGTTCAAGAGGGTAGCATCTTTCAGAAAGAGATGTGCAAGAACAAGGGGCACAATTTGAAGATAGAGGGGGATGGTTCAGAGGTAATGTGAGGAAGTATTTTTCATGGAGAGGTTATGGTTGCATGGAACAGCTCCCTGAGAAGGTCATGTGGAGTCAAGAACAGTGGGGGAATTCAAGAATGCATGGGACAGACATAAGGCAGTCCTAGTGGGTGGTAGGAGGAAGTAAGCTGTTGGTTAACTAGGATCTGCAACTTATCTGTTAGGTAGGAAAATGGGCAGACTGCGTGGGCCAAGAGGTCCTTATCTACTGTCAAATTCTATGTTTCTAAGTGGGGGCTGTGGGATTCAAACCCAGATCTCCAGCTCAGAGCCTTAAACCACTGTGCTATACTGTATTATTTGCAGGACACCACTGGAAATAAGCTTCTTAGTGAAAGCAGCACTGCAAAATTTTTAAATACACTTTTTTATTCTGTTTTAGATAGCCCCAGACTTGTATGAAACACTCTGTGCAATAGTTTTGAACTGGCTTTACCACTCCTTTTTTTTAGTTGAAATAATAAAAGGAATGCTCCTTTTAGTGTGGCTTGATGAAGGTTTTCATTAATATTCTCTGTTGTTTTTGAACATCAGTTGTTTAACATTACTTTTTTGTGACTATAATAACCTTATGGGACAACACATGTACAGAAACAGCCGAGAATAGTGAGTTATATTGAAAGGAACGCTCCTTTTATTACTTCAAATTTGAAAAAAAAAGTATTAAAGCAGGCTCGAGATGTGGAAAAATGGATATCATGCAAATCAGGAGGTGTGGTACTGTAAAACAAATTAAAATGTGTTCGTCAAAATTGTCATAGTTATCATGCACAGCTTTAGGCAGTAGTCTGTTTCACTCGATGGAGTGCATTTCAATAGTCCAGCTGAGATGCATGTGACCAATGTGTGTACTGTACTAGCATTCTCATGTTGTTTGAACCCAGGTGAGATTACAACCTGTCAGTATTCCACAGATAACAAAAGCAGCTCTTGATTGCAGAGGAGAACTGGGATTTCAGGGCTAAACTGGCATTAAGAGCCACCCTGGGTTTTTGGCCATGCACCCTAACCTCCAATTAAAGTCCTCCATGTGAGACTTGGTTGAGCTCCCTCTAACACCTTGGTATTGCTTGGGCTGAACCAGTTGGAGATAATTCAGATACATTGATGCAAGCAGGTTTCAGATACTTCTCCATCAGGAGTGAATGAAAGGCGGATTTGAGTATCATCCCCCCAACAAAAAAACAAAACAAAAAACAAGATATTGGCTGGGAGAGAAGCCCCCTTGCCATCTAGTTGATGCAAATTACAGATACATAAGTGTATCAAAATATTTGTAGTCCAAGTCAGTATGGTTAAGGAAAGGTTTAAGGTCAAATTTATTGGCCAAATTATTGTAGTAGTAAAGAGATCTGTGACTTTTTTCTTATTTATATTCACCAGAGAGAGGAGTTCGCCTGCAATTTATTTATGTGCACCAGTGCAAGATCCTGGGCAGTACAGACATTGGCCTGTCAGATTTCAACCCTGTGTACCCAGACAGCACTATAGTAGGAGAAGGACCAAGATTTTTGTTCACCGCTGGTAGCACGCCACCCTTATGTCAACTGCATTTCGCGGTCAGCATGCGGGAGTGCAAGAACAGATTGCTTTCTTCAGGGGGCTTTGCCCCCAAAATCCCCTGTGCAGGGGGCTCTGCACCCACACCCTCCACTACTAAAATAACCAATTTTGAATTGGAGTGGTTTTGGGAGAGAGTGCAATACCTCCAAATGCAGTGGTGGGGTCTTGCACCAACACTACAGTGACCTGGTGCTGTTGTCGCTGTAGTGTCAGACACTGTGGAATTCTCACAGTGAGGGATGTATACTGATACCTATAGGGAACAGTGTGGGGCTGTGGGGTGTCACAGGTAGGCTGACTACAGACAGGCTCATATTACCAGGGTGGTTGTGTTAATCTCATATTACATCACTGTGCTTCCTAACTGGTGTGCTAAGCACTAGTTTCTCCTCCGGGGGGTTGTTAATAAATGTGTATTGTTTGTACATTTGGTGTCCATAGCTATTGTTAGCTGGATGTGTGGAAATGCCTTGTTGTATAGTCATGGGACATGTTCTGAAGTGAGGAGCTGGGTTGGTCCTGTATTCCAGAAGGAGGTGCCATACTTCTTACAAGACCCATTTTAATTCTCTGGGTTGAGACATCATGCTATTAGAGTTAGGATATGAGCCCCCAGTTCATCAAGGAATGAAGACACAGGCCCCCTCATCCTTTTGGAATCTTTGAGGCAAGGGGTGTCATCACCTGACAACCCAGCAACCCAGCAATAACACACTGGGCAACCCAAGGTGATATTTATGAAGTACACACCTATCACACATGGAATCAAAGCTTATGTATACATAATTAAAATGAGTTACAAACATGTTAAAAGCATATTACTACTTATTATATCTTACTAACATAATAAATCAGTGTACTATTGATAACAAGATGTTGTCTCTCTACAGGTCGTGGGACTCATGGGAGGGGGCTAAAGTGCAACTTACTGGGCAAGGTGAATGGAGTTTCAGGATAGCAAATTATAAGCATTTTCTCCAACATTGCTCATGAGGTGGGGTCATAAGAAGGCTATGTTAACCATGTAGCAAAAAAAACAATAAAGTTATCAGACTATGTTGCATTTTCCCAACACAGGCTCATAACTTTAGTACACCCCTCACACATACACCATGCAAGCAAACATTCGGCATTGACAAATGCTTGTTTTCATTCTTACAGCATCTGCGAGGGTGAAGCGGGGAATACTGTGACAGCGCTCAGAGGAACAGGCACTTCTATTTTACTCTGTAAACCATGCTCACACTGTCTCTCTCTCTTTCTTGCTTCTCGTCCGTTTCTCATAGCCCTTGCCTCGCACTATTACTGCCTTTCTCTTGCTGCTTTCCCTGCTCGTAAAGAAAAGGAAAAGGAAAAAACATACCGGCTTCACTTTCTCTGTTTTGTCCTCGTAATTTCTTTGGTTGTTGGCAATGAATGCACAGCCACCTGTGTGTGTGTATGGGGGGGATGAAAACACCAGTACCAGTATAAAAAAAGATTACAGCCTGTATGTCTTAAGTGTGCTGGGTTGGGGGGTGGGGACCAGTCAACTTTCTCCTGTATGTGTACCTCTGTGTGGGAGAGGATAACCATGACAACAACTCCAGTCATAAGTATGGAGGCTACAGGTGGAGGAACTATTTTATTTCAAAGTTATTTTAAATGTATTTTTATTAACTTTTTAATTAAACTAATTTTTACAGTGCCCATTTTCTAAGCATATAATACCTCCAGGGTGGGTGGTGAGCTGCGAGACCTTCCAGGGCTATAAGGCCCTCCGCCTCTTGAGCGTCCTCATTAAGCCTGGGCGGTCCAGTATAGTCCAATACCGCCCACCCTGTTGGCTATTATTGCTTACTTATCATTGTGCCATTTCTATACAGTCGTAGGCTATTATCAAGCAGAGAACCTGGTTCAGTAGAGACTCTAAAAACTATAAAGCATGTTTATTGAAAGTAATCAAATATATTATGCAGAACGCAACCAGGGAGTATTATTCATACCTTAACAAATGTAACAGGCAATATACAATGATCGTTCATGGGCAAAAGAAGGCTTATCAAAAGGTATGATGGAAGGAATTGTATCAGGCAATAACTGACAAGGATTCTAAACATTTGTGGCTTCTAGTAACTAAGGGAACAGGAAATTATGCTACAAATATCGCTGCACATATTGAGCCATCATCATAGATCAACGTACCAAAAAATATTTTACTGTGAAGCAGATGATTATAATTATGATACTCTAATTCATAAATCAGAGCTAAATGGGGTATGCCTGATATCAGTCCACTGGAAGAAGCCTTGGCAATAGATAATACAAAAGGAGACAATGACCTATGCCCTTATAAAATAGCCCTGTATGTTTATAAAACTGAAAAAGAATGATGGAGTAATATCCTAGCACTGCTTGTTAAAAAGATGATCCAAGATTATTTCTTTCCTAGGGAATGGCAGGGAAGCATAATAGTTCCAATCTTTAAAAAAGGTGATCCAGCCTTTCTAGAAAACTACAGACCAATTAGTCTTATCGACTGCTTAGGAATTTTTTTTTTACAAGAATAATTCTTATAAGAATAAATATCTGGATAGAAAAAATAGTATTCTGAATACCTTTGAAGCAGGTTTTCAGAAATCAGATTCTACTATTGATCAGTGTTTTATGCTACAGCATGTAATTGAGAAATACTATGTTATTCATTTTAAAGAGGCATTTGACAGTGCCTCCTGGATGCTTTTATTGGAAAATGATATGCAATAAACATTGATCATAATACTCTTAAAATTATAATTAATCCATATACAAACAATTGCTCAGTTGTTAGATATGATCTAAAGGGGAACCTCTTGGATGGCTTTGCCTCTAATATAGGTGTAAAACAAGGCTGCTTTATTGCTCCTCTTCTATTTAATTTATTTATCAATGCTCTTCCACTTCTTCTTGATACCAAGTTCCACTCTCCTTATGTGAAAGGATCTCCACTTCCAGCCTTAATGTACGCAGATGACTTGATTCTTATATCTTTAACCTCAATAGATTTAACTGGCAAATTGAAATATCTGGCAAGTTACTGCAGGCAAAATAAACTGGAAATTAATGTAGCAAAAAAAAAACAAATTATTAATATATGGAAGGAAAAAACATTTGGAACTGAACAATAGATATTACTCCATAAGTGATTTCAGATTTCAAGGTTTTATTGAGTGACCAATGGTCATTTCACCAAATACAAACATTTAAAATGATATATTCTCTTAGTGAAAAGTAATAAGCATTTACAATATAATAATATAAACAGTGAGGTAACTGAACACTTTGTAAGTGGAAAAGACTTTTTGTTACCTAGGTTTATTTTTCTCGAAAAGCTCGTCATCCAAACATAAGACATATCTGAAAACAAAATTAATGCAAGTTAAAAACAGACTTTTGTGCTTCTGCACCAGATATGAAGGAAATACTGTAATTCCAGCAATTCAGGCAGCTATGATGAAAATAAATATTATAGCATTTTTATGGCTGAAAGTTGGAATGGAGATAATGTACTCAAAATTGAGCAGCTATTCTATTTTATAGCACCTTACTCTAAGTCTCTATGACAACACCAGTAGCAATAGTAAGGGCAGAATTAGGAAGAATTAAAACTGAAGTGTTAATAAAAAGCAGGACGTTAATGTCAAAACAGGCCTGATAAAAGCTCAGCAAAAAGATGTTTGGAGGAAATAAATATCTTAGATTACAAATGACAACTTGTCTCCATAGCTCTCCGCATTAAAGGAGACTCTTGCTACCATAAATCTATCATAGTGATAGTCTGATATGTTGAAAAATACTAATATTTCACAAAACTATATGTCAGTGATGATGATAAATGAGATCTGTGGGCAGCTCTCAAGACTTAGATATGAAAAGAATAAGGACTTTCAGATCATATTGGTGGTATTCCAAAAACAAATGTATGCACACACTAGAACCGTGTCTAACTTTTTTGACAGATCAGAATGACAGGAGAATCTTTCTTATATTCAGACTTGAGACACTTCCCTCCAAAATAAAAATAAAAAGTTTACATATGATAAATGAGCGATCACAGAGACTGCATGATTTGAAATGTGATTCTGGGAGAGAATATTTTGAAACATTGCATCATGTTGTATTAGAATTCTCAAAATTTACAACTAGAAGGAATAATTACTAAGTGCCATATTTGGAGCAGGTATCTACAACTTTGGAGGTCTTATTAAGTGGGCTCCTGAATCCCTTTTCAGAGGTACTCACTTGGGATTTTGTAAAATGTGTAAAATGTATTTTCTCAGAAATGTCAGAATAACAGAATCTCTTGGTATTAATGGATATGTATAAATCTTTCCATGTCTTGTAATAATATGTATCTTAGCTGGTGACAGCTGTTCCTTTTGAGTTGTGGCATGACAGCAATCTGCAATATACTGAACCTCTAGATGACATTATCTTTATAAACCATGAGGCTTATTGACTATGTGTCCCTACATCATTGGACTTTTTGAGATTACAGGCACTAATACATTCAAAAGGCAGTCCCAGCCCTACCAGCATCCTGTTTATATTCTGTAGCACATATTTTGTTTTATGAATTTATGAAAGAAACTCACCTAGTGGAATGGGATTGGATAAATATGACCCAAACCTGGGACCACTATCCCAGTGATTTTGATAACTTTTTATGATGGAAATATTTTTGCAATATTAGGTAAAAGGCAGTCACCCAATATCTTTGCACTGTATGTTTTTCTTTACTATTAATTATTCATGTTATGTATTTATGCAAATCTTGTATGTCTTTTTCTTATGATGTCACTTATAAAATGTTCTCTGTAAATCATGTAAGGTATTATAACTTTCTCAATATTTGTAATGACTCTTGCTGAGTCGATCAATAAACTTGAACTTGATATACTCCAGGATATACTCCATATACACCAGGAACCTGTAGACATAGCCAACGAGTTCAACTCAGCCTTTACTGATCTCTCAGGTGTACTACCAGGCAATTATCTCAATCTGACTACTACTCCATCACCAAATCATGCCCACCTCACAACATCAAGAACTGGGACTCTGCTGTTCTACTTTAAACAAATCACCAGGGCTGAAACAATCGAGTACTGTATGTCAAGTGCGTCTTTGGATAAGTTAGGAAGTGACCAAGTTCATGAGAAGCTGGTCATCCTTGTCCTAAGTGAGCTTGTTGACCCACTCACAAAGGTATTCAATGCCTCACTCAGCTCGGGTGTGTTCCCTGATGCCTGGAAGATGGCCTTAGTCACCCCTGTCCTTAAAACTGGAGTTAGAACCAACTCCTCCAACTACAGGCTGATATCCATCTCCCCCCCCCAAAGCTCTAGAGAGGGTGGTCTCTGACCAGCTCACAGAGTACCTGAAGAAGTACAGCAAATTGTGCCCCCAACAGTATGGTTTCCGGAAACATCACTCCACCCTAACAGCCCTTGTAGAATACACATCCCAAGTATACGTGGGGTCAGTATTCATTGACCTCACAAAAGCTTTTGACTCTGTTAACCATCAACTTCTTCCTAACAGCCTGCTCTCAATAAGACTATCCCCAGACACAGTGGCATGGTTTAACAGTTACTTCACTCACTGCACGCAGCATGTCAGAATTGGAGACTCACTATCATCTCCCAGGTAGCTAAGCATTGGAGTCCCCCAAGGATCAATCCTAGGGCCTCGCCTCTTCAATCTCTATATCAATACCCTACTTTCAACCTGCCCGGCTCACATCATATGGTGGAAGACTAGGTTTACTGGCCAAGGCACCTGCTTCATGTGAGCTCTTTTCTTCTAGGTTGCTTGAAAGGACAGAGCAAGGAACCTTACCAGAGCAAGGGAAAGGATTAAGGATTCTTTCAGCCAGGCAGATTTACTGTGTGTTGTTATTTTTATTTTGTACTCACAGGGATTGTTACTGTTTGTTGCTTACATTTTATTACTTTATTTTTCTCTGATTCAAATTGTTGTTGCTGGGTATACCTTCTGCTGCATTATTACAGGGTGTGCCTACAGGTGTGTGCTAACAGATTACTGCTGTAATCTTCTGATTCAAATTGTCTTTTGCAAGGTATATCTTCTGTTACTGCTTTATTTTTCTCTGTAGCAAAGTGTTTCTTACAGGATATACCTTCTGTGAAATTATTACAGGTGGTGCTTTACAGGTTTTACAGTTTTATCTATCATTAGGATAAGCATTCCGGGCTACTGCATTTGTTGCTGGCTGATTGTTTCTGCTTTTACCTTGTTTCTTTTGTCAGTGGTTCTTCTTTTTTGATAGGGGAAGGACCCAGCCACCCACCCCATCCCCAACCACCCCACACTACACTCCTTTTATAAGGTAGCACAGTCTTGACATGTTTTGTGGCAAAGCAAGAAGGGATGGCTCAGTGGGGTGTCCACACTGTGACCTCATTTACAGGGGCACTAGTAATTGAACTTGTTATAATAAGTTATACAAAAACAAACAAAACACAAAATCAAACTTTTACTTTCATTTTTTTCCTTCTAATTACTCTGACCAGGTTATAAACCCAGCAACTTATCTGGAATGGATATCATTAACTGTAGGTACTGTGGAACACTTTTCAGAAGGGCAGTTTTACAGGATTTAGGACACTGTCCTACATACTGGACCATTGGAGATCTAAGGGTTCAGCTCCAGGCAGTATGGGCAGAGACTGCGTGCTTCAAATTGCATATTCAAGAGGAAATATATTATAAGAACCACCTGCCATTTCTCCAACATCCAACAGAAGCACCTCAGCTGCAGAGGGTAGTTGTTCTGGGAGGTTGGCAGATGGTTAGGAAGGGCATATCGGGTACACCATCACTCAGTGCTTTCCAACATATTACCTCCACAAACCACATAAAAACTACAAACAGGTAGCGGTCTCTATCTCCGAAATTAAACAAAGGGGCAGAGGACACTGCAGAGCAACACACTGCAGCACAGGAGCTAGCATAACAAAACACACCCAAAACAGGAACTAAAACAAAAAAAGCAAAAAGGAAATCCCAAAAACTTCTGATCGTAGAATACTCCATGATTCGGGGAGTTGATACCCATCTCCAGCCAGGGGTAATGGTCAGATGTTTCCCCAGATACATCCGCGTGGAAAGAAACTAACCGCATTGCTAAAATTGTTCAAGAAGCAGGAGAAAACACTGATGTCCTGGTACACATGGGGACTAATGATTTCACTAGCCGGTCAGTTGTGGAGACCAAGGAACACCTGGCCAGGCTGGGTGACAAACTATCATCCATTTCGTCCGACATCTCCTTCTCTGAGATCCTGCCAGTCTGGGAGAGGGGGGGGCAGAGGGACGGAAGGTCAGAGAAGGGGAGATAGGAGAGCTAAACATGTGGCTCAAGGGCTGGTGCCAGGAAAAAGGACACAAATTTGTAGGGAACTGGCAACAGTTTTGGGAGTGCAAGTTCTTGAAATTTGATGGCCTGCTTCTGAATAAGGAGAGAGTCAGTGCATTGGGGCAGAAGTTTGATGTCTTTGCAGAATATTTAAACTAGCAAATGGGGAGAGGGGTGCATCACCCCATATGTCAAATGGGAAGAACACCCCTCCCATCTCAGCTAGTGGTCAAACAGGAGTTCAGCATGTTTGCAGTTCATTTGTATC
This sequence comes from Neoceratodus forsteri, assembly GCA_016271365.2. Lineage (NCBI taxonomy): Eukaryota > Metazoa > Chordata > Ceratodontiformes > Ceratodontidae > Neoceratodus > Neoceratodus forsteri. The sequence goes on along the minus strand of CM057449.1, from coordinate 138,212,092 downwards.
ACCAGGAAAGGAAAAAGTTCTAGCTCCCCCCACGATGCACAGGGGAAATGCCAGACCTCACCCAACAACTAACACACCGAAATCTGGCCAATGAAAAATCATGTACATAAATGCTCGCAGTCTAGGAAACAAGATCCCAGACCTGCAGGCAATAATGACAGAGGCTAAACTGGACATAGTAGTAATTAGCGAGATGTGGTTTACCAGTAACCACACTTGGGAGACTTCAGTACCTGGCTATGTACTGTTCAGAAGAGACGAGGGGCAAAAGGGGGGGGTGTGGAGTGGCCCTGTATGTCAATGAAAATATCAAAGCTACATAAATTCAAAATAAACATAAGGAGCCAGAAGAACTGTGGGTCACCCTGGAAACATGAAATGGGACAGCCATACAAACTGGAGTTGTCTACAGGCCCCCATACCAGTGGGAGGACATAGACACATTACTGTTAGAAGATATACAACACATGACAGCTAAAGGTAAGGTTTTGATAATGGGAGACTTCAACATGCCAGATACAGGTTGGTCAATACTAACAGGAACATCTGCCAGAGCTAGACACATGGTGGATTCCCTGCATGGGGAGAGCCTCAAACAACTGATACAACAACCCACAAAAGACAGGGCTATCCTACATCTACCACTGACTAACAGGGAAAGGATCACAGATCTCCAGGTAAAAGGTCACCTGAGGGCCAGTGACCATCACATGGTATGGTTCCATTTGGCCACTAGAACTAAATCATCCCATTCCAAGGCAAAAATATGGGACTTCAGAGGAGCTGACTTCTATAAGATGGCCAACAGAGTTAAGCTAGCCCTGGTAAAAAGAAATACAGGTGAGGGGTAAGGCAAAGTGGGTAAGCATTAAGGATGCAATACTTAAAGCAAATCCCATTGTGTTAGAGAGAAAATGAAGTGCAAAAGAAGAAGGACACCACTTTGGTTCTCAAATACAGTAGCAGAAAAGGTCAGAGCCAAAAGGCTGGCCTTCAGGAAATTTAAGGGAATGCAGCGGGATGAAGATAGGGAGGCATACCAAACTTCCCTAAGAGAAGCAGGGAAGGCAGGCAAAGGCCCAAACCAAGAAAACACTAGCACAAACAGTAAAAGAAGGTGATAAGACTTTCTATAGCTACATTAGTGAAAGGAGAAAGTCCAGAGGGAGTATTGCTAAGATCAAAGGAGATAAGGGGACGTGTGAGGAGGAGGACCACGTAAAGTCATCTATCCTAAATAGATACTTCTGCTCAGTATTTAATGAAGAGAAGGTAGGTCAGAGCCCATAGCTCAGCACCATGGACATGGGGGGGGGAGGTGTGCACTAGTCCTTTCACAAAAGAAAGGGTCCTACAAGAGCTTGATAAGCTCAGGGTGGACAAGGCAATGTGACCTGATGGCATACATCCCAGGGTACTAAAGGAGCTAAAGGTAGAACTAGCAGAGCAATTAGCAGAACTGTTTAGTAAGTTTCTGAGCACAGGAGAGGTCCCAGAAGACTGGAAAAGGTCTCATGTGATCCCACTCTTTAAGAGTGGTAGCAGGAAGGAGGCAAGGAACTACAGACCAGTCAGTCTTACCTCAGTAGTGGGCAAGATTATGGAGGCACTCCTTAAGGAAAGGATTGTGCAACACCTGGAATCCATGGGAGCACAAGATCCAAGACAGCATGGGTTTACAAAAGAAAGGTCCTGTCAACCTAATCTCATAGATTTCTTTGACTGAGTAACCAGAGTGGTGGACCAAGGGGGTGCAGTTGATGTCGCCTACCTTGACTTTAGCAAAGCTTTCGATACTGTTCCATGTAGCAGATTGATTAATAAGCTGGGTAGGCTCAGGGTGGGTCAGAAGTTGGTCAACTGGGTGGCAAACTGGTTGATGGGCAGAAAACAGAGAGTGGTGGTAAATGGCATACAGTCAGAAGAGATGCAAGTCACAAGTGGGGTACCTCAGGGATCAGCCCTGGGGCCAGTCCTCTTCAATATCTTCATCAGTGACATTGCAGATGGACTGGAGGGTAAGGTTTGTCTGTTTGCAGATGACACCAAGATCTGCAACAGAGTAGATAATCCAGATGGGGTCGGCAGAATGAGAAAAGATCTGGATAAACTAGCAAAATGGTCAGAAGGGTGGCAACAGGGGTTTAATGAAATGAAGTGCAAGATCATGCACATAGGGAAGAGAAACCCTGAAGCCACCTATAGGCTGGGAGGGGAGCTGCTGGCAGTCACAAGGGAAGAAAGAAACTTGGGCATCATCATCTCCAATGACCTGAAATCATCCAAGCAGACCACTAAAGTAGTAGGTAAGGCTAGGGGGATGTTGGGGTGTATTAGTAGGGATATCACAAGTTGTAAGATGGAGGTAATAATCCCTCTTTACAAGACACTGGTTAGGCCCCATCTGGAGTACTGCGTGCAGTATTGGAGGCCACACTTCACAAGGATATTAACCAAATTGAGGCAGTCCAGGGAAGGGCAACCAAAAGGGTGCAGGGACTGCATCAGAAAGCATATGAAGACAGATTAACAGAGCTCAATATGTATACCTAGAGCAAAGGAGGGAGAGAGGTGATATGACTGAAACATTCAAACACCTTAAGGGCATTAACAAGGTGAAGAAGTCTAACGTGTTTTAATACAAGAAATGTAACAGGACAAGAGGACACAGCATGAGATTAAAGGGAGGCCGATTAAGGGGTAATGTGAGGAAGTTCTTTTTCACAGAAAGGGTGGTGGATGCATGAATGGCCTATCTCAGGATGTGGTGGATATGAATACAGTGCAGGGCTTCAAGCAGGCGTGGGATAGGCATAAGGGAGCAATACAGATGAGTATGAATAGCTAGGCCATTAACAGAGCAAAGGCCGATGGCACATTTATAAAGTAGAAAAATAAATTGATAGACTGGATGGGCCTTGCGGTCCTTATCTGCCATCAACATCTGTGTTTCTATGTACTCTATGCAGATGATGCCATAATTTCTGCCTCTGGCAGGGACCAGTCGACCATCTCCTCACAGCTTCTCGACAGCTTCCACAAGCTAGAATCCTGGTTCAGCACCAAAAAACTGTTGCTAAACTACAAAAAAACTAAGAGCATGCTGTTTACTGTCCCACAGAACAAAAAGAAGTTCCATCCTGTGCTGAATCTTAATGGAGATGCTCTAGAGCAAGTCTTCGCATTTAAATACCTAGGCATTCACATTGATGACACTCTCAATTTCTTCAGTCATGTTGACTATGTTGTCAAAACCACCAATGTGAAACTTGGAGTGCTATATGGCCACAGGCAACCTATGACACCTGACGCACTAAAACTAGCCACGAGCAGTTTGGTCCTTGCATCTATTGACTACGACCTACCAATATACGGGGCGGGCACCAAAACTGCCCTCAGTTGAATAAAAACCGTATTAAACAAGGCTTGCCGGCTGACCCTAGGAGCTGATTCTTCAACCCACACGCTGTGCCCTCTACTCAGGTACTGGATGGCTTACTCTCCATCTCACAGCCTGGTACTAGACCTGCCTACTTGTCAAGAAAGCCCAATTAAGACTAGCACCTCCTTCTCTATGTGGACTCTTCCAGCAGACTAGATCATCTAAGCCAACCAGGAGTGCAGAGAAAGGTGGGCTCCTGGTACCATTTAAACACATGACCCTGGCACAGAAATCCATCCCGTACCAAGGATCAAAATGGTATAATGGGCTACCTGCATCACTCATTGAAAGCAATAAGATTAGCCTGTTCAAAATAGGACTTAGGACTCTACTGCATCATGAACCGGCATGTGCATGCTTCAACTAGCCAACTAAAGGACTCTTTAGCCCGAATAACCCACCCCCTCTTCCCACCCCATCCCCTTCTACACCACCATCCCCCTCCACCTCCCAACCCCACCCTCTCCTGCCCCTAATATTTCCACCCCAATTCCTCTCCTGCACAACCCCCCTCCATTATCACACCACCTACATCCCTTGCTGTTTATATCCCAACCTCCTTTCACACCTCTCCCCCACTCTAGTACCCCTCCCCTTAGTTTTCTCCCCACACTTGTTCCTCCCTTCATTTGCCTCCTACTGAGCTCCAGCTTGCACCCCCTCCCCTCACGCTGCTGGCGTCACTGCAGCAACCCTCCCATCACTCACCCTCCCACAAAGCAACAACGTCGTCCTTAGGCTGCTTCTCCACCCTCTCCCCCTCTGCTTAGCTAGTCCCCATCTGTATGGCCAGTACTCCCAGGGCCCTGATGACCCTAAACTGACAGACTAAAGCACTTCCATTGAAACGGTTTCCTTTGTTTCAGCTGTATCCTGAATGTTCCCTCACTGAAATGCTTTATACTCTTGAAACCATGTTCCTTCTATTTTATTTGTAACCTGTCTGAAACAAACTGTTCCTTCAATGTATTCCAATTCGTATCGTTCAAATGTATGCAACTGATATGCTTTGGCTAACTTTTTTTGTAACCTCTGCGACCTGTATGTTTGACTAATTGTTTTGTGTATGACCTGGAACCTTTGTAAACGAGTCCCAGGGCTCAAAGGTATTAATCCTAAACTGCAGCAAATAAATAAATAAATACTCTGTGAAGTCAGTGATGATGATGATGATGACCAGCTTCTTCAAACAAACAAACAAACAGACTGCATTTAGGGTACTAAGGGAGGGACAACAATAATTAATGCAATATGAGGTAGATCAGTTGCAATATGGCTTGACCAGCACCTTATGTAGGTTAGCCAAACTGTGCCCACTTTTCAGTTGCCCTGAGCAGGCAAGGCAGTAAAAAGCCTACCTTCCCAGGCTTCCTTTTTAAAAGCCCAGCAAGGCCCAGCCCTGATGCTCAGTCTGCCCCCAAAGTACTGTGCGCTGTACAGTACTTGATCTAATTTCTCCTGTGCTGGAGACACTACCCTCTCCCCGCTGATACCATTGCATTTTCTCTTTTCTTTTAAAATATATAGGGTGGGTGTTTTAAAGCAGGTCACTGGGTGCCCAGTCGTTGAATGGTGTAGGCCCGCTAGTGTTGCAGCTGGTTTGCCAGTAGTGGGGCACTTTAAAAACAGCAATGCAAAATGATCTCGATCGAACTCTAAGCCTAAGCAGCCTCAGTGGTGCTGAGGGTTGAGGCGCTGGATGCCACACCTACTGCCATGCTGGTGACCCGGGTTCGATGACGGACTCAGGTAGCCAGGGGTTGGCAGGGGCGAGAGAGGATGGAGCATCTGGAGGACAGCTCTCCTCTTCCTGGAGAGGGATCCAGGGACTGCTCGGTGTTCTGACAACCCCCGATGGAGATCGGTGGTAGTGCAGGTACACTAGCTGACGTCAGAAAAAATTGCTTATCTTAGTAATTGTGTTTCTTCTAATGGAGTCTTGCTGTATTCTGACATATGCAGTTAGCCCCAGCACTTGAACTGCTCTGGAGAGGAAAGTTAACTCTATGCAGGAAGCATAGAACGTTGAGCTCAAGCTCAGTTTCAAACCTCTGTCTGCAGCACTTCAAAGTGTAACCATCAGATTCTTACGAGCTATTACTAACTAACTACACTTCTTAAAGTGGAAATTGTAAGAGAACATTGCCAAAAGGCAACACATTTTGGTTCCCCCAAAAAACTCAAGTTGAGAACTCAAAATAATAACCAGGTAGTGAACCAACATATAGGCACCAAAACAACATAACAATAACCCACTCCCCCCCTTCTAGAAAGGAGGAGTGCCAAGTACACACCTGAGGTGCAACACTGTACTTGCCAGCCCAGTTCCCAAAGACAGGTTCAAACAACATGAAGTCTTGCTATATTATGACATATGCGGTTAGTCCCAACCTTAGAACTGCTCTGGAGGTGAAAGAGTTAACTTCCATGCCAGGCATGGAATCTTGAGCGCGAGCTCAGTTAGAAACTCTGTCTGTTGTTCTTCAAACTCAAACTGTCAGATTCTTTACTCCACCTCAACGGTCGCTCCGGAGATTTCTCCTACTGCTCGGTTCATTTTGTCGGTTAAAAAGTGTAAATTCTCGGTTTTTAAACCGAAATTTATCTATATTTAAACCGCAACCGGTCGGTTCAAGCTCTGTCTGTGGTATCGTAAGTAATAGATAGGTTTTACATTATTCTGTGTGGAACTTGCAGCGATCATTATCGGTTCGGTTTGAACCGATCAGGTTGTTAAACTTATTAAATTGCTATTTAGAGTGCGGTCCCGGTTCTTATCGGTTCTAAAAAGCGATTTCATTACGCTTTTTCACGACTCCGTGACACGGTTAGGAACCGATAAGGGTGTCTTGTTGGCTTATTGCCGTTAACGGGCAAGTTTTGGATAGGCTGGCACTATGTCTGAGAAACCCAAAGAAAACCGGCCCACTGGTTTCAGCACTGTAGTGTCTGTGGGGAAGCCAAGGCTGACCCACACAACACATGTGTTTATTGTCTGGGGTTTGACCACCTCAATGCAGACTGCCAGATTTGCAAGAATTTCCCTGCAGCTACCCTGGATAAGAGAGTTGGTAGGCTCAGGGAACGAGAGGCCAAGAAGTCCGCTGACCCGGATGGCCAGCCCGGTTCGGTGCCAACTGAACTGGAGGGAGTGCCCTCTGACCAGGGCGAGACTTCTTCGGGCCAACGGACAGCTGACTCGGAGGAGTCAGCCTCAGCAAAAAGGACTAGAAAGTCAGCAGGTGTGGAGCCAAAATTTCCTTCTCCAACTGCTGCAGAGATAGCCAAAGCGATCAAAATTGTCCAGTCGCTTTCCCCGGTTCCGACCGAACCAGCACCATCAGGTAAGCGGTCGGTTCGGTCAGGGCCACCGGTTCAAGAATATGATATAGAGGAATTTTATGAACCGGAGGAGGGGGAGGAAGATTATGAAGAGAGTGAATGTGATTTTGAAAGTCTGGATGTGCCCATTGAACCGGACATCTCCCCAGACAGACCTTTAGGAGTGTCTCCCCCTAGGCTTTCTGAGTCCCCTTCTCATTTTATGTTTTATAAAAAGGTGGCTGAAACCCTCCAGCTTCCTTTGGAAGATGCTGTGGATGAACAGGAGGAGCCTGACTATGTGGAAATGATGGATATCCCAGAGTCCAGGAGACTGTCTATTCCTTTACATAAATCTTTTAGGAAACAGACAATAAAGATTTTAAAAGCTCCTCACACTATACCTCCTGTGGACAAAAAAATGGACAAGAGGTACACATTGTCAGGCCCTGATACGGAGTTCCTTTCACAACAATGAAGCCATGTTGGGGTAGTGTAGGCTGCAGCCTGTGCTGAGGCAAATATTCCCTTGGCTTCACACCCCCCTGACAAGGACTCCAGGAGGATTGATGCCATGGCAAAGAAACAGTACATGGCAGCATCCTTGGGACTCAGGCAGGCAAATTATATGGCCTATGTTGCAAGATATCAGAAATCCAGATGGGATATTGTTATGGCTCTAGCAAAACAGATCCCTGCCCAGCTTGCCAAGGAGCTGGAGCAGGTAGCTGCTGATGGTATTGAGGCATCCAAGGTGCAATTCCATGCTGCAGTGGACTCTAATGATGTATCTTCAAGAGTCATGGCTACATCTGTGGCTTTTCACAGAATGGCTTGGCTCAGGTGTACTAGCCTGTCACAGGATACCCAGGCTAAGGCCATGGATTTTCCTGTTGAGGGTAACTTTCTGTTTGGGGAGCAGAGAATTACATGAAGAAAATGGATGAGTATAGAACTACCTATAGGAGTGCACAGGCCAAGGAAAGGCAGGCCACTCCTCAGAGGCAGCCTTCCAGGGGCAGGCCTCTTCACAGGCCTTTCTACCAAGCCCAGGCCTCCTCTTAAGCCTATGCTCAGAGGGGGTTCTTCAGAGGGAGAGGCAGACGGGGTATGAGCAGGCCTGCTCCCACCCCCCAGCCTAAAGCCCCTGCCAAACAAGCTCTCTGATGGGACGACCAGGGCCGATTCTCCATTGTCTGTAGGGGGCAGGCTGGCTTACTTCGTCCAGGACTGGAAGTCTTTAACATCAGACAAGTGGGTCCTGGAGGTAGTAAGCCAGGGACTGGTTCTCAGCTTCAAAAAATTTCCAAACATGAGAGCCAGATCCTTTCCACCTGCAAATCCATCAGAGGCTCTTGCCCTAGAAACAGAAGTTTCAACCCTCCTGGCTCTCAGAGCTGTAGAAAGGGTTCCTCCCCTACACCAGGGCAAAGGACTGTACTCCAGGTACTTCCTTACCCCAAGAAAGACAGGAAAATGGCGGCCCATCCTGGATCTCAGATACCTAAACAAGCGCCTTTTAAAACCAAGATTCAAAATGGTGACTCTGGGAATTATTTTACCCTCTCTAAGGCCAGGGGACTGGCTAGTGTCCCTGGACCTCAAGGATGCCTACTTCCATGTTCTCATAAGAAGCTCTCACTGAAAGTACCTCAGAATCGAACTGCCCTCAGGCCATTACCAGTTCAGAGCAATGCCCTTCGGTCTCACCTCTGCCCCAAGGGTGTTCATGAAATGCCTGGCAGTAGCAGTTGCTCATTTAAGGAGGCAAAAGATTGCCATCTTTCCTTACTTGGACGACTGGCTCATAGTGGGTCAGTCTCCAGCACAAGTCAAATTCAGTAACCTTCAGGTTACTCAGCAGCTGCTTACTTCTCTAGGTTTCCTTCTCAATCTCCCAAAGTCAGTTTTAGAGACTGTTCAGCTACTCATCTTCATAGGTGCAGAAATGAACACTCAACAGGTCAGAGCCTTCCTTCCTCTGGAAAGAGCAAGGACCCTGGTTTCTCTGGCCTCCTCCTTCGTTCTGCAGGTCTCTCGACCAGCAAGGCATTTTCTGCAGCTCCTAGGGCACATGGTTGCTTCCACAGCAGTAGTGCAGGGAGCAAGATTTCAGATGAGGGACATTCAGTTCCATTTGAGAGCCTTCTGGCTTCAAAAGAGAGATCCTCTAACCAAATTGATCCCAGTAACTCGAACCCTGATCCAGGCCCTGCAGTGGTGGCAGGATCTGAGACAAGGGGTTCCTTTCATCCCTCAGTCTCACTCTTTGACCCTTACTACAGATGCATCCCTCTTGGGGTGGGGAGCTCACATGGGCGACTTCACCACCCAGGGATTGTAGTACCCTCAGGAATCTCTGCTCCACATCAATCTGTTGGAACTCAGAGCAGTTTTTCTAGCACTTCAAGCTTTTTCCACATCTGTCCAGAACAGAGTGGTTCAGGTCAGGACGGACAACACTACCACAATGTGGTACATCAACAAGCAAGGGGGCACTCGGTCTACGGCCTTGTGCACCGAAGCAATGAAGTTGTGGTCTCTGGCTTATTCCCTGAACACCTCCCTCATTGCAGTTCACCGCCCAGGCAAGGACAATGTCCTGGCAGATGCTCTCAGCAGGATTTCCCAGGCCATCACGAATGGTCACTTGACCCCCACTCTGGAGGTATTTGCCAGGTGGGGCACCTCAGATAGACCTTTTGCAGCCCCAGACAATCACCAACTTCCTCTTTTTTGCTGCAGGCCCCCAGTGTTGGGCTCAGTCCCTCTGGATGCCTTCCTTCTCAACTGGGAAGGGAAGTTTCTCTATGCTTTTCCCCCCTTCCCTCTCCTGTTCAAGGTGCTAGTCAAAATCAGATCTCAACCTTGCAAGATGATTCTGATTGCTCCAGATTGGGCCAGAAAGCCCTGGTATCCACTCCTTTTGTCCTTAGCAGTCCACCTTCCCCTGTGTCTCCCCAGGAATCACAATCTGTTAACCTGTGCCCAGGGGAGGGTTTGGTACCCGAATCTCAAATCTCTCAATCTCAAGGCCTGGCTCTTGAAGAGTTAGAGTTTGCTGACCTATATCTTTCCAAAGGTGTACTCGATATCTTGAAGGCTTCTAGGAAGCCTTCCACCAGGGCTACTTATAATAATTCCAAATGGAAGAGATTTTCCATATGGTGCTCTGGCAAGAATATTTCCCCAGAGTCTGCTGGTTTGCCCACAGTTCTGGATTATATGGTACATTTGAATTCCTTGGGGCTGAGACCAGCTACCCTAAAAGTGCACCTGGCAGCCGTATCTGCTCTCTCATCAGCAGGTAAACCCTCTTCCCTTTCAGCTCATCCGGTATTCTCCAAGTTTTTTAAGGGGTTGCTTCACACCAACCCTCCATTCAGGGACCCTGCCCCTGCCTGAGATCTTAATGTTTGCATTGCTCAGCTAATGCAACCCCCTTTCGAACCATTGTCTTCAGCAGAGCTTAAGTACTTGACTTGGAAAATTGTGTTTTTGGTAGCCATCACTTCTGCCAGGCGCATAAGTGAACTACAAGCATTGTCAGTGGAGCCTGATTTTATCTCCTTTCATAGGGATAAGGTGGTCCTCAGAACTAACAGAAAGTTCTTGCCTAAAGTGGTCTCGGACTTTCACCTTAATCAATCCATTTCTCTCCCTGTGTACTTCACTGACCATTCCTCCTCTGGTGAGAGGAGATTACACAGTCTAGATGTCAAAAGAGCCCTTAGTTACTACATAGAGCATACCAAGGGTCACAGGTTTGACTCCCTCCAACTGTTCCTCACTTATGGTGAGGTGGGCAAAGGGAAACCTGCCACTAAAAGATCCATTGCCAGGTGGATTGTCTCTTGTATCCAATTTTGTTACCAAAAACTGGGTAAGGTTCCCCCTTCAGGCCTGAGGCTCACTCACCAGAGGTAGTAGCTATGTCCTGGCTGTAGCCAGGGACATCCCTCATCATAGAGATATGTCAAGCAGCTACCTGGAAAACAGTTCACACTTTCACTAAGTATTACTCCCTGGACATCCAGGCTAGAGTGATGCTCGGTTTAGCACAGCTGTGCTTCAGAGCCTGTTCCTAAATAGGTTCTGGCCCTCCTCCATGGAGGTACTGCTGTGTAGTCTGCATATGTCATAATATAGCAAGACTTCATGTGGTTTGAAGAAAAAATTACTCACCTTAGTAATGTTGTTTCTTCTAATGGAGTCTTGCTATATTATGACCTCCCCCCAGCCTGCCCCTCTCAGAATCTCTGTTTTGGGATGTGGGTGGGCAGTGCACTGTTGGCACTTTTCGTTGCCCACTTTGTTTTTCTTCACCCCTTTCTGGGGTGTTTACTGTTGTGTTTTCATTTTTTGGATCCCCTGACTTGAGTCTTGGTTTTGGGACCAAAAGATGTGTTAATATTTTAGTAGCCAGTTGGCTAGTGTAGGTTTACAGCTTCCACACAGAACCTTAGTGAGTTTTGCTCGAAAAGATCTGACAGTTTGAGTTTGAAGAACAACAGACAGAGTTTCTAACCGAGTCAGGCCAAGATTCCATGCCTGGCATGGAAGTTAACTCTTTCACCTCCGAGCAGTTCTAAGGTTAGGACTCACTGTACATGTCATAATATAACAAGACTCCATTAGAAGAAACAACATTACTAAGGTGAGTATTTTCTTTCTGAGAGGGAGGGAGGAGGCTAGAATACAGCAAGACTCCATTAGAAGAAACACAATTACTAAGGTATTTTTTCTTCAAACAACATGAAGTCTTGCTGTATTCTGACACATGCAGACTACCAAGCAGTACCACCATGGAGGGGTACCAAACCTATTTTGGGAATAGGGTCAGGCATCTGTTACCTTGAACCGGCATCACTCCCAGCTTGACATCCAGAGAGTAATGCTTGCAAAGTATGATATTCTTCTTTGGCATGCTTGGAGAAATTTTAGTCTAATGATCCTCCTTTGGGGGGGGAGTATTTTGCCTAGCTTTTCATAGCAGAATTGGATACCAAAGACAACCTACCTAGCAATAGTTCTCTTAGTAGCAGGTTTACCTTTTCCCACTTCACCATAAGGGAGTAACAGTTGAAGACAGTCATGCCTGTGTGTCTTACTATGCTCTATGTAGTAGCTAAGTGCCCTCTTAACTTCCAAACTGTGTAATCTTCTTTCTCCTGAAGAAGAATGATCAGTGAAGAACACAGGAAGAGACATGGACTGGTTCAGATGCAAATCTGAAACCACTTTGGGTAAGAACATCCTACTGGTTCAAATGACCACCTTTTCTCTGTGGAATGAGAAAAAATCCGGTTCGACTGACAGAGCTTGTAACTCACTAATACACCTGGCAGAAGTGATAGCTACTAGGAACACAGTTTTCCAAGTCAAATATTTGAGTTCTGCTGAAGCCAATTGCTCAAAAGGTGGTTACATAAGCTGAGCAATGAAAACATTAAGATCCCAAGCAGGGGTAGGGTCCCTAAAGGGAGGGTTGGTATGAACCAAACTTTTAAATTATTTACAGAAAACAGGATGAGATGCCAGAGAAGAAACCTTCCTCACTGTCAGGAATGTAGAGACAGCTGCTAAATGAACTTTCAAAGTGGCAGGCCTGAGGCCTAGGCCATTGAGATGAACCATGTAATCCAGAACTGTAGCCGGATCAGCAGTATCCAGTTAGACATCCTTATTTGAACACCAAATGATGAATCTCTTCCATTTGGAATTATACGTTTTTCTGGTGGCAGGTTTTCAAGAGGCTTTGAGAATATCCAGAACCCCCTGAGACAGGTGCAGACCTACATACTCTAACTCTTCAAGAGCCAAACCTTGAGGTTGAGAGACCGAAGGTTGGGGTACTCGATTCTTCCCTGAGAGGAGGTTAACAGATTGTGCTTCTTGGGAAGAGATAGGGGAAGATGGACTGCTAGGGACATCAATAGGGATACCAAAGCTGTTTGGCCCACTCTGGTGCAATCAGGATCACCTTGCATGGTTGTGACCTGATCTTGACCAGTACTTTGAATAACAGAAGATAAGGAGGAAAGGCATACAGGAGTTTTCTCCCCCAATCCAAAACCAGAGCATCCAGGGGAACTGTGCCCATGACTGGAGGTCTGCAACAGAAGAGAGGAAGCTGATGATTGTCTGGAGCTGCAAAGAGATCTATCTCTGGAGTGCCCCACCTGGAGAAAATTACTTTTAATATGAAGAGGTCCAGGGTCCATTCGTGATGGCCCTGAGAGATCCTGCTCAGGGCATCTGCTAGCCCATTGTCCTTCCCTGGAAGATGGACTGCTACTAGAGATGTCTGCAGGGCATAAGTCAGAGACCATATGTTCATGGCTTCCATGCACAAGGCTGTAGACCGAGTGCCTCCCTGCTTGTTGATGTACCACATGGTGGTGGTGTTGTCTGTCCTGACCTGAACCACCTTGTTCCTTACTGAGTCTGAGACAACTTGGAGAGCCAGGAATACTGTCCTGAGTTCCAGAAGATTTATATGAAGTAGAGACTCCAGAAGGGACCACAATCCATGTGCTGTGAGGGCTCCTAAGTGAGCTCCCCAGCTCGGAGGGAGGCATCTGTGGTTAGCACCACTGAATGAGTTTGACTGATGAATGGGACTCCTTGTCTGAGACTGTCCTGATCCAACCATCATTGGAGAGCTTGGACCAGAGTCTGAGTCACTGGAATCAATTTGGTTAGAGGATCTTTTTTCTGAGACCAGAAGGACCTCAGATGGAACTGAATGTCCCTCATTTGAAATCTGGCTCCCTGTACCAATGCAGTGGAAGCTGCCATGTGGCCCAGGAGCTGAAGAAAATGCCTTGTTGATCGAGACACCAGAAGGCAGAAAGAAGAAGCAAGATCTGTAAGGGCATTCACCCTTACCAAGGGAAGAAAAGCCTTTACTTGGACAGTATGCAACTCTACCCCTATGAAGGTAAGGAATTGTACTGGTTTGAGAACTGACTTTGGTAGATTGAGAAGGAACCTTAGGGTACTGAGCAACTGTTGTGTCACTTGTAGGTCTCACTTGACTTGGTCTGGAGACTGTCCCACGATGAGTCAGTCATCCAGGAATGGAAAAATGGAGATATCCTGTCCCCTGAGAGAGGGCACTAATACTGCTAGGCATTTTGTGAACATCCTTGGAGCTGATGTTAGGCAGAAGAGCATTGCTTTGAACTGATAGTGGCCTAAAGGCAATTCGAACTTGAGGTACTTTCTGTGGCAGCACTTGACTGGGATGTGAAAGTAGGCATCCATGAGGTCCAGGGAAGCTAACCAATCCCCTGGACTTAGGGAAGAATTACTCCCAGAGTCATCATTTTGAATCTTGTCTTAAAAAGGTGCTTGTTTAGGTAACCTAGGTCTAGGATGGGCCGCCACTACCCTGTCTTTTTTGGGGTAAGCAAGTATCTGGAATACAGACCCTTGCCCCTGTACTGAGTAGGAACTCTCTCTACAGCCCTGAGGGTTAGTAGAGAAGAAACCTCTGCTTCTAGAGCAGTGGTCTCAGAACAGTTTGCAGGTGGAAAGGACTTGGTCCTCAATTTTCAAAACTTTGCAAAACTGAGAGCCAGTCCCTGGCTTACTACCTCCAGGACCCACCTGTCTGAGGTAGCAGACTCCTAGACCTAGATGTAGTAAGTCAGCCTGCCTCCTACTGGGATTGGAGAGTCGACAAGGGCTGACACATCAAGGTGCCTTCTTGGCAGAAGTCTTGGACTGAGAGGAGGATGCAGCCCAGCTCATCCCCCTTCTACCTCTCCCTCTGAAAAACCCCCTCTAAGGAAAAGGAGAGGAGGCCTGTGCCTGGTAGAAAGGCATGCCCCTAGACTGCTGCCTCTGAGGAGTTGCCTGCCTTTCCTTGTCCTATGCACTCCTATAGGTGGTCCAGTACTCATCCATTTTCTTCATGTAATTCTCTGTCTGCTCTCCAAACAGAGAATTACCCAACACAGGGAAATCCATGGCCTTAGCCTGAGTGTCCTGTGTGAGGATAGTACATCTTTTTTTTCGTTTTTTGCTAATTGTTTAACCAGGAGTAGCACACTAAGCTGAAAGCTTTTTTACAAGCGTGACCTGGGAGCACAGGGAAGTTAAGTGACTTGTACAGGGTCACACAGTCTGCAAGTGGAAGCTGTGGGATTCAAACCCAGGTCTGGTCTGCTGGGTGTCACCAGATTTGCAGCTCAGAGCTTTAAACCACTGCACTAAACTGCCTCTCTGTCTGAGCCAAGCAAACCTCTGAAGAGTCACAGATGTAGCCATGACTCGTGATGCCACATCATTTGAATCCACAGCAGCATGAAATTGAATCTTGGATGCCTCAATCCCATTAGCAGCCACCTCCTCCAGCTCTTTGACTAGTGGGGGGAGGCCTGTTTAGCCAACTCCAGAACAGTATCCCATCTGGACTTCTGGTATCTGGCTGTGTAGGCCATATAATTCACCTGCCTGAGTCCCAAGGAGGATGCCAAGTACTGCTTTTTGGCCATAGCATCCACCTTCCTAGAGTCTTTATCTGGGGTGTGTGAGGCCAAAGATATGTTAGCAATGTCACAGGCTGCAGACTGCACTACCCCAACATGGCTGCATTGGTGGAACAAAAACTCAGTACCAGAGCCTGAAAGCATATACCTCCTGTCCATTCTTTTATCTACAGGAGGTAAAGAATTTGGGGTTTGAAGAACTTTCTGTGTCTGTTTCCCAAAAGATTTATGGAGGGGAACAGACAACCTTTAGGACTCGGGGATGTCAATCATTTCCACAAAATCAAGCTCCTCTTGTTCCTCAACAGCTTCATCCAAGGGAAGCTGGAGAGTCTCAGCCACCTTCTTGTAGAACAAATAGTGGGATGGGGACTCAGAAAGCCTGGGAGGGGAAACATTAGAAGGCCTGTCTGGGGAGATGTCCGGTTCAATGGGCTCATCCAGACCTTCATCACCATCATCATCATCGTCATCCTGTTCTTTCTCCCCCTCCCACTCCGGTTCACAAAATTCATCCAGAACATATTCCAGAACGGGGGAAGTGACCGACCCGATCGCCTACCGAGAGGCGCCGGATCGGACGGAACCGGATGGAGTGATTCTACAATACTTATCACCCTGGCTATTTCTTTGGTGGTTGGATGCTGCAATTTTGGATCTGAACCAGCTGACTTCCTTTTTCACTTCGATGGAACCGATCCCTCAGGATATGATCTCCTCTTGCCCGAGGGAGTATCTCCCAGGTCAGTGGGCACTCCCTCAGGTTCCATAGGAACTGAACTGGGCTGGCCATCTGGATTAGCGGACTTCTCAGCCTCCTTTTCCCCGAGCCTACCCAACCTCTTTTCTAGGGTGGCCTTCAGGACATTTTACTGATTTGGCAGTCTGAATCGAGGTGGTTAAACCTCAGACAATAAACACAGGTGGTGTGAGGGTCTGCCTTAGCAAAGGCATCCCCACACTCACCATAATGTTGAAACCCAGTGGGCCCATTTTTTTTCTTGGGTTTCCCAGACATGGCCAGGCTAAAAACTTACCTTTTACAGCTTACTAGCCAGGTAAGACCCTCCTATCGGTTACCAACCATGTTACGGGTCGTGAAGAAAACTTATAAAATCAAGTTTTTTTGGAACCGATAGGAACTGGTACCTCACACTACAGAAAGAAAAAATAGATAAGCCCTAACACAATTGGTTCCTAACCGGACCGATTGCCAGGTTGTACAGTTTCCATGCAGAAAAAATATATAAAATACACAAATCGATCTATAGTCCACTACCTACAACACTTACTGTACCACAGACAAGGATTTGAAGCTGAAAAAACAACAAAATCGGTAGTTAAACTGACAGATTCTAAACTGAACTGACTGTAGCGAAGGAGCAATCTCAAGATCGACTGTTCAGTTAGGTGGAGTAAAGAATCTGATGGTTACACTTTGAAGTGCTGCAGACAGAGGTTTGAAACCAAGCTCGAGCTTGACGTTCTATGCTTCCTGCATAGAGTTAACTCTTTCCTCTCTGGAGCAGTTCAAGCGCTAGGGCTAACGGCATATGTCAGAATACAGCAAGACTTCATTTTGTTTGAAGGGGCGGAGTGCAGTAGACACTAGCAGGGCAGTCGTGCGCAGGCATCATTGCACGCTGCACTCTGAGGGGACCTAAGCATGGAAAAAACCCTGACTGACAGATGAGGTGATGGCGGGTCTACCAGGGCTGACACTCCACACACCCAGTGCTGGCCACGATCCTGACCTTACCTGGGGATCTTCGGCCTCCTCCTGTATGGGCCAGCAGGAGAGAAGGGGGTCCTGATACCGAAACTTCATTTAGAGGAGTGGTGCAGGTGGGTGGTTGGGGTGGAAAGCTAAACGAGCTAGCCTGAGAGATGCCTTGATCTGACAGGTGAGAAAAAGAATCTACAAAAAAAAACAAAAAAAAAACCTATAAACCTACAAGCCATGCAGCTGTGAAAATGGCTCTGACCTCAAGCTGAGTATTTGTAAGCTGAAGGTAGAATGGCCATTGCAAGTTAGATGATTTCCAGACTGTGTTACACAAGGTCCCAGCTGCAGGACAAACACTGGGCTCATAGTTATGATACACTCAAGCTCTTCTCTCACTATGCAGAGCTCCATGCTGAAGTCTCACTTAATCAGTTGGGCTAGTTATCCATTCTCCTGTTGTCACCGTCTCACTGGTGTCTTTGATAGTAATGAGAGCAGAGGAATGACTGTCCTCCATTCATCCAGAAGCAAATGATTTGATACCTTTTAATGGACCAGCATAGATGTAACAAGAACAACTAGTCCTTCTTCAGAAGCTCATGGCAGTTGTTTAGAAAATACAATACTTATAACAGCTAGATAATGCAGAGAAAAACAGAAAAAAATCCCCATTAGTTAGTATAAGGATGTGATTACTGAAAGGCAACCCTCACCCAGATAAAAGACAAACTAAGATTGTTATAGGGCTCATGAAGTTTCAATGTCTGCATTATAGACAAGAATTTACCAGTAAAGTTGTCTTAAAGACATTAGTGCCTTTCAGTAAT
Organism: Neoceratodus forsteri; assembly: GCA_016271365.2. Classification (NCBI taxonomy): domain Eukaryota; kingdom Metazoa; phylum Chordata; order Ceratodontiformes; family Ceratodontidae; genus Neoceratodus; species Neoceratodus forsteri. The sequence continues at coordinate 138,194,278 of CM057449.1, read as the reverse complement.
CACATCCTTATACTAACTGTGACACTCATATCTTGATTTAGTAGTTATCTGCTTCAGCAGTGTTATCTTATGTCAATTAAATTTATATGCAGTAGGATTCTTTATATGTGTGTTCCACTAAGCACATTTAACCCAAGGTTGCATCTGGCTGAAGGCAGTATGGTACTGTTAAACTTCTCTGACATCATATTCTGTTTTTTCTTTTTTTAAATGAGTATTTTAAACCAATGGGGATTTTTTTCTGTTTTTCTCTGCATTATCTAGCTGTTATAAGTATTGTATTTTCTAAACAACTGCCATGAGCTTCTGATGAAGGACTGGTTGGTCCGAAAGCTAGCGCACTTTGTTCTTGTTGTTACATCTATGTTGGTCCATTAAAAGGTATCAAATCATTTGCTTCTGGATCTATTCTTGCAAGGACCAATACGGCAACTTCTAAATCTAGATGTCCTCCATTCAATCAGACCGCAGTATCTCAACACTGACTGACACATCCAAGCCTCTAAACTATCCATTGTGACTGCTACAGGACCCAGCAGAAGTCTTGGGAGACAGATACTCCTCTCTCCCTCTCACCTCTTCTCCACGCTGGTGGTTCACAGTTTCAGACAGCATGCCGACTACCATGATAGTGCCTCCCTTTTCTCTGGCACTGGATCCACTTTACTGACACGGTTCATCGATGGCAGACACTTTGAATCCAAATTGTCACTAGTCTGAAAAAAAAAAAACATTATGAACTGGGGATCGTAAATGAAGAAAGCTGATTGGCTGAGAGCTCTTTGAAGCCACGATGATATCGGGCTACATCATCACGGCTTTAAAGAGCCTCCGGTCACCAGCCTCCTCGCAGATAGAAATTCCTCCGACAGCTGCATTTCCCCTTATTCCTTACACACTTTGCCTTACACAACTCTGCCCACTGCCTCTGGAAAGATGGACCGAGTTCCCCAACATGAGTGTCTGTTTAAAAAAAACAAAGAAAAAAAAACAACCGTCGCTCATTCCTCCTCACATAGCCCACTGGAAGACATACCGCAAGGCAGAAAACATGCAGCATGGTGTCAGACACTGCTCGAGCAACTCCCCGCAAAACAAACAAACAAACAAAAACTGGCCACACGCTGTGCGTGTGCATATCTGTTTAATTGCTCTCTCCCACTGCCACCAGATCAGAGTTTCACAAAAAGAAATAAATACAGTCCATCTCCACACAGCAGGACCAGGTCAAATGGAAGGAGCACACAGTGCTGGGAGGTAAGAGTTCAGAGCAGCACCTCTTCAACCAACTCCACTTACAACAGCGCCACCTGCTGCCCAGGGAATTATAGGAACTTTTTTCTGAAAAGATACTCCTCCACCACTCTAAAACAGTAATTTTAAAAACATTTTAAACATTTTTTTTTTTTGCATTTTGTACTGCTAAAATGTTTAAGCCAGTTCAGAATAGCAATAAGTCACTCCAGGGTGTGGTATATCATTAGATATCATCACTTCTTGGGTGGTTGGACGCGCTTGGCCTGTGGCCTCGTGCTCAACCACCCGAGGCGTGATGATATCCCATGATATACCACACCCTGTTGTGCCTTATTGCTTAATTATACAGTGGCAGATTAGAATGCTGGCCTCTGACTGGTCTGTCTGGGACTGGAGTCATGATGTTATCCTGGCATGACACCATGGCTCTAGTTCCAACACACTAATGACTGCATGTAACTTTAAAAAATACATCACTCCACGATCTACAAGCAGCTTCCCCAGTCCCTGCTTTGCCATTCTGCTCGCTCAACTGGAAACCCACCCCCAGCACACAAAGCGTAACCCCAGAACAAAACCCAGACAAAACACATGCAGCATATTCCTCTCATCTGCTTATAAATTGAAAAGTTTAAACTAAGCGAAGCCGTCAGCATGGTCGGCTTCATGCTCCCGGTCGGGTGCCGACTTTATTGATCTTGCTCACCACTACTTAATGTCACCCAGCAGCAGCTTAACAGAGTAACAGTGATTTCAATTGAAAACACATTTCACTGAAAAAAAAACAGCTAAGAAACAAATCTCAAAGATGCCGCATGTTCCACTAAAGTTGTCTGCAGTCAGCTTCAGCTTTCAGTTCTTCCCCACTCACCCGGAACTGACAGGGCTGAGCGCACGCTTCTCTTCAACAGTGAAAACATTTTTTTTTTCTTACCAAAGATGAGTGTTTCCTCCATGTTCTTGGTTTGCTCTTTTTTCTCCCAGTACAAGACACTAACCAGCTGTACCGGGAGATTGGAAAGCAAACATAACCACTAGCGCCACTATAACGTACTGACTGCGGGGAGGGGCCTTGGCCCGAGTGCGTTTACGAAAACAAAACATGACAAATGGCAATTTTCTGCTTCACACTGTGTAAAAAAGGCAAAACGGAGACACAGAAAAGACTGTTCAGAAATGAGTGAGTGTGTGTGTGTGTGTGTGTGTGTGTGTGTTGGGGGTTATGGCACAGGGGCTACTAAGACAGCAGTAAAATGGATACAGAATGGAAGGTCTGAGCAGCAGAACCACAGTGTGTTTTGGAGGGTGAGACAGAATAAGGGTAAGAGTGCCACCTAGTGGCCAAAATAACCAGAACTACTTTTCTTGTTAGTATTCCTACACACTCAGAAACATATTTTAAAAAAATTTACATTAATGACTTTTTTTTTTGTAACAAATGAGCCTTTGTATAATAAGAATAATGCACTCCAGGGTGTGTGTCATGCGGGATAACATCACATCTGGGGTGATTAGTCGCTCACATTATCCATGCCTGACATACACCCTGTCATGCATTATTCCTTCACTTTATGATTGCTTACATTTCTGTAGATATAGTAGATGTAGCTGATTGGATGAGTCTGTTCTGCAGATGTAGCTGGTTGTTTGATTCTGATTTCTCTTTTCTTTTTAAACATAAAAAACAGACTGTGAACTGTACAGATGTTACCACATAAAAAAATGTTTGTTTACATTCTTTGATCAACTCCCAGTCCCACTGCATCTTTTCTGGACTTGGGAACACCCCCAACACAATCTAGCCCGTTATGATGCAGTGGGCTTAGAAGAGGCTATTGCACCATGAGTGGCTGCACTGTTTGCAGGTGTTCACAATGTGTAGGAAGTATGCAATAAGAGTGGATTGAGTATCTGAAGAAAAGTAAGATAGAGTATGATTACACCATTACTGTACATTTAATTTCTGCTAAGAAAAGAATCAGATAAAACAAGCAACATCAATGAATTTTAGAGAAGATAAGCAATAATAAAATGTGGATTTTCCACTAGAAATAATATGATGCAAAAAGGGTTTATAGTGTCCCTTTCATCTCTTGTATGTGCTTCTGTAATGCAGTTGATGTTTTCATTGGGATGCTATTAATGTTCTGCTCACTTAGAAATTAGGTTTGTCTGTAAAGGAACTGCCTTTTCAAACGTCAGGAATCCCTCAGTATGCTTGGACTATTGCAGTCAACCTTTCAACACGAACTGCCCTGGAGAAAATGGAACATACTATATGTAAATGACGGAACCATCATTGGCACGTACCCCATTTCAAACAGCTACCCCTAGTGACTGCTGCATTCTAAAATGCTCAGATTCATTTCTCCAGCTGCCTAGTAAAGATGCCTCAGAGAGCTTTCCTTAGCATCTACAGACTTAGATTTTCTGTTATAGTAAACATTTGTATTTACTGTTTTCAGTTGCTGCCCCTATTTTATCATTTTTAAGGTTAGTTTAGCTTAGTTTAGTTGGTATTTTATATTTTTTACAGTTCCTCAGGGAGGGAATCAAGGGGAACCATTTCCTCTGTGGTTTTTTACCACAGTTTTTCCTTAAAAACACTAGTGTTCTGGTTCCTGTTTTCAGGAACTGTAACATTATCTTTTTTTCATTCAGTTCTTTTTTATCACTGTTCCTTTTCTGTCAGGAGCCAAATGGTTTCTTGACTTCCCTGAATTTTAAGTTCTGTCAGGGAACCAGTCGCTTGCTTTGATTTATTATTTTTCTGCGGTCTGGGGAACCGACTGCTAATTTATTTTCCTATCTGGTGGCTTTATTCTTGGGCATTTGACGTTTGGCATGTCAGAGACACCAAGACAGAAAAAAGAACAGGACTAACTGGGTTTAAAAATTCTACCAAGTGCAGTCAGATCGTTGCCAAAGTAGATAGCCACGACTTGTGTTTGGTGTGCCTGGGTCCTAGCCACATTTTTGCCAGCTGTGAAGTTTGTAAAATGTTCTGTTCCAAAATGTCAAAAAAGAGGGCAGAAAGGCTCAAGAAATGGCTCAGAGGATGGCTACCCTTCTTCTCCCTCTCCTAAGCCCACTGAAGAGGTTTCCTCCTTGCATGCTAAGAAGAACAAGTCCAAGGAGTCAGTGGACCCTAAATCCACTGAAAAGGCTGATGCCTTGAACATACGAACATACAAAATTTGCCAGCAGATAAAGGCCTACAGGTCTATCAAGTCTGCTCGAATATGCAGCTAGCACCCCTTATTCTGCAACTGCCCCTTCCTTCCACCCTTCCCCTTCATTAACCCTCCCCCTTGTCCTGTCCCATCCTCGTTTGAAGCAGTCCACTGTTCTACTGCATACCACTTCAGCAGGTAATGCATTTCACCCAGCCACCACCCTCTCTGTAAAAAAGTGTCTCCTCATCTCCCTCCTGAACCTTCCTTACTCCAGTCTCATATCATGGCCCCTGGTGGCCCTCCCCTACCTTACTTTGAACAGCCCCTCTGTACCCATCTTGTTTATTCCATTCATATATTTAAAGGTTTCAATCAAGTCACTCCTGTCTCTCCTCTCCTCCAGTGAGTACATGTTTAACTCCTTCAGCCTCCTCTCATATAAGTCCCCCAGCCCCTTGATCATCTTTGTCACCCTGCGCTGCACTCCCTCCAGTAACTTAATGTCCCTCTTCAGATACGGACACCAGTACTGCACGCAGTACTCCAGGTGTGGTCTAATGACCTATACAGTGGCAGAATCACCTCCTCCCTCCTCAAGGATATACCCCTTGCAATACAACCCAGCATTTTGTTGGCCTTTGCAGCTGCCTTCCTACATTGTGCCGAGTTGTTCATTTACCCTGTAATGAGCACACCCAGATCCTTCTCCTCCTCTGTCTGGACTAGCAGCACTCCCCCTAGCTGGTAACTCCTCCTTGGATTCTTCATCCCAAAATGCAGCACCTTGCACTTTTTGGCATTAAAGCCCAGTTGCCAGGTGTCTGACCAGGTTTCAAGCTTTGCCAGATCATCCTGCAACCCCTGCCATCCCCCTAGGTCATCCACCACCGCACCTACCTTGGTATCATCAGCAAACAGACTGATCTTGCTCTTGATGTCCCATGAAGTCCCAGAGGCTGGTGCAACCAGCTGCTGAACTGGTTCCTGCAAAAAGAAAGCATGAAGAAAAACATGTTGCTGTACCTCCTGCTGAAAAAGCAAAGGAGCACTCAGCTGACAGACCAACTATGCCCTCTGCTGAGGATATTGCCAAAGCTCTGCAGATCTTGCAGGCCCTCCAGGCTGTTGGTCCACTGGTCCCCCTCTGGTTCCTGGGGTTCCTCCTTCAGTTCTCCCTAGTCAGGAAATGGTGTATGTGTATATGTATAAGGAACTAGACTCTGGAGGAAGAGAAGGAGGATGAGAGTGACTTTCTTTAGAGACTTGTGGACAGGCAAATACAATCTTTTTGTTGGGGACAGATTCATTATGTCTAAAAATTGAACATCGTCCTCATCCTTTGCCATCTCCTGAGGAAAGAGATTGAGGATATTAACCATCTGCCTCACAAATGTAAAATGAGAAATACAGTCCACTGAACACTGAGGAGGGGAACCAAGCTCCTGCTCAGGGGAGCCATCCAGCTCCATAGGAACCCCTTCTTCCTCCTCCTCCTCCTCCTCCTCATCATCATAACACATTTCTGCCTTCTCCCCCACAGCCATCACTACAGGTATTGAGGGGGGGCTGGCATGGTCATACAGGCACCCATAATTTGGAGAGTCTTGGAAACTTGCTATGCTTTAGTCATATCCTCAAATGAGGGAAAATGTAATTTGCTTTTGGCATCTCCTTTGTCTTATCAGCAGGAGAGGTCGTGCCATGCCTTTTCTTATGATTTTTTACAGGGCATCATGTTCAATGCCTGTCTACTGCCCACTGGCATCTCCTTTGCCTTTCAGCAGAAGGGGCAGTGGTATGCTTTTCTTTATGTTTCTTATTTGCAGGTACCATCTCCGATGCCTGCTCTGTGGCTGTCTTAACGTTTGAGGTATCAGGTCTCCCCCTTTCAGACACCTTGGTTTCCAAGACCTTACTCTGAAGGGCTGGACATTCAGCTGAGCCTTGCTGAGACAAAGGGTTGTGACAAACCCTCAGAACAACAACAAAAAAAAGCAGAGTAAAACTTAAAGGGGACAGGAAATTTGTGGTAACTGGCAGCAGTTAGTAATGTTTCTGGTAAGAAAAATGAAAGACTTGCCTCAAAATGAGCCATATTTAATTGTACCTTAATAAAAACTGATGTTGAAAAAAACTGTGTTTTCAATTGTTTTCTTTTTATGGATAACATTCTGCAGTGTTCTCCTCGTGGAACTATTAATTTGGAGTTTTTACTGTGTCTGGTTTGTGTACAGAATGCTAAACATGCGCTATAAATAGAATAAAGTATGGGTCGGGTGTGTAACAAGAAGTTTACACACACCCGATGGGTTAGATACTACATAGACCCTGAGAGCTAAGCTCGAGGGGTTTATGACTAGCATCTAACCCCTCATGTGTGTGTAAACTTTGAGTTTACACACCAGACCCATATTTTATTTTATATAATTGCTGGGTTTTCCTTTTTTCACCTCAGCAATTGTATAAAATAGAATGTTGCTGTGCAGCTGCGGTCCGGTTAGGTTGAAGTGCGTGGACGCAGTTGGCAGATTGATTAGTAATTTTAAAGTTTTTTTATCTTGTGCGCAGCCCTGAGGGTAAATTTCAAATGTTTTGACAGATTTTTGTGGGAGGTTTTCCAGCTTACCATCTAGTCCAGGCAGCGGTTTGCTGTTCCATTAGCAGTTCCATTACCAGAAACGGTGGTGCAGCGAGGAAGTGCGGCGGGCATATGCGCACAGTGAGGGAAACCGTGCACATGTTTGCCATAATGAACACTCCTTCATTACAGCAAATTACACCACGGTTTCCCTACGAGAAAAAGGGAAACCATTCATTATTGTCCTATTAGTATCATTCTTAGGGTTCTTTGCTCAATCCATGACATAGCTAAAACTCTAGACCACTGGTTCCATGAAGAGAACTGTAACAAAATGCTGCCCATAAAACCAAAACAATGCGAAGTACAGTTTTTCACATCACTTTTTATTCCAGGACAATTAAATATGGATCATTTAGGCTTATGGATATCATTTCTGTAAATCGGAACATTATAAACAGCTGCCAATTAGAAATCATTTCCTGCTCTTTAAAGCACAGTACAACTGTAAGGTGGTTGGGACACCAGTTTCTGGAAAAAAAACAAAAAACAAAAAACAATGAGGCAATCTACCATCACCCAAAACAAACCCTTTCTCTTTTTTTTTTTTTGCCTGTGGGTCCTGAGATTCTAATGCATGGTTCATTGCCCAAAACAAGCCTTTGGGGGGGGGGGCTTGTTTTTGTTTTGTTTTTGCCTGCGGATCCTGAGATTCTAAAGAACAAACAATGTGCTTGGCTCCTAACAACGGAGCCAGTCCAAGTGGGAGGCACCAGAAAGAGTATCTCTGTTCCCAAGCCAAACAGACCCCCCCCCCTTTTTTGTTTTAGCAAAGCTGGTCCCAGAAAGGGAAGCAAGTCATAAATCTCTGCCTTCGATTCCCCAGAATGCAAAAAAACAAACAAAAATAAGCAGGAATCGGAACACACCTAGAACAAACAAACAATCCTAGCTGATGCAGAGTAAACAAAAACTACTAAAATACTGGAAATAACATAAAAGGAAATGGTGACAGAGTCTCTGAAGTGGGAGCAACTTCAGGGCAATGCTTCCTTCTTGGGTGGAGAAATATATCTGCTCTTACAGGGTGGAGGTGAGTGTGACCACACAGCAGACTTTGAATGCTGTTTTGCATTCCTTAATTTGCATAACATTCAAAACTTTGGTGCAAGCTCCAGCCATGGGACTGGAGATGATGTTGTTAAACAGCTAATGAGGTATTCCTGGGATTTGAAGCCAATTTTATTTTACACCAATGTAATAGCTCCACTCTGCCATCTGCGTGCACACTAAACTGCAACTGCAGCCATGCCTTCCAGGGTCAAGGTGCATGCACTGCACACCCAGGTCACCTGTATACCTCCCAGTCAGCAGATAGAGCAAAAAGCATCACACCTTATGCTGGACGGACAGACAGCGAGGAAGAGGAGGTAGGTCAGGAGGACTACAGGGAGTGGGAGTGGGAGAGGGAGTCTGAGACTCAGGAGTGGGGCAAACCACCGGTAAGCAGCTGGTCATGGGGCTACTGTGCTTTAAAGCTCCTAAATTTAATGCAAGAGTAGGGAAAAGATGGGTGGCATTAGCCTAAACTAGGGGGCACATGCCCCCATTTGGGGGGCTAACAATACCCCTGGTGCATGATAGCAGTGAAAAGTTTGACCTATACTTTTTGGGTTTTTTTAGAGTGCTGCCTAGCTCCTGACTTGTATGATACCTATTTCCCCATTTTGAATCTGCTTTCAGCACTTTTTTTACAGCTGAAATAATAAAAGAAGCGATCCTTTTAATATGGCTTGGACCAGGTTTTCATCAGTGCTCTCTCTTGGTTTTGAACACCTATCGTTAGGGATCACTTTTCCTGTTACTATAACGAACTAGCATGCAGCAGACACTGTTTCTTGACTTTACGGAACAACAACTGCACAAAAACAGCCAAGAATACTGGCAAATCCCTGGTTTGAGCAACAGTAAAAGGAGCACTCCTTTTATTATTTCAAATTTGAAAAAAGTGCTAAAGATTGAATAACATGGAAAGAGCGTGCCTGCAGACCCAGAACTGTCTTTGTGAAGGGACATTTCAGCTTATTTTTGGTTATGGGGTGAAGGTTACTGTGGTTATCAAGTGGTACAATTATATCTTACAAAATCTCTGCAGCATGACCATTCATGATGTTTCACACAATTAACCCTTCAAAACATCTTTTTCTAGCCTCAGTAGAAAACCAGACAACACTGGTTTATTGTACAGTGTACATTTAAAACAAAAAGGCACGCCATTAAGCCCGCCCAATGATGTGGATGGTAAAGGTGCTGAGCATCTCACCTCCTCTCACACTGATGACCTGTGTTCAGGAGCGGACTCAGGTCTTCGGAGGTTGGCCGAGGAGAGGGCAGATCAAGTGTCCAGAAGACCGCTCTCCTCTCCTGGGGAAGGTGGGTTGTCATTCCCACCAAATGACTGCCAGCAGGTGGAAACCTGGGGGTAGTGCAAGTCTGGGGCAACAATAATGAGATGATGCTGCGGGACTCCACAGCGTACACGCACCTTCATGTGTGCATGCTGACATGTGTGCCCCAGCAATTGGGTGGGGGAGGGAGAAAATGGAAAAGGGGTACTAAAAGGCTTCATGAAGCCCTAGCTGTGCTCATGATTATAGTACTATCTGGATTATTCACAGAGGGGAGGACAGCCCTTCCCTCCCTGGCCCCACCACGGGGGAGGGGATCTGCCTGGAGGAGTAGTCAGGTGAGAGATCCGTGTGGTCAAAGGTGGAATTGAGCCCTCTCAAGTGAGACAGCCCCAGCCCTACTTGCTAGCCACCCACCAGAACATAAGAACATAAGAAAGGTGTCAGCAGATGGGGACCATGCGGTCCATCTAGTCTGCCCTAAAACTACCCCCCTCTATGCAGCCTTCATCCTAACCTGTCCTTTATGTCTGTCCCATGTGAGTTTGAACTCCCTGATTGTCTTTGATGCTACCACCTCTTGGGGCAGGCTGTTCCATGGGTCTATCACTCTCTCTGTGGAGAAGTACTTCCTGAGATTGCTTTTGAACCTTCCTCCTACCAGTCTCATATCATGCCCTCTCGTCCGTGCTGCTGTGTTCTGGTGAAACAGATTGCCTGTCTGAGTTGCGCTAAATCCCCTCACATACTTAAATGTTTCAATCATATCCTCTCTGTTTCTTCTCTGCTCAAGGGAGTATAGGTTCAGCTCCCCGAGTCTTGCTTCATATGATCTGTGATGCAGTCCATGCACCATCTTAGTAGCCCTTCTCTGCATTGTTTCCAAACAGTCAATGTCCTTCTAGAGGTGAGGGCTCCAGAACTGAACGCAGTACTCCAAGTGTGGCCTCACTAAGGACCTCTAGAGGGGCATGATAACCTCCCTCTTTCTACTAGAAATACCTCTACTTATACATCCGAGGATGCCACCCACTTTATGTACTGCTTTCTCACATTGTTTTCCTATCTTTAATTTTTCAGTGATGATTATGCCGAGATCTAGAAGCAGATAGCTGGGCAAATGGGCAGACTTGGTGGGCCTAGTTCGGTTCTTTTCTGCCGTCACATTTCTATGAATCTATGGATCTCACTCTGTTTTTGTCTCCTCAAGGTGATGTCCTCCCAGTATGTACTTTTTTCTAGGGTTCTCTTTCCTAAGTGCATTACCTTACACTTTTTGGTGTTAAATTGTAACTGCCAGTCCCTGAACCAATCCTGTAGCCTTCTAAGGTCAGCTTCCATGTTATCTACTCCTTCTCTTGTGTCCATTCTGTTGCAGAGTTTTGTATCATCTGCGAACAGGCAAACCTTCCCTGTTAGTCCATTCGCTATGTTTGCTATAGATATGTTAAATAGAATCAGTCCCAGTACTGATCTCTGCTGGACACCACTGGTCACCCTGCCTTCCCTTGACAATGATCCATTGACTAGCACTCTCTGGGTCTTTTCGTTCAGTCAGTTACTGATCCAGCTAACCATCTTCTGGCCAACTCCCATATGTTCCAGCTTGTTGGTTAGCCTTCTGTGAGGGACAGTGTCAAATGCCTTACTGAAATCTAGGTATACAGTACTACATCCACTGCCCCTCCCTGATCCAATCTTCTGGTGACCCAATTGAAGAAGTCAATCAAGTTGGTTTGACAAGAGCGTCCTGCTGTGAAGCCATGTTGCTTTTGGTCCATTTTTCCAGTATCTGTTAGGTACACCACTATCCTCTCTTTTAGTAGTTATTCCATCATTTTCCCCACAACTGAGGTCAGACTGACAGGGCAGTAAGTTCCTGCCTCTTCCTTGTTTCTACTCTTGCGTAAGGGCACAACAATTGCCTGTTTCCAGTCATGAGGTATTTTCTGCTGTCCAGTGACTTGTTGAAGAGCTCAGCCAGCAGTTCGTCCAGTTCCTCCTGGAGCTCCTTCAATATCCTAGTGTGTATGCCATCCGGTCCCATGGCTGCACAAAGCATGGGATGGAGATACAAATGTCTGCAGGTGAGGAGAAGTTGTAATGCAATGGTGGCTATGGTGTGGGACTTTGCCCCAGAATGGCCAAAAATCAGGTCCCAGATGTACATATGAACATATGAAATTGGCAGCAGATAAAGGCGTTATGCTCTATCAAGTCTGCCCAATTGTGCAGCTAGCAGCCCTTATACTACAGCTGCCTCTCCCTCCCCTCCCCCCTCCAGTGATGTTAAAGAATGAATGCATTTTTTTCTCATTGTTACAAGTAAATAAATCATACGTGGTTGGTAAGTAACAAGTTTAACTTAGAGATGTGAAGGGGAAAATCGGGCTCTAAATCTGCATGTGTTGTCCTGTGACTTTAAGGAATGGGCCAGGATCCCCTAGTTCCTCCCATTCTGTAGCATTCTGTAAATATTAATGAGCAGAACAAGAAAGGGATACATTTGGGAGGTGGGCAGGAAGTACTGTTTGGTATCAGAGAGCAGTAACCAGCAAGAAATGGGATCCTTCTGGACTGAAGAGCACGCAGAGAGAACATGTGTATTGTTCTCCTTCTAGTCTCTATAATTGAAGAACGGCTGCTGCACTGTGCTAATTTATAAGGCGGTGGTGTTGAAGACTGAAACAGCGGATCATGAAGTTGGAGGTAAGGAAGGCTGAGCTGGTGTGTACAAAGCAAACCTGAAACAGGACACATATGGGTCAGTTTTAGCTGCTTAACAAAGTGGTTTTTAAATGCATGCACAAATAACAGATACAGTGCTACTCAAAGGCTTCATACTAACAAAAAATATGCATTTATTATTTCTTTTATTGGAATTTTTAAACAGTAAAGGCACACTGACAGCTCATTTTGAGGCGTGTGTGTGTTGTAGCTAGGGAAAGGGGAAAGGGTTCCATAAATCTCTTTTATTTACAGGGGGAATGTTAACCAGGACATCAGAGAAAATTACAACCTTTTATAATGTGTGCCATGGGATCTGTAATGTCTACCTGGGCAACAGGGACCTTTGTTTAACATCTCATCTGACTGGTGACACCTTAACAGTGCAGCACACTCTAGTGATGCGGGACTAGGACCCATGATATTCCAATCCTACAGCCCCTGACTCAAATAACAGATCTACTACTGGCACTCTATGACAAGAAACTAGAGCTGTGGCTGTAATATTGCACATTGGCTGGTACAAGGGGGGGTCTGGTGTTACCCCTTTTAATACCCCCATTACCCCAAATTAGTAGATTTTTCTCAATAGCTCAAATGAAAGATGTGTTGAACCCACCCCTTATGACATTTCTAGATGTGCCCCAGTTACAGATACAGTTTGTTTTCATTGAGAAAAAAGTTGACTTGAAAATAGCTGCAGGTTTAAGTAATTTGTTGAAAACAAATTATGTTGCAAAAACAAATCTGAAACTTCCCCACTAGGGAAAGGTAAATATTTATCATCACACCTCACACGGACATTTCCAGAGTTTATTTTAATAATGCATTTTAATGCCCACTGTCAATCAAAGCTGACACTAGATCCAGATTCTTGTCAAGATCATGTCGTCAAGCCTCAGAACAGAGGAGTTTCCGGAGTGTTATGGAGGTAGCACTCTCAGATGGAGAGAACGTGCCATGCTACAACAGCACTTCTTTAACAAGGAGACTGGGAGTGGTCTGACATTGCAGATGGCCATGTAGTGTCCCTACTCCCCTCACTAGGTTAGGCGTGGCGTGAGGTGGCAGGATTCAGCGGAGGTGCATGGGACAAAACTATTGAGAGGAAAACTGAGTGAACTCCGGATGGTTCATCTCAGAGTTCCCCCTTATGCCCCAGTGACATGCACCAACCCTAGACACCATGCTCTCCACATTGGATGCTGAAGAGGTCCTCTGCTCTGTGGATGCTGCAGAGGACCATGTGAAATGGCAGTCCACAGACACAAATCCCGTATCCCTTTAAGAGAATTTAAAACAATTTAAGTTATTTTTTTTTAAATGTACAAAGATCTGCTGGCCCAGGCATTTAGCCCTCTATGGCATGGAGAGGAGTTTGGAACATGGGCCAGCACTGGGAGTGGGGGTTACCCTCCCCGTTGATGTAATGCCAGTAGGTGCACAGTTTTGGCTGCTTTCCCCCTGCCAAAGTCTATGGTAATTAGCTTTGAGCATCTGCATTCTGTGGCACACTCCGCAGTCTTAACTCTGCCCCTCCCCCACCCCCTGCCCAGTGCCACAGCTGCTTGAAATCCACTTTGTTTCGGGAATTTTGGCCTTGGCAGCCACAAACACTGGTTAGTAAGCCTGTGGGCATTCATGAGACACCCAGGATGTGCACATCCTGGCCCTTTTAATGTGTTGGGCTCAATATTAGGAAATGTCTAGACGTATTTTTAAAATCTTCATACTGTTTCAGAATTAAAACTACCAAAATACTAGTTTAAACTCTGGCTAAGACCTTGCTAATCTGAGGAAGTGGTACACAAGTACAAGGATTCAGTTTAGCAAATTGCATGCTTGCTTAGATCTTGCATCTATCATGTTTCACAAGTAAAAATTCCAGTTTATCAGTTTGTGTACTGTTTCAGACCCTGCACTCTTGAGGAATTTCACAACCAAAAATGCTTTGCCAGTAAGACGAAAATGCGGTAGGGCCCAAAAACCCTGTTGGTGGACCAGGGAGGTCCAGGAGGTGGTGCGGGGAAAGAAAGCAGCCTATAAGAAATTCAAGTGCTCAAGGAGTGAAAGGGATCGAGGGGAGTATGAGCTGATGGCTAGAAGGGCCACTAGAGTGGTGAGGGTGGCTAAGGCAAGGAAGGAGCAGAACCTGGCCAGGAAATTAGGAGAGGGAAAAGGGTTCTTTAGATACATTGGGGAAAGACGAAGGGTGAAGGGGCAGATTAGCAGGATTAAATCAGGGAAGAGATGGGCACAAGACCCAGAGGAGCAGGCTGAGGTACTAAATGAGTACTTCACCTCAGTTTTCACCAGGGAAAATGGGGATGCTGCATCATACATGGGAGGAGACAGAGATAATGAGGAGGGGCCCTTACCAATCGGCAGGTCTGGGGAGGGGGCATCACTGGCAGGTGGGTGGAGGGCTAAGCAGGAAGAAGAGGTACTGGAAGTGGAAATCACAGCAGAGAGAGTGAGGGAAGCCCTCAGCTCCCTTAAGACGGAGAAAGCACCGGGGCCGGATAAATTACATCCTAGAGTGCTGAAGGAACTTGCAGATGTCCTGGCGAAACCCCTGGCAGAGCTTTTCACCATCTCTCTGAGGACAGGGTGGGTGCCCCAAGACTGGAAGGTGGCGCATGTATAGCCTATCCACAAGGGGATCAAGGGAGGTGGCAGGAACTACAGGCCTGTCAGCCTGACATCAGTGGTGAGCAAGGTGATGGAGGGCATTGTCAAGGAGAGGCTGGGGGGACCTGGATAAGTCAGGTGCCTGGACGATAGACAGCATGGATTCATCCGGGAAATCGTGTCAGACAAACCTGGTGAGTTCTATGACTGGGTGACAAGTGCCTTGGACCTGGGTAGACCAGTGGATGTCCTCTTTCTAGACTTCAGCAAGGCATTTGACTCTGTTCCTCACGTGGGCCTGTTGGATAAACTAGGAGAAATGGGGTGGAAACCAGATGATCCGATGGATAGGCAATTGGCTCCAGGACCGGACCCAAAGGGTCGTAGTTGTTGGATAGTCTCTTCCTAAGGAGGGTCATTAGTGGGGTCCCACAGGGATCAGTCCTGGGCCCCTTCTGTTCAACGCCTACGTATCTGACATAAGGACAGGAATCAGAGTGAGATGAGTCTCTTTGCAGATGACTCAAACTGGGGGCGGTGGTGGATGGGGAGGGAGGGAAGGTGGCCCTGCAGGGGACCTGGAGGCTCTGGAAAGATGGTCTAGAAAGTGGAAGCTGAGGTTTAATGCAGGAAATGCAAGGTACTCCACCTGGGGGCAGAAACCCAGGCCAAGTGTACACCCTGGGGAATACTACAAGTCTCAATGGCTGAGAGGGACCTGGGGTGGTGGTGGATGTCAAGATGAACAACTCTGAGACTTGTAGGAGGGCAGCAGCCAAGGCCAACAGGATGCTGGGATGCATCGCTAGGGGATCACCTCCAGAAGGAGGAAGTGATACTCCCTCTATATAACTGCTTGGTGAGACAGCACCTGGAGTACTGCGTGCAGTTTTAGGCTTCGCATTAAGAGGGACATTAACCTCCTGGAGAGGGTCCAGAGGAGGGCAACCAAAATTATTTGGGGCTTGGGGGACAGGACCTATAGGAGAGAGGCTCAAAGAGCTAAATATGTACACCTTTGGAAGAGAGAAGGACTGGGGGACATGATAGAGGTCTTCAGGTACATGAACAGGGTAAATAGGGAGGAACAGTGAGGGTGCTTCAAGGAAGGAGGAGGGGCCACTGAGGGCATGGGTGGAAGCTGAGGGGAAGATTCAGGGGAGAAGGAGGAGGTGCTACTTCACTGAGAGGGTGGTAGAGCCATGGAATGCACTACCTAGGGGCTGGTGGAGGCAGAGACAGTGGAGGGTTCAGAGGGGTGGGACAGGTACAGGGAAGGTTCAGGAAGCAAAATCCAATGCAGCAAGAATATCCGGAACTGGGAAGGGAGAAGCCAGAGAAGGCGAGGGGGACAGCAAGGTCAGCACCCAGGGTGGGGGCTGACCAAACGAGCAGACACGAAAGACCATTAGGCCTATTCTGCTGGCATTTTAGTACGTTAGTATGTTAGTTAACACACAGGCCCTGACCTTGCATCTCTGAAGAAGTGTGTGACATGTAAAAATGTCAATGCACCAGTCTGCATGCTGGCTCAGACCTCATACCTCCGAGGAAGTATTTCACATGTACTGTAGAAATGCCAGTTTACCAGTTGTACACACTGGTTTCACACCTACAATATGTAGCCCCCCACACACACACACACACACACACACACACACACACACACACCAGCTCTAGCCCTGGCAATGGGGCAGGCAACATAAAATATAGAATTTGTCAGAAGAAAAGGACCACTTTGCCCACCCAGTCTGCCCGGATGTTTCATGCTTAATCTGGTTCTGCAGACCCTAACTGGTCTTTGGCAACCCCCTTCCCTGTCTGTTTTCCAATCCTGCCCTTTGTCAATCCCATGCATGCTTAAAGTCCTCCACTGTTTTTGCAACCACCACTTCTGCTGGCAGTCTGTTCCAGGTGTCTATCACCCTTTCCATGAAGAAATATTTCCTCACGCCTCTCTTAAACTTCCCCCTGTCTATCTTCATCACATACCCCCTGCTCTTGGTGCTCTTTCTCATTTGAAAGTGAATCCCTTCCTGTACCCTGTTTACCCTTATGAGGTACCTGTACATCTCTTTCATGTCACCTCTCGCTCTTCTCTTTTACAGGGTATATATGTTGAGATCTCTCAAATCTCTTCTCATAAGGCTTTTGGTGCAACCCCTGCACTATTTTAGTTACCTCCTCTGGATTGCCTCCGCCATATGTATTTTCTGAGGTATAGCTTCCAAAACTGGACACAGTACTCCCAGTGGGGTCTCACCAGTGAATGATACCAGGGGATTCTCATGTGTTAAGGGGTATTTCTGGCTCAGTGTGACTTCTGTCTCTTAGACTGTCTGTTCTCTTGCATGCCTCAGGTTGGGATTCTGGGCGGAGGGCAATCTAGAAACTTATAAGTGTAAAGGATTACAAACGCCAAATGTCTTTCAGCACATCCATCCTTTACTGAATAAAAAACTGAGCAAGTTCGGATGTGAAGTCAAGAGATCCCAATTTAGTCTGCATTTGACAGTATTTCTACAGACAATCACTCCTTTTTCAGAGTGATTCAGTTCCTACTTCTCTTTCAGAGCTAAGTATACATTTCAGCCCCCACTTTCAGAGCTACTGGTAGTCATATAAAAGTTGAGCAGTACTGAGGTGATGCTGAGGAACTGAAGTTACAATTCGCATTGACTGTAATGTGATTCTGCCTCAGCATACCCCCGCATTACTTCAGTACTGATCAACCTTTGTACAACTACCATGTACGTATACTTTTCAGCCCCCACTTTTAGAGCTACATATATATTTCTGCCCCCTCTTTCAGAGCTAAGTTGAGATTTCTGTCCCTCTTTTACAGCCATGTTAAGAGTCCATTCCTGGAGTCCCATGCCGACTCCCAAAGTGATTCCCAGACTGGTCTTGGCTGAGATGATGTCTGTCTACTCATTTTAAATACTCTGTCTGCACAACTGTTTTATTGATGTGGAGCCTTTGTAAAGGAGTTTATGACTCAAAGGATTGCAATTCCGAATATCTTAAATTAAATAAATAAATAAAATAAAATAAACACAGGCTCTTGCTGTGATGCATGATTGCCCTCTCTCATCCCAGTGAGTATCACCCTTTACATCCCAGTGAGTACCACTTTCTGCCCATTGCAGTAGCTGCACTGTGTACTTTGATGTCTCAACTCTCACTGCACTTTCTTTAGTCACTTGGGCGATTACTGTGTTAATCTCTCTCCTCTGACTTCTCCTTCCATGTTTGCATTTAACTATGTTGCACCTCCCGCTGTACTAACGGGAGCCCCGTATTGAGTGTGACTCTTGTTCAATGCTTTAGTACTTTTCACTGTATTGTGTTACTTTGATACAGGAAAAAATTTCAAACTCGGGCACTCACCACCTCACTATTGCTGATAAGCACCGCTCAGAACATGAAACTGATGAAATCGTATTTATTCAGCACCAAGTACACCTGACGCATTTCAGAACTATGTTCTTTTTTCAAAAGCATACAAAACAAGTGGACAACAGTTTAAATGCACACATAATATAAGGCTCACTTGCACCAAATTAAAAACAAAGTAACATAGAAACATAGAAACATAGAATTTGACGGCAGATAAGGACCGCTTGGCCCACCCAGTCTGCCCATTTCCTACCTACTGGATAAGCTGCAGATCCTAGTTAACCAGCAGCCTACTTCTTCTTACCCCCACACCCTAGAATTGCCTTATGACTGTCCCATGCATGCTTGAATTCCACCACTGATTTTGACTCCACAACCTCCTCTGGAAGGCTGCTCCATGCATCCACAACCCTCTTTGTGAAAAAATACTTCCTTAAATTACCTCTGAGCCGCCCCTCTATCTTCAAATTGTGCCCTCTTGTTCTTGCACACCTCTTTTTTTGAAAGATGCTACCCTCTTGGACTATGTTGATTCCCTTGAGGTACTTGAAAGTTTCTATCATGTCCTCCCTCTCCCTCCTTTCCTTGAGGCTATACATATTACGCTCCTTAAGTCTCTCTTCATATGTCTTCCGGTGCAGACCCTGCACCATTTTAGTTGCCCTCCTCTGGACAGCTTCCATCCTGTCTATGCCTTTGCGGAGATTGGGTCTCCAGAACTGCACACAGTACTCCAGATGGGGTCTCTCACCAGCTGTCTGTACAGAGGATAATAATCTCCTGTTTTCTACTGGTGATGCCTCCCTATGCATCCCAGTAACCCCCAGCCCTCCTTGCTGCCCTCTCACATTGCTTGCCCACCTTTAGGTCATCTGATATGACTACCCCCAGGTCCCTTTCCATTTTTGTTGTTGTTAGTATCTCACTCCC
Organism: Neoceratodus forsteri; assembly: GCA_016271365.2. Lineage (NCBI taxonomy): Eukaryota > Metazoa > Chordata > Ceratodontiformes > Ceratodontidae > Neoceratodus > Neoceratodus forsteri. The sequence goes on along the minus strand of CM057449.1, from coordinate 138,175,172 downwards.
CATTGTGTACTCTTCCCCTGGGTTTTTGTTTCCCAGGTGCATTACCTTGCACTTCTTAGCATTGAATCTAAGCTGCCATACATTTGACCATTCCTCTAACCTTGCCAAGTCCCTTCTCATCCTTTCCACCCCACCCTGTGCATCAACTCTGTTGCAGATCTTAGTGTCATCTGCAAAGAGACATACTTTCCTTCCAGTCCTTCCATAATGTCGCTATAAAGACATTGAAGAGAGAACCAGACCTAATACTGAACCCTGTGGTACCCCACTTAGTAACCCTCCTCCTTCTGAGGACTCCATTTACTATTACTCTCTGTGTCCTATTCTCTAGCCATTCTTTACCCAGGCTGTCATCTTGGGACCCACTCCCAGGCTGGCTAACTTGTATATTAATCTTTTGTGGGACTGTGTCAAATGCCTTGCTAAAGTCTAGGTAGGCCATGTCCACAGCCCCTCCCTGATCTACTACTTTGGTCACCCAGTCAAAGAAATCTATCAGATTTGTCTGGCATGACCTTCCCACTGTGAATCCATGCTGCCTAGGGTCCTGTGCCCCTCTGGCCTCTAGATACTCGACAATTCTTCCCTTCAGAAGAACAAACATGATCATCAGTGATTCCAACGCTCAGATCCTAATAGGACCAATTCATTCTTCAGACACATAACCATATAAGCAAATAAAGTGCATGAGTGGTAAATATTCTGCCAATCAATGAATTAGTTACTTAACATTTTTAATGAAAGGCTTTAAATCGAATGATGCGTTCAAACCAGGATACTTAGTAGCCTGCAAGGCATGAATCCAAAAGCCTCACGCTTTGAAATCAGGTCCTCAAAACCACCCCCTCTTGGGTGTCTGCTAACTTTATCAATAATCTGAAAAGTAAAACTGCAACCTACTGAATTAGATGCCTGTTTTGATATGAAGTACAGCTGCATATTTAATAATGCCACTGCTAATTGCTTTGCAATGTTCTCCCACTCTTACTTCAAAATTTCTGCTTGCTTTCCTATATAAAATGATCCACATTTGCATTTAGCCTATAAATTACACCTATGGTGTCACATGTGACAAACTGTCTTATTTGATAGGTGATCCCTATGTTTGGGCATCTAAAATGGTCCTCTTCGTCCACAAATTTGCAACACATTCTTACATTTAAAACAGCCCCCAACACCTCTCTGTGACCATGTTTCACTTCTGTCACTATGAAAACTATGAACGAAAACATCTTTCAGTGTGGTGGCCCGTCTATAAGCCATTGAAGGCAAGCAAGCACTTACTTTTGTTAGCCCTTTATCACTCTGTAAAATACACAAATTATTTTTTATGATCTTTTCCACATAGGAAGAATGTCCTGAAAAAGTCGTAATATAATTAAATCTGCCTGTTGCTTCTCCCTTATTTTTGGTGTCATAGATCAATTTCTGTCTCTCCTGTACTTTAGCAAAAATGTTTTTCCTCTTGTGTAATCATAGTACTGTAACCTCTGTCAGAAAATCTATTTTCTAGGATGACTGCTTCCTGTTCAAATGTTTCCAAATCCCCCCTTCCCCATTACTTCTTATTCTTAAAAACTGTCCCTTAGGTATATTGTTTACTACATAGTGGGGATGACAACTGGATATATGTAATAAAGCATTTTTATCTGTAGGTTTTCTGAAAATGTTAATGCTGACTTCCGCAGCTTCTGACTTAGTAATTTACCAACCCAAAAAGTACACTTGATTTTTGTTTGCAACACATGTAAAACATGCATTTTAATTGGTAGAATGTAAACTGGGAGGGACACCAGGGGACATGATATGAGACTGGAGTGAGGAAGGTTCAGGAGGGAGATGAGGAGACACTTTTATACAGAGAGGGTGGTGGCTGGGTGGAATGCATTACCTAGAGAAGTGGTATGCAGTAGAACAGTGGACTGCTTCAAAAGGGGATGGTACAGAACAAGGGGGAGGGTCAATGAAGGGGAAGGGTGGAAGGGAGGGGCAGCTGCAGAATAAGGGGTGTTAGCTGCACATTCAAGCAGACTTGCTAGACCTCCAGGCCTTTATCTGCTGGCAAATTTTGTATGTTCGTATTTTCGTAAACAATCAACAAAATCCTGCAATTCAGATAAAGTACCTTACCAAATCATGAGGACATCATCCAAATAAAGTTTCCATAAATCAGTTTTCCCCCAAAATATTTTTATCCTCATTGTAAATAAATTAACTTTCCCAGCTGCCCATATATAAATTTGACAACGTGTGGGCAAATGTATTGTGTAGACCCCAATACAGTGCCTTTTTTGGGAATATAAAAATCCATGAAGGTGAAGGTGTTACATTTCAGCACATATTCAGTCAAAGTATAAATGCCGTTTCATCATCCTTACCTTCAAGATCCTGATTTAAAAAATGTGCAACGGTATTGAGGGCCCCCTCCTGCGAGATGTTGGTGTACAAGGATTCCACATCCATGGTGACTAGATATGAATCCCTGTCCATCCAAACATCTCCCAAGATCTGTAGCACTTCCTTGGTGTCTTTTAAGTGGGCTCTAACTTTAAGTTAACAGCTTTTACACTTAAACTGACTGAATATGTGCTGAAATGTAACACCTTTACCTCCGGGAATGAAATAAAAATAAAGTGCACTTTTTTGATTTGGAAATTACTAAGACAGAAGCAAGGGAAGTTAGCGCTAACATTCTCGGGAAACCTACAGATAAAAAATTCTTCATTACATGCATCCAGTTGTCATCCCCATTATGTCATAAATGGGAAAATTGTGAAATGCCAAAACTCGGAATTCCGACACCCAGGATCCGGAGCCTGACATCCCAACATTGCATTTGCCTGACGGATCGCCAGCCCAATGGATGAAAGCCCAACTCCTATACTTGCAATGATGTGGTGTTGACAATATTATATTGGGGATATGGGGATGAAGCCTTCCCCCCCCATCCACCCACCTAGGAAAATGCCATAATTACAGTGTCAGGCTTTCCACTGCCGGGATGGCAATCTGTCGGGCAAACACAACGTCAGGATGCCGGGCTTGGGATCTTGGTTGTTGGGATTCTGAGTGTCGGCATTCCATAAGTAATCCTAGTAAGCAATGTACCTATGGGGCTGTTTTTAAGAATAAGAAGAAACTGCGGGGATTTGGAAACATTTGAACAGGAAGCAGTTATCCTAGAAAATAGATTTTCTGAGAGAGGTTACAGTACTATGATTACCCAAGAGGAAAACATTTTGCTATAAAGTACAAGAGAGACAGAAATTGATCTATGACACCAAAAATAAGGAAGAAGCAACAGGCAGATTTAATTTTGTTACAACTTTTTCAGGACATTCTTCCTATGTGGAAAATATCATTAAAAAGAATTTGCGTAGTGTACAGAGTGATGAAGGGCTAACAGAAGTAAGTGCCTGCTTATCTAGAATGGTTTATAGACGAGCCACCGCACTGAAAGATGTTTGCCCAAGCAGAACTCCATTAATAAACACACACCACCCCATTTGTGGATAAAATGGGTCGCAGCCTTTTACTAATATTATAAAAAATTCAATACATACATGTATATCAAACATTCGAACATTACAACAAAAACTTTAAGATCTCTGGGGCAGCAAATTCATGTGGTTTTTGCCTTGACCTTCCGCAGCCTGCCTGCCGGGGAACTCTGGCCCATCAGTAGGACAGGCCGGCCGTGTCTCACCTCCAGACAGATCCCCCCCTTTTCCAAAACAGACTGAGGGACATGGCTGTTTCCGAGGAGCATGCCCACCCAGGGACGCACTCCCCATCATCAGTTCATGTCCCCCTGCACTCCGGTGCCCGTTGTTAATGGAGTGACAGCTTCCCCGGTTCTGTGAAGCGTACCCGCTCAGGGTCGTGACCCCGTCCACAGTAATAATACCTTACTTCCTTAGGGCCAGGTCAAAGTATTAGGTCAGCCATGAATTTACCGGCTAAAGATCCCACAATCCAACAGGCCATGACTATTTGCTGAAATCCTCCAACCTATTACAGCAGCCCATTATTAGGGTGGGGGGAGGGTGTCTGCCTCGAGGGCTGGTACCAAGAGGGTGCACCCCCTCAGAGCCAGCCCTCATATACTCCATCCAGGCTCTGCTTCTCGCCTGATGCCTGGGCCAGCCCATCCCTTTGACTGGCATCTGTGCCAGGGTTGCTCCCAATAGTCTACAGACCTGGGCAGCCCACCCCTGTTTCTCACTAGTGACTGTGGGCAAAACACCCCCCCCAGTGAGAGAACGGGTGGGTCATTGCCCAAGCAGACCCCCATCAATAAACACACACCACTCCATTTGTGGATAAAATGGGCCGCAGTCTTTTACTAATATTATAAAAAATTCAATACATACATGTGTATCAAACATTTGAACACTGCAACAACAAAAACTTTAAGATCCCTGGGGCAGCAAATTCATGTGGCTTTTGCCTTGACCTTCTGCAACCTGCCTGCCGGGAAACTCTGGCCCATCAGTCGGACAGACCTGCCATGGCCGTGTCTCCCCTCTGGGCAGTTCCTACCCTTTTCCAAAACAGACTGAGGGACATGGCTGTTTCCGAGGAGCATGCCCACCCAGGGTCGCACTCTCTAGCATCAGTTCATGTCCCCCTGCACTTCGGTGCCCGTTGTTAATGGAGTGACAGCTCCCCTGGGTTCCGTGAAGCATGCCCGCCCAGGGTCACACCTCCATCCAGCTGTCACCCCATCCAAAGTTATAGTACTTTACTTCCTTAAGGCCAGGTTAAAGTATCAGGTCAGCCATGAATTTACCGACACCAAATACTTGTTTACATATGCCCCAGGGATCTTTGAGTACCACAGTTTTGCAAAAATCCTGCAGCGTTGAGTTAAAAATATTGTTCCCAATGTCTGACAAGTGAACCCCATCCCCTGCTATACATACCAGCACATGCTCGAGTGATGTCGAAATGCTGGATGACTGCCACATTGCAAGAAGTAGCGAACCTGGACACCTCCCTGTTCACTTCTCTGTGTGCCTTTTCTATGGCCAGGACATTGTGCTTTCTCCTCCATTGCTGTCACGGAATAATCTGAGACCATGCCACAGCTGCCCGTGGGAAGAGCTCCTTCAGGTGGGCTAACCCTTTCTTAATGGCCACGATCAGTTGTGGGGCCCCGTGAGAGACTAAGTCATTCCCGCCTAAGTGAATCCCCAGTGCAACCAGCGGCTGCCCCTGGAGCCCCAAAACCCGAATTGTCCCCAACAGTTGTCCCCACTTCATCCCCCCTTTCCCAGCCCAATGCACAATAGGACGTTGTTCCGGGATGCCCAACTGCATTGTATAAGGCTGCACCATGGCTCTCAAATGTGCATCCCTTACATAAGAGTGTCTAATAATCCAAATGTGAGTCAGTATATCTGAAACCACAAAAAGACAGCGTGAGTGTTGTGCAACAGTCCTCCTCATTTTTTTTTTTTTTTTTTAATTACCACCCACAGCTCTCCATCCCCCCCCAGCCTCATCTCTGCGAGACATCCCTCCAAACCTGGGCTAATTTCATATGCAGGGCAGATCACCATAGTGCATCCTAATTCTGTTTCGGGGGCCTGATATAGCCTTTGTATGCCCCAGAATACCATCTGCCCAGACTCTTAATCTGTTTTTCCGCCAGGCCCAATCTCGCAGCCTCCGAGGCCGTGCCAATCTTAAATGAATGGGTTTCAGAAGTTCTACAATTTAACCCCGCCATCCATAGGCCCTTCCGCAGTACCGCAGCAAACTGCCGCCTGGTAACAGGTCTGACGTCTCCGTGCACAAAGGCATGCCCCCCCTCTGGAAGCCTTTCAGATAAATAGGCTTGCATCAGCAACCACGGGCACAGATCTCCCACCGGGGACCTGTATAACGTGATAACCAACAGTGGACCGCATTGGTTAGTTTTCGACTTGCGCAGCTGCAAGCAGAGCCTATCATGTAGGAACTCCACATCCCTGAGCTGCAGGTTGGCCCCAGGACCTGGGCTGCTGGAATCTGGCACCAGTTCAGAAACTCAGAAGGCCCCAAAGAAGGCACATGCAAACAGCACTTGAAACAGTCGGGATTCATAAACAGTGCTGCACATAACACCCAGGGACCTCAACAGTGCAGACAATTCTGGAATGCCAGTGGGCTTCCTGATGTCCTGAGTTTTTCCCCTCAACCTCGCCCACCCTTCCAACATCTTCTTTGTGATGAAGGTTTTGGTAGGATCTGGGAGCCTGTTCACCCTACTCAAAAAGGCAATACCCGCTAATTGTGTATGTATAACTGCATGGGACTTCCCAAACTGTACCAGATGAAGGACATAATCCTGCACCTGCCTCTCAGTTGTCAGCTGGGTCATGCTTACCTGCTGCCTACAGAACTCTACAAAGGCAGATTAGCTACCTACATATTTTCTCCATGTTGAGGGGGCAACAGAGAGCTGTACCAATTAGTGTCATCTTGCGCCCCAGGTGCCAGACTGCCTCCAGTATCTGCATGGGTGTTGGGTCTGCTTTTGGGGCAGCTGCCAGAATTGGTCGAGCTGTAAGTGAGACAAGGCATCGACTATCACATTCTGCTTGCCTGGCAAGTGTTGGGCCCTAAAAGTGATATTATATCACAGGCAACACATGACCAACACCCGCAGTGCCTTCATGATATCCTTAGACTTAGAAGTCTGAGAATTCACTATCTCTGCTACTGCTTGGTTGTCGGTATGAAATGGCACATGCTGATTAGTGAGCCTGTCCGCCCAAACCCAGAAAGCCACCATGATGGGAAACAGTTCGAGGAGCGTGATGTTATGGGTCAAGCCAAATTCCACCCACTCCTGCGGCCATGGGCCCGCAAACCATGACCCATCCAAGAAAGCTCCAAACCCTATGCCCCCTGCAGCATCTGTAACCAAATCCACCCTGTGGTGCAAACCCTCCTGGTCCTGCCACATTGACACCTCCATTGAAGTCTTGCAAGAATAGCTCCCAGACCTTGAGGTCTGCCCTCGTGCCCCATGATACTCTGATATGGCCTCGTGGGGCCAGATGTAGCAGCAGCCAATCTCCTCAGAAAGGGGCGACCAGGACTAACTGCATGACATGCAAAATTTAAGTGACCCACTAGTGACTGTAACTGTTTTAAGGTCACTTTCTTAAGCCTTCCCAGTTCCCCACCAAATGTGTAACACCTTGGCCATGGGCAACCGTGAGACCATGCTCACTGAATCAATCTCAATACCAAGAAATGACATACATGATGAGGGCCCCCTTTGTTTTTTCTAGTGCCAATGGAACCCCAAAATTTTCCATGAGAACGTGGAAGCCCTCCAGCATATGAAAACACATCTGATCCCCAGTGGGTCCTGCAAACAAAAAATCATCCAAATAACGCATTATGTTCCTGTTTCCAGTGTGCATGCTTGCTGCCCATTTGAGGAATGTTGCAAATGTTTCAAATGTGGCACAGCTGACAGAGCACCCCATGGGCATGGCCTTGTCAACATACCAGCAACCATTGAATCTGAATCTCAGAAGCTCATGATCCTGAGGTCTGACTGGCAGAAGGCAGAAAGCTGACTTAATCTAACTTTTTGCCATCAGGGCACCCGGTCCCAATCCCTGAATCAGCTGCATTGCCATGTCAAATGATGCATATTTAACTGAGCTATCCTCAGGGGCAATGAAATCATTCACCGACACCCCTTTTGGATGGGACAGATGATGTATAGCTGATACTCACCAGGTGCTTTGGTACTAATCCCAGTAAGGCACTTTTAGCAAATTGGAATTAGCGGTTGTTTGAAAGGGCCTGCTACCTGTCCTGTGAGAACTTCTTTCTGGACCCTGTCGATTTTAAGTTGCTAGCCATTGTAGCAATGCAGGGTCCCATATATGGTGTAGGAAATCCCTTGCCAAATCCATCTAATAAATACAGTGCCGCCCCCATTTTTGGATACTGACTGAGCCACAGCCTCATGTTACAGAGTCAACTGGTGAACTAGCTAGACTTCCCAACTCCTGGCTTGGCCTTATCTCTACTTGCTCCCTTACCTCCTTGCTGTTTGTCCATGGCAGCTTTGCATGCAGTGACCCTGTGTTCTCCTCCACAATTCTTACATATGTGTTTGAACTTGCAGTGGGCACGAAAACACTTGCCCTTGTTATAGTCACAACATGCCCTCTTGACACACTTCTTTTGGTCTTTTTTAGGATCTCCCCCCACTTGTCTAGCAATGATGTGTCCACTATCCGTGTACGTCACCACATTGGGCCTGCCCCACATCATATAATGCACCCAGAGGTCCAGGTGTAAATTTCCCCACTTCACGTGGGCTGCTTAGCCAATTTTAACCAAAACTGCTCATCATATTTTAACCATGCATAACCGTCAAAAGAGAGATGAGCGAACTTGATAGAGTCCCTGTATTTGAGCAAGGACACTAGCTTCTCTGGATATTTCATCCCATTTACAGATATGTATATATCAAAAGCCGCTGCCCAATTCTCAGATGTAAATGGCACCTTGGGCCGGCGGGGCCTCTCTTTCTTTTTCTTGTCCTCACCCTTTTCCGGTAGCTCCCAGTGTAGCAGCGAAAACATATCTATGAACTCCCCCTTCCATATTTTTTCCCAAACTGCATCCGATAAGTGATCTCCCAAGGGGTCGTTCACCCCCAAATATGCCCAGCGATCCCCCACATTGCCTGCCTCTACCATGGTAGCCATTGCCGCCGAGGGGTGTGACGATGGCGCACCTGCCGCTGTGGGAGTAGGTCCTCCAGCACCCTGCCCCATTCCAGTTACGTCCCTGGCACCTGGAGGAAGCTGGGACTCATCGTGAGATGTGGCCATCCAGGACCTCTCCACACCTGGGCTCCTGAACCAAGGGCCAATGCAGACTCTCCCAGATGAAGGGCTGCCAACACTACAGCAGAGTTCGGCAGAGCAGCAGCTGGTGCTGCCAGCACCGAAGGGCCTGCTGGGGGCGCCACCACTGCTGTCACCGAACGGGCTGCTGGGAGAGCCATCACCGCCCCAGCCGTCTGCAGTGGTACCCTCTCCAAATCCGCGTAGACTGTCCCACTAGCCACCCCTTGGGATGCCCAGCCCCTGGGGCCTTACGGATTGAAAAAGGGGGGGGGGACCGATGGTGACCAGCTGGTCAGGCCACCAAAAACTGGGGGCCCCATCTGGTGCCACTGGTGCCATGGTAGGATACATGCCAGGGGAGGCCATGGTTTTCCTTAAGAGAGCCCAGCAGTGCCTCTTCCATGGTGATCCTATCAAGCACCCCCTGCCATATACCATATTTGGTAGGAGGCAGTGATGAACCTCTGACAGCCGTGCCAGTGTTGAAAATGCTGACCTCCCTGGCGTCTGGCGTATTCTGGCTGACTGCCACCAACTCACTGCTGTCCTCCCCCTGCACATCACATTCTCTTTCACACTCACCTGACGAGGCTGTCTCCTCCTGGTCCGATTGTGGGTCAATCTTCATAGTCTTCTGTCCTGCCATCCTCTGGTTCTGGTCTGCTCCTCATCCGCCGGGGTCTGTGACCTTCGCTTAGTCGGCCTGCTTTGCCCCCTTTTCCAACCTCTGGTGTTCTGCGCTACCGATGCCAGCAAGTGAGTTAAAGGCTGACGGCTCCTGGAGGACACCCCTGAAACCACCGTCTCTGAAACCTGCCGTTCCCTGCCTTCTTCTATATCACCACCGCTCTGCTTCCCCACCCTGGTTGTGCCCTGCTCTATTCCTGGAACAGAAACCCTGGAACTGAGCCCTTGGCCCATAGCGGGGACCACCTGCAACCCGGGTTCCAGGTTAGATACCACAAGCATCCAGTCCGGTCCCCCCAGCTCCTTCAAATGTTGGAAAGCCTCCAGAAAGGCCTGATTCTGACATCCCGACCGAGGTACAAGAGATGCAGGGGGTGCCTGCCCACCCTGTACCCGCTGTTCCCTTGGAGAGGCCATAACCCTCAAAACACTAACTCCCTGACAGTACTAGGGCAAAGCAATGGCAGACAACAGTGAACTGTATCTAAGGAAAAAACAAAACAGAAGCGTTAATAAAATACATTCATTGCCTCCCCATATCCCGACAAGCCAGTGACCCCCCCCCCCCAAGATTTAGGCTGAGGAAAATAAAAAAAGGGGTCAGGCAGTAGATGCATGGTAGATCAACCTGCATGCTCTACCCAAGTGGGGGACTATCAATTCAATGAATACCAGGTGAAAATATAGAAACATAGAAACATAGACTTTGACGGCAGATAAGGACCGCTAGGCCCATCTAGTCTGCCCATTTCCCTACCTACAGGATAGGCCGCAGATCCTATTTAACCAACAGCCTATATCTTCCTGCCCCCCACAAGAATTGCCTTATGTCTGTCCCATGCATTCTTGAATTCTCCCACAGTTTTAGACTCCATAACTTCCTCAGGAAGGCTGTTCCATGCATCCACTACCCTCTCTGTGAAATAATACCTCACATTGCCCTGAACCTCCTCCTCTATCTTTAAATTGTGTCCTTGTTCTTGCAAGTCTTCTTTTTCTGAAAGATGCTACCTCTTGGACTTTGTTGATTCCCTTTGAGTATTGAAAGTTTCTATCATGTCCCCTCTCCCTTCTTTCCTCAAGGGTATACATATTAAGCTCCTTTAGTCTCTCCTCATACGGCTTCTCTTGCAGACCCTGCACCATTTTAGCTTGCCCTCCTCTGGACTGCTCTATCCTGTCTATGTCCTCATGGAGATGGGGTCTCCAGAACTGGACACAGTATTCCAGATGGGGTCTCACCACCTATCTGTACAGAGGATAACAACTTCCTGTTTCTGCTGCTGATGCCTCTTCTATACATCCCAGTATACCCCAGCCCTCCCTACTGCCTTCTCACATTGCTTGCTAACCTTAAGGTCATCTGATATGATTACCCCAGGTCCCTTTCCTGTTTTGTTGTTGTTACTACCTCCCCACCCATTGTGTATTCTTCCCTGGGTTCTTGTTTCCAGGTGATTATTTTGCACTTTTTGCATTGAATCGTAGCTGCCATACGCCTGACCATTCCTCCAACCTTGCCAGTCCCTTTTCATCCTTTCCACGCCTCTTGTGTATCAACCCTGTTGCAGATCTTGTGTCATCTGCAAAAGGCATACTTTCCTTCCAGTCCTCTGCAATGCCACTGATGAAGACATTAAAAGGACTGGACTTAATATGAACCCTGCAGTACCCCACTAGTAACCGCCATTTCTTCAGAGTGGACTCCATTTACAATTACCTTTCTGTGTCCTGTTGTCCAGCCAATGTTTTACCAGGCTACCACCCTGAGACCCACCCAGGCTGGTTAATTTGACTAATAATCCTTTGTGTGGGACTGTGTCAAATGCCTTGCTAAAGTCTAGGTAGGCCATGTCCCCAACCCTCCCTGGTCTACTGCACTTTGTCACCCAACAAGAAATCTATTAGATCTGTCTGACATGACCTTCCCGCCAGAACCCATGCTGCCTTGGATCCTGTGCTCCACTGACCTCTAGGTACTCAACTATTCTTTCCTTCAGAAGTGACTCCATCACTTTCCCTACCACAGAGGTCAGACTGACAGGTCTGGTTTCTCGCCTCTGTCTTGGTTCCACTTTTGTGAAGGGAATCACATCCGCCTTCCTCCAGTCCTCGGGTACCACACCATCCTCCCATGATTTATTAAAAGAGTAGCCAGTGGTTTCACTAGTTCCTTCCTTAATTCTTTTAGAATTTGGGGTGAATTCCATAGACCTATTGCTTTGTCCACTTCAGTTTTAGGAGTTCTTGCAGAACCCTTTCTTCTGTGAAAGGACTGGATCGACTCTCCTATCAAGAGTGCTTCTGTTAATTGGATTAGGCACTTCTCCTCTTCTTTTGAATACTGAGCAGAAATATTCATTCAGTATTCCTGCTTTTTCACTGTCCCCTCTGCCCACCCACGTTTATTCTATTCAGCCTCACTATCCCTCCCTTTGTCTTTCTACGCCGCTGATGTACCTATAAAAGGTTTTATCCCCTTCTTAACTGAGTTGGCTATCTTTTCCTCAGTTTGGGCCTTTGCTATTCTGACTTCCCTCCTGCTTCTTTCTGCCTTAACTGGTACAGCTCTCTGTCCTGCTCCTTCTGTGTTTCCTTATACTTCTGGAATGCTATCTTTTCTTCCTGACTTTCACAGCCACTCTCTTGAGAACCATAGTGGCTTTTTCTTTCGCTTTTGATTTGTTTATTTCTTCACACAAAGGCGTGTTGCCTCTATGATGGCAGTTTGATAATTCCCATTGTTGCTCCACACCTTCTTCTAGCCTGTTTGCTAGTGCTTTTCTGAGGCACCTCCCATCTTGCCAAAGTCAGCCCTTCTAAAGTCCAGTACCTCACTTTTGTATGGCTTGACTTCTGTAGCTGAGTTTAACGTGAACCACACTGTTTGATGGTCACTTGTCCCCAGATGGCAACCCACTTCTAGATCTGAGATCTCTCACTGCCCCCATTTGAGAGTACGAGGTCTAAGATTGCTCCTCACGAGTGGGTTCCAAACTAGCTGTCTAATGCCTGCCACCTGTAGGGCGTCAAGAATGGCTCCTGTTTGGATGTCACTGCAGCAAATGTGCTCCAGTTAACATCTGGCATATTCAGGTCTCCCATCAACAGTATCTCCCCTTTCTCTGCCATTCTAAGAATGCCTTCCATCATATCCTTGTCCATTCCTTCCCCTGACATGGGGGTCTGTACACAACCCCTGTGCGGATTGTGGTGCCCTTTCCAGTCTCCAAGGTGACCCACAGTGCCTTCTCTCCTCCCTGTTTACTCTTTTGTTCAGTTGCTTTTATCCCTTCCTTTACATAGAGAGCTACTCCTCCCCCTCTTCTCCCCTGCCTGTCTCTCCTGTAGGTTATGTACCCTGGTATGTTAACATCCCAGTCATGGTTCTCTGTGTACCATGTTTCTGTGACTGCTACGATATCCAGGCATCCCTCTTCCATTAAGGCCACCAGCTCAGGGAGCTTGTTGCCCAGACTACGGGCATTGGTACTCATTACCCTCCATTTCCTGATGGCCTTACCCCCTTTTGCCCCATCCCTGTCCTTCTTGCCTTCGTCACTTTCTCCATTTACCCCTGCCCTTCTCCCTATCGACACCTCCATGTGAACCCTGTGGGAGGCTCGTAACCCATGCTGGAAAACCTAAAAAACAGGAAAAATTAAATCAAATGGGGTGACTGCCAACTGGACCCATGCTATGGATTGTGCCCGTGCAAAGCCTGTCCCTTGCGATACGAAGCCACTGGGATCCTACAAAAGACAAGACTTGGCTGGCACAACTAAACTGGGCTACTAAAACAATTACCAACTACAGGGGACAAGTGGGGGGGGCAGAATACCTCTAAACCTCTCTGCACTGAAAATTACAGAACTGGCCTTAAAATTATAGCAGGGGGAAAGCATGTGTAGAAATTTCTCCTGGAAAGCAATACTAAGCCTACAGATAGAGGGCCCCCAGCAGGCAGGGACTCCAGCAACCTAATCAATGGCCTATAGTCTGTGGGTCTGGGAACACCCACAACAACATGAGGAACAGCAGCAAACCAGAGGGCAGCAAGGGAAAATTGCATGAGCAAATAATAGGTAAGCGAATCCCCAGTGGGGGAGGGGCGGGACATGAGACCGGGGCTAAGAGAACCTGCACCCAATACCAGGGAGGCAAAAAAACTACCGAAGGAGACCGTTTGTCATAGATATATATATATATATATATATATATATATATATATATATATATATATAGGCGCCCGCCCAAAGCCGCCGCTGTGGGGGGGGGGTGAACAAACCACGTGGCACGCCACACTAGCCAGGCCCGCACAAGGTGCAAAATGGCACTGCGCTAGCCAGGCCCATGTGAAGCGCAAAATGGTGGCCGCACAGGAAACCAAAGAGGAAAGGCTGCTCGCGGGGGATAGGGCTCCAGGAGGCAAACGGCCGGAACAGGGGATGCCTAGCTGAAACACACATCAGGCATGAATTGGCGTGGCCACCAAGCTCTGGGATATTGGACACCAAGGGACTTGATTTTTATTTTATTTTTTAAATAGCAGGACCGGTGGACAGCAAGGAAACAGGCAAGCTGGACCAGAGGAAGGGTGTGGCCGGCCGACAAGGGAAACAAAGAGTGCTTCACAGGACTGGCTCCCGCCGGGGAAGGCGGGGCAGGAGGAACACCGGGCCTGCTGGCCACCATGAGTTGGAGCAGCTCCCAAACAAGCCAGACTAGGGGGTAAGGCGATGAACAGATGCTTTTTAGGGGTTGATTGTGTGACACGCCAAACGAAGAGGGAACAAAGATGTACTGGGAGGGCAGATTGCCCACAGAAGCGGAGGGAAAGGAGAGGTGGGGAGGGGGCGAGAAGAGGAGGCTGCCCCTGGAAAAAAAAAAAAACACCCAACAGCAAAACAACTGCCCGCCCAGCAAACAAACCACCCAACCACTGGCTTACCTTGAAAAAGTGGCGGAGTCCTGTCGGCCTTGAGGGCTGGTCCCAAGAGGGCGCAGTCCCTCGAAACCAACCTTCATATACTCCGCCCAGGCTTCGCCTCTCTCCTGAGGCCTGGGCCAGCCCATCCCTTTGACTGGCACCTGTGCCAGGGCTGCTCCCAATGGTCTTCAGACCTGGGCAGCCAACCCCTGTTTCTCGCTGGTGACTGTGGGCAAAACACCCACCAGTGAGAGGCCAGGTGGGTCATTTCGTTCATAGTTGTCATACTGATAGACGTGAAACATGATCACAGAGGGGTGTTGGGGGCTGTTTTAAATGTATGAAGAGATGTATGTATTGCAAATTTTTGGATGAAGAGGATCGTTTTAGATGCCCAAGTACAGAGATCACCTATCAAATAAGACAGTTTGTCACATGTGACACCATAGGTGGAATTTTTATGGCTAAATGCAAATATGGCTAATTTTTTTATAGGGAAAACAAGCAGAAATTTCCAATTAAGAGTGGGAGAACACTGCAGAGCAATTAGCAGCGGCAGTAGTAAATATGCAACTGTACTTCATATTAAACAGGCATCTAATTCATTGGATCACAGTTTTATTTTCAGATTGATAAAAAGTTAGTAGACACCCAAGAGGGGGTAGTTTTGAGGACTTGATTTTAAAGCATGAGGCTTTTTGGATTTATGCCTTGCAGGCTACTAAGTATCCTGGTTCGAATACAGCATTTGATTTGAAGCCTTTCATTAAAACACATTAAGCAACTAATTTGTTGATTGGCAGGCTTTTTACCACTCATGCACTTTACTTACTTATATGGTTATGTGCCTGAAGAATGAATTGGTTCTATTAGGATCTGACCATTGGAATCGCAGATGATCATGTTTGTTAGTTTGTTTTTAATTAGATGCAAATGAGCCTTATGATGTCATACCAGTATGTGTGCATTTAAACTGGTGTCCACTTCTGTTCTGTATACCTTCAAAAAAGGAACGTAGTTCTGAAATGTGTCAAGCATACTTAATGCTGAATAAATATGATTTTATCGATTTAATATTCTGAGTGGTGCTTATGGGCAACAGTGGATGGTGAGTGTCCTATTTTGAACGTATCTATTTTTGCATTTTATCATGAGCACCCCATTCCGGTGAAGTTCCATTTTTTTTTCCCATATATATTTCCTCCTCCTGCTCCAGATCTGGCAGGTGGCTCCGTCCCCTCCCTTGGAGGGAATTCATCTATCTGGTGGGCTTTTCCCGTACCCGCCCCAACCAGCCATCCCCCACAGGTTACCCCTCCCACAACAGGGCCAGTGGCGAGGGGTGCCAGCTTCCCCCCAACCCCGGAAGTTAACATCTAGATTGCCTGGGGGGAGGCGCGGGTGTAGCCCACCATCATAGAACCTGCCAGCTCCAAGCCACTTTTCTGTTTTCTCCCAGACCCACACATGTGCAATGGGTGGGGTGACTGTCTCCACCTCCGCGGAGGCTGTCTTACGCCCTGTGCGTGGGTCCACCCCATTCTAGCATTACGCCTGTGCTGACACTCAGCTTCCACTGGGTGTCAGTCTACAGCATGATGTTGCATCCCCCCACCCCCAAGGAAGGAGAGCTGCCAGCGGATGTTCAATTCCTCCTCGCCCCAGCCGACCCCTAAGCGACCTGAGTCTGTTCCCAAACCCGGGTCGCCGGTGTAGCACGAGGTTAGGCATCCAGCACCACAGCCCTCTGTGCCACCGGGCCAGCGTGCAGTTCCATTTTGTGTTCTATGCTGTAAGAGACTCTGAGCTTGATATTTGAGTGAGAGGACTGTGAAGCAAAGCTGAGCAGTTCTGTGTGCCCAAACCTCACAACAGGAGTCTCTTTTACCATCAGTGACATCCCACAGAGGCCCTATTATTATAGTATAATAACTGGCTCTTGTTCTTTTCCCTAAGAGAAAACTGTGGCGTAATTTGCTGTTATAAAGGAGTGTTTATAATGGCAAACACATGCCGGATTTCCCTTCCTCTGCACATGTGCCAGTTGCTGCTATTCCCTCTCTCATCACCGATGCCAGGGCTTACCATTGGATGCTTCACCGCCACTCCGACTCGGTGGTAAGTCAATTTAAAACAGCACTAAAAGTCTCCTGGCTAAAAATGCTTAAACTGGGCTAATTTAAAAAAAGGGCAAAAAAGGGAAATGGTTTCTGTCAAATGGCGTGTCTGATCACAAACCCCAAGGAAACTCAGTCGGACCGCTGCTAAACAGAGATGCCTTGTTATTTTATATAATTGCTGAGGTGAAAAAACAATACCCAGCAATTATATATATTATTATATTATACTTCTGAAGAATTTCTTTTGGTGGGTGGTTATAAGAGGAGATGGGGCAGAGCGAGGGCTAAGATGAAGAGGGGTGGGAGGGTGGGGCAGCTGCAAGTTGAGGGGCTAGCTGCACAATCAGGTGAGACTCAGCTAGACCGTGAGGCCAGTTTCTGCTATTGTTTTTTGTTTGTTCATATATAATACAACTTGGGGTTGTGTGTGAAACTTGAATTTTACACACACTCTCAGTGTGGGATGCTTAAATAAACTCCTTGAGCTTTGCTCTCAGGGTTTATGTAGCATCCAACACCTTGGGTGTGTGTAAAATTCTCATTAAGCACACAACCCCATATATTATTCTATGTATAAATCACTCAAGTTTAGCAGGAATGATTCATGGTAAGTTTAAAGAATTTATTTTCTATTTTACTCTGCCATCTCCTCCCTCCCCGCCCCAGAGTAGAGCGCTCCCTCCTAAAGATCCTGCACAAGAGTGCACTGTACTAATATTAAGAGGTACAGTGACCGCATGCTGATTGGCTAAAATCGCATTAGTGGTATATGATACATATGAAATATCAGTTAACCTCTTTACGTGTTGGTTTACAGTGACCCTGCACCTTTGAAGAAGTGTTTCACATATAAAAATGCCAGTTTACCAATTTACACGTTGACTCATGCCCTACACCTCTGAGGAAGTGTTTTACATGTAGAAATGCCAGTTTAGCTTACATGCTGGCTCAGATATTATACCTCAGTAGAATGCCAGTTTATCTGTCTACATGCCAGCAAAGACCTATACCTCTGAGGGAGTGTTTTGCATGTAGAAATGCCAGTTTACCTGGATATATACGGACTCAGATCATGCACCTCTTAGGAAGTGTTTCACATGTAAAAATTCCAGTTTACCAGTTTACATGCTGACTCAGACTGTGCACCTCTCAGGAACTGTTTCACAAGTAAAAATGCCAGTTTACCAGTTTATGTATAGACTCAGACCGTGCACCTCTCAGGAACTGTTTCACAAGTAAAAATGCCAGTTTACCAGTTTATGTATAGACTCAGACTGTGCACCTCTCAGGAACTGTTTCACAAGTAAAAATGCCAGTTTACCAGTTTATGTATAGACTCAGACCGTGCACCTCTCAGGAACTGTTTCACAAGTAAAAATGCTAGTTTTCCAGTTTATGTACAGACTCAGACCGTGCACCTCTCAGGAACTGTTTCACAAGTAAAAAGGCAAATTTACCAGTTTGTGTACAGACTCAGACTGTGCACCTCTCAGGAACTGTTTCACAAGTAAAAATGCCAGTTTACCAGTTTATGTACAGACTCAGACCGTGCACCTCTGAGGAACTTCTGTAGAGGATAAAATGCCAGTTTACCCGATTACATGCTGGCGCAGATGGTGCACCTCTAAGGAAGCGTCTCTAATGTAGAAATGCCAGTTAAGCTGTTACATGCTGGCTCAGATGATGCATCCCTAAGAAAGAGTTTCACATGTAGAAATGCCAGTTAACCTGTTACATGATGGCTCAGACCCTCATGTTGGAAAGTTTTTGATTCCTAATTGTGTGCAGTAAAACCAGGAATGATTAAACCCATCTCATGCCCTTTCAGCTGCCAGAATCCTTTGAAGATGTTGCTGTCTCTTTTTCTAAAGAAGAGTGGAAGATATTAAGTAAACAGCAGGTGGAGCTACACAAGGAAGTGATGGTGCAGAATTACAAAACCATGACATCATTAGGTAAGGGGAGACACAGTCTCAGGGGTGGGTCTGTAGTTGCCATGGAGCATAAGGGCAGCGTATTGGCCTCTCAGTGCAATTTGTTCCCATTTAAATGTGAGGTCATTTTAATTAGGTACAGAAGATAGAAAAAGAAAGGAATTTTGTTTAAAGTGCTTTATAGTCAGGCACGTCAGACCTATAGACTCTGAGGCGGGGCACGTGCCCCCCAGAATTCTCCTTCAAGCACTGCTTCTTGGACTGAGGAAGGCTATGAAAGTGTAATTTGGTATTTTGCCTAGACTTTATTATAGTATGTGCACCCCGACAAGAAATTCATCTGGCATGACATCTCGGTTTACAATACAGGACAGAGACTGGGGAGAATGTGACTAACATTTTAAGTGCACAGGGAGACTGACAAAGTATATAAATGGTTTAGAGAGAGATTGCAGTGAGGCTAAGCACAGTTTCATTTATTTATTTTTCTGTCTAGTTATGTATGTATGTATGTATGTACATTTATTTACCAGGTGGGTGCCCTGGTCCCAGGAACCATTTTCCAATCACAAACTGGGTCATCCAGATGCAACACAATGGGTCATGGCAAAAGTACATACAGGCAAGGCAAGTAACTCAGACTGAGCCAGATGCGATTGGAATAACACAGTACAATGAAATGACAGGGAAATATGAAAAAAAATGATATAGAAAGCCAGCCCAGTGGTGTGGAGGACTGAGGCATCACTGCCTTGCCTCCTGCCATGCCGGTGACCCATGTTCACAGGCGAGTGGGTCACTGGGGGTCGGCCAGGGAAGGAGAGGATTGTGCATCCGGAGGACAGCTCTTCTGAACTCGGGAGGGGTGGGACTGGAGACCGGTGCATGTATAGCCCCTAATAGCAGCTAGGGGCTGGCACACTGGTTCCATGGATGCAGGGGGCAGAGGCGGAGCAGATGCCTGGCATGTTGCATGTGGTAGTGTGCGCAGCTCGGCCATTGGTGCCATTACACACTGCCACGCCGCACTCGGGGAGAGGGAGAAAACTGAGGCAGCCCTTTAAGAATCTGGTTCTAGGTCTTACAGTTCACACCTATGTGTTCTTAACTACAAGTCCAAACTGAGTCCCAGCTACTGTTTGCATTTTTATTTGGGGTGAGTAGGGTGCTTGACAGGCAATCTTTGGTCACCTTAGTTAGCGGTAATGAGCACATTATCCATGACTTTTATGTTCCTACAAACAAACAATAAAACCGCAGGGTAAAAGCTGCCCAGTGTGTAATGCATCCCCAAATCAAGCAACAATACTGAAAGTAACGGAAGCTGTCCTCCAGTCCCACATGGTATGAGGCTTTGGCCTCCGATGACTGAATGAAGCATGCCTTTTAACCTTTTGGGGGAGGGGCCTGGATTCAGGTGTTATAGTGGGGCAGACTACTTAGAGACAAGATGCTTCCACTTGGAAAAGGCCCTGAAAATACCAACAGGTACTCAGGAATGCCTCCCCCACAGGAAACAGAATATTTAAACAGTCCCACATAATCTCACCCCATGATTTAATTACACAGTAACCCAGCAATAAGAATTGTACAAAAGTAAGATAAAAAAAGGGTAATATTTATTGGGGAAAGATGGGAAGGGTTAAGCAGTAATTATATGATAGCACAGTTACACAATTCTCACAATATCCCCACATGTCAATCTCACAATATCTTTAGCCAACTGGCTTATGAGGTTTAGTTCCCCAACATTTCTAAGTCACTCTCTTTCAACCAGTACTGGGTACTACTGTTGTTGAAACAACACAGTCCCAATGCTAGGATAGGCAAAGATATAACCATGCACAGAAAGTTCCAGATTAAAGTGATCACTATTTTTAATTCCCAAAACAGTGCCCAGTGGTCTGATGCTTGTCTTCTGCCCTGGTTGGCCATAATTTAAAAAGTTCTTACTTAGGACTTCCAGTGCCCCTGCAGCCATAGCTAGCTAACTAAAGGTAGTGCAGTGCCAAGGCCCTGATCAAGTGCTCGCAGTCTGCAGACATCAAAGGCCTTGGAAGGCTTCCGCTGGTGAATGATGGTCTCACTGGATGTATCACTGCTGCTGTTCTGCATACAAATGCAAGGTTGGTGGGATCAAGCTATGATGGTCGAGCCTCAGCCTTCCTGGTCTTCACCTCACATGGGGACTTTTCACTTCACCCTTTAGTAGGGCCTTTTCCCTCCACTTCTGCCCAGTGGGGGACTTCCTTGATGAAGTGGCTGGTGGCTAAGGGGTGTCACTCTCACAGTTGACCGCTCTTCCTCTGGATTCTTGGATCCATCAGGAACGCAACTGCTTTAATATAGGCCTGAATGCTTCCATCCCCGGTGTTTGGAGAAATATCCCCATGTGGGAATCAGTCACTCTAGGGCAAACCTGCCCAGCTGCAAACCATGTAGCTTTTTTCCTTCTCGGTCTGGATGTGCACAAATGGGTCATTCATAGCCTCTCTGGTTCCTCTTGCACAGTGCAGTCCTTCCTCACACTGGTTTAATGGGAACTCTCCTCACAGATCTGCCTCTAGACAAATCCCCTGATAAATCTGGCAGGCACTGCTTCTGCAGCTCCTTAAGTAGTTCTGAAGCCTCAGCCCTAATTATTCATTCCAGTCTGAGGGGGAAGTGCCAGCTGCCAAATCCTTCATTCTGGTTGGTTGTCCATTCCGAGGTAAATTCTCATGCAGGCCGAATACAGTTTGCATATCCTGTCCATGAGCTTCCTCTGCCTCCCCATTGGCTGTCAAGGACTCAGACAGCAGGTGTCCTGTGCCCTTTCTCTCAGAAGTTCATTAGGACTTCACTACCCACAAGTTGTATGGCCTTGCAGCCTGACTGGTTACTTTTCTGCACTCCTTAAACTATTCTCCTACACTTCTAGAGATAAAGGTCCAAAAAACATGGTTAGTTATTTCAGGTATTTGGTCCCCATTGGCAGGTCTAGCTGCATGCCAGTGCACTTGATGGCACAGTTCAACAAAGCCCCAGGTACTACAGTTATGTATTTATACATTTCTAAATTGCATCTGTTGTAGGGCTAATAGGAAGAGAAATTCGCTAGTGGACTTTGATAGAAATTTTTTGACAGATCCCCCTTACTGATCCTTTATTTACATGTGTTCTTCCCTGGTGTAGACTTCTTCAGTTGTCAAACTATGGTCACTCATTACATGTTGTGGATGCAAATACCGCAACAGAAAAGTATATTTGAATCAAGTGCGGATTTATTTGCCGTCAGATTCTATGCTTCTATGTTTCTATTTAGAATATGTGACAGATCAAAGGCAAGAAAGAGAGCAAAAGCTCAATTCATTAGTCCTAAAGTTAGTGTACTGTATGTCAATTCATGAATATCATGATATCACACATAATCCTCAGTCATAACCATATACGTTTTGTTTTAATTCTTTGTTTCTTTCCATTCTCTCCAACCAGCTTCCATTTGGACTTGTTCTTCCGGACCTGTCACCCAGCTTTTATGGGGTTTACCTGGCTCTGCTGGTATCCTCTGCCACAGGACATGACCAGAGGTGCAAAATCGTCAGTGCAGAGCCAGCAAGGGACAAGGCAGTCAGCACGCTGCAGTTAGAGTTTTTTCCCTCCATTTTCTCCCTGGGACCCTCGCATATGCAATGTCGCGATGTGTGTGCTCAGCCTATGCAGAGATGCTCATGATGT
Organism: Neoceratodus forsteri; assembly: GCA_016271365.2. Classification (NCBI taxonomy): domain Eukaryota; kingdom Metazoa; phylum Chordata; order Ceratodontiformes; family Ceratodontidae; genus Neoceratodus; species Neoceratodus forsteri. The sequence goes on along the minus strand of CM057449.1, from coordinate 138,152,911 downwards.
CCAGACATTAGGGGGTTACCTTCCCTTTTGTCCCATGTCTCTGACCCTTGATTCCTCCAGGTGGCAGTTAACCTGTGGGACATGCACCCTTCCCCAAGGGAGAAGAGCTATCCTAGGGATGCTCAGTCCTCCCTCTGCTGGCCAGCCCCTGAGCAACCCTGGCTTGTCCCTGAACCTGGGTCACTGGTGCCTCAGCCAGCCATGCTACTGGGCGGGCCCATAACCATACAGTTGACCTTTCCTTGGGAGGAAGGAGTTCAAGGGATTCAACTATAGTGATCACTGCTTTAGCTGGTCAGATCAAATAAGGATTCTCCCCCAGGATGTCACAGTCTATCAATGGCCTCCTTCTGAACTTCAGCATGAGTCTGTAACAGACTGAATTTCTGGTGGTCAGATTCCCTATACTTCAAAAAGGTAACACTATCGATTCTCCGGTTCATTGGCATGATGTAGCTCTAACAGATCAACTTGTATAAGAGTCCTCCAGTAGTTCTTCACACAGTTGGTAATTTACTGCAGTCAGTGGGATTACAGTTGAACGATGCTTTCAAAAGTTAGGTCTTGGCAGCAATTTAGCAGTGCTTTTGTGTGCAGTCAGGCTTTCACATATAAGTGGTTGTCTGATGGTATTTTGCCTTAGGATGACATGGTATGAATTTTTTTTTTTTAGCTTTCTTTATTCACCCCCATGGTCAGAGCATCTCTCAGAGGTGGTCTCTCGGCCTGATGCCTCTACTCCCCTGCCGTGAAGCCTCCTTCCCTCCAGCACCCCCCAGCCAGACTTTCCAGCCCCCCCCCCGTGGGAGGGCCCACCTCTTCTACCTGACGGTCTTTCTGAAATTAGAGGATCCATCCGTTCAGGGGCTCAGTCAGCTGTTGGAGAGTTGGCCCAGAGCTGGGGATGTGGGCGCAGACCACTGGACCCCTTGTTGCCTCCCTAGACCAAGGGAGGGTTTTTCTCTTGTTGGTTGCCCCCGGAGCTCAGATATGTAATGACGTCAGAGGCACTTGCATTCCAACGTCTGCCGCAGCTCCACCCCTACATCTGCGTGTGCTGCAAGTTCCTTGCGCTGCCTCTGACTACCGTCAGCGGCCACCTAGGAGCAGCGCATACCCTGGAACCCTCCCTGGGAAGGGAGAGCAGTCCTCTGGATGCTCAATCCCTTCCCTCCCCTGCCAACGCCTGGTGGTCTGAGTTTCTTCCTGAACCCGGGTCGCCAGTGTGGTGCGAGGTGTGGCACCAGTGTCTCAATCCTCAGCGCCACTGGGCCGGCACATGGTATGACATTTTGATGGTATAATAATCATCACATGTAATATGGCAGTTGCAATAATGTATAGGGTTAAGTAATGGGGTGATGTGTATAACAAGAAGTTTACACACACCCGAGGGGTTATATGCTACATAAACCCCGAGAACGAAGCTCAAGGGGTTTGTAAAAGCATCTAACCCCGAGTTACATCCAGCAGACCTGGGTTTGATTCCCACAATCTCCTTGTGCATACTGTGTGACTCTGAGCAAGTCACTTAACCCCCCCAGTGCTCCCAGGTCGCCCCTGAAAACAGGCATTTGTACCTAGTGGGCCTTACTTGGTTACCAAAGACTAAAAAAAAAAACCCCCAAAAAACACATGCTGGGAGCTGGCTGTGGAGGCAAACTTCTTTTAGCAGCAGTTTCTCCAACAAATGAGGCAAAGACCACAACTGCAGAAACAGGGGATCCCATTTAATGAACAGTTGATAAAAACTGGAACAGTCACTCCCAGGAGCAGTAAAACACAAATAGGTTGCTTTGGACCGTGCAGGTCACATTATAAGCTAATTTATGCTCTAGACTGAGGAGGTCACCTATGAGCAAGTTAATGCAGGTGGCTTCCCATAGCCTAGGTAGTTACAGTCCAAATGCAGGCAGCCTTATCCGCTAATTAGCTCACAGCTATTAGAAATATTGATTATGTTGGGACCACACTGGCCTAATCTGCTCATTAATTGTGTACAGTATATGTTCCTGATCTATCTTTATGCTCTGTCCTAGGCCTCTCTAACTCCAGCTGTAATTATTCGATTTACCTGCTACCCTCATCCATTCGGGGTTGTTGCCCTGGCATGCTGGGTACTGCCTTCCATGCTTGAACCATGCTGTTATCTACCTTCTGCTTGAAATGTAAACCCCTGATGCTCTTGTTTTGACCTTGTTTTTGTCTGATGTTACTGAATGTTCTTGCTACTCATTTTTGCCTGATGTTCTTGAATGTACCTTTGTATTCCCCTGGGTCGCACCTGAAAATAGGCACTTGGTTGTATTGTGTGCTTACCTGGTTAACAAAAGCAAATAAATAAATAAAACTTGTGGCCAAAGCAGGCCTTTTATCACGCTAGCAACAACTTTCCTGTCTTTGATCTGCTTAAACTCCCAGCGAGGAGCACGTACCTCCAGAGGATGGCCGACCTTGCCTAGACCACCCTCTTTGTCCACTTCTCCCTCCATGTCCACTGAGCTCAACCTTCAGAGGAATGGCTGCCCAGACCCACAGCCACCCTCACAGACAAGGTCCTCTTGTGCACACACAGCCCAGGAATAAATAGTACCAGCCAGAGGGTAGACTAGGGCCAGAGGATGTCCAAGACCCCTGGCCCCCTACTAAATCCCCTCACCTCATGCCTTCAGCTCCCCCAATGTGCTTCCTTGCAAGTAGCACTCTTTTCATTCTGTCCTTTCTTAGGGGACCAGATGAGCAGGCTAGCCCAAGACAGGGCTCATGAATCAACGGCCACCACCACCTCCTGTTTTCCGAACTCGCTGGACGGCCAAAGAAACACTAAACGCCCGGCCGCATGGCCGAGCAGGTCACTGTCCCGCCCGACCTCCTCCTCCTTCCCTCTCTCTTTCACTGTCTCTCTCTTCCTCTTGGAATCCCCCTAATTTCCTGTTTCTTCTCTTTTATCCCCTGTCAATTGGGTGCCAAAACCCTGAGTTCCAATCAGGACCAACCACCTAGACGCAAAACCAGCTGTTCCCCCAGTTGCCCTATGGGACATGTAGTCCCAAACTAACTATTTACATCGGCCCCAGTAGGGCTCCAGCTGGCACCAAAACTACAGGAGCAACCGCTTCTTTAAATTTTGGACCAATGGTGGCCATAAAGGTGCAGAATGCAAGGGACCACCATCTTTATTTACAATTATTTATTTAGTTAAGTGGAGCAGCCCTGAGCCTAGCCGACCACAAAACTAGACCCGAGACCACTCCCCTAATCCCTGGGGGCATAGCACACGTCCCAGCACTCGGCCGGCTCCAAACAGTCTGAGACACCATGGGAAAATGGCTGCAGCCACAAGCCGCACCAAAGGAGGGCCTCCAGGACCGACCTCCACTGGATCCACAGGGCACAGTGCCGTGGGGAAGCACTGGAGCTGTAGGCCTCCAAAGGTAAGCCCAATTGAGGGTCTTACACTTGTGAAAACCACTGCACATGACCTTCAAACTTTGAAGAAGCAAGTCCTACAAGCTTGCTTACAAGGAGGACTAGACTATGAGTTCAGGTTATGACATCATCAGTAGCTCTTCACTGAAACTGGCTTTTTTTCAACAGGCAGTGAATTTAGAGTTGTAAAATGACTTGTAACTTTTAAATGTAACTTAGAGATTTCGTTTTTGGTATGAGACTGATTGGGGCTATGGTGATCCAAATTCTGAATGTGCTGATGCCAGAAATTATGACCGGAGACCTTCTATAAGTGGGTACAGCAGAACACTTTTCGCTGGGGACTGCAGCCTCTATGAGTCCGCTGCCTCACCCTCTACTGTGCCAGCTCCCATGGAGCAAAGGATCCCAGACCAAAATGTAGCACAACCCCTTTATTGGGTTACCATTCTGCTATACAGTGGACATTTGGGTGGGGGGGGCACTGAAGTACCTAATACATTTCCTCTCAGTCCACAACAATTACATTCTATCACAGAGGCTGTACATTTAGCTTTGTGAGTAATTAAATAACTTCCCTTGAGGGATTGCATACTGAGGGGATTCCCCCCACAGGAGGTCCATGTTGAAGCCTGCTACCATGATCCCAAGGCATGGGTTGACTGCACTTCTGACAAGGACTTTAGTTCCTTCAGCTGCTTGCTAGAGCTCTATTCAATCCCTCCATACCTCTGAACCTCTCAACATTAAAATGCATAGCACTGACCTTTAAAACTGAGAACAAATGACCAGAATGTGTAGTACATTTTTAAAGCGTAATATGTCTAAGAATAGAGGTCCAATATGTTTATTTTTATTAAGGAATACTTCTGTCAAGTTAGTTCAAAATTTTTATAGGTTCTGAGTCCAGAAATAGCTCTAATATTATGAGGAACATCAGTAACCTTTACAGAGCAAGAGTACATTTGAGTGTTAAAGTCATAGTGCTGTGCAAAATCTATTCCATAGCAGATGAGAGGCATGGATCCTTCTCCAACACTGAGCCAACCACACATGATGACTCACCAGTCACCAAGAGCTTGCCACACTCCCTCAAAACTCCCAACCAATCCAGTCAGGGGGGAGTCTGTAGGCTGGCTAGAGTTAGCCCTTAAAGGTCCATGAACCAACTAGGGAGCTAATCGGGGGTGAGAGGTGCGTGGGGTTACGCGAGGTATTACAGAAGTTGTAATTTTTGTAGAAAAAAGAAGTTTCAAACTCTTGTGTCCATGAGCGATGCCAAGGTAGGGACAGTTATCTCTAAAAACTCAAAACAGTTACTTGAATGGCATGAAAACCATGTATGCCATGAAACACAGTTACCGTGTTATTAAAAATTGCCCACAGTATCAATACCGTGACTTCTAATTCTGTGATATACCATGAAAGTCTCATAATGTGACATTCCCAGTTTTGCCTTTGAACTGTCTGCTGGTCATTTGGCTCGCTGCTTTTTCATGGTTCTGGTTTTCTTCTGGTTGTTTCTTGTGTCTTGTGTTGCTTCTTAATGGTTAACACTTCCTTCCTTCTTGAGATTCATGGCAGCAGGCTAGTGATGAGGCTTGCTTACTTCTGGCTAATGACTTGAGGCTACCGTGCTCATGCCTCTAGCTTCTGGCTGATGACCTAAGGCTAATTTGTTCCTTTCTCTGGCTTATGATTTCCTAGTTACTGGGTCATTTTTTGTTTATGGGTTTTATTTCTACATTTATCTCACTCGACCTGGCTACCAGTCAAACAGTCATCAAATCAATCTTCTACCTCCCCTTTCTCCACATAGGTCAGCCTTATACACAGCAAAAGACTGAAGAAAGGCCTCATTAACTTTGAAAATACAGGAGGTTGCTGTCTTGCTAATTGGCACAAAAAAATACAAGTTACACATCAGTAGCTCAGGCTGTCACCAAGGGATCAGTTTCTAAGGCTTTCTATCAGTTATTCATACTTCAGAAACGCAGAGCATGTTCATTGTAAAACAATTTCAGGATGTATGAAAGTTCACAGTGGTGCAAATGTTTTTACCATGAAAATTTTGAATGATCTGTAATCATGACTACTTTGTATACTATTTGTAACAATTATTTATTTATTTTTACGTCTGTATATGTCAGTTGTGGCTATAAATGGCATGCTCCAAAACGAATACTTTTACTAGCCCAAATGGCAAGTATAACAAAGTTCACATAATGTAAAGGATATAAACATCTGTAATGAATGGATGAATGTATTTAGTTCTGTTTTAGCAGGATAGGAACACGGGGTGTAAACCCGTTTTTAGAATCATCCTGCATACAAACATTATACAAACTTCAATACATACAGGAAATAAAAAATATAGAAAAATAGAAAATGGCAGCAGAACAAGACCATTGATCCATCCAGTCTGCATTGTTTTACCCTATCCTACCCTATGTCTAGTCGGGGTCATTGCCCTCACTCCTCTCACTCTCCCCCTTGCTCCTTACCGTACAGGTTTCTCCATGGGTAACTATTGAGTCTTTTACTCAATCCCAGTCATGTTTGAAACCATTGCTGGTTCTTGCACCCACCCCATCTGCTGGTAGACTGTTCCATGACTCAACTGCTGTATCTGTAAAGTAAAACTTTCTCACATTCCTCCTAAATCTCCTCCACTGCTAACTTCCACTCATGTCTTTTGTGTTCTTGATTCGCCAGTCCTGCTGAATATTTTCTCACTATTTACTTTGTGTGTTCCTTTCAGGAACTTGACGATCTCTATCATATTGCCCCTTTCCCTTCTGGTTTCCAGTGAGTACATGTTCAGGGCCTTAAGATGATCCTCATAGGATCTGCGCAGCTGGCTCTGAATCCCACTCTTTAGTGCACCATCTCTAGCCAGTCTTTGTCTTTTCTTAGGTGGGGGTTCCAGAAATGGGCACGGTATTCCAGACACAGTCTCACCAGTGATTTATAGAGAGGCAGTATACCTCTGTGCTGCTCTCATTGTACCTACTCAATTCTGAATGTTAGTGTAAATTCTGCTCAACTGTAAAGCCTTTTTGTCTGTTCCCACTTGTTTCTACTTTGTCGTTTGATAATGTTTTTGTAGTTCTTTTGCTTGTGACAGCTATTGTAACTCTACCAAGTTGTGCCTGAAAATAGGTGTATTTACACCTGGCATACCCTACCTGCTTATCAAAAACAAACAAACAAATTAATTAATTAATTAATTAATTGTGTCTCTTTTGTTCTGCTGTCAAATCCTCTTCCTACACCCTGCCATATTGATGCCCTGCTATAGACATTGCTAGCTGTAACAAGGCAAATACAGTGAAAACACAATAAGGTACAGTCACATTCAGAAGAAATACATTTCTAAATGGCTGCTTTAAATTGAGCATCAGTGGGTAACTGGAACAATTGAATGGGTAATTTTGTGCTGTGAAGAATCTGCCATGTTTGAAAAGGTAATCTGACCAAACTAATACCTAATTTTTGTTAAAGTAAACCCCCTACCAGGGATTTCCCCTCAGAAAATATTGGGTTTCTGAACAAATTCATTGTTCATATCGGTATCTTGGAACACGTTCATTTATACATTTGAATAAGAAACCAAACCAGATTCTTTCTCTCCTGACAATAAGGGAAGACCAGTTTAAGTTTTTAAGTAGAGAGCAATGGTGAATCTCTCTGGGAGGACCAACAAAACACAGTGCAAACCTAGCTACTGGACCACTCTCTGTTATAAAAAGTACAGTTTTCCTCTTCGTTTTTTTTTTAATTTATACTTTATCCTTCCCAACAGTTGCTTCACCCCTCGCTTGCCCCCCCGACACCTGAGCCCACCCCAATGTGCTACATCAACCCCACAAGCTTACACCCTCATTGTGGGGCCATCCAGGTGATGATAAGTTCCACAGTGCTGCCACTGCAGCTAAGCCCGAGGCTAGCGATTAAGCCAGGAAGTCCAATGGCATGGGTGGGGTCCTTAGAGTTAAGAGTTCCCCCAGAAGGATGTGACATGCAATGACCCCATGACACTGCCCACTGTGCCCCCAGGGAGATGTCAGTGTCTGCCTGCCCCTCCATCTGACCGTGACAAGCTCTGATGATCCCTCCCCTATTTCACCACTAGGGACCAGGCATACCCTGAGTGATGTAACCCCCCCTCCCAGAGGAGGAGGAGAGCAGTCCCTTGGATGCTCATCCTCCTACGTCCCCAGCTGGCCCTCCAGCTGCTCAACTCCACTTCCGAACCTGGGTTGCCAGCTTGGCAAGCAGTTACTCCACCATTCCGCCAGGGGAGCCAGATAGTTTTATTCTTCCATGCCACAATCCATAAAGCCAACATTTTGAGACAAGGAGTTTGTCTCCTCTTCAGGAATGTGGCTGTAAATATTTTTAAAAACATAACAATAAGTTAATAGTATATACTGTCCATACTTTAAATTACATCTTTTAAAGTTAATATATTTTTAGGGCAGCAGTGGGTGTAGCCCCGCAGGCCTCTTGCTATGAAAAAAGGACTCAGCACATTCCTTCCTACCAAACAACATATTGGAGATGCACCACAGTTGCCTCCGCCTCTGCCTCCATGAAGCACTCTGCTTGTTGTCTGCATTGGAGTAGCACTGCACTGTTTGTTATGTGTGGGCGGTCACGGTGGAACATGCACACTCTGCCATGTCCAAGATGGTTGCCAAACTGCATTGCACATGCGTGACTACCAGCAGTACAGTGCAGCAGCCATCTTGGTCATGGTGTACCATGTTGTGTTACGCGGTGACCGCCAATTTCGTTTTTTTTTTTAATTATACATATCCTCCCAAACCAACCCTCCCTCTTAGCACCCCCCTAGAAACATAATAGTGACACTGGGAGTGCCTAATCCTCCAGTGTCATGATCGTGATCCCACATGACTGCCGATTTTATTTTTTTTAATTATGCATATCCCCACCACCTGACCCTCCCTCTCAGCTGTCACTGGATGTGCCCAATCCCCCAGTGTTGTGATCGTGTTACCTGTGACTTTTTTTAAATATATGTTTTTCTGTCCCCTCACCTGACCCTCCCTCTCAACACCCACCACCCCAGATCCCCCCCAAAACAGAACAGTGACACTGGGGATGCCCTATACCCAGTGTTGTGATCGAGAATCCTCAGTCCTGATTTCTTTCTTTTTTTACTTATAAAAAGGAAAACATCCATTTGATGTCTTTTGCAGCCATTCCTGAACCCCGTACCCTCCCAAGCCCTTACTTACCCATCAGTGGTCCAACACCATAATCCTCTCTGGACTGCAGACTCATCTTCACTCTCCAAAGCTGAACCATGAACTGAAAAAACAGGTATGCGGTTCAATGTGTTTCAATGGGGTTTTGAACTTAGTGGCATAACTTGGGAATTTTTGCATATTTTTGGCCCAAATTTTCAACATGCCTTTTTTGGGACCCTGCATCATGAACAGTTGCACTGACATTAGGCAAATCTGTCCTGAAAGGTGATTTTGCAGTCCCTGCATGAAATCACCTATAACCCCAACCCACCTTTTTTGTTACTCAGCAAGGCAACAACCACAATTGGCAGAAAAGGTATCACCCCTGGCCTTAGGGCGACACCTGGCTCAGGCATCTCAGAGGCTGGGGGAAGAGCACAAAACAACATTTCTATTTTTAACCAGGTCTGGGGGAGAGGTGCCAGGGCAATGGTGTGTCTCCTATCTGTGGGGGTCCCATATACTCACTCAGGTACTCAGAGATGGATTGTCCACAACCAGAAATAGGGATTTTACTGTATGGCTTTTATTCCTGACAGAGTGTTGACAGAAATTATGGTGGTGCCCCCAGGGCTTGTAGCTGTACAACGCTGATGGCACATTGGAAGCAGACAAAAACAGGCAATACTGAGACTTCTTAAAAGAACATTCCCCACGGACGTCCAGCCCTTTGTTCAGGGAACCCTGGACTTACCAGTGCATTTATAGTGGATCTTGCCACAGCACGAAGTTGAGCACTGCTAGGTGAACTAAGTTAACACCTTAGACCATTCTTTGTAACCAGTTAGGTCTCCTTGAAACCAAAAGTGAATGGTCAGTTCACTGTGGCCAAAGCTAGACTCTCTCTGCCATTACCTGTAGGAAAAAATAGGATTCCCTAGCTAGACAGGGTCTACAAGAGACATTCTTAAAGCACAATCTTTGTGCCATGGTCCTGAGTACCTGTATCCTAGCCATCTTGGGCTCCTAACAAGGTGTCAACCAACCCACATTTGAACGACAAATGAACCTTGAACATACAGCAACTCGTGCCCCCAAGGCATTTGTTAAGAACACTTGGAATTCGTAGATCTCACATAAACTCTATAACTGTTAGGTTTGTACACACACCACCTCAGCATTCTGGGCAGTTCTGATAGCTCTCACCGTCTTTTAGGGGCTGCCCCAAAGTACTCACTGAACCATCCGTCCCATTCTTCCTTCTGTGAAAACTCTTCAACCCCCTTGAGGCTTCACAGGATGTGGTACATAGATACATAGATACATAGACAGTGTCGGCAGATAAGGGCCTATGGCCCACCCAGTCTGCCCATTTGAGCTTGTAAGTTCAGTTTGTTTTCCTAGAAGTCTGTTGCCCCTTACCCCTGACCTCCAGAATTCCTTTATGTCTATCCCATGCATTCTTAAATCCCGTGATTGTTTCAGCCCCCACCACTTCCTCTGGCAGGGTGTTCCACTTGTCCACCACCCGTTCTGTGAAGAAATTCTTTCTCATGTTTCCTCTGAATCGTCCTCCTCCAACTTCATCCCATGCCCTCTTGTCCTGGAAACATCTTTTTCGCTTAAAATAGTGTTTTCCTGCACCCTGTTCCTCCCTGTAAGATACTTGTATGTCTCTATCATATCACCTCTCTCCCTCCTCTCCTCCAGGGAGTACATGTTCAGTTCCTTCAACCTGTCTTCATAGGACTTGTGATGCAATCCATGCACCATCTTTGTTACCTCCTCTGAATCTTCTCTACCCTGTCTATGTCCTTACATAGGTATGGTCTCCAGAACTGTACACTGTACTCCAGGTGGGGCCTCACTAGTGTCTTGTATAGCGGAATTATGACCTCCCTTTTCCTGCTGGTGATGCCCCTGCCTATACATCCCAGCATCCTATTTGCTTTACCTGCTGCCTTGTCACACTGTTTCCCTACCTTGAGGTCATCAGAGATGACAACCCCAAGATCCCTTTCCTGCTTGGTAGTCACAACATCCCACAAAACTGGCCTCTGGTTACTGCACTAAGGCAGAAAAAATCTAGGCGTCTTTCCCTCTAACAAGTGGCCTTCGGCAAAGCACCATTTGCTTGTAGAACTCTCAACTCCACTCCATACCCTGACTCACTGAAGTCAAGCAACAGCACAGCACTGTGGCTTATGCTGCTGCTAGGGTTCTAAATTCCATGACATCATCCCCTGCCCCAACAGAGCTGAGCAGGTGGTGATGTAATGTTTTACAGAGAGTGTTTAAACCCTCTGACACAGCCCAGGCTATCTGCCTGATCTAAAACTGATGGGATCCTAGTAACCCCACACACTGGCTGGTTACACACCTTTTGGGCAGAAGTTGAACATTTTCTCTGCCCTTGTTCATGGGGGGGGGGTCATAAGAAGGCCATGTTGAATATTTGATATAAAAATATCAAAAATAATAAAGTTATGAGCCTGCATTGAATTTTGTGAACACAGGCTCATAACTTTGGTAATTTTTAATAATTTTACCCCACATTTAGCCATATCTTTACAGCACCTCACGAATGTGACAGCTGTCATTTTTCAAATCCTGCCCAAAATGTTTTTCATATCCTGAAAGGTGATTTTGGGGTCCCTGTACAAAATCACCTTTCAGACAGGAGTTGAATATTTTCTCTGCCCTTGTTCTTAGAAACATAGAAACATAGACTTTGATGGCAGATAAGGACCGCTAGGCCCATCTAGTCTGCCCATTTCCCTACCTACAGGATAGGCTGCAGATCCTAGTTAACCAACAGCCTATATCTTCCTGCCCCCCACAAGAATTGCCTTATGTCTGTCCCATGCATTCTTGAATTCTTCCACAGTTTTAGACCCCACAACTTCCTCAGGAAGGCTGTTCTATGCATCCACTACCCTCTCTGTGAAATAATACTTCCTCACATTGCCCCTGAACCGCCCTCCTTCTATCTTTAAATTGTGTCCCCTTGTTCTTGCAAGTCTCTTTTTCTGAAAGATGCTACCTTCTTGGACTTTGTTGATTCCCTTGAGGTACTTGAAAGTTTCTATCATGTCCCCCCTCTCCCGTCTTTCCTCAAGGGTATACATATTAAGCTCCTTTAGTCTCTCCTCATACGGCTTCTCTTGCAGACCCTGCACCATTTTAGTTGCCTTCCTCTGGACTGCCTCTATCCTGTCTATGTCCTTGCGGAGATGGGGTCTCCAGAACTGGACACAGTATTCCAGATGGGGTCTCACCAACTGTCTGTACAGAGGGATAACAACTTCCTGTTTTCTGCTGCTGATGCCTCTCCCTATACATCCCAGTATACCCCCAGCCCTCCCTACTGCCTTCTCACATTGCTTGCTAACCTTAAGGTCAACTGATATGATTACCCCCAGGTCCCTTTCCTGTTTTGTTGTTGTTACTACCTCCCCACCCATTGTGTATTCTTCCCCTGGGTTCTTGTTTCCCAGGTGCATTATTTTGCACTTTTTGCATTGAATCCTAGCTGCCATACGTCTGACCATTCCTCCAACCTTGCCAAGTCCCTTTTCATCCTTTCCATGCCTCCTTGTGTATCAACCCTGTTGCAGATCTTTGTGTCATCTGCAAAAAGGCATACTTTTCCTTCCAGTCCTTCTGCAATGTCACTGATGAAGACATTAAAAAGGACTGGACCCAATACTGAACCCTGCGGTACCCCACTAGTAACCGCCATTTCTTCAGAGTGGACTCCATTTACAATTACCTTCTGTGTCCTGTTGTCCAGCCAATGTTTTACCCAGGCTACCACCCTGGGACCCACTTCCAGGCTGGTTAATTTTGACTAATAATCTTTTGTGTGGGACTGTGTCAAATGCCTTGCTAAAGTCTAGGTAGGCCATGTCCACAGCCCCTCCGTGGTCTACTACTTTGGTCACCCAGTCAAAGAAATCTCTTAGATTCGTCTGACATGACCTTCCTGCTGTGAACCCATGCCGCCTTGGATCCTGTGCGCCACTGACCTCTAGGTACTCAACTATTCTTTCCTTCAGAAGTGACTCCATCACTTTCCCTACCACAGAGGTCAGACTGACAGGTCTGTAGTTTCCTGCCTCTGTCTTGGTCCCACTTTTGTGAAGGGGAATCACATCCGCCTTCCTCCAGTCCTCGGGCACCACACCATCCTCCCATGATTTATTAAAAAGAGTAGCCAGTGGTTTCACTAGTTCCTTCCTTAATTCTTTTAGAATTCTGGGGTGAATTCCATCAGGACCCATTGCTTTGTCCTCCTTCAGTTTTAGGAGTTCTTGCAGAACCCTTTCTTCTGTGAAAGGACTGGGATCGACCCCCCTATCAAGAGTGCTTCTGTTAATTGGATTAGGCACTTCCCCCTCCTCTTTTGTGAATACTGAGCAGAAATATTCGTTCAGTATTCCTGCTTTTTCACTGTCCCCCTCTGCCCACCCACCGTTCATTCTATTCAGCCTCACTATCCCTCCCATTGTCTTTCTACGCTCACTGATGTACCTATAAAAGGTTTTATCCCCCTTCTTAACTGAGTTGGCTATCTTTTCCTCAGTTTGGGCCTTTGCTATTCTGACTTCCCTCCCTGCTTCTTTCTGCCTTAACTGGTACAGCTCTCTGTCCTGCTCCTTCTGTGTTTCCTTATACTTCCGGAATGCTATCTTTTCTTTCTGACTTTCACAGCCACTCTCTTGAGAACCATAGTGGCTTTTCTTTCATTTTGATTTGTTTATTTGCTTCACACAAGGCGTGTTGCCTCTATGATGGCAGTTTTGATAATTCCCCATTGTTGCTCCACACCTCCTTCTAGCCTGTTTGCTAGTGCTTTTCTGAGGCACTCTCCCATCTTGCCAAAGTCAGCCCTCCTAAAGTCCAGTACCCTCACTTTTGTATGGCTTGACTCTGTAGCTGAGTTTAACGTGAACCACACTGTTTGATGGTCACTTGTCCCCAGATGGCAACCCACTTCTAGATCTGAGATCCTCTCACTGCCCCCATTTGAGAGTACGAGGTCTAAGATTGCTCCCTCACGAGTGGGTTCCGAAACTAGCTGTCTAATGCCTGCCACCTGTAGGGCGTCAAGAATGGCCCTGTTTGGATGTGGCTGCAGCAAATGTGCTCCAGTTAACATCTGGCATATTCAGGTCTCCCATCAACAGTATCTCCTTTCTCTGCCATTCTAAGAATGCCTTCCATCATATCCTTGTCCATTCCTTCCCCTGACATGGGGGTCTGTACACAACCCCTGTGTGGATTGTGGTGCCCTTTCCAGTCTCCAAGGTGACCCACAGTGCCTCCTCTCCTCCCTGTTTACTCTTTTGTTCAGTTGCTTTTATCCCTTCCTTTACATAGAGTGCTACTCCTCCCCCTCTTCTCCCCTGCCTGTCTCTCCTGTAGGTTATGTACCCTGGTATGTTAACATCCCAGCCATGGTTCTCTGTGTACCATGTTTCTGTGACTGCTACAATATCCAGGCATCCCTCTTCCATTAAGGCCACCAGCTTAGGAAGCTTGTTGCCCAGACTACGGGCATTGGTACTCATTACCCTCCATTTCCTGATGGCCTTACCCCTTTTTGCCCCATTCCTGTCCTTCTTGCCTTTGTCACTTTCTCCATTTACCCCTGCCCTTCTCCCTATCGACACCTCCATGTTGGTGTTTGCCACACTTACTGCGTGATTGTTTGGGGGCTGGATTTTCCTGCTCCTTTCCAGTGCCTCCCCTTGGCTAGTTGAAAAGCTTGCCAATGAAGCATTTAAACCTATCACCTAGGATCCTGGTTCCCTCCCGGACAGATGCAGCCCATCATGCCAGTATAGGCTTGCATCACTCCAGGTGGACCCCAGTCCCCAATGAAGCCAAATCCTGAGCTTCACACCAGTTTTTCAACCACTGATTGAATCCCATGGCACGGAACACCTCAGCCTCTCCTATGCCATAGATGGTAGCACCTCCGAGAAGGTTACCGTATGCTACTTGACCAAGACCCTCCCAATTCCACAAACTCTTCCTGCACTTCTCTGATCCCTTCTTAGCCAGGTCATTTGTCCCTAGGTGGACAATGACATCCAGCTCCCTCCCTGTGCAGCTGTCTCCGCAATCCTGAGGATTCACTCCTGTCCCTCCAAGCCATGGCGCCAGGCAGGCACCTTCCCTCCCTCCCCTTCCTTGCCCAGTTCTACCTTCCTAACAATGGAGTCCCCACCAGGAGTTGTTTCCTCCCTGCAGGGTCCCTGCCACCCTCCTGTGGGTCTCCTTTGGAGGTTCCCAGCATCCTCCTTGGTCTCCACTGTAGGTGCCTCCATAGAGGAACCACACTTTGCCAAAATGGCATAGGAATTGTGGAGAGGTACAACTGGAGAGATGTGCCTCTGTTCCACCACCCTCACCCTCCCTGAGCCACTGTGGTCCAACCACTCCTCTTTCTTGGCAACCTCTGAGGCAACGGCAGTGGCACTGGTGGTCCCTGGATGGAAGAGGAGGTCCCACAAATCCTGGCCAACTCAGCTTGGAGATGAGCAACCTCCTCCTCAGCCCAGAGAGGTGCCTGCAGATGGGACAACACCGATCCTCCAGAACATCTCTCGAAGACTGCTGCTCCATAGCCACTGCACTGCACCACTCCAATCATGTCTTATTTCTGGCCCCTTAACTGTTTGCAATCCTTACTCTTTCCTCTGTTTTTTTTTCTCTCTCCTTACTTTCTGCCTGTGTGCCTTTAAGCTCCTGATTGTCCTGTTCTGAGACAAGAATATCCTATATTTCTCAGTAGACCACTTACTTGTTCAGAGGCAGACCTCCAGCAGCTAGAGGGGCCGGAGAGCTACTCTTGCCCTTCTAGGATGGTGGGTCCTTGGTGGTTCTGTGATCACTACTTCCTGCCCCTAAACAGGAAGTTCCTGTTGTCAGTCAAACCTGTGCCTATAGAAATAGAACTAGCTTTGGGTGGAGGGAGGGAAGGAGGGCAATATAGTACCAGGAGAGAAGTTCAGTCACACAGCAGTCATTTCTCCTGGTGTCTTCTGCCAAGCTATTAGCAGAATCTTTCTAAGGTGGTCTTTAAATGTAGCTTCCTTCTAGCTAAGCCATGCCCCCTACTTACCAGATCTTTCTACAAGTAATTTAAACCTCACAGCAGTTAAGTCCTTTCAGTCACCTGAGATTTACACCTAGATGACTTTTCAGTTACCCATTCAGTACAGTTAACCCAAACACACACTTTTTTTTTTTTTGTTTTGTATGTTAGTTTTTTTACCCTAAATTAAAGGTCCAATACAAAAGTTCTTCTACTTTAGTCCCAGCAGAGAAGTTCAGTCACACAGCAGTCTTTTCCCCTGGTGTCATCTGCCAAGCTATTCTTGAGGTGGGGTCATAAGAAGGCTATGTTCTAAATTTGGTATAAAATATATATTTTTTAAAAGTTATGAGGCTATGTTGAATTTTGCAAATGCAGGCTCGTAAGTCTGGTAATATTCAATATATTTACCCCAAATTTTCAACACCGCCATTTCTTTATAGCACCTCGTGTATGTGACAGCTGTCATTTTTCAGCTTCTACTCAAAATGTGTTTTTGCGTCTTGAAAGTTGATTTTGCAGACCCTGCACGAAATCACCTTTAGAGTGGGAGCCAAACATTTTCTCTGCCCTTCTTCATGAGGCACGGTCATAACAAGGCTATGTTAACAATTTGGTGTAAAAATATCACAAAACAAATTTATGAGCCTACATTACATTTTGCAAATGCAGGCTTGTAACTGGTAATTTTCAATATTTTTACCTCATATTTCTTGGCTGCAGCCCTGTCGGCTCTGGCCAGAATTTGTTTTAAAATGGAGTGGATAAATTCTTCATTTTGTCTATTTTCTTGTACTCTTATGAATGTTTGCCCACTTCTCTTTATACAATAAATCATAAACAGCCTTCCTTGGATGGTCTGGGCAGGGCAGTGTGTCACCTAGTGATGCACCATGAGGTGGATGACATCAATACGTCTGTATCTCAAGCTGTCTGGTGCATGTGTTTCTTGCTCTTACAAAGCAGGACAATTTGGAGCAATTTGGCCCTGTAACAGGGGCAGCCACAGCACACGGAGACTAGAAGGACGTGTCCTAAGCTTTAGGTGAGTTTACTCGAACACCACTTTTTATAGACCAAGATATAGATAATTACTAAATGATAGTAAAAAAGCGTTTTATTTCTCTTTTAGTGAAAACTGAGAGGCAATAAGAAAAGTGAGCAGACTTTTTTTGTGTGTGTGATGGTAAATGCAACGGATAACAAATATGTTGAAATTAACCACAGCACACCTATTTCTAGGTTTTAGATATATGAAAGAGTTAGGAAGTAAAGGCATATGATTACTACAATAGAAGTGTTTCTGAATGAACATCTGGAGTAACTTAAAGGTACATTTTAAGGGGTTCAGTTTCTCTTCAAGATTAGTTATTAAGTGTTTTGTTAACATAAGACATGAGTTGTTTCTTGTTCTCCTTATTACCTCAGATGATAAACTAAGGAATGTTATTAACATTAAGAACACAACTGAATTGGACAGTTAAAGTGGAACCAGATGAATAAGTGTTTGATAAAAACACATTTTTAAATAATTTAATCTTTTATTTGTTGTAGCAAAAAAAAAATACTTCATTTGCATTAATTATAGATTGTTTATGATTTACTGTATTAAGAGAAGCAGAAGTACATTCACAAGATTGCAAGAAAATATGCAAAATTGAGAATTTATCCACTCCATTTAAAAACAAAATATTAACTTTAAAAGATATAATTTAAAGTATAGGCTATATATATATATATTGTATACTGTCATAGTTATGTTTTTTAAAATTATTTAGTTACATCCCTGAAAAAGAGACAGAGTCCTTGTCTCAAAACGTTGACTATCAATTGTGGTATGGAATAATAAAACTACACTTTTTATAACTGAATGGTCTAGTTTTTTTGTCCTTGAACTTTTGCATTTTCTGGAACACTGGACGGCACCATTGAAGGTTTTGTATTAAAAGATAAAGTTGGACTCTGGATATAGACACAGTTTAAAAGTATTATTTTAGCCAGTAACACCTCTGTGGAAAACTTAAAATTAGCATGTTATGCCTAGTCATTGCTGTTTCATTCACAGCATAGTGAAATCTACAGTCTGTCCCAAAGTAATCCATATTACCCATGAAGCCTTGCATAGGCTTGATAGGGAGCTGTGTGTCACATTGATTAGGCTTGTGGGTTCAGAGGTTTAACTCGGAATTAGAATATAAAATAAACTAACAAGTGAAAAATTATGCTTAGTGCAGATTTTAACTCTGGAAGCAGCATTGCAGGGTATGTTAGAACCTTAATTGGGTGGTCAAAACGATTGTCAGTCACCTTTAAATTACGTCTTTCGTCATCTTAGAACTCAACTGTCATTTGTTCCAGGTAGTTGAAAATTTGCAAATATACTCATTGTAGCAGGATCTTAGCTCTTGCCAAAGTTGGGAGAAACTGATTTAGTAGTTTGCATGTTGGGGAGAAGCAAAAAAATTAAAGGTTTACTGAGATGCAATTTATGTCAGCCTAAAACAGAAAAAGGGTAAAAATTTGAAACATAGAAACATAGAATTTGATGGCAGATAAGGACCGCTTGGCCGACCTAGTCTGCCCATTTTCCTACCTGATGGATAAGCTGCAGATTCTAGTTAATCAACAGCTTACTTCCTCCTAACCCCCACTAGAATTGCCTTATGCCTGTCCCATGCATTCTTGAATTCTCCCTCTGTTCCTGATTCCACAACCTCCTCAGGAAGGCTGTTCCATGTATCCACAACCCTCTCTGTGAAGAAATACTTCCTCACATTACCTCTGAGCCGTCCCCCTTCTATCTTCAAATTGTGTTCCCTTGTTTTTGCACATCTCTTTTTCTGAAAGATGCTACCCTCTTGGACTTTGTTGATTCCTTTGAGGTATTTGAAAGTTTCTATCATGTCCCTCCTTTCTTCGAAGCTATACATCTTTAGTTCCTTTAGTCTTTCTTCATATGTCTTCTGATGCAGACCCTGCATCATTTTGGTTGCCCTCCTCTGGACAGCCTCCACCCTGTCTATGTTAATGCGGATCATCCAGGGGATGCACCCTACGTGCTGTAGTTTAGATCCGAGTCCTACCTCCCTGATTTTGGGTTGTGTTGAGATCGTCGGCCCATTTCTTGCTCAAATAATCTGGTGCTCCTTAGAATTGGGTGAGTTTCCTAGCTCCCTAAAGGAAGCTGTGGTGACTCCCCTTTTGAAGAAGGCTTCTCTGGACCCAGATATTTTTGCCAACTACAGACCTATCTCTAACCTTCCCTTTATTGAGAAAGTTATTGAGAAGGTAGTGGCAAACCAGCTGGAGGACCATTTCACCATCCATAGTATCTACAAACCTCTCCAGTCTGGTTTTCATAAGTGGCATAGTACTGAGAGTGCTCTGGTTCGGGTGCTCGGTGATCTCTTGATGGCGAGAGATTGGAGGAACCATTCTATCTTGGTTCTCCTTGATCTCTCCTCAGCCTTTGACACTGTAGACCATGGGGTTTTGCTCGAGCATCTGGAGTCCATCTGTGGACTGTCCAGTACAGTGCTCAGATGGTTTTCATCTTTTCTATCTGGGAGAACACAGAGAGTTGTGTCGGGGAATTTTTCCTCTGACCCTTTTCCTCTGCAGTGTGGTGTCCCTCAGGGCTCAGTGCTTCCCCATGTTGTTTGCAGTGTACATGCTGCCCCTCGGAGACATTGTAAGATGGTACGGGCTGAGGTTTCACTGTTATGCTGGTAATACCCAGCTCTACCTGTCTTTTGGCCCCGACCAGGTTAGTGCTCTCTCGGTATTTAATAGCTGCCTCGCTGAAATCGATGAGTGGATGAATGCAAGCAGGTTAAAGTTGAACGCCGGTAAGACTGAGGTTATGGCTGTGGACCTGGGTCATGGGACAGGGGGATTGGGGTCTGGCCAACCCTCTGGCTTATTGCTGGGGGGGATCAGATCCTTACCTCTGAACGGATGCGTAACCTGGGAGTGGTACTTGACAATGGGCTGACCCTTCGTCATCAGGTGTCAGCAGTCATTAAGTCTGCATTTTACCATCTTAGGAGCATTGCCAGGGTGAAGCACCTTGTTCCGTCCAGTGATTTATCTGTGTTGGTTCATGCCTTTGTGACCTCACGCCTTGACTACTGCAACTCACTGTACTTGGGGCTTCCTGGGGTTGATATCCACTGCTTGCAGTTAGTGCAGAATGCTGCTGCAAGGTTGTTGACAGGGGCATCTAGAAGGACACATATTACCCCTGTGCTGCGCGATCTGCACTGGCTGCCTATACAGTGGCGGATCACCTTTAAAGTAGGTCTTTTGACCTTCAAAGCCCTGCACGGACTGGGCCCCGACTACTTGAAAGAGCTTTTGATTCCTTACCGCCCTGTACGACAGCTCCGTTCAGCCGACAAGGGGTTGCTAGAGGTTCCGAGGGTTACATTGAAGTCTTCTGGGGCCAGGGCTTTTGTGTTTGTGGCCCCAACCCTCTGGAATTCTCTGCCTTGCTGGCTTAGGGAATGCACGACTGTGGAATCCTTTAAGCAGGATTTTAAGACACTTTTGTGGAGTAAGGCATTTATGAATTGATGTTGCCGAGAATATTGATTTTATATGTGTATTTTTGCTTTTAACATTCATTTGTACAGCGCCTTTGTGCTTGAAAGGCGCTTAGTAAATAAAGTTTTCTTATTATTATTATTATGTCTTTGTGGAGATGGGGTCTCCAGAACTGTACATAGTATTCCAGATGTGGTCCTACCAACTGTCTGTACAGAGGGCCAACAACTTCCTGTTTTCTATTGGTGATGCCTCTCCCTGTGCATCCCAGTATCCCCCCAGCCCTCCTTACTGCCTTCTCACATTGCTGGCCCACCTTTAGGTCATCTGATATGGCTACCCCCAGGTCCCTTTCCATTTTTGTTATTGTCAGTATCTCACCCCCATTGTGTACTCTTCCCTGGATTTTGTTTCCCAGGTGCATTACTTTGCACTTCTTTGCATTGAATCTAAGCTGCCATACATTTGACCATTCCTCCAACCTTGCCAAGTCCCTTTTCATCCTTTCCACCCCACCATGTGTATCAACCCTGTTGCAGATCTTTGTGTCATCTGCAAAGAGACATACTTTCCCTTCCAGTCCCTCTGCAATGTCACTTATAAAGACATTAAAAAGGACCGGCCCCAGTACTGAACCCTGTGGTACCCCACTAGTTACCCTCCTTTCTTCACTGTGGACTCCATTTATTATTACCCGCTGTGTCCTGTTGTCCAACCAGTGTTTTACCCAGGCTACCACCCTGGGACCCACTCCCAGGCTGGCTAATTTGTTTATCAGTCTTTTGTGTGGGACTGTGTCAAATGCCTTGCTAAAGTCTAGGTAGGCCATGTCCACAGCCCCTCCCTGGTCTACTGCTTTGGTCACCCTGTCAAAGAAATCAATTAGATTTGTCTGACTTGACCTTCCCGCTGTGAATCCATGCTGCCTTGGGTCCTGTGCCCCACTGGCCTCTAGGTACTCAACAATTCTTTCCTTCAGAAGTGATTCTATCATTTTCCCTACCACTGAGGTCAAACTGACAGGTCTGTAGTTTCCTGCCTCTGGCTTGCTCCCACTTTTGTGAAGGGGAATCACATCTGCCCTCCTCCAGTCCTCAGGTACCATCCCATCCCATCCTCCCATGATTTATTAAACAGGGCAGTCAGTGGTGTTACTAGTTCTTCCCTTAGTTCTTTTAGAATTCTGGGGTGAATGCCATCAGGCCCCATTGCTTTATCCACCTTCAGTTTAAAGAGTTCTTTTAGAGCCCTTTCTTCTGTGAAAGGACTAATATCAACCCCCCAATCCAGAGTGCTTCTATTGACCGGATTAGGTATTTCCCCCTGCTTTTCCATTGTGAATATTGAGCAGAAGTATTCGTTCAGTATCCCTTCTTTTTCACTGTCGCTCTCTGCCCAACCACCTTCCTCTTTGTTCAGCCTCAGTATCCCTGCCTTAGTCTTTCTTTTTTATCCCCCTTCTTAACCGAGTTGGCTATCTTTTCCTCAGTTTGGGCCTTTGCTATTCTGACTGCCTTACCCGCTTCCTTATGCTTTAACTGGTACAGTTCTTTGTCCTGCTCCTTCTGTGTTTTCTTATACTTCCTGAATGCTGTCTTTTTTTCCCTTACCTTCCCCGCCAGTGGTAGTAGAGGTAGATAGAGTGAGTGAGGGGCTACTAGCACTGAAAGCAGAGACATCCCCAAAACTGGACGGTATACACACACACAAGGGTACTGAAACAGCTAGCAGAGGAGCTCACTGGGCCACTGGTGGACCTCTTCAATGGATCCCTGGAGTCAGTGGTGGTGCTGTAGGACTGGAGAACAGCACATGTGGTGCCTCTCCACAAGAGTGGACCCAGGGATGATCTGGGGAACTATAGACCGGTCAGTCTGATATTGATCGTGTGCAGACTCATGGCGATCATACTTAAGTAGAGTTTTTTTTGTTAGTTTGTTTGTTTTAAGGTATGGCTCAGTAGAGGTTATTTCAGCTAGGATCTTCCATAATGGCAAAGATATGGAACTTGCTGAATACCCATCATCATACGACATGCCTTCCTACCTCCCTAAGGGTCCAAAAGTTACAAACTAATTGACAATTTTTCCTTCTCATTTGCTAAATCTTATAACATTTTATAGCATCCTGAAAGGGGGACCATGTTAAATCAAATATATCTTTCTGGTCATTTCTCATATGATAAATATATTCCAGTGCCATTGCATCCTTCATAAAATTAATCCATGTCTGTACCATAGGTGGGCTGGAGTCTTTCCACTTAAGTAGGATACATTTCCATGCAATGATCATTGCAACTGTATAGAATATTCTCAGATAGTTTGTCGAAGTATCTGAGAAATTAAAAACCAACAGTAAAGTTGCCATTGGTGTAAATTGCACTTTCTGTTTACTATATCTGTTCAAATATTCAAAAATTTCTGGCCAAAAGTTTGACAAGTTGGGACATGCGTGAATTAAAGGTATTAAAGTACTTGATGTACATCCACACCGTGGACAGCTAGAGCTAATTATAGAATTAACTGCATGTAGTTTTGATGGAGTAAAATATACTCTATGAATTGTGTTATGTTGTATCTGCTGCATTTTGGATGTTTTTATATTAATAAATGGGGATTTTAGTATTTCTAACCATAAGGTGTCAGTTATATTAATCCCTAACTTTTGTTGCCATTTATTTTTTAATTTTTTCATATGGTCTTCTATATAGTTATTTAATATTCCATAAAATGCAGCAATTAATTTCTTGTTACTCAACCTGCTGTAAAGCATATCAAAAAGAGATGAATTATCATATAGCGTACATGTACCGTTTATATGTTTCAAGTAAGTTTTAAGCTGTAAATACGGAAACAAATTGCCCTCCTGTAACTGATATTCTTGCTTTAATTGATTAAACATTTTCATTTTATCTTTATTAAACAAATGATGAAAGTGTGTTAAACTTTTTTCAGACCATTTTTTGTAAGTGTTAACACTTATGAACATATCATGTGATGGATTACCATATATTGGTGTATTTTGTGATATCCTTATCTTGTGATTAATTATTCTGTGTGCACAATACCATGCATTAATTGCAGTGGCTGTAGATTGATTCTTTATGTATTTATAATTACTTCTTTAATACGCTTATTGTCCGGAATGAACAAAGTGTTTTTAAGCTTTATCTTGCAAGATTCTTGTTCCATTTTGGTAGCAATTGATCTCTCAGAATCTTTCATCCATTGCCAAATTATTGAGCACTGAGTAGCTATGTAATATTTATAAAAGTCAGGGAGTGCCATTCCTCTTTGAGTTTTAAACTTTGTTAATGTGTTATAGGCAACTCTCAGATGCTTATTTAACCATACAGATCTAGTTACTGTCTTCCGAATCTTTGAAAAATACATTTCTGGAAGATGCAATGGGATATTCTGGAATAAATATAAAAATTTCGGCAAAACATTCATCTTTATAACATTAATGCAACCAAGATTTGTTAATGGTAAGGTATTCCATCTTTTTAGTTCTCTTTCCATATTTAATAACAAAAGGTCATAATTCTGTTGATTAATTTCATTTAGATTACAGGAAATATGTATTCCTAAATATGAAATATTCTGTATAGCATTACATTTATGAAAAACTGGAGAGTTATCTTTACTCGCTAGTTTGGACGACATCAAATATGATTTTTGCCAGTTAACAGTGTAGCCTGATACTTGACCAAAAGATTCCATAGTTTTATCTAGTATTTCCCATGACTTTTGAACATCCGATAGATAAAACAAGGAATCATCAGCATACAAACTAATCTTGTGTTCTTTATTTGAGCAAAGAATACCTTTAATATCTTGATTATTTCTAACTAAACAAGCTAATGGTTCCATAACTAGTGTTAAGTAGAGGTTGTTAAGGTACATAGAGGAGAATTATCTCCAGGATGAGAGGCAACATGGGTTTGTGGGAGGAAAATCCTGTCAAACAAAGCTGATTGACTTTTTTGACTGGGTCACCAGGGCAGTGGATGGGGGCAAAGTAGTAGATGTCATTTACCTGGACTTTAGCAAACCCTTCAGTTCTGTGCCTCATAAGAGGCTAATCAGAAGACCGAAGGATCTTTATGTTAGGGAGAAATTACAAGATGGGTAGAAAGCTGGCTAAGTGACAGAACCCAGAGGGTGGTTGTAGGAGGAGAGTTATCCAGTACCAAAGAGGTTATCAACGGTGTCCCGCAGGAATCTTTGCTGGGTCTGGTGTTGTTCAGTGTCTTCACTAGTGACATTGTGGAAGGCATAATGTGCCTGTTTGCAGATGACACCAAACTCTGTAGGAGTTGAAAGGATGCAGGACCTATTGGAAGATCTCAGGAAACTTGAGAGATGGTCAAGGATCCAGCAACTTGGCTTTAATGACAAGAAATGCAAAGTGATGTGCATTGGGGCCATAAATCCTAGGACTCAGTATCACCTGGGGTTGGGGTGGAATGTTGGGTAGCAGCATCAAAGGAAGAAAAGGATGTGGGGGTGGTGATCACCAGTGACCTGAAACACTACTCATAATGTAAAAAGGCAGCAGCGAAGTCAAACAGGATGTTGGGGTGTACAGCCAGGGGATTCAGCAGTAGGCGAAGTGAGGTCATAATGCCCTTGTACAAATCACTGTTGAGAGTGCATTTAGAATATAGGGGTAGGTACTGGAATCTATATCATAAGGAGGACATCAGCTTGTTAGAGAAGGTCCAAAGGAGGGTAACCAAGATGATCTGGGGACAGCAGTGGAAGTCTTACAAAAAGAGACTGGGAGCCCTGAGAATGTACTCCCTGGAAGAGAGGAGAGAGAGAGGGGAGATAGGATAGAGACCTTTAACTACTTAAAAGGAATAGAGTGGACAGGGAAGACCTCTTCATGTTACATGACAACTGAACCACAGGGGGGGCGCAGCTTGAAGTTGGTGGGGGGAGGTTTAGGAGGGATGTTTTTCATGGAGAAGGTGGTGGCACATGGAATGCACTGCCAAAGAGGTGGTCTCAGAGAAAATGATGGATGACTTTAAGAGGGCCTGGGATAGGCATAAAGGAAACCAATGGGACCATGGGGCAGAGTTATGAAGGAAACGTTGACAGGGGAGGAGGGCAGGGTCAGTCGTGTAAGCCAGGGACATTGCATTACTAATGAGCAGACTCGATAGACCAATTTGACCTTCTTCTGCTGGCTCTTTCATATGTTTGTACATTATTAGCCTATCGCCTCGTCCTCTTTAATTCTTTATCTTCTTCACTCTCTCTTTCTTGTTCATTATTTTCTTCTTGTTCTTTATATAGATCCTTTTTGTTTATTTTATTGAATGTTTTCCTATTTACATGGCCCTGGTTCATAAGTACCTGTTATAAATAAACACTGTTTTCTTATTTATATGCTCTGGTTCATAGATACGTGCCATAAATTGGCTTGTAACATGGCATAAAAAAGAGAAATGAAATGAAGCACTCGGGTGCAAACACACCATGTGGTACAGTAGAAACCATGGTCTAATACCATAATATATCATGGTTTGTATTGTAATACCTTGGCAATCCACTACGGGTAAGAAGCAGTATACAAGTGAAAGCAACATGCAAATAGCTTACAGTGTGTAGTTGTCCCAACTTGTATTTACTAAGAATTTTCCTGGCACAGGGATTTTGACTTTTTCAAGATTGTTCAATGTTGTAACTACAACAGAAGTTCATGAGTTACTAAAGATTGTACACTTAAACTCCACATATACTGTTAATTATGCTGCAGCAATATTTCTGTAGAAGTGAACAGTTACATACTGTTACCATCTCTTCTGATCTACTACTTTCTAAGCAACTGTGGGTGCAATGCATTTTGGATGACTGAATAACATTATCTGGCCTAGCCTTGTCTTGGTGAATACCCAGTGGTAAAGATGAGCATGCAGCTTCTAGAACCGAAATCAAAAATAACAGACACTGAGATAAACAAAGCAAAATTAAACAGAGAGGATACTTCTGTGGGTGAAAAGAAAAATAAATTGAGAGACACAAAAAGAAATCAAAGAAACAGACTAACAATAGTAGTCAAAACAAGTATTTGAAAGGTGAAAGCAGTGAACATTATGTTGTTCTATGTCCTGCTGAGTTAGGTAGTTTAGAGGGGAAAAAAGTGAAAATAATATTCTGCAAAATAGTAGTTCAATAAAGTGTTTTTCAGATTGGCTTAGTTCAGTACGTTTGGAGAAAAGGTGCTTGTGCTACTAGGATTGTGTGACAGCCACCTATTGGTCTGCAAAGGAACTGGAGGAAGAAAACTAAAATGTACCATAGCACACTCCCATCATGCAGTGCAGCCCATATCTTCTAATACATAGAGAGGAAAATCAAAGCACCTAGAATAGAAAGGAATTTGCAAGTTTTTGAAAAGTTGTAAAATACTTTTTGATGTTAGAAAGCTTAAAGCTTGTAATGAAAGTTATTTTAACAAAAGTGAAATAGCTGCCACGATATTTCCAATAGGTGTGTTCCAATTGTTTTCAAGTATATGTACAACATGTTTAATAGCTCAATTTATAGTATTCTGAAAGTAAATCAATGTGATTATACTCATTTATTCAAAGACTACTAGTCATACGCTCATTGCCATGTTACAAGTGGATTAAGCCACTTGAAAGGATGGGTCTACAGTGGAATTAATCCATGGTTGGTTGGTTGGACCCACTCGGCCTTCGGCCTCGTGATCCAACCCCCCCCAACCATGGATTAATACCACAGTAGATCCATGCTTTCTTGTGGCTTAATCCTTACATAGTCAATGTACTAAGGATGCTGGACTACTTGGTACCTATGGATCGAATGTTTTTCATTATTAATGTGTTGTTGTTATTAAGCCAATTTATAATATAATATTTATAGCAGAGCTGTACCAAGAATTGGATTTGTCATCTTACTGATACTTTCATTTAATTTGTTCTGTATTTGAAAATGATAATAAAAATTTATTCTCAAAAAAAAAAGAAACTACAAAATGGTTATGGGAAACGGATCTTGTGCGGATTGCTTGGCCTTGTAACTGAAAAATCTTGAAAAATAAAATTGGAGAGTGTGAATTAAATTCTCATATCACACTTCACCAGCTTTTATTTTATATAATTTTTTATATAATTTTTTTTTTCACTCATGGTTCTTCTTTTTTGGCAGTGTAAGGGCCCACCACCCACCCCAGATGTGCTTTCTTCCACTCCAGTGGCACCACCCCCTGTATCTGGTGAACTGTTAAGCAGATCCGCTAATGGTCCACGTGATAGGATGCAGGTACATGTGGGCAGTCATATAAACAAATGCATCTCCATCCTTTGAAAGATTTTTGATTTTAATTAGATTTTCTTTTCAACCAAAAATTATTTCAGCATGACACAGTACTTTTTTCAGCTTACACTTCCATTCGGACAGTAGACATCAAACAGACGGCGTAATCTGGTATTTATAAATCTTCAATTCCAGACAGTAGATACCACAGTAGACAAAATATTCTGGCAATTCTAAGTCTTCAATTCAGAGCAGTAAATAACACAGTTTATTAAAACTCCATAGAGCACTTTTCAGCAGTATCTAGAGTACACCTCCAGACCCACAGCAAACAGAAGATCTGCCTCTTAACCCACACAGACTGAATGTATACCCAAAAGGGAACATGTGATTATTTAACTCCACCCTAGTATTTTACTATACACTTTACATTCTTATTTACTATGTATTTATTTTATTTATAAACACATTGCCCCTTTTAATTATCATAAAATGTTTTCACTCCTATAAACAAATTAAACCCTTTTAATAATGTTTTAAGTATTATTTCTAACAATTAAAAGCACCTCCCCTTCCTATGCCTAATATAAGGAACGTAATTGTGGCCGGCCGGCTCCTAGAAAACAAAAGACGCCGGCAGGAACTGAACTCAGAGCCTCAAAACCGCTACAAACATTCTCGTACCAAAGAAGACCTGAACTCAACTTCAAACCTCCCCACTTCACCTTTGGAAGGTTAGTCAAACTCAGAATACAATTAATACAACTACTAGCATTCATTATAACTTAAATCTAACAATAATTAACTTTGCAATAGTGCGAATGTTTGCACTATCGAGAAGAAACGCAACGGCTTATCTCTAAAAGGCAAAGCCGTAATATCAGAACAAAAAGAGGGTTTCTATCCAAATATATATAAAAATTCAAACTATTGCTCAAACTAATCTTTAATCGTTAATACATACGATAGCAGCCGCAGTAATAGCGCTACTGAATCAGTCCCAAGTCCACTCCATTCATCCTGTGTCTATTTATGCAAGAGACTCAGGCCAATTGTTAAAAAGGGGGGTTTGAGGAACCATAAAAGGTTCATTTTGTCAGTACTTTGCTTTCCTCCTTCTTAGAGGTCATAACAGAACCAATATCTGTTCTATATTTTATTCAAAGCTGAGAAGACCTCATATCAGGACATAAGGAAAACACTTAAGTTGTTTTACTACTGAAAAGGCATTAATATGCCTTTTCAAATCCCACATCTTTATTTTATTTTATTCTAATGACACCCCAATAACAGAGCATAGCGCAATACAAGTGCCCACTCTCACTGAATCCACTCACACGACTCGCATCGCCACAACACCCAGGAAAAAGGGCTACTAGACAAATTTAATACCAAAAGGTCACTAGATAAATTCATAACAAAAAGAAGGCACTTGCCCAAACGAACAAAACAACTCCAAATAGCCATTCAACTATTTTAGATTATCCTCTGAAGTGCCAACCGGCACCAAAACTAGTTCCCTGAGAAGGGGGCAACTGTTCCTTTAAATTTACCATAGCCCACATTTCATTTCTGATTTAAATTTAAGTAGCTCAGAGTAATTCTGCGTACTGAGCAAACATTAATTTATGTGGGCTAATACTAATTTTAATTCTGAACTCTATGTAAACTTCATTCGGAAGGAAGGCAGCACACTGTGTAAATTCTATTTCTACTTAGTGTAAAACCCGATTTCAAAAGACTGTGCACTCCTTACACTTAATTCAGAAGGCAGTCACAATTCTCTAAGTATATGCTGAACAACGTTACACATCTAACGCATTAAATTTAAACCACTGTTCCTTGTCTGAAAATCGAAGTAAAATCACAAAAATGCCAACGGGCACTACAAGGCTTCTTTGCACTATTATAACCTAACGTCTTTCCATTTTACCTAACGGAGGGCTTACTATGCACCCCGATATAGTGCAAGCCATAAATAATAAACATTTTAAATACTATCAGGAAATATTATATCTGGACTTTGTCTGAGCAATCATTTACTCGAGGAAAGCAGAAGCTATTTTTACAACTACCGAGCGGGGGGGGGGGGATTCAGGTATACTGTCTCAAAGGGATTCCATCCCGGCCTTCACATTAAAACAACAACTATCCTTTCATTTATTAGACATTCTCCTTTTCTTTTTGATTCACTTTAGCTTCAAACAATGTCACTAAATGACAGCTGCCTTTTAACTGAATGCACGAGCCCAGACTAGACAGCCTGACTGTGAAACAATAAGAATCATGACAGCACCTTTAGGAGAACATGAAACGGAACTTTCCGGTAGCCCTCTCAGTTTTATGAATATTATTTGGGGCCCTCAAACCTTCACAGGAGCACCCTGTGACAGTCCACCATATCTGTCTCCAGTTCACTCAATACTCTGAAGTGCATACCCTCTGGTCCTGGGAACTTGCCCACCTTTAGGGTCCTGAGTACCCTCATGACACTGACACTGTCCACCATGATCCTTTCATCTAACATACTCTCCCCCTTCCCCTCCTCCCTTGTGGCAATGGTCCATCTTTCTCATTAGTAAAGAGAGCAGAAGTATTTGTTCAACACCTCTGCCTTATCCTTACTGCCCACCCACCACCCTTCTTTAATTTAACTGTACCCTTCTTCATAGCTTTCTGTTCCCTAATGTATTGGAGGAGGGTCTTATCCCCTTTCCTTACCCACTCTGCAATGTGCAGTTCCTTTCTAGCTTTTGCCTGCCTGACAGCCTTCACAGCCTTTCTCTCCTTTTTCACATAAGCTTCCCTATTTCTTTATGGGATATCCCTCCTATACAAGTCCCTTTTTCCATCAACGCTTTGTCGACCTCTCAGTTGAACCAGATTGACTTGTTGGATTTGGCTTTTTCTTTTCTGTTTAAGGAAGATTTCTGAGGCTGCCTTGATTCCATTCCTGATCATGGTCAATTTTTGGTCCTTGTCCAGGTCCTTCGTCAGGTTAGCTAGTCTCTCCCTTAAACATAGAAACATAGAAGATGATGGCAGATAAGGACTGCAAGGCCCATCCAGTCTGCCTGTTTTTTCTGCCATATGAATGTGCCATATGCCTTTGATCTGTTAATGGCCTATCTATTCACACTGATCTGTATTGCTCCCTTATGCCTACCCCATGCCTGTTTGAAGCCCTGCACTGTATTTACCACTCCCTGAGGTAGGCCATTCCATGCATCTGCCACCCTTTCTGTGAAAAAGAACTTCCTCACATTACCCCTTAATTGGCCTCCCTCTAATCTCATGCTGTGTCCTCTTGTCCTGCTATTTTTCTTCTATTGAAACATGTTAAACTCTTTCACCTTGTTAATGCCCTTAAGATGTTTGAATGTTTCGATCATATCACCTCGCTTCCTCCTTTGCTCTAGGGTATACATATTGAGCTCCGTTAGTCTGTCCTCATATGTTTCCTGATGCAGTCCCTACTGTTGGAGTCAGCCTTCCTAAAATCCAGCACACATGTTTTCGTATTTAAGGTCTCTTTTCCCATAGGTATGTGGAACCACGCTGTCTGGTGGTTGCTACCTCCAATTGGTTCCCTTATCCTGATATCCCTGACATAATCCCAATTAGTTAGCACCAGGTCCAGAAGTGCCCCTTCTCTAGTTGGTTAATTTACCCCCTGGACCAGGAACCAGTCCTGGACTGCATTCAGAAATAATTGACTCCTATTGCAGGCAAGAACTGGGACACTCCAGTGTATCTTGGTCAAGTAGAAGTCCCCCACTCTCATCACCTCCCCTTTTCCTGCTGCTTCCCTGATCATGTCCCCCATCGCTCTCTGTCCTTTTCCTCATTCTGCTGCTGCAGTATATAGCCCCAATCCTTAAGTTCCTTTCTATTGTCATATGTAACTGGACCCACAGTGCCTCTAAGCTCCCTTCCTCTATAGTCTGTCTTGTAATTGTTACGCTCTCCCTTATGTACAGATCCACACCACCCCCTTTAACTTTCACCCTGTCCTTACTAAAGAATGTTCATCCCAGAACGGAAAGATCCGAGTCATGATTCGGGGTGGCCCAGGTCTTGGGGACTGCAGCCAAATCAAACCTCTGTTCTGTCAGCAAGGCCTGCAGATCATCCAACTTGTTTCCAGGACTCCTTGCACTGAAGGACTCTACCCTCCACCAATTCTGTTTATCCCCTCATTGCTTGAACCCAAGACTCCCTCCATCACTGCATGACTTACTGTCCTCCATTCTGAACTCTCTCGCCCAATTTCCAAATTTTCTCTTTTCACACATCCCTTTCCACTCCCCTCTTATCGCCCTCAACTGACCCCCATATTCTGTTTTATTTACATGGAGATGCCTGGCGAGCCCCTCCTCTGGGACACCCTAGGTACTGTGTCCCCTGACTGCCCCTCCCTTTCAGTTGAAATTTAGGGTACTGCTAATGTAGTCCAAATTCGATCACTGAGCAACTTTGTTCCCTTCCTGTTTCAAGCAGCAGTGTTTGTTAGTCACTGTATAGTTTTTTTTAACAATAATGTTTTTCTGACAAAGTACCAGTACACACCTTTTCCTTTTTGTTTCCCTTCATTCCTGAACCAAGATATGGGATTTTCAGAGTTTTTTAAATTTCCATTCCCGTGCCTCACCTGCCCTAAAAATTGAGTCATAATTACAACATAAGCTAAACAAATTGTTTTAAAAATATGTCAGAAAGCTAAAAATGCAGCAAGGATGAATTTAAAGATGTCAGAAATACATTTTTGCTAAATAAAACTATACGGTAACATTTTTTGTTTACTAACAAATCCTTCTGCTTTCAGTGTAAGCTATTCAGTGATTAGTCTTATCATCTCAGACACTCTTCTAATCCCTGATAACCCCCAAACCCTCATCCTTTCACTAGATCCGTATCGTATTGTATTGTGGCCTCTGGACCCCATTGGTTCCCCCAGCCCTCAAGCTGCTGACCACTTCTAAGTTGGCAAGCACCACATCAGAATGGTAGCTTGCCTTGTGGGGTTTCTGACCAGTTGTACTAGTAGGCAGTCCTACAGTGTGTCAAGCAGGGCCTGACTTCTGGCACTCCTGCCGGGGTCTCCTAGTCCATGTCTGGTAGACTGAGATCCCTACTCCTACAAATGGCAGGCACTCAAAGTCTGTGAGATGATCCCCCAAAAACAGGTCCACAACTCACACACTAATGGGGGCACTAAAGAATGTAGCCAGAATATGAAATTTCCAATGTGTTCTTTTTCAATTGTTTGAATGCCACATCAGGCATGTATACTTGCATCTCAGGCATAAATTCAAATTCTTTGTTCAGAATTATAAGTAAAGTTTTCCTTACGGAGTAAACACTGGCAAACAAATGGTCATTTTCACAATGATTGTAAAAGGTGCATATACAGTGCTTTGGTGCAGAGGTGATGGTCAAAGGTCCTCTGTACTTATACTTCTGAATAAAGAACTTAAATTTGAGCTTCAGCTGCAAGTGTGCATGTCTGATACAGTGCTCAAACAATTAAAAAAATACTTTGGAAAATTCATATTCTAATTATATTCTTTAGTGCCTGCTATTTGTATGTCAGACTGAGATCCCCCACAACCAACCCGATTTCTTCCCCCATTTCTCTGTCTTCCTCAACCCCCAGTGCTGGTGATCTGTAGACCACCCCCATATGTAATTTTTCCCAATCATCTGTTGTCAGTTGCACACATAGAGAATACTGGATGGGCAACCATGCAGAACCAGTGTGTTCTGCCACAGAGGGGTTTGATTCCTTGCGACCTCAAGAGTGAAACTCGAGAGGTCCATGGGAATCAAACTCTGAGGTGGCAGAACTCTGGTTCTGCATGGGGTTGCCCATCTAGTATTTTGTATAGTCTATGGTGCCCCTCAGATTATTTCAGAACTAATTTAGGATTTCTAAATATATTTTTCCTATTGAGAAAGAAATTGTTGTCTCCCATTTCCTATTTTGGGAGCTACAGTTGTTCACGCTGTGTTGTGTGGTTGCTAGGGACTGGGTGTCCCTACCTTAGCAGCGCACACTCTCAGTAGTTGTCACTGTCGTGTAGGCGGGTTTTTCAAGAAAAAAAAACATGGTGACCAGATGTCTCGCTTGGCGAGAAAATAAACAAACTGGAGTCAGAAACTTTGTTGTAAGGCTGGTTCTTGTCATTGAGAATGAACGGCTCCCGCTCGGTGAGTGTTTTTGAAAAAAAAACTGCCTCAATCATCTTCCGTGTTAGAAACAGATTTCAATGCTATTGAAGTGTGGCAGTTTTTTTTTTCTGAGGGCTTTCAGGAGCAACTCCAGCTTTCTGTTGTAAATGAATGGAACGCTGTTCTGCACATACGGTCAGTACAGCATTCCATTCATTGTTGCTTGTGTGGCTGAACAATGATTTAGTAGGGTAGAAAAATGACTGAGTGTAGTGTTCCACCATACCCTATATAGTGAGTCTGTCTCCCCTTCCTGTCTCTTAAAGGATCCATCCTCTGTGGCCTCTATGCCTTCCTTAACATATAGGGCCTCTCCAACCCCATGCCCTTTCCACTGTACTTCCTATACATGGTATATTCTTGTATCGACAGGTCCCAATCATTATTCCCGTTGGCCCATGTCTCAGTATTGGCCACCAGGTCTAACCCTGCATCTGCCACCATTCCCTGGAGATCATTGAGTTTATTTTCCAGGCTTCTGGCATTCAGCCAGATCCCCTTCCAGCTTGCATTCTTTTCATTCCCCTTGTGTCAGTGCTTCTCCCTTTGTCCTCCCCCTCACTCTTGTTCCTTCTGCTGTTCCTGTTCTTTGCTGATATACTGTGACCTCCTCCCAGTGGTACTTGTTTTGCTGCTCCCAGTTTTCCCACTTCTGGTCCTCATTTCTGGGGGAGTCCTAGCTTGGTTAGCCTTGTTTATTTCAAAATTGGTAACCAGCAAAGACACGCTGAGCCAAGGCTCATTTTCAGGTGCGGAAAGGGAGCACAAACATACAGAATAGAATTACAAAACATCCAAAAATACAGACTACATGGGCACTCAACACCGAGGGGATCAAATGTGAGGAGCCATGTAAGTTCACAGCAGTATGGATACATGCAATGAGAAAATGGACAAAACGTGCAGCAATGCAGGAAATGTGCAATGCCTGAGTCACAGTGCTTCAGGGGTTCGGAGAACAGACCAAGGATGAGAGCATAGCTAGCCCTTATT
Source organism: Neoceratodus forsteri (assembly GCA_016271365.2). Taxonomy (NCBI): domain Eukaryota; kingdom Metazoa; phylum Chordata; order Ceratodontiformes; family Ceratodontidae; genus Neoceratodus; species Neoceratodus forsteri. The sequence continues at coordinate 138,118,100 of CM057449.1, read as the reverse complement.
TAGGGAGATCTAGATGGGCGGGGTCAGGAGAAATAGGGAAAAGTCAGAAAGAGGTCAAAAGGGGACTGACAGGTACGGGGGAGCAGGAATATGCCTTTGCAGGCATCTAAAGGCAGGGAATGGAGGGTCAGAGTGAAGAGGGCATCAGGTTCCAAAGGAAAGGGAGATGGTAGGAGAAAGCAGCTTGCCTAGCACAGGAGTGAGGGTTGGGGTGGAAAAGGTACAGGAATCTCTGGAGCACAGAGAGTAAGAGGAGGAGAGGGCAGGGGAGAGGAGTGAGAAAAAGTAGGAGGTAAGGGACCCAAACCAGTATTTGGTGATGAGGAAGGCACAGTGTGACTGGCAATGTGAAGGTCGTGGGAGGATGGAGAAGGAGGAATCGAGGAGTCAATAATGAGTACAGAGTGGAGAGCTGGTAGCGAAAAAACAGAAGGCTTTACAGCGGGTATCCAGTCTAGCAAAGGAAGAGAAAGAGGCAGTGCCGTAAACTATGTCTGCATATCGAAAACTGGGAGAACCATTTAGGTTACCAGCTCCTTGCAGACCTGGAGGAGGAGGCAGTCATTGCTGCAGTACAAGGCACCAAGTTTAGATGGAGTTTAGCATGGATGGTATCAATGTGGGCAGAGAAGCCAAGCATGGTATCCAGCCACACACCAAGGTACTTGAAAGCAGGGACAACCTCAAGGAGGGGGCCACCCAGTGCAGAGAAGACAGGGGAAGGCAAGAACCTCTTCAGTTTCTAGCTGGTGCCGAAGGTCACAGATACTGTCTTATTGGTGTTGACCCAGAGCTGGTGGGCATGGAACCGGTGCAGCACATTGTGGATGTCTTGCTGGAGTGGAACTTCCACAGCTGAGGTCAATGGTCCAGAGATGTAGATGACTGTGTCATCCACATACATGTAAATATGTGTAGAGACGCAGGTTGAAGGGAACTCTTTTGGGAAAATAGAGAACAGGATCGGACCCAGGATGTAGTCCAGAGGGACCGCAACTAGGATGGGGAGGGGGGGTTACTGGACACCACCCACCTGAACTGATTGTTGATGGCTCATGAGGTGTGAACAGAACCAGTCCACAGTGGATGCCAAAAGACCAGCAGAGCTCAGCTGGCACAGGGTCATAATGTCTCAGATGAAATCATGGAAGGAAACACTGTGCACAGACAACAGCATGTGGCAACACAGCAGCGGTACATAATGCTGACCACACAAAATTGTGCACATCTGATGAATTCTTTTATTTTTGTGGGGGGCTCCACCCCCCACACCCCACGACAGGCTTCACCTCCTCCCACACACACCTTCCAGAGTAATTATAATCAACTCCAAGGGGGTGTGGACAGAGGGACTAGTTATTCACATTGCAGCATTTACTCAGAGCTGCACAGATGGGAGTAAAATAACATTTCCCTTGGATTTCGAACCCTGGTCTCCCCCGTCACCTACTTCTGGTTTGAATGCCTTGGCCACTCCACCATGGGCGCGGCTTGACCAAGCAGTCAACCAGCAATGCTCAAAACCCTTTTCCCCACTTCTGTTTTCCATTCCACAGCGAGGGGAATAGCGATATTTTCATATCACTCTAATACCCCTGTAGCTGTACTTCCATACGCACTTGAGACAGCGCGGTTCTTCACGCATGGTTTTGTCCACACTACAGTGGCCCAGTACCAGCTCTGCTTGTTCAGGAGGAGAGGGTGAGACACCAAGTCAAAAGCTTTGACCAGATCAATGAATATGGCTGCAGTAATATGTCCTTGATCTATCCCAGTGAGGACAGAGTTACTGTAGTTATATGCAGCAGGGAGGAAACAGTGGAGTGGTTCTTCCTAATGCTAGACTGGAAAGGGGAAAAGAAACTGGAGGATTGGAGAAAGTCATCAAGCATGGAGTGCACAATATTCTACTGAAGTTCTGCAAGAGAGGGGAGTAGCAAGATCGTCTGGAAGTTGCCGGGGAGGAGGGGTTGCCCCCTTAGAGCAGAGGCAGAACCTTAGCAACTTTCTGGGCCTGAGGGACAGTACTGAGGGAGAAGGAAAGGTTGAGAAGGCGAGCGAGTGGAGAGGCAATGTCTGGAGCAGAGATTCATAAGAGTTTAGGGTCCAGCCCATCAGGATTGGACTTAGAAGGGTTGAGTGACATAAGAGCAAGAAAGACTTCCTGGGGGGAAACAGGAGGGAATTGAAAGCATTCAGGAGAGTGGGGTGGAGGACAGCAGGGGGGAGTGATCAGGAGAAGGTAGTGCTCAGGTAGAGAAGTTGTTAAAATGAGCAGCAATGGAGGGGGAGTTGGAGACCAGTGAGCCTTCCACCAGGAGAAGAGGGGGAGTGGACTGGGTTGGGAATTGAATAGAGAGCGAATGATCTTCCAGAATTTTGATGGGGAGTTTAGGTTGGACTGGAGATTTGCTTTGAAACAGAGGGCCTTTGCAGTGTGGACAGCCTTTGTGCAAGACATTCTCAATGACCTGTTGGCTAAGAGGTCAGACAGGGATTGGGAGACCTAGTAATGTGCCCAAGTTTGGTCATGGGATTTGCACAAATCGATAAGGTCAGAAGTAATCCAAGGGTGGTGGGAGCATTTAACCCTGGTCTTTCTAAGGACTCTCATCCATTGTCCCTTCCTTTCTCCATGGTTCCCCCAGCATCAGTCTTCGCCCTTCTCAGTTTAAATGTCCACCTATGTAGACATCTAATTCTTGCCCAAGCTCACTGGCCCCTTTTCTTGTCAAGTAAAGGCCATCAGCCTTAAAGAACCATTTGTCCAAGAAGTCCCCCAGTCACTCACAGAATGGTACCCCTGCTCCTGACACCACCCCTTCAACCAAATGTAAAATGCCTTTGTTTCCTCCATCCTCACCCTGTCTTTCCCCTTACCCCACACTGGAAGTACCTCTAAGAAGGACAGGGAAGCTGTGTTTGCTGTCAGTCTGTCCCCCAGCTTCCATATTTCTTAGTAGCTTCTTGTGTGATATAGAGTCTAAGGACTTGCTGAAGTAGAGGTACAGTACATCCATAGCCTGGCCCTTGTCTACAGCCTTGGTGACCCAGCCAAAGAAGATAATCAGGTTGTTCTGGCACAATCTTCCCACCACAGACCCATGCTAGCCCATTCATTTCCAGGTATTTCACCAGTTGTTCCTTGATTAGTGTTTCCATGAGCTTTCCCATAATCCAAGTAAGGTTGACTGACCTGGCTGACCTGAAGTTTCATGGGTCCTCCCTGTCCCCAACTTTGTGGAGTGGCGCTACCACCACCTTCCTCCAGTCTCTTACCCCCAGTCTCAGTAGAGCACTTGAACAGAATCATAATTGGGGCCAGCCATTTTCAGGCCCAATTCCTTTAGGACTTTAGGGTGTAGTCTGTCGGGTTTAAGTGCCTTGTTCACCTTGAATGCTGTCAGACCCTTCCTTACACTGTCATCTGTAATATGCACAGAATCCATTTCCCTCATACCCCTCTCAAAAGCTTTATTGTGACTCCATCCACCTTCTATGGCATGAAAGGGAGTCCAAGGAGACATGCGCACTCCGAGACGTGCTGCCTCTTTGGACCCCAGCCAACTTCCTCCCCTCCCTTGTGGCATCCCTGACTGCACTACCACCTGTGGGACCCCAGATGTCAATAATGCAGTGGGTATGGCAACCCTCCGTGAAGGAGGAAAGTGTCCCTTGGATGCTCGATTCTCCTCCCCCCAGCCAGCCCTCCGACAACCCAGGCTCGTTCCTGAACCCAAGTCACTGGCATCACAAGCAGCAGCTGTATTGCTGCACCAGTGAGCTAGCCCTCTTTTACTGTTTTTTTGTCATCACCTGGCACCCATAATTTTGGACTGAAATTTTTGGAGTAGAAAAGGCTTGAGCCATAGTGGTGCCTTTCATTGATTTAGTAAAAAAATATTAATCTGCTCCAAAGTTATTACATTTTAAAATTTCAGCTCTGAGCATGCTCAATATGGTCTTTTGGATAGCTGCTTGAAACAAAAAAATAATTTATTCCATGTGAAAAAAAAGATCCTTTTTCATATGGAGGTAATCATTTTTCATCTGGAAAAAAATCATTTTTCGTATTGCTGCCAACTTGTTTCCATTTTTTCTTTTTAATTTTTCAAAACCCACAAAAATGACACCCTGTGCACACAACAACACATGCATCTTGTTCATCAGGACCTGGTTAGGTGGATTCTGCATTTAGTTCTTGGAAAAATTACCTCAAAATGTTTTTGGTTTTTTTCATTTTAAAATTATTTTTCAAGACTCGATTTTCTTTTTTCGTGTGACCATACAAAAAAGGAATTTGGCAATATGAAAAAGGATCCTTTCATGTGAAAACAGAACTGAGAGTTAGTTTTTTTTTTTTTGTCTGATTCTTTTTTTTTATATGAAGGCATCCATTTTTTATGAATGAAAAAAAATACAAAAAAGGATGCCTTCATACAAAAAAAGACTTAGAGAGGTGGGGTGGGGAATAAGTCCAGATTATTTTTTGTATGAATGGATCCTTTTTTTGTGTGCCTTTTTCTTTGTTCGTATCAAAAAGGATGCCCTCATATAAAAAAAAAAAAATATTTTGGACAGTTTTTTTTTCTGATTCTTTTTTCGTGTGAAGGAATCCTTTTTAGTATGCTTTTTTTTGTTCATATGAAAAACAATGCCCTTATATGAAAAAAAGATTTTGGACTTAGTCCCCCCGCCCCCCGATTATTTCTTCATATGAAGGAATCCTTTTTCATATGGGTATGTCCTTCATATGGAAAAGGAAGCCTTCATACGAAAAAATATTTTGGACTTAGTTTTATTTGCCTATTCTTTTTTCTTATGAAGGAATCCTTTTTTGTATGGGTCTTTCATTTGATAAGTAAAATTATCCCTTCAGACGAAAAAAGATTTTGGACTTAGTGTTTTTTACCAGATTTCAACTTCAACAAGCCATAACTCCCTCAGAATTTGGAGTTAAGAAGCAATCTATATATAAAAACAGAGATCTTAATGATTACTACAAGAATAACACATAATACCCCCCAACAATTTAGAGGGCACATAAAAAAACAAAAATGTAAAACATGAAAATTCCCATAGGATAACATTGTAAGTTGAACAGTCCACACAGCCAAGCAAATCAATTGTTTTTTGGCACAAATGGAAGTGCAGGCCCACGCTCCCACATCAACCCTCTCCCCTGCCCTTTGGAATGAGTACCGCCACCTGCAAAATAAATGTAAACATACCAAGTCTTTAAAATGCGAATACTCTGTTAGGCTGCAGAGAGAAAGCCTAGGCAATCCCAGAAAATTCTGGGACATCATAGGCCCCTCTTGAATCCCCACACCAATAGTCCATAAATACCTGCACTTCCTTCTGGCTTAACTGCCTCCCTGAAGTTGCTAAAGTGCTAAGCACCAAATTCTTGGACCTGTCAGCCCTCCCTCAGCAAGCTATCCGCTAGCCTCCCAACCCTCAGACTACCCCCATCACTGCACCACTTTCCTGCCCCACTCCACCACGCATCTACCCTGACCAGTATCGCTCTACCTCCTCCGCCACCATCTCCTACCACCCCAAATGCTTCCCCCTCACCCCCTTTTATTTCTTGTCTATAACCCCTAAAGAGACCTATAACATGCTAAACAGACTACCTAATCGGGGTAGCCCTGGCTCCAACGGCCTCTTCCCCAGTCTTTTTGAAACTTGTTGCCCCACTGATCTCCAGACCACTCACCTTCATCCTCAACCTTGCCCTAGCTACCTCCACCATGCCGGCCTGCTGGAAATCTGCTAGAATAGTTCCCATTTTAAAATCTGGGGACCCCCACTCCACTGACAGCTACTGACCCATATCTATCCTTCCCCGCCTAAGCAAACTCCTAGAAAGGGTCATACACAGCCAATTAATGAACTACCTCTCCAAACACAATCTCTTAAGCAGCCCACAGCATGGCTTCTGCAAGCATCTCAGCACTGCAACTGCCCTTGCCCTTTTTACAGACCATAATCTCTCTAATATGGACCGTGGGTACACCACTGGTACAGTCTTTATAGACTTATCGAAAATCTTTGACATGGTCAATCACTCCCTCCTCATTTCTAAGCTATCAGCCCTTGGCTGCTCCACCAGAACCACAGACTGGTTCTGAAGCTGTCTCTTGGGGCGTTCCCAATCTGTGTGTATTCATACCACCACTTCCCCACCTCTGGCTGTCTCCTTAGGTGTCCCACAGGGCTCCATCCTGGGCCCCTTACTCTTCTCTATATTTGTCAATTCATTCCCTGCTGACAGCCTCGCCTGCAGCTCTCTGCTCTATGCCAATAATCTTGTCATCTTCCACATTGACAAATCCCTCCCCCGCATATCCTCTGTCCTATCCGAGAACTACTGCACAACCTCACGCTGGTTCTCATCCAACCTCCTGCTAGTCAGTGCAAAAAAAACAAAGGCCACGTTGTTTCATTCAAAACCTTATCTAGCCAAGAGTATACTTGCAAACAATGACTTTCCCATTTACCCCTCTGACAGCCCTGCCCTCAAGAATGCCCTACCTTCAAGTACCTAGGTGTATTACTCGACCCCTCTCTCAATCAATCAGTCAATCAAAAGCTTTATTTAACCAGGCAAGCACCATTGAGCGAAGCTCATTTGCAAGATGGACCTGGACAGGTATCGGTAGGCATTATACAACACTATGAATACAGTAAGGCAAAAAAAATGAATAAATAACTACCTAACTAGGCCGGAAGCAAGATACAATGTACACGGTAACTAACAATAGCAGGGTCTAGATAACTAAACATATAACATGAGTAGATAATTATAATAATTAGACAAAAAAATTATATCTGATGGAAAACAGGTGAAAACTCAGGGAACAAGGAGGGGGCATCAAGGGTAGATAGGGGCCTGTAGAGAAAAAAAAATACAGGAGGGGATAGATAAGAGGGGGAAGGAATAGAGAAAAAGGAACCGAGAAGGTCACAGAATATGAACACTGGATATGAAGCGGTTGGGGGGGAATGTAATGGGGATGTGTATGTAGCACTTTGCAAACAGGTGACCGACAAGCCACTGTAAAAAACTCAAGAGGTGAGGCAGAGATCAGGAGAAACAATTGCAGGTTTCCTTGAAGGAACAAGCATAGAGTGTTTTGAATGCTGATAAGTTGACAGTGTAAGCTAATTTCAAGGTTTTTTGCAACGTGTTCCAGGACAAAGGTAACACATGGCTTATGGATGCCCTACCAAAGCGTGATTTGACCTTGGGCACTGTCAGGTAGATATAAGAGGCATTTCTCAGCGTATTTGTACCTAGCGTGCTTAGGGGTAGACACTCCAAGCTATATTGTGGCAGCTCCTTACTGATAACTCTGAACATCCAGTAGGTGGCATTTCTCTCTTCTATAAGAGAGAGAAGTCCATCTCACACCATTGTATAGGGAGCAGTGATGCGTAGACTATGGAAGATCAGTGATAAACCTTAGAGTGCTATGGTAAAGCATGTCAAGTTTGGGGAGCACTGTGGCGGGACCCTGACTGTACAGAAAGTTCATGTAATCAAGAAGGCAAAGGAAGGTGGTTTGGAGCAGTCTTTTCTTGGCATCTCTTGTAAGAAGATGCTTGATCCTAAAGAATAAACCCAGCCTCTGTCTAAGCTTTTTTGTCAGTTCTTCGATGTGGTCAAGAAAAGAGAGTCTCTGGTCAGTCCATACATCCAGGTACTTAAACTTGGAAACATACTCCAATGATTCACCTAGGAGGGTTGTAATCGGTTGTAGCATTCTAAGGGGGGGGCTGGATTTCTTGCAGGCGCAAGGGGAGAAAAAAGCATTGCCTTAGTTTTTTGGCATTTAGGAGCAGTTTCTGGCTTAGAAGCTGTTGTTGCAGTTGATTGAATTCTTGTTGAAGATTGCTACAAGCTGCCTCAGGAGTTGGTCTACTGATTTAGAGTACTGTATCATCTGCAAAAAGGTGTATGTTGGCAGTTTTGATGCAGGTGTCTGTTCTGTTAATATAAATTGCAAAAAGCAAGGGGCCTAGAACTGAGCCTTGCGGCATGCCTTTCAGAAGGGGTTTTAGTGGAGAGAGCACCCACATGCAGAAACCAGTCACCAGGCAGACTGCAGACAATAGTACTGGGATGGAATACACAAGCGGCAGACAGAGGGAGGAGGGACGTCCAGTTACACAATGGATGGCTGCTAGTTTTGGTGCCTAAATTCAAAAGAATGTGAAAAGAGATTTGGGACACCGAGCTCTGTATTTTTCATTGGAATTTGACTGGGCTGGGCTAAGTTATACCAGGGAACACATAAAAAACACCCTTACAATAAAAGAAGCTAGTAGGGAGGGTACAGACAAGCTAGGGTTGGAAGTAAGAGAAAGGTGAAATCAGAGCAGTGCAGCACAGCAGGCAAGGCTGGTACAGGATGGATGTGTGAGTGAGTGAGTGTGTTTGTGTGTGTGTGTGCGTGCGTGTTGGGGGATTGGGAGGGAGATGGAGAGAGAGAGAGAGAGAAGATAACCCAGAAGAAACAATTTCAGGGCACAGGCTAGGCACAATAAACTGAGTGGCACCACTGGTCAGTCAACTCTAAATATGCTACATGAAATAGTTTAGGCAACATCACAGTAAAATACAAGAGTCCCAGTGATAGGAATTATGCAATCCCCAGCAATTTCACATTCTCCAGTAATTTCACAGTCTATGAATACAATAATACAATTTGTACATTCCCCATCAATCTCACATTCCCAGCAATTACACGCTGTAAGAGTCCCAGTAATAAGGCTAAAATATTCCCCAGCAATTTCACATGGGCCAGTAAGCCCCCCTAAAATTTACAGCATTCAGTGCCAAAAATTGGCTTAACAACTGCAAAAATGCTAAAATTCTATCCCAAGGGTTTAGCACAAAAGCAAAAAAAAAAAAAAAAAAAGTAATAGCGAGCAGTCCAGGAAGCTAGGAGTATTCATGCCAATCATGGCCTTGCCAAGTCTGGAATCAGCCAATTGGCTTTATCTACCAAAAAGCTGTGAACCAATCACTTCCCCTGGGTTGGATCCATGTCCGAATGCCGAAATGCCGTACCTGAAGCACTACTTCCAGAGCAGTCTTCGGGAGGTGGCCCAGCCGGTAGTGACCTTCTGATGGTCATGGATTCAACAGTGGCCCGGTGGGGCAGTGCCTGAAGCACTACTTCCAGGGGAGTCTTCGGGAGGTGGTCTGGTCGGCGGCAACCTTCTGCCAGTACCGAATTCAACAGAGGCCCAAAGGGGCAGCACCTGAAGCACTACTTCTAGGAGAGTCTTCAGGAGGTGGCCCAGCCAGCGGCGACCTTCTCTGACTTACAACTAGCACATAAACAACATAGTCGGGAGAGTTAACCAGAAACTGGGTGCTGCTTACCGCCTAATGCCCTACCTGGCCAATGAGGCCCGTCTTGCCACTGGCAACCTACTCCCACTCCTTGACTAGAAACTTTCAAGTATCTCAAGGGAATTAACAAGGTACAAGAGGGTAGTATCTTTCAGAAGAAGAGATGTGCAAGAACAAGGGGGCACAATTTGAAGATAGAGGGGGGACGGCGCAGAGGTAATGTTAGAAAGTATTTTTTCACAGAGAGAGTTGTGGATGCATGGAACAGCCTTCCTGAGGAGGTTGTGGAGTCAGGAACAGTGGGAGAATTCAAGAATTCATGGGACAGGCATAAGGCAATTCTAGTGGGGGGTAGGAGGAGGAAGCTGTTGATTAACTAGAACCTGCAGCTTACCCTTCAGGTTGGGAAATGGGCAGACTGGGTGGGCCAAGCAGTCCTTATCTGCTGTTAAATTCTATGTTTCTATGCTCTCCTATATACTGTAGAACCACAACCACACTTCAGGCTAGGCTCACGGTAGCCTACAACAATGCCTGTCGATTTGCCCTGTCCGCTCCTTACACTGCTCACCACTGTGACCTCTACCACTCCCTTGGATGGCTCCCCTTGCTGGGGCGTTTTGACTATACTCTTGGTTGCCTTGTGGATACTGCCACCAGAACTAGCACCATCTCTTCCTTCACCACCCTCTTCAACTTCAGAACCCACACCAGGAACCTATGCTCCTCTACAATGCCCACCCTCCAGGTACCCAAGACCCTCACCAGTACGGGTGTGGGAGCTCTGTCTAGTGTGACCCCTTCCCTGTGGAACAGATTGCCCACCCCTCTTAGAGTATCAGATTCTCACCAAATCTTCAAGCACAACCTTAAAATGCTGACTTCTGGACAAATATAACTGTAACTGCCCCTCTCGCTAGCACACACCCTGCCACAATGCACTCTCGGCAGTTCTCTCTCTTCATATCTTCCCTGCGTCTCCCTACAATGGAGGCATCTTTCTACTGCGTATATCTCCTTTCCAACTTTATCCAAGTATGCACTGCTTGCCTATATGCAAATTAAATCTTGCTTGTGTACATAAATGTACATTGCAATTAATGTACATTGCAATTACTACCTGTCTGCGCCATTATACTGACCGCTATTGTATTACCTACTGTATGTGCCTATCACCTACTGTACAATACTTATGACTACTACCTGTAACACTATTGTATGTACCATTACCTGTATTGCAGCTGTATTGTGATTTACCTGTAATACCTATGTATGTTAACTGCCACTAGCTGGCCCAGGTCGTGCCTGAAAACAGTCCCCAGGATCAGTGCACTTACCCAGTTACCAAAGAATAAATAAATAAATAAAATAAAATAAAATAAACATGGATGTATAAATCCATGCAGGGATGGAAGGGCCCTTTGCTTACACAGGCAAATGGTTATGTTCATGCATGTCCCAAAGTGAAAAGACCTGCGTGAATGAGGATACGGTTATACTATCTTAAAAAAGTAAGGAAATTCATTGCAAAAATCTTTGTAAATGCATCAGTTAGAGTTAAAGTGACAAAAGTAGACAAATGTGGTGTTAGGGTTCCCAAACCTAACACCCCACCCCCATCCTGCAGGCAGCTACAGGAAAAACCATTAGGGTTTCACCTCTCTTGAGTCTTTGTAAATCAGGCATGGGGTGTACCTTGGGTTGTCAACCCAATGCTCACCCCATTCTCATATACTCTACACATCTCAGCTTATTTACTGATGGAATGGGTGAGTGTTAAGGTTGACAACCCCAAGGTACACTCCATGTATGATTTATGAAGACTCAGGAGAGGTGAAGCCATAATGACTTTTCTGTTGCTGCCTGCAGGGTGGGGGTGGGCTGTTAGGGTTAGGAACCCTAACACCATATTTCCCTACTATCATTGCTTTAACCCTAACTGGTGCATTAACAAAGTTTTTTTTGCAATGAATATTATATATACATACATACATGCACGCACGCACACACACACACACACACACACACACACACACACACACACCAGGAGTGGAGAGAAAAATGACAACATAAAAAGGATACCTTAGCTAGTGACATCTGTAACAGCAACATATCAAAAATATGTTTTTACTATATTTTTAACGTTACTGTCATCACAGTGGAATATAATACTAAACTAATCATAGAGCAGCTTTAACAGTACTGATGACATTGCAATGCCTAGTACACCACTGAAGCCAGCTGTTAAAGAGAATGTCCGACCTGTCTGAGAGCAGCTACCACTCACACATAGTGGTAGCTGCCCTCATTGGCCGTTATTCTATCCTGGTTTTAATGAAGAAAAGCAGGCCATACCTTAATAATATGCCTCATAACTTTCATTCACACTGATGAAGCCCTCTTTATTCAGAGTGTCCTGCCACCACGCGCCCGCACTCAAGCACATAATGATGTGTGGCCAGGGACAGCATGGGGACGCGCCCCATTGACATGAATGGGGCTTGATTTCTCATTCGTTTTTAAGCTACAAAACAGTCACTTGGTGATTAATGAAAGGACACGCTTGACTAACATGGCCTTGTTGGTTGGCGGTGTCATTCGTGTCACAGAAGTGACTTCACTTTGTAACTTAAAAGCTTATGAAAATCAAGCAATATTCAATGGAGCGCCCCCATCCAGTATCCTGCGATCGTCAATATGGCGTGGGTTAAATTGATTGGCCGAATCTGAACACTCTGAATACAAGGCTTCATCTGTAATAAATAAGTTATGAGGCATGAGTATTAAGGTACGGGCTGCTTTTCTTCAGTAAAACCAGGATAGAATAACGGCTGATCAGGGCAGCTACCACTATGTGCAAGTGGCTGCCTTACATCAGAAATTTCCTTTAAACTCTGAGAAAAACAGCACACTCTTCAAACAAACTGCAGATTTAAAAGCTATAACTTGTAAACTACTGTTGTACGCAGCAAATGTAAAATACCCTGACTCAAAATAGGCAATTTATCATAACTTGTCAGTGGGCAGGACTTTCATAACTCACTCGTGGCTCTGCCACTCATGAGTTATGGTCCTGCCCCCTCACACGTGAAGGTAAATTGCCTATTTTGAGTCAGCCCATTGTATATCTCCCATATACAGTATGTATAGGTGATGGAGTATTTGTTATATGTATTGATCATAGTATAAATTGATAGTTAAGAAAATATAAAAATTATATACTGATAATATACAGAAATATAGATATACAACATTTGTGGTCTGAAAAAGCTAATGGCTGTTCCATGAAGAAACAAACACACCCTTTTCTAGTTTACAGTATGAAGTAATTAATGTTCACTACTTGCACATCCCTATTAAAAAATCATTAAAACTGTTTTTATGTGTTTAACTACAGCCAGGTGTACACTGTGTCAAATGATTGCTGCAAATTGCCATTTATCTGGAATTGGTGCAAAGTATGATGTCAGCATTTAGCTGTAATGAACAAGATAATGCACACAAACATACGTATAGTACCTACGTACTGTACATGCATATGTACGATACACATACACACATGTAACCCCTAGGTGGCGCTATCCCAAGGGATACTACCCCTGCCTGCATGACTAGATGCAGGTTGAATGGCCTGAACTTGTGAAATGGGTGCCTCTACCCAGAGGGTAGGTTTAAGGGTAGCTTAGCTGCTCTAGGTACAGCCTCCGGGACATTGATACCCCCTCTAACCCCTCCAGTGGCCTGTACTGATCAGCAATAAGAGAATCTCAATTATCACAGGAATGCAATGTTAACCCACTCTTGACACATTTACCACCAGAGCTGGATTAGCTGCAATGGCCCTGGAGACCCCCTGCAAAATAAGGCCTGCAACAGAGAAAAGCAATAACACAGTATCCCCACCACAAAGGTACACCACAACCAGTTTAAATGCAAAAAGATTTAGATCTGATTTATTAGGGGGACATGAACAAGGGAGGGGCAGCAATCTGGTGACTGATTCAGGATCAGATTTCGTCCGGATAAACATGCATGCCCAAGAGTCCCTCTAACACAGTCACACACTCTGGGTACCCAGTTGTCATGCAGGCTAGCCTTAAGAGTTGCCCGGGGTAGGCTGGCATTGCAGCTATTGTTGGGGTCCTTAGGAAGGAAAACACAACATGCACTTTAACCCACAATTTGTATTCCAGAGCCAGATGGCTCAGTTTGTGATAATCAATCAAAACAAATTGGATGACACACTTTGATTTGAGCTCTGTTGCAGGGAGCTACCCTGATGTTTACTCACGCTACCCAGACCAGGATACAGGATTGATGAGATGAAGACCTCAGGATGGTATGCTGGTTTGCCAGGGGAAGCAGGGCCCACACGACACACCTTGGTGGTCGAATCCTGTTCGATGATGTTGAGCAGGGAGCTGAATCCCCAAGCAGGTCTTTCGTCAGATGAATCTCTGCAACATGAGTGGCAATCTAGGCTGAGATGGTGAGGCCCAGACCAGGTGAACAATTCGGATACAGTCCAGTAAGTTCGCTGGATGCAGCCTCCAGCCAACGTGACACATTCAGTGTTGTGGGGAACCAGATCACAATCCACACTCCACATTCAACACGGTTATAGCAAAGACAGGTAAATAGTTTGGACGACCATCCGGTTGCAATAAAACAGTGTCTCTGCGCAAACTGTATGCTCTGTGGTTATTTCAGGTCCTGACAGGCTAATCATTCAAAGGCAAATCTTCAGTCCACACCATGCGAAATTCACTCTTCCACAATTCAGTATTCTGGTCACTGTAACAGCAATTTTGGATAAAGTCTGATTTTGGAATTCAGACTTCTTCACTTGAGAAGATGGTAGCAGGCAGGCCAGACATAGCCTTCCCTCTGATTCCCCCGCACTACTACGTAGGAGCAGCTGCTCAATCTACTCGAGATGTTCACTCTCTCAGCTCCAGCTACACACTGCCTCACTGCTGCAGGCAGCTCTGGGACTTCGAAGTAATCCAAAAGATTTGGTTAGTTGATCCATCTGTCTGTCACGGCAAGGGCTCCATGGTGCCAAACAGTGAAAACTACAATTCCTACAGAAATTCACTCCCACAAGACCCCTGGGGACAGTTTGCATTTTAAAGTCACCCAAATGTACTGATTGATCCAAACTGGCAGTCCAGAACCAAGATGGTGGTGCAAAGCAGAAATGGCCATGCTGCAAAGGAAGGCAGGTTAGACAAACTACAATATCATTATTATGAAAGCAGATAATCAGAAAACAATCACAGGTTCTAGTAAAGCTCTGTCTGCGCAATTAGTGATGGCAGAATGAGGTGGCTGTACTGCAGCCCGGGCGGGACTCGAGCCTGAAACTATTCGCTCCGTACCCAGATTAATTATACACTGTGAAGATGACATCTCTTAAAGAGACAGGCACAGAGGCTAACAGGGCACTCGCATGCAGCACTTTTAAACTGTTAGACACAGAACACCAACCTGGCAGTGGGCATTAGGCAAGCCCAGAAAGACATTTTAGGAACCCCCATTTGCAGGGGGGTTACACATATATGTACATATCAGAGGGAATCAAGATCATCAATCCACGCAGTTCCTCCCTCCCTCCAGCTTATTTGGAATATTGTCACCTCATTTATAAGTATGCTAAATTAAACTATTAATACAGTTATATATAGGGCTTAGTTTAATTGAATGATTGCCATGTATAATTTTGGATTGTTGTCTTTCTCCTCTGTCCATGAAGACCAAATAATGAAGTTTCTCATGTTCTTCTAATTTCAGTCCTTAAATCTGCTGGTTATGAAAAGGATCAACAGTTGCAACTTCCGGCACAGCAACACAGCCTCGTGGGAGAGAAGAGTTTTAAATGTACTGTGGGTGAGAAGCGTGTCCCAGCTCAACTGATGTTTACAAAACACAAGATTAAAGAACATCAAGGGAAAAGAAGCCTTGGGTCTCTTGCAACACAGAAATCTTTTCAGTCTACCACTGCTGGGAAGGGTTTCACATTGCAGGAAAAGTTGGCAGTGCATAGACAGAGCAACACAGGGCAGAAACCTTTTAAATGTACTGACTGTGGGAAGAGTTTCACATATAAATCTGTTTTTAAGAAACATCAGGTAAGTCACATGGAGCAGACACATTTTAAATGTAATGAGTGCGGGAGAAGCTTTAGATACAAATCAGAGCTTAGCAGACATCAATCGGTTCACATGGGAGAGAAGCCTTTTAGATGTAATGATTGTGGAAAGAGTTTCACATACAAATCAACTCTTACTAAACACCAGATGGTTCACACAGGGAAGAAACCTTTTAAATGTAATGCTTGTGGAAAGAGTTTCACATATAAATCAGTTCTTACTAAACACCAGATAATTCATACAGGGGAGAAGCATTTTAAATGTAATGATTGTGGGAAAAGTTTCACATATAAATCGGATCTTAACAGACATGAAGGTATTCATGTAGGCAGAGTATTACCCCATGAAAAACCTTTTAAATGTAAAGGTTGTGGGAAGGGTTTCACCTATAAATCAGATCTTACCAGACATGAGGGGATTCACATTGACAGTCTATTACTCCAAGATAAGCCTTTTACATGTAATGATAGTGATAAGGGTTTCACAAATAAATCAGATCCAGAGAGACATGAGGAGATTCACATAGACAATGATAAACCATTTAAATGTAATGACTGTGGGAATGGTTTTAAAAATAAACAATATCTTAATAAACACCAGAAGATCCACTTGGGGGAGAAACCTTTTAAATGTACTCAATGTGAGAAGGGTTTCAGATGTAAATCACGTCTTACTGTGCATCAGTCAGTTCACATGGGAGTGGAGCCTTTCAGATGTAAAGATTGTGGAAAGGGTTTCACGTATAAATCCGCTCTCAGTAGACATGAGTGGATTCACACTGGGAAGATGTTACCCCATGAGAAACCTTTTAAATGCATAGATTGTGGGAAGAGGTTTCAAACAAACCAGCACCTTTCTAGACATCAGTCAGTTCACATGGGAGAGAAGCCTTTTAGATGTAATGAATGTGGTATGGGCTTTACATATAAAATACACCTTACTAGGCATGAATGGATTCATTCAGGTAGGGCATTACCCTCCAGAGAAACCTTTCAAATGTCACGATTGCATGAAGATTATTAGATGGTAGTACAAACTTTCACACCATCAAAAGGTACACAAAGGAGAAAAGACAAGGCTGAGCACAGTACAGAAGCAGAGTAGATACAGAAAATGGAATGAATACAACTTTTATGAATAAACTTTATTTTCTGTCAGGCATAAACAATTGGGTTAAGCTTATTCACAGTGCCATCCTGATATCAAAATTGCAAATACATAAAAAAATTATGAAAATAGAATATAAAAACTGCCATGCAAAAATAATCACACACTGATAGCTGTTACAGATATGTACAAATTCATGGCATAACCTAGACATAAATTGTTTAACAGGTGGCAAATTTCCGATAGTAGATTGAATTATATTCCATGTTCATGTGGCACAGAATTTAGTAGTAATTATGCCATATTGCACAACTACATTAGGAATATTAAGCCTCTAGGGGCAAAAGCCAACTGAAAAATAGGCTACCATCAGTGATATGAGCCAAAGCGCCCAATTAGTTCAGTTCTGAGGTTGCCCAGGCAGTAAGGAAAATTCAGAAAGACCAAGAGAGAGGTGGATAGGGAGAATTACCTAAGGTTGGCTAGTGAGGCGAGTAAGGAAGTCCGGTGAGCTAAGGCACAAAATGAGCTGCACATAGCTGAAGGAATTAAGGAGGGGGAGAAGGCCTTCTTTTGCTACATAAGTGAGAAAAGGTACAAGAAGGAAGGGATTGTTAGGCTTAAGAAAGGGGAGGAGTGGGTGGAGGATAACGAGGGGAAAAGCAGAGATACTAAATGAATACTTCTGTTCCATCTTCACCAGCAAGAAGGATGGACCAGGGCCTTCAGGAGGGAGACAAGGAGGGGGGAGGGAACACAGATGTAGTGATATAGAAGGATAGAGTGAGGGAGGGGCTGCTAGCATTGAAGGTGGACAAATCACCAGGCTCAGAGAGAGTGCATCCAAGGGTACTAAGGGAACTGGCTGAGGAACAGGCAGGGCCACTGGCAGGCCTATTTAATAGTTTTCTAGAGTCAGGCGTGGTACCCCAGGACTGAAGAAGAGCACATGTGCTACCCCTCCACAAAAGTGGTCCTAAAGATGACCCAGGGAGTTACAGACCAGTCAGTCTGACCTCAACCATGTGCAAGCTCATGGAGACCATACTAAAGGAACGTTTGGCAGAATATCTAGAGGAGCATGGTCTCCAGGGATGCAAGGCAGCACAAGTTCATGGGGGGAGAGGTCATGTCAAACAAATCTGATTGACTTTTTTGACTGGGTCACTAAGACAGTGGACAGGGGCCAAGTGGTAAACATCCTCTATCTGGATTTCAGCAAGGCCTTTGACTCTGTGCCCCACAAAAGGTTGATCAGGAATTTGGTGGATTTCAGGGTTGGGGATAAAATGGCCAGATGGGTGGAAAACTGGCTGAGGGATAGAACCCAGAGGCTAGTTGTGGGAAGAGAGTTATCTGGCACCAGAGAGGTCATTAGTGGGGTCCCATAGGGCTTGTTGCTGGGGCTAGTGTTGTTCAATATCTTTATCAGTGACATTGGGGATGGCATTAAGGGCAAAATGTGACTATTCATGGATGACACCAAGCTCTGTGGGAGAGTGGGCACAGCTGAAGGAATACAGGACCTACATGATGATCTGGAAAACCAGGGAGTTGATCTGAGATCTGGCAGCTTAGCTTCAATGCCAGGAAATGCAAAGTTGTGCACATTGGAGCCAAGAATCCCAGGGCAGTGTACTTCCTGGGTGGAATCCAGGTATCTGCATCAGAGGCGATGAAGGACCTGGAAGTCATGATCACTAGTTGACCTGAAGCACTCCACGCAGTGCAAGAAAGCAGCAGCAAGGGTAAACAAGTTGCTGGGATGCATAACTTGGAGCATCAGTAGTAGGAGAGGGGAGGTTATACAGCCCTTATACAGATCATTGGTGAGGCCGGATCTAGAGTATGGAGTTCAGTACTAGTGCCCACACCTCAAAAAGGACATTAACCTGCTGGAGAAGGTCCAGAGGAGGGCTACAAAGATGATAGCAGGGTAAGGTATATGAGGAGAGGTTGAGACACTGAACATGTAGTCCCTGGAGGGCGGGGGGGGCATGATTGGGACCATCAGGTACTTGAAAGGGATAAATAACATGGATAAGGAGGTTGCAACCATAACACAAGGAGGCACAGTCTTAAGCTGGAGGAGGGGCGTTTAGGAGGGAGGTCAGGAAGCTCTTCTTCACAGAAAGGTTGTGGACACTTGGAATGCACTGCCAGAAGAGGTGGTCTCATTGAAGACAGTGGGCAACGTTAAGAGAGGCTGGGATGGGCATAGGGGGAGGTTAAGGATCATTGGTAGGGAGGATGGGAGGAGAGGGGAGGGTGAGCAGGGACAGTAGCTCAAGCTGTGCACCCTGCAATACAAGCAGACTAGATAGACCAAATGGCCTTTGTCTGCTGGCTTCATTGTATGTTCATATGGAACAGCCACTTGTAACAGCTAGGGAGGTATAAGCAACGTTAAAAACGGCCCCAGACTAGAAGATCCCAGGTTCAGGTGATGTTCAACGTCTTGCTAAAAATGTAAACACCCCTGCACACTGACTTAGATACCTCAAAAACTAGCCATGTGCTCACCTCGAGTTAACCCTAGTGCTCTATTAAATTTAAACAGAGGGTACAGCTGGCAGATTATGTATCTGACCCCATGGACCTTTCTAGAAGGTGCCTCAAGGTTCTATACTAAACGCCCTACTATTTTTGATTCATACAAACTGCCTCCCTCAAGTTCTGTGCCACTCAGGATTTATGCCAATGATACAATGTTGATAGCAAGTTGTGACACAGTACAAGAACTCCAGCAGAAACTGGAAGCTGATTTTAGGTCAGCTCAGGAGTGGTTCACCAGGTCATAGTTAGAGACCCGTATTTTTCTTCAATAAAAAATAACAAGAATTTAAGGTATAAAAAGAAATTCAAGGTATAACAAGAAATTCAACATATAAAAAAAATAAAACAAAAAAAAGACATGAATAAAGTGAAAAAGCGCTTTTGTGGGGCAAAAACTAAATAAATGCTTGCAATAGTTTTTGTTTAGTCTCCGTTGTTACCACAGCGACAGTCCACAAGGAAGCGACAGCGGAACTGTTTCATTCACAAAACCTTTCAAGGCCATAGCATAATGCTGCTTAATACAATGTAGTCTACTAGGAATGTGATTTCTAGTGTATATAAGGTTATTCTGAGGTAGTTTATGAATGTAAATGTAATAACAAGAAATAAAACTAAATTTTCAATGAGTAAAAAGAAATAACAAGAAATTCCAGAAAAAAAAAGGAAAATTATAAAAAAGAAAAAGAATTTCACTGTCTCTAGTCATAGTTAGTGACAAGTACAAAAAAGACCCACAGTGCATGGATTATGGGGTAAGTGATATAAAATCAAATTAAGTTATGTATTAGAGACCTTGAAGAACAAAAATTAGTACAGATTCGCCACTATAAATACTAGGCTGTGTTTTGTTATCTTTCATTTTTAGGTCATATTCAAAATGTTTGTCTAAAGTCAACAAAATCAGTAGGGGCCTTAAGACATGTCTCAAAGTGTGGCATACAAAGGAACATGCCCTAAATTTGTCTTGTACAAGAAATTGTCTTTAAATGGGCAGGAGGGTGCTCAGAAAGCTGGAGCACAGTAGCTTTGTTTACAAGAAAAGGTGGTGCAAATGTTTGTTTTTTTATGAAAAATTAACTCCAACTTTTTTTTATTGTTTGGTAACCAGGTGAGGCCTACCAGGCACAAGCTCCTGTTTTCAGGGATGACCCAGGAGCATTAGGGTGGTTAAGTGACTTGCTCAGACTTACACAGTACATTTGTCGAGTTTGCAGGAATCAAACACAAGTCTGCTGGAGGTACCAAGCTCATCCACAGCTCGTTACTCCAACCTCTAGGCTATACCGCCATGCTTCCAGCGATATAATATGAGAGTAATGCCTATACAATAGCAAACAAAAAGGAGTTGGGGAAATTAGATAATGTATATAATAAAATGGCACACCTCGTTTCGAAGGCCAAACACCTTAGCTATTGGTGTGACCTGTACACTCAGTTAGGTTGGAATACAGTAGGAAGTGAGCATGCAATAAAATGGACGACCATGACTTCAAAATGTTGAGAGTTGAAGATTCCCATCGATTGTTTCATTTTTTGGTTTTAGAAAGTCAGGATCACAGAATTTACGACACCAGGAGTTCTAATACCAGAAAGCTGAAGGTCCCCAGAAATCGCACTAGGTTTGGGAAAATGGGGATTTGCTGTAATGCTGCTAGATGTTGGAACAGGCTGAGCTCGAGCTCAGCATGTTCCAAGAAAGTCTAATAAATGAATACAATCATGTATGTGACTGTTTTAAATAATTGTTACTGATGTAGATTTGTGCAATGTTGGCTTTTTATACACTTTTATCTCTAAATGTATGTACTGGATGGAATGGTATGAATGTATGTACAAAACAGGATTCATCTGAAAATAGGTTTCGAAACAAGTATATCATTCCTGTATAACAAAATTTATTTTGCTTGCTTACTTACTCTCTGTAAAATAAAAACTTCTCACATCCTTCCTAAACCTCTGCCCTTCTAGCTTCCACTCATGACCTTGTGTTCTAGATTTGCTACTTTTGTTGAAAACTTTCTCACATACACCTTGTTCACTCCTTATAGCAACTTGAAGATCTCCATCGTATCATACCTCTCTCATCTGGCCTCTAGCAAGTACTGTACATGTTAAGTGCCCTAAGGTGATCCCTGTCGGCCCTGAATTATTTTAGTTACCTTATGCTGCGCAGTTTCCAGCCTGTCCTTGCCATTCCTCAGGTGAGAACTCCAGAACTGGGCATAGTACTCTAGGTACTACTCCTTTTTAATATTTGTGGAAATGATTTTTTATATTTATGGAGTGGACCTCCCATGCAGGCTGTTAAATCCCAAAATAGCCTTATGTAGGCAGATGACCTCATCCTACAAACAACTGGTCACAGTTCCACAGATATCTATGATGTTCCGCAGTCTGAGTTCAGCATACTCTCAGATTGGTTTGTGAGAAACCATTTAGAGTTAAATCAGTCTCTGTCAGGCTGTCCAGACCTAGTCATTAAAACTTCGAAGATGTTACTTTGAAATCAGTGATGGAATATTGTCAACCAGCATCTCATCGGCAGGAATTATGTCGACCGCAAGTTGCAGTTGACATAATTCCCATTTGTCTCCCGGTCCACTGTTTTCATTGGGAGGCTTCACCCCCCGAACCCCCGTCTTTAGGATTATCAACTCTAGTCGGAGTTGTTTTGGGGCAGGGGTGCAGAACCAGAAGACAGTGTGCCCCTGTGTCAGGTGCATCAACACAGTGACCTGTCTGCAACCTGTCGATTTTGTCGACGGGTTGGTAGGTCGCTGTGTTGGTGTCACTGTTGTGGGGGCATACCAAATATAAGTGCCTTGGTATTTTACTTGTTCAGTCCCTGGATTTTCCTCACATATCGAGTTGCTAATTTTAAAGTCATTTAGGAAACTTGATGCCATCTATAGGGTGGGAGATTGCCTTCTCAAGGAATGAGAAAGTACCTGGTTGAAAGTATGATTTTGCCAGTAGTTGTCTTTGGAGACAAGATTCATGATATTGAAAACAACAGGCAGAGCCATTAATGCTCAGAGCAAATGCTAGAAGCAGGCACACAAGACAAACAGCCCAGCACGCATGATTTACTGGAGAAAGATCACTCAGTATAGCATATAAATGTGACCATAAACAAATGTATTACTGGATATACTTGTTAAGACGGAGACGCTCTGCACAGTTTACCAACCATAAGTTCATGTACTTTGGAGTGTGTGTTTGTGGGGGGCACCGTCTAGACAGATATATCCATTAATATCCATTAATAAATCTGCTTGTGATCACATTTATCTGCTTTACTAAGTGATCTTTCTCCAGTACATTGCATGTGTTGGGTTGTTTGTGTGATCTGTAACATTGCCCCAAAACACCAGTTATCCAAGTTTGATACCCTGCTGAATGCCCTCTGTGGATTTATCCTTCGCTGCCCTATCCAGACACATCACTGCACATTATATGATCTGATGGACCCATTTAACAGCTCACTGGAAACCAGAGTGGTTCTGGAGGACTGGAAGAGGGTGGATGTAGTCCCACTTCACAAAAGTAGCAGGGAAGAGGCAGGCAGTTTTAGGCCAGTCAGCCTGACGTTAGTAGTGAGAAAGTTAATTGAAACACCACTGAAGGAAATGATTGTGGAATATCTTCAATCCAATTTGTTACATGACCCACATGAGAGTGGGGGGTGGAGGGGTGGTCATGTCAAATGAATCCAGTAGATTTCTTTGACTGGGTGACCAAGAATTAGATCAGGGTAGAGTGGTGGATGTGGCCTATCTAGATTTCAGTAAGGCTTTTGACACTGTTCCATGTAGGAGACTAGTAAGAAAGCTAAGTATCTTAGGAGTGGGTCCAAAGGTGGCAAACTAGGTAAGAAATGGGTTAGGGGATAGGTGACATCGGTGGTGGTGAACTGAGTTCACTCTGAGGAAGGGAGGGTGACCAGTGGGGTGCCTCAGTGATCAGTGCTGGATCTGGTCCTCTTTAATGTCTTTATAAGTGACATTGCAGAGTAACTGGAAGGGAAAGTCTGGCTCTTTGCAAATGACATCAAAATCTGCACAGGGCGGACATTCCAAGGGGGAGTGGAAAGGATGAGCAGAGGCCTAGGAGAACTTGATGAGTGATCAAGGGTATGGCAGTTGGGTTTTAGTGTGAAAAAGTGCAAAATAATGCAGTTAGGGCACAGAAGCCCAGGGGTGGAGTGCAAAATGGTTGGAGTGGTTTTGATGATCACCAAGCAGGAAAGAGACATGAGGGTAATCATATCAGATGACCTAAAGGTAGCAAGGCAGTGTGACAAAGCAATTGGGAGGGCTAGTGGGATGCTGGGGCACATAGGGAAGGGTGTCACCAGCAGAAAGAGGGAGGTGGTGTTGCCTTTGTTTAGATCACTGGTAAGACCTCATCCTAAGTGATGTGTCCAGTTCTGGAAACCACATCCCTGAAAGGACATTGACAGAGTTGGGGCAGTACAGAGGACAGCAACTAAAATGGTGTAGGTTCTGTACCAGGAGCCCTACAAGGAGAGACTAAAGGACCTTAATATGTACACCCTGGAAGGAAGGAGGGAAAGAGGGGATATGATAGAGACCTTTGAATATTTCACAGGAATAAATAAGGTACAGGAGGGGAGTATTTTTCAGAAGAGAAGGTACTCAGGAACAAGGGGACATGCTATGAAGCTGGAGGGGGCTAGATTCAGGAGAGATGTGAGGAAATACTTCTTCACAGAAAGAGTGGTGGATTCCTGGAACAGCTTTCCACCAGAGGTAGTGAAGGCGCAGACAGTGGTGGGGTTCGAGAATACATGGGATAGTCATATGGGTACCTTAGTGGAAAGAATGGGGAGGAGAAAGAGCAGGAAACTGACCAATTAGGGTCTGTGGTGATAGGCTAGGTAGGAAAAACTGGGCAGACTGGGTGAGTCAAGAAGTCCTTATCTATCGTGAAATTCTATGTTTTTATGTTTTCTGTTGCCCGAAATGGTCCTTGTTAAACGATAGGCATGTGCAATACCTAGCACTTTTTGGATTCAAATACTGGCTAAATAAACGCTGCTGTTATCTAAGCAGCCTGTTCACCCATCTCATCCCTACTGCTCCCTCTAATGACA
Source organism: Neoceratodus forsteri (assembly GCA_016271365.2). NCBI lineage: Eukaryota > Metazoa > Chordata > Ceratodontiformes > Ceratodontidae > Neoceratodus > Neoceratodus forsteri. Next base: position 138,093,796 of record CM057449.1, on the reverse strand, counting down.
ACCTTCATTCCCACTCAGGTAACAGGTTCCTGACTCCCAGGAGCAAGCAGAAAGCTGGCCAGCTTGCATTTAGCCATAGACTCCCACAGGCTTAGAATAACCTTGCCTTGAGTAACAGCCCCCTCACCAGCAAAGCCTCAGTCAAACTGTTTCTCTATCTTTTAATGATATCTTACTGTGACTGCACCTAACAACACATTATGTGTAATGTTTGTACTAGCTGCACTAGATCGCTCTCTCACTGATGATTAATGCCTTGTAAATATGTAATCATTGTACAGTTTGTCGTAATATTACTGTTGTTTATTGTGTGATCTCTTACCTTTCTGTCATCACCACCTTCCCCAGGTTGAATCTGTAAAACAAATTATTATTGTATCTCTGGATGTTTACTTGGTGAAAGAATTTAAATAAATAAATAAATAAATATTAATTAATTAATTAATAAAAACTGGCAAACTCAAGAGCCTGATGCGTTGGAAAGGCCAGGGCTAAGGGGCACTCATGAAGACCTGGTGGGGGAAGGAAGAGACTGACACCACCGAGCTGGTATTCAGGATATTCTGAAGAGGTAGGTCTAACAGGAAAGGAAGTGTGTAGCTCTGTTTTTGTGGGATTGCTCACTGTGGACAGAAGGAAGATATCAGGGGACAAACATTGCCACAGAGTCCATCTGGGCCAAGCTAGGGGAAAAAGATGGCAAAGTAACCACCAGGGGGCGTACTACAGGACTCCAAACAGCTGAGCTGAGCTTGATGGCCAGCTGGTTGGGGACGTTAGGTAAGTAGCCAAATCAGAGGCAGTGGTAATAAATTCTTCACAAAATTCCAATTCCACCAGTGAAATTGTGGAGCCATTACCTATTCTGTTTTCATGAAATTTCGAGACAATTTTGAAAATGTTTATGAAATTCTGCCAGCACATAATACAGTATGTGGCACTGTATTTCCACTGTAACCTTAAAACTTCACAACTGAATCGGTGCAAATGCGATATGTTTAGTATCCAGTAACATTGGTAAAGTATGACAGAAATCATTCCTATACCTCCTAAGGGTGGGCAGCAAAGATATAGTGTATCCAAACTTGGGAGAAAGTTTCACAAAATTGTTAAGTAAATTGTAAATGTATGAGTCCCTATAATAAAAAAAATACAAGTATTTGCACATTAAGCAGGTTACAAGACCTTTGCAAAATCTGCTAGGTTTGTAAATGTTCAGGTATCTGCCTCTAAAATGTTACTGAGTTTCAAGCAGCAAAATATTTTCACAAAATCTCACTGCCAGATTTAGGAACCAATAAGTTCAATAAATGCGTAACCAAATGTTTGAAAATTTGAAATATTCTTAGAGTGTTACTCCATGGGTGACTATGCCAGTTGTTAGGTATCTACAGTAGGTTAAAGGATGGCTGAGTTACAACCAGTTGAAAATACTGGGAAAATGTTGCAAAGAAATAGACTGCCAGAGTGTGAGCATGTGTAGGTTCAACCCTAAATTATGGATGAGTAGAAATTTGGTAATTCATTTATTTATTTAGCTTTTGTTTACCAGGTAAGTGCACTAGACAGAAACTGCCTGTTTTCAGGCATGACCTAGGAGAACTACAATGTCAGATAACATAGGACAGTGCAGTACAATAGGACAGGAGAACACAACGTAACCTCAAAAGAAGATACAACAGCATCGGGTTACAAGGAATGGTGCAGTGTATACAGTCAGTAGGACACTACATAATTACCATTAGACATTTTAGGGGTAAGTAGTGTTGTAGTAGGAAGCAGTTGATCAGGCAACCTTATAGCTAAAGCAAGTGACTAAGTGCTAAGGTTTAAGTGAATGGGTTGCCTAAAAGAATAAGGGAGACTTAGGGCACGGCACAGGAGCTTTTGTCATTAGCTTAAGGTAAGTGCTTAGAGTCTTGCTCCATAGTATTGTATTCTTTATTGTTTGATCATAAAAAGAAAAACCAAGACACTTCAAGACATAATAAACAGTTAATACAGTATATATACACGTAGTACAATAACAACATGTACAAACAATATCATCACATTCATAGTAATAAATACTCCCCATGGCTCCTATGCACTATGCTTACATGCCACGTATTTGCAGCATGTAGGCATATCTAGGTCATGTACCATGCATCGGGGTCCTGTGGACCTCTGCAGCATGCACTACATGGGCATGCACCCCTTCCATGCCTAATCCTCTGGTCATTCACGCTGCTACATGCACGGATGGTCCAGGGGAGTGCCAGGGGGTATGACTACACTCCATGCCATTTACTACAGCATAGAGTGCCGAGTGGGAGGGGCACAGGCTGCATGAGCAGGTACCCTGACATAGCCACTGTGCGCTCCCCACATAACACATCAACCAGCCATGGCAGAACCTAAACCTCCCCACCATTGCCACTCCAGCCCTCTGGTCAGGCAGGGAGGGCTGGAGTGGTCATTCGGGCACGCTCCCATTTGGTTTAAAATAGGGAACTGTCAGTGAGGTTGGGTTTTTGACTGGATGCCTGCCAGCATCCTCCAATCTGCCTCTGAACATCAGTGTGCAGGGGAGAGCAGGGTCACGAACAAGCACCCTGCAGAGGCCAGTGATCATGAATACTGGCCACATGCCCGTCCACTGGTGTGGAGCTGAACATGACAGGTACATGCAATAGGTGCATCCCCAGACCCGAAGGGTGCATAGGCACCAATATTAGTTAATAAAGTCCATAATTTGCAAACGTTATTAAAAATTAGCTTAGGCAGTTTATTATTGCACTCCCCTATTTGCTTTAATATTTTTCTCAATCTTATTGATTGGGTTGCATGAAAGTAATTTGCAAGTTGTTGAATATAGAGGAAAATGTATAGTCTGCAATCCATAACAAGTGTATTCTTCATCAAGAGGTTGCCGTGGTGACAGTTTGAACCTCAAGAGCGCAGTTCAAGAGGTTCGTTGCCATAGCAGCCTCGAGATGAAGAATACGCTTGCCATGGATTGTAGACCATACGTTATCTTCTATAGTGTATGGTCCACTATCCGAGGGTTCAAGATCAACAAAATAGCACTTACTTTTACTTTTTTCCCCTCAGACTCACTCTCCTCGCTCTCACTCTCACCACCGTGGCCACTACGGACAGACCCTCCACGTGCAACGCACATTACATGTTATTATGCTGCTGCAGTAGCTATGTATCTAGTGCAGCATAACAGCTACGATGAGGTAGCTACTACAGCATAACAACGCTATTAGAGTTATGGATTTTTATCCATAACAACGTTACACCATACACTATAATATAGTTACCCTCGATAGTCATCATTAAAGTTGTTAAATTTGTAGGCACAAATGTCAAGGAAGACATAATCAGGCTGAGACATAATTTTCTGGGCTTGTACCAGGAACAGTTCAAAAGAACATGTACTAAGTTCTCAATATGTCCCATATTACAGCCACATCTTTTAGCCAGTGGGACAGTTATTCTTAGCAAACCTTGCTGATAAAACCTTGCACTTATTTAGTTAGTTAGGTTAGTTGGCTAGTTAGTTGGATTTTGTTAACCAGCTAGGGCTCACCGAGACACACATCCCCTTTTCAGGAGAAACTGGGGATTAATTACATATAACACAGAAGTGGAACATTTTTGCTACGTACATACAAATAGTAATAATAACATTCAAGGTATTCAGTGGTAGTAACGTTCCTTGCATTCAGTTTGTCAACTGCAGTGTGCATTTCATCACACTATGGGTGACAGTATATACAGAGATAACATAAACATCGGTTTATCCAAGCTTGCATGTTACATAGAATATAGAGGATAGGAATCATATGCCAATGGCAGCCACACACGTCTCAGCAGCAACAGGTACAGCAGTTGTGAGTGGAAGAACGCCCTGTGAGCAATCTTTTGAATGTAAGATATGTGGGTCTCTCCTGAATAGGAAAACAGAGTTTGTTGCATAGCTAGGAGGCTTTGGATGCAGAGGATCATTGGACAGCAGTTGTCAAGGCCCTGAGTACCTCTAGGAGCAGTTGAGAAGAGGAACGAAGGGGCCGCCTTTTGAGGTCTTCCATCCAGTACATCCCTAATATTTGGGAAGTAGTCTCTCATGATCTCATAGGTCAGGCATAGTAAAGGATAGCTGAGTCTCTCTTCCAAGGGTGGTCAGCTAAGGGAGGCGAGGACAGTACAGTGATGTTGTCTATTATCTGCACTCACTGCAAATTTGTTTATCCTATGGTACAGTATCGCAAGTTTATTGAGCTTGATTCCCCTAAATGAGGAGAGAACCAGTGCTCAAACAGAAGAGTAGGAAGTAGGATACTGTTGGCTAGGGATATACAAGGCTTTTTTTGTGAGATAGGCTGTTAGCCTATAGATCAAGCCAAGTTTTTTGTGTGAGAAGCTTGGTTAAGCAGTCAATATGAAGTTTAGAGGAAAGTTCTTAGTCTAGCATGACACCTATGTACTTTATAGTATCTACAACCTCCAACTGAGTGCCCCTAGTGGTAGCCATTTGAAAACACTCTTTTCTGTCATAACCCAGTTTTCCAGACCCAAATAGCATTCCCTATGTTTTCTTTGACTTAAGGACAAGTTGGTTTGACATGAACCATTTTTCAAGTTCCCTGAAGTCCTCCTTTAGTTTAGTATCAATTGCATTGAGGGCAGAGTTGGTTCTATACAGCAGTGCATCATCTGTATAAAGTAGCGTTTCAGCTTCATCACAGTTAAAGGATAATTTTTTATTTATTTATTTATTATAGGATTACAAGTACCTTTGAGCCAAGGCTCTTTTACAAAGGTTGCACGTCAGAAATAACAAACAGCAAGGAAGCAACAGTGAAATAACAGTAAACAATTCATGTACAAACAGTGCTATTGAAAGGGGTCAGCTATAGGAAGAGTAAGGTGTAGAGGAGGAGGAGAGGTATAGGTAGTTAACAGAGGCAGCTATAGTAAAATGGTGAACACAGCTAGGACGCATGTACCCACAAGGAATGGGTAGGGTCAGGCACCCGGGGGTGGCAGAGAAACAGGGATGAGAGGAGAGGTGAAGAATGAAGATGCAGCCGGAGGCATTTGTCAAAAAATAAATTGGAAGGAGTGATAGAAGAAAAAGGGGCAGGGCGGGGGATAAGTGCTATAATGGGGCAAGGAGAGACTAATGAGGTGGTATGAAGACCTGAGATCTGAAGTGGCACCTCAGGAGCTGGGGGGCGGGGGACTGGGGGGCCTGGGGTTAAGTAGTATATAAGTTAGAATTAAAGCTTGGTAGGTCATCATCTAGGAGAGGAAGTCACAGGATCTAGAGGCAATGAGATGGGCCTGGAGCCTGGTTTTGAACAGATTTAGTGTTGAGGCAGAGGAGATGGTGTGACTGAGACCATTCATCCATAGAGGAGCCCTATAGGCAAAGGAGCATTGGCCCTAAGTAGTTTGACAGCAAGGAACTTGTAGAATCTGGGTTGTCAAGCTCCTAGTGTTCTGTCGGTTGGTGTTTTGATGTAACAAGGCAGTAACACCAGGGGGTGTGAGACCAAGGCTGATTTTTCCCGCCATAGCACATGTGAGATACTTTATACGGTTGGAGAGTTCGAGCCATCCGGATTGTTCATAAAGTGCACAGGTGTGGGTGAGGCGGTGGGCACCAGTTGTGAGTCGGCATGCTTTGTTAAGAGCAGTTGTTATACGTCGGAGAGCAGATGTCATGGCGGAGCCATAGATAATGAGACCATAATAATTGATACCATAGAGCTCTGGACGGCAATCTTCAGGGCCTCTGGGGTGAGGTGCTGCCTGTGCTCGTAGAGTAATCCAAGGCATGTGCTGGCAGCTTTAGCCACACTGTCAATGTGAGCCGTATAGGAGAGATTGGGGTCAAGCAGAATCCCTAGGTATTTGAAAGAGTAAACATGTTCGAGGACAGTCCCCTGCTTGGTGGAGATGGCAAGGGGGGTGTTGCTTGTAACGGTTATGTGAACTGCAGAATAGCAATGACTTGGTTTTCTTGTGATTGAGGACTAGTTTATGATTGGAGAACCATGTTTCAACGGCACTGAATCGAGTTGGAGACTGTGTTGTAGTGGTGAAATGTCCTTGTGCGTAGAAAAGACAACAGCATCATACACATACAGGATGATTTGTTCCGAGCAGGTTTGTGGTAGGGAGTTTAAAAAGAGGCTGAAAAGGAGAGGGCCCAGTATGGACCCCTGAGGTACTCCGGGAGCAGACAGGCAAGGTGTCTAAGATAGCATTGGCAATTTTTACTCTTTGAGAGCAATTGTCAAGGTAGCTTCTGAACCAGTGGGCTGAGTCCGGTGCGAGGCCAGCAAGGAATAGTTGGTCATACAGCTGCCGATGATGAACCATGTTAAATGCCTTCGAGAGGTATTAATTGATGAATAAAAAAAACAATACTGGTCCTAGAACAGAGCCCTGTGGTACCCCATCTGAGATCTTATGCAAGAAGGAGAGGCAGGTTCCCTATGTAACTGGCTGGTTATGACATGTGAAATAGCTTCTAAACCATGAGCTGGAGATGTGATCTAGGCACAGGCTCCTTAATCTGGACAGCAGGAGTTTATGAGTCACCAAGTCGAAGGCTTTGGTTAAATCAATGAATATCACTCCAGTGGCTTTGCCGTAATCTACGGCACTAAAGATGTCCATAATGAGACTTACCAGGGCTGTGGCACGGCCATGATGCTTTTGAAATCCATGTTGGACATTTGTGAGCAGGGAGATTATCTCAATGTAAACTGACAGTCGGTTACAGATTAATCTTTCTTGCACTTTTGCCAGAGTACTGTGTATGGATATGGAACAATAGTTTCCCATTGGCTCCCTGGATCCCCATTTATGGATAGGAACCAAATGTGCCACCGTCCACTGTTTGACACCTTGCCTTGGAGCAGGGACATGTTATAGAGCTTAGTCAGTGGTAATGCAAGCATAGGGGCAGCAAGTTTTAGAAGTCTGGGTTTGAGTCTGTTGTAGCCTGCAGATTTATCAGTCCTAATTTCTGGTAATTGTTACAAAGTCTCCTTTCTGGTGACCAGCCTAAAGTAGAAGTTAAGATAGCCAGTCCAGATAGGGGAGCTACAGGGAGAACCAACAGAGGAATCCTTGAAAGCATTAAGATCCAAGATGACCCAGTGGCTAAAAGGGCTGAGGTGCCTTACCTCTTCCCATGCTAGTGACACGGGTTTGGGAACAGCTTAGGTTGTTGGGGGTCAGCCGTGGCAGGAAAGGATTGAGCAGCCGATGGACTGCCCTCCTCTCCCAGGGAAGGGGGGCTGCCATCACTGCCGTGTAACTGCCACCAGGTGGAGGACTGGTGGTAGGATGGCTAGGAGTGCCACGCGAGTGAGGGGGCTGCAGAACTTCTGTAGAGCATGCGTGCATGCCTCCACATAGATACATAGACACTGTTAGCAGATAAGGGCCTATGGCCCACCCAGTCTGCCCATTTAAGCTTGTAAGTTCACTTTATGTTTTTCTAGAAGTCTGTTGCCCCTTACCTTTGACCTCCAGAATGCCCTTATATCTATCCCATGCATTCTTAAATCCCGTGATTGTTTCAGCCCCTACCACTTCCTCTGTCAGGGTGTTCCACATGTCCACCACCCTTTCTGTGAAGAAATTCTTCCTCACGTTTTCTCTGAATCGCCCTCCCTCCAACTTCATCCCACGCCCTCTTGTCCCGGAACATCTTTTTCACTGGAAAATAGTGTATTCCTGCACCCTATTCCTCCCTGTAAGGTACTTGTATGTCTCTATCCTATCCCATGTCTCTCTCCTCCAGGGACTACATATTCAAGTCCTTCAGCCTGTCCTCATAGGACTTGTGATGCAATCCCTATATAATCTTTGTTGCTCTCCTCTGTTGTTGGAGGCAGTATAGTGCAGTGGGTTAAGGCTCTGAGCTGCAGATCTGGAGCCCTGGGTTTGAATCCCACAGCCGCCTAGGTGCATACTGTGTGATCTTAAGTAAGTCACTTAACTTTCTTGTGCTCCAAGGTTGCATCTGGAAACAAGCTTCAGCTTAGTGTGCTACTCCTGGTTAAACAATGTTCCCTTTCCCCGGTTAAACAATTTTCCCTTTCCTCTGAACCTTCTCTACCTGTCTATGTCCTTACGTAGGTAAGGTCTCCAGAACTGTACACTGTACTCCTGGTGGGGCCTCACTAGTGTCTTGTATAGATCCCAGCATCCTATTTGCTTTACCTGCTGCCTTGTCACACTGTTTCCCTACTTGAGGTCATCAGAGATGATAACCCCAAGGTCCCTTTCCTGCTTAGTGCATGCTATATTCTCACCCCCAAAAACAACTTCTTACTTCTTACTCTAGGTTTGAACCCACAACCCCCTTTTTCAGGGGCAGACACTCTGCCTCTACACCATCAGACTAACTTGCGTGCATGCTTCAGTTTGTGTGCCCCACCACTGGGGAGGGACCAGGAGAATGGAAAATGGGAAGACAGTCAACATGAAGCCCTGCCTATCTCCCTGTAGCCTGACCCACTGGGCCATGGAACCAGAGCCTCTGGATATGTCATCAGGTGGGGGGACAGCCCTCCCCCTCTTAGCTCTGCTGAGAGGGTAGCAAAGGCACAGACAGAGGAAAGGATAGCCAGAGGGGTAGCTAAAGGTACATAAGTGAGAAGACAAAGGCAAGGGGAGGGGCAGTGAGGATAAGGAGGATGACAGAGGGGACTGCAGAAGAGGATCAGGGAAAACCAGACATCCTGAACAGGTACTTCTGCTAAGTCTTCACAGTGGTGGTGGGGGGGGGGGCAGACTACCAGGGAGCAGCAGACAAGTCCATTTTCAGAGGAAAGAGTCCTGAAAGGACTTGCAGCTCTTTTTTTAATTGAATGTGCTTTTTCTGTTTGCTAAGACAAATACATTACAACAGAGTATGGCAGACTTACTATACACTGCCTGGACTAACAGTGGAACCCTATAAACTATGTACAACAGAGAATTTATTCTGGTTGTTTACAGCAGAGTAGAGGTAGATGAGAGATTATACAGCAGCTGCCTTAGCCAATTTCATATAGCAGGGTAACTCTTTCTTTGCTAAAACAGATTCTAATACAGGTTGAGCTAGAGCCCCTTCAATCCATATTATCCTGAGAAAGGGTGTATAATGTGTGCAACTTTCCAAATCTTTTCTCAAATGTTTTGTAATAGTTTCATTTATTTATTTACTGAATTTTGGTAACCGGGGTAATCCCACTGAGCAAATACAGTCCCTTTTTCAGGGACAACCTGGATTGAAACAATACAACATTAAGGAGAGAACAAACACAATGAACAGCTCGATACAATGATATACCCCTACAATTACAGGTACAGTTACAAGGTGACCTTGGAGTCAGACCATGTTACATGTTAACCTGCATAAACTTAATAGTTATTTAAACTAGCCACCGTGTTCCCTATTTTCAGGTTAAAAAAGAGATCTTGGTACCATTCTATATAGATTACAGTGTCCTGGTCAAGTCGGTGATGCAAGATTACTTTTTTTTAGTTGAAGCTGCTTTAAGAGTGCTATAGAATCTTCTTTTCCGGACTGAGACCTCATTGCAGTCTCCCAGGATACAGACCTCAGGCATGAAGAGATTGTTTAGTCCCAGCACTACTGTAGGTCTGCTTTTGCCTCTGTGTGTTGCCGTAGTGGGTGGACAAGCTCACAGTCCCAAAAATATGTAGATGGGTGCCTTTTTCTTTGTGATGCCTGGTGCATAAATCTGATTGTAGGCTCCTCATTTTGTGTAGTCTGATCCAGTATACAATAAATATTAGTCAGTATGTTAAACTGAGGCAGTCTATTTTTATCATTTTTGGTCAAAATGTATATGCCTAACCAGATTTTCTCCCAGTTGAATTCTTTGTTGGGAAACTCAGCTTGCCAGTATGGACAATGACTCTCTGATCTGCAAGGCAACTGGCTGAAAATAGCCTGATGTAATGTTGAAACTGGATGTGGGAGATGCGCTGCCTCCTTTAAAGTATCTAAAAGCATGACTGGATTATTGCACCACAGGGGTAGTCCTAAGTAATGTGTCACAGCATGCATATCCTGCATAAACTGCATTAGACCAATGGTCTTATGAGTACCGAGCGCCCCTCTGGCTTAACTCACTCGAGGATGACCTGCGCACTGAATTAAAACTTGGCACATTCAAATCAAAACATTGAGCCTCCCTAGCATTGCTCAGTAAGTGTGACTGTGGACCCTAATTAGGCAATAATGCCCAATAGGGTGTGTGTCTTGCTGGGATGACATCATGCCTCAAGTGCATCCAGTACCTGAGGCGTGACATAATCCCAGCACGACACACACCCTGGAGGGCATTATTGCTAATATACAATGGCTCGTTGTTGTACAAAATAAAAAAATATTTAAAAAATTGTTTTTAATAGATTTTTAGTGAGGCAGTGTATCTTTGTTTCTGAAGGGAATAAGTATAAACACAGAAGTTGCAACAAATCAGTACAGTGATGTTATGCTGAGACTAGACCCATGATGTTGTACTGGGATAACATCACGGGTCCAGTCCCAGACTGACCAATCAGAGACCAGCATTCTTTCTGTCCATTGTATAATTCCACCTATCACACTACTAACCATACCTTTACTTGTGCGTAGTTCTTCACAAGCACACCACTCCTCTCATTATTCTATCCTCTAACTGTAGACCACCCTCACCTCTCCCCCTAGTCTCTCAACCAGCCCTCTCTTACCTCAGTCTATTGCCTCTTCTTGTTGTCAACTTTATCCTCTTCCACAGCCTCTCCTCACCCTCCTTACTCTTTGCCCCCCCACCAATACTCACATCACACCCCGAGCAAGGGGTTTTCTCCCTGTCTTTTCTTCTCTCCCTACTGCACACTATGGTACCCCACTCCTTCTCCAGTCCTATATCATGGTTCCACTCTCCTCCTAGTTCTCACCACTTGCTGCATTCTCTTTCCCCCTAATACTCTCTATCATGATCATGTGAATCAACTCTGTGATCTACAAATGCACATCTGTGAACACCTGTTGAGATAACTTTGTTAAATGCATTTAGACAAGAACTGTTTTTTTTTCAGACGTTTGCCTTAATTTTCTCTCTTATTGGTTAAATTCCCTATAGTGCTATTTCCATTCTCTTATGTACTGTGTTAATTCAGCCCACTTTATGATGTTACCTCTGTTACATGTTGTTTGTTATACCATTCCTGATGTGGAACCTTGGTAAACAAGCCCCTGGCCCAAAGGTACTTGTAATCCGAGAATCAAATAAATAAATAAATAAAACTTAAAGGCAGCGCCTTCACCTAAAAGGTGTGTGGCTTTGAAACACAGAAACATAGAAATCGTTAGCAGATAAGGACCGCTAGGCCCATCTAGTCTGCCCGTAAGCCCTATACTTGAAGCGGCCTCTGACCCTATGAGGTCAATGGTTTTTCATCAAGCCCTCCCTACCTCAAGGTTCCCTTGCACCAGTCCCAGGCATGTTTAAAACCATCCACTGTGCTTGTTCCCACCACCTCCTGTGGCAGACCATTCAAAGCATCTGCTACCCTCTCTGTGAAGAAAAACTTTCTCACATTTCTTCTTAATCTACTCCCCTCCAATTTCATATCATGCCCCCTCATTCTAGTAATTCTGCTACATTGGAACAGTTCTCTCCCCCATACCTTGTTTATGCCCTTGAAGTACTTGAAATTTTCAATCATGTCCCCTCACTCTCTCCTCTCCTCCAGTGAGTACATATTGAGGTCCATTAGTCTCTCCTCATATGTTTTGTGGTGCAAGCCCTGCACCATCTTTGTTGCCCTTCTCTGAACTGTGTGACAGGGTTGAATAAGGTCCTACCCCATTTGTTATGCAGAAAGAGTGTAAATGCAAGGGTCTGTTCTATCCTCTCCTTTTCTGTCTCTTGTCTGTCTGGTTACGGAACCAAATTTTCTCATGAGACCTAGGAACTGATTACTCTGGTGTTACGATTCTCCGCCTCTCACTATCTCTCTGCCTTCCCTTGCTATTTCTGTCTTTTCTTCCCCCTTGCATATCTGCAGTTATAAAATATGAATCTCTGTGTAAAACTGTATGTGAAACTGGGATCCCTTTGTTTAAAAATGTATACAGTTACATTGTACTGTTGAAATGATTGCAAAAAGCTATTTGGAACCCAAGGGGTTAACCTGAGATGAAGTTTTTAAGCCCTTTGCAGAGATGTAAACAAGAGGTCAGTTCTGAGTCACTATGTTCTTTTTGCTGCACCTGCAAGGAACAAAACTGACAAGAACATTCTGTGAGAAGCAGGCTCTCTTAATGAGTGATTCAAAATTCCACAAAGCTGCTGCGATACAAAACAGAAGAGCTGGGGCTTTAAACATGGGCAGCCAGCCCAATAACTAAACAAAAGTCACAGTAAAAGCACTCAAGTAAGAAGAACACAAAATAACTGCAAAAATGCCAAAATTGATTAACTGCTAGGCTAGAAAACCAGACCCTAGCTCCTTGGCAGTGAAGCCTTCTGAGGGGGTATCTTAGAAGGCTTCACTGCTGAGGTGCTAGGGATTGATTTTCTAGCCTAGTAGTTAATAAATGTTGGCATTGTTGCAGTTATTTTGTTTTCTTCTTACTCGAGTGCTTTTACTGTGACTTTTGTTCTCTTAATGAATTCCCAGACAGACATATAAAAAGAGCAGCAATGCTTTTGCTAGAGAGACAAGGAGAGTGAGAGACTGAAACTTGGAATTAAGAGACATGCTCAGAAGAAGGACTTTGTTTAATCTATTTATGCTGCCTTTGTAAATAGTTATACCGAATCATTTTTATTTTTTATTTTGCTGTTATTGAGAAAAATAAAACGCTATTTGCAAATTTTCAAATCGCTCCTGGTTTTCCTATGCTTCCTGACTTGTGCTTCAACAGCAAACTGCCTCCACCCTGTTAATGTCCTTGTGTAGGTTTGTCCTCCAGAACTGCATGCAGTACTCTAGGTGAGGCCTTACCAGTGTTTTATACAATGGCATCACCACCTCCCGCCTCCTGCTATTAATACCTCTGGCAATGCACCCCAGCATGCCACTGGCCCTTCTCACATCCTCTGCTCTCTGCTTTGACATCTTTAGGTCATCAGAAATGATAATCCCTAGGTCTCTTTCTTCCTTAGTGACTGTCAGCACCTCCCTCCCCCATCCTGTAGCTCTCCCCAGGGTTTCCTCTACCCAGGTGCATTATCTTGCACTTCTTGGCACTGAATCTCAGTTGCCACACCTCTGACCATTCTTCAAGTCTCTTTTCATATTCTCCACCCCTTCCGGAGTATCCACCCTGTTGCAGATCTTGGTGTCATCTGCAAATAGGCAGACCTTCAATTCTAGTTCCACTGCAATGTCACTAATGAAGATATTGAACAGGACTGATCCCAGTACTGATACCTGTGGTACCCGGCTGGTCACCCCCTTTCCCTGGACTGGATCCCATTTACCACCACCCTCTGCCTCCTGTTCAGCCAGTTACTAACCCAGTTTATCACCTTTTGTCCCATGCCCAGACTACCCATCTTGATAATCAACCTTCTGTGCGGGACGATGTCAAAGGCTTTGCTGAAATCGAATTAGACAATGTCCACCGCCCCTCCCTGATTAACTTCCTTAGTCACCCAATCAAAGAAATCTATCAGATTTGTTTGACATGACCTTCCTGCTGTGAATCCATGTTGCCTCAGATCCTGAGCACCACTGGATTCTAGGTGTGCCACTGTCTTTTCTTTCAGCAGTGTCTCCATGATCTTCCCCACCACTGAGGTGAGGCTGACTGGCCTGTAGTTCCCTGCCTCCTCCTTACTGCCATTTTTTGTGCAGTGGGACTATGTGCGCCCTCTTCCAGTCCTCTGGAACCACTCCTGTGTTGAGTGACTTGGTGAACAAGGTTGCCAGTGGCGCTGCTAGTTCCCTTCACAGCTTCTTTATTATCTTCAGGTGTATGCCATCTGGCTCCATAGCCTTGTCTACCTTCAACTTCCTGAGCTCTTCTAGAACCCTCTTCACTGTGAATGGACTGGTGTCCACTTCTCCCCTCCTTTGACTCTGCTACACAACTGTGGTCCTTGACCTTCCCCACCCTTGGTGAATACTGAACAGATGTATTTGTTCAGTATTTCTGCCTTGTCTAGGTCTCCCTCCTTACACTCGCACTCCTCCCCTTTGAGTCTCACAAGCCTTCCCCTTGTTTTTCTTCTTTCGCTGATGTACTTATAAAATGTCTTGTCCCCTTTCATCACAGTCTGTGCTAACCCCTCCTCCTCTGTGCCTTCGTGCTCCTAACAGCCTTCCCCGCTTCCCTTAGACCCTAAAGGTATACCTTCCTGTCTGCCTCCCTTTGGGTCCCCTTATACTTCCTGAAACTCACTCTTTTAGCCCTTACTTTGTGAATCACTTCTTTAGAGAACTATAGTGGTGTCCTTCTTCTTTTCCCTTTGGTCATTATCCCTTTTTTTTTTTTTTTTATTCATATGTCATTTACCTAGGTACAAAAACAGGAAATTTACATCTGTATATGCATTTAGATAATCTAGTCCATTTCATTAATGGGGGGAGGGATTATACAAACAATAACATTGCCCTTTTACTTCCAGAGACAAATGCTACTTGGAAGTATAAACTTCCATCTATCCATTTAATCAAACCTTGGTGTATTTTATACATAACATTCACTTTTCTTCAACTTATTTAAAAAATTCCAAAATTAGATTTTTATCATTTTCATTCCACATATATTCATTTTCCCAGTCCCTCTGCAGCTTCTGCTACCATTACCAGTTCTTGATCAGATGAGGTTAATGATTCTCCTTTATCTGCTTCTTTTTCATAATGAGAATGTAAAAAGGATGCCAATTGATCAGTTTCCAAAAATACAAATGTAACAAATGTAATAAATTGGGGTTCGCAAAAGTGTTCCTTGGGTGTGCCTAAATGCCCACTGCCAGGCTAGTGTTCTGTGTCCTATTGGATTTAAAAGTGTTTGCATGTGAGTGCCCTGTTAGCCTCCATGCCTGTCTCTTTAAGAGCTGCCTATCTCGTAGTTTGCAATTAATCTGGGTGGGGGCCAAGTGGTTTCAGGCTCGAGTCCCGCCCAGGCTGCAGTACTACTGCTCCATTTTGCCATCGCTAATTATGCAGAGGGAGCTCTACTGAGAATTGTGATTGTTTGCTGATTATCTGCTTTAATATTGTAGTTTGTCTAACCTGCCTTCCTTTGCAGCATGGACATTTCTGTATTGCACCACTGTCTTGGTTCTGGACTGCCAGCTTGGACCAATCAGTACCTTTGGAGAACCTATAATGGAGACTGTCCCCAGGGGTCTTATGGGAGTGAATTTCTGTAGGAATTGTAGTTTCTGCTCTTTGGCACCTAAATGGACCTGGAAGGGAAGCTCTTGCTGTGACAGACAGACAGATCAATGAATCAAACTATTTGGATCAGAGAGAAATCCCAGAGCTGCCTACAGTGAGATGGAGCTGGAAGAGTGAGCAGCTCGAGCCAGTTGAGCTGCTGCCCTGCAGGGTAGCATGGGGACTTGGTGGGAAAGCCGAGCCTGGCCTGCCTGCCTTCAGCTCTCCCTCTTGGAGAGATTTGTGCAACCCTAATTCAGACTTTTCTCTGAATGTTTTGTTGTGCCCTGGATATTGGGTACAGCGAGTCATTGTGTAGTTGGAGTTGAGAGAGTGAACAGCTCGAGAGATTCGAGCCACCTGCTCCTGTGTAGTAGCGCGGGAAATCGGCGGGAAGGCTGTGTTTGGCCTGCCTGCTACCATCTTCTTAAGTGAAGAAACCCTGAGCCTGAAATTGGACTTCATCCAAAATTGGAGTTTTTGTGATTGGAACCTGAATTGAGACAAAGTGAATTTCACCTGGTGTGGACCGAAGATTTGCCTTGGTGCGATCGGCCTGTCAGGACTTGAGATTACCGCAGAGCATCGGTTTGCACAGAGACACTGTGTATTGCAACCGGACTGTCATCCGAGCTGTGGTTTTTACTGGCATTTACTATAGGTGTGCTGACTGTGCAGTGTAGGTCGCGATTTGGTTCCCCACATTACTGAATGTGACTTGCTAACTGGAGTCTGCTTCCAGCAAATCTATCGGACTGTATCCAAATTGTTCACCCGGCCTGGGCCTTGCCACCACAGCCTAGACAGCTGCTTATGTCACGGAGAAACACCTGAAGAGAGACCTGCCTGGAGATTCGGCTCCCTGCTCAACACCAATGAACAGGAATGAGTGCTACGGTGCATCATGTGGGCCCTGCTTCTCCGGGCCATCCAGCTCTTCATCCTGAGGTCCATTTCATCCATCCTGCATCCTGACTGGGGTAGCATGAGTAAATAGCAGGGTAGCTTCCTGCAACAAAGTTCAAATCAGAGTGTGTCATTTGATTAAATTGTTTTGATTAATCATCACAAACTGAGCCTTCCGGCACCGGAATACAAATTAAGGGTTAAAGTGCATGTTGTGTTTCTTTCTTTCAAAGGGCCCCTACAAAAGCTGCAATGCCGGCCTACCCCAAGCAATACTCCAGTTTAGCCTGCAACAACAACTGGGAACCCAGAGTGTGTGTGACTGTATTACACAGACTTTTGAATGCATGCCTTATACTCTGACTAAATCAGATCTTGAATCAGTCTCTAGATTACTGCCCCTCCCTTGTTCATTTCCTTCTAATAAATCAGATCTACATCTTTTTGTCTTTAACTGGTTGTGGAGCATTTCTGTGTTGCAAAGTATAGGGGTATTGCTGTTTCACTGTTACAGGTCTTGTTTTCTAAGGGGTCTCCAGGGCGTTCCAGCCAATCCAGCCCCTGTGGTACAGAGAGTGGAGTAAACACTGTATTATTGTGATAACTGTGATTGTGTAGCTACTGTTCAGTCCAGGCCACTAGAGAGGAAAGAGGGGGCTATCAGTGTCCCAGAGGGCTGTACCTAGAGTAGTCACACTACCAAAGACCCTGTCCTCCGGGTGGAGGCATCCTTTTCACGAGCTCAGGCCCCTTAACCTGCACTCAGTCACGCAGGCAGGGGTTGTGTCCCTTGGGGTAGCACCACCTAGGGGTTACATCTTGGAGGCACCACTGAGATTTGTGCCTTCTAGTGGTCAGAGATGGGTACTACAACCCCACACTTAAAATGTGCAATAAAATGGAGGCGCTTGCTATGCCTAAGCTTAAGATTGCCCCCCATAAGTTGGTGGTGCACCGTATATGGGGTGGAGCGAGGCTGAGGGAGTAGACCCCCAGCAGGCCATTTTGTTAATGGACATCCCTTTGGGGACTGTGACATAGACAGCCAGTTCTAAGTGCTGTATCATTTTTTTTAATATATAAAAATGGGTTATGGCCTGTCTGTCCTGAGAGATGCTGAAACAGCATGTAGAACTGACACATCAAAACCCCTCAGGGATAAGTTCAAAGGACAGGACATAGCTAAACTGCAAATATCTGGGATGCAATTATCTGGTCAATTTGCTTTGATCCCAGGGAATGAAATTAGCCATTCATGATGTCCTCAGGGAAATCCTTTGATCTGCACTAGATAGCCTGAGAAAAGGGACACTGGCCAGTGTTATGAATAAGTCTCCCAGAAAACAAGCTCATTTCATCAAACAGACCTTTGATGTGTAGATGCCAAGGCCCAGACGGAATTAAGGAATCAAATTCACTTTTGCTTTGCATATACAGCGACTTATATCAAAGAGACTTTTGATGTCTAGGGGAAAGCAGATCACAGACTGGTTTCGACTAGTTACATAGAGAGGAGATTTATTATGTCATCTCTTATTTTTTTAAATACTTTAGTAGGTCATCTTGGTATTATAAAATATAGATTTTGTTACACCAAGGTGGAGTTTGGTGACCTCAGCGAGAGGGCCGGCTCAGGACTGGTTTTAACATACTGAGAAGACCTTAACAGACACACTTTCATATTTCTGACTGAGAAGGAAGGACATCACAGCACTGTAAGACTAAGAAGTAAGAATACCTTAGACAAGATTAGTCTGAATGTTATTATTTGTAGGAATCTGTACTTTTACCTGTTTGTTTTAAAGCTGTATGTGTTGGGATATTTTGTTCTGTAATATTTTCTGTTTTCCTATTTTAAAGTAAAGATATATATTTTAAAACGGAAACTGCTGGTGCTCCTTGACATTTCTTTTTATTTAAGTGAAGCTTTTAAAGGTTATAGTTAACACTGTGTATGGGCATATTGTTATACCAAACTGGGAAACGGATAGAGTTCTCTAAGGTCTTGCATAGAGTTCTAAGGGTTCATTTTGCAGACCTGGTTAGGTGCCCGTAGACAAAGATATCTGCCCCCCTGAAGACAGAATTATCTGAGCCTGATAATTGGGTACGCTAACAAGAGGTTATCAGTTTGAATCCCTCCAGAACTTGAGACTAAGGTGACTCGAACCCACAAAACAGACAAGAGGGTTACCTTGTACTGTTAACTGTCCACAAATCCTACGCTCAGAGGTTGACACTTTGGGAGTAGAGGGCTGACCGGCTGAGTGAATTTGTGACAGATTGGTTGGCAGCGGTGGCATAAAACATTTGGTGGTATAAGCTTCATTGTTCAGTGTGTCAGCTTGAGACTGGTCAGCTCACTTGGAAAAAAGAAAGGCAGTGTTTGATTTCAAAATGAAACAGAATTATATCCCTTGACTTACAGTCAAGTTTCTACCCATTTTATTTTTTTTCTAAAGTGCCAGTCAGATTAGCAGTAGTCAGGAAAAATGGCTTCCAACTACAGCTGGCACACTTTAGAACACTTAAAACAGTTGTGCGAGGACAGAGAAGTCCTGTTCAAGGTGACAGCCAAAAAGCAGAACCTCATAGAGGCCCTGATGGTAGCAGACACCCAGAGCAGCAAGTCACAGACTGTGACTGAAAGGGACCAGACCTCAAGTGTGGCAGGACTAGTGGCCAGTGAGGGGTCCCGAGCTGATGAGGAGGACAGCAGGGCCACTGTCAGCAAAGGGCCACAGCAGCAGGGGAAGATCACCAGTATCCTGAATCCAGAGGTACTCAGGCTGCAAATTGAGTTGCGCAGGATGGAACTGGAGGCAGACCGACAACAGAGGGAGGCGGACCGTGAGGCAGAGCAACAACAGAGGGAAGGGGACCATGAGGCAGAGCGACAACAGAGGGAGGCAGACCATGAGGAGCGTGAGCGCCAGTGAGCTGCAGAGGAGAAGAGAGAGTGAGAATGCAGAGAGTCAGAGGAGAAGAGAGAGAAGCGCCAGTGGCAACAACGAACTGGAGAAGCTCCTACTTTGATCAGCGGCACCAGAGCAGGTAAGTGGCTTGGGTTTAACTGGGACTGCAGGACTGGGTTACAAATTGAACTCCAAATTAATAGCCAAGTTTAAGGAAGGGGAGGACATGGATGCCTTTTTAAATTCTTTTGAAAAAGTTTGCATTCAGGCTAAAATTCCTAGAGAGTTCTGGAGCTTCCAACTATCCCCGCTACTTACCGGGAAAGCTCAGGATGCATTGGGTCAAATGAACAATGAAGACAGTGACAATTACAGCAAGTTAAAAGCTGCACTGTTAAAAAAGTTCGAATTAACTGCTGAATCATACAGAGCTAAATTCCATAAGCTCAGGAGAAGCCCTGATATGCGCTATGAGGAGCTAGCCATGAAACGTTAGTTTTTAAAATGTTGGTGGGAAGGAATTGAGGCAAACTCTGTGGATAAAATTGAAAATGTGATTTTATTAGAACAGTTTTATTGGGCATGCCCAGCAGAGCTAAAAACCTGGCTAGAGGACCGAGATCCAAAAACAGTGCAAGAGGCTGCTGAACTCTCGGACCGCTATGCCAAGAGCAGACCTGCTCTGAGAGCGAACAGGGCAAGTGTGGCAGTGCAGAAAGGGAAAAGCGCGCCTTCAGGGCAGCTAAAACCCTCATTGCCACCACCAAAACCAGATAGCCCCAGGTTTCAATGAAAAGATTTATTTGAAGTGAGAAATGCATGTTGGTTGTGTAAGGAAACTGGGCATATTGCCAGACAGTGCCCCAAAAAGGCGAGCCATAATAAACAACAGGGTGCTAGAAAATAAGTGAGTTGTTTGTGTGTCCCTGAGAGCATGCCAGTGAACATGAGGGAACACATGCACCCAGTCATAGTAAATGGTGTACAGATGCAGGGGTTAAGGGACACAGGGGCATCCCTAACATTGGTAAAGGGGGATCTGGTACAACTTGGTCAGCTTATATCCAATAAATGTGTAACTGTATAAGGGTTTACTGGTGAAGAGAAAACATTGCCACTCGCTAGTGTTCTCCTGGACTGGGGTGAAACAGGGGGAACTGTGCAACAGGTGGCTGAAGCCAACACATTAGCAGTGGATGTGATCCTGGGTAACAATCTCCAGCAGGGGGTGATATGTGCAGTTACCCGTAGCCAAGCGGCAAGGGAAAATAGTAGTTCCCTGAACCCCACAGAAACCAGTGTGGAAACAACTGAGAGGCTGGTTCCCCAGCCTGTGTCTCCAGATGGGCAGACTGATAAAAATGGGGTAGAAATTTCCCCAGTAGCATGTAACCACACAGCTACAGAGGGTTACTCCAAAGAGGGATGAGTGACCCCTTGTCAGAGGGTTGGGATTGACAGTGATCCTGAGGGCCCTGATGCTAATGCTAGGGACCCTAGTTTAGCGATGGAAGGGGACCTGTCCCAAGCCTTGGGACTGTGTGAGGGGTTTGCAGCTGCTCAGAGGAGTGACCCGAGTTTAGAGAAGCTGAGGGCTTGGGCAGACTCAGAGGGCACACAGAGAGGTGACAGCAGACATAAGGTTTATTGGGAAAATGGACTTATGGATACACAGGCAGTACAGACAGAGGGAGGGATGCTAGGCAGGCAGCTTGTCATTCCCCAGGGATATCGTGAGCAGTTGCTCAAGGTTGCCCATGATATTCCCTTATCTGGTCATCTGGGAATCGCACGAACTATGCAGCGGTTGGCCCAGAATTTCTACTGGCCTAACTTCACCCAGCAGGTGAAGGAGTATTGCAGGTCTTGTCATCGGTGCCAAGAAATAGGGAAGGCGGGCAAGAAAACCCAAGCCGCCCTGATCCCCTTGCCCATAGTGGAGGAGCCATTCCAGAGGGTGGGAATGGATATTGTGGGGCCTTTAAATACCCCCAGCTCCTTAGGGAAGAGATTCATCCTGACTGTGGTGGATTATGCCACCCGGTACCCAGAAGCAGTTGCCCTAGCCTCTCTGAGGACAAACAAAGTGGCAGATGCCTTACTTGGGATTTTCTCCCGTGTTGGGTTTCCGCAGGAGGTAATCACTGATTGAGGGGGGTTCCTTCATGTCAGACCTGATAAAATGTTTATAGGAGAAGTGTGGGATGGTGCAGAGATGCATGACACTGTATCACCCACAAGCCAATGGACTTGTGGAACGATTCAATGGTACCCTAAGGTCAATGCTCAGGGTGTTTGCTGAACAGCATGGGAGGGACTGGGAGAAATACCTTCCCCACCTGTTGTTTGCATACAGGGAGGTGCCCCAAGAGTCAACAGGATTTTCCCCATTCAAACTCTTGTATGGATGCCGGGTACGTGGGCCCCTAGACTTGATCCAGGAGGACTGGAAAGGCAAGCACGCCACCCAGGGAACTCCCATTGTGGATTATGTCCTACGGTTTAGGGAAAGGCAGAAGGAGCTTATGGGAACAGCCCAGAGCAACCTGGCAGCTGCCCAACAGAAACAAAAGGTATGGTACTAATGCAGAGCCAGAGCTCACTCATAAATGGTGGTTCAGGAAGTCATGGTCCTTATTCCGGTCCAGAAAAACAAGCTGCAAGCTAGGTGGGCAGGACTGTACAAAGTGGTTAGGAAGGTAAATGACGTGAACTACATTGTGGAGTTACCTGACCGTAGACAGACAGAAAGGATGTACCATGTCAACATGATGAAGCCATATGCTAATAGGGTGACATGGTGTTTGCAGTGTGTAGTCATGGGGAGGGGATGGACGAAGGAGACCCCCTTCTGGATTTGCTGGAAGAGAGTAAGTGGGAGTCCTCTGTGGAGGCAGTAAAATTGTCTCCCCAGCTGACCCCGGGCCAGATCCAGAAAATGAGGGAGGTTTTAGCAGACTTTGCCCCCTTGTTTAGCGCCAGGCCTGGGCTAACCCCCTTAGCGACACACGATGTGGAGACAGGGACATAGACACCCATATGGCGGACAGCATATCGGGTGTCAGAGGCTGTCCAAAAGGACATTTGGAGGGAAGTGGAAGAGATGCTGGATTTAGGGGTAATCCAGAGATCCCACAGTCCCTGGGCCTCACCCGTAGTCCTTGTACCCAAGCCAGATGGCTCGACTCGTTTTTGTGTAGACTATCATGGACTGAATGCAGTCACAAAGTCAGACACCCACCCGATGCCCCGGATGGATGAACTCCTGGACAAGTTGGGAGGGGCGACCTACCTAACGACCATTGGCCTGACAAAGGGGTATTGGCAGGTAGAGCTGACGGACAGAACTAGGGAGAGATCGGCCTTCATCACTCTGATAGGCTTATTTGAGTTTAAAGTAATGTCTTTCGGAATGAAGAACACCTTGGCCACTTTCCAAAGGTTGGTGAACCAGGTGTTAAATGGTGCTGAGAAGTACGCCATGGCATACCTGGATGACATTGCCATCTTTAGTACCAGCTGGGAGGAACATCTTTCACACCTGAGGAAGTGCTGGACAGGATACAGAGGGCCGGGCTCATTGTCAAAGCCAAGAAGTGCCAAGTGGCCATGGGAGAGGTGGCATACCTCGGGCATGTGGTAGGCCAGGGACAGCTCCATCCTAACCAAATAAAAATAGAGGTAATCCAGGCATAGCCCAGACCAGAAGCTCAGAAGCAGGTCAGGAGTTTTCTCAGGACAGCAGGGTAGTATAGAAAATTTGTACCCAATTACAGTGCCCTGGCTGCTCCCCTATCTGACGTGACAAAGAAAAGGATGCCCAAGAAAATTACCTGGGGCCCAGCCTGTGAGGAAGCCTTTTCCAAACTAAAGGAGGCACTTTGCAGTATTCCTGTTTTGACAAGTCTGGACTATAGTAAAACCTTTATAGTTCAGACTGACGCCTCAGACGTGCGTATTGGGGCAGTACTGAGCCAGACATCCAGAGGGAGGGAGGACCACCCCATAGCCTACCTGAGTAAACAGTTGCTTCCCAGGGAGCAGTCATACTCCACGGTGGAAATGGAGTGTCTTTCCATAGTGTGGGCCCTAAAGAAATTGGAACCATACTTGTATGGGCAGCATTTTGTGATGCAGACTGACCACAACCCCCTAGTTTGGCTGATGCAGATGGGGAAAAACAATGGTTGATTACTAAGATGGAGTCTTGCTTTGCAAGGATATGATATGACCATTCTACATAGGGCTGGAGCAACCAATCTGAACTCAGATGGGCTGTCTAGGGTCTATGAGGAGTGAACTGATTTGGGAAACTCATTCCATGTAGGGGATAGATCCCCCAAATTCAGTCTAGGTGGAGAGGAATTGTGACATAGACAGCCAGTTCTGAGTGCTGTATCATATTTTTATATATATAAAAATGGGTTATGGACTTTCTGTCCTGAGAGATGCTGAAACAGCATGTGGAACTGACACATCAAAACCCCCCAGGGATAAGTTCAAATACAGGACATAGCTAAACTGCAAATATCTGGGGTGCAATTATCTGGTCAATTTGCTTTGATCCCAGGAAATAAAATTAGCCATTCATGACGTCCTCAGGGAAATCCTTTGATCTGCACTAGATAGCCTGAGAAAAGGGACACTGGCCAGTGTTATGAATAACCTCCCAGGAAACCAGCTCATTTCATCAAACAGACCTTTGATGTGTAGATGCCAAGGCCCAGACGGAATCAAGGAATCAAATACACTTTTGCTTTGAATATACAGTGACTTATATCAAAGAGACTTTTGATGTCTAGGGGAAAGCAGATCACAGACTGGTGTCGACTAGTTACAGTACATAGAGAGGAGATTTATTATGTCATCTCTTATTTTTTTAAATACCTTAGTAGGCCATCTTGGTATTATAAAATACAGATTTTGTTACACCAAGGCGGAGTTTGGTGACCTCAGCGAGAAGGCCGGCTCAGGACTGGTTTTAACATACTAAGAAGACCTTAACAGACACACTTTCATAAATCTGACTGAGAAGGAAGGACATCACAGCACTGTAAGACTAAAAAGTAAGAATACCTTAGACAAGATTAGTCTGAATGTTATTATTTGTAGGAATCTGCACTTTTACCTGTTTGTTTTAAAGCTGTATGCGTTGGGATATTTTATTCTGTAGTTTTTTCTGTTTTCCTGTTTTAAAGTAAAGATATATATTTTAAAACGGAAACTGCTGGTGTGCCTTGACATTTCTTTTTATTTAAGTGAAGCTTTTAAAGGTTATAGTTAACACTGTATATGGGCTTATTGTTATACCAAACTGGGAAACGGATAGAGTTCTCTAAGGTCTTGCATAGAGTTCTAAGGCTTCATTTTGTAGACCTGGTTAGGTGCCCATAGGCAAAGATATCTGGCACCCCGAAGACAGAATTATCTGAGCCTGATAATTGGGTACGCTAACAAGAGGTTATCAGTTTGAATCCCTCCAGAACTTGAGACTAAGGTGACTCGAACCCACAAAACAGACAAGAGGGTTACCTTGTACTGTTCACTGTCCACAAATCATACACTCAGAGGTTGGCACTTTGGGAGTAGAGGGCTGACTGGTTGATCGAATGTGTGACAGGGACCACTAATGCAACTAATATAGAGACTGTTGAACAAGTTAAGTGTTTGGAGAAGGTTGAGGTGAAAGGGAGGGACTCAGATCTGTTTGACTAAACCATGGTGGCACTCCTCTCCTGTAGCCTCCCCACAGATCCTGAGAAAGTGCCCCCTGTTATTTTGCCTGATGGGTCCCAAAAAGGGTGGTGGGTCATTCATTTGCATAGTGACCCGACTGCTCCTGGGGGATCTTCAACTGTAGAGGGGTTTAAAGACAAATTGCTTAGACTGCTAGCCACTGAAGGGCGATCTGCTAAGGAGTTAGTGAAGATGCTAGATCTTTCTGAAGACACCACTCCCTTGCAGTCCCCTTTAGCTTCCCCTGCCACCCCTAGAGCTTCCCCTGTGGTAACCTTTCCCATAGTGATACCATCTGTACACCTGGACTCTTACCACAGACTTAGACTCTTTTTGGGCATGGGCACAGTGCCCGTGGGGGAGGACAACCTGGAGACATGGATGGATTATGCTTCCTCACTAGTTCAAGAATGGCAATGCTCTGAGGGAGAGAAAAGAACGAGGCTCATGGAGAGCTTGAGGGGCCCTGCACTGGAGGCAATCCGATTCCTTTGTTCCACCAGCCCGGAGGCCACTGCTGCTGAGTATCTCTCTGCCCTGGAAGGGGTCTTTGGCAGCACTGAGTCAGGGGAAGACCTGATGTGGAAATTCAAATCAGCCAAACAATGGAAGAATGAAAAACTGTCCATGTTTGTTACCCAAATTGAGTGGGCCTTGCAGAAGGTCCATAGGAAAGAGGGAGTGCCTGCCACTGAGCTGAATCGAGTCAGGTTATAACATGTTTTGAAATCTGCCCGGTACTCTAGTGTGATGATGGTGAAAGTGAAATTGCAAGATAGAAAGACTAATCCACCCGAGTATTGCTATTTCATGACAGAAATTCGCGAGACAGAGAATGATGAAGAGGGGTGGGAGCCTTATGCCAGGGTTGCCCATACCAGCCAGACCCCTGATCAAAGTAATAAATGACAAGATGAGCCTGAACTGCAACAGATGAGGGAACTAATTAAAGAGCTAAAAGAACTGAGAACTAGCCAACAGGCCGCTGAGATGGCCAAAAGTGCAACTCCTTGTCAAATGCCCTTCAAACCCAAAGGTGAGATCCTGTCAGGAGGGGTGGGAGTGCATGTCATTTCTTCTGAAACATGGACAGAGAGTAATCTGTTGGAAGAAGTACGAGAACTGAGAGCCCTGCTGGGGGACCTTATAAGGGCCACTCAAGTAGCTGATTCCTGGAGAGGCTCATAATGCAGGGAAAGTGAACCCCAGATCAGAGAGGGACCCCAGGACTTGCCTACCCCACCTAAGCAAGAAAGTGGTTTTACTCCCCCCAGAGACTCTAAAGAACCCATCTTCTGTTACCACTGTGGGAAGATGGGCATACCTGGCCCAACTACAATGCGCCTGAGAATCTGAGAAAGGTTACCACCAGGCTGCTGGCTTTAGTTCCGCAGACAAATGTAAGGCCGCAGACTGGGCCTGTGAAAAAGGCTTATTCCACTAAGACTGCCATAAAACAGATGACTAAGCCCCCTTCACCTGATTGGTCCGAGGTGGTAGGCCCATCAATGGAGACCACCGTAACCGTGAATGGTGTATCAGCCAGGGCCGTGCTCGACAGCGGATCCCAACTGACCACAGTGTTTCAAGATTGGTATCGTAAACACCTGCCTGATGTGCCCCTACAGCCCCTGGAGGAATTGCATGTGTGGGGGTTAAGCGAGAAGTCCTACCCTTACTTGGGATACATTCGGATCTGGCTGTCTTTTCCTACTGCAGTGGCCGGAAAGGATGAAAAGGTGGAGATGCTAGCTTTGATGTGCCTCCCTACAGGATTGTATGATGGGGTTCCCTTGCTCATTGGAACTAGTGCCCACATGTTTGGGAGACTGGCTCAGTTGTGTCAAGAAAAGCAAAATCGATGGACTGGGCTGGCTCTGCAAATTCTAGCCTTGATAAAGAGAGCCTAGGCTATGACTTGCAAAAACATACTCCGGAGGTGGACAGGGATGCACGGGTGGCGATAGTGTGGAAAAAACACCCTGATTCGTTGGTACTACCACCCAATGCTCAATGTACCATTCACAGAGAGGTCCGCCTCAGAAAAGATGTGAAAAATAAAATATTAATGCTGGATGCACCTGGTGAAGGGAAGTTGCCAGAGGGATTTTTGGTCAAACCCAGTGTCTTACCTGCCTGTGCCCATGCATGTGCATGGCGAGTGAAGGTCCAACTACAGAATGTGTCTGATCGAGAAATCCGAGTGAACCAGGGGTGTACGTTAGCTATGGTGCACTGTCTGGACACTGCAGTACTGCCCAGCAACAAACATGTCGTCAGAAAGAAGGAGGTGACCCCGGACCTATTCGACTTTGGTGATTCTCCACTGTCTGCCAAATGGAAGACCTGAGTCAGTAAGAAACTTGCCCAGAGGGATCAATTGTTTTCCCTGAAAGAATGGGATGTGGGGTGCATCCATGGTGCTGAACACGATTAGACTTCACAATGACTGGCCTTTTAGGGAGTGGTCTCATCGCCTCGCCCCAGCAGATATAGATGATGTTTGAAGGCACTTACAGGAGAAGCTAGCTGCTGGCATTATTCAAGAGTCAAGAAGCCCATATGCATCTCCCATCGTAGTTGTGCATAAGACAAATGGGTTCATGAGGATGTATGTAGATTATTGGGCTTTAAACCGATGGACTGTACCAGATCAATACACCATGCCCTGCATACAGGATGTCCTGGACTGCCTGAATGGGAGTAAGTGGTTCTCAGTACTTGATCTACGAGGCAGGTATTATCAAATCCCGATGGCCCGGAGGACGGTGAGAAAACAGCATTCATCTGCCCCTTGGAGTTTTATGAATTTCTGAGAATGCCTCAAGGGATTTCGGGTGCACCCTCCACTTTCCAGAGGTTGATGAAATGTGCAGTAGGAGACGTGAACCTATTGGAATATTTAGTATACTTGGATGATGTCATCGTGTTTGGAAGCACATTACAAGAACATGAAACCAGGTTATTCAAAGTCCTTGATTGTCTGGAAGAATTCAGCCTGAAGCTATCAATAGACAAGTGTCAGTTTTTTCCAAACTTCTGTAAAATATGTGGGACATACAGTGTCAGCCAAAGGGATAAAGACAGACCCCAGTAAGGTAGAGTCCTTGAGCACCTGGCCACAACCAACAAACTTAAAAGAATGGCAGCGTTTCTTGGGGTTCTGCAGCTATTATCACCGGTTCATTAAGGACTACTCAAAAGTGATCCGGTCACTTCTCAACCTTACTCAAGAGTATCCTCCCACCAACTGCAGGTACAAGAAGGGAGCCCTCAAGGAAGAGAAGAAGGTGTATTCTCGAACAGGTGAACCCTTTGGGACATGGTGGACCACTGAGTTTGAGACAGCATTCTTTGAGATCATCTATCAGCTTACTCATGCCCCTGTACTTGCCCATGCTGACCCTACCAAACCATATGTGCTACATACTGATGCCAGCCTGAAAGGGCTCAGGGCTGTGTTGTGTCAGGACTATGAAGATGGCCTGAGAGCCGTGGCCTTCACCAGTAGAAGCTTGACACCATCGAAACTAAATTATCCTGTTCATAAATTGGAGTTTCTTGCTCTCAAATTGGTCATAGTCGACCAGTTTCAAGAATACCTTTATAGGGCTAAAATATTGGTAAAAACAGATAACAACCCTTTGACCTATGTTCAAACTTCAGCAAAAATAGTCACCACTGGGCACCAGTGGCTTTCTGCACTATCGACTTACGACTATGCAGTTGAATACTGGCCAGGACTAAACCATATAGATGCTGACACTCTCTTGCGGCAGCCAAACCCTCTCAACAACTAGATGAGGCTGTCCAAGTCATCTATAAAGCACTGTGCCAAAAATTTGACAAGGATGAGTGTCCATCTGCAGAAACCGTGGATTGTTTGGTGGATTGTCTGGGGCCCCCAGATACTTGCATACCTGCAGCTTATTGCCCTTTCTCAGCTTTGGATATCATTGATCTGCCTCAGTTTGACAGTGATAGTATTTAGTGGGCTCAGTCCCAAGACCCAATGATCCAGTCTGCACTTGACACCATACGTGCAGGGAAAGATGTGTCTAAACTATGTTCTGCTTACCCGCGAACTGCTTTATTATTCAAAGAAGGCCCCCCAACTAAAGTTACAAGATCAATTATTATATAGAGAGACAGTAGATCATCAAGGTCAAGTGGACAAGCAGCAGTTGGTCCTACCCATCACCTTCAAACAGCTGGTACTGAGGTCCCTCCACAACCACATAGGACACCTCGGTATTAACCGTACTTTCAACTTAGTACAGTCTCGATTCTATTGGCCAAAAATGGGGGCAGATGTTGAGAACCATGTCAAAACTTGCAGTCGCTGCCTTCAACAGAAAGCTTTGCCCCAGAAAGCTGCCTCACTCTTCAACATTTCTACCAGTGCCCCCCATGGAACTGGTTTGCCTAGACTTTCTGTGTCTG
This sequence comes from Neoceratodus forsteri, assembly GCA_016271365.2. NCBI lineage: Eukaryota > Metazoa > Chordata > Ceratodontiformes > Ceratodontidae > Neoceratodus > Neoceratodus forsteri. Next base: position 138,064,385 of record CM057449.1, on the reverse strand, counting down.
GAGCCTGATCAAAAGAACATTGGCAATGTACTGGTGGTAACCGATCATTTCACTCGTTATACCCAAGCGTTTCCAACAAAAGATCAGAAGGCTACCACCGTGGCCAAGGTGTTGATGGAAACGTTTTTTTATCCATTATGGTGCACCCCAATGTATACACTCTGACCAAGGGAGAGACTTTGAAAGTAGACTAATCAAGGAGATGCTTTTGTTATGGGGAGTGCGGAAGTCCAGAACCGTTCCATACCACCCCCAAAGGGACCCTTAGCCTGAACGCTTTAACAGGACTCTCCTGGACATGCTGGGCACTCTTCATCCCAAAGACAAGCCTAAGTGGAGCCAGCAGATCAGCACCTTGTTACATGCCCATAATTGCACTAAAAGTGATCCTACTTGGTTTTCTCCCTATCGTCTTATGTTTGGGAGAGAAGCCCGGTTGCCGGTTGATGTTTGCTATGGTGTCTCCCCGGATGGGGTCTGAGCTGAGAACTATCTACAGTACGTCCAGAAACTGAGAGCTCAATTGAATCATGCATACCAACTAGCTCAGACAATGGCTGCCAAACGTAACCTTTCTAATAAAGAAAGATATGACCAACGGGTAAAGACTCAGGAGTTGTTGCCTGGAGATCGAGTGTTGTTGTACAACCTGGGATTGCATGGGAAACACAAAATTGCTGATAGGTGGCACCATCTCCCACATATAGTAGTCAGCAAGTTGGATGATTTACCCGTGTACAAAGTGCACCCTGAGAGTGACTCTAGAGCAGTAAAAACAATGCACAGGAACCACCTGCTACCCATTGGCCAAGTGATTATAGACACTGAATCTTCAGATGTTGCCCCTCCTGGGCCAGTGATCCATGCTGCTGCTAAAAAGAGACTGAGCCAAACTGCTCCAGTAGTTCAAGATTTAAGGTCTTCCCCCCGGCAGGTGCCGGATGACAGTGACTGTCAATCTCAATCTGATGATAATGAGTGTGACACCTCTTATTATCCCTCCTATGAACTGAGTCAATTGTTCCGAGGTAACCCTATGTGTAATTATGGGGATGAAGCTGTGCCTTCAGGACTGCCAAAACCTCCAGCCTCTTCCTTAGACCCAATGCCCCCTGAAAGTGAGGTGCAAAGTATTACGTCTGAAGTAGAAGGTCCGTTGTGTCTAGTAGAACTATTTGAACTACCTGAAGAGGAATCTGATGTGGTGAATTCTCCTGGTGACATACCAGAAGCTGCAGAACAATATGAGAGTGTTGATAGCACCATTTCAGTGCCACAAATCCTGATGGTTTCAGAGGTCCCTCCGGCTGACCAAAGTATTATGGAAGCAGAATGCGCAGAACAAGGAGCCGACAGTGCTCCCAATCTGGACATTTCAACCAGTTCAGAGGTACCTGTCTCTACAGAAGAAGAAGAACCCACTGCCAGTGTTGACCGCTCAGAGCTTGTATCTGTTCCCCCAAGAAAGTCTGGATGAGCTGTTAAGCCAGTGATACATCTTAGCTATGACTCCCCTGGGAGGCCTGTGGATTTGCCTCTAAATGTTGTCCACAAGGGGATCTATATTTCAAAGCGTTCCCTGCCCAAACTGGGTTTTTCTGCCACTTCTAAGTTAATTGTTCTTTCTTCAGAATATGGTGCACCTGTCCTATTTAGCCCTAAGTTAGCTGGTAGGATTGGGTCCCCATCTGTATTGTTTAAAGTGCAAGAAATTATTACATGAATGAGTACTGTATAATATGTGAATCATAGTATAATTATATCCAAATGTATGAAAAATGCATAACTGTTGTCATTACAGATATAGTATATGTACAAGGTGTACTGAGTAAGTATAGTAATGTGGTAGGTTTATGTTTACTGATGCATCAGCCTTATTTTCTCATATAGTAGTGGTAATGAAACATATATTTCGTATAAGTACAATGTTTTCTAATAACGTTATTATAAGCATAGACTTGATGAGGACGCCAAGTTCTTTCCAGGCAGGGAAGGGTGTGATCCCCCTATAAATGGGGGTTCACAAAAGTCTTCCTTGGGTGTGCCTAAAAGCCCACTGCCAGGCTGATGTTCTGTGTCCTACTGGATTTAAAAGTGTTTGCATGTGAGCGCCCTGTTAGGCTCCCGTGCCTGTCTCTTTAAGAGCTACCTATTTCATAGTTTATAATTAATCTGGGTGGGGGCTGAGTGGTTTCAGTCTTAAGTCCCACCAGGGCTGCAGTAATACTGCTCCATTCTGCCATTGCTAATTGCGCTGAGGGAGCTCTATTGAGAACTGTGATTGATTGCTGATTATCTGTATTAATAATAGTAATATTGTAGTTTGTCTAACCTGCCTTCCTTTGCAGCATGGAGATTTCTGTATTGCACCACCATCTTGGTTCTGGACTGCCAGCTTGGACCAATCAGTACCTTTGGGGGCTCTAAAATGGAGACTGTCCCCAGGGGTCTTGTGAGAGTGAATTTCTGTAGGAATTGTAGTTTCTACTCTTTGGTGCCTAAATGGACCTGAAGGGGGGAGCTCTTGCTGTGACAGACAGATGGATCAATGAACTGTTTGGATCAGAGGGAAAATCCCAGAGCTGCCTGCAGCAGTGAGGCAGAAGTGAGATGGAGCTGGAAGAGTGAGCAGCTCAAGCCAGTTGAGCTGCTGTCCCGTGGTGTAGCATGGGGATTTTCCGGGAAGGCCGAGCCCGGCATGCCTGCCTTCAGCTCTCCCTCTTGGAGAGATTTGTGCTTCCTTAATTCGGACTTTTCTCTGAATATTTCGCTGTGCCCTGGATATTGGGTACAGTGAGTCATTGTGTAGTTGGAGTTGAGAGATGAACAGCTCAAGAGAACTGAGCCAGCTGCTCCGGCGTAGTAGTGTAGGAAATCGTCGGGAAGGCTGTGTTGGGCCTGCCTGCTACCATCTTCCTAAGTGAAGAAACCCTGAGCCTAAAATCGGACTTCATCCAAAATTGCAGTTTTTGCGATCGGAACCTGAATTGAGACAAAGTGAATTTCACCTAGTGTGGACCGAAGATTTGCCTTCATGCAATCGGCCTGTCTAGACTTGAGATTGCCACAGAGCGTCGGTCTGCGCAGAGACACTGTGTATTGCAACTGGACTGTCATCCGAGCTGTGGTATTTACTATAGGTGTGCTGAATGTGGAGTGTGGGTTGTTATTTGGTTCCCCACCTTGCTGAATGTGACTTGCTAGCTGGAGGCTGTTTCCAGCAAATCTACTAGACTGTATCCAAATTGTTCTCCCGGCCTGTGCCTTGTCACCATGGCCTAGACAGCTGCTTACGCCGCGGAGAAACACCCGACAACAGACCTGCCTGGAGATTTGATTTCCAGCAAGTCTACTGGACTGTATCCATGTAACCCCTAGGTGGTGCTATCTTAAGGGATACGACTCCTGTCTGCATGACCAAGTGCAGGTTGAGAGACCTGGGTACTGAAAACGGGTGCCTCTACCTGGAGGACAGGGTTAGTGGTAACGTAGCTGACCTGGGTAAAGCCCTCCGGGACACTGTTACTCCCCTCTTTTCCCTCTAGTAGCCTAAATGGTTTACAGAATACACAATTGAAATTAACACCTGACAGCAGTTTTAACCCCACACTTGTTGCACTTACCATCAGGGCTGGTTCAGCTGGCTCAGCCCTGGAGACCCCCTGTAAAATAAGAGTTAGTACAACAACCAATAATATTTCAATGCTGTTTGTACAGAAGTTCACCACAACCAGTTTCAATGCAAAAAGATTTAGATCTGATTTATTTAAGGGGCAGTAACAAGGAAGGGGGCAAAATCTAGTGGTTGATTCAAGATCTGAAAGGTTCATGCTATAAGGCATGCACTTAAAGGTCCCTGTAGCACAGTCACACACACTCTGGGTACCCAGTTGGAACTACAGGCTAGCCAGAAGTGATGCCTGGGGTAGGCTGGCATTGTAGCTGATTGGGGCCCTGTGATGGAAAGAAACCTGCATGCACTTTAACCCACAATTTGTAATCCAGAGCTGGATGGCTCAGTCCCAAATGATTATCAACAATCAATCAATCAATCAATCAATCAAAATCTTTATTTATTCAGGCGAACATCATTGAGCAAAGCTCATTTTCAAGATGGACCTGAGTGGTCATACAAATGAGGATACAAGTATTAATACATAGACAAGAATAGCATAAACAGCAATACAATGACATGAAATGATTATGTACAACAATTTACATATATACAAGGTACAGTAGAACCATTTAACCTGTAAGAAAAAAGGGGACAAAGGGTGTAGCAGGCATAAAATATAAATTATAGGGTCTAACTAGTTTTTATGAGAATATAATAGGTGATTTGGAAGACAGAAATTGAATTAATATAATGGACGGAAAAAGGAAGGTGGGTCAGGTAGGGTAGGGGATTAGGCTTTATAAAAGCAATTGCAGAGCTCTGGAAAAAAGGGCGGAGAACAATCTTTTGAAAGATGCCAGAGGTAGTAGGCTATCTAGCTTCATGGATTTTTGGAGAGAGTTCCATGCAACTGCTAAGGTGTAGCTGAAAGCAGCCCTCCCAAACCGGGTGCAGGCATTGGGGACCTTTAATATGATGAGTTTACTGATCCTTAAGGTGTATGGCCTAGTTGTAATTTGGGTAAAGCAATCAGTGATATAGGTAGGTAGTTTGCCTGTTAACGCTTTGAATATCCAAATAGCAGCATTCCTATTTCTTCTGTGTTGTAATGATGTCCAGTTGACTGCCATATAAAGGGAGCAATGATGGGTGCTGGAGGGAAGGTCAGTAATAAATCTTATGGACCTGTGATACAGGGTGTCCAGTTTATGTAAGAGATGACGTGAACAATGGCAGTAGAGAAAATCAGCATAATCAATGAGGGATAGGAATGAGGCCTGAATTAACCTTTTTTTGGAATCACTGTTTAGGTAATGTTTTATTCTAAAAATAGTCCAAGCCTCTGTCTTAGCTTTTTAGTAGCTCTTCAATATGGACAGAATAGTCAAGCCTGTTATCTATCCAGACTCCAAGGTATTTGAAGTTATCAAATTCCAGTTTCTCTCCAAGTAAGGTGGATAATTGTAGGGTGGTGGATGCTGGGGTAGTGGTAGAGCAACTCTTTGTGGCAAAGAACATAGCTTTTGTTTTTTGGCATTTAGAAGTAGTTTTTGTCAAGTAGAGTGTGCTGCAGAATGGAGAATTCGGATTGTAACAGTTCACAGGCTTTAGAGGGTGAGGATTGCTGACATATAATACAGTATCATCAGCAAACAGATGAATGTTAGATTGAGTGAGGTTGGCATCAATATTGTTAATATAAATGGCAAAGAGGATAGGCCAAGAATAGAGCTCTTGTGGTATACCCCTTAGCAGTGGTTTTGAGGTGGATAGGTAATTTCCATTTTAACCAGTTGTGACCTATCTGAAAGGTAATCCTTAAACCAGTTGAGTGATAGGAATCCAGGCCTAGTGAGTTAAGGGAGGTGATTAATAAGTCATGATCCACTGTGTCAAAGGCTTTACTCAAATCCAGGAACACAGCACAGGTACAATTTTTCTTATCCAAGGCAGTCTGCCAATCGTTGGTTACCTTGGCTAAGGCAGTAATGGTGCTATGCTTTGATCTAAATCCAGATTGTGCAGAATTTAGAAGGTTGTTGTTATCCAGATAGTCCCTTAATTGAGAGTTTACTAGTTTTCGAGCATCTTGGATAGTACTGGTAGGATGGAGATAGGCCTGTAATTGTTGAGATCCTAGTATCACCAGATTTGAGTAATGGAACTACTTGAGCTGTTTTCCAAGTAGAGGAATGGATCCAGTAGTTAGGGAAAGATTGAAGAGATGAGTGAGGGGGCAGATAAGACATGTGAAGCAATTTTCAGGAAATAGGGATCCAGGAGTCTGCACCTGCACTCTTAGTAGTGTCTAAATTAGAGAGGAGATCTTCCACTTTTTCACGGATATTGGGATGAAGGAAAAAGTTGAAGTGGCCATTTGTCCCACAGTAGTTTGCAGGTTCAAGGAAGATCTCAGGATATTTGCAGGTGATGAGTCAAATGCTAGGCCAGCTGTGGTGAAGTGAACATTGAAGGTATTTAAGATTTCTTGTTTACCTGTAATTTCTGTATCATTTAGTAGCAGTTTGGAGGTTAAGGCAGGAGTAAATTTTGGCCCAGAAGTCCTTTTATTGTACCCAGAGTCTGGATGTGTTATTGTAGGAGCATCCAATTCAGCTGTACAATAGGCAGTTTTGGCAGTTCTTATTTTTTGTACATGAATTCCTTGCTTTTCTGAAATTTAGCCAATCTCTGGTGTCCTTTGTTTTTCTTGCCTTTTTTCACAGTTTGTCTCTGGTTCTCAAGGCTGCTTTAAGCTCAGAGGTGAACCAAGGACAGGATTTTACCTTAGTTCTGATACTGGTGATAGGTCCATGAATATTGAGAGCATTAGTGATAATATCCTTTAAAGTCTGGAGAGCTGTTTCAACAGAGGTTGTAAGATAGAAATCTTGCCAATATATTGTATTACTCAGGTCATGGAGGTAATCTGAGATATTGAAATTCTTTTTTGACCTTTTGAGGACAAATTCTGCAGGATTTGGTGGTTTGAGTATGGCTCTTATGCCAGCTATAGGGTAATGGTCACTCACATCACTCGGCAGTACTCCTGCATGTGAATATAAGTGAGGCTTGTTTACCAACATAATATCCAGGAGTGAGCTGTTGCTGGAATTTCTTAGGTTGATCCTAGTTGGGTCTTTAATTAGCTGTGTGAATCCATAGGTGTCACAAAAGGTTATCAAAGGTCAGATACATTAGACAGCCAGTTTAAATTCAAATCACCAAGGATGATGGTATCTTCAGGGCCTAGGTTGAGAATTGACCCTAGGTGAGAAAGCAGTTTAAGGCCTGCAGAGGGGGCCTATAGCATCCAATCAGTTTAAATGAAGACAATTAGGAAGGGATATTTTGATTGATAAACATTCAAATTCATTTGGCTCGGATGTGTTGATGAGGCAGGTTGCAGAGATGGTGTCCTTAATGTATACGGCCACCCCACCACCCCTGGAAGGGCGATCTGCTCTGAAGAGCTGATAATTGGGAAGGTTTACAACACTGTCTTTGTTGTAGGCCTGAGCCAAGATTCAGAGATGACCAGGAAATCTGGAAGAGTATGTGCCACCCAAGCCTGTATTAAGATGAACTTTTTAGGAGGCTGCAAGCATTGAAGTGTATGAAGCTTAGGCCTTTTATGGAAGTCAGATCAGCAGGGAAGATAAACTTACAATGGGGCCAGGATTAATCTCAATAGTGCCAATGCAGAAAAGGAGGAGATTAATTTGAGTAGGGCACCAAGGGATAGGGATAGAGAGTGATCAGAGCATTTCTCTTAGTCCTAGGTGCCCACTGTGTAGTGGGAGATGGTCCTGTTATATAGGTGTAACTTTTATCATAACATAGGAGTCTGATGGACAGGCATAGTGGGTTATTATAAAGCCAGGATACATGTAAGGGGCTAGGGGGTGCTGGATTGTTAGAGAGGCTTTATGTGGGATACCCCAGGGGTTGCAGTGTAAGAGTGGTTCAAAGTGAATAAGGAATAGATGGTTGTACATTGTGGATGGCAGTGGAGAGCAGATCATATTCATTAACTTGTTCGTCATGACAGGGGGTATAATATGATTATCATAATGGATTGGGGGAGATGAGAGGCTAAGGAGCAAAAGGAAGCAAGTTAGCATTGTGCAGGGTAGGTATGGGTTAATAGAGAAGGAATTAGATGTGGGCGTGGATTAGAGAAATGGCGGGAAAGAGTGTATAAATACAATCAACCAAGAGGGGAAGGGGGCGGGCAAAAATTTTGCAGCTTTGCCCGTACCTTTCACACTGCTTCTCCCGGCCTCCTGGATCTCTTGGTCAGCTGGAGGTCGCCGCCAGCCCGCTGGCGGCTCGGAGCCCCTTCTGCAGCTGGAGCTGGAGGGCTGTGCCGGCTGCAAGGCAGGGGACAGAGGAGAAGGCAGTGAGAAAGCTACTTTATTGCAGGCAATCTGCAATTAGGTGCAAGGATCAAAATTTGCACAACAAAAGACTGGGAGGGTTTGGAGGGGGGGGTTAGGCGCCTAAGCGTCTAGCCCACACAGATCACCAGAAAAAGGCTGAATCACTAGCAAACATCACATCAATACAATGTTTAAATTGCCCACAATTTTAAGTTAAAACAGCTCTTTTTAGGATTACTTAATAAAAGTTACAGCTAAGCAGAAAATCCCATCCAGAATAGTGTTGCAGAGTCCAGCTAAAGTCAATGGGAAAGGCGCACCAATCGGAAGCAAGGCAGAGACAGCGGTCGCTTCCCGATTGGTTGCGGCTTTGCCCGTACCTTTCACACTGCTTCTCCCGGCCTCCTGGATCTCTTGGTCGGCTGGAGGTCGCCGCCGGCCCGCTGGCGGCTCGGAGCCCCTTCTGCGGCTGGAGCTGGAGGGCTGGAGGCTGCAAGGCAGGGACAGAGGAGAAGGCAGGAGAAAGCTACTTTATTGCAGGCAATCTGCAATTAGTGCAAGGATCAAAATCTGCACAACAAAAGACTGGAGGGTTTGGGGGGTTAGCGCCAAGCCGCCTAGCCCACACAGATCACCAGAAAAGGCTGAATCACTAGCAAACATCACATCAATACAATGTTTAAATTGCCCACAATTTTAAGTTAAAACAGCTCTTTTAGGATTACTTAATAAAAGTTACAGCTAAGCAGAAAATCCCATCCAGAATAGTGTTGCAGAGTCCAGCTAAAGTCAATGGAAAGGCACACCAATCGGAAGCAAGGCAGAGACAGCGGTCGCTTCCGATTAGTTCTTGACTTCTTGTACCTTTCACTTGCTTCTCCCGGCCTCCTGGATCTCTTGGTCGGCTGGAGTCGCCCGCCCGCTGGCGGCTCGGAGCCCTTCTGCGGCTGGAGCTGGAGGGCTGTGCCGGCTGCAAGGCAGGGACAGAGGAGAAGGCAGTGAGAAAGCTACTTTATTGCAGGCAATCTGCAATTGGGTGCAAGGATCAAAATCTGCACAAAAAGACTGGGAGGGGTTTGGGGGTTAGGGCGCCTAGCGTCTAGCCCACACAGATCACCAGAAAAAGGCTGAATCACTAGCAAACATCACATCAATACAATGTTTAAATTGCCCACAATTTTAAGTTAAAACAGCTTTTTTTAGGATTACTTAATAAAAGTTACAGCTAAGCAGAAAATCCCATCCAGAATAGTGCTGCAGAGTCCAGCTAAAGTCAATGGGAAAGGCGCACCAATCGGAAGCAAGGCAGAGACAGCGGTCGCTTCCCGATTGGTTGCGGCTTTGCCCGTACTTTTCACACTGCTTCTCCCGGCCTCCTGGATCTCTTGGTCGGCTGGAGGTCGCCGGCTTTCACATGCCTCGGAGTCCTCTGCGGCTGGAGCTGGAGGGCTGTGCCAGCTTTCACACTGCTTCTCCCGGCCTCCTGGATCTCTTGGTCGGCTGGAGGTCGCCGCCGGCCCGCTGGCGGCTCGGAGCCCCTTCTGCGGCTGGAGCTTAGGGCTGTGCCGGCTACACTGCTTCTCCCGGCCTCCTGATCTCTTTTGGTCGGCTGGAGGTCGCCACCGGCCCGCTGGCGGCTCGGAGCCCCTTCTGCGGCTGGAGCTGGAGGGCTGTGCCGGCTTTCACACTGCTTCTCCCGGCCTCCTGGATCTCTTGGTCGGCTGGAGGTCGCTGCCGGCCCGCTGTCGGCTCGGAGCCCCTTCTGCGGCTGGAGCTGGAGGGCTGTGCCGGCTTTCACACTGCTTCTCCCGGCCTCCTGGATCTCTTGGTCGGCTGGAGGTCACCGCCGGCCCGCTGGTGGCTCGGAGCCCCTTCTGCGGCTGGAGCTGGAGGGCTGTGCCGGCTTTCACACTGCTTCTCCCGGCCTCCTGGATCTCTTGGTCAGCTGGAGGTCAACAACAATTAAATTAGTTGACACACTTTTATTTGAGCCTTGTTGCAGGGAGCTACCCTGGTGTTTACTCACGCTACCCAGTACAGGATGCAGGATGTACAAAATGGAGACCTCAGGATGAAGTGCTGGATTGCTAGGAGAAGCAGGGCCCACACAAAGCACCGTGGTGCTGATCCTGTTCATTGGTGTTGAGCAGGGAGCTGAATCCCCGGTCGTGTTTCTCGTTAGTTGGTTCTCTGTGGCATGAGCGGTTGTCCGGGCCAGGGTGTTGAGGCCCAGACCAGTTGGAGATGAATGCAGATTCAGTCCGGTAAGTGCTAGATGCAGCTTCCAGCAAGCGTGACACATTAAGTAAGGTGGGGAACCAAATCGCGACCCGCAATCCACAATCAGCACACTTATAGTAAAGCAACAGTTCGGATGGCAGCCTGGTTGAAATTCAGTGTCTCTGTGCAAACCGTACGCTCTGCGGCAGTCTCAAGTCCTGACAGGCCAATCGCATTGAGGCACATCTTTGGTCCACTTCAGGAGAAATTCAGTTTGTCACAATTCAGGATCCAATCACAAAGGCTGCAATTTCGGATGAAGTCCAATCTCAGTCTAAAGATCTCTTCACTTAGGAAGATAGTAGCAGGCAGACCCAACACAGTCTTCCCACCGATTTCCCCTGCGTACCACGTAGGAGCAGCTGCTCAAATCTCTTGAGCTCTTCACTCTTTCAACTCTAGCTGCAGACTGACTCCTTGCTGTAGGCAGCACCAGGACTTTCTAGAGATCCAAAAGGTTTGGTTGGTTGATCCATCTGTCTGTCACAACTAGAGCTCCCCCTCCAGGTCCCTTTAGGCGCCAAAGTGTAAAAACTACAATTCCTACAGAAATGCATTCCCACAAGACCCCTGGAGACGAACTCCATTTTAGGGTCCCCAAAGATACTGATTGGTCCCAATAGGCAGTCCAGAACCAAGATGGTGGTGATTAACAGAAATATCCATGCTGCAAATGAAGGCAGGTTAGACAAACTACAATATCTTTACTATTAACACAGACAATCAGCAAACAGTTACAGATCCTTGTAGGGCTCCCTCTGCGCAATTACCAATGGCAGAATGGGGCAATAATACAGCAGCCTGTGCGGGACTCAAGCCTGAAACTACTCAGTCCCTACCCAGATTAATTATACACTATAAGACAGGCAGCTCTTAAAAAGACAGACATGGAGGCTAAGAGGGCACTCAAATGTAAACCCTTTTAAATTTCTAGGACACAAAACACCAGTCTGGCACCACCCTGGCAGTGGGCATTTAGGCAAGCCCAAAGAAGACTTTTGGGAACCTCCATTTATAGGAGGGTTACACCCTTTCCCACCTGGACAGCCTTCCCGTTCATTAAGAGCAACCAAGAAAACACCCATGGCATCCAGGTCTGTTGCTTTCTGCCATGCTGAATGATTTCCATATTTATTGTGAATGTTAGTACCTACTTTGTGTTTTGTACTTAATGTTTTTAAATATTTAGGCAAGTTGTAGAAAACAAGACAATCTTGTAAACTAGGCCAACCAGCCTAAATATTTGTTTTTCCTACTACTACATGCTCTACTGGCCACCAGTGAGTTATTAAAAGTTATATCGATCTGTCCATCTCCTCTGAGGCTGTGATGTCTCTGTTCTCCCATTACCACATTTCTTCCCAATCCAATGCTCAAAAAATTTGCCAAGTTGCACAGCACTTTAGCTAACTTCGTATTTGTTTCATTATGAAGTTTTAGTGTCTGGCACTCTTACATGTTTGTCAAACAAAGCGGCAGTCAAATTCAAGGTTTGTATTTTCTGGAAGTTTCTCCACACATAGTTTACGATCCTTTCTGTAGTAAAAAAGATGTCAACACTCTCAGCAAAGGTATCCTTTTCTGGATCTATATGCCTATTTACTTTGTGAAGATCTACTAAAATATCAAGATTCAATTTCTCACTTAGTAGTTAAAATATAAACTCTGGTGTTATTTCACCTTCAATTCTCCTGAGGCAGTATAATCTAATATATGATTGTTCCAGAATTCTACACCCGGATGTATTGGTGCCTGGTTTTACTGCTTCTTGAAACATTTTTCTTGGTGTAATTTCTGTATTATCTGATTTGTTCCTTTCCTGTTGTATGTCCTTATTCGCTTCTAAGGCTCTGTTATTTATATGAACTTTATTGTGGGTGGGGGGGTGTTTTTCTGCTTTGTTCCCTTTTTTCTCTATATGCTTTATTTTTTGTATTTTACAATCTGGGTTTGTCTTTCCTTTGCATTCCTTCACGTTTTTCTTAGATTTTAGTTGAACTTTTCCCTCCACCATGTTTTTGTTTTCTGGGGCATTTTCCTCTATGCCTGATATGGGAATATCAGAAGGAAATATAATTGTTGTAAAGTCAGATCTGTTGCCCTCAAGTGGGGTGAATGAAAGTTAAGTTTCTTATAAGGGAATTGAAGAGGATTCCCTAGGAGGATGCATTTCTTTTAGAATTCTAAGAACATCATCCAACCTTGCACCATTAATCACAATATATTATTTTATTGACTCAATTTAATTTCTGTTAATAATTAACTGTTCACATAGCATTAGATTGGGTGCATACTGATTTTGCAAAACCTTAATAATGTCTTCGCTCAGTAGTGAAGGGGTATAAGCCAGCATATCACTATTCTGCCTATCATTTGACATTAAAGGGGTGCTCAACTCAAAGTCATCATAATATGCTGTTTTTATTTACCTGATGACTCTTCCCTTTTACTATTGAGTTCCCAACAGTATTCGAGGGGCTATTTTTCTAGATAGTATCTAGTTGTTTAAGACCCTAGATAGTGTTTCTTAATTTATCCATGGCCTCTTTTAAGGGTGTGCTCCCCTTTGTTTTATCGTTTATAGTCACATTTGTACTTATTGTTGTTTGAGCTTTAACTGGAAGGTTAGCAAAGCTCACATTATGACTTGGGACAAAATTGCTACTCCACTTATATTACTGTGAGTCTCTCGAGGTCCAACCAATGAAGTCTTTCTCTATTGAGTAATTGCCATCATTTTGAGCACCACACTGAGTAATAGGCAGGTTTGACTCATTAACATTGTTAGCCCCCTTTACATTCCTCACATCATTTCCTATCATTATCTTCCTCTTTACACTAGTAGGCCATGAACTAGATCATTTTGAGGCTGAGGTAGATGTAAACGAATTTGAATGAGTTAATATTTTACCAACAATGCCTGTAGTTTTAGTAAACATTTCTGTGATAGTTTGCTGTTTGTGCTTTCCCGGGACTGTTCTCTTTTGTTTTGTTTTTTATACTTTTTGCCTTTCCATCTTTTGAGTCATTGTTTTCCTTAGTTTTGGTCCCCTCCTTCTTTTGTCATAGAATGTCTTGATTTTCATATTTCTAAGACATTCTATGACATCAGAAACTCCCATTCCATGCTATTCATCTGAATGGCCTGGAAAGGTGTCTGTGACGTAATACAATGTTCAGGCAGTATGAAAACAGACAGCAGCAACTGCTGAGGATAGAGGGATCCAGGGTCCTTAAAAAGGTAAACAAAATTAGATTACTACTTTAACAAAAAAGGTCTCAAATGTATCAGAATACTTGGTAGCCAATACAAGAACAACTAGAGGGCTTCTAGAGGTCACCTTTAATTCTTAACTTATAGTGGAAGTAGAAACCACAGTAATAGGCCACAATCCACTTTAGTTAAACAGCACTAAATCAGCACACTAAAGTCCTGTATTCAGATGCTCAGCTGTTCTGCCAGTATGTTCACAAAGTTTAAATACTTCAAATAGCCCAAAATAGTTTGAGGAATTCAGGCGGTTCAAACAATTCAGGTGACTGAGTCATGCTGAAATATACAGAACTGAGATGCAAGGAAACGTCCTTCTTTTGTCGAGGAGAAAAATCCCGGCTTCCTTCAATATTCCATGACTGGCAAATTTGCACAAACCCAGGGCCACAATTCTTCTCCACCTTTTAGAATTCAGGTAGCACACAGTGAAAGACAGATGCAAAACAAAGTGCACAACGGCGCAAATGCTGCAGCCTCTAACCGGTGTTCTCAAATGCAGCTCAGCTTGTGATACACAGCACAGCTCGCTTGCTTCTTTAAGATGCAGAGCAAAGTGCAAAATGCGAGCAGCAAGACACAACACAACTCAGGCTGCTGTACAAAGTTCACTGAATAACGTCTGCCCTGTACTTGGGGCTCAACCCCCCACCCGCCTCTCCAGCACTTCTATGCGCCAACCCCCTCGTGTTGCTGACAACTAACAGTCTCCCTGTTGGACACAGTTATTTAGTCTGTTCCTGTATGTATCTGACTGTGTTTACTTATTCCAGTTTTAGTTTTCGCTGTATTTTTTGCATTCCTTTGTTTAAAGACCAAATGTACCTAAACGTTCTCATTCTAATTCTATTGCCTTGTTTGTCTCAGTCCTCTGTATAATCACTTACTTGTTCTAAATGTACTAACGTGGAACCTATGTAAAGAGCTCTGAGCTCAAATGGTTAATCCAAGATCTGAAATAAATAAAATAAAAATATTAGGGCTCGACGCTACTAACAGAAAATAAAAAATGTTCGGTGAACACAACAAACTCCCTTGTCATCAGTTGCGACTTCTCCTGAGGTAATGTGCAGTGTGCGAGGTACGGCATCTTGGACAGAACTAACAGTCTGATACCACTCATGCATATTTATGCACAGATATAGTCACGTCTGCTGGAGTGGCACGGAATACAGTTTTCCTTTATCTTTTTAATATTTTTTAATATTGTACTAATTCCCTTTTTCCCTTCCCCTATCTTGGATTATCTTTTTTAATCTTGTAAGCGTAATGAGCTGAGTGACTTAATAAAAGCCCTTTATCGTTCTAGTGCTCTGGTTAATTTTATAAAAAGTGGGCTCAAGATAAGTACATGCACAATTTCAAATAATAGCGTGAATAAAACTGGAGTCAAAGCACATCCCTTTAGATTCTGGGACAGCTGTCTGGTGCAACAGGTTGAAGATAGGATACATTTCTTCAAAATGGGCAACAGCAAGCTTTTGTAGCGTTCTAGTCATCCTGAGCGGCTCCTTTGTAACCTTCACACCTCCTGAGCTGACTCCACCTCAGAAAATATCCTGGCTGACACCGAAAGTGGGTCTCCTCCTTTTCTAATAAATTTTCAGGTGTTTTCTCTCTGCTTCTCTGGCCTCCTCCTCAGACCAGAGAGTACGTAGCAAAAACCTCAGCCTTCTCCACCAATTTTTAGAAGTTAGTGTATGCCAAGAGTCCTCCATCATGAAAATAACAAACACAAGACTATTTGCAATACAGAATTAGGGACACCCCTCAGGAGAGGAGCAACTCTAGATAAAATAACTGGTAAGCATGAAACAACTGGCATCAGAACTTGCAGGGCAACAAAAGAAAGCTTTTTAAGAGGAAGACCAACAGCAACAGCAAGACAACTGGAGAGACCATAACTGCAGTGGAAGAGTCATGGATCTGCTCTAACAACTCCATATTGTCCAATAACTGACCCATCCATTGTTAACAAGAGGCGAATCAGGTTCTGAACCAGCATCCTGGACATCCTGCCACATTTTCTACAGTTCCTGCTTAGAGAAAGGAATTAAGTGCTAATATTTTACTTTTATCATTTTGATTTTGTTCGTACTTCATAGAACTGGTACCAAATTGGCTGTGCAGTATGTGTTCACATTTTAAGCATTTCAAACAATGGAAAACCCTAGAAACAGTGCCTAGGGCTCACATATTTGTTTTCTTAACCAAATCTCAGCAAAAAGATGCAGAAAAGATGCCAGAGGCCTTGAATTCTAACACATGGTAGGTAATCCTATCCTCATTGCAATGAACTATACAGAAGATACAAGAAGCCATAGAACTGATAAGTTCTAAATTTGACTCTTTTAGTGGCTCCAAGTGGTCAAACAACAGGTGGAGACCCACAGAGTGGAGGTCATAGAGGCAATACATGTGTGCAGGACATTAGCTGTGTCAGTTGGCCAGGTTTTTTTTTCAATTAAAGCAATTTTATTAAGTTTCCAATATAACATACAGAGATAGGTGAATGACAGAACAACAGTTGGCCAGGTTAAATTAAATCACATTCTACCATCACACCTTAAACACTTGGACAGTTTACTGTGGGAAGAAAATGATCTTACTTCAAGATGGCTCTTGCAGTAGGTAATCACCTTGAGGGCTGCACCCCCTGGCATCAGGACCACACAGAAATTTTAGCCAGCAGTGTCTGATGGGGGGCCACCCACCCAATGTCACGTGACCATCGGCATAACCATATATAGTGGGCGGTCCCCACAACCACCTTCCAATTCTTTTCCACCATCGGCCTGATCATGTCAGACCTGTGGAGATCGTACACTGCAGTGCGACCACTAATTTGGATGAGTATCAGTGCTTCATTCAGTACGCAGCTCCCGCACAAGGATTCACACTGCCTCTGCCTCTTCTGCCTTGGCCCGGAGCACAAGGTCAAGGACTGTGAGGTCTGTGCCAGTTTAATATAATAATAATAATATCTTTATATAGCGCCTTTCAATTGTTAAGGTGCTGGACAGTCAGGCTAAATAACACAGTAAAAGTCACAGTTCAGATAGATAAATACACAGCTAAAATCAATTCGGGTAAGCTTGGCACCATAGGTGAGTCTTTAGGGCCTTCTTAAAGCCCTCCACGGTTGTGCACTCCCATAACTGATGGGGTAGAGAATTCCACATGGCTGGGGCCACATACATAAATGCATGGGCCCCTGATGTCTTCAGATATACCCTGGGAATCTCCAGCAACCTCTTGTCAGCTGAGCGGAGCGGTCACTTGGGGCAGCAGGAGGACAGGAGTTCTTTCAGATAGTCCGGGCCCTGTCCATGTAAAGCTTTGTAGGTCAGAAGCCTGACCTTGAAGGTGATCCACCACTGAATAGGCAGCCAGTGCAGTTCATGCAGCACTGGTGTAATGTGGCACACCTGAGGGGTCCCCATTAACAACTGAGCCGCAACATTCTGCACTAGTTGCAAGTGGCAGATATGTATTTATTTATTTAGTTTTTGTTGACCAGGTAAGTGCACTAGACAAATCCTGCCTATTTTCAGGCACGACCCGGGGGAGGGGGATACAGATGAATGCCAACTGACCTTGAACCAGATTAAGCTGTTGGTGGTATTTTTTTTAGTGAATGAGAGAAATTTGGCCAGGACACCAGGGAAATTCCCCTACTCTTTTCAATAAGTGCCATGGGATCTTTAACATCCACCTGAACTACCACCAATCCAGGAAGATGGGACCTCAGTTTTAACGTCTCATCCGAAAGACGGCACCTCAGAAGTGCAGCACCCCTCTCATGCTGCACTACAGTGTCAGTACTGGGATATTAACCCAAGTGCCAGGTGTGGGAACTGAACCCATGGCCCTCTAATCTCCCAGCCTCAGAGGCAAGTGTGCTACCTACTGAGCCACTGACACTGATCCCCGGGTACCCCTACGTACAGGGAGTTGTAGTAATCAAGGTGGGAGGTCGTGAAGGCATGGATCAACGTAGGAAGGTCTCTGGATGGAACTAGGTGCTTGACCCTGGTGATGCTCCTCAGGTGATAAAAGGAGGACTTGACAACTGCCGACACCTGAGACTGCAGTGTCAGCCCATCGTCAGGAATCACCCCAGGTCCCACACCCATTCAGAGGAGAGAAGCTGAGAACCTCCTAGGCAAAGTTCGGAAGGTTGATCAGCCCCCAACCCCTCTATCTGGTGGCCTGGATTCACAACCATCACCTCAGTCTTTCCTGAGTTCAACTTCTAACAGCTGGAATTCATCCAATCCTGGATTTCAGTGTGGTAGTTGTTAAATAGCAAATGTGCACTATCCTGATCGGGTGCAAAAGACAGGTAGAGCTGGGTATCATCAACATAGCAGTGAAATCTCAGCCAATACCATCCTACAATGTCTCTGAGTGGCAGCATGTGCACCACAAACAACATGGGGGACAACACTGAGCCCTGAGGGACCCCACATGGCAGAGAGAATGGGTTACAGGAAAAAATCCCTGACACCACCCTCTGAGTTCTGCCAGTGAGGAGGGACTTAAACCACCTGAGAATTGCACCAGACGGGCCACAGATGAACCTTAGGCACTCGGGGACACCCCATGGTCCACAGTGTCAAAAGCTGAAGAGAGATCAATAAGTAGAAAGCTAGAACGGCGCTTCTGATCTCTCACCATCAAGAGATCATTAAGCACCCGAACCAGAGTGGTTTCGGTACTATGCCTCTTACGAAAACCAGATTGGAGAGGTTCGTAAATGTCATGGATGGTCAAATGGTTCTCCAGCTGTAGCGCCACAACCTTACATAGAAACATGGAAACATAGACTTTGACGGCAGATAAGGACCGCTTGGCCCACCCAGTCTGCCCATTTCCCTACCTACAGGATAGGCTGCAGATCCTATTTAACCAACAGCCTATTTCTTCCTACCCCCCACAAAAATTGCCTTATGTCTGTCCCATGCATTCTTGAATTCTCCCCAGTTTTTGACCCCACAACCTCCTCAGGAAGGCTGTCCATGCGCCCACCACCTCTCTGTGAAAAATACTTCCTACATTGCTCCTGGAGCCGTCCCCCCATCTTCAAATTGTGTCCCCTAGTTCTTGCACATCTCTTTTTCTGAAAGATGCTACCCTCTTGGACTTTGTTGATTCCACTGAGGTACTTAAATGTTTCTATCATGTCCCCCACCCCCCCTTTCCTCAAAGGTATACATATTAAGCTCCTTTAGTCTCTCCTTGTATGGCTTCTCTTGCAGACCCCACACCATTTTAGTTGCCCTCCTCTGAACTGCCTCCATTCTGTCTAAGTCCTTGCAGAGATGGGGTCTCCAGAACTGGATGCAGTACTCCAGATGGGGTCTCACCAACTGTCTGAACAGGGGGATAACAACTTCCTGTTTTCTGCAGGTGATGCCTCTCCCTATACATTCCAGTATCCCCCCAGTCCTCCCTACTGCCTTTCTCACATGCTTGCCAACCTTAAGGTCATCTGATATGATAACCCCCAGGTCCCTTTCCATTTTTGTTGTTGTTACTACCTCCCCCCCATTGAGTAATCTTCCCCTGGGTTTTTGTTTCCCAGGTGCATTACTTGCACTTCTTTGCACTGAATCAAGCTGCCATACTTCTGACCATTCCTCCAACCTTGCCAAGTCCCTTCATCCGTTCCACGCCTCCTTGTGTATCAACCCTGTTGCAGATCTTTGTGTCATCTGCAAAGAGACATACTTTCCTTCCAGTCCCTCTGCAATGTCACTTATAAAGACATTAAAAGGACTGGACCAGTACTGAACCTTGCGGTACCCACTAGTAACCCCTCTTTCTTCAGAGTGGTCTCCATTTTACAATTACCTTCTCAGTCCTGTTGTTCAGCCAATGTTTTACCCAGGCTATCACCCTGGGACCCACTCCAAGGCTGGTTAATTTGACTACTAATCTTTTGTGTGGGACTGTGTCAAATGCTTTGCTAAAGTCTAGGTAGGCCATGTTCACAGCCCCTTCTTGGTCTACTACTTTGGTCACCCAGTCAAAGAAATCAATTAGATCGGCAGGTCTGGGGAGAGGGGGAGGCATCACTGGCAGGTGGGGGGAGGGCTAAGCAGGGAGAAGAGGTACCGGAAGTGGAAATCACAGCAGAGAGAGTGAGGGAAGCCCTCAGCTCCCTTAAGACGGAGAAAGCACCGGGGCCGGATAAATTACATCCCAGAGTGCTGAAGGAACTTGCAGATGTCTGGCGAAACCCCTGGCAGAGCTTTTCACCATCTCTCTGAGGACAGGGTGGGTGCCCCAAGACTGGAAGGTGGCGCATATAGTGCCCTATCCACAAGGGGGATCAAGGAGGTGGCAAGGAACTACAGGCTGTCAGCCCTGACATCGGTGGTGGGCAAGGTGATGGAGGCATTGTCAAGGAGAGGCTGGGGGACCTGGATAAGTCAGGTGCCTGGACGATAGACAGCATGGATTCATCCCAGGAAATCGGTCAGACAAACCTGGTGGAGTTCTATGACTGGGTGACAAGTGCCTTGGACCTAGGTAGACCAGTGGATGTCCTCTTTCTAGACTTCAGCAAGGCATTTGACTCTGTTCCTCACGTGGGCCTGTTGGATAAGCTGGGTGAAATGGGGGTGGGGAACCAGATGATCAGATGGATAGGCAATTGGCTCTAGGACCGGACCCAGAGGGTCGTAGTTGGTGGGATAGTCTCATCCCCAAGGAGGGTCATTAGTGGGGTCCCACAGGGATCAGTCCTTGGGCCCCTTCTGTTCAGCGCCTCGTATCTGACATAAGGACAGGAATCAGGAGTGAGATGAGTCTCTTTGCAGATGACTCGAAACTGGGGGCGTGGTGGATGGGGAGGAGGGAGGGTGGCCTCAGGGGGACCTGGAGGCTCTGGAAGATGGTCTAGAAAGTGGAAGCTGAGGTTCAATGCAGGGAAATGCAAGGTACTCCACCTGGGGCCAGAAACCCAGGCCAAGTGTACACCCTGGGGAAATGCAAGTCACGATGGCTGAGAGGGACCTGGGGGTGGTGGTGGATGTCAAGATGAACAACTCTGAGACTTGTAGGAGGGCAGCAGCCAAGGCCAACAGGATGCTGGGATGCATCGCTAGGGGGATCACCTCCAGAAGGAGGGAAGTGATACTCCCTCTGTATAACTGCTTGGTGAGGCCGCACCTTGAGTACTGCGTGCAGTTTTGGAGGCCACACTTAAAGAGGGACATTAACCTCCTGGAGAGGGTCCAGAGGAGGGCAACAAAATGATTTGGGGCTTGGGGACAGGACCTATGAGGAGAGGCTCGAAGAGCTAAATATGTACACATTGGAAGAGAGAAGGGACTGGGGGGACATGATAGAGGTCTTCAGGTACATGAAGAGGGTAAATAGGGGAGGAACAGTCAGGGTGCTTCGAAGGAAGGAGGAGGGGGCCACTAGAGGGCATGGGTGGAAGCTGGAGGGGGGAAGATTCAGGGGAGAAAGGAGGAGGTGCTACTTCACTGAGAGGGTGGTGGAGCCATGGAATGCGCTGCCTAGGGGGCTGGTGGAGGCAGAGACAGTGGAGGGGTTCAAGAGGGGGTGGGACAGGTACAGGGGAAGGGTTCTGGAAGCAAAATCCAATGCAAGAATATCCGGAACTGGGAAGGGAGAAGCCAGAGAAGGCGAGGGGGACAGCAAGGTCAGCACCCAGGGTGGGGGCTGACCAAACGAGCAGACACGAAAGACCGTTAGGCCTATTCTGCTGGCATTTTAGTATGTTAGTATGACATGACCTTCCCACTGTGAACCCATGCTGCCTTGGGTCCTCTGCCCCACTGGCCTCTAGGTACTCAACAATTCTTTCCTTCAGAAGTGATTCCATCACCTTCCCTACCACAGAGGTCAAACTGACAGGTCTGTAGTTTACTGCCTCTGTCTTGCTCCCACTTTTGTGAAGAGGAATCACATCTGCCTTCCTCCAGTCCCCAGGTACCACACCATCCTCCCATGATTTGTTAAAAAGGGTAGTAAGTGGTGTCACTAGTTCTCTGCTTAATTCTTTTAGAATTCTGGGGTGAATTCCATCTGGCCCCATTGCTTTGTCCACCTTCAGTTTTAGGAGTTCTTTCAGAACCCTTTCTTCTGTGAAAGGACTGGGATCGACCCCCCTCTCCAGAGTGCTTCTGTTAATTGGATTAGGCACCTCCCCCACTTCATCTGTTGTGAATACTGAACAGAAGTATTCATTCAGTAGCCCTGCTTTTTCACTGTCACTCTCTGCCCACCCACCATCCATTCTGTTCAGTCTCACTGTCCCTCCCTTTGTCTTTCTACGCACCCTGATATACCTATAAAAGGTTTTATCCCCCTTCTTAACCAAGTTGGCTATCTTTTCGTCAGTTTGCGCCTTTGCTATTCTGACTACCCTCCCTGCTTCCTTCTGCCTTAACTGGTACAGTTCTCTGTCCTGCTCCTTTTGTGTTTCCTTATACTTCCTAAATGCTATCTTTTTGTCCCTAACCTTCATCGCCACTTCTTTTGAGAACCATAGTGGCTTTTTCTTTCATTTTGATTTGTTTATTTGCTTCACACAAAGGCTTGTTGACTCTGTGATGGCGGTTGTGATGTTTCCCCATTGTTGCTCCACGCCTCCTTCTAGCCTGTTTGCTAGGCACTCTCCCTTCTTGCCAAAGTCAGCCCTCCTGAAGTCCAGAACCCTCACTTTTGTATGGCTTGACTCTGTAGCTGAGTTTATCATGAACCACACTGTTTGGTGGTCACTTGTTCCCAGATGGCTACCCACTTCTGGATCTGAGATCCTCTCACTGACCCCATCTGAGAGTAAGAGGTCTAAGATTGCTCCCTCATGAGTAGGTTCCAAAACTAGCTGTCTGAGGCATGCCACCTGAAGGGCATCAAGAATGGCCCTGCTTTTGGATGTGGCTGCAGCAAAGGTGCTCCAGTTAACATCTGGAATATAAAGGTTCCCCATCAACAGTATCTCCCCTTTCTCTGCCATCCTAAGTATGCCTTCTATCATATCCTTGTCCATTCCCTTCCCCTGACACGTGGGTCTGTATACAACCCCTGTGCAGATTGTGATGCCATTTCCAGTCTCTCAGGTGACCCACGGTGCCTCTTCTCCTCCCTGTTTACACTTTAGTTCAGTTGCTTTTATCTCTTCCCTTACATAGAGAGCTACCCCCCCTTCTGCTCTCCCTGTCTCTCCTGTAGATTGCGTACCCTGGTATGTTAACATCCCAGTCATGGTTCTCTGTGGACCATGTTTCTGTGACTGCTACGATATCCAGGCATCCCTCTTCCATCAAGGCCACCAGTTCAGGGAGCTTGCTGCTCAGACTACGGGAGTTGGTACTCAATCACCTTCCCAATGAAGGGAAGGTTAGAGATCAGTCTGTAGTTTGCAAGGCAGCCTGGGTCCAGAGCAGCTTTCTTCAGGAGAAGTGTCAACACTGCCTCCTTCAGGGAGCTGAGAAACTCATCAGACTCAAGGGAGCACCAAACTATCATTACAAGGACCGGGCTGACGATGTCACAACAGCCCATAATGAGGGAGGTTGGGCCTGGATCAAAACTACAGCATGTTGGGCGCATACCCTGGACAATCCACACAACATTCCCGGATTCCAGCCAGTTGAAGGAACTCCAGACAAAGCAAGAAGGGGTGACCATACACTGACCACTAGCAACTCCCATAGAGTGTGCTGGTTGGCTCTCCGCCCTGATGCTGGCCACCTTATCTGCAAAGAACCGAGCGAGCTCACTACACTCAGTCTGTCAAAAAGCTCTTTGAGACTGAAGACAGGCTGGGTTGCACAGCCTGTACACAGTTCGAAAGAGCTGAGCTGGTCAGTTCTGAGCAGCAGCAATCTTCCCAGACAGGAACTCTGCCTTCTTATGGGTGATTGCTGATTTATAGACTTGATAATGTTCCATCAATCCAAGGTGGTCAGCCTCCAAGGTGGATTTCCGCCAGCAGCGCTCTAACCTTCGTTCAAGTCGCCGCAACTCCCTCAAGGTCCCATAAAACCATGGGGACTGAGGGCAAAGGGAGAGAGGACAAACTTGGACTGGAGCGATAGAGTTAGGGCCATAGTAATGGCCTTATTATAGGTCTGCACCAGGCTCTCTGGACTCCCACTTGCCTCTGGAATTACCGATAGGTCAAGTACCGCCGCTAGGCCATCAGGGCTCACATTCCATAAAGGGCGGTATCTGACCATCTCCACAGGGCCCCTGAAGGCCTATGAAGGGGAGTGCAAAAACTGAACCTCACAGCATGATGATCTGACCATCCGACCGGTTCCACCACCAAGTTGGAGGTTTTGAACCCCAGGAGGAAGACCAGGTCAAGGGAGTGACCGTGCTTATGGGTAGCAGAGGTAATCACCTGTGTAAACCCAGTTTCAACCCAGCTACACAGAAACGCCACCAGCAGGCCCTCTTCTGAAGCAATGAATAGCCACTATGGAGAAACAGTTCAAAAAGCTTCACAGTGCTTCAACCTCGCCCACTGATTCCAGGCACAAAAAGAAGGAGGAGGAGAAACACCAGGACCAGCATAGGTCTCCCTCTCGCCATAGTCCACCTGTGGACCCTTCAGATGAGCATCAATGCTCTTCCTTCAAGAAGTCTGCTGCCATGGCCCAGCCTGCCCCACCCAAGGAGCAGCCCTCTGGCCCCCCACCTCCATTAGTCCTAATGACTGCGGGCACCTCAGCCTCGTCACGCTTAGACCGATCTCTTCGGGTGGGTCTTTTGTGCTGGGCAGAGCTGATAAGTTGCTTGTCAGGCCCCCCGATGAGTGCCCAGCTCAGGCTGTTTCATCAGGCTCTGGTGACTCCGGACAGGGGCGTAGCCAAGGGGAGTTTCCTGGGTGCTTGGAACCCCCCCAGCTTGCCAAAACAGTGTCGAGTCAGTACCAAAAAAAACATTTTAATTCCAGCTACAGTCGAGTGATGCCCCCCCATGCTTACAATACTTATAGACTCAGTCACTGCCACCCCGTCCCGAAGACCTGCTGTGGAGCAGTGCCATTATCTCCAACCTCCGTGGCCGCCTGAGCAACCAACATCAGCCATTTAAACTTAATCCCATGCTGTTGCTAGGGGAGGTGGGGCGGGGCGCCGGGAGTGGGCTGAAGAATATGGATAGGTGCCTCGCCTCCTGCACTGCTGTCCTCGACTCTGCATCACATAACTGCATTTGGATGTAAAGCCGCCGAGAAGCCCAGACTCGCTGCACAGTCTAGCACAGTCTTTCCTGCTGTGTAGAGGCTGAGTCAGTGCTGGCTCTGGAGTCAGTGTGTCAAGCTGCAGATTGCTGGATAAACTGTCAGGTCTCCAACCTCCGGGAGTAGTGGGGGACTAGTCTAGGGTCATGGGCAGGCTGCGGCAGCAGCAAATATCTGTGCAGCCAAGAAGACTCTGGATGAGCTTGTGGCCAGGCAACACATTGTGAGCAGAATCAGGCAAGCAAGCCCGGGGTGTCTGTCAGTGTGGCAGTCACGGATGATTTTAGACGGTAGAGCAGACTAAGTAAAAACAACTCCTGGGGGGCAATGAGAAAAATAAAAATGGCTAGAAATGGGTAAATGGAAAATGATGGGGGGAGGAGATCTCCTGACTTTGCCAAAGTGGCCTGGGGAATGACAGGGATTTAGGAATTTAATTAGTGTGGCTGGCTCTGATAGCACAAGCTAAAGACACAAATGACTTATCTGGTCTCACACATGAAACAAAAAAACATAAAGGGGCTAAGATAACACTGCATTAAAATAACACAGTGGAGGGGGGCAGCTGATCTTGAGCTGTGTCAGTAAAATAAATGATTATATGAAGCCCTTTGTGGGAAAAAAAGGAAACCGTGCATCTCTTGGCTCTCATAATGAATTTAGCCAGCCTGTACTACAAATAAATGTAAATGGCAAACAATGGGGCTGATGTTGTGAGCTGTGGAGTAGTGAGTCTCAAATGATTAAATAAATGATTTGAATTTTGATGCATTTTGTGACTCAATAGTTATTGCCCAAGATGCATGAAACTGCACCATTTGACTCCTAAATTTTCAAACTTTTACGGAGGGGTATGCCCCCAGACCTCCCTAGAAGTGTTTGGGAACCCCTTCATCTAATCCTGGCTACGCCCCTGCGGGGCATGCCTGGCTTTGACTGGTAAGACGGGTATCAGCTTGTTCAACGTCTGCATGGTCGTTTCGGCTGATAAGTCAGATGCCGGCTCTGCCAATGTCAACTTGAATTGACCTGGAGTCAAGGTCCAGCGATGGCCCTGTTGAATCCCAGTTGCTGGACCTCCCTCAGCCTCCCCCACAGGGTTATCCTCACTGTGCCTTCCCCTTCTCACTACTGGATGTGGTCCCTCCACTCTCCCCTATTCTTAGGGGGATGGGAGATGAGGGGCTTTTGTCAGGTGGCTTCTCCTCAATCTCAGCTCCAGAACTGGAGTCAGGTGCTCCTGGAAACCCTACCAGATCCCAGCCACCTGCTCCCCCATCTGAGGCTTCCCTGCTAAAGCCAACAGCTAGCAGGTGTGACATCAGACTCAGTTCTTATGGGCCCCTTGGGCTCAGGCTTTGGAGCTCCGAAGGGCTTCCTGTCAGGCCTTATGACGGGCTACCCTCCATTGGTTCCTCCTTCAGGCAACCCCTGTCAGGTCCTTCATCGGGTTACCCTCCATCGGGGTTCCCGCCGTTGGGTTACCTCACATCACATTTTCAAGTGTATAACCTGTCAGGGTTTCATATGCCAGGGTACACACTTGCCTTCCTTTCGCCATGATACCCGACATTGCACTATCACACGCCAGATTTCCTGGCACCAGGATTGCCTCAGGCTGCACACCAGCCTATCATCCCTCGCCACCTCCTCAGACCACAACGGACTTCAGATCCATTCTTCAGTCCTGGTAGTCTGAAACCAAGGCACAGCTCTTTGTGGAGCAGGACAGATGTCAGACTCCCAGGGAGGCCCCCAGGAGTCCAGGAGTGCAACCGGTTAGGCCAGTACTGACACTGCAGCATTCACAGATGCTGGCCCCTCCAAAGGAGCTGATGCCAGGCTGACTGCTAGAGAAGCTGCCTCCAGGGCCTCAGGAACTGGCTTGCCCTGATACCTGGTCCTCAGATTCACACCAAGATTCCAACTCTGACTCCTCCTAGTCAGCACCATCAGGCTTCGAAACCCCACCCATTGGGGAGCCTCAGCCAAAGGAATCCCCTAAGTCCCCCCGGAGGACCCTTCATTTGCGAACCTACTCTGCACAATTATAGAAGTCTATGAATGGAAGATGGATGCTCAGGATCTGAAATGTCAATGACTGGTGGAACACCTGGATATACATGAGGCAGTCCTGGGTCTAACCCCCCCCTGACTGGAGCTGCATGAGGACCTGGCATCCACCATATGGATGATGCCCTCCTCAATTCCAGTGGTAGCCAAGAAGGCAGCTGCACATATCGGATGCCAGAAGGGGAGGATCACCTCAGTACCCACCCGAGGGCTGACTCGGTGATCACTGCAGCAGCCCATGGCCGGTCTTCCAAGCCACAACATATGAGTACCTCTCCTCCTGATCAGGAGTCAAGGCAGCTGGACCAATTTAGAAGAAAATTCTACTCCTCTTCCACACTAGCCATGAGGGCACTAAATTATGTAGGCCACATGTTGCTCTATCAAAAGTCACTGTTTGCACATCTGGAACCAGCCATTG
This sequence comes from Neoceratodus forsteri, assembly GCA_016271365.2. Lineage (NCBI taxonomy): Eukaryota > Metazoa > Chordata > Ceratodontiformes > Ceratodontidae > Neoceratodus > Neoceratodus forsteri. Next base: position 138,037,109 of record CM057449.1, on the reverse strand, counting down.
AGGCCCTTCTGGATTTGGAAATGAAGTCCATCCTAGTGGACTCGATCTAATCTGCCAAGATGGCTTGCAGGCACTCCCCTAGAGCCACATATGATACTGTAGACTCCTCAGCAACAGGGGCCGACACAGTGGTTAGCCTCTGACTCTTCTCATGGCTGGCGGTGTTGGGTCAGGCTCAAGATGTCCAAACAGCCATCCAGGAAGCCCTCTTAAGAGGTTCAGTCCTGTTTGGAGGTGTCGCACTGAACATCATCACTAGCATGCAAGACAAGGGCAAGGCCCTTAGGTAAGTGAATACCATGTACCAACCCTAGTTCCAGGCAAAGAAGCCTTTTCATTGTTATGGGAAAAGGCAGCCAAAATTACAGCAGATGGCTAGATGTCAGACCAAACGTCAGGCACAGTCGGCTGCAGCCACCCCTCTGGCAAAGGCCCAGAGAGCTTCTGGTGCAACTCTCCCCACCCCCTCCCTCCTTCGCTTGACTCGCGATCTGCCCTCCCTCCTCAGAGTCCTTGGAGGAGCCGGTGGGCGGAACATTCACCTGTCATCTGCCAGGATGGAGGGCAGTGACAACCGATCTATGGATCCCTCAGCTCATAGAGCAAGGTCATACTCTGGAATTCCTGGAAAACCACCAGACAGGCCTCCAGTGTAGTCGCGCTACCTAAAGGCACACATCCTTCTCAGAGAAGAAATCCAGGCTCTAATACAGAAGGAGGCAACAGATCCCATTCCTTTTCACCAGGAAGGGAAAGGGTATTATTCCCACTTCTTCTTGGTCCCCAAAAAGATGCGAGATCTGCCTCCCATTCTGGACCAAAGTGTGCTAAACCTGTACATAGAGTACAAAAGGTTTTGGATGCTGACCCTCCCAGGCCTGCTGCCCCTCCTGCACAAGGGACAATGGCTCTGCGCTCTAGATATGCAGGATGCCTACCTGCATATTCCAATCTTCCAGGCCCATCGTCACTACCTGTGATTCACCTTTCAGAAGGAACATTAGCAATTCAAGGCCCTTCCCTTTGGCCTGTACTCAGCACCTTGGGTTTTCACAAAGTGCCTGGCGGTAGTGGTGGTGGCCCTGAAGCATCAGGGTCAATGTGTGTTCCCCCTACCTCAACAACTGTCTTCTGTCAGCCCCGTCGATGGAGAAACTGGAACTCTCCCTCTCAGCTACCCTGGATCTATTTACGCAAGTTGGGGTCACTATGAATTTCCCCAAATCCCAACTTGCCCCTTTATAAAGCCTCCAATTTATTGCAGCTGTGATGGACATGATGCAGGGTATGGCTTACCTCCCTCTGGACAGGGCGGAGACCTTGCAGAGGCAGGCCTGTCTGGTAGCCTCCAACAGGAAGGTCTCAGCCAGGTCAATCTTTCGACTGTTGGATCTGATGGCAGTGGCCATCCTCACTGTGCCTTTAGCCAGCCTCTACATGTGAATTTGACAGTGGACATTCAGGGCACAGTGAGATCAGAGGTTGGATGACCTGAACCATGTGGTCACAGTCTCAGATTTGATGCAGAGGGATATCTCGTGGTGGCAGGATCTCTCCAATCTCACCAAGGGTGTCCTTTTCCAGTCCCCTCCTCCCTCTCAGGCTCTGACAACAGATGCATCGGGTCATTCACCTGGGGAACCACAAAACCCAAGGCATGTGGTCCCAAGCAGAGTTCTCTCTACACATAAATGTGTTGGAGATGAAAGCAGTGCTGTACGCCCTTCAAGCCTTCCAGCACATGCTTCACCAGGGCATACTGTTAGTCCAATCAGACAATATGTGTGTAGTCTGGTATCCCAACAAGCACCACAGTCAGAGCCCAGAAGTGGGAGTTCAAGCAAGAGGTGGTCAACCACATTTTCAGCCTCTGGGGTCAACCAGAACTGGATCTGTTTACCCCCCAACACAAAACAAAACTACCCAGGTTTTACTCGCTTGCTCCAGGGCATGGTGCCTTATGGTGAGATGTGCTATCTCTTTGCTGGGCGGGGAGGTTTTTACATGCCTTCCCTCCCTTTCCAGTTCTGTAGAGGGTACTGCTCAAGCCTCAGTCCGAAGGGACATACATGGTTCTGATTGCCCAATTTTGGCCCCACCAAATTTGGTTTCCACTCCTTCAGCAGCTAGCAGAGGAGCCTCTGGTTTTCCTGCCCCCTGCAATGATCTCCTGACTCAGGAGGAGAGCACGATGGTCCATCCAGGACTGAAGTCCCTTTACCTTCATGCATGGCACTTCAGGACATAGCCGCTTTGTGCTTTGGAGTATCCTCCAGGGACAGTAAAGTATAGTTATGTGAGAAATTACCGTTAACAGTAGATCTCCAAGAGAGGCTCTTGCAGTAGGTAATAACCATGAGGATTGTGCCCCCTCGCCTCATAATCACACAGATATTTTAGCCAGCAGTTTGTGATGGGGGACCACCCATCCAACGTCACGTGACTGATGTCACTGTGACCCTATATAGTGAGCACTACCCATGTTAAACATGTTAAAATTAATAATGTGCATTTTTGGCAACTCGCCACTTTTTATGAATTGATAGCCATATACAAATTATGCTACATATACATTTTTATACCACTTGTATATGTGCACTATTTAGGCAGTGTGTCTTTTAATGTATTGTTGTAATTTTGTTGTTTGTGACTGCATATAAAAAGATTTTTTAGAGAACACTGGCACTTTAAATAGCAGCTTTTTTAGTCAATGTGGATATGGTGGAGTACATCCTCCTGAGGACGCATGTGATGTGCGAAACCAGTAGAGGTGTCCCCGGTTTTGTAAGGGCAGCTGCTATTATGCATGGTGCACTTCTGAAATAAAATAAGTCTTCATAGTATTTTGAGGTGCCTGGTTTTCGTTCTTTATGCCTCTTTCATTACCAGTGGCACGCTCGGTGTACTGGAGCTAAGAATTTTTCTTGGTTCGCTAAGATGGCAGAGTGCCAAGCCAGAACCTGCCTACCAGGTTCGTGGAATGGGACAGGTGCCTGGCAGCGAGGGATGGAAAGGAGAGTGAGGTATAGAAAAAGCAGCGGTGGGTGAAAGGGGCATAGCAAAGGACAAAGCAGCAGAAGGAATTGAAGAGAAGGTCAAGTCTGGCTAGGGTGGTCCTAGGTGCTGAGTTATAGACAATGTCACCAAAGTCGAAGACATTATTAAGGAATAAAATATTCTGCATGGGAGAGTCAGAAGAGTTCTGAATTTGCAATATTTATGTGTTGGTAAAAACAAAATGACACATCTATGAAAAACTGGTAAAAAACTGATAATTATTGTTTTTTAAATTTTTCAGAAATGTAATCCTCTGATTAAGCCTTATTAGGGCGAAACATGTACGGATGTCAAATAATGCAACGTATAATAGAATATTACCTGATAGACATTGTTTATTATTTTCGCAAAAAAAATAGGTTGTATCCCCCACCACCATTTCCATTTGACTAATTTGTCTGAAAGGGGGTAGCTTCCCAGGATCCAGGAAGAATGGACTACAGTTCCCATGGCACCCAGGACATTTGGTTAACAACAGCACCACCTGCTGCATTTTAGCAGCAATAACAAGTGAATGATGGAAGTTGAACAACCCATTAACATGATTAATGCAGCACTGCAGTATAACACTGCACTACTGCAGTACCAGAAGGCGGCTCTACGCAGGGCGCTGGCACGTGCCCTGGTAAAAATGCTGTGCCCCAGTTGGTGCCCCATATGGTGCAGAGATTCTCCCATAGTAACAATATATATGTGCCCTGGCTACTACCTGTTGTGCCCCGGCTGTGCCCTGGTAACCATTTGTGGCTAGAGCTGCTGCTGGCAGTACCTTACATATCGTGGTAGATCCCAGTAATGGAAAGTTATAGATGGTTGATAGTAAATATGCCACAATCGTCATTTCAGTTTCAAAGAAAAAGAACCATATAAATTTTCACTGATGAAATGATATAGCTTCAGTTATTATTACATCTGTAGTCTCCATCCATACTCTCCAACGGCACTCAACATTACTGTATCAATAGCATCTTTGGAATCCTTTCATGAGTCAGATTTCAATTCACTGTACTCTTCAGTTCTACAGCAAGTGTTTTTAGTTATTTTTCCATACATTTTTCCAGGTTTTTCCGTCAATGAAGACAAATATCTGGCTTCTATGCCGTATCCTCAGTTTTGCCAGGTATTTAACAGTATACTGAGTTCTGAGTTTTCATTTTCTGCCATCAAAACTTTTTTTGCCTTTGAAGTGTGGCACAGCCTATGTCTGGGAACCTTAAAATTCTATTGCAGTCAACCTTGTTGTCCTTCACTTGCCTGACAGCTTTTAAACATGGCATCATGACGGAGTACTTACCCCAGTTTAAGTAACAGCATGCAAGGTGTTAATTCTTAAACTCAGTTGATACTGCATCAAAGTGTAGTATAAGTGTTTCCCCCAACCAGAGCAAAATTGTATTAGATGGAGAAGTTGACCCCAATTCCTCTGTGAATTTACTACCTAACTGTTGATCTAATGTAAAAAAGGTATATATTTCATTGTTAATTACTGAAAAGTTGGATGATTATTTTATATACATATATATATATATATATATATATTCTTCATTACACTATATAGAATGATCATATTTAATACTCCAACACATATGCAAGTAGACCACTGCTATTGCTAAATTTTATCACTACATGTATAACAAGGTATCCATTTTTATGTTTGCTTGCGTGCATGGGCAAGAAACATGTTGTGGCAGCTTAGGAGAGAAGCAGGTTGTGGAGGTGCAGCACTGTTGGGGCCAATGCTGCCACTGCTTTTGTGGGCTTGGCTGTGTGTCACCAATGCAAGCGTGCGCTGGTGGTGACACTAGTTTGCAAGGGTACCACCAACTCAAAATGATTTGGCCACTGCAATTAGGGAGCACCTCATCATTGCAGCATCAGTTGCTCGCTCAGTTACGAATAGTTTGCAAACAGATGGGAAGCTAACACTGCGATGCCAGAGCAGTTCCTGTTTGTTGTGGCAAATGGAGATAGGAAATTATTTTATGTTCTTAAATGTTAAATAAATAATACATAATAAACAGTGGACTTTGTGTGGATTTTTTTGTATTTACATGTGTAGAATGTGCATTTATTTATGTGTTCACGATGTTGAAACAAACATTGGCTTAACACTGTGTGTTTTGGTACCGGGAATCAACACGTGGCAAGCTTTAAAATAGCCATGTCCAAGACTCCCAATACAGCATTCAGTTACTTGCAGCATTTCCACCGGATTCAGCATCTGCTTCAACAGTAAAGGCTGGCTGTATTGTATTTCTAAAAAAATTACACCATATTAAAATTTGTTTCATCATTTGATGGCACTTACAGAGCATTCCCCCCCCCCCCATCCTTGACCGATTGCAATACAGAGCGTGAAAAAGCAGGTAATTGTTTAAACAGGTATTTGTGTTGGGGAGGGAGTGTTATTTATCCCCTCCATGGTGTTGTGTGGGTCCCAGTGTATACTCTTGGCTGTTATCTAACCCTGCCATCCCTCTCTTCCCAAGGAAGGTCCATATCTTACCCTTCAAGCTCTGTGGGACTGTGCAGCACCAGAAGTCACTGAAGCGGCAAACCCCTTTCTGTTGCTATTGGAAGCCGATTGCATCTTCACTCCTCCAGCACTCTTGGAAATTGTACCTGGGCTGGGGAGCACCGGAAAAAATCTTCTCAATTTTGTCTATGGTGAGTCCCTCAAGGAGTCCATTCTGTTGGTGCCTCCTCCCCGCAACCCTCCGTAAATGTGGCTCAGGAATAAATCGTATTCTCAGCTGTCTCTTGGCAACTGGAACACCTGCATGATTTTCTCACTCCCCTGCTCCACAGACATTCCAGCAGTAGGGTAGGTAGCATACAGTGCACCACCAGCTCTTCTGGAGCATCAATGAGCCACGGATCCACTGCAGGACCCCAAGACATCCCCCCCTACACTCCCAAATAGCACACAGGGATGGGAAGAACAATAAACATGCAGCAGTAAACTTACTCTGGGCGCTACTGAGCACCCGTAGGTTTCTCCTTTGCCCCCCGCAACAAATGGACTGCTTCGATAGTTACAGGGTTTTCATAATCTGGCAGTGGGCCGAGGATAGGGGAGCCCGTTTGTGAGACTTGAAAAATAATAAGAAACTTTCAGTCCAGTGGCCGTTTAAGAAGTGCCGAGTTATGAGACATAATTAAAGCCACAGCTGCACTGAAACTGCCCGTGCCTAGTGAATCAAACTTGCAGCACCCACCAAAAGAATCGGCACTGAGCAATGATCTCGTGAGAAACTTCAGATGAAATGGGTCCAGTCACCAGCAGCTAGTTTTTACACTTTCTGTTATATGACTTCATTAAAGAATCTGTTTGTAAATATCCTTTTTTATCTTTTTAAGAAATGAAGTGCTAGGTAATATAATCCAATTGCTCAGTGCCGGTTCTTTTGGTTTTACCTTCTGAAGTGCAGTATGACATCAGTCTTCGGCGAAGGAGTTGATGAGTACAGTGGGAATCTGCAACTAACAATGTCATATGGGGAGTCTGTGACATGGGCATTTTAAAGCTTGCCACGTGCTGACTCCCCATACCAAAGTACACACTCTCAAGCAGATTATTATTTGAACACGATGAGCATGCCAGTGAATGTGGGTTCTAAACATTCAGGCCCAGATATTCAAAAGGGTTGCGCATGGAGCAACAGTGTTACCATCGCCAGCCGCATCTAGCGATATTCAAATAGAATTGCACCTGGCACAAATCCCGATGCGCGGCGCATCAGTATTATGCAGGCGCGAGGGGGCGCCCATGCATACTCTGCACAGCCCAATATTCAGCCCGGGATGTGCGGAGCCATGCATGCGCAACCCCTACCTGCGCCAGCACAAAGTTAAGCAAAAAGAAAAAGGAGCAACGGCCGGCCACCCACAGGTGAGCTGCTGCATTGCAGGGCGCAACACGGCAGCTGCCACCTGTGGGTGGCTACCCGAACTCTGGCTGCACCTCCGTGGTGGCGCCCCCCCCCATGCCCGATTGCAGGCATTAGTGAAATAAAGAAAATGTCCTACATCCCTGGTGGTCCAGTGGACCACTGCCCCCCCCCGATCGTGGGCTGGATTAAAATAAAACTAACCTCTATCCCTGGTGGTCCAGTGGACCTGTCTGCCCGATCGCAGGCTGAATTAAACAAAAGAGAAACCTATTATCCCTGTTGGTCCAGTGGACCCCCCTCCCCACCTGCCCACTGATCCCCACTGTCCCGCTCACCCCTGGTCAGTGGCAGGCAGCAGCCCCCCACCCACCTGCCACCCTGCCACCTGACGACTGACACTGTCGGTAGGGTTGTACGCCCATCGGTCCACAGCGTGAGCCAATGGGCGTGCAGCCCATACCGTACTGCACATTCCAGATATGTGAATGAATCCACAAAAGTGACATCACATACATATAAATAATCAAATAAGCAGAGATTTAAAAAGTACTAGTTGCGGTAAATTGATGCAATTGATATAATGAGAATTATCATTTAAATTCTAACCGCAGATAAACAATAGTGGCATATGCGATAGCAACTTAAAGGACATTTTAATTATATACCTAAATCCTGTCATAATTGTTAATGCTATTTAGACTTCCAAGGTGTCCCACGGAAATGAGCAAGGGCTCTTTATACCTGCTCTGTTTCAGAGAAGTCAGTTGGTTCCAAGTGTCTTTGTATCTCCAGAAAATTGGCCCAATGACTGAAAAGACAAAAAGAAAAATTCATTTTTAAGCAAACAGCTACAGCACCTCACAGAGTGAATAAATCACATTTAAACAGCAATTTTTAATTGCTAATACTTCATTTAACTTAAGGGAGCAAAACCAGACAAATAAGTGAGACAGCAAAGGAAAGCGGGGGTGACTAAAAAGGGGAGGAAACAGGGAGAAGGTAACATAAAATGTATGGTGGGAGAAATAAAAAGGGGGGTAAAACAAAGGGAAGAGGTAGAAAAAAATATCATAATACAGGTAGTGAATTAAAATCCCAATTATTCAAACATTACAGTTTACTTTAAAAAAAAAGATATCAAAATTGACATTAAGACCTGGATTTCTTAAGGCTGCCAACTTTTGAATCCAAAATGCCTCTCTACAAAGTAGTTTATTTTCCAGGTCGCCACTCCTTGGTCCTAAAGATACTTTTTCTACCCTTCAGAAATTAAACTTATGCCCTGCACTAAGGTATTGTTCTGATCTCTACACCTAATATCACTCAGGTGTTCAGTGATCAATTGTTTAAACATTCTACTCATTTTTCCTACATATAATGCCTGGCACTCATATGTTGCAACATATACTTCTCCAGTGCTTGAATAATGAACAAATTGCCCAATTTCAAATATTTTTTCCGCGTTGACAGACATAAATTCAGATCTTTTTGAGACAACTGTACATAATTTACAGTGGCCACAATAGAAGCAACCTTTTGGTGGTGGTGGTAACTGTTGTCTGTTAGTGCCTATAGTGGGTTATAATGAATGAACTAAGAGGACTGACATATTTTTCCTCTCTTAAATACTACACATGATGGGGTGGACACGTCTTTCTCAAGTGTCGGGTCAGTTGCCAAAATATGACAATTTTTGTTGATGGTCTCCTTAATTTGTGATGAATTAGGACCATAGGTGGTGACAAAATTGATGCTCTCCTTTCTCTCATTTCGCTTAACCCTATATTCAAACAGTGAAGACCTAGGTATACCATTCACTGCCTCAGCTGCCTCCTGTAATATCTGGTTACTATAACCTCTTTGTCAAAATCTTCCAGTCATCTCTCAAAGTCTAAGCTTGAGATCTGATTCTTTCGAACAATTTCTTTTAATACATAAAAATTATGGTTTGGGGATGTACTTGGTGTGGAGGGGATAACAGCTGTATGCATGCGATACAGTACTGGGATCCGTGGCCTTTCTGAATGCCACTGCTTACATAGTCATTCTCCAATAAGTTAATGCATACAGTAAATCCAAAGAGGTTTATCTTCTTCCTGCCTGCTTGAACTGTAAACTTCAAATTACAGTTTCTGTTGTGTAAATACTGTATGCTGTGAATTAATCTAGTTCCTGTTTGGTTCCCTGTTACACCATCAGCACATCATCGATTTAGCCTCTCCAGAGTCTATTTTCTCAAAATATGGGTTAACGGACTGGTCGTAAATCATCTCCCTCTTCCACTGTTCCAAGTAAAGGTTTGCATAATTCATGGGCAAAGGTAGGAATTGGAGGTTGGATGATAAATGCATAGCTACACCTTTACCCTTTCTGGGTCTATCTTGCCAGATAAGAGAGCAGCTGGGTATGATGAGGCTGTTGTCAGGTATTGTGTGGGAGAGCCAGGCTTTGGAGAGGATGAAAACATCTGGGAGGAGATCTAACATGAGGGGCTGGAGAAGGGCTAGTTTTGGAAGCAGACTTCATATGTTAAGGTGGGGGACTGGTAGGCCTTTAGGAAGGTAAGTATGCAAAGGAAGGGGGGTAGGTCCTGGGTTGGGTTTGATGTCCCCAACGATGATAAATGGTAGGGTGAATTTTACACTTGGTGAGGTGTTCCAGGTGCTTGCTTAAAAATACATTTTTCTTTTTTTCTTTTCAGTCATAGGGCCAGTTTTCTGGAGGTACGAAGACACTAGTTGGAACCAATTGACTTATTTGGAATGTAACGTGTGTAAAGATCCCCTGCTTGTTTCCCTTGGACATCTTGGAAATCTAAATAGCATTAACAATTATGATATCATTGAGGTATATAGTTAAAATGTCCTTTTACTTATTATCATACATAATATTATTGCTTTTTTATGGTTAGAATTTCAACGATAATAATTCTCATTGTGAGAATCAGTTGCATCTATTTACTGCAACTAGCACCTTTTTAATCTCTGCTCATTTGATTATTTATATGTATGTCATGTTATTTTCAATTTTACTCTATTTATCACTAAGCACTTTGTGTGAAGGCCTGCCTCTGATGAAGTGTGCACACATGAAACCTGTCGTGGCCTTTCTTTGTGGTTTGTTGGTTGGTGATCATTACCCATATGTGGCACCATGGATATTTACTACAGAAATATAAGTACAGTAGTAAACTCCTTTGTATTATTTATGTGGTGTACAGTGCCATATTTTTGCCTGTGGACGGAAGGGAAATTGGGGATTAAAAGAGCCCAATACATACACAGAGAGTAAACTGCTTCCTGCAGTCTAAAGTTTTTCTTCTCCCTTCCAGCAGACTCCCTAGCAGTTTCCCACCCCCGGAGCACTGTACAAGTCAGTGCCAGCCCATCTGAATGTCCAGCTCACACTGGGCCAATGCCATGAACTCAGCATCCCAAATCTTGGGGGTGGGGGTGGGGCTACATAATGTCTAGTGTGGCAGAAACTGGCCACAGTGCAATGAGTGGCTGTCCAGTAGAGCAGCCACTGGGCCATCTCACGAGCACGCTCAGGTGCTGATGGGCATTTGGACCTGATCAAGTGGTCCTGAGAGAAAGCGAGGAAGTAAGAGAACTGGCTCAAGGAACAGAAAGGGTTTACCAATCTCTGCAGTCCTCCTTCTCAAGAATCAACAGCCTTTTTTTTGTACGATCAGCAGCAGTCAGCTGGTATCAACCCAAAGGGTATCATGTCGGCACAGAGATAGGAATACATCGAAGACCATTACAGCAACATAATCAGCAGTTCGCTGTAATGGTCTGCAGTATTCCCAACACTGCCATCGCTGAGGATATTACCCCCTTCCCGATTCAACTCTGGCTTGGAGTTGATAATCTGTAATGCGGGAGGTGCTGGGGCAAAGCCCCCTGAAAAAAAAAACACTTGTGTTCTCTGACAGCACAATGCTGACTGTCACCATTGTACTGTCACTGCTGTCAGCACAATTCGTATCGCTGGGGCATGGAAGAGCTCCCCCCCCCCCAAAACAGCAGGAGCCAAGCAGCAGCAGTGCCTGCAGCATCCAGCAGTTGGTGGTTTCCACTCAGCAGGGGATGCCTGGTGTGGGTTCAGTTTAGCTCCGCCCCCTTTTTTGTAATTTAGAAGTAAACTGGTCCTCATTGGTGGCTTTAGCAGGCTGTGGCATTGACCAAAGGAAGGTGACAAGGATTAGGGACAGAGTGAGGCTGAAGTGGTGTGACACTGTTTTATTGGGTGGGGCACCAGGGTCCACCTCCCAGACCACTCAGAGAATCATCACAACCCTCCCACAGCCAGCAGCCAGCCATCCAGCCTCTCCAGCAACTCTACTCCCACATTAATTTACCCTGAGTCAGGGTAGGGAGTCGGTGGCAGCACCAGTGGGCAGGTGCTGACCGCCATAACAATTTAATTTAAAATAAATATTTGGGAACATGGCATGACTGTGTAGCCGACAGGACGTGCTGGATGAACTCCATTTCTAAGGAACATAAAAGCACTTTAAACAGCAGCAAACCAAGTGTTTTGTTACTTTTGGGAACTACAGAAAGAGTTACAGTCCATTGTAAGATCCCAGTGGCTTGACCATGTGGTTGACTGATACCGTGCTTAGAGCAGGAGCCTCAAGGAAGTTGGGCTCACTGTTAGCAGCAATCCAAAAATTAGATCAGAAGCTGCAAAAAGATGCTACAGAGGCAAGGGACACTGCAGAAAAAGCACTTGTGATTACAGTAGGTCTTATAAATGAAAACAGTGTGCTGCAGGCAAGGCTGGAGCACCTTGAGAATTTCAACAAAGTGGCTAGTGGAAGAATCCTGGGTCAACCAGAACAGGCTGAAGGTTTGGAACTTAAAACATTTCTTAGCAATTTGATTGCTGAGCCCTTACAGCTAAAGGCTTACATCACAATGGTGAGAGCCAACTGAATTAACCCTAAGGCTGCCAAAAAAATTGGAGCATATAGGATTTCTAGACTGATATATCAGTCTGCAGCACAGCAAGGGTTAACCCACAGAGGTGGCAAGAAGGGGAGAACAATACCAGAAGAATTTTAGCAGTGCTGGGAAGCAAAAAGGAAAGAGACTGCCTGTATTTTGCCATTGAACAATGTGGTGGACTAAAATTGGAAAACTCTGAGGTTAGGATGATCTTACTTCGAGAGGGCTCTTGCAGTAGGTGATAACCATTAGGACTGAGCCACCAGGTGCTAGGACCACATGGAAACCTTTAGCTAGCAGTGTCTGCTGGGGGACTGCCCACCTGCCATCACAGACCCTATATAGTGGGCGGCCCCCACTCCGACCCTCCAGTTTGTTCCCTTTGTTGACCTGCGCACATCAGACCTCGCAGAGAACACTGCTACGGTCGACTGCCATTTTGGATGAGTATTCTCATTTTCTTTCTTTATTTTCTTCTTTTTCTGAAAGTTGTAATTTTTGTGCATGTCTTCGACATCTACCAAGTCACATAAGAACAAGTACAAATCTTGCGGCATGCAGCTTCCTCGCAAGGGCGGACATTCTCTCTCTGTCTTTTGTACCTGGGACCTGAGCACAAGACCAAGGACTGTGTGGCCTGCCAGCAATTAAACCAGGTCACAGAAATAATTCTTCCAACAGTTCCTAAAAGCCCACATCTTGAAAATAAAGATGTCTTCATGGAGAAAGAGCTGCAGAAGCTGCAGAGTGCATCTTCATCACTGGGTGGTTCTTCCGACTCCCAAAAGAAAAAGGACAAGTAGAAGCACCAGGACCGGGCTCAGTCTCCTTCATGTTCGTGGCTCCCCTAGGGACCATGGACACTGAAGGGCCTTCCTCTAGCCATGGAAGTGCCCCTCCAGCTAATCCTGTTCTCACCTCCACAGAACAGCCCTTCATTCCCTCACCTGAGCTGGTCACAGTTTAGCTGGGCTCCACCATGGATCCGGATGATTCTGCCACTCTTAGGCCCCTTAAAACTCCCAGGTTTAATCCCAGTGGCACAGCTGGTAAGTCGCTCATTGGCTCTGCTGATGAACACCCAGCCCCGGCTGTTAAGTCAGATGCTGGCTCCTGCATTGAATGTCCAGCCATGGTGCTTCCATCAGGTCACAATAACAGGCCTGACATCGATCTAGCACCCACTGCCAATTAAGCTGCAGCCTCCCTGAGAGGTGTCCCCCACTTAGGAGCCTCCACTTTCTGCCTGTTGTGGTGGAGACTCCAGGCTCTCATGTGCACTCAGAGCCAGAGGAACATCTGCCCTACATCCCCCAGCTGCCGATGCTGGATCACCCCATGCTAGACCTCCCCCTGGAGCCTCCAGTCCATATCCCTAAGGTCCCCATCTGGACCTGTTGCTCCCCCAGACTCAAGTGGGACCCACCGGCCCTTCTGGGACCCTGCTCCAGTAGGTCCAGCACCAGACCTGACCTTGCCAAGCCCTGTGTGAGTACCTTCAAGGCCTCTGTCGGTCCCTCAGCTCCTCCGTCGGGGCCTTCGCCTGGCTACCCAACATCAGGCTATCCTGCACTGAGCTACCCTTCTCAGGGTATCTGACACCAGGGTATCTGATGCCAGGCTATCCCATGCTCAGTTACTCTACGTTTGGGTATTCCACTCCAGGCTACCAGATGCCAGGCTGCCTGATGCCAGGTTACCTGATGCTGGGCAATCCTTTGCCAGGCTATTCACCCATATATTAGCCTCTTCCATCTCCTCCTCCCAAACCTCAGGTGGACTTCAAGGTGGTGAATCAGTCTTGGTGGAATGAATGGAATGAAGCCCAGACTTAGTTTGTTTCGGAGCTGGACCATCATTAGCCGGTCACGACCTCCACGCCGGTCTGTCTGGACCCTATGCAGAGGTCTCTTTCACCGGTAGAGGCCTGCCCTTCAACGTCGGACAAGACCTTAGGCACTACCACTGTAGTGGACTGTGGAAGGGGTCTCATGGTTCCATTCAAGGAGATCCCACTTCCAAGGGCTTTGTCCCCAGACAGGAGCCCTTCAACAGACTTGAAATCTGGCTTTCCCTCCTCTGCTTCAGGCTATGAGACTCCCCCTTCAGAGGAGCCCAAGCCCAAGGACTCTCCAAGTCCCCTCCAGAGGACCCTTCCTTTGTGGAGCTCCTCAAGAGGATCCAAAAGGCTAATGGGTGGAAGATTGAGGATCAAGATCCTCAATGTAAGAGACTGGCACAGCACCTTGATATGCCCAAACTGTCACCACTTCTCATCCCTCCATGGATATGTCCCCACAAAGACTTGGCCTCCACTATCTGGCAGCAGCTGTCATTAGTGGCCGCTGTCTCCAAGAAGGCAGACAGGTTGTATCATGCCTCGGAGGGCAATGACCACCTCAGTGTTTACCCTAAAGCTGATCTGGTGGTCATTAATGTGGCTCATGACTGTACAGCCAAGCCTAAGCATATGAGTACATCTCCTCCGGACAAGGAGTTGAGAAAACTGGACCGGTTTGGATACAAAGTCTACTCATCCTCTACTTTGACTCTTAGAGTGCTGAACTACATGGCCCACATGATTGTGTACCAGAAGTCTATCGTAGGTCAGCTTAAATCAGAGTTTGATGCTTTGTCTGACTCCGAGATTAAGACCAAGATTGTTCAGATGGTCAGGACGGCTGACATTTCCTGCCACCATGCCTTACAGGTGACATATGATGCCGTAGATGCTTCTACCCGGAGCACTGCAACTGCAGTTTGCTTGCACAGATACTCCTGGTTATGGGTCTCTGGACTGGCCCAGAATGTTCAAACGGCCACACAGGCTGCCCCCTTCTGAGGTTCAGTCCTCTTTGGGGGTGATTTTAAGGACATCATAATGGAGCTGCAAGACAGTGGCAAGGCCTTAGACTCTGTCCACACCATGTACCTTACTAATACTAGGCCCAAACTGCCTTTTTGTCACCACCAAAGGCGCCAGACCAAACAACAGCCTGCCAAGAATCAGACCAAACATCGGACTTCTTTGTCAGTGACCACCCCTCCAGCCAAGTCCCAGTGGGCTTCCAAGACAGTGCTTCCCAACCCTCTGCAC
This sequence comes from Neoceratodus forsteri, assembly GCA_016271365.2. Classification (NCBI taxonomy): domain Eukaryota; kingdom Metazoa; phylum Chordata; order Ceratodontiformes; family Ceratodontidae; genus Neoceratodus; species Neoceratodus forsteri. Next base: position 138,022,107 of record CM057449.1, on the reverse strand, counting down.
CTCCTGACTTGCAGCTGGCCCATCACCTCTGCCACCAGCTCTAGAGGAACTGGTAGGGGGCAGATTCACCAACCACCTGGCCAGGTGGGAGGCAATTATGACAGACACTTGGGTCCTTAGAACTAATAGCTCAAGGTCACACCATAGAATCTATTATTTGATATATTGTTCTATTGTATCCCAAGTAATACTACCCTGAACTGGACAACGTATTAGTTCTTTCTATCCAATGTTGTTGCATCACTCTCTGCTTAATCTGTATATGTGTTTTATACTAGTGTTTTGCTGTATAAGGGGCCTCCTTGCAAATGAGCTTTGCTCAACGGATTTTATCCCTTCACAATAAACTGAACTGAACTGAGAATTCATACAGAGGCCTCCAGAAAATCCTCCAAGTCACTCTCACTATCCAAAAGGTCACATTCCGCTCACCATAGAGGAAATCCAAGCTCTATTGTGAAAATCCACCATACAGCCCATTCCTGTGGCCCAGATGGGCAGGGGATATTATTCACACTTCTTCCTGGTGACCAGAAAGACAGGAGACCTTCGGCCGATCCTGGACCTCAGCAAGCTCAATTTGTATTTGGGGTACAAAAGATTGTGCATGCTGACCCTTCCAGGCCTGCTGCAATTGCTCCACCAAGGACAATGGCTCTGTGCACTGGAGAATGCATGACAGTTACCTGCATATCCCAATTTATTCCCACCCATCACCCCTTCCTCGGGTTTACCTTCCAGGGGAGCATTTTCAGTTCAAAACTCTCCCCTTTGGCCTTTTCTTGGCACCCAGGGTGTTTACCAAGTACATAGCAGTGGTGGCAGCTGCTTTGCACCAGCAAGGCCTGTATGTGTTCCCATACTTCAATGACTGGCTCCTGTCAGTGCCACAAGGGACATCCTAGTAGCTTCCCTGTCCATTACCCTGGACCTCTTCCTCCAAGTGGGGATTATGGTGAACTACCCCAAGTCTCACCTTATCCCTTCCCAGTGCCTCCAGTTCATTGAGGAAAGTTCTAGATACAGTTTAGGGTCAGACCGTCCTCCCATTGGACAGGGAGGAGACCTTTCAACAGCAGGACAGGCAAGTAGCCTCCAGCCATTAGACCTCAGCCTGGTCCATCTTGTACGTCCTGGGCTTCATGGCAATACAGATGAGTATGAATAAATAGGCCATTGACAGAGCAAAGGCCAATGGCACATTCATAAGGTAGAAAAATAAATGGGCAGACTGGATGGGCCTTGTGGTCCTTATCTGCCATCAGCTTCTATGTTTCTATGGCAGCGGCTATTCCCACTGTTCCTCTAGCCAGGCTCCACATGTGGGTCACAGAGTGGACACTATGAGTTAAGTGGGACCAGAGATCAGATGACTTGGATCACAGAATCCTAGAGTTCAATCCCATGCAACAGGATATCCTGTGGTGGCAGGATGTGACCAATCTCTACCGAGGGGTTCCTTGTCAGTCTCCCCCTCCTGCCCAGACCCTGACAAGGATAATTCTGGCCAGGGCTGGGGTGCTCACCTGGAGGATTGCAGGACCCAGGAATCCTGGTCACAGCAGGAGTAATCTCTACACATCAGTGTGCTAGAGATGCATGCGGTGCTGTGTGCTCTTCAGGCCTTCCAGCCCCTTCCCCTTCCAGGCCCACTTCTTGTCCAGATGGACAATATATATGTGGTTTGGTACCTGAACAAACAGGGAGGAATGTGGCCATATCCCCTGTGCAAGGAAGCGATGTGCGTATGGTATTGGGCATTTCAGAACAGCATTCAGCTCACAGCAGTGCATGTACCAGGAGTTTGAAACATCATGGTGGACAGTCTCAGCTGCACTCAGTCAAGGGAAAACAAGTGGGAACTGAGGCAGTGAGTAGCCGAAGACATCTTTGATTTCTGGGGTTGCCCAGATCTCAATCTATTTTGCCTCCCTATACAACACAAAACTACCCAGCTTTTGGTCACTTGTTCCTGCACATGGTGTTTTCTGGTGAGACGCACTGTCTCTCTGCTGGACAGGGAGGTTCTTATATGCCTTCCCTCCTTTCCTGCTATTGTAAAGGGTGCTTCTGAAACTGCAGGCAGAAGGGCTTGCATGATTCTGATTGCCCCTTATTGGCCTCATCAAATTTGGTTCCTTCCACTCCAGCAATTGATGGTGGGACATCTAGTTCCTCTACCCCTCTTCCAGGACCTTCTAAACCAGGAGCAGGGCAGGCTGGTCCATCTGGGCCTCAAGCCTCTTGAGCTTCACATGTGGCACCTTCTGACATAGCTGCTGCTGATTTTGGGGTCTCTTCCAGAGTCGCATAAGTACTTGTGGAGGCCAGAAAGCCATCCACAAGAACCACTTATACTATGAAATGGAAGAGGTTTTCCATTTGGGCATCTTCCAAGGGTTGGGACCCTTTCTCCTGCCCTGTTCTGCAGGTCATGGGATACCTGTTGCATCTTTTTGACTTTGACCGTAGCTATTCTTCCTGGAAGGTCTATTTGTCTGCCATTTCTGCCCACTACGCTCTGGTGGATGGCGAAACCTTGGCTCAGTTGGAGGTTTCCAAAACTTTTCTGAAAGGAATACTCCACATGAAACTCCCTGTTAGGAACCCTGTTCCTCCATGGGACCTGAACTTTATTCTTTAGAAACTCACTTTGCCTCCCTTTGAACTGGCCACGAGTTGCAACCAGCACTACCTTTCCTGAAAAGCACTCTCTTTAGTTGCTATTACTTCTGCTCAAAGGATTTAGGACCTTCAGGCCTTGATGAGTAAGGAGCCTCATATGATTTTTCACAGAGTGACTCTGCATACAAATCCTAAGTTTTTACCAAAAGTGGTATATGAGTTTACCTTGAATCAGACCATACACTTGCTGGTGTATGACCCTGAGCATTCTAATCAGGGCTAGGCAATTCTGCATACTCTAGACGTACACAGAATTTTGCATCATTACACAAATCGGACGAAATCAGTCCGCAAAACAGATCAGCTTTTTGTTTCTTTTACACCCAAAAGAGAGGGCACTGCAGTTTCAAAACAGTGTTTATCCAAGTGTTTGGCAAACTGCATTTTATTCTGTTACCAGAAGTACAACAAACCACTTCCAGGGGAAGTTAAAGGGCATTCAACCAGAGGCATGGCTGCATCTACTGCTTGTTTCAAAAATGTGTCTGCCACTGACATCTGTGTGGCAGCTACTTGGAGCTCTTTTCACAGTTTCACTAATCATTACAGTCTGGACATTGCCTCTAGGTGCAGGGCAGGCTTTGGACTAGCTGTTCTTCAGGGCCTTCTGTCTTAAATCCCTGTGGTTCTGCAGCCCTTTTTCCTGCCTCCCGTGCTTCAGTCTTTGTCTGACTTTCACTGCTTGGGACTCAGTCCTAACGGTTATTACCCACTGTAAGAGCCCTCTCGAAGTAAGATAGTACAGTTATGTAAGAACTTACTGAAACAGTAGATTTTTGAGAGAGGCTCTTGCAGTAGGTACCTTTCCCCCTCCCACCTTCCCCCTGCTTCTGCTGCTACTTCTCTCTAGCCTTTTCTCTGGCTACAGGAGCTCACTCCTTCTCTTGTCGCACCTTCTTTTTTTTTTTCCATATTCAGTTTTTTCCTTTTCTTTTACTCCCTCTTCACCCCGGGGCCACGGTGTACATGCATGTACGTGCATGGAGGAGCACGTACATGCCAGGATCCGGTGGCCTCTTCCAACCCTCCCCTGACATTTGTCACCGCCCATTACCACCTACGCACCCACCGGACATCCACCCAGTGGGAGCGGGACTACGGATGGGGGGGGCATCCACCCCATTGGAGGAGAGAACCATAGCTCAATCCCACTGCAGTCTCCCCCCCCCCGAGCTGGCACCCTGGTGACCCGAGGTCATTCCCGAACCTGGGTCACCAGCGTAGCGCGAGGTAAGGCGCTTGCACCTCAGCCTCCTGCACTACCAGGCCGGCTTCTTGCTGCACCTTCTTAGGTTTCCTGCAGCAGAACTGGAGGCAGGTATGGGGACCGCCCACTATATAGGGTTACCCTGACATCAATCACGTGACATCGGGTGGGAGGTCCCCCACCAGATACTGCTAGCTAAAGTTTTCTGTGTGGCCCTAGCACCTGGTAGCTCAGTCCTAATGGTTATTACTGCGACCCACAGTCATGGTCATTCACTGGATCTGGTCTTCCTAGTGGGGATGGAGATCACTGACCTGGTGGTGGAACTGGTCGGGTGGTTGGACCATCACACTATAAGGTTCAGATTCGAGGTGCCCCCTATTGACCTGCTCCTATGGAGATGGTCCAGTACTGCCCTTTAAGGGGTTTGACCCCCAATGGTCTTATGGTGATACTTGACCTATCAGGTGTGCCGAGTGTATGCAGAGAGCTGGGGGAACTGGTGATTGCCTATAATAATAAGATTAGTACTTTTGGCACTAGTTCCTTGAATAAACAATGTATACCAGAGTGGTGGCCTGTGATGATGGCGACCACGACTGAGCGCTTTCAAAAAGGGTGACTCAATCATGGCACCTGTGCACAGAGTTACCAGGCAGGGAGAGTGACCGGATAGGGGGTTTGGCGACTATAGTGACAGGATGTTGCTACGTATACACATGTAAGGGGGGAGAGAAGGGACCACCCCATGTGACAGGTGGAAGGGGAGGGAGGGTTTGTGGAGTGTAGTGTGGTGGTGGGCGGCCGAGCTGGCCGTGTGGCATGGTGGGTTGGTGGCAGGCTGGAGTTGGAAGGGTGCCGAGTTCGGTTCTGGGTGCTCTTTTTTTTTGTGCTGGGTCGGGGGGGTTCTTTTTTTTTAGTTTTGCTCACACCCCCAACATGCACCTACTGGAGTTGAGAATCCTTTAGTATGGGGGTGTGGGGGGCCTGTCATGTGCCCTTTTGCTGTGCGTCGCGAATGTACATTGCCGAAATTGATTTTCAGCAATGTACAGTACACTCACCCAAATGGTGATTGCCTTTCCACGATCACCATTATCACATGGAACCTACTAAAGCTACTAAATAACCACTTCGCTACAGCTGGACTAGCTTTTGACACATCTGCTGCTAGTAAACATTTCTCCCAGACCGATAATCCCATCTCTGTATGTCCTCATATTAGGGCTTCTGCTCAGGAGGCAAAGTTCTCTTTCAGCCCTATCACCTTCAAGCAAGTTGAAAACGTCCTCCTGGGCCTGGACACCAAAAAAAGTGCAGGAGCGGATAAATTAGAACCATACTTCCTACAAGTTGGTTACCATGTGTTGACTGCACCCATTAAACATCTTTTTAACATGTTCCTTGCCCACGGTGAACTTCCTACCATGTGGAAAATATCGCACATAGTCCCGCTCTTTAAGTCCACTGATCCGAGCGACCTTCATAATTACAGACCCATATCTCTCCTACCCACCCTATCTAACCTCCTTGAAAAATTTGCCAATACACAGATCAGAAACTATTTAGACTCATTTGATATGCCTAACCCCCTTCAGTCTGGTTTCAGAAAAAAACACAGCAGGATACCTGCTTTAGCCATAGTAACAAACGACTGGCACTTAGCACTTGACTCTAAACTTCATGTGAGTGTCTTATTCCTTGACCTATGCCAGGCATTTGAGGCAGTAGACCACAACCTACTGCTGACTATACTGCAAGGTATTGGCCTGGATGTCACTGCTGCCAAATGGTTTACATGTTACCTTATGGTAGGCAACAGCAAATCAAGGCACAAGGGGGATTGTCACCACTGAAAACACTTCTCAGAGGTGGGTTCAATACTAGGACCTTTACTATTCGCAATATATATTAACAATATTAATGTGGGTATCAACCAAGCAAGTGTTCACTTATTTGCTGATGATACAGTTCTCTATGTTGCCAGACCCTCCCTTGAACTCAGCTTGCCTGCAGTGCACTGCAGCAAGAATTAAGCAATAAGGCACGACTGGTGGTGTGCTATTGTGGGATAACTGCCCACCTTGGGGTGGGTTGAAGCACGAGGCATAGCCAAGGGCTTCCACCACCCGAGAAGGGCCGTTAGTCCACCATAACACACCCCCTGGAGTGCCTTATTGCGATTATGAAATGTGTCATTTTTAGTAAATTTTATGCATTTTTAAACATAATACTTTCAGCTGGGCCATTGTGCTGGGATAATGGCCCAGCTGAAAGCAGTTCTTGGCCAATCAAAATTCAGCATTCTTTCTACCCATTTCATAATTCAACTTATTGCAGCAAAATCTCTTGAATCTCAAACTTTTGCTGAATGCCAAAAAAACGAAAGCTATGATATTTTCCCCTAAACTCAGCTCGGTCAATTCTCCCCCTTATCGGGAGCCCAGCAGTAAATGACATCCTTCCTAGGGGAACCAATTGAACTAGTAGACAAATTCAAGTGTTTAGGACTCTGGATTGATCACAAACTCTCCCACACAGTTCACATAGAGGAACTGGCTAAAAGGTTAAAGCAAAAACTAGGACTTTTTTTCAAAATCAAAAACTTATTATCCCAGGACGCTAAGCTAAGATTAGTGCAAGCCACATTCCTCCCCCTCCTAGACTATGCCGACCTTCTGTATAGTCATGGCTCATGCACAATATTAGCCAAGCTTGACACCTTGTACAATAGGGTGCTAAGATTAATTACTGGTGCTCCGTACAAGACTCACCACTGCTCCGTTCTTGCTCTTCTTGGCTGGCAGTCCCTAAAAACCAGGAGAGTAATAAATGCAGCAATATGGACCTATAGAGCCCTAATTGGTAAACTTCCTCAGTACATACAGTATCTAGCCTCTTAACCAGCACCTCTGGAAGTTATTCTCTCAGGACACACGCCAACATATCATGTGACATTCCTAGATTGAGAACACGCTTTGGATTATCATCTGTAAACCATGACCTCCCAGCGTTATGGAACAACCTTCAAAAATCCCTGAAGCTTTCAACTATTGTTAAAATGGCAACCTTCAAAACATTACTCAGACGACACATCAGGACACCTGCGGCTGCTACTCTTAACTTCCGACTAGTTTCCTAGCTGCATGTGCTTAGCTTGTCTCGTACTGCCCCTGTCCATCCACTCTCTAATAAACCTTAAAAGACTCCTTCCAACGACTCCCCAGTTTTTACTCCTATTTCTTCCTTTTTCTCTCCTCCTCTCTATCTTAACAACCTCAGCTGTTTGGGGTTTCTACCTATGTTCGTTTCCTCTGATCTTCTGATGCATCCTTTTTACTAATGATTGATCGCACTTTACACCGTAGGGAAATGTACATGTTCTCCGATGCCCTTCGGCATTATATGCCCTGTTTATATATGAATGTATTGCAAATATAAATCATGTGATCACTGTGTATATAAAAAAATCCAGCCTTTGAGAAAGGGTCATTTATGGACCAGAAATGCATTGGGCAATGTTTTAAATAAATAAAAATCTTTTTTATATATACGGTGTCAGCAGTCTCGGGTGGTGAGTGCCCAAGTTGTTTGTATGTAATTGATGATTTTTACTTGAGAGCACCACATTCCTGGTGCACACCCTTATGTATGTTTTTGTATCATTGTGTATACCAGTTTGTAATGTTGTTATTGTTTATCCTTAAGACTTTGTATTATCTCCGTTGTTTTGTATCAGCGTTGTTTTTGCTGCCCAGGTCCACTTTGTAAATGAGTTTCACGTAATGGTGTTTCACCTGGTAAAATAAAGATTGATTGATTAAATAAGGCAGTGACAGATGCCCTCAACTCTCTAGCTCCTATCTGTGTTCGCCCTTTCACTCTTCGCCCAAAGTGGTATGATGGGCAGGGACCCTGGTTTTCCATTTTTAACGGTAACACCGGTAACAATCACGGAATCCTGCTTGGTTTGCGGATTTTGAATTCTTGTACCGGTGCCTCACGGAAATTGCATGTCACTGCACAGAATCTCTAAGATTTCAGTATCTTTTTAAATCTTTTTTCATTTCTCTTTCTATGTCCCCTTCTCACAGCATCAGTATCCCCTAGCTTCACCCCCAGGTAATGCTCAGGAGCTCCTGTGGGCCTGCCCCTATCCTGCCTGAGTTGTACTCCCCCAGGTGGGAAGGGAAGGGACCCTAGGTCACCCCTCCACACTCCCTTAGTGTGTGTCGGGCAGCCCAGTGGGTCCCTCATGGAACCTGGTTATGAAGTCTGGGCACCTGGGTCCCTTCTGCCAGTGGCCAATGTGGAGTGATTGTTCCTGGTTTTCTGGTCTCTGTCCCTGGGGGCACCGGCACTAGAGATCCAAGGAGGTAGGTCACATAGAAACATGCCACTGCTCCAGATCTTGGCTAGCGTCCTTCCCTCCTGATCACTCTGCAGCACCATTGCACCACCACCCGTGGTCACACCGGTAGTGGTAAAGAAGCAGAACCTGCAGCCCACCCTCCACGGAGGAGGAGAGCAGTCCCCCAGGTGCTCGATCCTACTCCCCTGGCCAGACCTCCAGCAACTCGAGTTTGCTTCTGACCCTGGGTCACTGGCATTGCATGCAATAGTGCTACTGCAGCGACAGTGGGCCGACCCAGATTTCAGCATCTTAAAATGAATGCTGCTGTGCTTTGCATTCTTTCTGCTTTGCTGCATATAGAAACAGTAAGGAAATCACCCGCACTGCTTTGTGTAATCAGCCATTCAGTTCAACCACCCATGTTTAGTGGTTAGAGTAACAAATGGTGATTGAACTGGGTACATCCAGCAGACTTGGGTTTGAGCACCACAACCTCCACTTGCATCCAAGCAAGTCACTTAACCTCCCAAGTGCTTCTAGGTCACTCCTTAGACAGTTCTGCCTAGTAGGCCTTACCTGCTTTACAAAGAAATAAAAAAAAAAACAATGTATGTTTACTATATCATAGAATAGTAGTTAGGGTACCATGTAATTTACTTGAGTTTTACTTGGGCTGCAATGATTTTGTATGGGTAAAGATAAATATTCAGAAACATTTTATAAGTTTGTTTTTAGATTTTAGTCAGGTTTTTATTGCATTCTTTGCATATAAGCATCTAGGTTGTAGATTGCTAAACACAGGATCACTGTTACCAACTAACTTATTCAAGTTTATAATCAGTAGGGCCATCCAAAATCCTCAGTTGTTTGAATGAAAACTAGTCTGAATGAAAGTATGTTCACAAAGAAGAAACTGCCTTACTACTTATGAAAAGACTTCATAGTTAGCACCCCATTTAGGTGAATTGGATCAACTACACCTTTTCTTCCACCTGCTGGTTCTGTCTCTGTGACAACAAAATGTTTTCTGATAGACTGCTTCAACAAAAACCAAATGTTAGTTTTTAAGTTTACTTATGTTTGGCCAGTGGATTTTGAAAGCACAGTCAATGACATACAGAAGGTAAGACCCCAGGGGCTGTATGATGCTGGTGGGCAGAGTGGTGCTCAATTCACATCTGAACAAAGACATGAAAACTGTGAGACACCCTTTTAATGGACACCAAGTAGAAAAAAAAAAGAATCCACATGTCTGGGAGATGCATGAATCCATGTGAAGGTCCTCCACTAATCACTTGTGAATTTTTTAGGTGAAAACACTTTATTTCAAAGAAGCAAATTCAAGCATTTTTTTTGCTCCTCCTATCCCCTGGCCATCCACTCCTTCAGGCCTGCCAAGGCCCCCTACCGCCACTGCTGTGTCCTGACCACCATCCACTGACCCTTACTGCTGTGCTACCAGGTAACCCAAAGTAACCCTTCATTGAGTGGGCCCCTACCCCTGTGGGAGGCTACCAGGGGAGGAAAATTGCCCCAAAGAGCTTTCTGTGTATCCTGGGCATATTGCGGGCCAGAACGGACACATGTTTGAGGCTTCTGGTGTATGGCGGGACCAGCAGCCATCCTTCAGTTAGCCAGTGGGTGTTTCCCATTTTCTTGGGAGCTTGACAGGCTATATGATGTCAAGGCACAAGCCGACATCCATCACACTCCTCCTGCAGTGAGGACTGACGTGTTGTCGTGCCTCTGGCCTCCACCATGGGCCAGCAAATGCTGAGCTGTGTACCCACCCTCCATCTCAGGAGAAGGGGAGTTTGTGTTAGACACTCAAGCCTTCACCCACCAGCTGGCCCTCCAACACCCAAGTCTGTTCCCTAACCCTGGTCAGCAGTGTTACAAGCAGATATCCAATTCAGACAGTTACATTATAGATAGGAAAAAACAAAGGTAGTCCACCTTAGCGGTGATGGTTCAGATTAATTCACATCAGAGTTCTAACAACCAAAGAGATCAAGTCAATTGTAACTTGTGCATGTGGGGTGTGAGTGTTGAAAGGGGATTGTAGTGCTGTCACTACTGCCATCACCCCAGAGGGATGTGTACTGCATTGTTGCTACTGCCATCACACCAAAGGGGTGGGGTCGGTAGTGCTTCTGCCATCACCACTGGTGGATAGGGAATGTAGGCCTGCTTCCATTCCACCTGAGGGATGGGGGCCATAGTGCTGATACTGCCATCACACATGAGGAATGATGACCCTAGTACTGCTGCCATCACACCTAAGGGATGGGGGCCATAGTGCTGCTTCCATCACACCTTGGGGGGGCTGTAGTGTTGCTGCTGCCATCACATCTTGTACCTAAAATAACTTTAAATTGGTACAAGGATGGAAGAATGTGTAATAGTGGAGGTCAAAATTGCTAAAATACATGTTAGCAGAGTTAAAAATTGTTAAATAAAGTACACAAAACCAAACACCGGTAAAACCGGATTTTGGCTTAGCAGACACCGGTGACAATATCGTTTTTTACAATGTGCAAAACGGAATATGCCCTTTCTCAGTCCCGGTAAACCAGTGTCCCTGAATGGGACTTCGAAGGAGTTGAGGTGAGGGTGGTCAAGTGTTGGCAGAAATTATGACTGTTGGTTGATGATAAGTTTAGATTGATGGATCATTATAAAGACTATCGGTCGGCAATCTCCTGTAAGAAGGCAGAATTTCTGTCCAAGGAGATTGCTGTGGTGAGGAATTGACCTGCTCATCTCTTCTGGTCTGTCAACAGATTATGCAGTCCAACCTGTCTTCAGACATGGAGTGCATTTTCACAAGGTAAGTGTGATGAGTTTGCTCAGTTCTTCGTCGATAAGGTTACCACTACCAGGACCGAGATCCATTCAGTGCCCTCAAATGGGCATTGTGGTAGTCAACTTGAGGTGGCAAGCACCCAGTCTACCTGGTCCGATTTTTGGCTGATTGGCAATCAATGACGTTGTGCAGGTCATCCAGGATATATGCCCCACCTACTGTAGTTTGGATCCGGGCCCAACACACCTCCTAGTAGGGTGCCTTGGAGTCATCGGCCTGATCCTTGCTGAGATAGTCTGGTGCTCGTTGGATACAGGGGGTGTTTCTTGACTCCCTAAAGGAGGTGGTAATAGTACCCCTTCTAAAGAAATCTTCCCACAACCCCCGACTGCTTATCAAATTATAGACCAGTCTCCAACCTGCCTTTTGTGGGCACGGTTATTGAGAAGGTGGTGGCAGTGTAGCTTGACGACCATTTAACATCTCACAATGTCTACGATCCTCTCCAGTCCGGGTTCAGGAAGAGGCACAGTACATAGACAGTTCTGGTTAGGGTGCTAAATAATCTCCTGCTAGCGAGAGATCAGGGGATTCATACCATCTTGGTTTTTCTTGATCTCTCTGCAGTGTTGGATACTGTGGACCATGGGGTGCTGATGGAGTGCCTGCAGATTCTCTGTGGACTGTCTGCCACAGTAGTCAGTTGGTTTTGATCCTTCCTCTCTGGAAGAACTCGGAGAGTGGTGTCAGGGAGTTATTCTTCAGCCCCTACTCCCTCTGTTGTGTGGGGTTCCGCAGAGCTCCATGCTTTACCCCATGTTGTTTGTACTGTATATGCTGCCATTGGGAGACATTATAAGGTGGTATGGTCTGAGTTTTCACTGCCATGCAGATGATACACAGCTCTACTTGTCCTTTGCACCTGAACAGAGTGGAGTAGTCTTGGTATTTAGTGACTGCCTTGCCGAGATTAGGACTGGATGAGTGCCACTTGGCTGAGGCTAAACCCAGATAAGGCTGAGGTGTTGGTAGTGGACCCAGGTCATCACTGGTTGGAGTTATCGGTTGGACAGTCCTCAGGGATTCGGCTCGGGGGTGACCAGCTGCTGACCTCAGACAGGGCATGAAATCAGGGCGTTGTGTTTGACAGCAGCTTAACGCTAAAATCTCAGGTGTCTGCTATTGTTAAAACCTCTTTTTTCCATCTGAGGAACATTACCCGGATCAAGCACCTGGTCCCACCTAGTGACCTTCCAACACTGCTCTACGCCTTTGTAACCTCACACCTTGACTACTGTAATGCCCTATACCTAGGGCTACCGGCAGTTGATATCTGCTGACTGCAGTTGGTGCAGAACGTGGAAGCCGGGTTGTTGCCTGGACTTTCAAGATCTTGCCATGTCACTCCCGTGCACTGCGGTCTGCACTGGCTGCCTGTTCGATGGCAGATGACCTTCAAGGTTGGGTTACTGACCTATAAAGTCCTACACGATCAGGGTCTGTGCTACTTGCAAGATCTCCTCTGTCCCAACCGCCCCATCCATTCCCTCTGCTCATCCGATGAGGGATTGCTAGAGATTTCCAGGGTCAGACTAAAGACCTCTAGGGCCCAGTCTTTTGCTTTTATGGCCCCTACCCTATGGAATTCTCTACCTCATCAGAGCAGAGAGTGCGTGACCATTAAAAGTTTTACAACCGCTTTGAAAACCCATCTTTTTCAGTTAGCCTTTCCTGATTTTAATGACAACTAATGACTGTGAATTTATGGTAGTTAATTATGTGACAGCTAATTATATTTATGTGGTCATTTCAATGTGCAGCTTTATATTGTATTTTTATGGATTTTTTCTATGTTTGTACAGCACTGTGATCTTTGGAACAGCGCTCAAAAATAGAGTGATTGATTGATTACCTGCTGCAAGAGCCTCTCTCGAAGATCTACTGTTATAGTAAGTTCTTACGTAACTATACTTTTCCCTACCTCAGCTAAAGTACCAGACAATGGAGGAAGGGGTTCAACAGTGTGTGAACCATCTCAAAGAAATGGGGATCAATCACTACATGTTGTTTCCGGCTAGGCATAAGATCCAGCAAGGAGGTAAGACGTATCTTTTCTCAAACCCCAGTGACACTGGTAAATTGGTGGACAAAATCAGGTGAGAGATTTCATACCATCAGGAGGTGTAGGGAGTTAGAATCTGACCAGGAGGACAGAGTTAAGACTTTCCTGAATTAAGAGCTATTCTTATTGTATAATGTTGTTTATAAAATGGGTGGAACATTTTGTGCATTTTGATTGGCTAAGAGGTACCATTTGCCATGTTCTTATTAGGACATATACTGGCAACTGGTACTACTTAAGCCAACCAAAGCACATCACACTGACGTATCAATGCTTGCTTGAAATGTCTGTCTTGGTGCAGCTCCCTACGTAACCTCTGATGGAACCGTAATAACTGCACTGGGAGAGCACACTGCCACCAACACTTTATTTTATTTTTTTTATTTTTTATTTTTTTATTTTAGTCTTTGGTAACTGGGTAAGGCCCACTAGGCACAAGTGCTGTTTTCAGGGGTGACCTGGGAGCACTGGGCAGTTAAGTGACTTGCTCAGAGTCACACAGTATGCAAGTGGAGGTTGTGAGAATCAAACTCAGGTCTGGTCTGCTGGATGTATCAAGCTCATTCACACCTCATTCCTCTAACCTCTAGGCTATACTGCCAGCCCAAGCAGCCTAAAAACAAAGCAGTTATTCTACCTGAGCCCCACCCCCCCTCATTTTCAAGTTTCATAACTTTGCAAGAACAATCTGACCATAATTTACATTTGTGCATCATTGAGACATTTGAGACAGGTCACTGATCCATGGCTCTCCTGTGGACTATTGCTGCTGCAGTTCTGTTCCAATCCCTGCTGTGTTTCTTTGCTCCCAGTCCCTGCAGTCTCCACATCACGCGTCATTCCTCGACCTCCCCTGACCTGACCCCAAGAAAGAAAGTGGGAAAAACATCCATTCACCTGGGAAGGTGGCTTTCCAATCGGTGATCAGAAAGTTAGAAACTGACCACCGCTAACTGTGCTGCTGAAGTTGACAAAGCCAACCACAAATAAACGAGCCCCATGCCGCCAGAAGATGGTGTTCAGATTACAAATGGACACCCACTACTCTAGAAGGTATTTGAATTATGAGTGTACCTCTTGCTTATTTTTAAAATAATGATGACCCAACCGTGACAGTTAGTGGAAATACAGGAGCTGCTCTCTGCTGGCTAAGCTCACTCTGAGAGAGGGCGCTGACAGGGAAAGCCATGTGAGCTAATGTGGCGGTAAAGGGACACACTCACTCCCTGTAAAAGTGGACCACACAAAGACAAACTGAGACAAAAAATACATCAGTCAAACAAAAGAACATGTAGTCTCTGTGAGGGGGGTCTAGCCTAATTAGAGTGTGTGTGTGTGGGGGGGGGGAGGTTGCCCTGCATTGCTGATCAAGCCAATATAAAACACAGTACAGTAATGGGGACTATTTTTTTATCAATATATTTTTATTGAGTTTAAATTACATACGCAGTTGCAAGTATATACGATATAATAAAATAAACAAACAGGCGATGTAAAGCGCTCCATTATTAAAACTTTTATATAAAAAATGAATTAATATTATTATTCCTGTATTGCTAAGTATCACGTAATGGTGTTACAAACTTAACTTATGTTAACTATCAAAGTAGCAAGGAAAAAATAAATAAATATTGAATAGTAACGTCAGATATCATATATCAATACTAATTAACTAAAAGATGTTGTATATTTTAATGCATCAATTAAGATATATAAAAGAGAAGAGAAGGCTAGGATAGGCATGGAGAAGAGAGAGGAAGAAATAAAGGGGTGGAGAGTGTAATCTGGTTTATTTTTATAAGCTTTACATCTAATCTCTACCAAGATTGGAGTGTCAGAGGTCCAAAACCCCAAAGTGAGATTTACACTAAATATCTGTTTATTCTGCCACAAACAACACTTTGCATAAGATACTCCATTTCTTAGTAAATTTAGCTGATTGGTCTCTTAAGGTCAGGGCTAATGTCTTCATTCTCAGAATTTCTATGAGACTATTTTTTACACTCTTGAACTGTTGGAACTGTGTCTTCTAACCAGTGTTTCAATAGGGCATGCCTCACTGATACTCCCAATAGCAGCAGCATTTGCCTTTGCTCATATGACCAAAATATATCTCCTCTGAAATGTCCTAGGATGCAAGTGTGCACCTGAATATGACTTGAGATCAGAGGATGGCCTTCTAATAAATTTGTTACCGCCTTCCATAGAGGTTGAATTAGGAGACAATCCCAGAACATATGTAATAGAGTGCCCTGTCCCTACCCACATTTGTGGCAAGTTGGAGTGACAGCCAGACTCATTTTAAATCTTTGGTATGGAGTGTAATATAAATTATGTATAGTTTTAAACTGGATCAGTCTTAAGTCTACTGAATCAAATACTTGGAATGGAATAACCCATATCTTACCCCAGTCCCACTCCTCTGTAGATATTTCTAGTGTATGGGACCACCATCGCGTTGTTTCCGTGGCCGTGCCTCTTATTAGATCCACTAATAATCCATATGTGGCAGTAAAATTACACTGAGGGAAGTCAAAGATACAATAGAACGATTGCCCACGAACAAGGCCCCAGGACTGGATGGCTACGGCCCAGAATTTTATAAAAAGTTTAAAGAGGTGTTGGCCCCTATCCTAACTATGGTTTTCAACTCCTGTTTGGAGGAGAACCGTATTCCTGACTCGTGGAGGGAAGCCTTTATTAGTGTCATTCATAAACCAGACAAACCGAAGGATAGATGTGATGCCTATAGACCTACAGTATATACTTGCTGAATCAGGATCTGAAGATACTTACTAAAATTCTGTCATCCAGATTACAGAAACATATAGAAATACTGATTCACCCAGACCAAACAGGCTTTATTCCAAACAGGCACTTAGCTGATAACATTCGAAAGCTCTTGAATGTTATGACATCTAATTCCCAAACAACATCAGCCCAATTAGCCCTTTTTCTGGATGCAGAAAAGGCATTCGATCGCCTAAACTGGGAATACTTGTGGGTGATTATGGGGAGGATGGGTTTAGGGGAGGCTTTCATACAATGGGTTTCACTCTGTTATGGAGCAAAGGTGAGAGTTAATGGAACTATCTCCTCAGGTATTAGGCTAGAGAGGGGGTCTAGGCAGGGATGTCCCCTTTCACCCCTTTTATTCGCACTTAGCTTGGAGCCATTAGCAGTGGCTATCCGAGAATCAAAAGACATTAGGGGTATTATGGTTGGAGGGCAGTGCTGCAAAATATCTATGTAAGCAGACGACACGTTGATTTTTGTGGATAATCCCCGCATTACGATTCCAAATTTATTACAACTACTGGGCAAATATGGGACAATATCAGGCTTTAAAATTAACATTGAAAAATCGGAGGCTCTGGTACTGAGGGGGGAGGTGACGACTGATATTATAGGGAAAATTCCATTCAGATGGGTTAAGGAGAAGGTTAGGTATTTGGGAGTTTGGATTCCGAAACATATTGATAATCTATATAATTTCAATTATAAATTACTGATGGACCAAATTATTACGGATTTGAGCAGATGGAAAGTACTGACCCTCACTTTCTCGATGAGGATTGACACTATTAAAATGAATGTCTTGCCAAGAATGCTGTTTTTGTTCTTCGCTCTCCCAGTGCTGACATCTGAAAGAGACCTTCAAAATTTACAAAAAAAAAATCACCAACTTCATATGGGCGGGCCGAAAACCCAGAATCCGGTTAGTAAAATTACAAGAGAGCAAAAGACAGGGTGGCTGGGGCCTACCGAATTTAATCAGATACTATTGGGCAGCTCAAATTATTCCATTAGTTAAATTGTTAAATAAAACCCAACCGATAGATTGGTGCAAGATGGAGCGAGATGCCTATCCAGGGGTGCCAGTCTGGGTGCTACCATGGATCACTCTACCAAAGACTCTCCACAGGATGGAAAATAGATGGACGAGGCATACCATGACAATATGGTTAAAGATTAGAGCAATATGGGAGAAACCTGAGCGGGTATGGCGGTTTATTCCCTTGCAGTACCTTCCAGAGTTACTAAGTATGAGAAGGGATAAAATTATTAAGGATTGGTCTGTATGAGGTTTAGTTACATTGGAACAATTCATTGAGGGTGATACTGTAAAGGAGTTTAGCAAGTTACAAAGGGAATATGGTCTTCCTTATTCTAATTTTTATAAATACCTTCAGCTTAGGCACTACATCTTTTCGAGGGTAGGAAGTAATAATTTGACAGGGCAGTTAGAAGAGGGAGTAGTTCTGATTAAACATAAAGCAGATCTGGGTGACACAACTCACCTAATCTCACAATTTTATAAATTGTTAGAAGATAGGACACACCTCCTGGTAACTCAAAAAATCCAAAGAAAATGGGAGGAGGAATTGGGGAGGGAAATTCCGGGGGAACACTGGGATAAGATATGGGCCAATATTCAAAATACCACAAATTCGATGATATGGAGAGAGTATAAATGGAAGGTGGTGGTGAGATTTTTTTATCACTCCTGTGGTATCCCAGTACTATGCTAGACACCCATCTGACAGATGTTGGAGAGGATGTGGTGGTAGGGGCTCTAACTTCCACATGTTCTGGGCCTGCCCGAAGATTAGAAAATTCTGGGACCTAATTAATAGTGAGATAAAGAGAATATTGGGGCTGGGTTAGGTCCTGGATTTTGAGCACTTGATTCTGGGGGGGCAACCGCCTGAAATTAGAACGAAAGGTAAGAGGTACCTATTTTTAATTCTCTCGGTGGCAGTGGTCAAGGTCTTAACACAAAATTGGCTAACATAGAAACAACCCACAACCACTCAGTGGTGGAACAATAATAATAATATTCAACAAATAGAGGCCGTTACAGCCAGGCTTAGAATCCAGGTCTCAAGATTCAACACCAATTGGCATCCAATCTTTAACTATTTGGAGGAACAGAGAGGAATTCCTATCCTCGAGCAACAGCTGAGGGCTTGAGGTAGAGGAATTTGGCTAGATGGGGAGTTCTTTGGAGGATTAACTAGTAGCAAATATTTGTTTTCCTAATCACATGGTTTATAAAAGCAGACAGACGGTTTTAAGTTAGGGGTTACTTAAGAGAAAATGAAAATAAGGGATACAAAATAAGATCCACAAGGAAATGCTGAAGGCTATATGGATTGAATTGTTGTAATAAGTCAGGAATAGGAGATAAGAGAGGAGGTGATCTTTTTAAGCACAGCATATAATTAAGTATAAACAGAGGATGTCTTCAGTCTGGAATTTATTTTAGATCATTTTTATATTCTTTTTTATATAATTGTGGCAATTGTCAATGCTGTATAAACTGGATGATGGTATCCCAAATAAACTTGAACAAGTTAAAAAAAAAATAATCCATATATGGAAGATATGGAGGGTATCATCTCGAGACAGCCTGAGAATGTTCTGGTGTTGTCATTTTTTTTTTTTTTTTTATTTAGTTGTTTAACCAGGAGCAGCACACAAAGCTGAAAGCTTTTTTACAGGAGCAACCTGGGAGCACAGGGAAGTTAAGTGACTTGCTCAGGGTCACACAGTATGCAGGTGGAAGCTGTGGGATTCAAACCCAGGTCTGGTCTGCTGGATGTCACCAGATTTGCAGCTCAGAGCCTTAAACCACTGCACTATACTGCCTCCAAAAGGTAATTTACCTCATAGTGCAGTGCGCTAACCACTAGGCCACACAGTCTGCACAAAAGGGAGTAGAAAGATCTATCTGATTTTGTACTGCATTTTTAACATTCAAATAAAATAAATTTTCAGATAGGGGACATTCAAATTTATCTACTAAATCGTCATATGTTAAAATAGTGTCATTTCGTAGTATATCTCTCACTGTAGAAATTAATTTTCATTTTCATACTTCATTCTGGAGTGGGGAGCCATTATGTGCAAAATTCCGTTTTCCCCAAATAGGTTGGGCTCTAACTTGATTCAGGTTTAGAAGATTACTGATCTGTCTGTGACCGGGAGCTCCTGCCACTCTTGAGGATCGACCTTTTCTTAAATCTGTTGCAACAGTTCTTCAGTTTCTAAGCCTAATCTATCCTTTACTATTTCTAGTCCATAAGGTTGGCCACCTATGGGCACCCCCTTCCCTTTCTTGACTATGCTATAGTGTCCTCTTTAATTTTCCTTTTCCCTCTCAGGTCCTCGTACAGGGAGGTTATTGTGGTGATCTCCAAGTGTACGTAAAACAGACTGTGTTTATCGTTGTTGGATTTAGTATGTAATAGCACTATGTCATAAAATACCTTGCTGTATATACCTTATGTTTATGAAACCTGTAAACGTTGAAAATACCATGGCACTAGGTGTTTTTGATAATGGTAAAAAGTACTAGGTGACTATTATAGAAATTAAGCTAGTTGTGCTATTTAAAATGCATGTAAATTGTTGTAAACTTAACAAGCCAGAAATGTCATGGTGATTTGCACATATCCCATGATGCATTGCATTATGGAAGTATGTATGATGTTGTATTTCTCTGAAACTTGATTTGTTGCCAATGCCCTTTGGGGTAGACCTTCTTTCAGTGATTCTGCATTGAGATTCGTTGTCTATAGCTTTTTTTTTTTTTTTCCTTTTTGGGCCCCCACTACCCAAGCAAATGGGGCCTGCATGGGGAGGTGGCTACATATCAACTAGTGAATTGGATCAGAGATCAGTGTCAGTAGGTGCTGTTTAAGTGCAGAGAAAGGACATATATAGTCTGTTGCTGTAAACTGATGTACTAAAGAAGGAATATGGCATTGCAGAAGCTTATTTCCTGTATTTTGAATAAACATTACACAGAGATTGTGTGTTGAACCTGAAATTCGGTGTCTGGTCTTTCTGTTATCCCACAACCCCTCCACAGACTTGGTGTCAGCAGTGGGATAACTTGCTGGAAGTGTCTGGACTGGCTGAAGAGGGACGTTTTCTGGTGGATATTGCCCAGATATCCCAGGTGGACCGATGCACCAGGAGTTGCCAGAGGAGAACCCAGAGAACAGAGTCCATGGGGTTCTGACCAGAACCATGACTGACAGACAGAGAGAAGCTGCTGCCTGAACTGGACCTGAGAACTCGGAGGAAGGCCAAGCCTGAAGACAACGAAGAGATGCAGATCGAGGCAGACTGGAGTTGCGAGAGACAACACCAGGGAGGTGGAAACCTTGATGAGGATGATCCACTGGACGAGTGGGCAATGGCTGGAGGCAGACCGACTACGCAGAGAGGTGAAACACCAGTGCCAGGTGCTCGAGAGGTTCCTGCTGGAGAGCTTCAACAAAGAGTCAGGGGAGGAGTTTTCGTGGGCTCAGTTTGAGGAGGACCCCCTGACTGAGCAGGATATTCCTTTGTTTCCTGTGTTCCCAGGATGTTACCTGTTGGAAGTTGGACATGCAAGTATGGAACTTGAATGTGAGACCCCAGGTAAGACTGTGCCTAGTGATATTGTGCTGGGGTTGAAGACTCCAAGCAAACATGAAGAAGCCTATGAGGCTGAAGGGACTTTTTCTTGTATTGATGCAGCTAAATCTATTAATAGTATTGACTGGGGTATACTGCATGCTAAAAATGCTAATGTTGCCAAACTGTTACAGTATGTTCAGGTTTAGGAAGGTAGAGGTCATTTAAAAAAATGTCACCCTTGGGAAAAAGGGAAACTCTCACATAGGTCACAAGGTATTAGATGGTAACAGATGGCTGAAAATAGCACAGTGATTAAAAGGATGTTTACTAAGACACCCCAGAGTTAAAAGGTTTAGGAACCTGCTGTTTAAGATTGCAGGGCATACAGCATGAGAGGTTCCTTGGGGTCCTGTAGTTTCTATAGAGACCTACCTGGGGATAAGATGACCAAGGATTTGGGGTCATAAGTTATAAAAGGTTGAAGTAGGAGAGTAGAAACTACTATTGCTCCTTCCATATTCCCGCAGGCACTTTGTGTAAGACAGAAGGGTCAAGTTAGTTGCAGGCAAGGCCAGAGGTGGCTCTGCAATGGTCTCTTTCTGTAGGTAAAAGTGTAGCATGTTTGGTCAGGGGGCAGGCCTGATGTCAAAGAAAGAGGTACCCAAGGGCAGACAAGGAGTATGAGGTGGTACATGTGTTTTATTTTTTTCTGAGTGAAAACCTACAAAGGAGAAATGGGTGGAAAATGGATTGGAACTTGTGCTGGGGTAACACATTGAGTGTCTACCCTCAGGTGTCTATATCTGTAACAAGTGAAATGAATCAAGAGTCATAGTGGGTTTATGTAGAGGGGTTGAACCTAGGAATGGGCTTCTGCTTAAAATTGACTTGTCTGGTGGGGTAGGAGAAGGCAGTTACCCACCCCAGAGAAAGTCTTTCTATGGTACTGGACTTTACAGCCGTCCAGATTTTTGGTTAAGAAATATAACGGACTTTCCCTAAAAGGAGATGGGAAGGTACCGTTAGTCTCTGTTGAGAAATGAGTTTATGCCTCAGGGTAAAGAATGATAATGTCCACTATGTTTATGATGAAATATTAATCGTTAATAGAGACCCTGAGACGCAGCTTCTGAAGATGGATGGGTAGAAGCTCCATCCCTTCCTGGCACAGGAAGGTGGTAAGCAGTCTGTAATAACTGCTTCCCTCTTAAGGTGGGGGATATGTGACTGGGAGCTCCTGCCACTCTTGAGAACCGACCTTTTCTTAAATCTGTTGCAACAGTTCTTCAGTTTCTAAGCCTAATCTATCCTTTACTATTTCTAGTCCATAAGGTTGGCCACCTATGGGCACCCCCTTCCCTTTCTTGAATATGCTATAGTGTCCTCTTTAATTTTCCTTTTCCCTCTCAGGTCCTCGTACAGGGAGGTTATTGTGGTGACCTCCAAGTGTATGTAAAACAGATTGTGTTTATTGTTGTTGGATTTAGTATGTAATAGCATTATGTCATAAAATACCTTGATGTATATACCTTTTGTTTATGAAACCTGTAAACGTTGAAAATACCGTGACACTAGTTGTTTTTGATCATGGTAAAAAGTACTAGGTGACTATTATAGAAATTAAGCTAGTTGTGCTATTTAAAATGCAAGTAAATTGTTGTGAACTTAACAAGCCAGAAATGTCATGGTGATTTGCATATATCCCATGATGCATTGCATTATGAAAGTATGTATGATGTTATATTTCTTTGAAACTTGATTTGTTGCCAATGCCCTTTGGGGTAGACCTTCTTTCAGTGATTCTGCATTGAGATTCTTTGTCTATAGCTTGTTTTGTTTTTTTTTTCCTTTTGGGCCCCCACTACCCAAGCAAATGGGACTTGCATAGGGATGGTGGCTACATATCAACTAGTGAATTGGATCAGAGATCAGTGTCAGTAGGTGCTGGCTAAGTGCAGAGAAAGGACATTCCTAGTCTGTTGCTGCAAACTGATGTACTGAAGAAGGAATATGGCATTGTAGAAGCGCATTTCTTGTACATACTAACTGCCAGTAGATTAGGCCTTACGGCCTATCGAGTCTGCTCAAACCTCAGATCCCTGGTTTGGTACCGAGGCCCTCCCCCCCTTGTGTTCCAAAAACCCCTATCATCCATCCCCACCCCCCTTGGCCAGGCCATCATCTGATACATCCGCTTTCTGTGTCTGTCCCACCCTCTCTTGAAGCCCTCCACTGTGAATCTCTGAACCAGCTCGCCAGGCAGCACGTTCCAAGGATCCACCACCCTCTCAGTGAAAAACCTCCTCCTCTTTTCCCCCCTCACGCTTCCACCTTCCAACTTCAAACCATGCCATCTGGTGATACCTCCCTGCTTTAGTCTAAAGATCCCCTCCGTGTTTACCCTATTTATTCCCTTGAGGTACTTGAAGACCTCAATCATGTCCCTCTGTCTCTCCCTCTCCTCCAATGAAAACAGGCAGAGCTCCTCAAGTCTGTCCTCATCGTCAAATCCCTAGTCCTCGTATCATCTTAGTTGCCCTCCTCTGTACCCTCTCCAGGAGCTGTATGTCCCTCTTCAAGTGTGGTCTCCAGTACTGTACACAGTACTCAAGGTGTGGTCTAACCAATCCATTGTACAGCAGCAGAATCACTTCCCTGCTCCTAGAGGTGATCCCCCTTACGATGCATCCCAATATCCTGTTTGCTAGCTGCTCTTCTGCACTGCTTGGAGTTATTCATACATGCGTCCACCATGACCCCTAGGTCTTTTTCCCCTGTTGAGGCCTCCAGTGCCTCCCCTCCCAGGGTGTACCTGTGTTTAGGGTTTCCCCACCCAAGATGTAACATTTTGCACTTGGTGATGTTGAAATTTAATTTTCATATGTGAGCCCACCTTTCCATGGTGTCCAGGTCCCATTGCAGGGCCAACCTCCCCTCTTCCCCCTCAACTACTGCTCCCATCTTGGAGTCATCAGCAAAGAGACTCATTTCACACCCTATACCCTCCCTGATGTCCGAAATGTATGCATTAAACAGGATTGGACCCAGGACCAAGCCCTGCGGTACCCCACTACTGACCTCTCTAGGGTTCGAGAGCTTCCCACCGACCACTACTCTCTGAGTGCGTCCAGCTAGCCAGTTTTCAATCCATCTGACCATCAAAGGGCCTACCCCCAACTCCATCAGTTTCTCCACCAGACCATTGTGGGGGACAGAGTCGAACGCCTTGCTGAAGTCCAAGAATAATACATCCACAGGCTTTCCCCTGTCCAGTTCTGATGTTACCCATTCGTAGAACTCCACAAGATTGGTTTGACACGATCTACCTGGCACAAACCCATGTTGCCGACTATCCAGAACTCCCACCTCCTCCAAGTACACCCCCAATCGTTCCTTTAGTATACTCTCCATTAATTTTCCCACCACCGAGGTCCAACTGATGGGTCTATAGTTACCTGGTACTTCCCTCGACCCCCCCTTTATGGATTGGCACCACATGTGCCTCTCGCCAATCCCTAGGTACCCTCCCTGTCTCAAGCAACCTGTTGAAGAGCTCCGCCAGGGTTGCAGCCAGAATGTCCGCCAATTCCCATAGTACTCTCAGATGAATGCCATCCGGCCCAGGAGATTTATCTTTCTTTAGACCCTTAAGGGCTAACCACACCCTTTCGGTGGAGATAGCATCATCTGTCCCCTCCACCTTACTGGCCTTTTTATCCTTATCCTGATGCGACACCCCTGGGGTACTTCTCCCTTCCTCTTGCTCCATTTCTGCTGCTCCCCTGATCCCACCCACTACCGCTTCTATCCCCATCGTGCCTTGCTTTGTAGATATCCCATCCCCCTCCCTAGTGAACACAGAGGCGAAGTACTCATTTAATACCTCTGCCTGGTCCCTCGCCTCTTCCACCCACCCTCCTTCTGATCTCAACCTGCTGAGATGGCTCTTAGTTTTTCTCTGCTCCCCAATGTACCAGAAGAACCCCTTTTCCCCTTCCCATATCCCCTGTGCCAGTCATTGCTCTTTACTGGACTTTGCCCCCCGCACCATCCGGGTGACTTTTCTAGATGCAAGATAGTACATTTCCTTTTCCCTATCCCCTCTCATTTTTTTATGTTTTTTGTAGGCAGCCTTCTTTTCTCTGACCACTACCTGAACCTCACTGAACCACCAGCATGGTTTATGTGACCTTGCTCCCTTACGCTCCACCTTAGCGCAGGTCGTGACTGCCTTATGAAGTCCCCGTTTTATGATCTCCCATCTCTTTTCCACATTTGTCATTGTTGTAATCCCCTTCAAGTGATCCTTGAGAATATTTCCCATGCCCTCAAAGTCTGCCCCCCTGAAGTCCACTGCCAGTGTCCTAGATCTCTCCCCCCCCCATTGTTATTTGAAACCAGACTGTATTGTGGTTGCTCCCAGTCAGGGGATCCTCTACAACCAGGTCCCTTACCAGATCCCCATCTGCAAGAACCACATCCAGGACATGCCCCTCCCTTGTGGGCTCCATCACGTGCTGTGTTAAGAACACATCCTGGAAGCCGTCCAGCAGCCTCTGCTCCTTGGCCACCTTAGAGGACATGGTTCCCCAGTTTGTACCTGGCATATTAAGATCCCCCATCAACACCACTCCCTCCCCTTTTGGTCCACACTGGGCAATGATGTTGTCCAGCAAACCATCCCCAGAACATCACCCATCCCGGGGC
Organism: Neoceratodus forsteri; assembly: GCA_016271365.2. NCBI lineage: Eukaryota > Metazoa > Chordata > Ceratodontiformes > Ceratodontidae > Neoceratodus > Neoceratodus forsteri. The sequence continues at coordinate 137,996,813 of CM057449.1, read as the reverse complement.
CTATATACTCACCCAGCTTGACCTTATCTCCTGCCAGGGTTCGTAGTGACCCATAAGACCTCCACGTTTCCCTCTGCCTCTTCTACCCTAGCAATTTCTATGTCATCTCTAATGAACATAGCCACTCCACCCCCTCTGCCCTCCTTTCTAGCCTTCCTAAGCATAGTGTCCCCCGCGCGTTTAGGTCCCAGTCATGGTTTTTGTTGGCCCATGTTTCCATGACTGCCGCCACATCACCCCCGAACAGCATGGCCTGGAACTCTGGCAACTTGTTTCCCAAGCTCCTGGCATTTACTAACACCAACCCACACCCTTTATTCCTGATCCCTTTGTTGAACCCCACCCAGGTTCCTTATACTTCCATCCACCCTCTGCTCCTCCTGAAACCTCCTCCCCAGTCTGCCCCCTTGGGTTTGAAGGCTACTCCCTCATCTGGAGGAGGCTCCTGGTTTGCCCCTCCCTTATCCTCCCCCCCTCACAAGTTTAAAACCCACTTTGTATTTCGAATAAACATCACACACAGATTGTGTGTTGAACCTGAAGTTCGGTGTCTGGTCCATCTGTTATCCCACAACCCCTCCACACTGTCTCAGTTGCTGGAGTAAATCTAGAATAATCTTGTTCTTACAGGATGTCTGGGGCTTTGTGTGTAACAAGGCATATAAGGACAGACCCTGTTCCTTTACCCCTTCTTTCTCTATATCCACCCAGTCAGAGTGTATGTTTGTGTGGACTCTGTATGCTTCCACTTCACCAGTTGAGCTAACCTTGCAGCTAGATAATATAGATAAAAATCTGGAGCCTTAAGACCTCCTTCAGTTTTGAGCCTACACTTTCTGATATATGCCATTCTATGTCTTTTATGAGCCTAAATGAACTGGGCTACTAGAGAGGACAGAGATTGTATCCATTTCTTAGTCAAGCAACATGGGATCATCATAAATATATATATATATAATAAGCGGGGCAATAAATTCATTTTAACAGGCTCCAACCTTTCCCATAAACCTAAGGGCAATTTATTCCATCTGGAGAGTTCTTCAACAACCTTTAATTTGGTAATGGCACAATTTTTAACCACCGTTTTGTGTATGGTATTAAAAATGTTGAGTCCTAGGTATTCTATGAAGTTAGTTGCCCAGGTCAGCCCCCTCAGAGAGGATGGTGTCCTTCTGGCAGAATCTATTAAGAGGAAGAAAACTGGCTTTGTTGGCATTCAGCTTATAACCTGAGAATTCTCCAAAAGATTTAATAATTTGTAGAATAGCTGGTATAGACTGGGATGGTTTATAGATCATAAGTAGTATATCATCTGCACATGCTGCTATTAGATGTTCTTTCTGGCCTACCTGAATACCCTTGATTTCTTTTTCTGCTAGGAGTTTTCTTATTAGTGGATCAAGTATAAGATTAAATAATAATGGTGACAATAGGCAACCTTGTCTTGTTCCTCTGGATATTTCAAAATAGGGAGCGATCACTCCATTAGTTACCACAGCAGAACTGGAATTTTGGTAGAGCAACTGCACCCATTTAATGAAATTCTCAGGAAAGCCATATATTTTGAGACTATTAAAAATGTGTTCCCAAGAGACGTGGTCAAAGGCTGTCTCTGCAACCAGAGAAAGTAAACCACTAGGAATTTAACTTTTATTGGCAGCCAGTATTACATGAAATAGTTTCCTTGTGTTGTCTGGCACAATATATCAGTTGGGGGGTGAGGATATAGCATGCACCAAGCAGGAAAGGGATCTTGGGGTTGTCATCTCTGATGATCTCAAGGTAGGGAAACAGTGTGACAAGGCATCAGGTAAAGCAAATAGGATGCTGGGATGTATAGGCAGGGGCATCACCAGCAGGAAAAGGGAGGTCATTATTCCGCTATACAAGACACTAGTGAGGCCCCACCTGGAGTACAGTGTACAGTTCTGGAGACCATACCTACGTAAGGACATAGACAGGGTGAGAAGGTGCAGAGGAGGGCAACAAAGATGGTGCATGGGTTGCATCACAAGTCCTATGAAGACAGGTTGAAGGAACTGAACATGTACTCCCTGGAGGAGAGGAGGGAGAGAGGGGATATGATAGAGACATACAAGTATCTTACAGGGAGGAACAGGGTGCAGGAAAACACTATTTTTAAGCGAAAAAGATGTTTCAGGACTAGAGGGCATGGGATGAAGTTGGAGGGAGGACGATTCAGAGGAAACATGAGAGAATTTCTTCACAGAACGGGTGGTGGACAAGTGGAACACCCTGCCAGAGGAAGTGGTGGGGGCTGAAACAATCACGGGATTTAAGAATGCATGGGATAGACATAAAGGAATTCTAGAGGTCAGGGGTAAGGGGAAATAGACTTCTAGGAAAACAAACTGAACTTACAAGCTCAAATGGGCAGACTAGGTGGGCCATAGGCCCTTATCTGCCGACACTGTCTATGTATCTATGTATCTATGTCTGCTGAAGATCGTCCTCTCATAAATCCAGTCTGTTGTTTGGCTATAAGAGAATGTATCACTGTCTATAATCTTTGCTAGAAATGTAATATCTGAATTGATCAGTGAGATGGGTCTATAATTACCACATTCTAAGGGATCTTTCCCTTGTTTGTGAATGAAAGCTATAAGTCTTTTGATCATTTCTCTGGGTATATGACTAGTCTCAAATGCCTGATTGAAAACCTCTACAAGTATTGGGGCTAACTCATCACTAAATTTACTGTAGAAATTTGATGAATATCCAGGGCCAGATTAAGGCAACCTGGGGCCCTAGGCCCAAGAGAAATCTGGGGCCCTCCTCACTGCAACCATGCCCCTTCACCACCACTGTGCCCCTTGCCATAATCGCACCTCTTGGCCATTGCATATCGGGTCTGAAACTAAAATGTTCTTACTGTCCTTAAAAAGTGGCATAAAACATAAATAACCTAAAATGCTTCAAAACTTATTAAACTAATAATATCAGTATGGAAAAATAACAGTAGTATGAGTTTTGATCATTTAGAGAAAATAATTACTCATTTGGCCTTGTAAAAATAATTTTTTGGGTGTGAAATGTCATTATTTGCACTTCTCCAAAAGCTCTCCCCCCCCCAGCACACATGTGTGCGCTTGTAGTCTGGGTATTATCATCTTGTCATGTCAGGTAGTATGAACCAGGACATGGGAGTTTTGTTTTGTAAGGTATTTATTTATTTATTTGTACAATCGTATTTGCAACCTTTGAGCCAGTGGCTCGTTTACAAAGGTACCTCGTCACAGAGAGGACAGCAGTGTTACAATATTACAGTAGGTTGACATACAGATTTACACAGATTTTACACAGTAGCATACAGACATTGTTACATATATTTTGTACATTTCATCAAACAGTAGTTACATAAATACAGATATCTGGCAGGGGGGAATGAAGGAAACCAGGTGGGGGGGGGCGGAGGAGGCAGTCCGGAGGACTTTGTCAAAGTCCACTCAGCGATATGCGAGCAGCCTGTTAGTGACAGGAACAGCAGCGGGTGTTGAACAGGTGGTTCCGAAGAGCAGTTTTGAAGGAGGCAATTTTGGGAATGTTAGTGACAGTTACAGGGAGAGTGTTAAACCAGGAAGGGGCCCTGTAGCAAAAAGAATCTCTGAGCTAGGGAGGTCCTAGTTCTGGGTACCAGTAGAGTGGCCTTGTCCAAGCTGCAGGTGGAGACTGTGGGGGAGGTATGTTGGAAGGAGGGAGATACCCTGGGGGGGGGGAGAGCCCAAGCAGAATTTTCTTGGCTAGGAGGCAGGTTTGGTAGTGGACATGTTCTTCCAGGATGAGGAGATAAGCAGTGGAATAGAGATGACAGGTGTGAGTGAGCCTGGGGGCACTGGTCAGTAGTCTACAGGCCTTGTTCAGAGTGAGTCGGATCTTACTGAGTGCCGTGTAATCCGCGGCTCCATATACTGGTAGTCCATAATCCACTAGGGACAGTACTAAGGATGTGATGGCCAGTCGGAGAACATTGGGTGGAAGGCAGTCCCTATGGCGGTATAGGAGGCCAATCCGGGTGTTGGTGGCAGATGCGAGGGCATTAATGTGGGCGTGAAAAGTGAGGGCAGTGTCGAAAATAATCCCAAGATATTTGTAGGTGTGCACTTGCTCGAGCAGGTGTTGAGTGCTGGGGAGGATATGGAGGGGGATATTTCTTGCTTTGTTTTGATGGTGGGAGAACAGCATCGGCTTGGTCTTTTTGAGATTAATGACACGTCTATGCTCCTTGACCCATCTTTCTGCTTGGTTGAAGGTGTGTTGGAGAGAGTCCTGGAGGGAGGCAGAATTTCAGTGAGAGGCATAAAGAACAGCATCATCTGCGTACAGAAGAATTTTGCCGGAGCAGGCACTAGGCAGGGTGTTTAGGTAGAGACTAAAAAGTAGGGGGCCCAGGATGAAGCCCTCTGGGACCCCGGAGTGGACAGGGCGGGTCTCTGAGAGTGTCCCATTGAGTTTGATGCACTGGGAATGGGCTGATAGGTAGCTAGAGCACCAGGCGAGGGAACCAGTAGAGAAACTGATATAGTAGAGGACGTCAAGTAGGAGGGGATAGCAGACAGTGTCAACGGCCTTTGACAGGTCAATGAACACTGCTCCAACAAGGTTGCCAGAATCAAGAAAGGAGTTCAGAAAGTTGGAGAATTCCGGTAAAGCTGCACCAGTGCTATGGCCTGCATGGAAACCATGCCGCTCTGGGCACAGAACAGCATATTTAGTCAGATACTCAGTGAGCTGTGTAACCACCACTTTTTCTATGGCTTTGGAAAGTGGGGGAAGGATGGCAATTGGTTGATAGTTGCTGGGGGTGGACCTTCCCCCACCTTTATGAATAGGTGTGACAACAGCCATTTTCCAAACACTGGGAAATTGACCCAGACAGAGGGATTGGTTTAGTAAGCTCATAAGTGGCACTAGGATGTCATCCAGGCCCAGTCATAGTATTTTGGGATCCAAGGAGTCGTTGCTTGGGCTGTTGCTCCCTAATGCTTTTAGAAGGAACGGTCTGGCTTCATGGGTAGATATTTTGCGCAAGTACAACTGGGGACATTGAAGGACTGGGGGATGTGGATCGGGAGCTGGGTCAAAGAAATTACTGGGAAGGACAGAGCTAAGGCCCGTGAAGGAGGTGTTAAGGCAGTTAGCTATGTTAAGGGGGTCAGTGGTAATAGAACCGTCAATAGTAAGCTGGGATGAGGGAAGGGAGTAAGATTTCCCATTCAGTTCTTTAATATTGTCCCAAAAGATCCGGGCAGGACCCCATGAGGAGGTGAGGGTCGCCTAGTAGTGAGCAGCCTTGGCCTTACGGATGGCCCACATGCTCCTATTCCATGCAGCATTGTAGGCTTGTCTATCTGCCGCCCTTCCAGTCTCAGTGGCTAGGTGCCAGAGGTTATCCCTTTCCCTGAGTTTTTGGAGTAGGGTGGGGTGACCCGTGATGCATTTTGCTTTTTGGTGCGGAGTCTGGTAAGCGGTGTGTAGAGATCACAGGCCTTGTTAAAAGCCTGTTGAAAAGGTCAAGGGCAGAGTCAATGCTGGGGGCCTAGTTAATAGGGGACCAGTCGATCTGGGTGAGGAATCGCTTGAGTTTATTCAGGTCACCCGGGTGGAGGCACCTGCAAAGGGTGGTTTGGGCTACTATTTTGGGGGTAGAGGTCGACCAGAGGAATAGGATAGGGGAGTGCTCACTTAAAGAGTCAGGAAGGATTTGTATGTCCTGGATTTTGCGGGGGTGGTTGGTGACTATGACATCCAGGAGGGTGCTGGTTCCACTAGAGGGATTGAGTCTAGTGGGCTGGGAGACTAGTTGGGTCAGGTCAAGGGCAGTGAAGGTGTCCCTTGCTTGGGAGGTGGAGGGACTAAGCCAATTGACACTGAGGTCCCCAGTAAGGACTTGTTCTGCTTTGTGGGGGAGGGTGGCGAGGTAATCTGTAAGAGACGAGATTGGCAGGTTCTGGTTCCTTGGGGGAACATAGGAGACTGTGAGGTAGAGCGGTCCCCTAGTGGGATCAGGGATGATTTTGAGGGTGAGGGCCTAGGCACCATTATCGAGCGTGGAGGCAGGGAGCGCATGACCAACAATAGTGTCACTTATGAAGACAGCACAGCCACCCCCGCGTTGGTATGGACCCATCTCTAAAAGGGTTATGTCCTGGGTGGTGTAGGAGTTAAATCGATGGTTTACTAGAGGAGTCATGAATTTTAGAGATTATATTGCAAAGTGTATGAGAAGGTTAGAGCCACTATTTCTACCAAACCAGTACTCCGCCACATGCAGATTTATTAACAGATTTGTAGAGAGCTCTGCCAATCGTTCCACCACAGCTAATTTAAAGCAGACCCAGCATCAAAATATCTAATTAATTAGTTCATCTTGAACATAACATTTTCCAGTAAACGTGTGCCTTGCCCCAAGTACCACCGCCCAGACAGCAACAATATTCATTTTGTATGTTACAAAAGCATCTGAGTAATATGAGTGGACAATTATGTAGCTCAGGGTAGAAAGAAACAGAAATCAGCTCCCATCCCTTATCAAGTAATTATCCTATGCACTAAGTGTACACTCAGCAGCCCAAACCAACCACTCAGTTATTAAAAAAAACAGAGTGATATAGTTAATCAAATTATTGCATAACAGAAGGGCAATAAGAGATAAACATTAACTATATTACAGCAGTAGATTCTGAGGAATGTACACCTTTAGAATTAATATTGGAAACCAAAGTACTTGAAAATAGTAGGAAAGTCTGATTTCAGTCCGGTTCTTGCAGCAACGATCCCATTGTACTCTTTAACTCCTTCCAGAGCCCAGATCTTTAACAAAGTGGGAAAAAATAAACTGCATTTCAGCCCTGCCTCCCTGAGTCTTTTCTGAATGGTTTCAGGGGCCAGGTCATTAAAGATTTTAATTTTACATCCATCAAATATTATACTGGCTTTGTCTCATCATTCTTTGAACATGTACCTTTTGCTGAAAGTTCACAAATTTAAGCACAAAAGATCTGGGTTGCTCTCCATGGTTAAGTTTAGGCTTTAGAGATCTACGAGCCCTTTCAATTACATAAAATTTAGTGTCATTAGGGGGACCAGCTATGCTGAGAAGAAGTTTGTTGGCAAAAGTAACAGTATCCATACCCTCCAAACCCTCTTTCAACCCAGAAATTTGAATATTAGTTCTCCTGTTTCTATTTTCTAAATCTTCCAGTTTATTCTCCAGTTTAACAATTTTCTGACTGTCACTAATCCTTTCTTTTTGTTCCTTGGCTATGGTATCTTCTAAACTGCTGGTTCTGGCCTCAATGTCAATAATTCTCATTTTATGCATTGATAGTTCTTGTTTAACCTCTCTCGGGTCTACACACATTTCATTTAATGTCAGTTTCGTGCTGGAGATTTCTGCCATTAATAAATCAAAATGAACTGTTGTTAGGGGGAAGAAGCTAACTTTTTTTGCTGTACTGCTGCCCTAACCACTGATCCACTGTCGCTGTCTGAGAGAGGTAACGAGCGTTTCATAGCATTTGCTTCAGGCTGCATTTCAATTGCATTTTCAATCACCTCTGTGGCTACGGAGTCCTGATCCATATTTATTTTGTTTATATATAAGTAATTTCTAGCACACCTTGTCACTTGGGCTAGTTGTTGTCCAAGGCAATCACCTCTATGTTCGTGTAGAAAACTGTGGCCTTGAACTTCGAGTGGAATGGGCCTCTAGGTCAGCACTTAGGACTGCATTATTCGCGGGTGAGTGAAATGTTAAAATATATAAATATATATAAAATATATAAAACTAGCAACCAAAAACTAGTACTAAACTACAAGAAGACAAAAGTCCTGTTGTTCTCCTCAGCCTGCAGTCGACACAAAGAGCATGCTCTTACCATCCAAAATTCCCAAGGTGACCCCCTTGAACAAATACAGCACTTCAAGTACCTAGGGGTTACCCTTGATAGACACTTCACCTATTCACTGCACATCGAAAATGTTGCCAGAGCTGTCAATACCAGGATTGGGCTCCCCTATCGACTGAGAAAGTCTCTAACACCTGAAGCCCTAAATCTTGCTGTCCGCAGCTCGGTGCTCTCCTTAATCAACTATGGCCTTGTGGAACTGCTTCCACCACTGCATTCAAAAGGCTCACTGTGGCACTAAACAAGGCCTGTAGACTGCTAATTGGTGCATCACGTCTCACCCACACCTGCGATGTCTATATGCAGGCTGGGTGGCTCAACTTGCATGGGAGAATTAAATACCACACCTACTTACTTGCCAAAAAGATTCTCCTTGGACTCATGCCTTCAGGATTAGGATGCTTACTTCACAAATCCCCCAAGACCCAACATACACACACCTCCTCTTCTGCACTCCTACTAGTCCCAATATGCCGGACCACCCAATACCAACACTCCTTTTGTATCAAAGCGCCATACTGGTTAAATGGCCTCCACAATGGTTTGGCTAACCTTACTAGTCTCGGTGAATTCAAACTCAAACTTTGTCAGCACATCCTAACTGAAAATTTCTGTGACTGCACCACTTAACATCCTTGCCCCTCTTCCTTGGACCTCACCCCCCACCGTTCTTCCACTGTTCTCTCAACTTGTCTTGCCCTCTCACTGTCCTTTCCCTTCCTGCCCTCCTATCTCCCCCTCTTTTTATCCCTCCCTCCATTGTCTTCCTTGCTTTTCGTCCCTTACTATCCTAGCTGCTACTTGACAATGCCGGCTGGTTGCTCTCCCCTTCCTTGATCTGGCTCCCCTCCTAATTCCCTCCTCTTCTCACTCCCTGCCTTGAATCATGTGCTAAACTGATGTGTATTTATTTGCTGTTCTCTTATTCTGTATTTTGTAATACAAATTGCTTAATTGTTTGTGAAACCAGTCTGTTTTCCATTATGGATCTGTACCCCCAATTGGCGTGGAACCTTTGTAAATGAGCTGCTTGGCGCTCAAAGGTACTTATAATTCTAGATTGAATAAACAAAAAATGTATATTAAATGAGTTAGATTCTCGACCAGAATGCTTAGACGTGTAACGTATTTTATTACTGACTACCTTACATAAGGAAAGAAAGTTTTTGGTGCTGGTTAGGAGCAGAGAACCGCAGAGGTCCTCACAGCTGGATGTTTGCACAGACTGTGTACATCCGGAATAACTGGGAACTATTTTTTACTATTTTACCCACAAAATCTCTCTTCCTCCATATTCTGCAACTTTTTTTTACCTTTTTTTTTAATGTTTACTTAGGGAACACATTTTATAAGTGGAATAAGACACTCTAATGTGTGGTTTATGGCCTGATAAGAACACTTCCAAGGTGCTAAAGGCACTCAGTGCAAGTGCCTCGTGTCTCATTATGCATCTGGGGCATGCTCTTATCAGACCATAAACCACACCTCGTCATGTCTTATTCCTTACTTATCACTTCAAATTTCTTCATTTGAACATGAGTGATTATGCAGTGTCCCACTGAAGTTATAGAGAGTATGGAGTGGGATCTTTACTGTATGATAAATCTCCTTGTCATGCTTAAATGGTGTTAATGTCCAGGCTCTGCAAAAGGGGTTTGGGGGTCTGGGCAAATACCCCACAAAGTTTCTCCACATTAAATGCAGCTGAAGCTGCATGATTATGATGGCAGCATGGCTTAGATGGACCTTTCCCTTCCTCCCCTCCTTGTGGAATGGGGCACAGACTGCCATTACTGAGTGGGAACATTAAATGTAAGTTTCCCTTCCTACCTCTTGTAAAAGCTTCTGTATTTGAATTAATGTTTCCTCTTCTAGATTATAATACTGCTATACTGCTGTTTTAAGGCCTGCATGCTTCAACAATCATTTTTACTTCTTGATTCAAGCCTGGCCAATGCATCACAGCTCTGGCTTGGCCCTTCGACCTTTGTATTCCTTGATGAAAGGGACTTGGTTGGAGGAATGGTCAAAAGTATGGCAGCTTAAATTCAATGCCTCTGAGGCCGGGAGATCAGAGGGCTGTGGGTTCAGTTCCCACATCTGGCACTTGGGTTAATATCCCAGTACTGACACTGTAGTGCAGCATGAGAGGGGTGCTGCACTTCTGAGGTGCCGTCTTTCGGATGAGACGTTAAACCGAGGTCCCATCTGCCTGGATTGGTGGTAGCTCAGGTGGATGTTAAAGATCCCATGGCACTTATCGAAAAGAGTAGGGGAATTTCCCTGGTGTCCTGGCCAAATTTCCCTCATTCACTATAAATACTACCAACAGCTTAATCTGGTTCAAAGTCAGTTGGCATTCATCTGTATCCCCCTCCTCCGGGTCGTGCCTGAAAATAGGCAGGATTTGTCTAGTGCACTTACCCAGTCAACAAAAGCTAAATAAATAAAATAAATAAATAAATAAATAAAATGCAAAAAAGAGCAAAGTAATGCATCTGGGAAACAAAAACCCAGGGGAAGAGTACACAATGGGGGGAGGGGGAGGTACTAACAACAAAAATGGAAAGGGACCTGGGGGTAGTCATATCAGAAAGTTGTTATCCCTCTGTTTAGACTGTTGGTGAGACCCTGTCTGGAGTACTGTGTGCAGTTCTGGAGACCCCATCTCCGCAAGGACATAGACAGGATGGAAGCAGTCCAGAGGAGGGCAACTAAAATGGTGCAGGGTCTGCACCAGAAGTCATATGAAGAGAGACTAAGGCAGCTTAATATGTATACCCTCAAGGAAAGGAGAGGGAGGGAAGGGGGGACATGATAGAAACTTTTAAATACCTCAAGGGAATCAACAAAGTCCAAGAGGGTAGCATCTTTCAGAAAAAGAGGTGTAAGAACAAGGGGACACAATTTGAAGATAGAAGGGGGACAGCTCAAGGGCAATGTGAGGAAGTATTTTTTCATGGAGAGGGTGGTGGACACATGGAACAGCCTTCGTGAGGAGGTTGCGGGGTCAAAAACAGCAGGAGAATTCAAGAATGTATGGGACAGACATAAGGCAATTCTAGTGAGGGGTAGGAGGAAGTAGGCTGCTGGTTAACTAGGATCTGCAGCTTATGCATTAGGTAGGGAAATGGGCAGACTGAGTGGGCCAAGCGGTCCTTATCTGCCATCAAAGTCTATGTGCTGTGTGAAGTCTTCGTAGCATGTCTGTTCTTAGCTCTTTAGGTATGACTATTCTTTTGCCCACCATTATGAGTTCATTTTTATGTTTGCTTGCGTGCATGCACAAGAAACATGTGGCAGCTTAGGAGAGAAGCGGGTTGTGGAGGTGCGGCACTGTGGTGGCAAATGGCGCCACTGCATTTGCAGGCTTGGCCCTCTTTATCTAATGTGGTGGCACGCTGCTGCTGACACTAGTTCAGCAAGCATGCCACCAACTTGAAAGAAATTGGCTGCTGCAATGAGGGAGCGCCCCATCATTGCAGGGCGTGCCTGAAAGAAACTTGCCACTGCAATGAGGGAGCGCCCCATCACTGCAGGGTGTGCCTGAAAGAGTCTTGCCACTGCAATGAGGGAGCGCCCATCATTGCAGGGTGTGCCTGAAAGAAACCTTGCCACTGCAATGAGGGAGCGCCTCATTGCAGGGGTGTGCCTGAAAGAAACTTGCCATTGCAATGAGGGAGGCCCCATCACTGCAGGGTGTGCCTGAAAGAACTTGCCACTGCAATGAGGGAGCCCCATCACTGCAGGGTGTGCCTGAAAGAAACTTGCCACTGCAATGAGGGAGCGCCCCATCACTGCAGGGTGTGCCTGAAAGAAACTTGCCACTGCAATGAGGGAGCGTCCCATCACTGCAGGGTGTGCCTGAAAGAAACTTGCCACTGCAATGAGGGAGCGCCCCATCACTGCAGGGTGTGCCTGAAAGAAATTGGCCACTGCAATGAGGGAGTACCTCATCATTGCAGGGCGTGGCTTGCATGGTGAAACATTTCTGTTCACCCCAGTCCCTCCATTCTCCATTGTGGCACCAGGAGTGCAAGTAAACCCTCCCACTGCATGCTGTCCACCTCGCTCCCTCCGTTCCCTGTCCAGGCACCCGGATTGTAAGTAATCTCTCCCACTCCCTCCCACTGCAGGCTGTCTACCCCTCTCCCTCTGTTACCAGTCCCAGCACATAAGTAGACTCTCCCGCTCCCTCCCACTGCATGCTGTCTGCCCCACTCCCTGTCCCGGTTACTTTGAGAAAAGTGCATTAAAATATGCCCGAACACAACTGTGGTGTTACCACACCACACTGAATGCTGCCCGTTTGTTTACATGCTCTGCATTTGTTATTTTGTCCTCGTGCTGCTGCTAGATGCATTCCTGTTTAGACTGATACGAGCATAGCATGCACATCCATGTTTACTTTGCCGGCCGCTTTTGCAATGTTAATTCAAGTGTCAGACATCCGCCCTGAAGATGAGAGGTATAAGTATTCACTCATAACACATTGTTGGCTGACCACTGACACTATTTTAATCTTATTTAACTAAATCGTTTTTTTATTTGAACTTATGAAGGCAGTGGTTACTTTTGAATTACCCAAAATCGAAGTTAGTTGACACCGTGATGTTTGTCTCACTATAAGTTTATGGTTATTTAGCAGTCTGTCATTGAACTTGAAACTATGAGTGCAATTACCATTACAGTTTGTTTATCTTAGACCCAGTTCCTGCTGTATGTTGACACTGGACATAACCACACAGAATGGGGAGGGGGCGCTGGAAATAATGTATACCGAAATGAAACTTCTGACTACGATCCTGCTTTAAAGAGCACCTATAACAATTTCCAAAGGGCAGCATTTTACAATCTTGTTTCTGGGCTGACTGTCCTGGAAGAAACATAACCTATTTTGTGGCCGTTGAAGGTAGATATCCACAAGGTGACATGTACCTTACTGCAAGTTGTCATTGTTGCTGCCAGCTTGCCAACCCCCGATTTGGTGATACGCCCCTAAAACCACATTTTTCTAGTGCAAAAACTTTTATTTTTTTGTTAGTTTTCTCAGCATCCTTCTGTGGTCCTTCACAGAGTCTGTGAAGGAAGCGTGCTCCCAACATTCTGTGTTGTGATGTCAACTAGTGAATGGAGCAGCATTGTTGAAGCGGGAAGTAGTGGCATTGAGGGCTGCAAAATGGGCCGTTTTGGAGTAGCACCTTAATTTAATTACAATGTCCTTGGCTGTAAAGTGTGATGAATCGGACAGTAGTTCAGTGTCTGATTCAGAATATGAGGGGTTGGAATTTAAGGAGGAGGAGGGGGTGGGTGACTTTTTGAGGGGTGGTACATGGCCCAATCTGCTGCATGTGTAGCCCTATATGTATGAGCCTGAAGTCCAGGCTGAAGATGTGGACAGACAGGGAGAAGCTTCTGAGGTGGCAGTTGAGGAAGAGGGGAATGGACGTATTGGCAACAATGAATAGTAAATACTTTTTTTATTGCTGCTAACGTATACAATGGCGTTTCTAATTATGAAGGGAAACAGATGGCAGCTATTGTTAAGAATGCCTGTTGTGGTGCATCGCTATACCCCATCATGTGTCTGCAGCTGTCCCTATCTGTTGCACGTCCGCTGGCATGTCATTCCTATGCAGGCTACACACCTTATGTTACCTAAGATCAGATGGTAGCTGTGCTCAGTGTAGTGTGGGACTCCCCCCCCAACAATGATCCATGGGTTAAACTGTGGGTGTTGGTGTATGCGATGGAGTCCTTCCTGTCACCACTGATGTCAACACCATGAGGGTGTTGTCCCATAACATACATGTCCCTCTTCTGTGCACTGTCTCAATGTCTGACATTTGTTTAGTCTCCCAACATTTGTTGATGCGCTGTTTTTGTCCACCGCAGTGTGCCCCCCTACTAACACAAACTGTACTACCTGTCCTTGTACTACATTACACCCAGTCACCAAAGTTTTCGATGACATGGTGCCTCCTCATTCCCTTCCATACCAATCTGCCTGACAGTTTCACATGGTGCTCCACAGTGTCTGTCAGTGCCATCCACTCAATAGCGACCATAATTCTGCCCCTCAGAAATGGGAAGGCATACGTCTTCTACCCTGTATCCCTCCTTCCTCTTCCCCTCCTCATGTGTACCTGTTGATCTCAGTCCATCTGTCCTAGTGTGGTTTGTCCTACATTCAGGAGATCAGACCAGATGCTGCACACTGGACCCCCTCCAATACTTGGCCATCCATCTAGAAGTTGGGTCTCAAGAAATGCACACAGTATTACAGGTGCAGTCTCAGTACTACCTGGCGCAGTGGCAGGATTACCCCATGGACCTGGGGGGAATACCTCCACATTTTGGAAGGTTTAGATCTTCTGCCTTCTGTCCCCCCCCGCAGCCACACACACACACACACCCTTGTGTACCTGTTGATTTCAGTCAGTCTTTTCTGATGTGGTTTGTCCTACATTCTGAGGATCCTCCCAGATGCTGCACAGAGTATCCCCGCCAATAATTGCCCTGCCTTCTGCAAGTAGGGTCTCAAGAAATGCATACAGTATTACTGGTGCAGTTCCTGGTGCAGTGGCAGGATGACCTCCCTTGTCCTGGGGTAATACCTCCACATTTTCCCTTTCAAGAAATGATGACAGGCAGCAATAATGACATGATCAGGTACACTGTCTCACACAGAGGCAAGAAACCATCACACAAGCATAGCTGGGACACTAGGAACTGATAGGCGACATAAAGAAAATGTTACAGTAGGACCACATGTCAGAATATGGGTACTGTGCACACATTCTGTCTCTCATACTAGTTGCAGGTAGCTCATGCCTCAAAATGTAAAGCTATATTCCTAATACAAACTTTTTTTTTCACATCACAAGCATGACAACTTCATGCATGAGGTCTCTCACTGACCCACACTGCTGCTATTATAATGAATGGCCTATGCTAGACATAACATAAATGTATTTTACCTGAGACACAGTAATGGTACGTATATATAACTAGGGCCCCTAGTGCTCTGCAGCAGAATTTTCTGATTTCTACGACAGGGCTCCTAGGCTTCTGTGGCAGCATTTTCTGATTTCTGCGGCATGATTTATTCATTTCTGTGGCAGAATGCAGCCCTACCATTGGCTAAAATATGAAGTGATGTCATTGATGACACCACCTACCAAGCATAGAGGAGGGGCTTCAGAATAAACAAGATGGGTGTGGGAGCCTGGCACTATGGAAAAACTGTATAGCTGAATGAAAATTCACCAAAAACAATGAATTCTGCGGCACTATATAAATTCTGCGGCACAATGCAAATTCTGCAGAAAATTCTGCAACCGCAGAATCACAGAATTCCAGGGGCCTTGTATATTGCTAATCACTGTACTGTTCACACTGGGAAAAAATGTGATCCATGCAGATTTACATCAATATGTTTATTAAACACAATACTGTAGAAGACTTTGAATTCGCGGCAGATAAATTTTGCAATCGTAATCCCGCTTACGTATTCACATCAGAGTAAATTAGTGCGATGACAATAAATGAATAAAAGACTGTCATTTCTCTACAATTCTTTTGTGCTGATTTTTTGATCTGTACCTCACACAATATCGCTTCTATCCTGGTTGAAACCTAAGGCAATGAAGACCGAGTACCAACTCGAGGTGTCCAATGTGAACCCAGAGGCGCTCGCTCAGACCTCAGGTGAAGAACTGCAAGTTGCATTTGCGGTTGCTAAGGACCTGTCCAACCCTCCACTAGCCAAAAAGAAGCCGCCAAATACCTATGCACATTACACCCCCGAGCTGAGGTTTGAATTGGGGCAATATGCTACTCAGCATGGCATAATGTCTGCGGTCAGGTATTACCGCCGGAAAAGTCAGATTGAAATTAACGAGAGCACTGTCAGAAAATTTAAAAAAGATTACATGGAACAACTTAAGAAAACGCCTGACCCCTCTCAGCTGTCCCCTGCCTTGCCATGCAAAGCTCGAGGCAGACCTGCACTTCTAATGTCAGATGTCATAGCCAAGCTGCAGAAGATTGTGGTGACGCTGAGAAGCGAGGGTGCTGTTGTTAATGCCCGAGTGTTACTTGCTGTTGCCCAAGGGATTGTTAAGTCTGATGCCCCACACCTCCTGAAAGAAAATGGTGGCACTGTTGAACTGTCCATGAAATGGGCCTGGCAGTTTCTTAATCGAATGGGCTATAGTAAACGAAAAGGCACTAAAACAGCCCGTAAGACACCATCTGATTTCCCTCATTTAAAAGCATCATTTTTGACACGTATAGCAAATTGTGTGGCCCAAGAACTTATCCCAGTGGAGCTAGTTATTAACCTAGATGAGACCGGTGTTAGTATGGTGCCTGTGTCTGAGTGTGGACCATGGCTGCTACCGGCTCGAAACAGGTATCTGTAGCAGGACTTGGAGACAAGCGACATGTCTCCATGGTGTTGGCATGCACATTAGCAGGTTGCCATTTACCCCCACAGGTAATCTACAAGGGTAAAACCCATGCGTGCAACCCAGCATACAGATTCCCTCGGGGACTGGGATATTACACAGTCACCTAATCACTGGGCCAATGAAACCACCACCCTGCAATACATTTCAAATGTTACTGTCCCCTACTTTGCATCTATTAAAGAGGCACTTGAACTGCCCAGCGACCAAAAAGCTCTCCTGCTCCTGGATCTTTTTAGAGCTCATACTATGCCTGAAGCCCTGAAGGCACTAGAGTTAAACAATATCTTACTAACATACATACTAACATACTAAAATGCCAGCAGAATAGGCCTAATGGTCTTTCGTGTCTGCTCGTTTGGTCAGCCCCCACCCTGGGTGCTGACCTTGCTGTCCCCCTCGCCTTCTCTGGCTCCTCCCTTCCCAGTTCCGGATATCTTGCCTATATTCATCCCAGCTTCTTGCACTGACCTATTGCAGTCCGTGGATATTGCTGTGAATAAGCTCTTTAAGGATAGTCTGCGAAAGCAGTTTACTGCTTGGTATGCTGGGATAATAGCAGACAATCTGGCCAAGGGTAGTGAAGAGTACAACATCGACTTCAAGCAGCATCACTTGAAGGAGCGTCATGTCGCCTGGCTAGAGGCAAGCTTCGCAGAGCTACTGTATCTGTGTGAAAAGACAATTGTATCCATGGGTTTTCAGAAGCTGGGCTACTAAATGCCCTCAGTAACAGCCTGAACTTGGTATGTTTATTGTGTTTACTTACAGAAAATCACATCGGTTATCCCATTTCTCATGTGTTGCTTTTTGATTTCCACAACGTAGGTGTCCGTATCTTCTGATGTCATCACACCAAAAGACACATCCATGGTGACAGGTGAAGAATGCGACCACGTGTCTGACCAGAAATGAGGAAATGCCAATAGTAATGAAACAGAAGAAGGGACTCTTTTCAGCCCATAATTGCTTTTCTGGGATTAAACATTAAAGTTTTTTGTACAGCAAATAAAGTCTTCTGGTGTTGATTGCTATGTTGCTATGAGGAAACACGGGGACAGGGAAAGACGGGGAAAGCAGCGCAAACTAGGCACAGGTGGCACACATACAATAGCTCTGGTAAGAAAACCATTTACATTCAGTAATAAAACATAGTGATGCGTAATTCAAATTTCAGTGGCATTTTATTTTCGCTGACTTAATCAGTGAATATAGCGAAAATAAAATGATAGTGAAATGTATGTCTTATACAGTATATATTTCTGACACATTCTGCCACGAGATCCCCCATTGATCATTCTGAAGTAGAGCTAAATAACAGGCACAAAGAAGTATTGACTGCAACAGACATTAGTGTTGCCACCTTTGGATGAGGCAAAAACCGGATCCTAAGCTCTGCCCCAGTCCCACCCCTTTTCATGATGCCTCACGCACTGCTCCTCCTAGAAAGCCATTTGCTATAGTGATAAAACACAACACTTGAAGCAACAGTTCAACAAAAATGTTAAGATACTGTACTGTACCTGTTAAAATTACTTTCCCAGATTCTTCCTAGTTATTTATTTACTTCTGTATAATATGTATTTGTTTATTGACATTGGTTTACCAGATAAACATACAGTGATAAAATAAATCTCATTTACAGATATGATCTGGGGGAGATGAGGGAAATACTGTAAATCACATACAACAGTACACATGGTATATACTAATGCATAATAAACAAATTGTTTCCTATAATGTATACTTTATATATTTTTCTGGCTCCACTTCCTTTTCTTGTCCACAGTACTATTTCAAAGCTAAAGAAGTGACCATACTTTTTTCTTGAGGAAAAAAACTATTTAAAACATTTAAAATGTCTAAATTCTGTTAGAGATGAAAATGTTTACCAGCAAATGAAAGTGGCAGACAACTGGCTCTGTTGCTGTTACAGATGATGGGGGCAGCTTTGCTGCTATGCAGTGGAAAAGATTAGGTTAAGTAAGTGCTAATGGTGTTAATGGCCCTACTTTACACAACCAGGTTGACTGCTTTCACAAACAAAAGGCTATATTGACAACAGAACTTGTTTGTAACCTGGGCATCTAACTGAAATAATGAATGAGATGACAAAATGTGTTTCAAAAGTATGTGAGCACTCAAAAATGGCTCAAAAACCTGACCAGCACAGAGCAAAACCGGATTACCTGACATGGACTGTGAAACCTGATTACCAGGTAAAAAAACCTGACAGTTGGCAACCCTGACAGACATAGACAGGAACGAGAGTACACTGACAGATATACATACTGGTTAACACAAGCTATGATAAATTAAAATTATATTGTTCCAGTTTTCGCTTAACGATACACAGGTTGCTGCTCAGACCGCACTATAGTGTAATTCATATTTGCCGCTCATTCTCGCCTGCAGCAACCTTTCCCTACATGACGTCAAACGCAAGTCACGTGTAAGCGCCTCAGCAGTAGGACTCATGACCGCGCAGCATCGGAGCTCCTAAAACTTGAAGCTAAAAAAAGAAAACTACTGCAGACATTGAATTTCCATTGCAGGTACCTTACTTTTTTAAATGTAAACTGTCGCTCACAGAGGGAAAGGAAGGTTCCATATCACCAGCTCTTTAATGTTACTGTGTGTTTAATGCTGTAGGTGGATCATAATTTGTAGCTATTCACCCAGAGTTAGGCTTTACTACAGCACACTACCTGAACACAGTTGCTCACCAAATGAATCTCCGCAGACAGTAGATCGGAGAAGGATTTCTTCAGCTCTTTGTTAAGCAGCCATCATTATCCGTGCAAGGAAACACTGACCACCCTGAAGTTAAATACTTCTAAGAAAGATCATTTTCATTCACAATCCATTAATAGTCTTCTTCTTTTTGTGCATTCATTAGAAATGTAAATGGGGGGGGGCGTGGCCTACCTAGGCAGAAGATGGCAGCGTACATCTGGCTCTCTAAGGGAACTCAAGAAATCAGACCTCATTCTTTGCACTACAGACCTTTCTGCTGTGTCGACACTGGGGATCTGATCCTACACGCCTTACTGCAGGTCAGCTGTGAGTCATTTCGTACTTCGATCAACAAGTAATCCTACATTTTAACTTTTTGCAGTCTGGGACTACATGTGCCGCAACATTGACACCTACAACAAAATTCTCTGGCCAGGGTAGAGGCTATGTTTTCAAAACTGGTTGAAGATATAAATGATCTGAAAGTCTCTACACAACATACCACCACAACATTAGAGTCTTTTGACAAAAGAATAAGCTCATCTGAAGCCAAAACTGTCTCGAACACAAACTCCATTCAAGACCTACAGGCCACCATTTGAAGCCAGGATCATACTAGCAAAATGCTACAAATTAAGCTTGGTGATCTTGAAAACTGCAACCACAGGAATAATCTGCATTTCCTAGGCTTTCCAGAGGGATCTGAGCTGGGCGGCGCCACTACGCTTCTGAATCACGTACTGCCGGCTACGTTGAAATTGCCCCTGAACAGGAACTGATTATTGAGTGCTCTCACCATGCGCTCAGTCCCGGGCCAAGCAAAGATCAAAGGCCCAGACCCATCGTTGCCAGGTTTTTGAATTATGCTCACACTGAACTCATTTTAAAGCGGGCCAGAGAAATTGGTCTATTGATGTGGCAAGATTTTAAAATTTCAATCTTTCGGGACTTCTCTAAGGAAATTACAGACAAAAAGAAAGCATATAACCCGCTGAAAAAAATGCTGCATCAGAAGGGGATCAGATTTGCATTACATTACCCTGCCACTTTGCACCTATTTCTGGGATTCTCCTTTAGAAATTTTAACACTCCCAAAGCCCTGGCTGTTTATCTGAGCACTGCTCCCCGGCGATTCCCCTTCATTTGGCTCCACGGAGATGGATCTTTCGATCAACAGTGATGTGCACACATGGAGCAACACTATGGTGGCTCAGGACAGTAGAGGAAGTACCACAGAACCAGTGACCCCTGCTAGCACAGTCTCTGCTGTTCCCCCGATAAGGCATTCCAACAGAATTAAAGAAAAGGCTGTATTGAACAACCCAAAGGCATCTCATCCCTGTTGCTCATCTTTAGACTGTTCTAAAATTTCTCTCCATGTTACATCACACACCACTATCTGCCCAGCCATACCTGTCAACAATAAATTTTCCCTTCTCGCTGATGAACTCCATTCCTTGCAGGAAGACCTGCACTCCCAAATTGATGAAGACCAAACTGCCCTTCCATGCACAGCTCTACAGGGCATTGCCTCGATGGACTCTTCTTGGGCACAGGCTGTCTCTAGTGCCCACCTTAAGCATTCTGAGCCACTCAAAAAGAAAAGGAAAGCAAAAGTTAAAAGCAAAAACATCCATGCCACAAACACACAAACAAAGCCTCTCACTCGATGGTGACCTGATAGTGTGCCTGGTTTTTAGGGCTATTTATCTTTTCTCCTGGTGAATTGTTATGTTCAGGACCCTGTGCTGCTTTGCACCACCACTTAAAGTTGCTGCGTCTCGCGATGTATAGCTTGCGTTTCTTGGCCATATCCATTCCAGCAGGTCATGAATTTGAAAGGCTGTACATCGCAGCAGGCTTTATTTGTTGAAATTACATTCATCATCCAGTTTTTCTATTTGGTATTACGGGATCCCGGTCTTCTGCTTTCTTGTTCTGTGTTTTTTACTTACATAACCCTCTGTGGCTACATTCGACAAAGTTTCTGGTAAACCCCTACTATATACTTAATACCATTTATAGTCTCAAGATGCATTAACCTGCTTTTTTTAATAACTCTTTCTCAATGCAGTGAATTTTGTCATCAACCCCACAAATAAATACTACAGATACATACCATCTAGACCAGAAGGCACACTTTATTTATTTAGACAGCAGTTTGGAAAACCTTTGAGCCATAGGCTCATTTACAAAGGTACCTTGTCACAGTAAGACAAACGAAAATGCACAGTATAACAGTATAACACAGTATAACAGTAACTTAAGACATAGATACAAACAAGCTGGTACAGGTAAGATTGATGCAAACAATACCAGAGTTATGTTGTCCTTAGCAGCTTAGTAGTAAGCTTTGTCATTAGTATTGAGTACGGCTTTGACTAGTGGCAATTACAGCTTCTGGTGTTAACAAGGTGGTTCCAGAAGGACGCTTTTGAAGCATGATATAGTTGGAGCTTGGAGATGGAGGGGGCAGTGTGTTGAACCAGGAGGGGGCTCCTAAAGCTGAAGGCTCTTTGGCCGTGAGAGGTCCTAGCTCTAGGGATAACAAGAGAGGTTTCCCAGAGGTCCGAGTATGAACTAGTGGGACAGAGCTGGGATGGTGGTGGTCAATCCAGGTGGGATAGCCCAAGGAGGGTCTTTTTTGTAAGGGTACAGGTCAGATTTTTGAGGCGCTCGTCAAGATCAAGTACCAGCGCTTTAGCGTACAGTAGACAGGTGTGTGTTAGCCTAGGTGCCCCAGTAATTAACCTGCAGGCCTTATTCAGAGTAGTGCAAATTTTATGGAGTGCGGTCTGATCAGCAGCACCATACACCAGCAGTCCATAGTCCACTAGGGACAGGATAGAGGAGGTGATCATGAAGTCAAGAGCCTCCAGGGGAGGCAGTGTTTATACCGATGTAAGATGCCCAATCGGATATTAGTGGCAGTGGCTAGGGCAGCGATGTGTCCATGGAAGGAGAGGGAGGGGTCAAAATGGATCCCTAGGTATTTATAGGAGCAAACTTGTTCGAGTGGGAAAGAGGACCCAGAGTGAATGAGGAGTTTGAAGTTGCAGGACTTGTTTTGAGGATGAGTGAAGAACATGGTTTTTGTTTTTTTAAGATTTATCACCAATCTATGTTCCTTGAACCAGCCCTCGGCTTCAGCGAAGGACTTCTGCAGCGAGTTCTGGAGGGCAATAGGGTTACGACTTGAGGCAAAGATGACTGCATCATCAGCGTACAATAGAATGTTCCCCGAGCAAGAACGTGAAAGGGTGTTATGGTAAAGGGAGAATAGTATGGGGCCCAGAATGGAGCCCTGGGGAACCCCAGAAAAGATGGGACAGATGTCTGAGTAGGTCCCATTAATTTTTACATGCTGTGAGCGGTCAGACAGATAACTGGTGCACCAGGAGATAGACCCAGCAGCAAAATCAGAGAGACTAAGGGCATCAAGAAGGAGGGGGTGGGAGACAGTGTCGAAAGCTTTAGAGAGGTCAATGAAGACCGCACCAGCCAGAGAACCAATGTCTAAGGAGGAGTGGAGAAAGTTGGAGAACTCTAGGAGGGCTGTGTTGGTACTGTGGCCTGCTCGGAAGCCATGCTGCTCAGGACATAGGACATTGTAGGTGGAGAGGTAGTCAGAGATTTGAGAGGCTACCACTTTTTCCAAGGCCTTGGAGAGAGGAGAGAGAGAATGGAGATTGGCCGATAGTTTCCAGCCACAGTCCCTATCACCACCTTTAAAGATAGGGTGACAGTGGCAACTTTCCAGGCAGTTGGAACCTTCCCCAGGCAAAGAGAGTGGTTGATGAGGCACGTGATCGGGTAAGGACTGTGTCTAAGACCAGCCGTAGGGATACACGGGATCAGGTGTCACTGCCCTGCATTTTATTACTCTTGAGGGCAGTGATAAGGGTGCGGCCTAAGTTCTTGGGCAGAAACACGGCAGGAGGAGAAAATAAGGTGAGAAAGATTTACGGCAGGTGCTGGGGAGGAGGGTCAAAAAATTTGTAGGGAGGATAGGGCTAAGGTCAGTGAATGAGGTGTTGAGGTGGTTGGCTATGAGGGCTGGGTCTGAAGAGATCACGCCATTAATGTTGATCTGGTGGGTGGGGAGTGTGCACTCCCATTTAACTGTTTAATGTTATCCCAGAAGGTTCTAGGGTTCCCCATGAGGCTGTGAGTGAGGACCCGATAGTGCTCAGACTTGGCCTTTCTGGTGGCCCGAGTGCACTTGTTTCGGCTGGCAGCATATAACTGCTCGTCACTGGGCCGGCCAGTCTCACTGGCACGGGTGCCATAGGTTGTCCCTATGTTTGAGTTGGTGGATCAAAGCTGGGTTACCTAGGGGCATTCTGCCTTTTAGAACGGCGGGTCGACATTGGGGCAAAGATATCACAGGCATTATTAAAAGTTTGGGTAAAGAAGGAGAGAGCTGTGTCAAAGTCAGGAATTGCCTGTATAAGAGACCAGTCAATTTGGGACAGAAGTTCCTTAAGTTTTGTCAGACCACCAGGTATTAGATGCCGCCGCATGTGGACTGTGCTATGGGTTTGGGGACTAAGGATGACCAGTGGAATAGAATGGAGGAGTGATCGCTGAGAGAGTCTGGGAGGACTTGTACATTGGGGATCCGATTAGGGCGGTTGGTGAGTACCACATCAAGCAGGGTACTGCACTTGTTTTATTCTGGCTACCATGATTTTGTGTTTCCCCTCTATGGCTCTCTGATTCTCCCTCCTTCCCCCAATCCCCCCCCCAACTAATTTATGCCTCTCCCATATATGTCATTCATCTCCTTACAGGCTGCTGACAATTTTCGGCGTTCTGGGCTAGTAGATATTCTGCTTCTTTTAAGCATGATGGCTGTATTCACTCAAAGCCTATAACAGAGTGGAATGACTATATCTCTGATACCTCTCTTGGTGCTGGGGCTCGTCAGGCCTATTATTTAGACCCGGCCACTTCACTACCTAACCCCTGTAGGTAATTTTCGAGTGTGGGCTGCCTCCCTTAGTTATAGAATTCTCTACTATCCCCAGCTTTCACTGAAGCCAGCTTCTCTATTTACATATGGGGGAATGACACTCATTGTAACAATAACATAACATCACAACTTCATATACCTTCTTTAATGCATTTTGTGCTACTATAATCATATTATTCCCTTACAGCTAATGACGCAGGATGTTTTGTTTAATGCAATGCCTGAATTACCTTCTCTTATACATCAATATCTCTAGCTCAATACTTGGTTCCCCTGTAGCATTTCTAGGAAACTCTGGTCCGTAGCTCTGATCGCACAGATTTTGTATTGTATGGGTTGACACACCTATCAGTACTGTGTTTTTAGCTTTTGCCAGTATGGTCTGTTATATTCCTATCTGCTTTTCTATATTTATCTCTTCTCATTACAGATGAGGTTGTTATCTTATGCTCCCTTATTTCAGTTGGTAAAACCTGATTACTGTTATGGTTAGAATTGCATAAGTGTTACTACTACTGATTTATAAGATATAGGCCCTAGGTCTTAGATTTCAGTTCTTGCTGGCCTTCCTAGGTCTTTTTTCTATGTAAGTATACCCTGTGGTGTGGTGGGAGAGTCCGGTGTACTGGCTACCAACTCTAATCCTCCCACACCTACAAGAAGTCATTTTTCTTTTTCTCTTAACTGTTACCGTATTAGATAATATTATAATAGATAGAAGAAGAATATAATAGAAGAAGCCAGAAGGTGAAGGAAGGAAACATATTCAATTCAGTGCTTCAGAGTAACTGGTAACTGGTATTTTTCCTTTAAACTTAGATTGTAGGCTTGTAGTGACACTATACTTTCTTTCTGTGTTGTCTTTACTTATAATTGTTTTTGGGCTGTTGAAAATTTAAAAATAGTGGTGGTGTAATTCTGTGCTGTTTTTAATTGCTGCATTCTTTTGCCCTCCCACCCTTCCCCCAACTCTTAATTATATGCCCTGATAAATCTGATTGACAGGAGCCAAACACAGGGTATAGTAAGAGGTGGAAGTAGAGGCATATGGGAAGAAGACCACCTCAGCACTTACAAGTGTTTTGACTCATTTATTTATTTATTGGTTTCTTTTTCCTTAAAAATATATATCTGAGGATCAGTTACAGGATTTTTAATACTGTAAATAAAACAAAAGAGAACCAAGAGAGCTTCGCAGCAGATAAGTAGTGGAATTGCAGTATAATGTGGGGAGTGGTGCAATGCAGTGGCTGTGGGGCAGCCATATTCAGGCAGACCTTCTGGACACTGAGGTGCTGCCCTATCTGCATGCATCTCTCGGGACTGAGGGATGAGGTAGCCAGACTCAGAGCGGAAGTAAACTGGGTCAGGAGTACCATCACCCCTGTCCAGGAACCACCCAGTCCAATGCAGCTGCCTCAAAGGATGCCGAGAACGAGGAGCACTTGGATGACAGTGGGCTCAGGGAGGGTTAGAGCAGTCAGGCAGAGGCACATCCCAGATCCTATTCCTTCAAGAACCCATATGCCACACTGGCAAATGAGGACAACCAAATAGAGGTACCCAGGGAAGTGGAAGGAAAGGATGTGGAGGTTAGGGGAAGGAGGTGACCTCAGGGGGGAAAGCAGGGACCCCAGAGGAAGAGGAAGCGAATCCTGGTGGGGACCCATCATAAGAGGGATCCAGCTAGGAACACAGGAGGGGAGGACAGGAGGTGAGGTGCCTCACCAGGTGCCACGGCATGGAGGGATGGAAGGAAGATACTGGAGATCACTGGGAAGGCAAGACAGGAGGGTGAGCTGGATGTCATTATCCACCTAGGGTACTAATGACTTGGCAAATGGGGAGCCAAAGGAAGTTCAGGAAGAGTTTAGGAACTGGGGAGGGGTCTCACAAGTAGCTACTTCTGTCACTTTCTCAGAAGTACTACCTGTGAGAGACAAGGGAGAGCAAGGCGTGCATGCAACCAGGAACTTTAAACTCATGGTTGAAGAACTGGTGCTGGAGGAAGGGTTTGGATTCATTGTGACTGGGGACCCATCTGAGGGATGGAGGTTTGTTCAAACCTGACGGCCTGCATCCATCCTGGAGGGGAATCCAAGACTCAATGATAAGTTTAAATGCTACATTGACTACATTTAAACTAGTTAAAGGGGGTGGCAGCCAGCAAGGATGGTACCTACTTGCTCACCCCCACAGCTAGTAATGGAACCAGTGAACCAGAGGAGTGGCTGTCTCTCAAAGCAGTGGCAAAAGTTGAGATTAGTGTCCAAAAGGTGGATAAGCAGAAAGGGGCAAAATTCAGCAGAAGGGCAGACAGCAAGGAGAACCAGGGATAAATGACAACCAAGGAAGGGGCTGGAGAGAACAGTGAAGCAGTCTAGGAGGTCAAATCATGGAAAGCCATGTGTGCAAAATGCCAGGAGCCTTAGCAACAAGATGGAAGATCTGGAGGCTGTCATGGTAGAGTCAGACTTCGGACATTGTGGCCATCACTGAAACCTGGGTGTAATGATAACCATGACTGGGAGATGGGCTTACCTGCTACAACATATTCTAGAAGAGACAGAGCAGGCAGGGAGGGAGGAGTGGCACTGTATGAAAATGACATAAGGGCCACACAGATCCAGGAGGAACAAAATGGGGAGAGATACTGTGGTTAAGCTGGAAAGGAAAATGGGGCCAGCCATCCGCACAGGTGTGTGTCTATAGACCACCAGCCCAGGAGGAAGAAACAGATAGGAGTTGATGCTAGCCATCCAAAGGATGGCTGACAAGGGTGAGGTAGTACTGGTTGGAGACTTCAATATACCAGATGTGGACTGGAGCATCCCAGCAGCAGCATCAACTAGGAGCAGATTTATCCTGACTCCTTCAGGGTGCCTTCCTCAAGCAACTGGTCATGGAACCAACCCGGCAGAAGGCAATACTGGACCTGTGCTCACAAACAGGGACAGTGTAGATGGGGTAACAGTGGGGAGCACCTGGGTAACAGTGACCACCAGTCATTGTGGTTTGAAATCACAGAAAGAGCAGAACCAAACCACACAAAACACGTATCCTGGATTTTAGGGGCAGACTTTGGGAAAATGGGGAGATGCTTGAAAGAGGCATTATGGGAATGGACAGGAATCGGGGATTGAGGAACAGTGGGCATTTAAAAATGGGGATTATAAGAACAACAGAATTATGATTAAGCAGGTTAGCAAGAGGAAAAGAAAGAGGAGACCATTATGGTTTTCCAAAGAGGTAGCAAAGAAAGTGAAAGCCAAAAGACTGCATTCAGGCAATACAAAAAGACACAGGCAGAAGGGGATAGGGAGAAGTACCAGGAGAAACAAAGGGAGGCAGGAAGTCAGTAAGGGAAGCCAAAGCTCAGACAGAAGAACACATTGCAAAAATCAGTGGTTAAAGGGGACAAACCTTTACAGGTTGATAAGTGAAAAAGAAGGACAAAGGGAGGGATAGTTAGACTGAAGGGGAGGATGGGAGCCAGTGGAGGATGACAACAGGAAGCTGACATATTGAACAGGTATTTCTGCCTGGCCTTACTAAGGAAGAGGGGGCATGGTCTGAAGGCACAGCAGTGAGAATGGTGCAGAAATGGACACAAGTCCCTTACCCAGAAAAGGTCCTGAAGGAACTGGAAGTAATAAGAGTTGACAAAGCAATGGGGCCAGATGTGGTGCACCCAGGGTCCTTAAAGAACTAAGAGAGGTGGTGGCTGAACCTCTGGCTATCCTGTTCAGCCAATCACTGGAAACAGGGAGGTACCCAAAGACTGGAGGACAGCAGATGTAGTCCCCTTATACAAAAGTGGGAACAAAGAGGAAGCAGGGAACTGCAGACCAGTCAGCTCTCACCGGTAGTGGGAAAGATCATGAAGCACTACTGAAGGAGAGATTGGTGGAACATCTGGTTGTCAATGACCACAGGACCTAGGCAGCATGGTTTCACTCAGGGGAGGCCGCAGTCAGACCAACCTCATTGAATTTTTTGACTGGGTGACTAGGGAGGTGGATCAGGGGTAGGCAGTGGACATGGCCTATCTGGACTTCAGCAAGGCCTTTGACACTGTGCCACATAGAAGACTATTACACAAACTGGGGAATATGGGTGGGGGCAGGACAGTAGTGTGGTGGGTAGGTAACTGGCTGGGTGGCAGGACACAGAGGGTGGTGGTAAATGGCTGTCACTCCACAGAGGGAAGAGTGACCAGTGGGGTACCACAGGATCAGTGCTGGGACCGGTCCTATTCAACATCTTCATCAGTGACATTGCACAGGATATAGGAAGGCAGAATTTCACTGTTCGCTGATGACACAAAGCTCTGTAATAGAGTAGACACACCAGAGGGTGGTAGACAGAATGAGAAGGGACCTGCAGAAACTTGAAGAATGGTCAAGGGTTTGGCAGTTGAAATTCAATGCAAAGAAGTGCAAGATAATGCATATGGGGCACAAAACCCTGGCACAATATATCAGTTGGGGTGAGGATATAGCATGCACCAAGCAGGAAAGGGATCTTAGGGTTGTCATCTCTGATGACCCTAAAGTAGGGGAAACAGTGTGACAAGGCATCAGGTAAAGCAAATAGATGCTGGATGAAGTAGGCAGGGGCATCACTAGCAGGAAAAAGGGGAGGTCATAATTCGGGCTATACAAGACACTAGTGAGGCCCCACCTGGAGTACAGTGTACAGTTCTGGAGACCATACCTACGTAAGGACATAGACAGGGTAGAGAAGGTCAGAGGAGAGCAAAGATGGTGCATGGGTTGCATCACAAATCCTATGAAGACAGGTTGAAGGAACTTGAACATGTACTCCTGGAGGAGAGGAGGGAGAGGGGATATGATAGAGACATACAAGTATCTTACGGAGGAACAGGGTGCAGGAAAACACTATTTTTAAGCGAAAAAAGATGTTTCAGGACTAGAGGGCATGGGATGAAGTTGGAGGGAGGATGATTCAGAGGAAACATGAGAAAGAATTTCTTCACAGAACGGGTGGCGGATAAGTGGAACACCCTGCCAGAGGAAGTGGTGGGGCTGAAACAATCACGGATTTAAGAATGCATGGGATAGACATAAAGGAATTCTAGAGGTCAGGGGTAAGGGGAAATAGACTTCTAGGAAAACAAACTGAACTTACAAGCTCAAATGGGCAGACTAGGTGGGCCATAGGCCCTTATCTGCCGACACTGTCTATGTATCTATGTATCTATGTATAATGCTAATTTCTTCTCACTTTCTTTCTATCCTGTACTCTTTTAGATAGATATCCATGCCTTTGTTAATTTATACAAAATACCATATATGCTTGTTAGATCCTGCCTTCCTCTATCTGTATATAGATGTATATTTTTGTATCTGGAATGTTGTCTGCTTGAAATATAAGTCCCTCACTATTCCTATAATTGTTGTCTCTTCCTCAGATTATTATTATGAGTGACTTAATATTATATTCATGGAACGTGAAGGGACTTAACTCCCCTTGTAAGAGGAAGCAAATCTTAGTATATCTCAAAACCTAAAATGCATATTGCTTTCCTACAGGAAACAAAATTATTAGCAGAGGATATTAATAGACTCAAAAAGGACTGGGTTGGTCAAATTTATGAATCCTCTTTTTCATCCAGAAAAAGAGGAGTAGCTATATTGATCCATAAAAAACTCAAACGGACTCTTATAAAATCTGTGTAAGATCCAGAAGGCAGACGGGTTATTGCCATTTTGCATACCCTTTCTGGTCCCATTATGCTAGTTAATGTTTGTGCCCCTAATGCTGATTCTCCCGAATTCTTCCATAATTTATCCCAACAAATTTTTGTCCAATAACTCGAGTAATATTCCAATAATATTTGGAGGTGACCTCAACCTGGCATTAGTATCACACATGGATAGAAGTAATGTACCCACAGACGCTCACCCCAGAAGTACTAAAGCTCTTTCTTTATTATTGAAAGATTTTGGCCTTTCAGATATTTGGCAGCTGTTTCATCCTCATGACTGTGACTTTACTTTCTATTCGAATCTCCATAAAATATATAGTCGAATTGATTACTGGTTCACTTCCCCCTCTATAACTGAAAAAAATAGTGATTCCTCTATCCTTCCTGTAATAATTTCTGATCACGCACCGATTAAACTACATTTTTTGTGGGGGCCTTCCCCCTCAAAATCTTCTTCCTGGCATCTGGACCCCCTTGTCCTTAGAGACCCTGATTTCTTACCCTGGGTTAGATCTCAAATTCAGGACTTTCTCTCATATAATAACCCTACAGATACTTCCATGTCTACTGTTTGGGAAGCTTTGAAAGCCACGATTAGCAGAAAAATAATTTGCTTTGCAGCCCATAGAAAAAAGCTACGGAACAAAAACTTGTAGTTCTAGAAAAGACACTCAAAACTAAAGAATACCTATACTTTAAAACTAACAAACCCAATTCCTGTTCTTGACTCCACTTGGAGATTTTACAACTAAGAACAAAGATAAATGATCTCATTTCTCATAAAACGGAGCTAGCCCTGTTCAGACTTAAACACAAATACTGGGAACAAGGAGACAAAAGTGGGAAACTTCTCTCTTATCAACTCAAATTACACCAGACGAAACGTCATATCACAAATCTTAAGGATCCGTTAGGTAAAATTTGTACTGATAATCTTTCAATAAATCGCATTATGAGATCCTTTTATCAGAAACTATATTCAAATGTAAACCCCTCACCCACCCCACATATACAACAATTCTTTAATAACTTACATTTATTACACCTTTCCTCCTCCGAAAAAAACATCTTAGACAAACCATTCGCCCTCCAGGAAATTCAAAAAGCATTATCCTCCCTAAAACCAGGTAAATCCCAGGGGGGAGATGGATTTCCTGTAGACTTCTGCAAATCACTTTCTGACACTCTTTGTCCCCTGCTCTTTAAGGTCTTTATGGAAGCTACAGAGAAAGGCAAACTTCCTTCTACTTTTACCAAAGCTATTATTACCTTAATTCCCGAAAAGGATAAAGATCCTTCTCCTTCTGTCAGATACAGAACAATTTTGCTGCTCAACACTGATGGGAAAATATTAGCTAAACTTCTCTCCACCTGGCTTGAACCCTACTTTCTAAATGAGTTCACCGTTCTTAAGCTGGCTTTATTAAGAATAGATCTGGTTCAGACTACCTACGTTCCCTGTTTAACTTAACTCACAAGGCCAAATTCCTTAAATCCCCTGCTGCAGCAATAGCCATTGACTTTGAGGAGGCTTTTAGTTCCCTTAACTGGAATTATTTATATCAGGCCCTATCACACTTTTGTTTCTCTTCAAATTGTTGTTCTTGGATCAAGTTACTTTACACATCACCCTCAGCCAAAATCCTCACTAATTCTTCTCTTTCCCCATTGTTTCAACTAGCGAGAGGAACCACAAAAGAATGTCCTTTATCACCCTCACTGTGTATCCTGGCCATGGAACCCTTAACGGCTAGCCTCCGCCAGGCTAATGACATAAAAGGTATCCTAATTGGTAACTCTAGGTACATTTCCCTGTTTTACGCGGATGATCTCTTAATCCTGCTGGAAATTTTAAGTGAGGCTGGGCCCTCCCTAATCAAGTTCCTTAACAAATTCACCGAGATTTCAGGCCTTACTCTGAATTATAGGAAATCCAAAACTGTTCCTCTCAATGATCTATGCCAACCCCTCATGAACCTGCCACTTGTATTTCGGTGGGCTCCACAGGGAATTACGTATTTAGGCATAACGATTTCTCACAACTCAGAAAAAATTTGGGACCTAAATTTTAATCCCTTACTTGCCTACAACAAGATGACCTTAGATAGGTGGAAACTCTTAAACCTTTCTTTCATGGGGAAATTAGCCACCATCAAGATTACCATTTTGCCTAAGGTACTTTATTTGTTTGCTAATATCTCCCTAGTCCTCCCCTCCATTTATCTACCCAAACTTGATAAACTAATTGGCAGCTTTATTTGGGAAGGTAAGACACCGCGGTTCAGTCACACAAAACTCCATTCACATTGTAAAAAGGCAGGGTTTGGTCTCCCTTGGTTCAATCGGTATCTTTTGGCCTTTCATGCTTCACAGACCGTTAAATGGTTTGGTAAACCCTCATCCCAAACACCCCTTTGGGTTGAGATGGAATCTGTACTATATCCAGGTGGAGTTCCCACATCATTCATCTATAATCCCCTCTTCCCCCAAACTAAAATCTCACCCGACTGTCTATGCATCTGTTCTGTATTGGAAACTGATACACAAATATTTAAAATCCAACCCCACTTCATTCTTCTATACCCCCCTTTGAGGTAACCCTTTGTTATTCCTAGAGAAACAAAACTCCACTCACATTGTAAAAAGGCAGGGTTTGGTCTCCCTTGGTTCAATCGGTATCTTTTGGCCTTTCATGCTTCACAGACCATTAAATGGTTTGGTAAACCCTCATCCCAAACACCCTTTTGGGTTGAGATGGAATCTGTACTATAACCGGGTGGAGTTCCCACATCATTCATCTATAATCCCCTCTTCCCCCAAACTAAAATCTCACCTGACTGTCTATGCATCCGTTCTGTATTGGAAACTGATACACAAATATTTAAAATCCAACCCTACTTCATTCTTCTATACCCCCCTTTGATGTAACCCTTTGTTATTCCTAGAGAAACAACCTGTCGTACTTGGAAGAACAAAGGTTTATTCTTCTTGGGAGATATTCTTGTTCAGAACTCCTCAAATCTAGAATCCTTCTCAAATCTGCAGTTAAAATGGGATCTTCCTAAACAGGACTTCTGGAAATATCTTCAAATTTGAGCTGCTTATAACTCTCTCTCACACTTTATTCATAACTACTCCCCACATGATCAACACATCTTGCATTGGATTCATTTATCAGCAAAATGGAACAGTGCCATTTACAAAGACATCATAGACAACCTACCTGATCAGTCTATATGCAAAGAATAAATGGAGCACTCTTCCCAACTATAACATATCTGAAACCCAATGGCATAATTGTTGGTGCTTTTCTCAAAGCACTTTTAAAGATGCCCATAGCTCTTTAATACAAATCAAGATCTTACATTTATGGTATAGAACCCCTTCTGTATTAAACCGCATGGGTCTATTAAACAACAATAACTTTTGGTGATGCAATTCTCCTAATGCAGATCAATTTAACATATTGTGGTCCTGTGCACCTATTAACAAAT
Organism: Neoceratodus forsteri; assembly: GCA_016271365.2. Lineage (NCBI taxonomy): Eukaryota > Metazoa > Chordata > Ceratodontiformes > Ceratodontidae > Neoceratodus > Neoceratodus forsteri. The sequence goes on along the minus strand of CM057449.1, from coordinate 137,963,478 downwards.
TATGGCATAGAATTCATTCCTTTGCCACCAGAGTGATTGGGCAACAAATTACCCTTGACTCTAAACTTTTCCTGCTTGGTATCTTTACTTCTAACAATTCTACTGTATCCCGTGCTCATTTCAGATGGCTATGTATACTATCCCTTCTAGTCAAGCGTCTCATTCTCATGAATTGGAAATTCCATAATGTCCCATCTTTCTCAGATGTCTTACAAAACCTTTCACTTTATGATTCTCTGCATCGGATATCTCATGTTTCTTCTGACCATCTCAGTGTTTACAATAGATGTTGGAAGGACTATTTCTCCTACCTGAATACTTCTAGTAACCCCAGTTATTGATATTGTAACTGTATATATACCTCATATGTTCTATATAGATAGATCTCTCTTTATCTCTTCTAGTCTTTCTTCTTCTATTCTTTTTCTCTTGTATTCTCCTCTCTCTTACTGTGCTTTGTTATTTATCATAATATACAACTTTCTACATCCTCCTACTTAACAAATGCTCCCTGAGTCATATTTGCCTCTCACCATACACAATGTTTTGATACCGGTTATAATGTTTCTATAGCACCCCTCTTTATTACCTTGATTACCATATCTGCCTGCCAATAATTTACATTTTTTATTTTCACTTTACTGGTGTAACTATTGTTTTTTCAAATATGCTCAGATATTGCCCTGAGATCATATTTTTCATTTTATGTAATTTTACATACATGGTAGTTCGTACTTTTATATGGAAGTTGTGTGTTCTTTATAACTGTATTGAATGTATCCTTTTCTTGATAATTTCAATAAAAAGATAAAGTGAAAAAAAAGAAATGTAAATAAGCTGTTATGATTACTTCAGTCCCCTTAAACCATATGATACTGAACAGCATAACGCAAACTGCTAACCTCTCATTTCAGCTATATTTAGCTTAGTAAACTGTAAACCAGCTCCATCATCCAACCTGTTGCTAAACTTGTACCCTGCAGGCTGGCTTTTCCCTGTCCTAATAGGTATAGTACACAACTGATAAACCTCATTAAAACTATCATGTTTTAAGTCACCAGTTCTCTATTGGCCACATGATTTTTCTTTGTATTTCCTCCAAGCACACAAGTTGTCGATCCAAGACTGTAAGCCATTGTCAGACAAATGAGGGACACGGCTAAAAAAAAAACCAATCAGTATCATAACCAAAATATTGTAGACCACATGCTGGACCACAATCTAGCAGCAGTCTCTGGCAATGCAAGAGAACTGGGATTGCAGCATTTTCAATCAATCAATCAATCAATCAATCAATCAGTATCTTTATTTAGCCAGGCGGAACACTATTGAGCAAGGCTCATTTACAAGATGGACCTGGAGTGAATACATATCATCAAGAAGAAAAAAGAACAATTTGGAGTAGGCATATAATGTATGGTAGAACGTTGTTATACATAAAAATCCATACCAGCTAAAAAGTTGTTATGCTGCAGTAGCTTGTTGTTATGCTGCACCAGGTACGTAGCTACTGCAGCATAACAACTTGGAACCTTTCACATAATGCTGTAAGCGCTACATGAGCCGCATTCTCTTTAAACAGCTGTCATAACTGTACACAGTTGCGAGTGGAGATTTTAAAAATGCAGGCACCAGATTAAAGCATGTCGACCACTATTTTCTCCTAGGAGCTATCCGATCGTTTTGTTTTTTTTTCCAGTCTACCACAATCGCTCTTGCCATCCAATGTAAGCTATGAAATGTAAGTACAGTACTGTAAAAATTCAAGAGAAACTGTTGCCGTCTTCGCGTTTCTGTCTCATTATGTGGGGTACAGTAACAATTTTCTAATTTGTCATCACAGATAGGTGACCATACACTATAAAAGATAATGTATAGTTCTCTATCTGTGGCAAGTTTGAAAACGTCTTCTCGAGGTCGTCATGGCGACCTCTCGAAGAGTTTACAAACTTGTTACAGATAGAGGAATATACATTATCCTCTATATTACATTAGCAAAGAGCATACAATATTTACAAAATAACATGACATTGTTAAATAAGGCAGCAACATGGTGGACATTGGAAGAGCACACATGGCATGTGTTACAGGCATAATGCAAAGCAGGCAGTATACAGTTAGATACAATTATATACAAGGCAAGTACAGGATGAACAATGATAGACTATTTACATGTTGACAGAAAGTTGATCAGGTAACGCATTGCATAGCCTTGTGGAGAACGTGCAGCAGGGACAGTAAAGGCACAGAGTGAGCAGAGGATAGAGAATGTAGGCAGAAGATGGTATGGGAAATGATACTCAGGATAGGGTGAAGGGACTTAAAAGTACAACATGGATTATGCCAACCAGGGCTAGGGAGTGTGGAGAGAGGGTATAGAAATGTAGGTGGGGGGACAGACGGACAAGGCAGTAGGTAAAATTGGAGTTGGGGGGTGTCAATGGTGGAAACAGTTGCAGGTTTCCAGAAAGAACCGTTGGACCAGGCTTTTGAAGGCAGCCAATGGCACCAGCTCAGCAAGTTTGAGAGTTTTTTGAGTGATGTTCCAGAGGACAGGTAGAGCATGGCTTATCGCCACGTAACCAAAGCATGTTCTGATTTTTGGGATGAAAAGGGATATGCGAGACTGGCTTCTTAGCAGGTAGCTGCCAGGGTTACAGATGGGAAGGCAATCCTTGATGTATTGCGGCAGCTTATTAGAGATGACCCTAAAGATCCAGAACACAGCATTCTTACATCGCCTAAGGTTTACAGAGCCCCAATCTACCCATTTGTGTAGGGTACAGTGGTGAGATGAGTAGGGGGCTCCAGCGATGAACCTAAGAGCCCGGTGATACAGGGTGTTGAGTTTTGTGAGGGCCACACTAGAGCAATGTCCATATAGCAAGTCTGCATAGTCGAAGAGAGGCAGGAACGTTGTTTGTACCAACCTTAATTTACCCTCAAGCGTTAATAGATGCCTGATTCTGAAGAAGATCCCAAGCCTCTGTTTAAGTTGTTTAGAGGTTTCTTTAATATGAACTTTGAATTAAAGTTGGGGGTCGATGCACACCCTTAGGTATTTGAAGGAATCAACATAGTCCAGCGGTTCACCAAGTAAGGTGAGGATTTGTGGAGCTGTCGCCATGGTGTAGGGACTGGGGGAGTTCACTGTTGGAGAGAAGATCATGGCCATCATTTTCTTAGCATTTAGCAGAAGCTTAGAGTAAAGAAGATTGTCCTGGAGGAGGTTAAATTCTGATTGAAGGATGCCACATGCATGTTCTAGGGTAGGTCTGGCTACAGTACATACAACACAGTGTTGTCAGTGAAGAGGTGGATGTCTGCTAACTTGATTCCAGCATTTAGTTCATTTATATAGATGGCACATAAGAGTGGGCCCAAGATGGACCCTTAGGGTACCACTCTTGAGAGAGTTTTGAGGGGGTAGAGAGTTTTTGAGCTTGCGGGAGTGCCGGTTTTATTTAAGCAATGCCTGGGCACTCTGTGCTAGATGGGTATGTGCATCCTGCTATGGCATAAGAAGAGTGGGCAGTCTGAAAGCAAAATCTGGGCTGATTCCCCCAGTCATAATAATTATCATGCTGAACTAAGAAGTAAAACCCCAAGAGACAGCACATGCCTTCTATCCAAAAGTTTACTTTCCTTCTGCAGTCTGTTTCTTTGCAACGTAAATGGAGTTTGTAAGATGATCTGCCCCCAGGTGTCTCAGACACTTGGAGCAACTTGCAAAGTAAAACACTTTGAGTGGAATTCAGTTTCCCTAAAAATAGCAGTGGTGTGCACACCCTGTGATCCAGTGGTTAACCCTTCACTTTGGACCTAGGCTGCTGCCACTTTACATATGAACATAAGAACATGCATACAAACATACAAATGTGCCAGCAGAAACAGACCACCCAGTCTAAGTCTGCTCGAGTGTGCAGCTAGCACCCCTAGTTTGTAGCTGCCCCACCCCTTCCCTTTGTCATCCCACTGCCACCCTCACCTCCCCCACCCTCATTCTCCCGTTTCCTGCCCAAATGCCCTTTAAAAGCTGTTCACAGATTTACATGACACCACCCATTTTGGTAGTGCGTTCCATTTTACTACCACCCTTCTCTGTGAAGTAGTGTCTCCTCATTTCCCTCCTAAACCTTCCCCCCTCTATTCTTAGCCTGTGCCCCCTGGTGTCAAATAAATCAATCAGACAATCAATCAAAATCTTTATTTACCCAGGCGATCACCATTGAGCAAGCTCATTTACAAGGTGGACCTGCAGAGGTGTTCCTCCCCCTCCTTAGCTTAAAGACCACACCTGCCCCATCCTTACTGATTCCCCTCAGATACTGCAATGTCTCTATCATGTTCTTCCTGTCCTCCTGTTCTCCAAGGTGTACATATTCAGGTCTCCCAGCCTGCTCTCATAGCCTCTCCCCTCCATTCCACATAGCATCTTTGTTGCCCTCCTCTGCACCCCCTTCAGTAGCCTGATATCATGCTTTAAGTATGGCCTCCAAAACTGCACACAATACTCTAAGTGTGGCCTTACCAGAGACCTAAAGAGGGGCAAGATCACCTCTCTTCGGCTGGATGAAAACCCCCTTGCTATGCACCCCAGCATTTTGTTCGCTTTTGCAGCCACTCTCTTGCACTAGGCAGTGTTGTTCATGGTCCCTGTTATTATTACCCCATGATCCTTCTCATCCTTAGTGATCCCCAACTTAACCCCCCAGCCAGTATTCTCTCCTTGGGTTATTCACTCCAAAGTGCATAACTATATACTTCTTTGCATTGAACCCCAGCTGCCACCTCTCTGACCACTCCTCTAGCTTGCTTAGGCCCTCCTGCCACTGTTTCCATCCCTCCCCTCCATCCACCACTGCTCCGATTTTGGTGTCGTCAGTGAACAAACTTACCTTGCTCACCACCCTGTGTACAATGTCTGATATGAAGAGCCCAAATAATACTGGTCCCAGCACACAGCCCTGTGGCACACCACTCATCACGGGCCTTGGAGTTGACAGCTCCACTCCCACCATCACCTGTTGCAGCCTCCCACTCAGCCAACTTGTAATACAGTTCGTCATTTTTGCCTCTACCCCTACACCAGTTAGCTTTTTCCCCAAGCTGCCCATGAGGCACCAAATTGAAGGCCTTGCTGAAGTCCAAATAAAGAACATCAACCGCATGACCCTTATCCAGCTCACCTGTCACCCAGTCATAATATTGTATCAGGTTGGTTTGACAAGACTTCCCCAAAATGAACCCATGCTGCTTCACATCCTGGAGGCCATTGTCCTCCAGGTACGACACCAGTCTTTCCTTTAGTATCATTTCCATGAGTTTGCACACTATGGAGTTGAGACTTACTGGATGATAATTACCTAGTTCATCCCTTGGTCCGCTCATGTGTAATGGTACTACATGTGCCATCCTCTAGTCCAGTGGTACACATCCCGACTCCAGTGAGGTGCTGTACAGATCTGCCAGTGGCTCCGCCAACACCTCCACCATCTCCCTCAGTACCCTGGTGTGGATACCATCCAGCCCTGGTGCCTTCTTTACCCTCAGTTCCCTCAATCCCTCTAGGACTCTACCTCCCTCAATTCTTCCATCTGTCGCCTCCTCTCCCCCTGTCCCCACCCTCCCAGCCCATGGTGGTAGCGGTCCCCCTTCTTCCATGAACACTGAGCAAAAGTATTCATTCAGTGCTTCTGCCTGTTCCTTCCCTTTTCCATCTACTCCCACCCTTTTTATCCTCACTATTGTCTGCTTGCACTTCCTTTTCTCTCCTGATGTATCTGAAAAGTCTACCCCCCATTAATTCCCTGTGCTAATCTCAGCTCCTCTGGGCTTTGGCTTCTCTCACTTTTCTGGTCACCTCCCTGGACTATCTTGCATACTCCCTCCTGTCCGCTTCCTTCCCAGTCTTCCTATACCTCCGGTGCACCTCTCATTTTACCCTCACCACCGACACTACCTCGCTGTTCAACCAGCATGGTTTCCTTGCTCTGCTCCTCTTACTCTGTGTCTTGGTGCAGGCTTCCGTTGCCTCTGTAATATCTCATCTCTGCTTCGTGTCTATCTCCTGCTTCATGCCCTCCAGTTTCCCTTTCAGTAATTCCTGCATTCTCCCAAAGCCTTCCCCCCTGATGTTTATCACCCGGGTTACTGATTTCTCTGTCTCCCCACCATTTGGTGATCGCTGTCGGCTAGTGGGTGCTCCACCTTTATTTCCCTTACTGCCTCCCCATTCGACAATACCAGTGTTCTTTAGCCTAGTAGATACACTGACCAACTGTGTCAGGAGACCCTCCTGGATTGCATCCAGGAGCACTTGCTCCCTAGCACTGGAGGTGACCGGAATGCTCCAGTCAACCCCTGGCAAGTTGAAATCCCCCACGATGATCACCTTCCCTTTTCTACATACCTTTCTGATTTTGTCCCGCTAATTCCCTGTCAAGCTCCTCAGATTGGGACAGTGGCCTGTATGCTCCCCAAATCTCAGTTTCCTACCCCTTGAGTCTAGGAGCTGTAGCCAGATTGCCTATGTTCTCTTTTCTTCTTCCTTGTCCCTTGTGCATTTGATCCCATCCCTTACATAGACTGACACCCCACCCACCTCCCCTCCTATGGTCCTTCCTGTATAATTTGCACCCTGGAATTGCCAGATCCCAGCCCTGGTGCTCAGCTACCCATGTCTCTGTGACAGTTGCAATATCCATCCTCCACATTGCCAAAAGTGCCTGTAGCTCAGCCGATTTGTTGCCTAAGCTTCTCACATTCAGCAAAACCACCCTCCACCCTGACTCCTTCCCTTCACCACCCTCCATTTCCTCCCTTCTACCCCCTCCCTTTTCAGCTGCCCGAGTCCTTCCCTGCTAGCCTGGGGGGGTAGGCTGTGACTCCACTCTATCGGATCCCTGCCTACCTGCTATCCATTTGCCATCCCCCTAACTAGTTTAAATCGACCTTTGTCGCAATATACCTCCCAAGTCTTTGCTTTAATATCTCCTTCCCCTCCCACTCAGGTGCAGCCTATCCCTTGCAAACAGAGTGTTATTATCCCAGGTACTGCCCCAGCCTCCCACAAACCCATACCCCTTAGTTCAACACCATTCTACCAACCATGTGTTCAACTCCCTAATCCTCTCCTTTCTCACTGTGCTTGCACAGGGTACTGGGAGCACCTTGGAGAAGGCCACAGACTCCCCAGTCTCCTCGCACAACCTTCCCACTTCCTCAGACCTCTCCCTTGTTACCTCCACCGTTTCCCCCGCTAGGTCATTTGTCCCATGTACCACAATGTGTGGTTTCCTCCTACCCCTCCTTACGCACCTTAGGATTGCCTGCCCTGCCTTTAATCCTGGTAGGGACTCCACCCATATCTGACTGTGCCTCTCCCCCTTGCTGCCCCATCTGATCCCCTTGTGTATGGAGTCCCCCAACACCAGTACACCCCCCTCCTCTTTCTTTTTTTTATTTACTAGTTTTTGGTGCCTCCCACTGCTGGCACCATCTGCCCAGTCACAGACCCTTGGCTGCGGCTTCCCACATTAGTCGCCCTCCCAGTACCCCCTGGCTTACCCCCCAGGGTGGGGTTAGGCACCTGAACCCCTCTGAGGGTACCGCGATTGATGGGATAGGGCAGAAGTCGGCCTTGGAGCCGAGTGCAGTCGGGGGTAGGCATCATTAAGGCGGTGGGTAGGCAGGTAGGCCTTTTCTCCCCTGTAAGCCAGGGCAGGAGCATGCAGTAATGCCTGCATCTATCCCACCCCACAGATTCTGGTAGGTGCCGGTCACTGTGGTGCCCCCGGCGTCCACCAGGGGTCCCTCAAGCACCAGTCACACACTGCACCCTCCCCCCGGAGAAGGAGAGCAGTCCATGGGGCTCTCAATCCTTCTTTCCCCAGCCGGCCCTCTGATGACCCGGGTCCATTCTCAAACCTAGGTCACCGGCAACGCATGCGGAAATCCAACGCTGCACTGACGGGTTGGCACCACCTTCCTCCTCTTTCCTTGTGCCCGTCACCACCCCCCAGCCAGGTTCTCATTCCCGCAATCACTCAAGACGGTGCTTTTACCATCTGACCCAGTGTCTTCCCTCTGCCCCTCTCAATTGAGACCCCTCCCCTCCCCCTGTTTGACTGCCAACCTCCCTCTCCCTCCTCACCTCTCAGAGTATTATCCCTCCCCCGCCACGCCATGCTCAATCTCTCCACTAGTAATGCCCCTCACTCCCCCCTTTTCATGAGTACTACTCCTTGTGCAGTCTCCTCCTGTGTCCTCTTCCCCATGTGTTGCTAGTACAGCAAACATGTTCCCTACCCTCTGCCTACTATATGTTTTCTCCTCCACCTGCCTGCTGCTACTCCTCATCTTTTGCTAGGTCCTACTAGAGTCCACCCTTCATCAGCTGGCTTCCTGTCTAGTTTGCCCCCTCCCTTGAGATGATGGTTCCCCCAAATGCTCCTTCCTGTCGGATTGAAAACTCAAATGTCACTAAAGACATTAGCATCTTTTGGGGAGTTCAGTCCAATGACATAACAGGGGATACATATTGATCAGTGGAGGCAAAGTCAGCCAGGGAAGGTCTCATAAAACCACACGATTCTGTCTGTGAATTTATACATGCACTGGATGTTGTACTTTATCTGCTCAGCCTGTAATAAAGGTAAGTAAGTAGTATTACTGTTCAAAAATAATTCCACACAAGGAATACTGGATTGGATTGTCCTGTGCTTCTCTGGGATGACATTTAGAACAATGATCCAAAGATGTATTTAACGATGCTATCTTTTAACAGAATCTCCTGCTTCTCTTCGCTGCGGCATTTTGAAATACTGTATCTGTGCTCCTTGAAACGTAACATTTAGAAGTACTGTAGGTCTCACTGTTTCAACCTATATGGAAACCACTTTGGATTAAAAAAAATATATTTAAACATGATTTTTCTATGCTATTCCATTTAATTATGAGTACTGGCCATTTACAAAATCAAAGCAAACAGAATGACTGCTCAGTTGATGTCTAGAGGGTTCCATCCATTTTCCCTTCGTTTTTGTTTTACTGTGACATACATTAGGCCCCTCTCGCTGAACGTTGTTGGTATAATAGGTGTCATCTTATTATATTTGAAATTTTAGGTTCAGCATTTGCCCGCATATCCACTTTCTTCCATGTGAGCAATCCCCATAATCCTTTAAAATGTCAGGAGATCTGAAAAAAATATATATGTTCACATGAAGGCGTGTGTCCGTATCTGAAAACTAAGCTGTGGGACATACAGTATGCCTTATACCAAGGGTTCTCAGACCTTGCCATGGTGAGCCTCCCCTACTGGGCCTGAAAAAATGTCAGGCCTCCCCATGTGTCATGACCTCATTTACATACATATTTCCATACTGTGGTAATTGTGTAAGAACTGCCCATTAGCGCACCGCACGTATATGCACTAAATAAGATTTCTGGTCAACTTTTGCATGGTTACCACTCTGCACTTGCCAGCTACCTGTAATAATGAATAACACATTGGCACTTTGTAAACTTCCATTCATTTGAATCCAACAGGCAGGTTTTGCTGCTTTGAAGTGAAGTGCCAGGGGGTGCTCCTGGACTTAAGACCTGCAGAATACACCTACCCCTCAAGCCATACCAGGCCCTTTTGCCCAAAACGTACCCCATAGAAACCATCACATATGAAGCCAGCACAGGCAGGGTCCTCCTAAAGATCTGCAAAAGACCCCTACCCTTCAGCCATCAAAAATAGTGTCATTTCAACTCTCTCAGCACAAACAGAGACATCATATATGCCCCCCCAGCTATCAAAACAAACAGTGAGCAGTTTCAACTCTCTCTTTTAGTACAAACAGAGACACCATATATGACCCCCCCAGCCACCAAAATCAGTGGGCCATTTCAGCTTTCTTTCAGAGCAATGAACCCATATATGACCCACACCAGCCATCCAAAACAAACAGTGAGCCAACTCTCTGTTTCAGGACAGAGACACCAATATGACCCCCCACCAAAACAGTGTGCCATTTCAACCCTTCTCCCCAACTGCCACCATTTTAAACCCCTTGGGCATACAAACAAAACATATATGCAGTACAGAACAAGTCCTTACCAGCCCTTTACAGAGTGGGTCCGGGAGAAGTCTGGAAGGCAGAAGATGGCCCGTTTGAACTCAGGAGGTCCGAGGCAGCAGCTACAGGTGGGAGGTGGAAGCCACAATGAGGAGAGCTTCAGGCAACAGCTAGAGTGGGTGGAAATGCAGATCCTAGAAGCGGCAGTCAAGCGTAGGTCCCAGGTGCAGCTGACAAGCGTGAAGGTCTGGGGAGCTGCGGCTGGCGGTGGATCAAATCAGCAGCTTTAGGCAGGCGGTCCAAGTTAGGGCAATCTCTGCAAAGTTGAAACTCCCCGACTTTGCGCCATGCTTTACTGCGGGCGATAGCGACACTGTCCTGAGATGGCCTTTGATTGGCCGAGAAAGCCGCGGAAACCAGCCGATGATTAGCTAGCTAAGTTTGCTACTGATTGGCCAAACCAATCTTGCTCCTATTGGTCTGATACAGACCTACTTCTCTATTGGTCTGATACAGACCTTTTCTGCATTTTGTTTGGCCGGCTGTGGATCCTTCCTAGCCCCACTAGGTTTAAACTGTTTGAGGCGGGGAGTGTATATAGTTGGCATTGCAGCACAGCCTCTTGCAAGCAGGAGATTGTGGGGAGGATGGTAATTGCACACATGCGGCGAGTGGAGGCGCGATGGGGGGAGGTGTGTTAGTGATGACCAGTCAGGAAAGGGAATCGGAAGGCGCACATAATGCAACTACACTTTTTTTTTTCAAAACATCCCGCGCCTCCCCTGAAACAGGTACGCGCCTCCCTGGGGAGGCGCGCCTCACCATTTGAGAACTCCTGCCTTATACTATTCTGTTCCACATTCGACATTGACAGTTATGCTTTTTATGTACAATACTTTATGAGATTAGTTGTGTGTGCACACCTTACAGATGCAACAGATGCTGCAGCTGGCAGGTCAATTAAAATGTATTTTAACGTTTCAATTAATTTACCTATATTACAACTGAGATTCATCACGGGAATGGGGTTGCCTTCAATCCCCTTTTACATTTGTCTGCTCTGAGGCTCAGGAAGGTAGGTCAAAGTTGCTCTGTGAGCCAGTGGTTATAGTGGGTTTCAAACCTGGGATCCATTTGGTTACACACGGGTGCTCTAACCACAGACTACATAACCCTTTTCTCAGAAGTGGAAGCTGACATCTGAGGCCGACTGAATCCTTCCCCATATTCCACGAGCCAGAAAAAAAAACTCCCGAGTTATGATGCAGCTTTGCCTGTGGATGTTGTAAGTATTTGGCATGTGTGGGTTGGAGACTCCTGGCAAATACAGATTTACTTTAACCAGCCACTGATACAATGGCCATTAAAACAAGGGAAAAACACTTCCCAATAAAGTCCAGAGGTAACACCTCTCAGTCCTACTAGCTGATGGCCGGTATCATCAGGCAGATTTGTAGCAGATGTTCAAAGGGGTCAACCACGTCATGTAAAAAGATATGAGTGATTGCTCTGAAACAAAATATATAATTATATATTAAAAATACATAATATATATATAAATTTATATATAACATATAAAAATATATAATTATAAATATATCAGTGTCACTGCCACATGCTACTGTCGGTGTGGGTCAGGACAACAAATGTTGTACTGTAAAGAGAAGACACCTGAGCATGTGCACTGTTGTCCCCCCGTCTCCATCCCCTCCTCCCAGAACAAACCACTTGGACAATGTGCTACAGAGACTCAGGTCGCATTGTTCCCACTGTACTGTTTCTTTTTTTCCCCCTTTCTCTTCCTCTGCTATGGCTGCCTTTCCCTACTGAACTCAATTCCCTCTGTGTGCATGCTGCAACGTGCGACTCGGAAAGGAAAATGCCACAGACTCCTACATATCAGGATGAGAAAGCAGACAAGAAAACAATCTTGTGTCATGTCCAAGTGCCAAACACCACTGCAAATACCTGCAAGTGAACGTTTGGCATTGACAAATGCTTTTTTTGCTGTTGGTGCTGCTTGCTCCACACTCCACACAGAGATCCTTCCCTTCTCACCCAGTCACTCACTTGCTGATCACTCCAGAGCTCCTCTCTTCTCAGTGGCTCAACTCAACTCAAATGGCACTGAGGAGAGCGGTGCATTCCATCTATACTCTGGTTTGTGCATGCGCAAACCAGAATATCTGAACCACCGACACACCAGCTCTCTTCTGACTGGTCACATGACAGGCAGAAGCTGGAAAACAAACAAAAAAATGTTCGGACATCTGTGCCAATCCACGCCGAGCCTTCAAGGTTTAGCTCAGATCTCATGGAAACTGAGCCGTATGTGTTTGGGATGGCTTGGTTTCACCACTCAGGTTTGGCACACCACTTCTAAATATGCTTAATTACTACAACTGGCACCACCCTGCTGCATTTCAGAAGTAAAGTGGTCTCAGTCCTCCTCAATGACATGGAGAACTGCACTGAAGCAGTGAGTGGCCAGCTCATGCACCACCACCCACCCCACCCCCTTCTCACACACACATACTGCTAAAGGCACTCAGCAAATCCTGTTTCAGCAGCTACACTCTCAATCTTAAAATACTAAGGCTCGCCCTCTCTGAAGTACTCTACCTCCTCACTGCCCTGCTAAACCACTCCCTTGTCCTTGGTCAGTTCCCCTGAATGTGGAAAACTGCCCTCATCACTCCTATCCTGAAGAGTGGTGACTGAACCTAGCCTGGTAATCATTGGCCCATCTCAATTCTACCCCCCTCTCTCCAAGGTCCTTGAAAAGATAGTCGTCACCCAAGTCATAGACTACCTTGCTCAATACAATCTCCTCTGCCCCAAACAGCATGGTTTCTGTAAAAACCACAGCACCACAACCGCACTTTTGGAATACACCGACACCATCCATACTGTACGACCCTGGACGCAGGCCAGATTGCTGGTGCTGTCTATATAGATCTTTCCAAAGTATTTGACACCGTCCACCACTCACATCTTCTAACCTCACTAACCCAAATAGGTTTCTCACAGGATACCACCACTTGGTTCTCAAACTACCTGTCTGACAGAACCCAGAGAGTTAGACTAGCGCAAACCTTGTCGTCCCCACTCAGAGTTACATCTGGGGGCCCCCAAGGGTAAATCCTTGGCCCCCTACTTTTCACCCTATTCCTTAGCTCCCTGCCCAAGGCCTGTTCTGGGAGTCTCCTACTATACGCAGATGATGCAGTTTTATTCAGCACCCACACCAACCCTGCTGCCCTCCAAGCGGCCCTCAAAAGTTCGTTTAATGAGGCCGAATCCTGGTTTGCTGACCATAGGCTTGTTCTAAACTATAAAAAAACAAAGTCCATGCTGTTTGCCCATGCTCAAAACAAGTTCAGTAGCCACATTCTGCTCATTCATAACTCCCAAAACAAGACCCTGGAACAAGCTTCTACCTTTAAATATTTAGGGGTTACCCTAGACTCTGGGCTAACCTACCATGAACACATCCACTGGCTTAGTACAGCTGTAAATGTGCACATTGGGCTGCTCCACCTCTACAAGCACCATCTCCCCCCTGAAACCCTAGAGCTAGCCATCTCCTCCTCCATCCTGTCACTCATTGATTATGGAATTATTTCCTATGGTGCTACCGACAACACCTTCCTCAACAAACTTAGGGTTTCCCTGAATAAAGCCTGTAGACTGGCCACAGGATGTGACCAGCTCACGCACACCTGTACACGTTATACCAGTACAAAACTGGCTTAACTTCAATGATCGCCTAAAGTACCAGACCTGTCTTCTTGCCAAGAAAATCATGGCTGGCCTCACACCCCTGGCTCTTGTGGCTCTGCCCCCATCTGCACCAGACACACACATCATGCTGAGAAAATGCCCTACCAGGTTCCTCGCTGTAAAACTTCCATGGGGCAAAGAACCTTCAGGTACCGTGCCCCCAGTTGACTGAATTCACTGCCCAAACCAGTCCTCCTGGCTCCTACCCTGGGACTGTTCAAATCCCTTCTCTGTAGCAACATCTTGCGTGACTCCATCTGTGACTGTACCTGACCTACCCACAACCTAAAACTGTGCCATGACAATGGACCCTCTTGGTCCTGCCTCTAGAGTGCCTGTCCGTGGCTTCAGTCTTACCCTAGCCTCAGACTAGCTGGCACTCACTGGACTGCGCTGCTTGCACAATCCAGTCATAAATACTTCTCTACAACTACTGTACTGTATGATTGCCCCTGTAGATACTGTATAATGTATTTTGCCTCTGTGCCGCATTGTCTGCGACTGTTGTAATTATCCTGTACCACTTCTACTTGTACTATACGCTGTATCAGTTGTAAGGTGTGATATTTCCCACACTGCTTTTTATAATTCTAATGTCTGACACTGTATGCTCTGTATTGTGTTCTCTGACATGGAGCCTTTATAAAGGAGTCTCTGACTCAAAGGTATTAATTCCGATTGTTTTCAATAAATAAATAAATATGTAAATATGTTCTCATGGTAGGGGCAGCCTAGAGGTTAGAGGAAAGAGGTGTGAACGAGCTTGGTACATCCAGCAGACCAGATCTGAGTTTGATTCTCACAACCTCCACTTGCATACTGTGTGACTCTGAGCAAGCTACTTAACCGCCCAGTGCTCCCAGGTCACCCCTGAAAACAGGCACTTGTGCCTAGTGGGCCTTACCCGGTTACCAAAGACTAAAAAAAAAAAAAAATAGTTGCCAGTGGTTTCAATCATTGTTATAGAAACAAAAGCACTGCAGGACTCTTATCAGGGCTTTTGTTTCAGTGTTGAGCCTCAACGTAAACCACCTGGGACTAGGTCTACACTGCAGGCATCACTTGCTTGCTTATGCATCCTGCAGGGAATGGGGGGGGAAGGGGAGTATGCAGTATATGATGTGCAAAATGTAAGGTGCAGTAATAATTAGTATAGTTAAAATAGATACAATGAAGTAAAAATAACTAACAGTGCACAGTCACAATTTACAGGCAGAATATTCATGGCTACAAACAATAAAGAATGCTTGCAGAGGATACAAAGGTTAGCTACGTGGGACTCTCAACAATCTCATGTATGCTGACGTTATTCATGAGGGTTCACTGATACAATGACATTCTGAAGTGCTGTGAATTATTTCATTCTACTTTGCAATCTACGTTCTTTTCTTCCACTGACATCCCCCTTGCTATTGGTCTTCCCTTACTCTTTTTTCCATATAAATGTTATCCTCCTGCATCCAGAGGGGTGGCTCATCAGCCCAGTCCCCACCCCCCATACTGGCTACCATGCCTGCCTGACCACCTACCTACAAGGTCTAGAGGTTTCCCCATGAGCTTCCATCTCATGGCAGGGATGAGGGTGGGGGGGCCATCCTGCCCCCCATCAACACATCTGAGGCAGACCAAATCTTGGTGGTGGAGTGGCAGTGCAGGAACAGGCATGGCCATGCTGGGCTTTATTAAGCCTCTCCAACACTTTTTCTCCCCAACCCCGATGAAGCACCATGCATATATGTGGAGGTGCCACCCAAAGTATCGGTGCAGTCCCATCTTGTATGTGCCACCCTAGCACTGCTCTATACCTAGTCCTTCACCTGGGGGCAGCCTAGACCAGGCTGATAGCCCTCCCTGGGAGAGGAGAGCAGTCCCTCGGACCCTCAATCCTCTCCCTCCCTCCATGGCTGACTCCCGGCAACTTGAGTTTGTTCCTGTACCCAGATTGCTGGCATGGGAAGAGGTAATGCATGAAACACCTTAGCCCTCTGCATCACTGGGCTTGCCTGAAGGTCTTTCCTTACTCTTGATTCTTTATACTCTGGCAACCTTTTCTCTTGTTTCTGTTTAAGCCCTACTTTGCTTACTTGTTAAAATTATTTTCATCTTGCTTTTTTAAATTCACAGTGCAGACCCATGCAGCGAACTTCTTGCTGTAGAAAGACTTTTGAAGAGTGCGACACTGTCCAATGCAGAGTGGTCTGCAAGGGGCAAGACAGTGCCACGCCAATCATCAACCAGGTTGACTGTGACACCGCTTTACCTTGATGGGCAGAAACTGTGTCTAGTTGAAAAGAAAAAGCTGAACCAATCATATGCGGCTTTTTCCTTTCATCTGTAGGACACCAGCCAGCAATCAACTGTTCGGTGTCCTGATCAGTCTGGCTAATGTCACCCCCCCCTCGCCACTCCACCAGTCCCTTCCCTCACTGGCCCGTACACTTAAACCATGGTGCAACTTACACTGTGCGTCACCCGCTGTTCTCACTGCTGCCTCCTTACTCCACTCTCTTCATGAAACAAGTGGCCCTTCAAAGTGCTTTGCAAGAAGTATAGTTCTGTACTTGCACAAAATGCACATCCACTAACTCCACAGTGCCCAGCCTAGAGCATGCAGTTGACAAGTACTGTAGATGTGGCTATGGAAATGGTTAAAACTGTCAACCCAAGTAGCTGCTATAAATCGCATCCTTTACTCTGCTGCTTTCCATCCCACCCAACTGAAAGGCAGTTTAGTTTCTCATACGTCTTGTTGCATTGCCTGTGTAGAGTGATTATACCTGTCCAGCTGAAACCATTTGTGGGAGGGAGGTGTTGCTCAGCTGTGCTTGGGCAAAGAAGGTGGCAGCAGGCAGTATGGGAATAATGGTGACAGTGCCCAACTCCTCATTGATCTGCTGCAATCCTCTCTCTCTCTCTCTCCATTTCTCGCTCTCTCACATAAGCTGCCATGAAATGCTCAGTGGAGCATAAGGGCTGCATGTTGTGATCACTGAGAGGTGTGGGGGATTTTAAGGGCGTTGTGGTACAACTTCCATTTCTGTGATGGACAACAGAAAGTGCATGGAAAACACTGAAGACTGCCAAATGTCCTTCACTGTTTACCATAGGAGGCTTAATTATGTTTGCTTGCGCACATGTGCAAGAAACATGTTGTGACAGCTTGCTGGAGTAGCAGGTCGTGAAGGTGCGGTGGTGTTGTGGCCAATGCCGTCACTGCTTTTTGGGGCTTGTCTCTGTGGCACAAATGAATGAGCAAGCTGTCTATGACAGCAGCTCAGAAGCGTGCCCACCCACTTGAAAGAAATTCGCCGCTGCAATGAGGGAGCGCCCCATCATTGCAGGGTGTGCCTTGCCTGGTGTAACATTTCAAGAAACATGGCAGCAGTTGTCGCCGTCTGCCTCTCAAAGTCGACATCGGGGACGCCCAATCCCCCTGTTGGCGTGCCCTCTTCCCAGTTCATTTGCAGACATGGGGAGCCCAATTCCCATCGGTTTCATGTCCCCCTTGTAGGAATTTGGCTGCCAAGTTGGGTGCCCAATCCCCCTCAGCATCATGTCCCCCCCAAACACAGACACGCTTTCTTTGCCAACGGGGAGCCCAATCCCTGTCGGCTTCAGTCATCCCTCCTCCAAAACACAGGTGGCACACTGGGAGCCCACCTGAGTGTGCCCAAAGCAAACCTGTAAAAACAAAACCTTCCCGCGATGTCTTTTTTTTTTTTTGTTACCTATAAAAGAGAAAATGATCCCTCGTGGTCACAACACCCCCTCCCCCAACCCGCACCCACCGTCTGTGCACACCTCCAGAGCACGGCGCAATAATCTTTGGTGGAGCGGGAACATGTCTGCACTCTTCAAACGCAAGGCAAGGCACATTTTCCACATTTTATTTAAAAAGACACCCATCCCAGAGGCTCTGGGCACCACACATATTAAAATTCCATACAAATACAAAATCACTAAAAGTAAATAAATAGTGGACTATTAAATATAAATATACAGCATTAGAGGAATTAAAATATTACCCTCAACAGCAGCTAGTAAACTCAGGGGTAGCCAGAAATTAATTTAGACATAAAACTCTGAAATCAGGTCAGGGGGAGTCAAACACAGTCCGGGAAGGATTGATTCTACAAGAAAGCCATGAGGTGGGCCTTGAATACCTCAACGGAAGGGGCCTCCCTAACAGCTGGAGAAAGCAAATTCCACAGGATGGGGGCGGCGACACTAAATGCTCTGTCGCCAGATTTTTTTAACCTCATCCTGGGAATCGCAAGGAGGCCCCTAAAGAAGAAGCAGAGGGAGCGGACCGAGGCAGTAGGTGTGAGAAGGTCCTTCAGGTAACCAGGGCCCAGGCCACGTAGGGCCTTAAAGGAGAGCAAACCCACCTTAAAGAGGACCCGCCACCTAACTGGCAGCCAGTGCAGTTGACACAGCACCGGGGTAATATGACAGTACTTAGACTGTCCTGTCAACAGCCTAGCTGCCGTGTTCTGCACCAGCTGCAGTTGGCGCAGGGTACCCCCAGAGACCTTGAGATAGAGCACATTACAGTAGTCAAGCCCGGATATCACGAAGGCATGTACCAAGGTGGGGAGGTCCAGTGGTGGAACTAGGGGCTTTATCATGGTGATATTCCTCAGATGATAAAAACTGGTATGGATGACAGATGCCACCTGAAACTTAAGTGACAATCCACTGTCAAGAATAACAGCCAGATCACACACCCTAGAGGAGGCCTTCAATGGTACAGAGCCAAGAAAAAGCCCTGTCTCTGCACCAGAGACCAACCTATCATGCCCTCTGTTCGACTCCACCGCCAGTACCTCCATGTTATCGGGATTCAGTCGCAACCACCTGGAAGCCATCCAGTCATTGATCTCAGTGAGGCAGCTGTTATGCACTTCCACTGCACAAGATGTTCCAGGGGCAAAGGAAAACTATAGCTGGGTATCATCAGCATAGCAATGAAAACCCAGACTGTACTTCCTAATGAGCTCTCCCAGGGGCAGCATACATACGGCGAACAACATCGGCGTCAAGACCGAACCCTGCACACGACAGGAGGGCAGGGGAGGAGGAGAAATTCCCCATCACTACCCTCTGCCTCCTGTTAGATAGAAAAGACTCAAAACCAGCAGATGACAGTGCTGGAAAATCCACAGAAATCCCTTAGGCGGTCAAGTAACACTCGATGGTCCACTGTGTCGAATGCTAAGGAGAGATCGAGGAGAACAAGAATTGACCCCTTCCCTTGATCTCTAGCCCTAAGGAGGTCATTATGCACCCAAACTAGCACAGTTTCAGTGCTACGCCTCACACAAAACCCAGAATGAAGCGGCCTGTATAGATCATGGACCACAAGATGCTCCTCAAGCTGAAGCGCCACCACCTTTTCCACAATCTTACCCATAAAAGGAAGATTGGAGATGGGATGGTAATTTGCCTTGACGTCAGGGGCAAATTATGATTTTTTTTTTGAGAAGGGGTTTCACCAATGCTTCCTTCAAGACATCAGGAAAGATCCCCTCTGACAGGGAACACTGGACAATCAAGGCAAACACCGGGCCAACTGAGTCAATACAACCCATTAAAAAACGAGTTGGCACCGAGTCCAGTTCACAAAAGGTGTGCTAAAGCTTGGAAACAATCTCAATGACCTCAGCCACCTCCACCAGTCTAAACTCACCCCAACCAGGTGGAGTGCTCTCCGGATGCCCATGGTGACCACTGTCGGCCAAACTCTGGCCCACTGGCGGAACCCCCTGCCTGATGGCAGACACCCTGTCCGAGAAGAGCCGAACAAACTCCTCATGCAATATGTTTGAAAAGGCTACCTTCGGCTGTAGACAGGAAGGATGGAGAAGCCCGTACACAGTCCGAAAGAGCACAGTTGGTCAGTTCCTACCAGCAGCAATCTCCCTGAACAGGAACTATGCCTTCTTATGGTTGACTGCCCCCTGGTATGCACCGTAGTGCACATGTAGGGCCAGTTTCCTCCAGGCCAGGCTTCCACCAGTAGTGCTGCAATCTCCGACCCAAAGTCTTCATCACCTTGAGCTCCCTAGCACATCAAGGGGACCTCAAGTGAGAAGACCTGGGTCATACACAGACTGGTGCAAGGGAGTCGAGCGCACCGGACAACACTTTATTATAGGCATCAACTGCCATGCACATGCCCCCAACGCATGCACTGTAAACACTAGATAGATCAGCCACTGCCAGAAAATCCTCAGGGGTCAACCCCCTTAAAGGGCGGTAGCTGACCATCTCAACAGGGGGAGGGCTCTCAAGGGGGGCCCCGAACTAGAACTTCACCATGCAACCGCAAACTGAAGAAATGCCAGTAAGCTGTATAACAGCATCAGTGTGGGGAGGGGGGTTCAACTTAGGTGGATATCTCAGCCATTTGTGCGACTTTTGGCTCCAAATTTTCAACATGGGGTTCTTGGGACTCCACCTTATGAACTCAGTAACTGTCATTTCATTATTTGGCCCCGAAAGGTGATTTCTGCGGTCACTGTGAAGAATCACCTTCCGGGACTGATTAACAAAATGACAGTGTCACTGTTCATGAGCTAGACTCCCAAAAAGCCTTCGCTGCAAATTTGGTGGAAAAATTCAAAAAAATGGCTGTGTTATGAGTGTGAGTTGTGCAGTTCACATGCACGCTCGTAACTTCGAGAATTTTTAATATTTTCACTCCAGATTTTCAACATTACCATTTTTCCACACCTCCTTATGAACAGTACAGCTGTCATTTTTCACATCCTGCCTGAAATGTGTTTGTGCACATCTGGCACACAATGGCATGGTCGCCGTGTGAAATCAACATTTGGGACAAATTAAGAAAATCACAGTGACAGTGTTCATAAGGAGAGGTCCCAAAAAGCCCATGTTGCAAATTTGGTGAAAAATCCCAACAAATGACTCGTGTATTTGTGTGCGCTAGAGTTTCATGCACGCCAGAATTTCCCATTTTTTATATTTTTACTTCAGATTTTCAACATTGTCATTTTGCACACCACCTTATGAACAGTACAGCTGTCATTTTTCACATCCTGCTCGAAACATGTTCGAACACCCCAAGGCACACCTCAACACTTTGTCTGGAGGGTAGGGTGAGGTGAAATGGCATGAGCGTTATGGGCGACGACCCAAAGGCATGCCCCAATGCCTGTCCATCTCTGCGGGGTGGGGGTGGCGTCAGTTCAATACTTCACTGCCATTCCTATTTGGCATCTAACTCCTGCACTTCCAATGCTAATGCCAGCAAGCAAACATTTGGCATTAACAAATGCTTAAGTATAGATTGTGTCTCATGGGCTGATAGTGCTGAATTGTGATGTTGACTTGTTTTGTCCTGTTAGGCCATCCATTGAGGTGCATTTCTTTAAATAATTGTAAATCACTGTCTCACACTGTGGCCTCTTTTAGCCGCTCATACATGCCGTCAGGAAGCGTCTTTGTTGCTTGGATTGAGTATATAACTTTTTCACTACTTAGGTCAATGTCTCCCTCTGTTGGTTTTCTGGTACTGCCCTGAACAAGGTGTCTGCAATCAGTACCTCTTTTCTTGGAGTATATATTACCTGTATGTTGTAGTTCTGTATCTGTAACAGCATCCGCTGCAGTCTTGCTGGAGACTTTCCTATTGGTTTGTTCAGTATAGATTGTAGTGGCTAGTTATCTGACTGGACTTTCACTGACCGTCCGTAAACATATTGATGACATTTCTGTAAAGAGAACACAATTGCCAGCAACTATTTTTCTATCTGTGTGTAGTTTCTTTCAGCACTAGACAATGACCTAGACGCAAAAACTTTCAGCCTGTTCACTTGTAGTAGACATAGAACATAGAAAAATAGACTTTGTCAGCAGATAAGGACCACTTGGCCCATCCAGTCTACCCATTTCCCTACCTACTGGATAAGCTGCAGATCCTTGTTAACCAACAGCCTACTTCCTCCTACCCCCCACAAGAATTGCTTTGTCTATCCCATGCATTCTTGAATTCCCCCCACTGTTTTTTACCCCACAACCTCCTCAGGAAGGCTGTTCCATGCATCCACTGCCCTCTCTGTAAAAAAATACCTCCTTATATTGCCCCTGAGCCATCACCCCTCTGTCTTCAAATTGTGCCCCCTTGTTCTTACACATCTCTTTTTCTGAAAGATGCTACCCTCTGGGACTTTATTGATTCCCTTGAGGTACTTAAATGTTTCTATCATGTTCCCCCTCTCCCTCCTCTCCTCAAGGGTATACATATTAAGCTCCCTTAGTCTCTCTTCATATGGCTTCTGGTGCAGACCCTGCACCATTTTATTTGCCCTCCTTTGGACGGCCTCCATCCTGTCTATGCCCTTGCGAAGATGGGGTCTCCAGAACTGCACACAGTATTACAGATGGTGTCTCACCAACTGTCTGCAAAAAGGGAAAACAACTTCCCGTTTTCTACTGGCGATGCCTCTCCCTATGGATCCCAATATACCCCCAGCCCTCCTTATTGCCTTCTCAAATTGGTTGCCTACATTTAAGTCATCTGATATGATTACCCTGACGTCTCTTTTCATTTTAATTGTTGTTAGTACTCCCCCGCATTGTGTACTCTTCCCCTGGGTTTTTGTTTCCCAGGTGCATTACTTTGCACTTCTTTGCATTGAATCTAAGCTGCCATACTTTTGACCATTCTTCCAACATTGCCAAGTCCCTTCTCATCCTTTCTACCCCCTCTGTGTATCAACCCTGTTGCAGATCTTTGTGTCATCTGCAAAGAGGCATACCTTCCCTTCCAGTCCCACTGCAATGTCACCTATAAAGACATTAAAGAGAACTGGTCCCAGTTCTGAACCCTGCGGTACCACACTAGTAACACCCCTTTCTTTGGAGTGGACTCCATTTACTATTACCCACTGTGTCCTGTTGTCCAGCTAGTGTTTTTCCCAGGCTACAACCCTGGGACCCACTTCAAGGCTAACTAGCTTGTTAAGTAATCTTTTGTGTGGGACTGTGTCAAACGCCTTGCTAAAGTCTAGGTAGGTCATGTCCACAGCCCCTCCCTGGTCTACTACTTTGGTCACCCAGTCAAAGAAACCAATTAGATTCATCTGACATGACCTTCCCACTGTGAATACATGCTGCCTTGGGTCCTGTGCCCCATTAGCTTCTAGGAACTCAACAGTTCTTTCCTTCAGAAGTGATTCCATCATTTTCCCTACCACTGAGGTCAAACTAACAGGTCTGTAGTTTCCTGCCTCTATCTTGCTCCCACTTTTGTGAAGGGGAATCACACCCACCCTCCTCCAGTCCTCAGGTACCACCCCATGCTCCCATGATTTGTTAAAAAGGGTAGTCAGTGGTGTCACTAGTTCTCCACTTAGTTCTTGTAGAATTTTGGGGTGAATCCCATCAAGTCCCACTGCTTTGTCCACCTTCAGTTAAAGGAGTTCTTTCAGGATTTCTTCTGTGAATGGACTGGTATCGACCCCCGATCCAGAGTGCTTCTATTCTTTGGTTTAGGTACCTCCTCCTCCTCCTCTTCTTTTGTGAATACTGAGCTGAAGTATTCGTTCAATAATCCTGCTTTTTCACTGTCACCCTCTGCCCACCCTCCCTTCCCTTTATTAAGCATCACTATACACCCCTGGTCTTTTTCGCTCCCTCATGTACCTGTAAAAGGTTTTAGCCCCCTTCTTAACTGAGTTGGCTATCTTTTCCTCCGTTTGGGCCTTTGCTATTCTGACTGCCTTCTCCACTTCTTTCTGCTTTAGCTGGTATAATTCTCTGTCCTGTTCCTTCTGTGTTTGCTTATACTTCCTGAATGCTACCTCTTTCTCTTTAACCTTCCCCGCCACCTCTTTTGAGAACCATAGTGTTTTCTTCCTTTGTTTTGTTTTGTTGATTTGCTTCACACAAAGGCTTGTTGTCTCTGTGACAGCTGTTTTGATTATTCCCCATTGTTTTTCCACCCCTCCTTCTTGCCCATTTGCTAGTGTTTTTCTGAGGCACTCTCCCGTTTTCCCAAAGTCAGCACCCCTAAAGTCTAATACTCTTGGTTTTGTATGGCTTGACTCTATGGCTGTGTTTATCATAAACCACACTGTTTGCTGGTCACTTGTTCCCAGATGACTACCCACTTCCAAATCTGAGATCCCTTCTCCATCCCTGACACTAGAACTAGGAACCCTAGTTTAGAAATTGGAGGGGACCTGTCCCATGCCTTGGGAATGTGTAAGGATTTTGCTGCTGCTTAGAAAAATGACCCTGATTTACAGAAGCTGAGGGCTTGAGCAGACTCTGATGGAGCACAGGGATGCGACGGGAAACAAAGTTTATTGGGACATTGGACTGATATATACACATGATGTAAAGACAGAGGGAGGGGTGATGGGCAGGCAGCTTGTCATTCCCCAGGGGTACCGAGAGCAGTTGCTCAAGATTGCTCATGATAGTCCCATATCTGGTCATCTGGGAATCGCACGCACTATGCAACGATTGGCCCAGAATTTCTATTGGCACAACTTCACCCAGCAGGTGAAGGAGTATTGCAGGTCCTGTCACCGGTGCCAAGAAATAGGGAAGGTGAGTAAGAAAACCCAAGCCACCCTAATTCCCTTGCCCATAGTGTAGGAGCCATTCCAGAGGGTAGGAATGGATATTGTGGGGCCTTTAAATACCCCCAGCTCCTCCAGGAAGAGGTTCATCCTGACTGTGGTGGATTATGCCACCTGGTACCCAGAGGCAGTCGCCCTATCCTTCCTGAGGACAGACAAAGTGGCAGATGTCTTGATAGGGATTTTTTCCCATGTTGGGTTATCACCGATTGAGGAGGTTCCTTCAAGTTGGACCTGATGAAATGTTTGTGGGAGAAGTGTGGGGTGGTACAGAGATGCATGACACCTTCTCACCCACAAGCCAATGGGCTTGTGGAAAGATTAAATGGTACCCTTAAATCAATGCTCCAAGTGTTTGCTAAACAGCATGGCAGGGACTGGGAGAAATACCTTCCCCACCTGTTGTTCACATACAGGGAGGTGCCCAAAGAGTGGACAGGGTTTTCCCCTTCAAGTTCTTATATGGACGCAGGGTACATGGCCCCATAGACTTGATCTGGGAGGACTGGGAAGGCAAGCATGCCACCCAGGGAACTCCCATAGTGGATTATGTCCTTAAGTTTAGGGAAAAGCTGAAGAATCTTATGGGGCCAGCCCAGAGCAACCTGGCAGCTGCCCAACAAAAACAAAAGGTGTGGTATGACCACAGAGCCAGAGCTCATGCATACACTGTGGGTCAGGAGGGAATGGTCTTAATCCCAGTCCGGAAAGACAAGCTGCAGGCCGAGTGGGCAGGACCGTACAAGGTAGTCAGACAGGTGAATGACGTAAACTACATTATAGAACTGCCTGACAGGAGACATACCCAAAGAATGTACCATGTCAACATGATGAAGCCATATGCTAATAGGGTTGACATGGTCTTTGCAGTGTGTAGTCCTTGGGAGGGGACGGAAGAAGGAGACCCCCTTCTGGACTTGCCGGAAGAAAGCAAGTGGGAGTCCTCTGTGGAGGCAATTAAAATGTCGGCCCAGCTGACCCCGGACCAGATCCAGGAAGTAAGGGAGGTTTTAGCAGACTTTGCCCCATTGTTTAGCGCCAAGCCTGGACTAATCCCCTTAGTGACACATGATGTGGAGACAGGGACGAAAGCGCCCATATGGTGGATGGCATATCGGATGTCAGAGCCTGTCCAAAATGACATTAGGAGGGAGGTGGAGGAAATGCTGGATTTAGGGGTAGTCCAGAAATCCCACAGCCCCTGGGCCTCACCCATAGTCCTTGTTCCCAAGCCAGATGGCTCTACTTGTTTTTGTGTGGACTACAGTGGACTCAATGCAGTCACAAAGTCAGATGCCCACCCAATGCCACAGACAGATGAACTCCTGGACAAGTTGAGAGGGGCGACATACCTTACCACTACTGACCTGACAAAGGGGGTACTAACAGGTAGAGTTAACTGCAAGAGCTAGGAAAAGGTAAACCTTCATCACTCCAATAGGGTTATTTGAGTTTAAGGTAATGCCTTTTGGAATGAAGAATGCCCCTGCCACCTTCCAGAGGTTTGGTGAACCAGGTGTTAAATGGTGTTGAGGAGTATGCCGTGGTGTACCTGGATGACACTGCCATCTTTCGTGCCAGCTGGGAGGAACAC
Source organism: Neoceratodus forsteri (assembly GCA_016271365.2). NCBI lineage: Eukaryota > Metazoa > Chordata > Ceratodontiformes > Ceratodontidae > Neoceratodus > Neoceratodus forsteri. The sequence goes on along the minus strand of CM057449.1, from coordinate 137,937,418 downwards.
TTATCCCAACATAAGGGAGGTGCTGGGCAGGATACGGAGGACTGGGCTCACTGTAAAAGCTGAGAAGTGCTAGGTGGCCATGGCAGAACTGGCATACCTCAGACATGTTGTAGGCTGGGGACAGCTCCATCCTAACCGAGCAAAAACTGAGAAAATCAAGGCATGACTCAGACCTGAAACACAGAAGCAGGTTCAGAGTTTGCTAGGGATAGCAGGGTACTATAGGAAATTTGTTCCAAACTACAGTGGCCTGGCCGCTCCCCTAACTGGTCTGTTAATGAAAAGGATGCCTAAGAAAGTTACCTGAGAACCAGCCTGTGAACAAGCCTTTACACGACTAAAGGAGGCACTGTGCAGTGCTCCTGTATTGGCTAGTCCAGACTCTAGTAAACCCCTTGTAGTCCAGACTGACGCCTCAGATGTGGGTATTGAGGCAGTGCTTAGTCAAACATCCAACCAAGGGAAAGATCACCCAATAGCATACTTCAATAAGAAATTATTTTCCAGGGTGTAGGCTTACTCTACAGTGGAAAAAGAATGTCCTGCCATGGTGTGGGCACTAAAGAAGTTGAAGCCATACCTATACAGGCAACATTTTGAGGTACAAACTAATAACAACCCTCTGGTTTGGCTGGCACAAATGGGAAAAAGAAATTGTAGGCTGTTAAGATGGAGCCTTGCCTTGCAGGGTTATGACATGACTGTCTCACACAGGGAAGGGGCAGCAAATGAAAATGCAGATGGGCTTTTGCGTCAGTTTGAGCAATGAACTTGACTTTGGGGAACTCATCACATGCAGGAAAGATCCCCCAAATTCAGTCTAGGAGGGGAGGAGTGTGACACTCTGCAGCCTACTTGTCATTATATTATATTTAAATTTGTGATATAAATAAATGTGTATGTGAATGTCTGCTTGGAGAAAAGGCAGTCATCAGCTTATGAAGAGGCTTGACCTCTTGACCCCAGAGGCCCCAGTGTGCTAAAATAGCTGGCTGTCGTAAAACTGACTTAGTGAAAACTCTAATTAAAAACTTCCTTCCAAGGGCCACGTTATAACACCGTGAAAAATATTTCTACTTTGAAGTCAGGGAGCCATAGAAGGTTGCATCTTTTACGATATCCTAGGAAGCAACAAATTCTATCAGCTATCTGTTATAGCTCTTCTCACCTAGAAGGGAACTGTTGGCAGGATGTGTGTTTTAAAAGCATCAAAAGAAATGTTCTGATCAAAGAGACTGTCATATTTTGATATTGCTAACTTTGCAGATTTTCGGCCAACAGTAAAATGACACCCTTGGATATACTTGGTCAGGTTACAAAATTAATGACAGGACAAGCAGTGACTTCATGTGCTGTGACATCACAAAAGGATGGAAAGATTGTCTTTCAAGATTGCCAAGCACCTGAGGGGGAAGACAGACTTTATCTCGGGACTCCTAAGAGAACACACACACTGTGCTCTGAAAGAAATGCACTTCTGTACAATTAGGTAATACCAACTAGAAAACTAGATTAAGACTAGAAATTCAGTTACAGGAGTATTTGTTTCTGAAATTCCCTTTCATTTTGACTGTACATATTTATGTTATATGTTCTGTGTTTTGTATTTTATGTATTTTTAATTTTTAGTAAACACTGTTTTCCTTGAAATTCTGCCTGTGCCTTCTCAGTTTCTTTTGTAAGTGAATGCTGAAAAAGTGTTAATGATTCTGACAACTGTTAAGGGCTTAAAAAAAGGTGTTACTTATCTTGCTAAGGTGAGAATATACCTAGGTCTCAAACTGAGTCAAGGGTAGACTTGTGAACTTGGCTGGGTGCCCATTGGGTGATGTATTGTACTGCATCCCCCGAAGAGGGTACATATTTGAGCTTGTTAACTGGGTGTGCTAGCAGAAAGGTTCACATTTGACCCCAGGACTTGAGGCTAGTAGGTGATTCGGACCCAAAATGGACAGGAGGGTTACCCTGTTTGTGTCCTGTTCACATATTGCATTTCAAGGTTTGGCACTGTGGGAGCAGAGGGCCTGACCTACGGAGTGCATTTGTGACAACCTGCTTGTTGATATGGTACTTTGGTACCACCAGCGTTTCTCTGATGTCCTGTACTGCCTGTTCTCTGAATGTTTTTCCTCAATGTCATATTGCTTCATGCTGCCTACTGGTTTCTGTATCATAATTCCTTTGTGGGAAAAGCATGCTTATGCTTGAATGTGGATTTGCATTGATGTCTGTTATCACCTTGCTTTGTAAATGTATTTGCATAAGTGTCTGTTATCACCTTGCTTTGTAACGTATTATGTATTGTGTTATGTATGGACCTGAACTACTACCTTGGTGGCCCGGATCGTGCCTGAAAACGGTTCCCTGGATCAATGCACTTACCTGGTTACCAAAGACATATATAAAATAAATAAATAAATGGTGGGAAAAGGAATTGGGAAACATAGAATTTATTGGCAGATAAGGACCGCTTGGCCCATCCAGTCTGCCCATTTCTCCTTACCTACACTATTACCGTAGACTGTGTCTAATCTACTGCTCTTTCTCCCTGACCTCCTTCCTTTCTACTATGATTCCCTTGTGCTTATCCCATGCATTCTTGAATGCCACCGCTGTTTCCACCCCCCACCACCTTCACTAGAAGGCTGTTCCAGAAATCCACCACTCTTTCTATAGAAGTACTTCCTTACATCTCTCCTGAATTTACCTCCCTTTAGCTTCATAGCATGTCCTCTTATTCTTGAGCACCCTTTCTTCTGAAAAATACTCCCCTCCTGTGCCTTATTTATGCCCATGAGGTATTTGAAGGTCTCTGTCATATCCTCTCTCTCCCTCCTCTATTCCAGGGTGTACATTTTATTTATTTTATTTTATTTAAAATTTGGTGACCAGGAAAGACACACACTGAGCCGAAGCTCATTTCCAGGTGCGACCCGGGTACAGAGGTGTACACAGAAGCTATCCAGAGGAAATACATACAACCAAATTCATTTGTTACAGACAGGATTGTACAAAGAGATCTGTGTTACAGGCAGTAGGTACAACACACAGTGCTTAATATAGAAACATTTGTCTTACAATATGGTATAAACAGAAGCAGGAGTAGTACAGTCAGGATGTAGGAATTTGTAATAGCTTGAGAAATCGTAGGCTAATATGTGACTAACTGAGGCTTCATGGTACGGGAGTTAGTCCCGTGTGGGGGTGAGTCCCAAGGTGCATCTTTGGCAAGGCGGGGTTGGGAGGAGTCTGAGTAGGTGCCTAATTGCTGGGATGGAGGTGGTCTGGCGAAAGATGGGTGAGAGGTTGTTCCATAGGAAGGGAAGGCAGTATAAAAAGGCGGCTTGACCAGAAGCATTGTGAGGGTGAGGAAGGTTGAAAGTGCTGGCATCCCTGTGGTGGAGGGAGTAGCCTAGGGAGTTAGCTGGTGCAAGGCGGGAGGTGATGTAGGGGGGCAGGGAACCCAACCAGTATTTGGCTATGAGGGAGGCGCTGTGGATGGTTCTCCTGTGGGAGAGCGAGGCCAAAGAGAGAAAGTGGAGTAGAGAGGGCAATGATGAGTAAGTGGGGGAGAGGCTGTGGCAAAATGACAGAATGCGTTTAGTAGGATGTCAAGTTTAGAGAGGGATGAGGTTGGTTATGTGCAATATATGATGTCAGCGTAGTCTATTACTGGTAAGATTGTTTTATGTATGATTTTGCTGCGGACGGGAAGGGGAAGACTGTCTTTGTGGCGATAGAGGATGGCAAGTTTGGGCTGGAGTTTGGAACAGACAGCCTCTATGTGGGTAGAGAAATTTAGGTGGCTGTTGAACCAGACTCCTAGGTATTTGAAAGTGTGGACCAGGTCAAGGGGAGAGCCATCCAGGGTGGAGATTACTGGGGGGGCCGGAAGGGAGGTAAGCTTTTTTCTAGATCCGAAGACCATGGTGACTGTTTTTTTGTCATTTAGTTTAAGCTGATTTTTCAGGAACCAGACTTGGACTCTATTGAAGTCGTTTTGGAGCTCCGGGAGGACACTGTCATGGGAGGGTCCCGAGGCAAAAATGATTGCATCATCAGCGTACAGATGCACATTTGCTGAGAGGCAGTTGGAGGGGAGGTCGTTTATAAATAAGGAGAAAAGGATGGGGCCTAGGATTGAGCCTTGTGGGACGCCAGAGAGGATGGGAAGGGGAAGGGAGAGGGTATCCCCTATTTGAATGGATTGCTGTCTATTCTGGAGGTATGAGTAGAACCAGTTTATGGTGGGTTGGGCGAGGCCGAAGTGGCTGAGTTTGTGGAGCAACAGGGGGTGGGAGACTGAGTCAAAAGCTTTTGCCAAATCGATAAATATGGCGGAGGTGGTCAGACTGCTGTCCATGGCCGAGAGGACAAAGTCTGTTACACACAGCAAGGCGGTGATGGTGGAGTAGTGTTTTCTAAAACCTGACTGATAGGGAGAGAGGGAGCTATTTGAAGAGAGAAAATCAGTCAGTTTGGACAGCATGAGGGATTCTTGTATTTTAGCGAGAGAGGGAAGGAGCGAGATGGGCCTGTAGTTTCCCGGCGAGGAAGGGTCGCCGCCTTTATGCAGAGGGAGGATCTTGGCTGTTTTCCAAGCCAAAGGAACTGTGGCGGTGGCGAGGGAGAGGTTTAGTATGTGTGTAAGGGGTGCTGTTATGGCAGAAGCCGAGATATGGAGAAGTCTAGGGTGCAAGCCATCGGGGCTGGTTTTGACCTGGTTAAGAGAGGTGATTGCATTGAAGACTTCCTGGGGTGTGAATGGAGGAAAGAGGAAACCAGGGGAAGAAGGGGGAGGTTCGGAAGGGTCAGGTGGAAGAGGGAAGGAGGCAGGTAGGGCGCATGAGACAAAAAGCAAATTGAAAATAGCAGCTACAGAAACAGGATCAGAAACTTGTCTGCCATCAATGTTGAGGACAGGGCAGGACTGTTTGGAAGGGGGTTTGATCATGGAGTTGATTACCTTCCAGAAGGATGAAGGGGAGTTTTGGTTCTGGGCGAGTTGTGCTTTGAAGCATGAGGATTTTCATTGCCGAATAGCTTTAGTGCATTTATTTCTGAGGTGCCTGTAGGATTGGAGGTCACGAGGGGTATAGCTGGCTTTGCATAGCCGCCATGCCTTGTCCCTGACTCGAAACAGAGCAATGAGGTCAGGTGTGATCCAGGGGTGGTGATGCCTTTTCGCTCTAACTTTCCTGAGGGAAGCGTGGAGGTCCCAGGTACGTTGGAAGATGTTGCAGAAGTGGGACAGGGCAGTGTCGACGTCTGGCATGGAAAAGACTGGATACCAGTCTGCATTTGCTAGGTCCTGCTGCAGAGCAGATTCATTGAGGAGCTGAAGAGGGCGAGACCAGATAAATTTGGGGTGAGAGTTGGGGGAGCGAATTTTGCGGATGCAGTAAGTGACGTAGTGGTCACTGAGGGCATCAGAGAAGATGCCAGCTGATGCGATCCTGTGGGGATGGATGGATAAGATCCAGTCCAGAAGGGTGTGATTTAAGGACCGATGGTTTAGACAGGTAGGTTCCTGGATTAGCTGGGAGAGATTTAGGGCTTCAATCCTTAGGGCAGTGGGTTTCGCGGAGGAGGAGAGCCAGTCGAGGTTGAAATCGCCTAATAATATGAGTTCCCCATTTGTAGTTCTTGTGGAAATTTCTGAGATGGCTTTAACCAGGGTGTCGGGTGAGGTCTTTGGTGGGGCATACAGACCCACAATATAGAGGGGGCTGGTTGAGGGAAAGGTAAGGTGAGCAACAATTGTTTTGTGGGAGGAGGGGCAGGACTCCTTGTATATAATGGAGCATTGGATGGAGTCCCTGATGTACAGAGCTACCCCCTCCGCCTCGCTTACCCCGGTCCTGGCGGAAAAGGCTGTAGTTTGGGATGGCCAAAGAAGGGTGGGGGATTTTGGGAGAAAGCCAGGTTTCCGTGATGCAGAGTATGTCTGGGTTGTACTGGGTGGCCCAGACGGAGAGGGCATCTAGTTTGGGGAGGAGGCTCCTGATGCTGAGGTGGAACATATGGAGGCCCTTGGGGAGAGTGTCTGAGGGCAGGCTGGATGAGGGTGGTAGTGCGGATATTCAGGTCCTTTCGTCTCTCCGCATAGGGCTTTTGATGCAGACCCTGCACCATTTTAGCTGCCCTCCTCTAGACCACCTCCTTTCTATGTTCTTTTGGAGATGTGGTCTCCAGAACTGGACACAATACTCTAGGTGGTGTACCGACTGGAGAGCAACACCGACACCTCGAAGACCAGCACAGCGACAGATTTCACCAGAAATCGTTGGGTCACTGTACTGGTCCCTGCAGACACTGGCGTTGCATCTCCTGGTATTGTGCCCCCACCCCAAGACAACTGTGATTTGGAGTTGAATATATAGAGACCGGGGGTGTGTGGGAGCACAGCCCCCCCCCACATGGGGGGTTCAGGGGGCGTACCCTCCCCCCCATGGAAACATAAGTGATATTGCAGAAGTGCTGGAAGGGAAGGAGTGCCTTTTTGCAGATGACACCAAGATTTGCAATAAGGTGAACACTGTGGAGGGGGTGGAAAGAATGAACAGAGACCAGAAAAAGGTTGAGAAACGATCAAAGGTATGGCAGTTGAGTTTCAATGCAAAAAAGTGCACAATCTTGCGCCTAGGGCACAGAAACTCAGAGGCAGAGTATAGAATGGGAGGTGGTATTGACAGCAATTAAAAAGGAAAGGGACCTACGGATAACCTTATTGGATGACCTTAAAGTGGCAAGGCAATGCAACAAAGCAGTAGGGAAAGCCAGTGGGATATGGAGTGTTAGGGAGGGGTTATCACCAGCAGAAGGAGGGAGATGGTGTTGCCATTGTATCAGTCATTGGTGAGACCACACCTGGAGTACTGTGTCCAATTCTGGAGACTGCACCTCAGAAAGGACATAGGCAGAGTAGAGGCTATTCAAAAAAGGGCAACAAAAATGGTGCAAGGGTTGCACCAAATGTCCTATTTGGAGAGCCGGAGGGATCTAAACATGTACACCCTGGAAGAGAGGTGGGGACATAATAGAGACCTTTAAATACCTCACAGGGGTGAATAAGGTACAGGAAAGAAGTTTTTTTTTCCAAAATGAAGGTGTACAAAAACTAAGGGGCATACAATGAAGTTGGAGAGGGGAAGTATAGGAGGCATGTGAGGAAGTATTTTTTCACTGAGAGGATGGTGGATGCCTGAAAAATCTTCCAGCAGGGGTGGTGGGGGTGAAAACAGTGGTGGGCTTCAAGCATGCATGTAATAGGTATAAAGGAAAACTGGTATCAATGTGTGTATGTGTGTGTGTGTGTGTGTGTGTGTTGGGGGAAGGTGGCCAGAGACCAGGTAGGGTCTGCTGTGGCTGAAAAGGTAGGAAAAAGAGAGCAGACTAGGTGGGCCAGTCTTTATCTGCTGACAAATTCTATGTTTCTATTCCATTACATTCTGTTTTCTAACCAGCAATCATCCTTTTTCAGGAATTTACAGCTTTTAGATCTAAGATCTCAAGTTGGCTCTCATGTTGGAATTTGTAGAGGTTGCCTCGAATCGAATCAAACAAATCAAGTTCTAAGCATATTTATAGAAGCATTTTAGTATACATTGTGAAAATATGCAAGGAGAGAATGTCTGTTTTTCATTGTCCTCATGGTAGTTAATTTGATTAGTACCTATCACTTGTTTCTAGTATATATTAGAGGTAACCACCAGGGATCAGACACCCTGACAAAGTGCACATTTGGCAAGAAACATCGGGTGTTTCCCTGGCTGGTTGGCGCATCTGTGCTGCACTTGTTTTCGCACTATTAAACTTTTATTTTTCATACAAAACCAGCATGTCCATTTTGTTTTTGCTACTGATCACTGCTTTTCCTGCCAAGAATACTGCACTGCTTGGTGCGATTGTGGATAGTTGTAACATAGTTCCTGGGGAGTAAAAGTCCTATGTGTTAGCAGCCAAGGACCTTTTATTGCTACCCAAGGTGAAGGCTTTGTGTCACTTTTAGACCCAAGTGCCCAGTGTAGCATAACCTCAGCAACCCAGGTGAGTTGGGAGGGCAGGACCCTGAGGTCCCGAGGCAGAAGCTACATTTATAGTTTACAAAAAAATACATTATGATGCTCACTGGCTACAGGACTTGGTGCTGAAACAACCATACTGCAGGTTTTTCTTCTTTAAATAATTTCTTCTAGCCAAACCTAAAGCACCTGTACTGTCTATCATATGGTCTATACAGTGCTTTTTTCACAAGGCAGAGACTGATCTAGACCTGTCATAAAGGGGATTATGCAAGCAATAACATTCCCGACAGGGTGGGCAGTATTGGGCAATACCGGACCGCCAAGGGGCAGCGGAGGGCCTTATAGCCCCTGGAAGGTCCGGTATTGCCCATACCGCCCACCCAGGAGGGTATTATTATGCTTAGAAAATGGGCTATCTGTAAAGTGATTTTGTAGCAATTAAGAATTTAAAAAAATAATAAAACAAAAAGACTAAAATTAACTTACAGTTGTTTTTTTTAGTAAAGTAGTCCCTTTACTGGTATCCTTATCAATACTTACCAGTAGAGGGCACTACAGCATTTTAGAGAGAGCCAAGCAGATCGTGGAGTGGGAGCTGCTCGTCAAGCAGCAGAGCGAGTTGTCCCTCTTTGATACATGAACCTGCCCCCCCCCACCATGTCTTTATTCTGTTTTTTCCTTAATTTGTGGATCTTGGCTCTGGAGATAATTACAAGAGATCTGAAGAGAAAACTGAGCCGATAGTAGAGTGGGAGCCGCTCGTTAAGCAGCAGAGCGGGTGGGCAGCTTCTGGAGAATCAGCGCGAGACAAAAGCGAGGAGAGAGCCACGTTTTAAAGTAAGTACGGTTTGGTAAATTGCTCGCTTTTGTTCCTGCTCTCGTTTTATACATTTAAAAGTGTCTGTTTTATAGATGTGGCCAATTTATAGTTAAATGCCGATCGGTCAGCAGAGGAGCTTGTGAGAACTGACCAACTGGCATCAGAAGAAGTGCTGGTGATCAGCGTGGTGCGCGGAAGTTCAGTTTGATAGCTGATTTATTTATAAATAATTTTTTCAGTTATGGAACTGTTCAGCTGAGTTAACGTTACCTTTTTTATGGTAGGTGAGGGGGGCATAAGTCGCTCGCTAAGTGTTGAAAGAAAATGGTGGAAGTTTGAATTGTGTGCCCAGTACTTCGGCCAATGAGGAAGCAAGCTGGGCACAGTGATACCTGGCTGGGCATGAGGCAGGTTTGGGCTGGCACTTTTTATCTGCTGGGTGTCTATTGAAAGTTACTATACCCCCGGCAAGGGTACTAGCCAATCAAAGCTCAGCAAATAAAAAGCCCATTTTCTAAGTGCACATTAGGGTAACCCTCAATAATTTAGTATAATCTTACAAAAGTTCTAGTCCTGAAGCCCCCCCTCCCCAGGGACATCAGGGGAGCTGTCAGACTGAGCTGGTGGGCTGTAATGTTTCTCCTTCACCATTCCCACCTCGCTGTGATTGTGTTTACACCATAGTATGAACCATGGTTGGCCCCCTTAAAAATAGGGGACTATGCATCCTTGTTACAAATATTTTGGGTAAAATGTGTTTTCAAAGTTAAAGCAGCAGTGCATGATAGGGGCACAAATTCTGACCTATACGTTTTATTCTATTCCAGATTGCCCCTGTTCTCCTGACTTTTATGATACTCTTCTTTCCCCATTTTGAGTCTGCTTTAGTACTTTTTTCACATTTGAAATAATAAAAGGAGCACTCCTCTAAGTATGGCTTGAATTAGGTTTTCAGCAATATTTGCAGCTGTATTTGTAGGCTTGTTATCCCATAAGGCCAGGGAGTGGTGTAAGCTGCCTGCTAGTTCCTTATAGTCATAGAAAAGGTGATTTTAAACAGTGGGTGTTCAAAAACATGAGAGAATATGGATCAAAACCTAGTCCAAGCCATATTAAAAGGAGCACTCCTTTTATTTCAACTATAAAAAGACAAACTCTAGCCAGAGTCGGCAGGCTGCAAAATGATGTTATTGATGGTGGTGAAAAATGCGTAAGGAAGAAGTAGTAGAAATCTGTGTCCACATGACTGTGAATTGGTATTCAGGCTAAATATTTCCCTGCAGTTCACTTTGTTAATTCCTTTAAGAAACTTGAAGGTCTCTATCATATCTCCCCTCTCCCTTCTGGTCTCCAGTGAGTACATATTTAGTGCCTTGAGGCGCTCCTCATAGGATCTACGCTGTCGGCCCTGAATCATTCTGTTACTCTGCATTGCACTGTCTCCAGCCTATCCTTATCCTTTCTGAGGTGAGGACTCCAGAACTGGGTGCAGTGCTCTAGGTGGGGCCTCACCAGGGATCTGTAGAGGGGAAGTATTACCTCTTTTCATAGGCCTTCTTGCACTGACTCAGTTGCTTAAAGAGCTGCTGACAGCATTAGCAAAACTTAAAAAAAGTAAGATTTATATTCAGCTCCATCCAATTTTCTTTAGTACTTCATACATTTTCAGAAATTTCCCATTTTCTTTATTACTGAAAACAGTTACATGAAAACAAAATCCCTGTTCCCTAGACTCTGCCTATTTCTCTGTACATGACATCACAATCTCCTGTTTTTGACATCATAATTATCTCCACAGCCACATATTTTTTTTTTTTTTACTATTTCTTTTTACTCCCCCTTGCACTACAACCGATCCCTCTCTTTAGGCATCCCAATGCACCCAGTCTGTGCCATGAGAGCTGGGAAGATGTTCCCATACGTGCTCCGCTTCTGTACATCTCTAGAGACCTGGCAGACCCCTCCCCCCCCACCAGGTGGGGCGGAAGAATCCCTCCTACATCCTCTGAATCCTCAGTGGAACATGCAACCGAAGCTCCTTCCTGGTTTCTCCATGGTCGCAGTGGTGCGGAAGCCCTTTGCCTAGATCAGTCACAGGGTGTTTTTCCTTTGTTCTGATCCATCCCCTGCCAATGTCAGCGCTCAAGGAGGACCAATGAGATGGAGGCATGCTGAGATGTGCCTCCGCTCTGGTCCTCGGCTGACATTGGCCTCTCCCTGTCTATCTGCTTCCCCAACCGCACCAGCACCGCCTGTGGTCACCCAGACGGTGGCAGTATAGCGGTGGTGCCAGTATCCCACCCCTTCCCAGAGAAGGAGAGCAGCAGCTGGGCACTCAATCCTTCTTCCCTAGCCAACCCCTGGTGACCTGAGTCCATCACTGAACCCGGGTTGCCAGTGTGGTGCAAGGTGTGGCATCCAGTGCCTCAGTGCCACTGGGCTGGCCTCCACATTCACATATTTTGATATCTTAAAAAGAATTATGATGTCAGGTGTAGGCAGGCAGTCAGAGCTCAAGGAGCAGAGATACTGTATTGATGCAAATACCCCTAGAATAAGTAAATAGGGGTGAGAATTACAGAATAAAAACAAAATATAAGCTGCAGTCATGTCTGAATATTACATTTTTCCCAAGTTGTCTCAACTGTGTTAGGAGCTCTTTAAATGAGTTATTGATGATAACTTCCAGATCCCATTCCTCAGCAGTAGTACTAAGTCTCTCTCATGCTAATTCCCTGAGTATCAACAGATGTAACCCATCTGGTCCTGGGCCTTATCTATCTTAAGGGCAGCCAACCCTTTCAGAACTCTTTCACTAGTAAGCAATGGGTGTCTCATTTCCAGGATTCCCTTAGTGTCCACTTTCATGCCACTCTATGGCACTGACCCGCTGTCCTCCTTAGTGAAAACTGAGCAAATTAAGTCATTTAGGATGGCGGGCTTTTGTCTATCCTTCTTTATCACACCCCCCCCCGACTAGTCTTACAATTCCCCCACCCTTTTTCCTTTTTTTAACCAATATATCTGAAAACCAGTTTTTCTCCATTTCTGGAACTCTCCACGATACACAGCTCTGTGTCTGCTTTGGCCCCCTTAATGGCCCTCTTTGCCTCCCTAGTTTTCTGTAAATATTCCTCCCATTTTACCTTCCCCTGCTTGTGGTGAGGTGGCAGGTGAGGGGGTACAGGCAAAGTGGGCAAGCATTAAGGATGCAATACTTGAAGCAACATCCCATTGTGTTAGACAGAAAAGGAAGTGCAAAAGAAGAAGGAAACCACTTTGGTTCTCAAATACAGTGGCAGAAAAGGTCAGAGCCAAAAAGGCTGGCCTTCAGGAAATATAAGAGAACACAGCGGGATGAAGACAGGGAGGCATACCAAACTGTCCTAAGGGAAGCAGGGAAGGCAGTAAGGCAGGCAAAGTCCCAAACTGAGGAAACACTAGCATGAACAGTAAAAGAAGGTGACAAGACTTTCTATAGATACATTAGTGAAAGGAGAAAGTCCAGAGGGGGTATTGCTACGCTCAACGGAGAAAAAGGGGCAAGTTTGTTGTGTTCATTTTCTAACGGTACATTGTAAGTGGCACTATGCTGTCACAGGTTATCATCTGTAAGACTCTGTTTTCATTTCTGTGCCAACAGTATGTCAATAAACTTGAATTAAAAACAAAAGAAAAGGGAGCATGTGAGGAGGAGGACCCTGTAAAAGCATCTATCCTAAATAGACACTTTTGCTCAGTATTTACTGAAGAGAAGGTAGGGCAGGGCCCACAGCTCAGCACCATGGACACAGGGGGGAGGGAGGTGAGCACTACTCCCTTCACAAAAGAAAGGATCCTACAAGAGCTCGTTAAGCTCAGGGTGGACAAGGCAATAGGACCTGATGGCATACATCCCAGGGTACTTAAGGAGCTAAGGGTGGAACTAGCAGAGTTATTAGCAGAACTGTTTAGTGAGTCTCTGAGCACAGGAGAGGTCCCAGAAGACTGGAGAAGGGCTCTTGTGATCCCACTCCACAAGAGTGGTAGCAGGGAGGAGGCAGGGAACTACAGACCAGTCAGTCTTACCTCAGTAGTGGGCAAGATTATGGAGGTACTCCTTAAGGAAAGGATAGTGCAACACCTGGAATCCATAGGGGCACAGGATCCAAGACAGCATGGGTTTACAAAAGGAAGGTCCTGTCAAACTAATCTCGTAAATTTGACTGGGTAACCAGAGTGGTGGACCAAGGGGGAGCAACTGATGTCACCTACCTTGACTTCAGAAAAGCTTTCAACGCTGTTCCACATAGAAGATTGATAAATAAGCTGGGTAGGCTTGGGGTGGGTCAGAAGTTGTCAACTGGGTGGCAAACTGGTTGACGGGCAGAAAACAAAGAGTGGTAGAAAATGGCATACAGTCAGAAGAGATGCAAGTCACAAGTGAGGTACCTCAGGGATCAGTCTTGGGGCCAGTCCTCTTCAATATCTTCAATAGTGACATTGCAGATGGACTAGAGGGTAAGGCTTGTCTGTTTGCAGATGACACCAAGATCTGCAACAGAGTAGATGATCCAGATGGGGTGGGCAGAAAGAGAAGAGATATGGATAAACTAGCAAAATGGTCAGAAGTGTGGCAACTGGGATTTAATGCAAAGAATTGCAAGATCATGCACATAGGAAAGAGAAACCCTAAAGCCACCTATAGGCTGGGAGGGGAGTTGCTGGCAGTCACAAAGGAAGAAAGAGACTTGGGCATCATCATCACCGATGACCTGAAATCATCCAAGCAGACCTCTAAAGCAGTAGGTAAGGCTAGGGGGATGTTATGGTGTAATAGTAGGGGTATCACAAGTCGTAAGAGGGAGGTAATAATCCCTCTTTACAACACACTGGTTAGGCCCCATCTGGAGTACTGTGTGCAGTACTGGAGGCCACACCTTCACAAGGACATTAACCAAATTGAGGCAGTCCAGAGAAGGGCCACCAAAATGGTGCAGGGACTGCATCAGAAGACATATGAGAACAGATTAACGGAGCTCAATATGTATACCCTTGAGGGAGAGTGGTGATATGATTGAGACATTCAAACACCTTAAGGGCATTAACATGGTGAAAGAGTCTAACATGTTTAAATATAAGAAAAATAGCAGGACAAGAGGACACAGCACGAGATTAGAGGGAGGCTGATTAAGGGGTAATGTGAGGAAATTATTTTTCACAGAAAGGGTGGTGGATGCTTGGAACGGCCTACCTCAGGAAGTGGTGGCTATGAATACAGTGCAGGACTTCAAACAGGCATGGGATAGGCATAAGGCAGCAATACAGATGAGTATGAATAGATAGGCCACTGACAGAGCAAAGGCCGATGGCACATTTATAAGGTAGAAAAAGAAATGGGCAGACTGGATGGGCCTTGAGGTCCTTATCTGCCATCAACTTCCATGTTTCTATGTTTCTTGTATTTATAGAAGGCCTTCTTTTTGGCACTTACCGCTTCCCTGACCCTTGCTAAGAATCATAGTGGTCTCTTAAACCTGTTTTTCCTTGTTACTGTTCTTATGTATACTTTAGATGCCTCGAGGATGGCTCCCTGAATTACCCCTATCTCTTCTCCACCCTACCTATGTCCTCCACCCCTACTAACTTATTCCTAAGAAGGTCCCTCATCCTACTGAAGTCAGCCCTTCTAAAGTCAAGGACTTCAGCTCTCAACTGTGGCTTGCTGGCCCTGAGGGCCATTCAAACCAGAGTTATGGTTGCTGTTCCCCAACGGCTCCCCTACTCCCACCGCTTGCACCATCTCCGAGTTAGTTAGCACCACATCAAGGACTGCGGTCTGCCTGGTGGGTTATTTAACTAGTTGCACCAGTAGACAATCTTGGAAGGCATCCAGCAAGGCCTGACTCCAGGTGCTCTTGGTCACTGGGACCTCCCAGTCGATGTCTAGCAGGTTCAGGTCACCTAACACCACTACTTCCCCCTTTGCTACCCCTCTTTCAAGTTTCTCTTTGAATTCTCTGTCCCATTCCTCCCCTTGCCCTGGAGACCTATATATAAATATGTCTTTAAAACCCAGTTTGCATATTTACCTAGCAGCAAGCCAACCTAACTGCAGGAAAATAAAACTTTTTCAATGAAAAAAAATACATTTTATAAGCTCAACAATCCGCTCCAGGACATGGATTTCTTGAGAATTAATGCATTTCTGATGTGAGCTGAAAGCTATTTCACCTAGGGTGTACATTAATTCTCTGGAAAACCATGTCTTTTCATGTGTTATTGCTTACTTTTCTATCAGTATTAAACTTATTCTTTTTTTTTGGGGGTCATTCCTAATGCCTTGGGCCACCTCTTTAAACTGTGACCCAGTGCTCTTTTCCTCCTACAGGGTGGGTGAGAAAGGCAATGCCAATGCTGTTTCATGGTGGGGGCAGCATATGTATATGACATATGGCCAGCTACTGTTGTATAACAGACTGCAGTCACCTACCAAATGTGCTCAGTCCTCCACCAGTCAGAGGACTGGAAGCACATGGGTTGTTCCAACCCAAACCCAAGCACTACACAAAGTCCCCTAACCAGTCGCCTTAGATTATTTCAGTCCTTGCTGATATTTTCTTCATTCAGTATATTCATAGTTTTACACTTCCAATCCAGCACACTGCTGTCTGCTTGCTTACTTCACAAGTGAACTCTATGAGGTATGGGCAAACCTTTTACAAGCCCCTAACCTGTAGAATCAGGGATCATTCATTATTTCAAAAAAAATAACACTAATAAATATTCAGTCAAGAAGACAGCCATTTTATAAAGTGCAAGACATGAGACAGCTCTCTAACTGTGCAGCTAGTTCATGTGTAGTAACGAGCCCCTAAACAAGAGACAAACCTCACAGTTTAAGTAGGATTAATAAAAGAGAGAGAGAAAGAGAGAGCAGGAAAACGAGGAAGGCGATTTACTGGAGATTTAAAGGAAAGGCACATTCAGTCATGTAAACGCAATCCCTGGATCTAGGGACCCTGACGGTGGGCATATAAGGGACTAGCAGCTCTCCCAGGTTTGCAGCCATCTTCGCATTCCACTTCCCAAACAATGCTGCTGCTCCTATCTGTTGCTCCAGTCACACAGGACAGGGGTGGAGAGAGGGAGGCAGTAGGATGAGGCTGTTTTTAATGCAATAGTAAATCACACCGTCATGCAGTCCAGAGTGGGTTAGGAAGCACTGATGTTTCTGAGTGTGGACCGGAGAGGGAGGTTCAAAACAGAGACTCATGGCACCATGTCTGTATATCCATTCTTATAACCTTATTAAACCTTGCACTGTCTGTATTATTCCCTGTAACCTCTCAGGTCATACCTTAAAATTAGCATATATTTGTCTAGTGTGCTTACCTAGTCAACAAAAGCTAAATGAATAAATATGCTTGAGAGACCCAGCTGCAACAGCAGAAATTAAAAGCATGGCAAGTCTAATTTTATTTATCCGGTGCCCAATCCCTGAGGCTCTAGGTGCCTTACATTAAAAGGTAGGGTCAATACAGACACAACACGCAGTAAATTATCTAAAACAATAAATACATAAATAAATCTCAGCATGACTAAATAACTTCATAAAATTAACACAGGTCAGTCATCTTTGTCGGGGAAGGCCAGACAGAAAAGATGGGCCTTTAGCCCCTTTGTAAACAGCTCGACTGTTGGGGCCTCTCTGATAGCAGATGGCAAAGTGTTCCACAGGGTCAGACCCGCGACACTGAAGGCACGGTTGCCAGATGTTTTTAGCCTGACCTTGGGAACATCAAAGAGGCCCCATTTTGAGGAGTGGCAGGAATGGACTGAGGAGGCAGGTGTTAGGAGATCAGTCAGACAACCAGGGCTCAGTCCATATAGGGCCTTGTAGGTGAGCAAGTCTACCTTAAAGAGGATCCTTCATCTGACAGCAACCAGTGCAGAGCCCGCAGGACCAGGGTCACATGACTGGACCTTGCCAGGCCCATTAGCAACCTAGCCGCTGCATTCTGCACCAGCTGCAGTCAGAGGGTCCCTCCAGTGACCTTGAAGTAGACAGCATTACAGTAATCCAGCCTCACAGTCACAAAGGCATGCACCAGTGCAGCAGGTCTTCAGGCAGAACTAGGGGCTTAATCCTGGCAATGTTCCTCAAGTGGTAAAAAACACTTTTTGACCACAGATAATATCTGAGCTTCAAGTGTCAATCTGCTGTCCAGAACAACTCCAGCATCTCGCAACCTAGGGGAGGCCATCAATGGTGTGGATTCCAGAAACAATCCTGTACCCACTCCAGAGGCACTCCCATCATGCCCGCAATCCAGCTCAGTCACCAGTACCTTTGTCTTGTCCGGGTTCAGTTGCAACCAGCTGGAAGACATCCAGTCATTGATCTCGGCCAGGCAGTTGTTAATCACTTCCTCAGCATCATCTGTTGCCAGGGCAAAAGACAAACACAGCTGGGTACCATCTGCATAGCAATGAACCCTCACACTGTATTGTCTAATGAGCTCTCCCAGGGCAGCATGTATACTGCAAAAAACATTGGCGACAAGATCAAACCCCTTAGGTACTCTTTATGACAGGGGTCCATCTCCCTCTCACTGTGAAGGCAGAACATAAAGTTCACGTTCTACAGAGCATGCTTTCCTGGCAAAGGAGCTCCAAAACTGCCAGAGGTGACTGTTTAAAAGATGAACATGGACCCAGGTAATAGAAGACTGGCAGTGGTGGTGGTGGGGTGATGTAAAAACACTGATAGACTGTGCTGTGCAAGTGAGCACAACTGGCTGATGGTGTGCTCACGTCTGATGTATGTTCATTCGGTCTATGCAACTGATGAGTGAGCTTGGGGTGAAACAAAGACACATGCAGCTGGCTGGCCATACTTACATGGTGTGTTTGCAAGACTGCTGAAGTTTCCAAATTGTAAGTGGGCGGCTAAGTTGGTAAGTCATGACTGGACCCAAATCGGGACAGCTCAGAGGTATGGACAGTGTCCAATAAAAGAAAACAGTGAGGAGGGGAGGGAGGAAGGAACCACATTGCATGGAATGGCGAGGACACGAAGAAATTCAATTCCACTCCGGTGGAAGAAGACTGTTGTCACAGCTGTGCTGTATTCACAGTCACATGCTACCAAACCCCCTTTTATTTATTTATTTTTTATTTAATTCTTTCGTAACCAGGTATGGCCTACTAGACAGAAGTGGGCACAAGTGCCTGGTTTCACGGGACAACCCGGGAACACTGCAGAGGTTAACTGACTTGCTCGGGGTCATGCAGTATGCAAGTGCAAGTTGTGGGACCCAAACCCAAGTCTGCTGGATGTACCAAGCTCATTTACAACTTGTTACTCTAACCTCTAGGCTATACTGCCTCCCATACTTACTTTCAATGTAACTGCACTATTTATTTATTTCGTTTGTGTTAACCAGGTAGGTACGCAGCGTACGCTAGAAAGAAAATGCTCGTTTTCAGGTACAACCCGGAAGAGTACAATAGGTATGCAATACCCGGTATGAACAGATACAACATATGAAGGAATCTAACATAACATCATGCACAGCTGTCTTCTATGCAAGCATAACATGTCAGTGCTCCCATATTGATTTGGCATTTTCCCTGTAACTCCAGGGTGATATTCCTGTGTTTTCCTTTAGATTACATTATATCCTATGGAAGCTGAATTGCTCTGTTTTCCTGTATAACCAATGCAAGTCTACGGGAAGAGTTTTCCTGTAGATGCCTCCAAATCCCTGTAAAATACAGGAATCCCTGTAGATATGGGAGCCCTGACATGTGGTAAACAGACTCAAAATGGGGAACAAAAGGGTATCATACAAGAGATAAGAGACAGGTACACTCTAAAATAGAATAAAAAGTATTGGAGGTCAACATTTTTTTTACCACTGTCACGCACTGCCGCTTTACGGGATGGCTGTGTCTCTGTAAAGTTTGAAACATAAACGGCTTGGAGTATCCCATCAGTGTTTCCCAAATTCCCCGTTACATTCCTCAGCTAAAATTACAATCTTCATGTGGTGTCCTGCCACTTTAAGAGATTACTGGGATGCATCTCTCCGGCGCCCCGACACGCTATGAATATTAATGAGCTGATTGGAATAGTCTGTAGCATCACATTTCACAGTCGGACAGGAAGTGCACTTTAGTTCCTAGAGCTGCTGGAGGAGCACAGGATAGTTCTGAGAGTACTGTACTGCAGGGAGGGTTTGATTTCTGTGAATAGTCATTAGGGATTGTTCTCCTTCCGCTCCCCCCCAAAAATAGCAGATGATTGTGTTTCTAACCGTGCAGTGTTGAATTGTAAAGAAGTGATACATTACAGCCTGAAACGGAGGATCATGAAGTTGGAGGTAAGAAAAGCTGAGCTGGTGTGTAAACAGGCTGCAGCGGGTCCGTTTTAAATTAAATGCTAATTTTTAACCAAAAAAGTAACATTTTAGTAGAAAACAGTGTTTGTTTATTTAGTTTTGGTTGACGGGAAAAAGAGGGCTAGACAGTACTGCCTGTTTTCAGCCGGGGTGGTACAGGTGGAAACCAGCTGAAATTGAATCAGACTAAGCTGTTTTTGGCATTTTAGCGAATGTCGGAAAATTGGTCGGGTCACTGGAGAAATACTGTAATAGGATGTTGGTGAACGATTTGCATCATCCAGATACATTTAAATACTGTCAGATATGGATGGATTAAATGGTCTTGCAGCACCTAACAGATATAAGAATTCCGTCCTGTATGCGGGACATGGTTTGACTTTGATGCCACAGTAAAACTGGTATGTATTTCTGGGAGACACTTGCCAGGGAGTGGAGGAACCCATCTTTATGAAGGCCACCTATCAGGAGGTTGTATTAGGAATATGCTGAACAGACCTGGGCTACAAAGTGTACTTCATAGGTAGTATGGTTTAAAAAAAAAAAAAAAGGAGAATATATATATGTAACATGGCTGTGCAAAGGGGAGTGAAACGGAGCGTTCCGATTGGTCGAAATGGGTCAGCTGAGCGAGTCCTAGCAGTGATTAAGCCACGAGTAATGCCCACTAGGTTAGTACCCACAGTGTCCACAGACAGCAGCACTCATTAGAGCCTGCTGGGTTAGTACCCAGATTGTCCATCAGCCAGAGGTTGCAGCACTGGGGCGCCAATGAACAGCACAGACATGCAGTAGTAACCCACCGGCGCCGGCATCGGGATTGCGCAAAAGGAGAAGAGACAGAAGCACTACATGGTATGCTGTACCTTTGTGAATGAGACTGTCTGTGCCCGTAAGTGAGGATAGTACACGACTGCAATAGCCGGCAGAGCACGAGAAACTCAGTAACCAAAACCTGAATCAGTACACAACTCTAAACAGCAGTGCAAATGCCGGAAAACAAACAGAATCACTGAAAGCATCCCCGTTCTGCCCACATATGTTTCTGTAGCTACGCAAAGAGATTACCCATAGTCCTCTTGCCGCTGCACAGCATCGGGATGTCAGAACGAAGGGTCAAGCAGTGAAATGGCCGCTAGCAATTAGGCAGGCTGGGTGTAGTTTTCCTCACAGAGGCAGTACTATTCCAGTGCTCGGAAGTTTGAAATAGCAGACACCACGTTAATAGATCTCTATCGCGATGCAGGGACGCGCATGGTGTCAGAGTATCTTACTCTCCTACATGACACCTAGCGCTGCATACCGCAGCATCCAGCAGTAGTACTGTGAGGCAACGGTTGTCTACAGTGACCTCAAATACTCATGGCACAATATCTCCATTGTGCTTGCCATGTTACAAGCGAATTAATCACCTTCAGCGTCAGGCTCTACCGGGGATTAATGCCCGCTGGCTGGTTGAAAGCACTCTGCCGTTGGCCTCGTGCACCAACCCCCCCCAGCAGGGCATTAATCCACCGTAGAGCCCTCCTCTGTCGGTGATTAATGCTGACGTGTGTGTATATGTACATATATGTGTGTGTGTGTGTGTGTGTGTATATGTATATATATATATATATATAAATCTCATAGTGGCACGGTCGCGGCACTATATTTAGGGTTATGAAGGCACTTCTATGTTAAAGCCAAAACTTCGCGTGTTAATAACTTTGGATCTGTTCAACGGATTTGCCTGAAATTTGGTATGCATGGTGGGGCATGGTAGATCTCTTGATCTGCCAAATTTAGTTTCGGTCGGACTTACGGTCTTTGTGCATGACAATGCTGTAAAATGCAAAATTATCCAGTTTTGGAGGCAGTTTGGGGGATTTTGTCCATGGCCCTGCGATCATGTGGCATGCCACTCTGGGAGATGGTTCATCTGAAAGAGCTTGGCTGGCTGAACATGCAGCTTTTCGTTTGGTGAAAAAATATTGAGGCATTCAAAAGTTATAGCACTTTTAAATTCCCATTATAAGTCAATGGAAAAATTTATATGGTTGTTTTGCGAACAAAGAATGGGGTTCTGGCCATCTGGTCCCGCCTGGCGGTCAAATAATTTGCAGCCTTGCGGTGCAGGAATCTTTGTCCCAAAAAATTATTTGATCGCGAGGTCCGGCATCTTGTTTTTAAATTCAGATCATGAAAAATCAAATATCTCTGCTCTGGGGTCACTCCTGAAGTAAAACTTGCATGAGTTTTACTCAGGGGGCTTCGATCTATCGACCCATGCCTTTAGTTTGGTTTAAAATGGTAAAAAAATAGAGTTAGGCTGGCCCGGTGGCGCTGAGGGTTGAGGTGCTGGACGCCACACCTCGCACTACGCCAGCGACCCGGTTCGAACAAGCCTAGCTCCGCCGGGGCTGGCAGGGAGAGAGGATCGAGCATCCGTGGGACTGCTCTCCTGTCCCGGGTGGGATCCAGGGTAGCCAGTTGCAGCAAGCGGTCCCGGTGGAGACCCGATGGCACTGCTATACTACAGGGGCTTGCTAGCACGCAAAGAATTCGACGTCAAACGGTTGCCCTTCCGGACGGTGTGGGAGCACCCACGTCTTGGGCTGGATGGCATTGCACGTCTCTCTTCGGGGGCGTAAACACTACAGAAAAAACCCTCCGGTCCAGATAGGTGACAGTCCTCCCTGAGCCGTGCCCCCACACACCCATCACTGTAGCCCTTCCACCGCCCCTTCGATCTCCTCGGGCCCTGTGTCCCCAGGGGGGCTCGGGGAGAAGTGTAACGTCCTTGAGGATGGCGGGGCTCACAGTGGGCGGTAGAGCGACACTGGCCAGTGGAGAGGCCTGAGAGAGTTCTGGCTCCGGGGGTGACAGAGTTGAAAGAAAAAAAATTTGAGTTATAAGCGTTTAAATTCTTTGATCGCGGCTCGCTAATGATCTTTGATCGCGAGCTAAAAATACAATTTTCTCAGCTCAGGGGTGGCCTAGGAACACAAATGAGGGTGGGTTTTGATTAGGAGGCTCCGTTCTATGGAGGCATGGTGGTGGTTTCATCTAAATCATCCAAAAACTCACGTTTCACCATTTTTTGTTCTTTGATCGCGAGGGTGCAAATTCTTTGATCGTGATCTTGCATCGCAAGCGAGGGACAAGATGGCCCTTTGAAAAATGCAAATTTCTCAGCTCAGGGGTGGCCTGGGAACAAAAATGAGTGTGGGTCTTGCTCAGGGGGTTTCGTTCTGTCGAGGCATGGTGGTGGTTCCATGTAATTCTGCCTAAAACTCGAGTTACAGCATTTTTTATTCTTTGATCGCGAGCCTGCAAATTCTTTGATCGCCATCTTTGATCATGAGGGAGGGACAAGATGGCCAGATTTTATAATGCATTAGGGCAATTTCACCAATCTTTGAGTTTAAATATCTCTGAAATGGTTTGGTCTTTTAACTTGAAATTTGGAGGGTGTTCTTGGCATGTCCTGTAGATTTCAATTACTGTGTTTACGTGTCGAAGAAGAATTTTTTTTTTTTTGAGGAGATATTGCGTGATGCAATTTACGTGTTGCGGACAGTGTTTTGCATTGTGCTGGTGGCCTGAAATTGATAGGGTACCTAGCCTTAGTGTCATGGATGTAGTTTTCAGTCATTGTGCCTGTAAAATGTTAACAGGTGTGGAATTCTGCAACTCTGACGAATGAAAATGTCAAATTTTAACATATTATATCTCAGACGTGGTTTGGCCTTTTGCATTGAAATTTGGAGGGTGTTCTCAGCATGTCCTGTAGACTCCAACTCCCAGCTGGGGTGGGGTGGGGACGGAGCAGCAAGATAGCTGCAAGCTTGCTCCATCCCGCTCTGCTCCTCGCTGTAATTTTGCTCTCGCTGAGCTCTTAGAATATTTGCTAAAACTAGTTGTATTTGTAGCTTATTCTATTTTGGTGAACGAAACATTTGGTTAAATGACATTTGGCTCACTAAAGTGCCGCTACCTTAAGGGTTATAGATCTTAGTAATTGGTAGCATCCTGTTGTATGTGCTTTGAAAATGTTTTTGGCACCGACAGGGTTGCCTTATGTGCTTGTTCTTCCGAGTGTTTTTCTGCGAAATGTAGCTGTGGGGGAACCACTGCTTGAGCCGCAAATTGTGTGGACATCAGCTTTTATTAGAGGTGGAGGTGGAATCTGATGCCAGAACGACTTCTGAAATTAAGGAGAGTAGGGCCATTTCTGATATGCCCTACAGAGATGTCGCACCACGTGCTGAAGTGCTTAAATCGTATTAGTAAAAGGTATGCCCTCCTTACTTAAGGGCTGGGGGTATATGACTTAATCGTAGAAAACTTATTACGCTCAGAAGAGCGATGTATTTTGTTTATTTTTCAGCTGCCTGAGTTCATAATTCCCAGCATAGGACGTCAGATTTGCCAATTGTGGGAGCCTACTAGGAGAGCTTTGTACAAGAGGGCAATTGAATCTAGGTTCTGATCAGTGCTCAAAAATTAAATAGAATTTAAATTTGCCTCATGGGTTTGGCCGGAAATGTTCCGTTCATGGGGGCCCTGTGAGAGCTGGTATTTACTGGTGTTCAGACCCTGCAAGGTACTGTTCTTGTTTTTTTTTTCTCCACCCGAGGCTTAAATGTTTGTTGAGATGTGATTTAACTTAGGCGTCTGAAGATATAAAATTTGGACTGTTATCTTACAAGGCTTGCATCTCAAGATATGCGTTTAAAAGGGCTATTTGATTATATTGAGACGCTGGCTTCTGGTGACTTAGTGTTTTTTTGAAAACTAGGAGCTCATAACGGGACTTTAACCCACTGATTTGAGCCGTTATTCTCCGCTACTTTGGTAAATTAATTTATTACACATATTTGCTGCTTTATGAGAAAGTTTGAAAATTTACCAGATATTACTGGATACAAAGGAGCCATTAAAGGAGACTGGAAGTTTATTTAAATCATTGACTCCTCTGGAAAATGAAAATTTGTATTTGCTCCCATTATTTAAATTACAAATATAGACTCCGGCGTACTAAGGGAGCTATTCATTTCTGTTAAAATTAGTAATTGTGATTCTCTCCTTTCTAAGGACTCTAATCAGAGATGTGGAGAGGTTGGAGCTGTTTTTAGAGCATTGAGCAAGGTTTTTCACTTAAGTGTGCCACAGTGCTTAGGTGGGATTCTACCTTTTATTATGACTCTTAGTCACTTCACACACAGTAGCTATCTTGGATGCTGTAAAAGGCACTAGTTTTTAAAGAATTACAATAATAAGTTTTTCATGTTAATGGAATAGCTTTAATGCCGTTTTAGCAAAAGTTTTATCTACTTGATTCTCTGAGAGTAATATGCAGCGTGACACAGATTACAACGCATTACTCTCTTTGAGATGTTTAGGATACGATGATTCAATGATTTTGTGAGAAACATAGAAACATAGAAGTTGATGGCAGATAGGGACCGCAAGGCCCATCCAGTCTGCCTATTTCTTTTTCTACCTTGTGAATGTGCCATCGGCCTTTGTTCTGTCAGTGGCCTATCTATTCATACTCATCTGTATTGCCCCCTTATGCCTATCGCATGCTTGTTTGAAGCCCTGCACTGTATTCATATCCACCACTTCCTGAGGTAGGCTGTTCCATGCATCCACCACCCTTCCTGTGAAAAAGAACTTCCTCAGATTACCCCTTAATCGGCCTCCCTCTAATCTCATGCTGTGTCCTCTTGTCCTGCTATTTTTCTTATATTAAAACATGTTAGACTCTTTCACCTTGTTAATGCCCTTAAGGTGTTTGATTGTTTTGATCATATCAGCTCTCTCTCCCTCCTTTGCTCTAGGGTATACATATTGAGCTCCATTAATCTGTCCTCATATGTTTTCTGATGCAGTCCCTGCACCATTTTGGTTGCCCTTCTCTGGACTGCCTCAATTTGGTTAATGTCCTTGTGAAGGTGTGGCCTCCAGTACTGGACGCAGTACTCCAGATGGGGCCTAACCAGAGTCTTGTAAAGAGGGATTATTACCTCCCTCTTACGACTTGTGATACCCCTACTAATACACCCTAACATCCCTCTAGCCTTACCTACTGCTTGGATGATTTCAGGTAATCGGTGATGATGATGCTCAAGTCTCTTTCTTCCCTTGTGACTGCCAGCAACTCCCCTCCCAGCCTATAGGTGGCTTCAGGGTTTCTCTTCCCTATGTGCATGATTTTGCACTTCTTTGCATTAAACCCCAGTTGCCACTCTTCCGACCATTTTGGTAGTTTATCCAGATCTCTTCTCTTTCTGCCCACCCCATCTGGATCATCTGCTCTGTTGCAGATCTTGGTGTCATCTGCAAACAGACAAACCTTACCCGCCAGTCCATCTGCATTGTCACTGATGAAGATATTGAAGAGGACTGGCCCCAGGACTGATCCCTGAGGTACCCCACTTGTGAGGGCACTGCAGTATTGTTTTTGTTTGTATCTGTTTGCATTTTATCTTTCTATGACATGTTGGGCATTTGAAAATCTTTAGAGCTTTTAATTGTGTTGTTGATTGATGGATTTCCGAACTAAATGAGCTCTAAATGTTGCTTTAAGTGAACTTACAGTGGAGCAGCTATTGTGCTTATTAGGATTTCATCCTTAACAGTTTATGTAAAGGCAATGTAATGATTGGCCTAAATTGTAGTCTTAGGTGCAAATTATTATTGGCCTCATGTATTTTTGTAAATGTTGGGAGAGAATAGCTCCTCTTAGAGAGAAGGGGCAAGGATTGTTAACTTAGATAAAATTAACTAATTATACATCTATTAAGATAGATCAATTATTCTTTGAGTAGAGCTCCTTAAAGGTAACTTAACATAAAAGTGTTGATCGTTGAGGATACTGAGCTTAAGTGAAACTAATTATTTGCAGCTACGTCTCAGTTCTAGCAAAGAGATGCAGCTCTCTGGATAATAGCGTCTACTATTGTGGTACTTTTAGGAAACGGCTTTGGCTGTAAACGTGGAATGTGATCTATGATTACAGAAATTTATAGCTGCTTAAAGTTTTATTAAGTAATAATTATATGTAACGTAGACTTGTAAGGGTATGAAATGTATGTTTTGTTTTTGTTAGGATTTTGTAATGGCTTAAACAGCTGAACAATAAACTTGACTTGATGTCCTGTAGATGTGAATTACGGTGTTTACGTGTTGGAGAAAATTTTTTTTTTGCGGAGATATTGCGTGATGCAATTTACGTGTTGTGGACAGTGTTTTGCATTGTGCTGGTGGCTTGAAATTGATAGGATACATAGCCTTAGTGTCATGGATGTAGTTTTCAATCGTTGCACCTGTAAAATGTTAACAGGTGCAGAATTCTGCAACTCTGACAACTGAAAATCTTAAACTTTAGCATGTTATATTTCAGACACGGTTTGGTGTTTTACATTGAAATTTGAGGGTGTTGATGGTACACACACGTTTACAAGTTGGTGGGAGGGCAGAGCCCGAAGGGCCCATGCTCCCACCACCTTCTGCAGGTTGGTGAGAGTGCAGGGCCTGAAGGGCCCACGCTCCCACCAACTTGCGAAAGTTCTTAGTTTTTTACTGTTTCTCAAAAAGTAAGGAAATTCTATGTATAAAAAAAAAACTGCATTAATGCATCATTTAGGGTTAAAACACAAAAAGTCAGGAAATGAAAAATCTTTAGGGCTGCCCCTCCCCCAGGACCCGCCCATCATCCCAAGATTGACAGCTGACGGAGTGTGTCATTGGGGTTGTGAGGCCTAAATGTCACCCCATTCTTATTTACTGTGGCTTGTGAATGTAATTTCAATGGAATGGGTGACATTTAGGCCTCACAACCCCAATGACACACCCCATCAGCTGTCAATCTTGGGATGGTGGGTGGGTCTGGGGGAGAGGGGCAACCCTAAAGATTTTTCATTCTGACTTTGTGTTTTAACCTAAATGATGCATTAATGCAGTTTTTTGCATAGTGTGTGTGTGTATATGTGTGTGTGTGTGTGTGTGTATATATATGTATATATATATATATATATATATATATATATATATATATATATATATATATATATATATATAATATATTATATATATATATATATATTTTTTTATGAAATGGGTAGAGAAAATGCTGTGCTTCTTTTGATGAAAACTATCACATGATCATGTGTACAGTATATCAGAGCGCAACCGCACACCTGCACTTTTAACCACCTCCAAAACAATTTTGCCATTTTATAAGATAACCCACTCTAGGGTATACGATCATGCTCTGATATCGCCTTACAGCTTGGGTGGTTGATGCCTGAGCCCTTGCGTGTATATCAAGAGTCTTGACCCTTTTTCAAATGGGTTATCTATTACACATATATCAATCTTTATTTTACCAGGTGAAACACCATTGAGTGAACTCATTTTCAAGGCGGACCTGGGCAGTTAACAAAATAAGCATATAGTACAATATGTAAACAGTATACAGAATATACAAACATATGAAATTTGCCAGCAGATAAAGGCCTAGAGGTCTATAAAGCCTGCTTGAATGTGCAGCTATCACCCCTTATTCTGCAGCTGCCCCTCTCTCCCACCCTTCCATGGGTACACAGGATGAATACATATCGATATGAGGCTTATACAAGAATTCTGGAGGACAAATACAGTCAGAAGAGGGAAAATTACAATATATACAAATATCTTGCAGTTTACAATATATACAAGTGCTTGCAGGTAGTAGTATAAGAATATTCTTGAGGCAAACATATGAATAAAAACTAGGTTTCCCATTGAGCGCCTCACATACGGGGAGGGAAGAGGAAGTAGGGAGATTTTGCATAGTAGAAGGGAGGAGGAAAGAGCAGAATGCAAGGGAAAGCAGGAGGAAGGAGGAGATACAAAGCGTTGGGAGGCACCAAGTTACTTAGTGAAGGATGGTGCCAAATACACAATAGGAGGCAACTGCAGACAGGTAATACCTGGCCACAATCGGGGGAAGCATTTACATGACTCCTTAATAGATCATGCATATAGCATCTTGAATGAGGTCAGTGAGATAGGGTGGGCCACCTTAAGGATTTTTTGCAATTTTTTTCCAGAGTTGGGGTAGAGTAAAACTTATTGAGGACCTACCGAATCTTGAATTAACATAGAAACATAGAAGTTGATGGCAGATAAGGACCGCAAGGCCCATCCAGTCTGCCCATTTCTTTTTCTACCTTATAAATGTGCCATCGGCCTTTGTTCTGTCAATGGCCCATCTATTCATATTCATCTGTATTGCTTCCTTATGCCTATCCCATGCCTGTTTGAAGCCCTGCACTGTATTCATATCCACCACTTCCTGAGGTAGGCCGTTCTATGCATCCACGACCCTTTCTGTGAAAAAGAATTTCCTCACATTCCCCCTTAATTGGCCTCCTTCTAGTCTCATGCTGTGTCCTCTTGTCCTGCTATTTTTCTTATATTTAAACATGTTAGATTTTCACCTTGTTAATGCCCTTAAATTGTTTGAATGTTTCGATCATATCACCTCTCTCCCTCCTTTGCTCAAGGGTATACATATTGAGCTCCGTTAATCTGTCCTCATATGTCTTCTGATGCAGTCCCTGCACTGACCTTTGGTATGGATAAGGTAATATGAGGGGCTTCTCAATGCATACTTGCTCACTGTACTTAAGAGCAGACAATCGGCTATGTACTTAGGCAACTTCTTTGTGATTTATATATCCAGGCAGAAGGCAGCATTTCTTTGTGATTACTCTATATATCCAGGCAGAAGGCATCATTTCTTTGTCTTCTAAAAGTGGGGAATGACCAGCCAACTAAGGTGTAGAGGGAGCAGCGATGTGTAGAATACGGTGCACCAGAAATAAATCTTGTGGCTCTTTGGCACAGCACATCAAGTTTGGCAAGAGCAGAAGCAGGAACTTGGCCATAGAGGAAGTCACCATAATCTAGAATCAATAGGAAGGTGGATTGGACCAGCCTTTTTTTTTTTTTTTTTTTTTTAAAGCATACTGGGTCAGCAGGTGTTTGATCCTATAAAATAGGCCAAGTCGCTGCTTAAAGTGAATATCCGACCTATCTGACAGCAGCTACCACTCACACATAGTGGTGGCTGCCCTCATCGGCTGTCATTATTTTTTTATTTATTTATTTAGTTGTTTAACCAGGTATAGCACATCAAGTCTATCCTGGTTGTAATAATAAAAAGTATTCTCCAGTACCTGAAGGAGACTCCTTGTAATTTGTATTTCTATAGGACAGCCCTCCACAGTCTGAATGCCTGGGTTCAGCCCTCCCCACCGGCTCAAACACATAGTGACATGTGGCCAGGGAGAATCTGAGGCGTGCCCCATTGAAATGAATGTGGCTGGATTTCCAATTAGGTTTTGAAGTACAAAAGAATTACTTGGCGGTTAATGAAGGACACTGCTACGACTAACATGGGCCATGTTGGTTGAGTGGTGTCCTTCATTAATCGCCAAGTGACCATTTAAAACAAATTAGAAATCCAGCCCCATTCATTTCAGTGGGGCACACCCCCGTGCTCTCACTGGTCACACATCATTACGTGCTTGAACATGGGGGCATGGCGGCCAAACCTGGACATTCAGACTGCGGGAGGGCTGAACTATAGAAATCAAAATTATGAGGTGTCTCTTTCAGGTACTGGATACCTTTTACTATTACAACCGATAGAATGATGGATGCGTGAGTGGCTGCTTTACATCGGAAATTTCCTTTAAGCTTTTTTATTATTTCCTTGATGTGAGCAAGGAAAGAGAGGTTATGGTCAATCCAGACCCCCAGATATTTGAAATTGGTTACAAAGTCTAATGGCTCACCTAGGAGAGTAATAAGCTTTGGTACGGATCCTGTGTGTGTGTGTGTGTGTGTGTGTGTGTGTGTGTGTGTGTGTGCGTACGTATGTATATATGTGTATGTGTATACATATATACACACAAACATATATATTATATAACATATATATATATATATGTTTTTATACACACACCAACACGTGTGTGTGTGTGTGTGTGTGTGTGTATGTCAAGGACCGCTCCAAGAAGGGCCTCCCAGCCAAGCGCCAGGGCAAGACTTAGCCAGTGGGCAGTCGGCCTCCTCTGCCGCCGCTCGAACCCACCAGCCTGGACAGTTGCCACTGGAAGGTACGACAAAGCCGCAACCAATCAGAACGCGAGAGCCTTCTACAGCTTTGCTTCAGATTGGTCCCCACTTCAATAGCTACTTTTAAACCGCTAATTCTTGTTTTTTACTGGAAATTGAATGTGTAAAATGTCCTAAAAAGCTTTTCTCACTGAAATTGTGGGGTTGGGGATAATGATTGTTGGATAAGTGCTAAAATCTTTGTGATCACAGCCCCTCCTGTGCTTTGTGATTTGGTCCAGATGCTCAGGCGCCAAAACCCACTTTACAAGCCTTTCACTTGTAAATTGAGACCCCCTGCTGCTTCTGCAGACGCTTTGTGTCTGTGCAGCATTTAATCTGAGTGCCTCTCTCCTTTTCCCCAGTTGAGGTCCGCTCCAAGAAGGGCCCCCCAGCTGAGCGCCGGGGCAAGACTCGGCCAGCGGGCGGTCGGCCTCCTCTGCTGCCGCTCGAACCCACCAGCCCGGACAGTTGCCGTTGGAAGATACGACAAAGCTGCAACTTTTACACCCACCTGCCCTTTCCCGTTCTGTGCACTTATTATATAGACCCTCTCCCCACCTCCTTCTAAAGTCACGCCCCATAGTAACTTACTGCCCTGTGGTATTAATTCCAAGTCAATAACATCAACCTAGAACCCTTTCTCAAGTAATATTTAATATACTGTCAGTCCCTATTTGCATGAACTCCCTTGCTGTTCAGTGCATTCTGGCATATGCTTGTTAAATAGACTATCCATTTTTCCCTAAACGTATCTCCACTCTTTTATTCACATCAGAATTAGTCCACACTCTGCCAGAAGAACTATTCTCCTTGCTTATACCTAGATAGTCTACTCACTGTGGCTGTTCTAAACATATACTAATAAACATTTTGCTGCAGACCTGTCAGTACAAGCCAAACCCCATAGAATGAACATTACCCTCCCCACAATGCTTATAATGGGGGGGAACCTGTGGGTTCTCCTTGTACTCCTTCTGTATCCGGATCCTTGCAGACAATGTCACCAATCACAGGGTGCCCCACGGGGGGACTGGTGGCTGACCTTGCTCTACCACAACACCATAACAGCAGCGAGAGATTGGGTATGTGCCTATAATCTCCCCCAGCTACGGCTACACCCTTGGCTAACCTACTATGGAGGGACGCAGTCGGTCTCATTATTATCAGATGCACAGCACTCGCTCCCTACAGTAAAACATTCACTGCGCCTTTCAGTCAGAGTTTTAGTCTCTGCTCTCTTAGGAGGACAAAGCAT
This sequence comes from Neoceratodus forsteri, assembly GCA_016271365.2. Lineage (NCBI taxonomy): Eukaryota > Metazoa > Chordata > Ceratodontiformes > Ceratodontidae > Neoceratodus > Neoceratodus forsteri. Next base: position 137,905,774 of record CM057449.1, on the reverse strand, counting down.
CACACCTGGGATTCATAGAACACCGACTCAGAGCAGAAAGAAGCGGGCCAAATCAAGAATCTACAAACTATCCCTTGCTGCAATCATGAAACTTCTGCTGTTACTACTGCTATGCTCAGGAAATGTGGAACTTAATCCAGGGCCTCCAGAGGCTATTGCTGCACCATCTGACCAAGCCAGAATTAAAGGATTAAGCTTCCTCCATGTTAATGTGTGAAGCCTACTTACAAAGATCACTATGATCCAAGCATAGGTTAACCATACCGTACCAGATATTTTAGTGGTCTCCGAGACCTGGCTTAGGCCTACCACAGCTGACAAAGATATACACTTACCCAACTACCAACTATTTAGAGCTGATCGTCAATCTGTGGGGGGGGGGAGCTATATACGTGAAGGACAACCTAACTACAACCTACCTCACCTCATCTTCCATGGTGCACGAATCCCAATGCTCTATCCCTTAAAGTGGCAATCTCACATACCACATCTTTGCAGGTAATAGGCTACTATAGACCTCCTACTGCGGGTCTCAAACTTTTATCACATCTAGGTGAGGTAATTGAAAAAGGGTCCCTAGAAACTATTATTATTGTGGACATTAATCTAAATTGGCTTTCCAAGTCAGCTACCCCTTTATTATCATTCTGTGACACACATGGCTTTACACAGTTCATCAATGAGCCTACCAGAATTAATAATAAGACCCCAAGTAATAGCACACTTCTGGATGTTATTCTGGTGAAAATAAGCAAAATTAACTATGTTTGTGAGGTATTGGGGCATTCTAGACTTAGTCTTTGATACATGTGTGCCAAGAGGCACACTACTTGCATTTCGAGAAACACGGACGGGACGAGCAAAGCTGACAGTGCCCCTTTGAAAAAAATACTCCAACTATATACACATAACAGTGTGTGAAGCCCAGCTCTGTTTGGCAGTTTGGTGAGTAGTGTACTGTGGCTGTGGTGGTAGCTTCCTCAGCCGGCTCACTAGCTCTCCCGGCATTAGGAATATTCCTTACATTTCTAAGATTTAATTTGGGGTTTTTAACACCATAGCCCATTACCTTAGGACAGCAATTAGTCTTTTAAGCTGTAAATTAACATTTTTGTTTTAAGAAAATACAAAATCACACATGCCCACACACTGCAAAGCATCATGGGCTGCATATGCAAATCACCACAGAATGTTATGCTGGTTCAACTTTAAGCAGAATTGCATGGTGCCGGAAGGCCTCTCACACAGTTTGCAAAGGGTGCCAACAGATGACACAGACACATGCCTCGTCCCACCAGGACTCATCAGTATGCCTCATCTGCTTAACACCCCAGTGGAATGAACCAGCCACCCCAAGACGGTCTGTCTGGGTTATGTTGTGGTGAACCCATTAAAATAAAAAACTATTTAAAAGTCATGTTCATAGAAACATAGAATATATCGGCAGATAAGGACTGCTTGGCCGACCCAGTGTGCCCTAGTGTCCCTTACCTATTCCACCTCTGCAGACCCCATCTGGTCTCCAACAACTCTCCCTGCCTCTTTGTTAATATACCTCATGCATGCTTGAAACTCCCCACCGTTTTAGCCTCCACCACTTCTGCTGTCAGTTTGTACAGAGCATCTCTCACCCTGTCGGTGAATAAATATTTTCTTGCATCTCTCTTGACCCCCCCCCCTCAGCTGCATTGCATGCCCTTTGATCTTGTTGCTTGTCATCATTTAAAGGACACTCCCAACCTGTTCACCCATGTGAGGTACTTGTTGGTCTCGAGTAGGTCCTTCCTCTCTTCCAGTGTGTAAATGTTGAGATCCCTCAACCTCTTTTCTTAGGGCTTCCCATGCAAACTCTGCACCATTTTAGCTGCCCTTCTCTGGACAGGCTCCACTCTTTCTAAGTTGTTTCTGAGGTGTGGTCTCCAAAATTTGACTCGGTACTCCAGGTAGGAGCATACCAGGGAGAGATATAACAGTGGCACCTCCTGACTCCTCCTCCTTCTGGAGATACCCCCCTGTGCATCCCAACATCCCAGTAGCCCTGCCCACATCCTTGTCACACGGTGCTGCTAACTTGAGGTCCTCTGATATAATGACCTCAAGGTCCCTTTCTTGTGTAGTGACTGTCTGTACCCCCACCCAATCCTTTACTCAGCACCACAGTTCCTGTGCCATAGGTACCTGGTTTTGGATTTTTTTGGCATTGAACCTCGAGTTTTTTTCAATATCCCTGCACATTTTCTTCAACCAATTCTGTGAGTCCACACTATTACAGATTTTGGTGTTCTCTGCAAAAAAAAAACAAAACAAAACAAAAAAAACCTTCTCCTTCAGTTCTCTTTTTTTTTTTGTAAATTTTCTGTTTGTCCACTTCCCTTTAACTGGTTCCCCTCTGCCTTGCTACTTCCCCCATCCTTGTTACCCATCATCTCTGGGATTTACAGCCATACTGTCTTGCACTACCCCATGGACACCCCCCTTGCGGCGGAGCCTCTTTGGTTCCTCTGGCCCTGGGAGGAGACAAGGTAATGGACACAGCAGAGGGCAGCCCAGTTGACAGTGCAGAGCCTGCGCAGAAGTGGGACATCATCCTGCCACAGCCTTAGCTTTTTCTGCCAGTTTCTCCCCTCAGGCGCTGCATGGGCGAGGACTGAGTTGGCGTGCGCATATGCGTGCATCCCAGTCGGAAAGCGCCCAACCTCCCCCTGTGGCTCCACTTGCACTATCACCTGTGGTCTCTCAGGTGACAGTATAGCAGCAGAGCCAGCAGGCCTCCCTCCCTAGAGGAGAGCATCCTGCGGGCCACCCAGTTCTCCACCCCTCAGCCGACTCCAGAGCAACCCCATTCTGTTCTCAAACCCAGGTCATCAATGTGGTGGCAGGTGAGGCACCAGTGCTTCAGCCTTCTTTGTCACTGGACTGGCTTCCCCTCTTCTGCACTGTCCCCTATGAAGACATTAGAAAACAGAAACATAGAATTGAATGTGTCGGCAGAAGAGGACCAGTAAGTCCATCTAGTCTGCTTTATTTTCCCTGCCTTTTACTACACCCTGGACCCTATTCATTCACAGGTGTCCCTCCCGCCTTCCTCCCTTACTTACTTATTATGCCCATGTGTGAGCCCACACATGCTTGAAGCTCCCCACTGTCTTTTCCCTCATCACCTCTCCTGACAGGCTGTTCCAGGCAATCACCACACTTTCTGTGAAGGATTTCCTCTCATCCCACTTAAAATCCACCCCCAAGCTTCAGAGCATGCCCCTATGTTCTGATGCTCCTCCTCTGGAAGAGACTCCCCTCCTGCACTTTTTTCACCAATGTGAGGTACTTATAGGCGTCAATCATGTCCCCTCTTGTTCGTCTGTCTCCCAGAGATTACATGTTAAGCTCCTGCAGCCCCTCCTGGTATGATTTCTCATGCAGCACCTGCACCGGTTTGGTATCCCCCTTCCAAACTTCCTCCGCCCTGTCATTTTCCTTGCGGAAGTGTGTCCTCCAGAACTGGACCCAGTACTCCAGGTGAGGTCTCACTAGTGGGCAATACAGTGGCAACACCACTTCCCTTCTCCTGCTAGAAATCAGCTCAAGCTGTGGACCCTGCTATATGAGCAGACTAGATAGAGCAAGTGGCCCTCTTCTGATGGCTTTTTAGTATGTTTGTATGTAAATCCCCCTCCCTATGCAACCCAGCATCTTGTTAGCCTTGCCTTTGGCCTTGTGGCACTGCTCTGCCACTTTAAGGTCATCAGATATGATTACCACAAGGTCCTTCTCATTACTTGGTGACTGTAAGTACCCCCCCATCGTATATACAGCCACCAGGTTTCAACACCCCAAGTGGATGACTTTGCACTTTCTGACATTGAAATCTAGCCACCACACCCTAGACTACTCCTTTAGTTTCTCCAGATCCCTTTGCATTCTCTGCACCCTCCTGCTGGATCCTCCTGGGTATCCACTCGGTTGCTGATTTTTGTGTCATCTGCAGAGAGACACACCTTCCTCTCCGGTTCCTCAGCAGTCTCAGCAGGAAGACATTGAAGAGGACAGGACACAGTAACCATCCTTGTGGTACTCCACTGGTTACTGTTCCATCCCCCAAGTGACTGCTGTTTACCACCACCCTTTGCCATGTGATCCCAGCTTATCACCTTCTCGCCCACCCTAGGTTATGTTTCTTAATCAGCCTCCTGTGTGGTACAGTGCAAGAGGCCTTGCTGAAGTCCAGGTGGGCCACATCCATTGCCCTGCCCTGATCACCCTCCCTCATAACCCAGTTAAAGAAATCTGTGAGATTTGTTTGACATCTCATCCACCCTATGAGATCGTGCTGCCAGTGGTCCTGCAGACCATTTGTCTCCAGTTACTATATCAGTCTCACCTTCAGAAGGGTTTCCAACAATTTCCCCACCACTGATGTGAGTCTGACTGGTCTGTAATTGCTAGCCTCCTTCCTGCTGCTGCTGTTGCGCAGCGGGACCACATCGGTCCTCCTCCAGTCCTCTGGAAGCACCCCGTCTCCAATGAGATGCTGACTAGTGTTGCCAGAGGGGTGGCTAGCATTATGCTCCTTTCTTTTTAGCACTTTTGGGTAGATACCATCTGGCCCCATCACTTTGTTTTCATTCAAGGCTTCCAATCCCCGGAGGGCTCTTATCTTCCAAAAATGAACTTGTGTCCACTCCCCCCACCCACCCCCACTGGTGCTTGCAAATACATGCTGGCCTGTCCCCTCCTCTCCTCTCTCAAGAGTGAAGGGTGAGAACCACTTGTTTAAAATTGTTGCCTTTCTTGATCTTCTGCACAGTCCCCGCCTGATGCAGACTATCCCTCCCCTTTTCACTCATGTACTTATAGAAACATAGAAACATAGAATTTGACGGCAGATAAGGACCACTTGGCCCACCCAGTCTGCCCATTTTCCTACCTGATGGATAACCAGCAGCCTACTTCTTCCTACCCCCACCCCTTAGAATTGCCTTATGACTGTCCCATGCATGCTTGAATTCCACCACTGTTTTTGACTCCACAACCTCCTCTGGAAGGCTGTTCCATACATCCACAACCCTCTCTGTGAAAAAATACTTCCTTAAATTACCTCTGAGCCGCCTCCCTTCTATCTTCAAATTGTGCCCCCTTGTTCTTGCACACCTCTTTTTTTGAAAGATGCTACCCTCTTGGACTTTGTTGATTTCCTTGAGGTACTTGAAAGTTTCTATCATGTCTCCCTCTCCTCCTTTCCTCGTGGCTATACATATTAAGCTCCTAAGTCTCTCTTCATATATGTCTTCCGTGCAGACCCTGCACCAGTTTAGTTGCCTCCTCTGGACAGCTCCCATTCTGTCTATGTCTTTATGGAGATTGGTCTCCAGAACTGCACGCAGTACTCCAGATGTGGTCTCACCAGCTGTCTGTACAGAGGGATAATAACTTGTTTTCTACTGGTGATGCCTCTCCTATGCATCCCAGTATCCCCAGCCGTCCTTGCTGTCCTCTCACATTGCTTGCCCACCTTTAGGTCATCTGATATGACTACCCTAGGTCCCTTTCCATTTTTGTTGTTGTTAGTATCTCACCCCCATTGTGTACTCTTCCCTGAGTTTTGTTTCCCAGGTGCATTACCTTGCACTTCTTAGCATTGAATCTAAGCTGCCATACATTTGACCATTCCTCTAACCTTGCCAAGTCCCTTCTCATCCTTTCCACCCCACCTTGTGCATCAACTCTGTTGCAGATCTTTGTGTCATCTGCAAAGAGACATACTTTTCCTTCCAGTCCCTCTGCAATGTCGCTTATAAAGACATTGAAGAGGACCGGTCCTAATACTGACCCCTGTGGTACCCCACTGCTAACCCCCCTTTACTTGAAGAAGGTCTTTTTTTTTTTTTTGACCTGCTGGATTATTCTCTCTTCTGTTTGGTCCTTTGCCCTCATTCTCCTCCCGTTGTTTGGGTGCATCTCCCTGTTCCCCTCTGAGTGGTCCACATGTACTTCATAAAAGCTGTTTTTTTTCCCTTCTCCTTAGAGAGTCACATTGAAGAGTACTGAGCCCTGCGGCACCCCATCTCTCCCATCCCTAGAGTGAGTGCCGTTAACCACTGTCCTGTCTCCAACCATTAACCACTTTCTAACCCAATTCACCATTTTGGACCGCAGTTCTAGGGAAGGAAGGGATCGTAAATTAGACTGAACAGATATCCAGCCGATCCGTTCTACTTCCTTTTCCACCAGCCCCGGCCCCATGCTCAGGGATTTTGTGATGTCTAGCCAGGAAGAGTGCGGGGATACCCCATAGAAGTCTGTGTAGAACATTTTCTATGGTGTTTAATATATGTTAAAGCATCCTGTGATAAAAATGAAAGCCAGCACTTGACCAATAGGGCTCCTCCCTAGTTAGATGACGCACATTGTCTGAATGTGTGTGTGTGTGTGTGTGTGGAGGGGTGGGGGGTGGAAGGGACCGGCTGGTTGTCTGTTCAGCCCAGTTTATGATCCCTGCTGTCCTGCACTGGACTACAAGAAAAGTTTTCATGTGTGTCTGAAAATACAGTTGCCTTCCTAAGGTAATGGGCTATAAAGCCCACAATAGACTCTTAGAAATTTTTTCTAAGGAATGGGGAAAGTCTAACAGTAGTACGTTGTGACTAATTTTGCAGCTTGCAAATACTGCTTGTCACAGGCCACCTGTCCCTCTACTCTACAAAAGGAGAATGGTAAGACCTCATCAGCATAATTACGCAAATTGCTTAGATGGATGGAACAAGCAAAGAGATGTGTTAGAGAGCTGTGAGTGAATTCCAGGTGGCTCAGTTCAGAGAGGTAGTGTCATGGTTTTTGAGGAATACTGTCAAGTTTTGTCCTGAATAATTCCATTAAGAATAACCCCTCCAACCCCCAGTGTGAAAAACAAGCTGGTTCTGACACTGAAGAGGGATGGTGATGTCGTAGAGCACGAGGGCGAAGCTCGACTGATCTATGATGGCTTTGTCCCTCCGAGGTGTGAGAAAAAGCTTGTTCTTCATGTTTGGGGGGGGGGTCTTGAGCCTCTTTTTTAACTAGGATTTCGATTAAGTATTGAATAAATAAGTCTTGTGGCGTTCCTGTGAAACTGAAACCCACCTGTGAAATTCAGTCTAGACTACATAATAATAATCAGTCGAGATGTTTTTCTGTTGGCACTTAAAAAAATGAAAGTACTTTGTCATGAAGTGTGAGCGGGTCCTGCCCTCAGCTGCAGTTACGATTGTTCAGATAAAACGTTTAGAGCAACTTTTCAGAAATACTGAAAAAAGGTGCAAATATTAAATGATGTGAAAATGTTTAAGCATATGCATAGGGTGTTAAATGTATGGAGTCATAATGCAGCGTATCAGGATTTCTCATTATGATTACTATTCCATTTTTTTCTTTTTTCTTTGTCTTCTTTGTTAAAATTGGGCAGTTGATGTTTGCATGACCAGTGATTTGGTTTGTATATATTTGTGTTTGTTGCTTTTGATTCTTTTATTTCAATAAAAATTCCCCTTCCCTTCTTGAGAAGTGCCATGGGATCTTCAACGATCACATGATTACCACCAGAAAAGGCAGATGGATTCTCTGTTTAAAGTCTCATCTGGAGGTTGGAATGTGACCCGACAGTACAGCATTCCTCCTAGTACTGAACTCTGCTGCCAGCATGACCCAAACTACATGAAAGGGCTGTCCCCTTCCCCAGTGTCTCGGGGCATATGGTGTCCTCTCTTTACAGAGGATCAGCCACCGTTTGCCACAGAAACTTGTACCTTCACCTTTTACCTTGCCACCTCAGGTCTCGGGGGTCAAGGGCACCTTAACTATGGTATATACTAGGCATGAGTAACATGAGACCACACACAAACTGAGTTCCAGACATGGAACTGGGATTGAGCTGGGTGCATTTATTACACTGCCAGGCGGTGCACTGCTGTCAGGGCATTCCCATGCCACTTTGTTCAGTTCAGTTCTTTCAGCACAGTACTAGCTACATTGCACTGTGCATTCCCTGTTCACTGGGACTCTGAGCTCCATCCTCACCATTGCCCAGAGCCTGTCTACTCTGCACTACTCCAACAGTTGCTGCTAGGTTACCTCCCTTGTTTTAAACAGGCATTACAGTTAACGTTACTGGATTTGGTCCAAGTACATTTCAAAGTTTTCAGTACCGGTCCTATATTCCTCTTTGGGATCCCTTGCACTCCAAGATCATTTGTATAGTGGCACTCTTCCAGGTAGGGCAAGCACTTCCCTGGGGACAGATCTCTGCCAGCACATGTCCTACATGGCACAGTAAGACAACAGTACTTAGTTTTCTAAGAGCAAGCCAGCATTATGACATTGCTACAAATGTATTGATTAGTTGGGCTGACCATACATGCCTCCTTCCGACACTGCATTGATGGCCCTAATAGCTCAAAGCAACAGGCTCCCATGCCCGGCCCCTCACATGAGGACTTACTGACCCCATCTCTTGCCAGGCCTCCCCCCTCCTGATAACCCCTGAACATGACTTTCATGTCAGGGGAACTATGCTGTATTATCTGGGGTTTCTAATTCTGTAACAGGATTTTTTTCTTCTCTCTTACTCCCCTCTGGCCCAGGCCCCCCCCATTCCTGGGCACGCCAGCCCAGCCACCCTATGTCCACTGAGACTTGCCTGCCAACTGTCTGTCCCCAGGGCTTAACACCCCCCCCCCAAGGCTAGCGGACTTCTTCAACCCTCACTATGAATACAGATCTGGTTCTGCTGGTGGGCCCGGCTAGTTGGGTGTGGGACCTGCAGGTGCCCTGTGTCATCCTGCTGGCCGGCATTTTCTCCCCGAGAGGGCGTAGTGTGCAGTGATGGCATGACGCATGCCACATGCTCCCATGCAGCATCCATATCTGTCATGCCTTCTTGCTCTCTAGCGGTCCCAAACTGCATTTCTCTCAGCCTCTGCTAGGGATCAGGCATTTGCTAGGCTGTGCAATCCCTCCCCCACCAACAGAGGAAGAGATCAGTTCTTTAGATGCTCACGGAGGGAGGGGGGAGAGATTTGACGAGGTTGTGAAATGCCTTCCAGACTTTAGATGGGTTATTTATATTGGTTTGGAAGTTGGTCTGGAAGTGGTTTTGCCTTAGCAGCATGCTACTGTTTTAGTCAAGCACTCCCGAGTTTCCTGTAGCTTAACTAGCTCAGTGTGTGTGTGCGAGCGCAACTCTACCTTATGGGAGGCTCAGGCTGCATTACAGACTTTTCCAAGGGCAGCAAAGTCAACTGTGACCTAGGGCAGGTGGTAACCTTCACATTTGAGGTAGCGGGGGCATGTTTCTTCTTAAAGCAGTTTCTAACTTTCTTTGGGGGTCTTGTAAACTATGACACATGGGTAACATACTTAAATATCACTTATGTTAATGTAGCACCTACCCCAGATTCCCCACTCAGTTAGCGACACCACCCCCAACCATAACAACCAGTGTTTGATGTTATCGTCCCCAATTGCACAACTAGGCCCCCACTTCCCTCCTCCCCCCCATACCCTTTTGAAATTTAGAATCTTCTCACCGCCACTGGCTTCAATGCAAAATTGACCCCTTCCCCACCCACAAAACCAGTTCCTTCCACCTCATCCCTATGCTGTAATGACTTAAACCAGCTCCCGCTAGCCAATGAGGTATTACTACTAGGATAGACATTACTCACCATTCAGTCCTATTCCGACACTGAAGAGCGAAGCCACAGGATGTTTTTCTTCTGAATGAAATTGGTGTTTTGCGGCTTTAAGGGAGGGGGAGGAGGGGGTTGTTAATTTACTAGAGGGTGGAAAATGGAGGGGGCTTGAGACATTATAATGCAGAGACAGGGTGGGGAAAAGTAGGAGGAACTGATTTTATGGGCAGAGTGATCGATTTTGTTCATTAAAGTCAGTGGTGGTGGAAAAATTATTAACTCTAAAGGGTATGGGGGAGGAGGGAAGTGGGGGCCTAGCAGGGAAGTGGGTAGAGATATTGTTAAATACTCGCCTGTTTTATCTCCGCCAGAGGCACGGCTTCAATCTTGAGATTTTCATGTCTCTTGCATATCATTGTGGCACCTTTGCTTACCTTTTTATGTATTTATTTATTTAAATTTAGGAATTACAACCCTTTGAGTCAGAGACTCTCTTGCAAAGGCTCCGTGTCCAAAAAACAGTTACAGACAGTGGGCAGTAAATTTACGAGCACGACATACTGTACAAGACTTAGGGTACAATAATCAATACCATATTTTAACATGGTTATAACAACAAAGTTACCTGTGCAATCTGTACGGGAACTGCTGTCATCCCACCATCACAACTATAGGAGATACTAACTATACCTAGCCTTGGCTATAGCACCCCAAACTGGAAGACACACTTTACCCTCTCCATTCTGAGTCTTCACTCACCCGAAAGTAAAACAGGATGCGTCCTCTTTGCCATGTTCTGATAGTTTCTCTAAACTGGAATACAGTTCAGATCATTTTCATTGGCTCACTTGTCTTGCCTGTTTGAATCTCTGCTCCTGCCTCTGTAACAGACTCTATATGTCTGCTACATGGCATCCTCAGGGAAGTCTTCAGCCCCTGGAAGCCATCGGTATATAGTCCTTGAGGGGATGCCCACCTGGGAACCTCCTCGAGCTTCCCTGAGCCATCCATACTCTCTGTTAACTCCCTGCTTGACTGCAGCACCTGCCCACTGCCTCCTGCTGGTCTGGACAGGAAAAGTCTGCCCAGGGGTATTGTACCACTTCACTCAGGGTGCCCTGCCACAGAACTAAGGATGGCAGTTTCCCTCCAAACCCCCAGTGGTGCCCTTGGGCCCCATAGGATCCCCAGGGCCTGACCGCTTGTGCCAGCACTGGTATGGACTGGGACTTGACCTCCAACAACTGAGACCTGCCTGAACCTCCCAGACTTCTGCCTAAACTTCCTATTTATCCTCTGTCACTAAACTCTGCCCACCATTCTAGAGGATAAAGCTACTGGTATACCAGCACCCAGTGCATTGATGAACAGACTATTAACAACCTGCCCCTTTTGGGGAAAGGGATTGTTACATTTATTTATACAACATAGGTGAGACTAATTTATTTACTGTATATCGCCTGAAGACCTAAAATGATGGTGAACACTAAAAGTATAAGTGGCAGACCATGATACTAAATAAGTTAATTAAGTTAATTCACACTTTATCGGATATGTTTTTATTAGATTAGATCAGGGTATTAAGTAAGCCAAAAAACTTGGCTAGCAATTTCTCATGTGACGATGCTAATCAACTGTGAAAATGCATCGTACGTACGTACATACATACATACATAAATGTCGGAGATAAGGAGCTATATGACCTATGTAGTCTACCCAGTATTACCCCTGCCACTGAGCTCCCCTTCCTTCCTAGGATTCCCATGTGCCTATCCTATGCATGCTTGAAACCCGATACCATGTCTGTCTCAACCACCCCCTCTTGTAGTGCATTCCACGCATCCATCACCCTCTCCATGAAAAAGTATTTCCTTATGTTACCCTTAAAAAGTCCACCTGCCAGCTTCATACCATGACCCCTGGTTGTTTAACATTCTTTCATTTCAAATGGGGGCTCCCCTTTTGCATACTGTTATACCTTTTAGATATTTGAACATCTCGATCATATCCCCTGTCTCTCCTATCCTCCAAGGAGTACATGTCCAGCTCCCTCAACCTTTCCTTGTATGCCTTCCCATGCATCATCCAAGTAGCCCTTCTCTGGATTGCCTCCACCCTCCCAACATCCTTCTTCGGGTGCAGTCTCTAGAACTGAACATAGAACTACAGATGAGGTCTGACCAGGGCCATGTACAGAGGCGTGATGACCTCCCTCCTTCTACTAGCAATGCCTCGACTTACACATCCCAGTATTCTGTTTGCCCTCCCCACCGCCGCCTGGCACTGATTTTTCACCTTCAGGTCAGTTGAGATGATGACACCTAAGGCCCTTTACTGTTCCACAGCTGCTATGTCTTCCCTGTGTATCACATATTTTGCTCTCGGATTTCCATGCCCCATGGTCCTTCAGGTATCGTGCTCCTAATCGGATAAATAAACTCCCCGTTGACATTCTAGAAGAACGTAAACTGGGCCCATTCAAACAGAAACTTAGACAACACTTCACTTCTGTTAGCAGCTGTGATTGGCACACTTAGGCTCATTTCGGCCTCCCATGTTGCCTTCTCCCTGCACCCTCACCATCCTGACCTCCCCTGTCCGTTGTCCCACCCCTTCTCCCCTTCTCTTTTTCCCTGTTCCTGCTACTTGTCTCTCCTCTCCCTTCCCCTCCCTGTCTCTACCTTCACTTCTCCCTTCCTGTGCTCCCTCCTGTCCTTGCACTTCCACTCCAAACACTGCTCACTGACCCCTGCCTGCCCTTTCTCCCCTACCCCCACTGTCCTACTCCCACCCCGTCTCCCCTCCCATCACCCACTACACTCCCTACCAACCCTCTGTTCTCCCTCTCATCTCCCAGTTCTCTGCTTGACAATGTCAAATCCTGACAACATCCTTCCGTTCTCTCTCTCTTCTGCACTCCCATGACAATGTCAGATTCCTGACAGCGTCCCTCTCCGTCCTTCCCCCTGTGTACCTCCTTAAGTCCCGAAACCTACTGCAGTTCTTACTGAAACTTGAATGTGAAGTTTAACCACATTGTGGTGCTTGCTGTAACCTGAATTGCTACCTCCTTACCTGTCTGTAACGTTTATGAATGATTGTACCCAACTCCATGTATTATCAGTGGCTCAGCAGGTAGCACACTGGCCTCTGAGGCTGGGAGATCAGAAGGCTGTGGGTTCTATCCCCACTCCAGGCACTTGGGTTAATATCCCAATACTGACACTGCAGTGCAGCATGAAGAGGGTGCTGCACAAAATATATACATAAAAGTGAATAAGTATTACTGTCATACATTGATTGGAATAGTCATGTAACCCTTCAAGCCAAAACGCAAGAGAAAAAAAAAAGTGTGTGTGTATGTATATATAATATGATATATATACACACATACACTAATGGTTTTGGTCCCCCCCTCCTAAAAGGAAAGTAGGTAGTAACGCATACTACCCTATCAAATATTATTATACTTGTTAATCTGGTTCAAAGTCAGTTGGCATCCCCCCACCGTGTTGTGCCAGAAAATAGGCAGAATTTGTCTAGTGCACTTACCCAGTCAACAATAACTAAAAAAAAGAGTGTATTACACTTGCCTTGTATTTAGTTCTTTGTTGTGTTGTCTTTACTCTGACATAGAACCTTTGTAAATCAGTCTTTGACTCAAAGGTACTTTTAATCTGAGACTTGAATAAATAAATAAGTATACAAATATGCATAATTTTGGCACACAGTGGTTAGCAAAATGTTTTTTATTTTTTTAATTTTTAATGTATTTCGAATTTGTAAACCTGAATCAAAACATGAATGTTTAGCAGACTACTGCTATGCAATTCAGAAAATGGTTAGTAGTGCTCTCTGAAATGCATAGCATTTTGCTGTGCTGTAGCAGGTATTTAATGCCTTGTTAGATAATTTTGTTTAATAAAACACAGTTACTTGATTTTGGTATGGCTATGTGTTTTCTGCTTGTGGTCTAGAAATCTGCAGTGGGTAAGTCCATAACAAAGTCTGTATGAATGAAAAATGTCTAAAGCTTGAGCTAATCTAGTCGAGAGATGGTTATATTAATGACAGAGCCCTAGTAACACACAACGTGAGGTTGATCAAATGCTTTTAAAGCATCTGGCAGTTGAACAGACGTATTAATTGGATGCAGCCCCATCACAACCTTTCCAAGCTGCTGTGAGCTCAGACTCCTTTTGAGGGCCCCATCTCTGACTGGCATGTCACAGTTTGGTTCCTCTGTGGTGGTGGTAGTGGGTGCTTTGGGTTAGAATACCCACTCTGTCCACTGTCACCAGGACCATCATGGGCCATGACAGGCTCTCCCTACAGCCCTTTGACTCCCATCTCTGTTTTTGTGGAGATGTGCAGGGTCAGGATGTGCGGGTTCGTGGTAGTGGGAGCACTTCCAGTTGGTGACTGATCAGTTGTTCCGCGACTGAACTTATGAGTACATTTACAAAAGCAAACTGAATGCGGGAAACCAAAATTATTCGACTGCTGAGGGACTGCTGTGTCTCTAAAGGAGACAGACCTAATCGACCTCACAGGGAGAGGAACCTCCCTTGTTGAAAAGTTGCAAATTTCTTAATGTGTGCTGTGAATATGGGAATGATGTAACACATAATATGCCCTTTCAGGTACCAGAGGACTTTGATGATGTCGCCATCGCTTTTTCTGAAGAGGAGTGGAAGATATTAAGTAAGCAGGAGAAGGAGCTGCACAGAGATGTGATGACGCAAAATTATGAAACTATGACCTCGTTAGGTAAGGACAGACACAGACACAAAGGTGGAGATCGCTGTTCTGGAGAGGAGGGCTATTTTTAAGTAGTTCTGTGTTTAAATTGTCTGCTGTAATGCTGCTTGAAGTGCAATGAGGAGTAACTCTCCCCCATCTTTTCTTTCTCTACTTCACACACAGTCAGGTGCCTCTCTTAGGGCTACCCCCAGCCCTGTCACCAACCCATCCCAGGACTTACCTCCTACCTCTTGAACCAGTGTTGGCGGGTGACTTGGTGATGTTGTGGAGCCTGGTGTACGCCACCATCATCCTGTAGCCCAAACTGTTTTTTTTTCCTGAGGCAGCATGCGTGCCATGGTGCGCACTTACTGCGTGAAGACTCAGTACACCTCAGCGACCTGCACCTGGCCAAACAAGTAGATGACTCCTGCTGTGCCACCTAGTCTCCACTAGGTGGCGGTCCAGCAGCAGTACACCCTGCCTCCCCCTCCTCCCTGAAGGAGGAGAGCAGCTGCGGGGTGCTCAGTCCTTCTTCCCATGGCCAGCCTGTGAGTGGCCTTAATTCATTCCCAAACTGAGGTCGCTGGCATGGTGGTGAGTGGTAAAGCCCCTGCTTCAGCTTGCCATACCACTTGAAGTACCTTTTTATTTATGTATTTTTTAATTTATTTACCTAGTATAGCCCAGCTGGGATGTAACATCTGATTTCTAATGTTGTCCTGCCGCTGCCTATTTCCGTTGCTAGCTGGAATGGGGATCTGGAAGAGTTAAGTGACTTGCCCCAAGATCCCACAGTGAGGATTTGGCTTCATATGGATTTGAACCTACAATCTCCTATTTCTCAAGCCAGTGCTGTAAATACTAGACAATACTGCTTGCGCAGTGGTGTGGAGTTTTGTGACTTTTCCCACACATGCAGCACTGTGTACAAACCTCTCCTCTTGGCTTTTTTTTTTTTTTGGGGGGCAGCTTGAATGGGTGGGTACTTGGGCCCATTGTGCACCTGTAAACAAACTCTGACTTAGTATACCTTTCCTAGTTGACACATTTGAAATAAAATATGTAAGTTAAATAAAGAAGAGTAATGAAGAAAACTTGTTTAATTTATTGATGTATTGATTGAGAAATGCTGACCGGGAGAGTACAGTGGACAGCAGTACATCTTCAGGTGTGACCTGGGGAGAGGGAGGGATTGCACACAGATGCAGGATAAGCAGGAAAGGATTTTGTCTGTCCTGCTTTGAATGCCTTTGTAAATGAACCTGGTTCCTGGGTTTTCCAGTTCTCTCCGAATAAACTCAATGTAACCTCCCCCACCCGGGAGGATGGTTTTCTTGGAGTGTGCCTACCACTCTCCTGCTGTCTCTCTGCTCAACTACTTGCATGGCAGTGAGGGAGGGAAAGAACATCGGTGCTGAGGCTCTTTGGTACTTCCTGTGCCCTTCTAAAGTGGCTGCAGCCTTATTTCTGAATCCCAGTCCCCCAATTTTTGGCCCTTCTTTACCAATTCCAGTTTCCTGGTCCTGGGAGAAGGGATCGGGAACAGCCACGGATGACTCTCCAATTTTTGGTGCCTTAAGCGCCACAAGCACTAACAGCCACCATTTTTTGTAGAATGGGAGCAGATGCTGCAAAGGGGCTGCTCCCCAAACCTCCCTGGTACCCCACCTGCCATATGCAGGTCAGCCATCCCGGTGGCGCTGAGGGCGGATGCGCTGGACGCCACACCTCTCCCCATGTTGCTGACCTGAGTTCGGGAGTGACCTATTGACAACGGGGATCAGCAGGAGTGGAGGGTTGAGCATCCAGAGGATGGCTCTCCTATCCTGGGGAGGGTGGCTGTGCGACTATCTGGCACCAGTGATTCTCAGCGTGAGGCTGTGGGTACAACAGTCGGGGATCACGTTGCTGATGGGTTGGGAATGTTGGCGGATGTCCACAGGAAAGGTGTGGGAATGCGCTCGGCCCACGCTGGACACCATTGCACGTCTACGCTCCCATGGGGACTTCACGCTCATGTACAAAGGAAAACACCCATTGGCTGGGAGGAAAACGTTGCCTGCCCCCACCTCCAACTCTGGACCGTGCCCACCAGATCTTGGCATCCATCACCACTGCCCAATAGTGGGCACTTGATATAGAGAGGTAAGCGCCAGGGAGCTGCAGGCAGCCCTGTCCTGGGGGACAGTGACTGGGGGGGTGTTCCCTCTGAGGGTGTGTCGCGGGTGATCGGGCATCCGGGATCATGGGCCGGGAGGGTCTTGGTCGGAGGGGCACAAAGCAGGAAGACTGATAGGCCTCAGCCAGCGGTGACAGGAGGGAAAGAAACTTAAAAAAATAAATAAATAAAATATGTACGAGTTATGGTCCCACCACCCAATCGTAGCTACCTCTGCTTGACTGGGCAACGGCCCAGGAAGGACTATAACAAATACTAGCGCCAGCTCACTATAAAGGGGAAAACATATGTATTATTCTTTGCCAATTCTTTGTTTATGCACCAGTTAGGGTTTAACTTAGTGCCAGAAAAGTAGGGAAATGCGACATAAGAGTTTCCAACCCTGACTCCCCCCTCCCTCCCCAAGCAGAAAAAGGAAAAAACATTAAGGTTCTGGGCTTCCGGAGTCTTGGTGAATCAGTGGTAGGGTCTTCCTTGGGGTTGTCAGTCCTAATGCTCACCCCTCCCAGTCTGTAGCCTCTTACCCGTAGTGCATATACACTCTTCAAAGGTAGAGAAGTTTGTCTCACCACATGTTGCCGATACAGCCTGTTGTAGCTTTCTTCAGGCAGAGCCCTCAGGAACCTGCATAAAGAAAGGAGATTACATGTGACACTGTTTGCTTAATGAAAAGGGTGGGGAATAGGGTGTAGGTGAGAGCAAAAAACAATAAACAAAATACAGTGCTAAGTATAGGGAAAATAAAAGTTTTTTTCTGTTTATTTGTACCCTATATTTCAAAAGACAAACAAGATGCTGTCATGAAACGTTTCACGTCTTGAGACTATTTCATCAAATGATGCCAGAGTTCTTAAAGTGCAAAAATTGGGGTTTAACATTAAACAGCCTACTCAACCCTAACTGTGTAAACGAACATGGACCAAGGGCACACAACTGGTGCAGTATTTTTGGACCTATCCAAAGCCTTCAATCTTGTTAACCACCCTTTCCTCCTCTCCAAGTTGCACTCTGTTGGCTGCTCCATTGGGACTACCAACTTGTTCCAGAGCTACAGTGCTTGCTACAGTAGAGTAGCGCGGTATACCAAGTGTTGCGAAATTACGGTACCCATTGAATAACATACATACTGCTACCACGCAATTTACGCAGTACCGATCAATTTTACTGTAGCGAGCACTGTACCTGTCTGATCGATCCCAGTCGATGTGCATCGGTTCTGCCACTTCTCCCCCTCTGCCTTTCTCCTCTGGGGTTCCCCAAGGCTCGATCCTGGGCCTCCTGCTCTTGCGATATTTGTTAATACCCTTGCCTCCGACAGCCTATCCTGCGAATCCCTCTATGCGGACAATCTATTCATCTTCCACAGTGCCAGATCCCTCCCACACATTTCCTCTGCTCTCACGAAGAATTACTGTGCTGCCCAGAACTGGTTCTCTTCCAACCTGATGCTGGTCAATTCCCAAAAAAACGAAGGCTGTGCTGTTCGGGTCTAAACCTTACCTAGCCAACATACAGAAAGCAAGCTCCTCTTTTCACATCCTCCCGCCCAATGGTCCTCCCCTGGAAGTGGTCCCTTTCTTCAATTGTTTGTAGACAAATGTGGAGGTTACGCTGCACCCAGGAACTGCTGTGCCAGGTCAGAATAGAAAGTTAGTAAAGGTAGTGGCCTCTCAGGTCTCGGAGACCGGCACTACACAAAAGGCCAAGCTAGCAATGTGCCACACAGTTCCCCATTCAAAAAAGCTCTGTCTGACAATATGAAAGAAGCACTCACCAGTCCTCTGTAGGGTGCCAAATACTTTCATTCATGTGTTGATAAAAAATCCAATCATACATATAAAAGGTAAAAGGACTTCAACAGACAAAATACATTCGGACAAATACAGCTTGTATAAACAAGGAATCCACAGAAACGCTTCCTGCTTCCTACTTTACCTGCTCCACCCGCACAGTGTAACCAGGGCATGTTGGTCACCTGACATGTTTCGCTGTTGCAAGCTATCTCAAAGGTGACCGTGCTGTGTAAACCTTCCCCTTTTAAAACTGGGTCCAATTAAAGTGACAGTGCTTACACAAACCATTACCATCAAGAAAAAATAATACTAAAGTGCATATAAACCCCATTGCACATGTTCCTATTGCACATATCCCTTCACTAATTCATATGCTGGTTCAATATTGACATTTTAAAACGTTTAAATTGGGGAGACATAGTCCTCTTATTACTTTATTTTAAAAGACCAGCCATCGTGGTGTTGTGCAACCCGTGCTTCACTGCAGGATTGGGGACACGTATCCAACAGGCAGCATGTTCGTCATCTAAAACCAGCTAGTGAGGAAAATTGTACGTATAGGCAGCATCTTAAAAGTGAAGTTGCAAATCTGTGAAACAAAACGATCACTGTTAGACAGTAACAATACCAGAGTATAAAGTGCAGCAGCATGAGCTCTATCCCTAAGGTGTACGCCTGTAGCGTTAGCAAAATACTTGAACACTCAGCTAACTTATTTGAAAATAGAGATGAGACAACACAGTAACAGTGCATTGCTTTGGGTGTATCTTTTAAGATTTCTTTAGAAATGGTTTGATTTTCAGCCTTCCATTTAGGCCTTTGCCTGCCATACTTTTGAACAAAAAAATCCAGTACTGTTTGCGCTTAAGGGAGATTATCAAAATCTCCCCCTCAGTGCAATAGCACTGGCTTCTGCAATCCTTGGAACATAAAAACCATGTTGTTTCATCATATGTACAGCCAGTGCATTTTTTTCCTCCTTATTCTCAATCACTCTCTGATGCTCACCAATCAGAGTCTTAAATGCCCGTTTTCTTTTCCCCGATATAGAATGCCCTGCAATGGCAAGTAGCCATATAGATTATACCACTCGTTATATGTCAAAAGCACCTCACTGAAAATTCCCTCTGTGTGAGGGGATGTTTAAACAGTTTAGTGTTACAAACTAGGCTACAAAATTTACATTTACCACACCTGTGGCTACCATTCTCTCTCCTCGGTAGCCACATTCGTGGATTTGATGCCATCGGTTCAGCAGGTTACGCTGTGTGGGTGGAGCGAGTGAAGTAGGAATCAGGAAGAGTTTCTGTGGATACAAGCTGTATTTGTCCGAATGTATTTTGTCTGTTGAAGTCCTTTTACCTTTTGGATGTATGATTGGATTTTTTATTGACACACGAATGAAAGTATTTGGCACCCTACAGAGGACTGGTGAGTGCTTCTTTCATATTATTGCATAGCGCTTTTTTGAGTGGGGAACTGTGTTGCAAATTGCTAGATTGACCTTTTGTGTGGTGCCAGTCTCTGAGACCTGAGAGGCCACTACCTTCACTACCCTTCCTTTAAGTACCTGGGAGTCGTACTTGATCCCACCATCTCCGTCACTGAACACATTATCCCGTAGTCTGGAGGATAAATCAGAAACTCGGTCCTGCTAATCGTGTTAAACCCTACCTGACTGCTAAGGCTCGCCTGGCCATAGCTCTAGGCAGCGTACTCCCTGTCTTGGTCTACTTCTGTCTTGGACCTCCTTGTGAATGAGCTTGCTCAATGGAGTTTTCCTGCAATAAACTTGAACTTGAACTACTGCTCTCCTATCTACTCCCGTGCGTCCTCGATGCTCCAGGCTGGATTCTCGGCCATCTACAATAGTGCATGCCACCTTTACCCTGTCTGCCCCCTATTCCACGTGCCACTGCAACCTATATATCTCTCTAGGCTGGCTCCCCCTGCAAGGCCGGTTTATTTTTACCCTTGGTTGCCTCACTGACACTATCATTCGTAGTGGCCCCACTCCCCCTTTTCCCCTTTTGTGAGCACTGCACCTTGCCGAAGTATCTTTGGTCCTCTGCTGTCCCACTCCTGGTGATTTCCAAGAACCTCCACCAAATGAGGTGCCAGTGCCCTTTCTGTTGCAGCCCCCCTCACTATGGAATACATTTCCTGCACCCCTTAGGTTGACCAGTATGCATCATACTTTCAAGCTGAGTCTGAAATCCTGGCTCTTTGCCCGTGACACCTACACTTGCTTCCACCAGTAGCATCCCCCCCCCTTTTTGTTCTAGCCTTTTACCTCTCCCCTTCCCTCACCCGCCTCCTCCTCCTCTTTGTCTCCTTTGTTTGGTCTCTGAGCTTGTCGGGGCTCATCTCTGGGGGGATCTTAGGGTTTGTTATACTATAGTTTACCTCATGATGTTCTACTTACTCATGCCTGCAGTTATTATTTGCATACGCTACCTGTAGCCATTTTATGTTTTCACCTACTTTCTTTCTTTTGTTTACCATACCTGCTTTAACCTCATTATATTACTATGTTGTATGTAACTGCTGTGTTATTTGCACTGTACTGTGCCTGTACCTGCACTGTGTACATATGAACGTACAAAGAAGCCAGTAGAAGAAGGCCATTTGGTCTGTCAAGTCTGTTCGTATTGCAGGGTCCACAGCTTCAGCTAATGTCCCTGCCCCCCACTCTTCCCATGCTCCCTGCCCATGATCCTTACCTTCCCTCTGTGCCTATCCCAGCCTCTCTTAAAGCTACCCACTGTCTTCAATGAGATGACCTCTTCCAGCAACGCATTCCAAATGTCCACCACCCTCTCTGTGAAGAAGTGCTTACTGACCGCCCTCCTAAACCTCCCACCCTCCAGCTTAAGACTGTGCCTCCTCATGTTATGGTTTCCACTTAACTTAGAGCCTTTCCTTATCAACCTTATTTATCCCTTTCAAGTACTTGAAGGTCCCAATTATGTCCCCTCTCTCTCCTGTCTTCCAGTGAGTACATGTACATGTGTAGTGTATATTGACTATATTGTCTTATTATTCTGTTGATATTGCTGTCTTATTGCACTGTATTCTACCAGTACCTGCACTGTGATTCTTGTATGTATTTGTGCCTTCTGGCCCGGGTCGTGCCTGTAAACAGTCCTTCAGTCCAGCGCACCTACCTGGTAAACAAAGTCATAAACAAACAAAAAACAAAACTTTGGAGCAGAAGGCTCCAGCAGAACATGGCAATGACCATGTTAATCACCCTTTACTCTTGACCCTGCCTGCTGGCCCGTGAGAGGGCCAGAAAGTGCAGAATTGAGTGCAAGGAATTGTGGGGCAGCTTGAGCACTGGAGACCTCCATAATGCACAGGCGGGCTCAGGAGAACCTATTGGAATGCTATACAGGGCAAAAGGACAGACAAACGGCCCTGTACAGCCAATCAAAAACTGATCTTTTTCTATATACATTTTATCTCCTTATTTCACTCCAGGCAGCCCTCATTTAACCGCCCACCCCCAGCCCCATCACCCGGCTCCTCCGGGACTTATCTGCACCTTTGGTCCCCTGCCACAGGACCCTCGGTTGTGCCCAGCCACCAGTGCAGAGTCCGCGGGGGGGGGGGAGGTTGGTCGTCATACTAATGCTTTTGGGGGTGTTTTTCCTCCTGTTTTCTCCCTGGACCCATGGACGTGCAGTGGATAGTGATAGGAAGTGAGGCATCCAGCACTTCAGCCCTCTGCACCACAGTGCTGGCTATCAAACACTGATCTAATAAAGAGAAAATATTCTGGGCTCTCTGGGTACTCATGGCAGTTTGAGAAGACCCACAGTGCAGAGCAGACCTCCTGCTACATGATAGAACTGGAGACCTGGACAGGCCTAAACCTCATGAGCCCTATTCTGGGCTCACCCTTCCAAAATTCGGTGAGCCTTATTGTGGGCTCATAGTTACTGTGATACCGTGCCAGATAGGTTCCTTTGAAAATGAGCTGTTGAGAAACTGTGCCTGGGGGCATTCTGCCGCAGAAAATGGAGAAGCTGCTGAGTGAACAGGGTTAGAGAAAAACCTTTTAGAAAGCTGCTGATCTGTGAATCTAGAGACAGACTTGTAGCCACATCGAGCTGCTGTCGAGCCAGATGGGGGCCTGCTGACCCTTATTAAGTGGGGTAAATCAGGTAATGGGGAGTTATGCGGTGCATACCCAGAATTCAGTGGGAACTCCTGGAGGGGAGATGTATCATGGAGGGTCGCTCTTTGGGTCTGGACTTCTTGGGTTAGGTAAACCAGTGCATAGTGCACTTGTGATTGTGCCAAGAGAAGGGCTGTGTTACTGTGAATTGGCTGAGGGCGAGTCCTGAAGTGCTTCATCTCCAGGCTTCTGGGACCTAATCCTGATGAGCTGCTGGATCTGAGGGTCATGTGAGTGCTGGTGTTGCTGGCTGGGGTCCTTTGTATTTTTCCTTTTTAAATTTAATACACTTTATTGAAATTTCAACAACAAGAAAAACCGCAACAAACAGGCACAATTAAACTACTAACATTCCACAACCCCAACTATAGCACCACCCCACTCTCTCCTCCCATGGAGAATCTAGGAAGTCTGATACAAAGGTCTTCCTCAAGGGAACTAAAGTGGGCATAGGTTAAGGGGAACAAAGATCTGCAAGGTCCTTAAGGGTCTGCATTGCCTACTCCAGGGAATTATCCTTTAACATAACATGTGCCTTGAGGGTTACTAAAGGTTAAAGAATAGTACAAAATGCCAAGATGCCGCCTAAGGACCTGAGGGAAGTGAGAACAGAGTGTGGAGTTTACTGCATTTCTTAGTGTACCCAGTCAGCTGACCACAGAGACTAGCTTCCATCTTTTCGTGGTGGTTAGCTTGAAGTTCATTCAGCCATTCAGGATATGAGACTGACATGTTATCCTTCCAATGGCGTACCACCACCCACATATAGTAGCGTCTCTCTTTGTTATCCCTGAATAGTCCCCCACTAGGCAGATTTCAGGGTAAATAAGTTTTCTAAACCTAGAAGGGGGTCTGCTTTCTGGCTAATCTGTTCCCAGAGAGGAGCGACCTTAGGGCATTCCCACAGGACATGAAACAAGGAACCAGTGTCTTGTTCACATCTGTTGCAAAGGGAAGAAGCTGCAGCCATCACCACCAATTTAGCAGGGGTGAAGTACATGTGCAAAATACAAAACTGGGTAAGGTGAAGTCTGTCGTTGGCAGTATATGCGTAGATGTCTGTTCAGATGCGGTCCCAATTAATATCATTTGTCAGGAGAGCAGAAGACCAATATTGAGAATTTCCCTTAAGATCTGGGAAAAGCTTAGGGAGTAGGGCGGAAGTAATTTGTGATATACAGTGAAACTGCCAGGCCAAGGATTGAAGCATGCGGAGCAAGTCCCCTTGATTGGTGATTCAAGATGCCATGCCAAACCAGCTGATTAGTGAATGTCATTTGTATTTTTCCTATTTTTGGATTACAGTCGCCTTGTTTGGATTTCAGTCAAGCATTTTCCATTTGGGATCTCACGTTCGTTTAGCACACCATGGTGTATTGTGGGTGGTGGGGTTAAACTGCAACATACAGCCAGAAAGCTAGCTCTGGGGTGGAGTGGAGCCCTGAAGTAAAAATGCAGAATCCAGCACAAAAAAATCATGCCTCCCACATACAGGCAATAAAGAAGTCAAACCTGGAAACCGCTGTAAAGTGCCAAAATGTGCTGCTTTTATTTTGCAGTAAAAATCGGACTGCAGCACTAATGCCCAGCATTTCTCTCTCTCAAACACACACACACACACACACACACACACACACACTATTGCTTGAAGAACTGCCCTGCCATCTAGTGGATACCTGTTTATAGTGCAGCCATAGTGTCAATCACACAGGCGAACATAATCTTGAGAATAAGGTATTGGGTGGTGTGTGTAACAAGAAGTTTACACATACCCGAAGAGTTAGATGCTACATAAACCCCGAGGCCGAAGCTACGAAGTTTAACAACATCTAACCCCAAGGGCGTGTGTAAACTTCGAAGTTACACACAACACCCCATATTTTATTTTATATAATTGAGGGCTCCCCATGCTACAGTAATTATATAAAATAGCAGAGGTTCTGGCCAGGGACCGCGCTCCGTTTTCATTTTTTCATCAGGTGATGGTGCCAGATTTAAAAAGTGGTCCGTGGTGTTCATTTGTCCCTGTCAATTGAAAAAAATATATTTAATTTACCACCGAGTTACTGTGGTGGATGGCAGTTCACGTTTCGGCGAGCAGGCAAGCGGTGTATTTGGGAAGCGGCAAATTCTGGCAGGCACATATGTAGAGTGAGAGAAATCATGCGTGCGTTTGCCGTTATAAATGCTCCTTTAACGGCAAATTACGCCACGGTTTCCCTATGGGAAAAATGGGGAGCCAGTTATTATAACATAATAATTATAAATATTCACTAGACAGTCACCACAAAAAAACACACACACCCACACCAAAATTCAAAAACCTAATACTGTTACCTGCGAATGGCAAAGCTGTTCTTTTCAGTGGACATCATGATTTTATAACTGTTCATTGTTTTGATGACAAGTCAGGTTGAGGTTGCTTTTTTTCTCATGGGAAAATGTCAGTATCACATTATTCTTCATATATTGGCAGCGGTATAGAACCTGTGAAAGGAAAATACTGTAGTCCAGAAAGTGTTTGCTTGAGTTTTATTTTCGCTGTGTTTGCAGTTTAAAAAATTAAGCAAACATTTCCTGAAAGCTAATATTTTTCCAGTTAATACCCTATTATAAAAACTGGAGCAGACATACAGCTGGAGAGCACTCACTGTATATGTACTGTAACTTTATTTCATTTATACATGAAAATAAAATGAAAATAAAAAGTAATCAAAACAATTCTCTCTCAAGCACCAACAAGGGGAAAAAAAATCACCATTCATCAGCTGGCCGTTCACCTGTAACAGAAACATAAAGTTACTGTTACTGTTAGTGCTAGCTAAGCTATGGTAAGCTGACAGCATAAAGCTGCTAAAAGCGATTCGGGGGTATTGCTTACCTGTCTGATGAGTCAGACAGCCTTCATGTGCTGCCGCTATTCCTGCTTCTGTAAAACCGTGGACAGTTGCTTCTTTTTTCAAGATCAGTTGATTGATGCTTCCCTCCAACCACCTTGCGTGCTTCTCTTTTAGGGATGACATTTTTAAGTCAACTTTAAAGTGCTCTGCACCACCAGCAACATGTTCAGAAATTACACAGGCATACCAGTCGGTGAAGCATTGTTTGAGTTCATCCTTCAAAAATGTATTCAAAGAAATGTCATGGGGCTGGAGGAGGACCGTGCAGAGCAAGCACGAAAACAGGGATACAGCCGACCTCCTCCAGCTGATCAAGTACAGTTCTGGTGGTGTGAGCACAAAACAGGTCCATAATTAAGATTCCCTTCTGCTCATCGGGCAGACGTTTTGCCACTTTTACATTTTCAGTATGTGGCGCAAGAACAGCTGAGATGTACAGCTGTGTGGTGTCCTCATTAGCCCAGTGGTTGGGTGAGTGGGTAATGCACCACTCGGGAGGGAATTTGTGAACCGGGTGGCAGGCTGCAGTTTTGCCTCAGTAAATTACTTGCTGTGGCAACAGGTCTCCGGGCAGAGTGCAAGCAAGCACTAAAGAGACCTGATATTTATCACTAAGTCCTGTTAAGTGCAACTTGACGAGAACCAGTTGCAGCCATAGTCTCTTGCAAAACGGGCACAAGATTTACACCTGTTCCATTGAGACTGACAGTTCTGAGGGAATAATTTCCTGTGCGCAAGCCCTGAATATGTGCGCTAGGAAACCAGCTCTTAATTTTTCAAAGTCCAGATGATTTTTTTCTGGCAGCTTTGGTGCCTTTTCTCCGGCTGTATCCAATATGGCTCAAAAAACCCCAGGCCCATTTTGTAGTTAGGTGTACACCTCCCCCGTTCTCTACTAAAATCTGTGGACAGTTCGATTTTACAGTGCCCAGGACTACAGCATGGACGACCCTGGCATTGACAACCGCACCCTTGGCTCTCAAATTGTTGGCTTCAGTTGGAGGACAGACTACTTTATCAAACCTGCTTACTTGCAAAAAAAGGGTCTCACTAAACTTACTTCTTCAAGGAGTTCTGAGCCTTCTGTCATCACGTATACACGTCAGGCACACCAGGAGCTCGACTACACAAGTATTCCATATGCCCAGGTGCCGCACAACTATGGCTCAGCGATTCTTTGCTCACCGGGCCCCTCTGTGGACAAATGGTCTACCGCCTGACATAGCTGCAGCCACAACCCTTGGTTCCTTTAAACGCTAACTCCATCAGCAGCTCACCGACAATAGTACTTGTAGGTGCACCGGCAGCTTTAGTCTTCCTCAGCACTTCCAATTCCTGACCTGCCAAGTAATGTCTTTGCTCAAGCACTTGCCTCCCATCCCCTACCCCTTGGCTCTTTTCTTTCCCTCTGTCCTTCCTATCCTAGCTCCCACTGCCCTAACCCTAACAGTCTGCCTCTGGCTCTCTCTCTGTCTCTCTCTCTCTTCCGCAGGACACTGGCATACCATGTACTGTGTTTTAGCACAATTTGTGTAACTTGGTCATTGCAACCCATGTACTGTTGAATTTTTTTGTACTCTGTATAATTACTGTAACTTTATTGTGTCTTCTTGTGTTAATGTATCTGACGTGGAACCTCTCAACGAGCATCTGCTCACAGGTGTCATCCAAGATTTCAATAAATAAATGAAAAAAATTGCAGATTATGGCTCTTATCTTCTCTTCCACCTCCTCTGTTAGCAGTGTGGGTCTCCCCCGTTGCTTAGTGGGCATGCTTGGCTTTAGGAGAGTGGGGTCTGGTGTGTGCATTAGCATTGTCTTGTAGTCACATTTGAATTTCCGTACTGTGGACTCATTTATTGTTTTATGGTACTTCCCAGAGTAGTACCTCACAGTGGACATTACTCCGTTCTCACAAGCATAATGTCTGATTTCAAAACAGACCTCACCTCCATATAGGTAGAATATTGTGAGGGACGACTTTTTTTTCTGGGGGGGGAGGTTACATGCGCTCAACTCGGCTGCAACCAACTTTGCTGTATCGCCATCCAGATCAGCTTTAGTAAGCTGCTCAGTCATCTGTTCAGCCACATCAAGAGTGTATTCCCTATTAGTTACCTGTTTTGAGTTATTTCAGCAAAGAATGGACATCCTGAAGCCGTAGATGATAATACTGCCTGTGCCACAGGTAAGAGCAGATTCTAACAGTGTCTTGTGGTCTCTGTGTTTGGGTATAGGGCTTGGGCTGTTAACAGAATCTAAATTTGAAAATCATTGTAAATGCAGCGATCGCCAGCTCGTCATTAACTTGCATTTAAGAAGGGGACATAATGAGCTGGTGATCGATGCAGTTCCGCTGAGAGAACAGAGCAAGAGCGTCATACCAGTTATCACTGTTAAGTGATAATTGGTATGATGCGAACATTGTAAGCTGCAAACAAGTTTCGGTAGCTAATTAGGCGAACATTGGGGGAAGCGAACATATTCAGGACTGCAGTATATAAGCAAACTCACGCAAACAAAAATAACAATCTTGACTATTATATTAGTACTAAACCTGAGATATACAGAAGAAAACTTCACTGTGGAGCTGAAAAAGCTATGATACATGAGCCAGGGGAAAGTGTTTAACCAGGAAAGGCACACTAAGCTGGAGTTTGTTTCCAGGAGTGACCTGGGAGCACAAATAAGTTAAATGTAGTTGTGCAGAAAATGATTTTCTCTGTTTTTGAGTACTGTGAATGATGTAGTGTACAGTGCTGCTCCCAAGTCCACCCTAGCCAGACTGGACCCCCTCTTCCACTTCTTTCATTTAGCCCTCGACTGTCCTCCCACCACCCATCACAGCCTCCTCTACCAGACCCTAGACCTCCCCTCACTTCAGGATCTGAGACAATCCCACTGCACTAGGCTTACGGCTAAGTTCTGAACCCAGTCCCTGCCCCCTACCTCGCCTCAGTTCTAACAGCCGCTTCCCTTCCCGTGTACTCGCTCAGAAACTATGACTCCTGTTTCTTGGCTGTTCCGCACATGTCCACCGTGGCAGGCCAGGCAGCTTTTAATTATCACATGCTTAAACTGTGGAACTCCCTTCCCGCAGACGTTTGGCATGCCCACCTCACTATACACTTCAACTCCCTCCTCAAAGCACACTTTTTCGCCACCTACGCTTGTGACTAAGATCTCTTGAGTACTAAGGCCTAGCTTCTCTTATATGATAGTAATATATGTGATGTATTGAACTTGTACTTGTTTTTGTGCCTCTCACAACTATCTACCACTGTATTTATGTTTTTCCCCTAACAGTTGCTGGAGTGTTCATTTTACCCCCTAGTTATATGTATTACTGCCTACCACTGCATTATGTTTTTGCCTAACCGCTACTTGACTGTTCATTTTACTCTGTACCACTGCCCCCCGGATGCATCTGGAATCAAGCAGTACTCTGCTCAGTATGCCTTCCTGGTAAAACTTTTAAATAAATAAATCAGTGACTTGCTCAGGCTCACATAGTATGCAAGTGGGAGCTGGTAGAATTCAAACCCAGCTCTCCAGGTTTGCAGCTTAGTGCCCTTAACCACTACGCTATACTGCTTCTAGGAACAAGGGCACAAGGTAAACAGATCTGCAACAGATAGCCCATCTGGAGCTGCACATGGGTTCCTTAGCATGAGCTGAAAACAGAAGGAAGAATGCATAAGTGAGTTATTTGAAAAATGGTTCCAGACAAATGTTTTTGTTTCACGGGTTTTACGTTGTTGCCAATATATGAAGAAGAATGTTGATACTGACATTTTCCCCAACAGCTTTGCTGTTTGTAGATAACAGTTTTGTAATTGTGATGTGGGGGTTGTTTTTCTGTGGTTACTGTTGCTGTCTCTAGTGAATAATTATTATAATTATGGTGATTATTATGACAAAGGATAATCCCCTGGTTCTCCACTGAAATACTATTTTTTCCAAGTGTCTTAAGGAAGCTGTGTCCAGTTCAACCGGAATTCAAGTACATCAAAACCAAGGAACTGGACTCTCCGTTTAGCTTCTCATGTTGTGTTTCTTTATTTTCATTATGCCAAAATTCATATGCCAACATTTCAAAACCCACAACATATCTCTTCTTTGGGGTTATTGGCTAAAATAAATTAAAGGGACACTGTCAACCCTCTTAGGCCTCAAACTGTCCCTAGTTTAAAACACACATTTTAGGATCGTTCATATTCTGTAGATACTGCTAATGTACTGTAGCTGATAGTTTGATTCGGATCCCTTTTTTCTTTTAAAAAGTGAAAAACTGACTGCCCACCATACTGGTGTTACCACACTGAAACATGTTTATTTACATTCCTTGACCTGCTCCTACTGCATCTTTTCTGGATTTAGAACACCCCCAACACAATCTAGTCACTCCTTATGCAGCGGGAGTCAAGGAGCATACTGCTTTGTGAGTGGCTGCACTGTTCAAGGGTGTTTTTTAATATTCAGGAAACATAGACTTTGACGGCAGATAAGGACCACTTGGCCCACCCAGTCTGCCCATTTCCCTACCTACTGGATAAGCTGCAGATTCTAGTTAACCAACAGCCTACTTCCTGCAACCCCCCCACTATAATTGCCTTGTGTCTGTCCCATGCATGTTTGAATTCCCCCACTGTTTTAGACCCAACAACCTCCTCAGGAAGGCTGTTCCACGTATCCACCACTCTCTCTGTGAAAAGAAAATGTCCTCACATTACCCCTGAGCCGTCCCTCCCATCTTTAAATTGTGCCCCCTTGTTCTTACACATCTCTTTTTCTGAAAGATGCTACCCTCCTGGACTTTGCTGATTCCCTTGAGGTACTTGAAAGTTTCTATCATGTCCCCCGTCCCTCCTTTCATCAAGAGTATACATATTAAGCTCTCTCAGTCTCTCTTCATATGGTTTCTGCTGCAGACCCTGCACCATTTTAGTTGCCCTCCTCTGGACTGCTTCCATCCTGTCTATATCCTTGCGTAGATGAGGTCTCCAAAACTGCATACAGTACTCCAGATGGGGTCTCACCAACTGTCTGTATAGAGGGATAACCACTTCCCTTTTTCTACTTGTGATGCCCCTCCCTATGCAGCCCAGTATCCCCCTGGCTCTCCTTACCGACTTTTCACATTGCTTACCCACCTTTAGGTCATCTGATATGACTACCCCCAGGTCCCTTTCCATTTTTGTTGTTGTTAGGCCCTCCCCTGCTATTGTGTACTCTTCTCCTGGGTTTTTGTTTCCCAGGTGCATTACTTTGCACTTCTTTGCATTGAATCTAAGTTGCCATATGTCTGACCATTCCTCCAACCTTGCCAAGTCCCTTCTCATCTTTTCTACCCCTTCTTGTGTATCACCTCTGTTACAGGTCTTTGTGTCATCTGCAAAGAGGCATACCTTTCCCTCCAGACCCTCTGCAATGTCACCTATAAAGATGTCAAAAGGACTGGACCCAGTACTGAGCCCTGAGGTACTCCACTAGTAACCTTCCTTTCTTCGGAATGTGTTCCATTCACTATTACCTTCTGTGTCCTGTTGTGCAGCCAGTTTGCTACCCAGGCTACCACCCTGGGACCCACTCCCAGGCTGGCTAACTTGATTATTAATCTTTTGTGCGGACTGTGTCAAATGCCTTGCTAAAATCTAGGTAGGCCATATCCACAGCCCCTCCCTGGTCTATTACTTTGGTCACCCAGTCAAAGAAATCAATTAGATTCATCTGACATGACCTTCCTGCTGTAAATCCATGCTGCTTTGGGTCCTGTGCCCTGCTGGCCTCTAGGTACTCAACAATTCTTTCTTTCAGAAGTGATTTCATCATTTTCCCTACCACTGAGGTCAAACTTACAGGTCTGTAGTTTCCTGCTTCTGCCTTGCTCCCACTTTTGTGAAGGGGAATCACATCTGCCCTCCTCCAGTCCTCAGGTACCGCCCCATCCTGCCATGATTTGTTAAAAAGCGTGGTCAGTGGTGTCACTAGGTCCTCCCTTAGTTCTTTTAGGATTCTGGGGTGAATCCAGTCAGGCCCCATTGCTTTGTCCACCTCGAGTTTTAGGACTTCTTTCAGGACTCTTTCTTCTGTGAATGGACTGGTGTCAACCCCCCTACCCAGAGTGCTTCTGTTGTCTGGTTTAGGTAACTCCTCCTCATCTTTTTTTGTGAATGCTGAGCAAAAGTATTCATTCAGTATCTCTGCCTTTTCACTGTCTCCCTCTGCCCACCTCCCCTCTCCTTTATTAATCTTCACTATCCCTCCCTTAACCTTTCTATGCTCCCTAATGTACCTATAAAAGGTTTTATCCCCCTTCTTAACTGAGTTGGCTATTTTTTTCCTCGGTTTGGGCCTTTGCTAGTCTGACAGCCTTCCCCACTTCTTTCTGCTTTAATTGATGCAGTTCCCTGTCATGCTCCTTCTGTGATTCCTTATACTTTTTGAATGCTACCTTTTTCTCCTTAACCTTCCCTGCCACCTCTTTTGAGAACCATAGTGTTTTTTTACTCTGCTTTGTTTTCTTTATTTGTTTCACACAAAGGCTTGTTGCCTCTATGATGGCAGTTTTGATTTTTCTCCATTATTCTTCCACCCCCTCCTTTTTGGTCATTTGCTAGTGCATTCTTCAGGTATTCACCCATTTTTCCAAAGTCAGCCCTTCTAAAGTCCAGTATCCTTGTTTTTGTATGGCTTATCTCCATGTTTGTGCTCATTGTGAAGCACACTGTGCAGTGGTCACTTGTTCCCAGATGTCTACTGACTTCTAAATTTGTGATCCTCTCTCCATTTGAGAGTACCAGGTCTAGTATTGCTCTCCCGAGTGGGTTCCAACACTAGCTGTCTAAGGCCTGCCCCTGCAGGGCATCAGAGAATGACCCTGCTCTTGGATGTGGCTGCAGTACATGTCATCCAGTTAACATCTGGCATATTCAGGTCCCCCATCAACAATATCTCCTCTTTTTCAGCCATTTTGAGAATGTTGTCTATCATTTTGTTGTCCATTTCCTCCCCTTGAGACGGGGGTCTGTATACAACCCCTGTGTGGATTGTGATGCCATTCCCTGTCTCCAAGGTGACCCAGAGTGCCTCTTGTCCTCCCCCTTTACTTTTTAGTTCTGTGGCTTTGATCCCTTCCCTTTTGTATAGAGCTACTCGACCTCCTCTTTTACCTTCCCTGTCCCTTCTGTAGATTGTGTACCCTGGTATGTTGACATCCCAGTCATGGTTCTTATTGTACCATGTTTCCGTGACTGCCACAATATCCAATTGTTCATCTTCCATCAGGGCTGCTAGCTCAGGAAGCTTGTTTCCCAGACTACGGGCATTGCTACTCATTGCCCTCCATTTAATGTGGCTTTATCCTTTTTTCCCCCACCCCTGCTCTTATTGCCCTTGTCTATTTTTCCATTTACCCCGTCCTGCCCTGTGTTGAGCTCTGTACCTCAGTGTTTACCTTACTACCTGCCATGTTTTGTGGGGGAGGCTTGAAATTTCCTGCCTTTTATCAGTGCCTCCCCCCTTGGCTAGTTTAAAAGCTTGCCAAGGAAGCATTTAAACCTGTCACCTAGGAGCTTGGTTCCCTTCGTGGACAGATGCAGATCATCGTGCCAGTATAGACCTTTATCTCTCCAGGTGGACCCCCAGTCCCCAATGAAGCCCAAGCCCTGTGCTCTACACCACTTTTGCAACCATTCATTAAACTGCATGGTGTGCAGTACCCTAGCCTCACTCCTGCCATGGACTGGTAGCACCTCTGAGAAGGTTACCGTGCTTGCTACCTGTCTGAGGCCCCTCCACAACTCCACAAATTCATCCTGCACTGTACTGATTCCATGCCTAACTAGGTCATTTGTCCCAAGGTGGACTATGATATCTAGTTCTCTCTCCTGTGATGCTGCTTCTGCAATCCTGAGGATTCGCTTCCTGTCCCTCCAAGCCATGGCACCATGCAGGCACCTACTTCCTTCTCCTCTCCCTTCCCCAGTTTTACCCCCCCCCAACAATTGAGTCCCCTATCAGAAGCTGTTTCCTTCCCCTGTGGTGTCCCTTGCCACCCTTTTGTGGGTATCCCTTGTGGATGTCCTCAGCATTGTTCTGGGTCTCCACTGAGGGTGCCATCATAGAGGAACCTTGCTCTGCCAGAATAGCATATGATTTGTGTAGAGGTACAACTAGGGGGCTTCGCCTCTGGTCCACCACCCGCACCTTCCCAGAACCCATTGTGGTCCAACTGCTCTTCATACTTGGCAACCTCTGAGGCAGTGGTTGTGGCAGTGGTGCTCTTTGGAAGGGGGAGGCCTCCTTAGTCCTTGCTAGTTCAGCTTGGAGGTGGGCAACTTCCTCCCTCAGAGCTGACAGTTGCCTGCAAATAGGACAGAAACGCAGTTTCCACAATGTCTCCCGGAAAACTGCTGCCCCACAGCCAGTGCATTGCACCACTCCACATGTCCTCTCTCTTATAATATACAATATAATATATATATATTCTATTATTTGTGGTGTGTACCTACCCTTTTTGCACTGTGCTGGGTTATTAAGAATATGACAGTTCTGCCCCAAGACCTGTTGAGAGTGATATCAGAACTGTGGCTATAAAGGAAATGCCACGCGGGGGGGTGGGGTGTGGGGAAGGGTGGGTAGTCCACAGCCACTGGTGACTGTTAGAAACAATCAAATACACAACTGCTCCACCACCCTGGTGAGTACTGCCCTTTATGGTAATTCAACTAACACCACAATTTACTTGACTATGGCTCCTACACAAACCACTCTGCTGAGTCCAGGGATAAAAATGAACTCACTGCTCAGCCAGCAGGACACTTTTAAAATGTTGCAAAAATATCCTTCTAAATCCTAGGTCTCAACCCCAGCAATCAAGCAAATTCAGTTGTATCTCACTCCCTCTGGTTATAAAATTACTACACTTGTAATGGAATCCTGCATTTCTCTGCTTAATGCCAATAAGGAAAAAAAAATGAAACTTTTTGTAGACAGCGTAGCTCCCCTTCTTAACAAGTCCCCAACAATATTATGCCTTACCAGGTTTCCAGGTCCTAAATGGAGTTATAGTTTGTTCTTTGCAGTGTAGCAAGGTTCTCGGCTTCCAACAGACAAATCAAAGTCAGTCTGACAGGAAGTATATACAATAAGAGTAGCTCAAGGATTTGAGGCAAAACAAGGCTGGGTGTAACTGTACATTACCATGCAGTTCATTTCTACTAAGGAAAGAGGCAGATAAAACAACTAGTAACATCGGTGAATTTTAGAGAAGGTAAGCAATCATAAAATGTGGATTTTTACTTAGAAATAATATGATGCAAAAAAAAAAGTTGACAGTGCCCCTTTAAAAAGAGAGCAATAATCAATATTCCTCTCCTTTCTCATCTGTTAATTTCTTACATTCTTTAAACAGTCTTGAATAATGGAGTGGCTTAAAGGGACACTGTCAACCCCCATTTGGCCTCAAAGTGTCCCTAGTTTAAAAAAACACATTATGATTGTTCTCATTATATAGTGACTGCTGATGTAGCTGGTTGTTTCAGACTCCTTTTTTCCTTTTAAAAAGTAAAAAAATGAGTGTCAAACATACTGGTGTTACCACATCAAAACATGTTTGTTTACATTTCTTGGCCAGCTACAGCTGCATCTTTCCTGGACTTAGGAACACCCCCAACACTATCTAGCTACTCATTATGCAGTGGGAGTAGATGAGACAATCCCCATGCAACCACCCTTTCTTCCCACTTCCCTTCCCCTTCTTCTTCTATACTCCCTCCTTACCTTCAGTATACCTCTCCCCTGCTTCTGCCACTGTTCTACTACTTTGTCTCCCCTCAACTGGCTGACTCACTGAGTGGCCATGGCATACATTGTACAATGCCATGTTCTGCCTCGCTACTAGCCTAGTGCCCTCTGTTCACCATATTGTTATGCTGGCTTAACTGGACCGGTCGTGTACCAGTAGTGATTTGTTGCTGTTCTCTCTGTTGTCCTTTGTAATCTTCCTCTGTAGTAATAATTTCCTGTATGTGTTACACACGATTGCTTGTCTCAACGTGTATTGTCTGCCCTTTGTATATTATTCCTTTGACGTGGAACGCATACCTCTCAACCATCGCACATTACGAGGTACGTCACTCATTTTATCTCTCAGAAATCCTCTATTCTACGTATAGAAGGTGACATTGCACATTGACCACCAGCCCTTTTAAGCAGAAATCTATAATAATGTAAGGTGCTACATTATCAGCAGATATTATAAATATCAGTGCACTTATTTCCACAGTATTCTGAGCTTGCAGTGTCATGTTTGATGTGTCACACATTTTGTCCAACTGTAACACATCTTGACACACATTTGGGATATGAAAGGTTTGCGTGGAACCTGTGTAATGAGCTCTTGCTCGCAGGTGTGAATCCAAGATATCAATAAATAAATAAATTGTATCACGAGTGGCTGCACTGTTTGAGGGCATTTCTAATGGCAAAGAAGGATGCAGTAAGCTTAGGTAAACAATTTGGAGCAAAACAAGGCTGTGTATAACTATACATTCCCATGCATTTCAGTTCTAATAAGCATAGAGGCAGGTTAAACGACCAGCAATATCAATTTAAGATTTGAGAATGTAATCATAAAATGTGGGTTTTTACTTAGAAATAATATGATGACAAAAGGTTGACGGTGTCCCTTTAAATATGCTGCACTAAAATGAGCTTCAGCTGCGTTTAAATCATCTAAGTAGCACACGTGTGTTTTACTTTGTGATTGTCTAAATGAGAACAGTGTAGAAAACATTTTTCATCATGTCTTTTAACACCACCAAATGTGTCAACTAAGTGGTGACATAAATTTCATTTGCACTGACTTAAACTCAGCATTTTGCTGGAATAATAAACCAGGCTTGAGTATATATCTTCTTTAATGCCTACTGTGAAATAATAGTGTTCCTATTTAAGTAAATTTAAAACATTGTTTCCTATCGAGTAATGCTTAAAAAGCATTAAAAAAAATTAAACTGTGCTGTTCACTCTGTGCCGTCATGATGTCGGTGACGTTCACGCGTTGCTGACTTCGTACGCTGCCTGGAGCATGTCTCTAGTAGCCCCCTATAAAAGGCTGGCTTTATTGGGAATATACCTTTTTAAATACACATTTGGCTTTGTTGAAAAGATGCTGTCTCCATTGAGGTGGAGAGAGACTGACTGAAACGGCTGCTGGCTACGTACGCTCTATTCTGTGGAGGTAGAATAGAGAAGCAGGTAGATATTTGCTTTAAAATTTTTTATAAAAGGTATGCCACCTACACTTTATTGAGAACTCCTTTCCAGTACATCTTATTGCTGGTCCCGTTGTGCACCTCTCCTGCCTTTTATCTTCCCTGTTAGCAGGAGGCCGCTGCTAGCCTGGGGGGTCCCTAAGCAGGTGCCGGTGCGGATTCTGATCAGCGAGGAAGAAGCCGACGGGACAGCGTATAAGCACAGTGAGAGTTGCAGCAGAAGGAAAGTGTTCTCTGTGAAGACTTTGGGGGGTTCAGTCTCATCATTTGTCATTGCCTTTGTCTTTTGCCATTTGTATCAAACTGAATTAGTTATCTGTTTGGGAAAGCTATCAGTGTATATCGGTGTTTATTTTCTGCTTTCTACTCATTTTGTGTGCAGACACGCTGAGACACAGGTTTTAATGAGGCAGATATAGTGAGTTCTGGTTAAAACTGGAATGGTGATTTGGACATATATCATACATATATCATACTTTGTTGAGTATTATCTTATTTTATTTTTATTCTTTAAGGCTAAACACAGTACAAATTTTTGCACCATATGCAAATTAACAGTCATGTGCCTTTAGTATATAACTGAGCATGTGCTGAGTATTGGCCAGATTACAGCGAGTGAGGATCGGGGGAGCGTGATGCTGATGTATGGTGCTAGTGTTAGCTTCGCAATGCTTTTAATGATTTGACCCAGCTTTCTGCTCCTATTTAGAAGCTGCCCCCCCCCAAATTTGTACTCACTAAGACTTCTTTTTATGCCGTGTTTTTACTGAAAATTTTCTTAACTGGTAACTAAGTAAAGTGACAATGGCTTGGTTAACCCGGTGTGTGACGCATTCTATCGAGAAGCTGAGGTACGCTGCGGGAGTAATTCTGCAGGCCGTATAGCTGTTAACTTCTTATTTTGGTCTCCAAACCAGAAGCTAATTTTTCTTTCTTTTCGCTTTCTGGGCAAAAGTAAGTCTAATTAAATAGAATAATTATATTTTAACTGCCTGCTAGAGTGCTTTAAAACAGAATTCGACACAATAGGGTGGTGGGAAGTGATTTGTTTATCTTCTGTTTTATTTCTTGTGTTTATTCTTATGTTTCCTATGATAACTTCTGTATTTTATGTGAGGATGTTTTAAATATAGCCCTCAGAAATAGGAAAGGCAATTTTAAGAACATTTTTTTTATGTTTTTATGTTTTGCTAATTGGTTACCTAACTAATTGGCTAATATTATTAGTATTTGTAACATTATTGGCACTTTTAATTGTGGCTAGTAATTATATCATATTTGCTGTACGTTGTTGTACCATTGCATTTTTGCACTATTTTAGATCTTTAATATTGATGTTGGTTGCGTTTTTTTAGAACTACAGAATAAACTGGGTGTAATATTGTGTATTTATATTAAAAACTCCTTTATATTTATATTATCTAGTGGAAAAAGAGTCTAAAGAGCCTAAAAATCTAAAAAGCCATCACAGAGTCAAGGATCTGGTGATTCCTCCACTAGTCGTGGCATCAGTATATTTTGAACTAGGAGGGCTAATCCTTTGGACTTTAAAGGGCCTTTGGACTGGACTCAATCTATTTATCTACTGACTATTGATTACAGATTGCTGAATTTGAAGCACTGATTGCTGAACGGTGGTTCTAGTGAAGTTTATTGGACCCTATTCGAACCGTCTGGCCATCTCTGGCTGTATATATATACCTAAACCAATTTTTTTTTTTTTTTTTTTTTAGGTCATTACATCGAACATCATTTTAGTGAGCAATAATTTAAGATTTATAATGCTCTAGATGCCGACCACCTTAGATTGATAGAGCATTATCAAGCCTATCAGTCTGCAATCTCCCGTAAAAAGGCAGAGTTCCTGTCCGGGGAGATTGCAGCTGCTCAGAATCGACCATCTCGGCTTTTCTGCACTGTCGACAGACTGTGCAACCCAGCCTGTCTGCAGGTGCGGAAAGCTTTTTCGCAATTAGAGTGTAATGAGCTTGTTCAATTCTTTGCTAATAAGGTAGCTGACATCAGAGCAGTACTTGCGCTGGCACACTCTAAGGGAGTTGCTCTGGATCAGTCTGAGGTCACTACACATCGGTGTTCTTGGAGTACCTTCAGCTGACTGGAGTTCACGGACGTCATACGGATTGTCCAGGCTGCGTGCCCTACGTACTGTAGTTTGGATCCCGGACCAACATCCCTAATTTTGGGTTGTATCGATGCCATCGGTCCGGTCCTTGCGTGAATAGTCTGGTGCTCCTTGGAATCCGGAGAGTTTCCTAGCCCTCTGAAGGAAGCGGTGGTGACACCTCTCTTGAAGAAAGCTGCCTTGGACCCAGACTGCCACACTAACTACAGACCTATCTCGAACCTTCCCTTTATGGGGAAGGTGATTGAGAAAGTAGTAGCAGCACAGCTGGAGGACCATTTGACCATCCATGACATCTATGAACCACTCCAGTCCGGTTTCCGTAAGAGACATAGTACCGAGACAGCGCTGGTTCAGGTGTTCAATGATCTCCTGATGGCGAGAAGACCGGAAGAGTCATTCTGTCTTAGTTCTTCTGGATCTCTCATCAGCATTTGACATCGTGGACCATGGGTTATTGCTAGGGCGCCTGAGGTACATCTGTGGACTGTCAGGGACGGTCCTCGGATGGTTTACATCATTCCTCACGGGTAGAACGCATAGAGTGGTGTCAGGAATCTTTTCATCAGACCCCATCTCTCTGTCGTGTGGAGTACCTCAGGGCTCAGTGCTCTTCCCCATGTTGTTCGCAGTGTACATGCTTCCCATCGGAGACATTGTAAGAAGGTATGGGCTGAGGTTTCACTGCTATGCTGATGATACCCAGCTCTACCTGTCTTTCACACCTGACCAGGTTGGAGCTGTCTCTGTTTTTAACAACTGTCTGAAGGAAATCCAGGAGTGGATGAGTGCCAGTTGGCTGAGGTTGAACTCGGGAGAAACTGAGGTGTTGGTAGTGGATCCGGTCGCCAGATGGGGGGCGGTGGCTGGTTTACCTTCGGGAATCTATCTTGATGGTTTCCCGCTCCCGGCCTCTGAATGGGTGCGTAATCTGGGGGTAATTTTTGATGAGGGGCTGACCCTGCATTCACAGGTGTCAGCTGTTGTCAAATCTTCCTTTTACCTTTTTAGGAATATCGCCAGAATTAAGCACCTGGTTCCGTCTGGGGATCTTCCTACCCTGATCCATGCCTTTGTGTCATCATGCTTGGATTATTGCAGCTCCCCTTACCTAGGGCTACCTGGGGTTGAAATCCACCGCTTGCAACTAGTGCAGAACGCAGCAGCCCGGCTATTGACGTGGTCCCCTCAATCCTGTCATATTTTGCATGCTCTGCGTGAACTGCACTGGCTGCCTATTCAGTGGTGGATCATCTTTAAAGTCGGTTTACTGACTTTTAAAGCCCTACATGGACTGGGTCCTGACTACCTGAAAGAGCTCTTGGTCTTTTACCGCCCAGGACGATCTATCCGCTCGGCCGACCAGGAGTTGCTAGAGATTCCGAGGGTGTATTTGAAAAC
The DNA here is from genome assembly GCA_016271365.2 of Neoceratodus forsteri. NCBI lineage: Eukaryota > Metazoa > Chordata > Ceratodontiformes > Ceratodontidae > Neoceratodus > Neoceratodus forsteri. The sequence goes on along the minus strand of CM057449.1, from coordinate 137,865,488 downwards.
ATCTAGGGCTAGAGCTTTTGGTATGCTGCCCTACCTCTGAATTCTCTACCCACGGCCCGTGAGTGCATAACTGTGGAGGGATTTAAACAATCCTTAAAACTTATCTGTGGCTGCAGGCATTTGGAAATTGAATTAGGTGATTTTATTAATTGATGTATGATCTTTTTAATTATTATTTTAATTTTCCATGTTTGTATTTTTAAAGTATGTGTATGTATGAATTGTAAGGCGCCTTGGTTTTTGATAAGGTGCCTAATACATTTTTATTATTGTTGTTATTATTATTATTATTATTATTATAAATTAAAATTGCTTCATCTCCTTTAGGAAATATAAAGCAATATATAGCATAGTATAGTCTTTGATTATTTCGGTTGTATTGTATTTTGGGCTTTGTCCATTGAGTTCCGATTGTATAGTATTTTGTTATTAATGAGCTCCCTTTTTTTTCTTGGTGATAGACGAACATTACAAACTAACATCTGGGTTAATATTGAAATTTAAGGTTATCTGAGATTATTTCTCTATATTGTCTACATTGTCTTTAAAACAACATGAAGTCTTGCTGTATTCTGACTATATATAGTTAGTCCCAGCACTTGAACTGCTCCACAGAGGAAAGGGTTAACTCTATGCCAAGGCATAGAACGTTAAACTTGAGCTCGGTTTTCAAACCTCTGTCCCAGGTACTCCTCAGTGTAACCGTCCGATTCTTTACTCCGCCTAACTGAGAAGTCGCTCTGGAGATTCTCTCCTTCACTTCGGTTTAAGTAAAAAATCTGTCGGTTTGTCAACTGTTTACTTATTTTTTCAGTGTTTGCATCTCTGTCCTCGGTATAGTAAGTGTTTAGTAGGTAGTTTAGTGTTTTGTGGTAGAAATTGTTTTTTTGTTCGGTTTCTTCCCGGTCGGTCCAGTTAGGAACCGAAGCAATTCTGTTTTGTTTTCTTCTGTAATTTGTATTGTGGTTTCCGATACCTATGGGATCCTAAAAAAATGATAATTACCCTGGTTTTTTTTAACCGACCCATGACACAGTTGGAACCGATAGGTTTGTAGTTGCCTGGCTTAAACGCTGGTAAGGGTAACTTTTTTCCTTTAGGCATGTCTGAGAAACCCAAAAAGAAAACCGATCCCACTGGGTTTCAGCACTGCACCGAGTGTGGGGAGGCCTTTGCTAAGGCTGATCCCCACCTCATCTGTGTTTACTGTCTGGGGTTTGACCACCTCAAAGCGGACTGCCAAATCTGCAAAAACTTTCCTAAAGCCACTTTAGATAAACATTTAAGTAGGCTGAAGGAAAGGGAAGCTGAGAAATCCGCTGACTCGGATGGCCAGCCCGGTTCAATTCCGACCTAATCTGAGGGGGTGCCTGCTGACCTGGGCAATACCTCCTCGGACAAAAGGAGAGCCAATTCTGCGGAATCTGTTCTGTCTAAGAGGACGTGCAAGTCAGCCAGTTAGGATCCCAGTTCCCATGTTCCACCCGCCGGTGAAATAGCTAAAGCGATTGCTATTGTACAATCACTTCGCCCAGTTCTAACCGAACCAACACCGACTCAAAGATGATTGGTTCGGTCGGACTTGTCTGCTTCTGAATATGATCCTGAAGCATTTTATGAAGGAGATGAAGATTATGAAGAAGAAGAGGATTATAAAGGCCTAGATGAGCCAGTAGAGCCTGACATCTCCCCAAACAGGCCTTCCAATGTGTCTCCTCCCAGACTTTCTGAGTCCCCCTCCCATTTCTTGTTCTATAAGAAAGTGACTGATACTCTTCAGCTTCCAGTGGAAGAGGCTAAATAGGATCAGGAGGAACCTGACTATGTTGAGATGATGGATGTCCCAGAGTCCAAAAGGGTGTCTATCCCTCTGCATAAATTCCTAGGGAAACAGACACAGAAAATTCTTCAGTTTCCAGCATTCATACCTCCTGTGGATAAAAAGATGGACAGGAGGTATGCCCTGTCAGGTCCTGGGACGGAATTCCTTACAAATCATTGCAGCCATGTTGGGGTAGTGCAAGCTGCAGCCTGTGACAAGGCTAACATTCCCCTGGCATCTCACCCCCCAGATAAGAATTCCAGGAAAGTGGATGCCATGGCTAAGAAACAGTACTTGGCATCCTCTTTGGGGCTCAGGCAATCTAATTACATGGCATATACAGCCAGATACCAAAAGTTGATGTGTGATACGGTTCTGGAGCTGGCTAAGAATACCCCTTCCCAGCTGGCCAAGGAGCTGGAGCAGGTGGCTGTGGATGGTATTGAGGCATCAAAGGTCCAGTTTCATGCTACTGTTGACTTGAGTGATGTACATTCTAGGGTCATGGCTACATCTGTCTCCATGAGGAGATTTGCTTGGCTCAGGTGTACCAGTTTATCACAGGATAACCCAGACCAAGGCCATGGATTTTCCTGTCACCAGTAACTCTCTGTTTGGGAAGCAAACAGAGGCTTACGTGAAAAAGATGGACGCATACAGGACCACCTACAGGAGTGCTGCAGCCAAGGAAAAGAAGATCACTCCTCAGAGCAGCAATCTAGGGCTGGCAGGGGTAGGCCTTTTCAAAGGCCTTTTTACCAAGCCCAGGCCTCCTCTTCTTTCCAGCAGAGGGGGTTCTTTACAGGAAGAGGCAGAAGGGGGATGACCAGGACTCCATCCTCCACTCAGTTCAAACCCCCTGTCAAATGGACACCCTGATGTGTCAGTCAGGGTCACCTCCCCAGTTCCAGTAGGGAGCAGGCTGGCTCACTATTTCCAGGTCTTGAAGCCTATTACCTCAGACAGATGGGTCCTGGAAGTAGTGAGCCAGGGACTTGCTCTTCACTTCCAAATGACAGCAGTCATTCAGTCCTCCCTCTCCTGTAGAGACAAAGGCTTTAGAGGCAGAAGACTCCTCTCTACTGCTCCTGCGAGCAGTAGAGAAGGTACCTTTAAATTACAGGGAAAAAGGACTGTATTCCAGATACTTCCTTACCCAAAAAAGACAGGGGAGTGGCGACCCATCCTAGATCTATGATACCTGAACAAACACATACTAAAGCCAAAGTTCAAAATGGTGACTCTGGGAATATTCTCCCCTCTCTGAGACCAGCCTGGCTAGCCTCCCTGGATTTCAAGGATGCCTATTTCCACATACCTATCAGACATTCCCACAGAAAGTACCTCCGGTTCGAGTTGCCCTCAGGCCACTACCAGTTCAGAGCAATGTCTTTCGGCCTAACATCTGCTCCAAGGGTGTTCACTAAGTGTCTAGCAGTAGTGGTGGCCTTTCTCAGGAGACGAGGCATCTTACTGTTCCCTTACCTGGACGACTGGCTCATAGTGGGTCAGTCCTCAGACCAAGTCACGTTGGCTCTTAAGGTCACTCAAAAGCTTCTGGACTCCTTAGAATTCATCCTAAATCTAGAAAACTCTGTTCTGGAACCAGCCCAGCTCCTCACATTTATAGGGGTGCAGCTGTACACTGTCTAAGCCAAGGCCTTTCTTCCTCTCTCAAGGGTTCAGTCCCTCATCACTCTGGTTTCCTCTCTTCGTCCACTAGTGTCTTGGCCAGCCAGACATTTCTTGCAGTTGTTAGGCCACATGGCAGCTTGCACTGCAGTAGTGCAAGGGGCAAGGTTTCAAATGAGAGAGATTAAATTTCATCTAAAGTCTTTTTGGCCTCAGAAAAAGGACCCCCTCTCCAAGTTAGTTCCAGTGTCTCAAACTCTGATTCCGGCTCTCCAGTGGTGGCTGGAGGAGGACAATCTGAGGCAAGGTGTCCCCTTCCTCAGTCAGGCCCCAACAGTGGTTCTCACCACAGACGCTTCCCTGCTGGGATGGGGAGCCCATCTGGATTAGCTTACTGCTCAGGGAATATGATCTCATCAGGAGTCTCTTCTGCACATAGATCTTCTCAAACTCAGGGCTGTCTTTCTGGCACTTCAGACATTCTTGAACACAATTCAGGGGAAAGTGGTGCAAATCAGGACAGACAACACCACAACCATGTGGTACATCAACAAGCGGGGGGCACTCGGTCCTTGGCCTTGTGCATCGACGCCATGAAAATATGGTCACTAGCATATTCCCTGCAGGTTTCCCTGATAGCTGTGCATCTTCCAGGGAAGGACAATGTACTGGCAGATGCTCTCAGCAGGATTTCCCAAGGTCACCACGAATGGGCCCTGAATTCTCTAATTCTTCAGATCATTTTCAAAAGGTGGGGCACTCCAGAGAGAGAGATCTTTTTGCAGCCCTGGACAATCATCAGCTCCCCCTATTCTGCTGCAGACCCCCCTCTTTTGGGGTCTGTTCCTCAAGATGCTCTCCTGTTGGATTGGACAAACAGGTTTCTGTGTGCTTTTCTTCCTTTTCCTCTGATATTCAGAATTCTGGTCAAGATCAAATCTCAGCCTTGCACTGTGATTCTGGTGGCCCCAGACTGGGCCAGGAAGCCTTGGTACCCCCTACTACTATCAATGTGCGTGACAATTCTTCTTTGTCTTTCCAGACAGTTCAATCTTCTCACCTCGTTACAGGGGAGGATACTGTATCCCAGCCTTCACGCTCTTAGACTCAAAACATAGCTCTTGAGGAGCTAGAATATGCAGGCCTGCATCTTTCCCAGTTACATAGATACATAGACTGTGTCAGCAGATAAGGGCCTATGGCCCACCCAGTCTGCCCATTTGAGCTTGTAAGTTCAGTTTATGTTTTCCTAGAAGTCTGTTGCCCCTTACCCCTGACCTCCAGAATTCCTTTATGTCTATCCCATGCATTCTTAAATCCTGTGATTGTTTCCCCCCACCACTTCCTCTGGCAGGGTGTTCCACTTGTCCACCACCCGTTCTGTGAAGAATTCTTCCTCATGTTTCCTCGAATCGTCCTCTCTCAACTTCATCCCATGCCCTCTAGTCCTGGAACATCTTTTGCGCTTAAAATAGTGTGTTCCTGCACCCTGTTCCTCCCTGTGAGATACTTGTATGTCTCTATCATATCCCTCTCTCCCTCCTCTCCTCCAGGAGTACATGTTCAGTTCCTTCAACCTGTCTTCATGGGACTTGTGATGCAATCCATGCACCATCTTTGTTGCCCTCCTCTGAACCTTCTCTACCGTGTCTATGTCCTTACGTAGGTATGGTCTCCAGAACTGTACACTGTACTCCAGGTGGGGCCTCACTAGTGTCTTGTATAAGCGGAATTATAACCTCCCTTTTCCTGCTGGTGATGCCCCTGCCTATACATCCCAACATCCTCTTTGCTTTACCTGCTGCCTTGTCACACTGTTTCCCTACCTTGAGGTCATCAGAGATGATCTTCCCAAGATCCCTTTCCTGCTTGGTGCATGCTATATCCTCACCCCAACTGATATATTGTGCCAGGGTTTTGTGCCCCATATGCATTACCTTGCACTTCTTTGCATTGAATTTCAACTGCCAAACCCCTGACCATTCTTCAAGTTTCTGCAGGTCCTTCTCATTCTGTCTACACCCTCTGGTGTGTCTACTCTGTTACAGAGCTTTGTGTCATCAGCGAACAATGAAATTCTGCCTTCTAGGTCCTGTGCAATGTCACTGATGAAGATGTTGAATAGGACGGTCCCAGCACTGATCCCTGTGGTGCCCCACTGGTCACTCTTCCCTCTGTGGAGTGACAGCCATTTACAACCACCCTCTGAGTCCTGCCACCCAGCCAGTTACCTACCCACCACATATTGTCCTGCCCACACCCATATTCCCCAGTTTGTGTAATAGTCTTCTATGGCACAGTGTCAAAGGCCTTGTTGAAGTCCAGATAGGCCATGTCCACTGTCCTCCCCTGATCCACCTCCTAGTCACCCAGTCAAAAATTCCAGGAGGTTGGTCTGATATGACCTCCCCTGGTGAAACCATGCTGCCTTGGGTCCTGTAGTCCATTGACAACCAGATGTTCCACCAATCTCTCCTTCAGTAGTGCTTCCATGATCTTCCCCACTACCGAGGTGAGGCTGACTGGTCTGTAGTTCCTGCTTCCTCTTTGTTCCGCTTTTGTATAAAGGGGACTACATCTGCTGTCCTCAGTCTTTGTGTACCTCCCCTGTTTCCAGTGATCGGCTAAACAGGATAGCCAGAGGTTCAGCCACCACCTCTCTTAGTTCTTTAAGGACCTAGGGTGCACCCCATCTGGCCCCATTGCTTTATCAACTCTTATTACTTCCAGTTCCTTCAGGACCCTTTCTCGTGTAAATGGACTTGTGTCCATTTCTGCTCCATCTCACCCTTGTACTCCCTTCAGACCCAGTTACCCTCCTCTTCCTCAGTAAAGACTGGTAGAAATACCTGTTCAATATGTCAGCTTTACTGTTGTCATCCTCCATATGCCCCCATCCTCCCCCTTCAGTCTCACTATCCCTCCCTTTGTCTTTCTTTTTTCACTTATGTACCTGTAAAAGGTTTTGTCCCCTCTACTCACTGATTTTGTAATGTGTTCTTCTGTCTGAGCTTTGGCTTCCCTTACTGACCTCCCTGCCTCCCTTTGCTTCTCCTGGTACTTCTCCCTATCCCCTTCTGCCTGTGTCTTTTTGTATTGCCTGAATGCAATCTTTTTGGCTTTCACTTTCTTTGCTACCTCTTTGGAAAACCATAATGGTCTCCTCTTCCTTTTCCTTTTTGCTAACCTGCTTAATGCATAATTCTGTTGTTCTTGTAATCCCCATTTTAAATACTGCCCACTGTTCCTCAACCCCTGATTCCTGTCCCATTCCCCTTAATGCCTCTTTCAAGTATTCCCCATTTTCCCAAAGTCTGCCCCCTAAAATCCAGGATCACGTGTTTTGTGTGGTTTGGTTCTGCTGTTTCTGTGATTTCAAACCACAATGACTGGTGGTCACTGTTCCCCAGGTGCTCCACCACTGTTACCCCCATCACACTGTCCCTGTTTGTGACACGGTCCAGTATTGCCTTCTGCCGAGTTGGTTCCATGAGCAGTTGCTTGAGGAAGGCACCCTGAGAGGAGTCCAGGATAAATCTGCTCCTAGTTGATGCTGCTGCTGGGATGCTCCAGTCCACGTCTGGAATATTGAAGTCTCCAACCAGTACTACCTCACCCTTGTCTGCCATCCTTTGGATGGCTAGCATCAACTTCCTATCTGTTTCTTCCTCCTGGGCTGGTGGTCTATAGACCACACCTGCTGGATGGCTGTTCCCATTTTCCTTTCCAGCTTAACCCACAGTATCTCTCCCCATTTTGTTCCTCCTGGATCTGTGTGGCCCTTATGTCATTTTCACATACAGTCCCTCCTCCTCCTTCCTGCCTGCTCTGTCTCTTCTGAATATGTTGTAGCCAGGTATGGCCATCTCCCAGTCGTGGTTATCATTACACCAGGTTTCAGTGATGGCCACAATGTCCAGATCTGACTGCACCACTGACAGCCTCCAGATCTTCCATCTTGTTGCTAAGGCTCCTGGCTTTTGCACATGGCTTTCCATGATTTGACCTCCTAGACTGTTTCACTGTTCTACTCCAGCCCTTCCTTGGTTGACCTTTATCCCTGGTTCTCCTTGCTGTCTGCCCTTCTGCTGAATTTTGCCCCTTTTCTGCCTATCCACCTCTTGGGCACTAATCTCCATCTTTTGCACACTGCTTTGCAGAGATGGCCACTCCTCTGGTTCACTGGTTCCACTGCTAGCTGTGGGGGGTGAGCAAGTAGGTACCATCCTTGCTGGCCTGCCACCCCCCTTTGCTAGTTTAAATGCTTGAGTTGGCCCTGGATATTCTTAAGGCTAGTAGAAAACCTTCCACTAGGAAAACCTACAATTCCAAATGGAAGAGATTTGTTTTTTGGTGTCCTCAGAGGCGTATTCAGCCAAATTCAGCTGACATTGTCACTGCTTTGGACTATTAGGTGCATCTTAACAGTTTAGGCCTCAGGCCTACAACTCTCAAGGTGCATTTGGCAGCCATCTCTGCCTTCCTTTCAGCTGGGAAGGGTTCTTCCTTAGCCTCCCATCCAGTTTTCAAGAGATTTTTCAAGGGTTTTGTTAATATCAATCCTCCTTTTGGGGACCCTACTCCTATTTGGGATCTGAATGTCTGCATTGCTCAGCTTATGCAGCCTCATTTTGAACCATTATCTTCAGCTGAGCTAAAATACTTGACTTGGAAAACTGTGTTCGTGGTAGCCATTACCTCTACCAGGAGAATCAGTGAGTTACAGGCTTTATTAGTGGAACCTGATTTCATTTCATTTCACAGGGATAAGGTGGTCCTTCGGACGAATAGAAAGTTCCTTCCCAAGGTGGTATCAGACTTTCATATGAGCCAATCTATGTCATTGCCTGTATTTTTCACTGACCATTCTTCCTCTGGGGAGAGAAGATTACACAGTCTTGATGTAAAGAGGGTCCTTAGTTATTATACAGAATTCACTAAGACCCACAGAAATGACTGTTCACAGTTGTTTTTCGCTTATGAAGAAGTGGGAAAAGGTACTGTACACCTGCCATTAGGAGAACTATTGCAAGGTGGATTGTCTCTTGTATACAGTTCTGCTACTCAAAATTGGGGAAGGAGTCATCCTCGGGCCTGAGGACTCACTTCACCAGAGGTACGGCTGCTTTGGGCGCAGCAGCCAGAGACATACCTTTAGTGGAAAACTGTAAAGCAGCCACCTGGAAAACTGTTCACACATTTACCAAGCGTTACTCTCTTGTCTCCCAGTCAAGAAGTGATGCTAGGTTTGGCACAACAGTACTGCAGAGCTTGTTCCCAAAATAGGTTATGTAACTCCCTCCACCAAGGGGGTACTGCTTGGTAGTGTGCATATAGTCAGAATACAGCAAGGCTTCATGTTGTTTGAAGACAAAATTACTCACCATAGTAATGTTGTTTCTTCTAATAGAGTCTTGCTGTATTCTGACCTCCCTTCCTGCCTCCCCTTCTGGAACATTGTTGTTTTTGGGATGTGGGTTGGCAGTGCACCCCAGGGATGTACCTGGGTTACTTCTTCTTAGGATGAGGTTTTTGTTGTTATTACTTTAAATATATATTATTAAGTTTTACTACCTACTTGGATTCTTTTTGGGGTTCTCGACTTGAGTCCCTTGGAGCCTAAAAATCTGATTATTGCCTTTTGGCACAAAATTTTAGAAAAACAATTTCTGTTTATAGCTAGCATAGTCCTCCATAATCCTCGTAAGAATCTAATGGTTACACTGAGGAGTACCTGGGACAGAGGTTTGAAAACCGAGCTCAAGCTCAACGTTCTATGCCTTGGCATAGAGTTAACCCTTTCCTCTCTGGAGCAGTTAAAGTGCTGGGGCTAACTGCATATAGTCAGAATACAGCAAGACTCCATTAGAAGAAACATTACTATGGTGAGTAATTTTTTTCACATTGTTTTAATTGTTGACAGATTGGATGATTTAGTGTGACATAGAGTCATTAAGGTCATTTATTGGAGTGAAGCAACCATGGACAAAGTGATAAGGGCTTTATAGCTTTTCTTTAAGAGGAAAAAAGAGGATGGTTAACACCAGGAGTGAAAAATCTGCTGCCCAACAACTTGCTCAAATTAACAAGAAATTAAGGAAGAAAAAGGTTGAGGGAGAATCTAATAATACATAGATGGAGAACTGAGATATATTAGATATCCCTAAGAAACAAGCATATTCAAGGAAAGTTGGGGGGAGTTAAAGCTTGTAAATCAACTTAAAATAACTACCTTTTTTTAGAAACATAGAGCCAGATACCTCAACTCCAAATTCTGTTAAGGATTTTAGATCTAACTCCTTAACAATAAATAAGGACTACCCTGAAAGTCCAGGAGATGAGGAACTGATAATTAGTTCTTCCAGCAGAAACATTCTTTCATCCAACCTGAACGATGCAGAAAGTATCCTGTTTGATAAATACAGTACAAATAGCTGGTCTGAATGCTCCGGATCTGGGGGCACCTTATCTCAGGATATTCAGGTCAGTCTAAATTCGGGGTCATCATGGGAAACTACATCATTTGCCCCACATGAAAACAGCTATATTATAGGGTTGGATTCATCCTTGATTGAAAATACTAACCCTGTGGTGGATGCAATCCCCGAAAGGTTGGATTAAGAAAGTAATAAGGGTGGAGAATCTGATAGTAGTTTACTTCCTCAAATCTTAAAAGATTTGAATCACACATTACATAAATTAAAACACTTAGAAACAAGTTGTGATAAATCAAAAACTGGTAGTCCAGATGATTATAGTTCAGGGTCACCTTCTCTTAGGTTCTCCCCCTCTTCTGCTTCTTCCTTATTAGAGCAAAAACACAATAGCAAAGAACTTCAAGGTGAGGGGATAAAATATAATGAACAGTTCTTTGCAAATAAAGGAGATTTTATTTCTAACTCACCTTTATCCCCCCAGATATTGGAAATGATTAAGAACCAATATTTTTCCACTATAATAATACTGGAAAACATCTCGCTTGTTAAACAGCAACTTGATAATTTGAGAGGTGATGTGGCTCATAACGGAGCTCTGCTGGGTATGTTAGCAGGGCCTAAATTTAATAATACCATGTATTCTGCAAAAGTATTACAAGACCATCAAAATTTGGCCCATGTCAACATGAGTAACAAAGATGTACATGTAAATTTACTGCCCCCTTTTCAAAAAGGTAGGGAAGCTATACCTGAACTAGGTAGCTCAGAAATGTCAGTGCTCTCTTGTGAAATTGATCTCACTATGGGGAAAAAACTAAAAATAAGGGTCAGAAGGAGCAAAAAAGTCAAATGAAGAAGATGAGAAAAAGAAATAAGGGAACCCAAAAAAGTTTGTAAAGCCTATTCAGCAAGAGATGTCGACAACTAACAATCAAAATAATCAAAGTCAGTTTAAGGCTGATGGAACTCTTAAATCAGAGGTACATATATTAATAGCCGAATTACCAATTGAAGCTGAGTTGGATTATAAATTAAACTCTGTACAAAGCTCAGGAGGGGAAACCAAGGGTGTTAATGATGGGTCCCAAAGAGTCGCCCATTATGACACAAAGGGGGAATCTAAATAAAAATTTCTCCCAAGTCAATTTTGAATAATATCTAATTGAGATGTATGGGGTTAATAGACTAAGTAACGAAACACCACAGTCATTAGCTGACTTTATATTAAAACTTCTGCAAACCACATCCTATGAAGGAGAGTTTTTTTTTTTTTTTTTTATAAGGAGACCTCCAAACTTGGATTATACAGATTGTGTACTTGTATATTGTGCCAAGGAAGAGACAGCCACACAAATCTGGAATTTACAAAATGATTTGTCTAAATGAGGTATTTACATACTTCCCCCACAAGTTTTAACAATATTAGCTAATGTTCAGTCACCTATAAAAAGGGTGGAAGGTCATGATGAATCAGGCTGGTTTGAAGAGGTTAACAGAACAATATCAAATTATAATTCTTCAAGAAAAACTGAATGGGAGGGTAAAAAAGTCCCTTTTTGAGTGGGAAGTAACTAAAGACTACTCAATTGGGGCCCTAAAAAGAGAATTGGGGACTTTTGTGTCCTGTGCTCTAGGATTGAATTTTACTAGGAATACTATAGATTTTATATGTATACATGATTCTCATTCAAAGATGCCACAAATTGATATTACATTCCAATCTAGTAATTATGCAGTTCTTGTATTATAGGTCTCAAAGGCTTTAGATGGATATGGTCTATACTTTGTTGGTGTAGAGACATTAGGCAATCTGGGAAGATTAAAAAATAGTAATAATCAATCACTCCTGGAAACAACCAACTCTTTTGCTCTCCTTGGAGATTTAAGCACAAATTGACAGATAGAAAAGAGAGAGATAGATATAAACAATGGGGTAAAGATACTAAAAGAGTTAAATATATTTACTTGAAAAGTAGAAGGGCTACAGTATAGATTAGCAGATAATGATTTTCAAAATTTCCTGAATGGCCTGGACATTATTTGCTTCCAGGAGATGTGTTTCCAAGGGGAGAATCCCCCATTGACTCCAGGCTTTTCAGGATTTATGCTTCCAGCAATAATAACTAAAAAGAACGGTAGGCAAAAGGCTAGAGTGGCTAGCTGTGTTAAAAGTAACCTGGATTTTAAAATAACACATCAAAAATTGGATTTACCCAACTGGAAAGTATAACTGCTGTTTGGTTAATATGCAATATTTATGTGTCATTAAGTAGTGGTAAGACCCAAGAGGAGTACTGGAAAATCTTTTAACGTTACCCTTGAGAAACTGGCCGAGGAAAACGAAAATGGTATTATAATAGTTCTTGGCAACTTTAATGCAAGAATAAAAGAAATGAGGAAAATAAATTTTGAATTGATAGATGGTGTAAACCTATAATAAATGAGAATTTAGTTTGGCAACATTCCTCAAAAGATAAAAGATAAAACTAATAACAAAATGGTAAATATGTATCTAATATTATGTCTGAATTAGATTATATAGTTTTCAATGGTAGAACAAAAAATGATAAACAAGGGGAATATACTTTCATTGGCCCTAACGGGTCTTCTGTTATTGATCTTGTCTGGGGAAACATTGAAGCAGTCGGTAAAATAAAAGATCTGGAAGTAATTTCAAGACCAGAATCTGAGCATCTACCTGTTCTGATAAAATGGCAGTTGGGAAATGGCGTCAACATGGTAAAGGATAAACAGAATAGGCCTTGTAGTGAGGTGATAGATAAAAAAAGAATAAGGTGGCAGAGTTCAAGTATTCCTCGATTTGGAGAAATTCTGAATGGAGCTTTATATGGAAAGCTATAAGAGCAAAATATTAAAGATTGATCCTAAAATGAATATATCATTTTGGGAAGATATGTCCTTTTATCTGAAACCTCTTTTTTTTTTTTTTTGAATCCCAGTTAAGGAGGGAAAATAAAACATTGTTCAACTCAAGATGTAAGAATAGCAAACAAAAATTTAATAAATTGATTAGACAATATTAAAATGGAGATTACAAACTAAATACAATCTTTTTATTGCAGTTAGATTCTTTTATTTTGTTACAGAGACTGGGCATATATCACAGGGCATAAATAGGCGATACATTTCATACAGATTTTACATACAGTACTATATCATAGCAAAGTGTTCACAGTGCATTTACCATACATTTGAAGAAAGTGGACGATATCTTGGTCATGACATGGGACTGGGTAGTTACTCGCAAGGTGAGGTACTGGGGAGGAGGGGGCTCATTCACCATACCAGTTGTCCCCAGCGGGCGGGAAGAAGTAAGACTGGGAACATTCAAGGTGGCTTTAACATATCTTTCCCCAAAGGGTTTACAAAATGTGATGGTACATTCTGAAGGTGCTGCATAAATGGCTCCCATTTGTCCAGGAAGGCACGCAGGGTTGCTGCAGCCAAGTGAGTTAGCTTGGAGAAACTGGCCAAATTAGCCGTGGCTACTAACCAAGCCGTGAGAGAGGGTACATCTCTAGTCCTCCATCTACATAGAAGCAGCCGTTTAGCTTTCACTTAGACTTGTATAACCCAGGACAGGTGGGGACAAGATTGTCTGAATTCAGTGGGCGGGAGCCCCAAGATCCAAAAACTAGGAGAGGTAGGAACCTTTTGTCTCAAAACACTGGAACAACATGTAAGTATTTCCGACCAGAAAGGACGGATGGGATCACATTGCCACAGTATATGAGTAAGTCTGCTCCATTAGCATTACATCTCCAGCACCTGTCGTTCATAAGTAAATTCGTTTTCTTTACTTCTACTGGAGTATGGTACCAGAGATGTCTTATCTTATTTTGTATAAAGAAGCTTCTGGAGTCCCCACAGGCTTTTTTTTGCTATTAACCAGCCCTTTTGCCATGCGTCTTCAGTAATGGGAAGATTTAACATATGCTGCCACGTATTTTTGGCAGGTAGGGATGGGTCTGTTAGAGCACCCCTCATGTGCCTATAAATACGACCTGCCAGGCCTTTCTGTGATTGTAGCCAGCCATCTAAAGGCAGTTTGTTTTGTTTGGCTTTGCCAATGCCTTGACACATCGTGCACTCACACCCTCTTTTGAATCCAGATGAATAAACATGTCTCAATTGAAGATATCTACAAAAATCACTAGGACCCAAATTAAACTTCTCTTTCAGACTGGTAAAACTATCTACGTTCTGGCCATCCTCCATTAGTATGTCTTGTAGAGTGTTGATCTGCTTCCCCTTCCAGCACTCCCAGTTCAGGGGTTTATGATCAATGGTCCAACCTTGGTTGTTCTATAGAGGGAGGTATTTCCCCAGATTCAAACAGGAGTTACTTATGGCTCCCACTTGATACCAGGCCTTATGAGCTGCTTTTATTGTGAGCCAAAAATGGAAATTGGAAGGGAAGGGATTACCCATATATCCTACCAGATGGGACCCTTGCAGGGCCATCCTCTCTATTGCTTCCCAAGCTGGCAGATCAGAGTTGTTTCTCCGAAGCAGTCTGCATGTGGCTGCGGCAGAAAATGCGTATGCGTAATGTTGAAAGTGAGGAAGGCACCACCCACCCTTGCTTCATGGAGCACGGAGTTTAACTCTACTATACCGCGGGGTTTTATTTTCCCACATGAATGCCCATATTATATTATCCAGTAATTGAAACCGTTTCTTCGGGATCTCAATTGGAAGGTGGGATAGTGTGATAGAGACACCCCCCCCTTTCCCCCTTCTTCTTTTCTTTTAAGGTTCTTTTTTCCTCCATTCTGGAATGCACCAACATGTCTTTCCTTCATGTCTCTGTTTGTGTCTGTGTGTCTGTCTGTTGGTTCGTTGGGCTGGCCACCCATTTTGTTCCCCTGTCTTGTTGTTGACCCCCTTCCTGTTTGGTGCAATCCAGTGTCCCTATAATAAAATAATAATTTGGTTTTTGGGGGCTTCGTTTAAACAAAACGGAGGTTTCAGTCCTCCTTAAATAGGAACTCCAGATATCTCAGCCTGTCAGGGGAAACAGATACAGCCTTTGGGAACAGGTTTTTAAAACAAAATAAAAATGTAAACGAAATATACGCCGGCACAGAGGTAAAACCTCCTGTCCTAGTAGTGCTTATACAAGCGCTTAAGCGCTGCGTGGGTTCTCTATGTTTTCTAAAGTTAAATGCCAGTCCTGTGAACACTCTGCCTTTAGAAACCCGTACGGAAGGGTTCTGTTTCAGCATTTTTAAGGCGGTGTTCTTGGTTACTCTTATAAATGCCTTCAGAATCCCCAAATTTAAAAACAGTTCGTCGCTATAGTACCGAGTCGCGGTAGGATTTACCGCACGAATGCTTGCACTATCGCGACGACCTCAAAAAGGGAAATTAGCGATATTGAGTTCAGGTTTCTTTGCAAACACGATCTTTACGATGTTATAAATCAGGTACCTTGTTTTTGAGTATTTTAGAATCGAAAATGCTGAGCTGGAAATAGCAAGGGGGATTCCTGGAAAGGCTTGCAGGTCAGGATCTCCGCTTGCTTCTGCTCCCTTCTTTTCCCTGCCCTGTTATGAGCCGGCCGGCCGAAATCTTCATACATTTATGTTGTTAGTCAGAGGGTGGACTCTCTAACTGCATTTCTTCACCTTTGCCCAAACTAGAATATATTTAATGCACAAATTTAGACTTCTGTATGTATACAACGGGCAAAATATGTTCTTTTAATTAAAATAAAAAAAAGAATTACTATGGTTTTGGTCAAACTACTGCAATAAGGTGGAGTCTTTTGGGTCACATGTTTGGGAAACTACTATATAAGACCTTACTCAGAGGAGTTGAGGGAGTTGTAGGGAAGGGTGTGTGTCTGTCAACACCTATACCTGAGTTAGCATTATTCTAACTCCTGGAATGTAACGCTATTTGTTCTGGAAGAATATTTACTTTTATTGTTTTGTCGTTGCTGAAGTCCGCTGTATAATATTAAAAGTCTTATTTTTGTTCTGCTAATTTTGTCTGAAGCGTCTTCTATCCCACGCAAGTTCACATTTGGTGTCAGCAGTGGGATAGTGGGTCCGGAGGGGCCTATTGGATCTGAGTTCAGATGGAATCCTATGCACACAGAACAAGGCAGGTGAGCGGACTGCACCAGCCACCAGGTCCATTGTGAAAGCAGCCAGGTTAACTTTATTCCTGAATTGGCGCCAGTGTACGGAGGAGGTGGTGAAGACTACAATAAAAGGGAAGCGGAACATGGAGGACTTGAAATCTGCTGGACAGGGAAACAAGCAGCCGAGATGCCACAGGAAGACCCCCGAGAGTCCCCATGAGCTACTTAGATGGTTATGTCTAGACAGGTGGAATTGGAGAGAGAGGAACAGGACCGCATAGAAAGAGAAAGAGATCATGCTGAGAATGCGGCCAGATGGAATGATACCCTGCAGCGCATACAACTTATGGGCTCACCAAGATCATCTTTGACACCTGGGGTAGGCCAAAAAGATATACGATTAGTGAAAATGACTGATTCTGATGACATAGAAGCATACCTCATGACTTTTGAAAGGGTTGCTACTGCCTGTGCTTGGCCAAGAGATCAGTGGGTCATCCGGCTAGCCCCTTATTTGACTGGAAAGGCGCAACTGGCGTATAGTCGCACAGACCTGACCCATATAAATGATTATGACTATATAAAGCAAGCCATCTTAAAAAGATACGATATTAGTCCAGAGACCTATAGACAGCGCTTTAGAGCCTACAAATTCCAATCAACCGATACCCCCCAGGACTTATACACCCACCTAAAAGATTTGTGTTTCAAGTGGCTCCAGCCTGATACCAGAACGGTAGCCCAGATAACGAAAGTGTAATATTGGAACAATTTATACATGTTTTACCACCAGACGATACAACTGTGGTCCAAAGAGCATCGCCCGGACACTTCTGAGGCTGCTATAAGACTTGCTGAGGACTATTTGACTGCCAGGCCTCAATGCCCTAGAACATTTATAGGTAGCAGAAACCCACCCATCATAGTAAAGTCCTCTACAGCACCCCCAACACAAGCTAGTAGTATACCTGGGGGCAAAGAGCACGGTAAAAGATTTAGCCAGGATATCATATGTCATGAATGCAAATCAAAAGGGCATATTGCCAGATTTTGTCCAAAAAAAAAAATGGAGTCCATACATCTAGCCCTTGCTAATTGGGGTCATTACATCACCCCTGTAGAAATTGGGGGACTAGTAGTAATGGGTCTTGTGGACTCTGGCAGCAAGCAAACATTAGTACATGCTTCATTGGTAAAAGAGCCGGAGCCGGGGGAACCCACTACCGGGGTTAAGTGTGTACATGGGGATATTCACTGGTACCCTTTAAGGGAAATGACCATCCAGGTAAATGGAACATTACACAAGATGAAAGTGGGCATTGTTCCTTCTCTACCAGTGCCAGTGATAGTCGGACACGATTACCCTTATTTTGACTCTTTATTAAATATAAATGTTGGAGCGGTTACTACCCGTGCACAAGAGAAACAGGGGAAAAAGTCTAGGACAGTTATTCCCTTTTGAAGAAGAAATATTCGGGACTATTGGGGAAAAATAGGAAAAGTAAATCCCAGAAAAGAAATGATAAACATGTATGGACAAAAGAAAACACTGGACTGGATGTATTGAATGATAAATGTATAATGTCTAATGAAGAGTTTTTAACTAAACAAAAAATGATGTTACTTTAACCCTTTCTTTGCATGAATGCCCACCATCCCTTCTGGGTCTCAGCAGCCCTATTATATAGTCAAGGATGATCTTCTATATAGGGTACAGACTAACACACACACAGGGGAGGTGGTAGAACAATTGATGGTTCCTATAGACTTCCGAGAAAAAATCTTATCTATTGCCCATGATATACCCATGGCTGGTCATTTAGGTAGAGATCGGACGTTACAACGCTTATTACACAGGTTTTTTTGGCCAGAGATCCATCAACAGGTGACAGAATATTGCAAAAGCTGCCCGGAATGTCAAAAAGTAGCGGAGATAGGCCAGAAAGATAGAGTACCCCTTATACCCATGCCCTTAGTCGGTAATTTGTTTGAAAGAATTGCAATGGACATCATAGGGCCACTGCCTAAAAGTGCAAAGGGAAATCGATTTATTTTAGTAGTGGTAGATTACACTACTAAGTATCCAAGCCATACCACTGCATACAATTACTGCTTCCAGAATGGCGGAAGAGTTAGTTAAAATTTTCAGTCGTATGAGAATCCCAAAGACTATACTAACAGATAAAGGTACTAATTTTGCTCACAGTTACTCCAACGGCTATACCAAGCATTAGGCATCAAAGCCATTTTACTACCCTACCATCCACAAACTGATGGGCTAGTCGAGCGGTTTAACCAGACCTTGAAAAAAATGCTGAGGAAGTTTGTAGCAGAAGAGGGTAACAAGTGGGACATCTATCTGCCATACTTGATGTTCGCATATCGAGAAGTTCCACAGGCATCTACTGGGTTTCCCCCGTTTGAGTTATTATACGGGCACAACCCAAGAGGTCCTTTGGACATCATAAAGGAAGAGTGGGAAAATAAGAAAAGCACACATGTAGTGGAACCCTCTGAATATTGGCAAAAACTTTGTCAGAGGTTAAGGGGATATGTCAAAAAGGCTCATCAGATTAACCTACAACAACAGATCAAACAGAAGGGTACTATGACAGGGGACTAAGCCAAAGAGTTTACCAGGTGATAAAGTATTACTACTTTACCCTCCTCTGAAAATAAACTGCTCATGAAATGGCAAGGACCCTACAACATAATGAAACGTATGGGTCCTGTAACTTACTCAGTTGAGCTACCAGACAAAAAAATGAAAAGCAAAATATATCATGTAAATTTGTTAAAACCATGGGTAGAACGGACGCCTACCGTAAGCAACTTTGTGCTCCCAGAAAACCCCGAGTCTGAGTTAGACACAGCTTATGGAAGATTAGAAAAAATGGGTAGTTTATCTGAAGCACAAATCAATCCACTTCTAACTCCTGAGCAAAGGTTGACTTTACAGACTATGCTAAAACCCTTCCAAACCCTATTTACTGGCATACCAGGGAGGGTTCATGATGCTGTCCATCACATTATGGTACCTGATGCCCTTCCTATTAGACAAAAAGCTTATAGGATTCCAGAAAAATTACGAGGTCAAGTTATACAGGAAATTAGAAAAATGCAGGAGTTGGGAATTATTGAACCCTCATATAGTGAATGGAATTTCCCCATGGTTATTGTAGAAAAGAAAGAAGGGGGAATTCGACTTTGTCTTGATTTCAGGCGTCTGAATGCTGTGTCTAAATTTGATTGTTACCTGATGCCTAGAATAGATGACATCATAGACCAGCTAGGGACAGCTAAATATATTAGTACCCTAGATCTGACAAAAGGCTACTGGCAGATACCTCTAGACCCAAACGATAAGGAGAAGACTGTGTTTAGTACCCCCATTGGTTTATATCATTTCACAGTAATGCCTTTTGGCTTACAGGGTGCTCCTGCTACATTTCAGCGAGTAATGGACAACATCTTACAACCCCACTCAAGGTATAGCGCCGCCTATTTAGACGATGTGGTGATCTTTAGTCCCTCCTGGGAAGAGCACATACATCATCTGAGGGCTATACTATCAACCTTGTCCAAAGCTGGGTTGACTATCAACCCTTCTAAATGTTCCTAGCAATGCAGGAAACAAAATATTTGGGGTTTCAAATTGGAAATGGGACAGTGAAACCGAAATTACAAAAGTCGAAGCTGTGGCAAAAGCCCCGACCCTAACAAGAAGGATGTTAGATCGTTTCTTGGCCTCATTGAGGTATTACAGGCGGTTCATACCTAATTGTTCTGCAGTAGCGAACCTTTAACGGAATTAACCAAGAAGGCCAAACCTGATAAAGTCAAGTGGACCCCTGAGTGTGAGGAAGCCTTCTGTAATTTAAAAGCTAGAATTTGCTCTTCTCCTGTTTTACATTCCCTGATTTTTCCCAACCTTTTATTGTGCAAACCGATGCCTCTAATTGTGGCATTGGGGCTGTACTCTGAATAGTACAGAATGAAGAACACCCTGTGATTTTCATAAGTCGAAAACTACGAAAGGAAAAACATTATTCTGTCATTGAGAAAGAATGCCTAGCTGTAAAGTGGTCGATAGAAGCTTTACGCTTCTATCTATGGGGCAGAGAATTTGAACTATGGGTAGACCACAACCCTTTACGGTGGTTACATGTAATGAAAGACAAAAATCTATGCATAATGAGGTGGTACCTCGCAATGCAACCTTATAAATTTAGTATAAAATATAGAAAGGGTTCAGCTAATTCCAATGCTGATTTCCTATCAAGATATGGTATGGGAGACACTTTTACTGACCACAGACCTCGGGGTAGAAAAAAAATAAAGATTAGTAGAAACGTAACTTAGACATTCCTTGAAGGATTACGTTGTTTTTTTTTCTTTTGTTTCTAAGGTAATTTTGTTTTAGGGACCCCGAGGTGGAGCCCTAGAGAGGCGGGCTATGGCTCCATCCTCTTATTTATAGGATCTGATGGCAGTAATCGAGGTCTCCCATCCCACCTTGGGTATGTTTTAAATCCTTCATGCAGGTCTTAAGGGAGGAATGTGATAGAGACACCCCCCCTTCCCCCTTCTTCTTTTCTTTTAATGTTCTTTTTTCCTCCATTCTGGAATGCACCAACATGTCTTTCCTTCATGTCTCTGTTTGTGTCTGTGTGTCTGTCTGTTGGTTCGTTGGGCTGGCCACCCATTTTGTTCCCCTGTCTTGTTGTTGACCCCTCCTGTTTGGTGCAATCCAGTGTCCTATAATAAAATAATAATTTGGTTTTTGGGGGCTTCGTTTAAACAAAACAGAGGTTTCAGTCCTCCTTAAATAGGAACTCCAGATATCTCAGCCTGTCAGGAAACAGATACAGCCTTTGGGAACAGGTTTTAAAACAAAATAAAAATGTAAAGCGAATATCGCGGCACAGAGGTAAATCCTCCTGTCCTTGTAGTGCTTATACAAGCGCTTAAGCGCTGCGTGGGTTCTCTATGTTTTCTAAAATTAAACGCCAGTCCTGTGAACACTCTGCCTTTAGAAACCCGTATGGAAGGGTTCTGTTTCAGCGTTTTTAAGGCTGTGTTCTTGGTTACTCTTATAAATGCCTTCAGAATCCCCAAATTTAAAAACAGTTCGTCGCTATAGTACCGAGCCGCGGTAGGATTTACCGCACGAATGCTCGCACTATCGCGACGACCTCAAAAAGGGAAATTAGCGATATTGAGTTCAAGTTTCTTTGCAAACACGATCTTTACGATGTTATAAATCAGGTACCTTGTTTTTGAGTATTTTAGAATCGAAAATGCTGAGCTGGAAATAGCAAGGGGATTCCTGGAAAGGCTTGCAGGTCAGGATCTCCGCTTGCTTCTGCTCCCTTCTTTTCCCTGCCCTGTTATGAGCCGGCCGGCCGAAATCTTCATACATTTATGTTGTTAGTCAAAGGGTGGACTCTCTAACTGCATTTCTTCACCTTTGCCCAAACTAAAATATGTTTAATGCACAAATTTAGACTTCTGTATGTATACAACGGGCAAAATATGTTCTTTTAATTAAAATAAAAAAAGAATTACTATGGTTTTGGTCAAACTACTGCAATAAGGTGGAGTCTTTTGGGTCACATGTTTGGGAAACTACTATATAAGACTTTACTCAGAGGAGTTGAGGGAGTTGTAGGGAAGGGTGTGTGTCTGTCAACACCTATACCTGAGTTAGCATTATTCTAACTCCTGGAATGTAACGCTATTTGTTCTGGAAGAATATTTACTTTTATTGTTTTGTCGTTGCTGAAGTCCGCTGTATAATATTAAAAGTCTTATTTTTGTTCTGCTAATTTTGTCTGAAGCGTCTTCTATCCCACGCAAGTTCACAGATAGTATGTAAAACACCCCTCGGCATAATCATCATTTTAATTGCCGCCACTTTCCCGGGGAGAGGGAGGTTTAACTGTTTCCACCTTTGAGTTTCAACCTTGAGGCTATCAATCAGTGGAGAGAGGTTAGTCTCCAGAGGGGAAGATACATTAGCATTTACCCTAATACCTAGATACTTAATTTCCGCCTTGGCCCTAACCAAACCCACTGCCGAGATATCTTCAGATAAAAGCTGCTTATTCAGGGGGAGGACTTCTGTTTTACCCTGATTAATCCTAAGGCCTGAGATGCTAGCAAAGGATTGCAGTAACTTCACAATATAGTCGGCACTGAATTGAAAATCGTCAGTTAGAATGAGACGGTCATCGGCATATAACAGCGCCTGATATGACTCAGAGCCTACCCGTATACCTTTAATATTTGGATGCTCCCTCTAAGCACTAGCCAGGGCTTCTATGATGACCAGCACAAACGACATCGGGGAGAGGGGACATCCCTGCCTGGTGCCCCTATGTAATTCGAATGGTGCAGAGAGTGTGTTATTAGTAAGCAGTCTGGCCATAGGAGACGTATACAGTGTTTTGACCCAGCCCCTAAACACCTCACCAAAGTTGTAGTGCTGCAGCATCCTGTGGAGAAAATTCCACTCTACTGAATCGAAGGGCTTCTCAAAATCTACTGAAATAGCGGCTGCTGGAGTGGGGGCCATCCCTGCCTTCTGTATAAGGGAAATTAAGGATCTAATGTGATCTGAACTGGCACGGCCCTTCACAAAACCCACTTGGGAGGTGTGGATCAAACAGGGGAGGATTTTTTCCAATCTAGCTGCTAGTATTTTGGTATCCACGTTAATCACCTAAATGGGCCTATAGCTTCTTGGTAGGGTGTGGTCCTTACCTTCTTTAGGAAGGACTGTGATGTTCGCCTCCCTGAGGGTGGTGGGGAGAATCTCCTGATCCCAAGCTTCTTGTAACATAACCCTTAGCGGATGAGATACTATCTCTGGTATTACATCATAAAAATCAATAGAGAACCCATCTCCCCCTGGGGCTTTTTTTGGTGCCATCTTATTAATTGCCTCTTTTATTTCTTGTATCTCCATGGGCCTCTAGATGGTCTCTCTGGGCATCTGTGAGTCTAGGAAGTCGTGTACCTGCCATGAACTCCTCAAATTTGAACTCGTCCCAGGTAGTGTGGGAGCTGTACAAGGTTTTGTAGAAAGATAGTATGATTTGGTTAATGACCTCTGGCTTACTATGTTTTACCCCCTTATTGTCCCTAAGTTGGGCTATGTGTGTCTCTCAGCTTGTTGGGTTTTTTTTTTTAACCGGAAGGCTAGGAGTTTCCCAGCTTTTTCTCCCCCTGCCCAGTATTTGTGTTTTAATCTTAGGATTTGTAATTCTGCTTTTCTAGATGCAAGCATGTTTAATTTCATTCGTAGGGCCAGGAGGTCGTGCAGCAGATCAGGGTTCTGGAGTTTAGTGGGATCCTTCTTGTAGAGGCCTTCTTTCTCTCCCAATACCGTCTCTAGTTCCTTAGCCTCATTCTCTCTCTGCTTCCTGCGGTAGGCAGCATAACTAATAATGCGACCTCTGATTGTGGCTTTAAAAGCCTCCCAAATTGCTGCTGCAGTTGCAGACCCACGCGGATTGTCAGAGAAAAAGGTTTTAACCTCCCCTTTAAGCCACTCTTTGAAGTCTGTCTCCTGCAACAATAAGGGGTCTAACCTCCAACTGACTGACCTAGTGTGGGGAGCAAAGGGACCCAAGGTTAATGTTAGAAGTGCATGGTCCGAAATGTATAAAGGAGCAATTGTAACATCAAGTACCTTATTTATAATGTTCGGAGATATAAACCAATAGTCTAATCTACTAGCAACTTGTTTGGCCTCAGAGAAATGGGTATAGTCCCTCTCAACCAGGTGGGTTACTCTCCATATGTCTTGCAGCTTGTGCAGGTATAACATATCCTTTAAAGCCCTAATGGATCGGGAGGGGGGGGGTGTCTGGCTTGGAGTTGGATCTATCCAGGAGGGAATCCATAGTTAAATTAAAATCCCCCCCCTAGAAGAATGTCATCCTCCCCTGCCAACAACTCCATTTTGAGAGTTTATGAAAAAAATCGGGGGTGTCCTCATTTGAAGCGTAAATGTTAGCTAGAACTATATTCCCTCAAGGGGTGCCTACTTTGGCCAATACCCATCTCCCTCCTCTGTCAGCTCTTTGTTCTTGCTTAGACCATTTTAAGTTTTTATGACACAGTGTGGCTATCCATCCTTTGGTTTTGTTAGCCACACTATGAACCTCCCATTCCCACCTTAGTTTTTGTGCTTCTGTATGATTTAGCTTAGTTTCCTGTAAAAAGGCTATCTGAGTTCTTGGGGATTTAAGTCTGGCAAGTACTTTCTTACGTTTAATGGGTGAGTTCAGGCCCCTCACATTCCATGAGGTAGCCGTTACCATGTCTTTACCTGCCATGAGTAGTAACAGTCAAAAATGCCCAAGAGCCCCACCTAATTACCAGGAAACTAAGAAGTCTGTATGCAGGAATCTTGACCTTCGAAACAACCCCTAATCCCTTCCCATATCTACCCTCGGTATTTCTGCAATCCCACATATACTGTGAAACAGTTCGTTTAATGCCCTTCTAGTCCCTATAACAACTTTTTTTTTGTACCTCTTCATACCACCCTCCTTGTACCAAACCATCACCTAAAAGGCTGTCCTTGTACGAGCTGATCATTGTATATGAATATAGTCCATGATCAAGAGAACCCCTCCCGAGCGTGGGGCCTGGTAAAATACCAGAAACCTTTAATTTTGCAGTCATCCTGTAGTGTAACCTCTACTGCTACTTGCCCTGATTAGGGCCCTGTGAACCCCATCAAAACTCACCATTCGGGGAGTACCAGGTTATAAAGCAGCAAATCATAGAACATAAATTGACACCCTTTAACCATGCTTGAACAAACAACAAAATCCAGATCAGTTCCCCCTTTTAACCACTAGATGGGGGAAGCACTCTCTCTAACTGAGTGAACCCAGAAATTGCTGTGCTGACCTAAAAAAAAAAAAAAAAAAAAAAAAATAATAAAAGGCTTTGCACTAACTCTCTGATGCAGTTAGAAAACACCTAACTTGGTTCACCCAAACAACATGACCCATATTAGGCCTTGGGCCATCCAGCAAAGGAAGCAGGGCAAACCCCAAAATACTGCCTCCTCGCCGTAACTGGCCAAACAGAAAAAACCCTGCTTGGGTGCCAGCCAAACAAGGGGGCCCATCCCCTATACGTTAACTGGTGAAAGGGAAGGATGGGGAGAGTTACTCAGCCCCCTCCATAGCCCTTTAGAGCCCAGTGAGCCAGGCAGGTAAAGTAAGGTTGGAACCCCTCAGTCATCTAGGCGGCTGTTGCTCGGCCTGCAGATCCCCCTCGCATCCGGCCCAGTCTGTGCACTGTGGGGCCCAATCTTTAAGCAGACTCTGATCCGTGAGATCTTCTGGGGAAGGACAGTCCGAATTCTTTAAGTCCAGGGCATGCGGCACAAGGTCCCTCAGAGGTTCATATCTATTGGACAGCTTAATAGGTATAGTGGCTGGGGAAATCGTGCTGTCATCTGAGAGGATTTGCAATCTCTGTCTGCTCCTAGATCTGTTCTTTCTGACCAACAACTTTCTGCTTGGTGTATCCCTGTATCCCTCCCAGGCTTCCTCGATCGACCTTGCTGAGTTCTCAGCCAGCCCCCGGCTCTGTATCCTTCGGCTCAGAACTGGTTGCCGTCTCCATACAAATCGGGGAGTTCTCCCTGTGCAATTTACTTGTGCTACTCAGAGGTTGCGGAGATTTGGTGATGTCGCTGCTCAGTATCTGTATGTTATGCTGAAAGTGTTCCACATCCCCAGGATTGCTAAACATATGAGAGACCCCGTTGTACTCTATTCTGAGCTGCGTTGGATATCTGAGCGAGGTGGGAATACCCATCCTGTAAAGTTGCTGTTTCACCTCTGCGTATGCTCTTCTCCGCCTTGCTAGCTCCTGAGAGAAATCCTGGTACAGCTGGATGGTGCAACCTTGCCACGTTAGGGACTTTAGTTCTCTTGCTAGGTGGAGATGTCTCTCCTTTACTGGATAATGAAGAAATTTGCACAATATTGGACGAGGGCGCTCACCCAATTTGGGTTTGGATGCAAGTGTGCGGTGGGCTCGTTCAGTCTCTGGTGGGGCCTCAAGCTCCAGCCTTAGCATCGCTGGCAGCGCATCCTCCAAAAAGGATATCATGTCCTTGCCCTCCATTACTTCTGGAATTCCCACTATTCTGACGTTCCGCCTTCGAGCTCTATTTTCCAAATCATCCAGTTTGGAGAGTAAGTACTGAATCTGGCCATGATGTTCCCTCAGGTGACCATCGCAGGGATTTATTTAACTCCAAAAATTGATTAGCGTTTTGCTCATACAAGTGCTAAAACATGATGAAAATGCATAGCACTTGCCTCACTGTGTTTAACAAACATAACACTTCTAGAAAACCTATATAAATATTTTCTGTACAGTTAGCATTGTCCCAAGAAAAAAACTGCTAATCAGTTATTTAAAACCCTGCCGTCGTGTTGTAAAATTTGTTCAGAGTGCTGCTTCATAACATTTTCAGAGCCCTCCACCCAAAGGGCTAATACTCGCAGCTCCTCATTTATTTGTATAGATGCTTGCTTTAGCTCCATAGTATCTTGTAATACTTTACTTAACATCGCCGTCATATTCGCAGTGTCCTTGGCCAAGCTTTCAGAAGTGGTGGAGGAGGCCATTTCTCCCACTACAGACTCAGGGTTGAAGCCTGTACACCATGTGTCAAACTGGGAGCTCCAAAAACTCAGGAGGCGCTTGGTTCTTGGCCTATATAGTGCATGTGACGCAGCCAGGCCTGAGTTGTTTATCGTGGCGTAGAGTTGCGATTCTGCCTCCAATTCCCACAAGAAACGTCTTAAATGAAAGATCTGGTGATCCGACAGTGAGAGCTTGCTCATAGATGTGCTGATCTCCCAACTGAATGTTACGGATGGGCTGCTAGGGGTTCACAGGGTAACTCCAGAAAGAATTAGCGTGCCACCATGTTGGCTGCCAGGCTCCGCCCCCTACCAAATACAATCTTGAATAAAGAAAGGAAACATCATAAGGAAATTTTAACCACTGAAAGATTAAAACGCCCAAAAAGCATGTGGGAAAAATTAAGACGATCTATTGTTAAGAGGGATACTAAACTGTTTTGAACTTTTGGTCAGTAAAGGATATGACAAATATGCTATAGAGATTGAAGCAGGAATTTCCCCCCAAATCTGGGAACAATATTATCTAGACCTTTATTTTTCACAAATAGAAGATGGACGCTGTTTTAGTCTTGGGGGGGGAAAAACCACTAAAGCAAATTTTCCAAAATCCTTATTGGTAACCTTCTCTGAAATTTCTGAAGCATTAGACAAAATTGTAGCAAATAAAGCACCTGGACCTGATCAGATTCTGGCAGATATATATCACTCATTCAAAGATTGGTGGATTCCAGTTTTTCAGGTTTTGTTTAATTATTGCATTCAGTTGGATCAATTCCTGGCTTCATAGAACGGCAGTATAATTTGCCCAATTTATATAAAAAAGAGATACTAACAATCCTACAATGTACCAGCCTATCAGTCTGATAGATGCCTCACAAAAAATATTTACCAGGATTATATTGATTAGATTGCAACAATGCGTAGAGGAGAATAAAATAATATCAGAGTTGCAAAATGGATTTGGAGCTAAGCGATCAATGGTGCTACATTGTTTTGTGTTACAACATATTGTCTGGAAGTATGTAAATATAAAAAGGAAAATTATACTGCTGTTTCGTTGACCTTAAAACTGCATTTGATTCTATAAGTAGGAAATTATTGTATTCAATATTAGAAAAATATAACATAGATACTGATCTATGGGATATTCTTATAAGGTTGCATAATAACACCTGGCTTAAAGTTAAATATAACCAACAAGGGGATTTAACAAATAAAATATATACTAATGTGGGAGTTCGACAAGGGTGCTTGTTGGCTCCCTTGTTATTTAATCTATATATTAATTCCATTTTGCGGTGTCTAAATAATCTGGATTTTCAGCCCCCAAGCATTTTCGCAGAAAAAAATCTCCCTTTTAGCCTATGCAGATGATCTAGTTCTTGTATCATACTAACATACTATAATGCCAGCAGAATAGGCCCAACGGTCTCTCGAGTCTGCTCGATTGGTCAGCCCCCACCCTGGGTGCTGACCTTGCTGCCCCCCACGCCTTCTCTGGCTTCTCCCTTCCCAGTTCCGGATATTCTTGCTGCATTGGATTTTGCTTCCAGAACCCTTCCCCTGTACCTGTCCCAGCCCCTCTTGAACCCCTCCACCGTCTCTGCCTCCACTAGCCCCCTAGGCAGTGCATTCCATGGCTCCACCACCCTCTCAGTGAAGTAGCACCTCCTCCTTTCTCCCTGAATCTTCCCCCCTCCAGCTTCCACCCATGCCCTCTAGTGGCCCCCTCCTCCTTCCTTCGAAGCACCCTGACTGTTCCTCCCCTATTTACCCTCTTCATGTACTTGAAGACCTCTATCATGTCCCCCCGGTCCCTTCTCTCTTCCAATGTGTACATATTTAGCTCTTCGAGCCTCTCCTCATAGGTCCTGTCCCCCAAGCCCCAAATCATTTTGGTTACCCCCCTCTGGACCCTCTCCAGGAGTTTAATGTCCCTCTTTAAGTGTGGCCTCCAAAACTGCACGCATTACTCAAGGTGTGGACTCACCAAGCAATTATACAGAGGGAGCATCACTTCCCTCCTTCTGGAGGTGATCCCCCTAGCGATGCATCCCAGCATCCTGTTGGCCTTGGCTGCTGCATCTACATCTCTGCTTGTTTTGCAGCGTAAGGTTAGTAGGTTTACTGAGTTATGTAATGATGATGGGATAAGAATAAATCTTCAAAAAACAAATGTGGGTTTTGGTCAAAAAATTAAGAAGATACCTTTGTTATTTATAGAGAAAAATAAAGTGGAACTAAAATCATATTATGATTACTTAGGTTTCAGATTTTCATCAAACTCTTCTTCGAATCCACATATTAAAATTATGATACAAAAATTGAGAACAGCATTTTCAGCCTTTAAACAATTTAATGGAAAGATGGGCCAAAGCTCCATTTTGGGACTTTTAATAGTCATTAATGCGGAAATAAAAACAAGTATTTTGTATGCCATAGAAATAAGGACTCCTGATTTAAAACCTTTAGAAGGGATAATAAATAAAATATATTGCTTTCTAATGAGTCCAGCAATCTGTACCAACTGAAGTTTTAAGGAAGGCGCTGGGACAATTTTCTTTGGCAACCTTGGCAGCTGAACATCAAATCATTTTTATATTACAATTGTTTCTTCTCCCTGATCACAGATTGCCCAAGCTGTGCCTGGAAGAACAAATAAAATATCATTCCCTAAATTTTACATCTGGAACAATTAAAACTATAAAAGAAAATATTCTACAGTGGGGAATGGCAAATATACTGTATGCAATCTATAGTATTCCATTTTTCAAAATAGTGGAACAAATTAAAAAAAGTTAGAAATAATTTTATGGCATTAGATCAAGAAAAGAATAATAATCCAAGACATTTTCGTTAGTTTAAATTACTGAAAACATCCCATGATCTAGAGCCTTATTTGATTACTTTAATAGATCCGCAGGAAAGGATATTTGTTAGATTCAGGTTTGAGTTATATGCAGCCAGTTATGTATTACACGATCAGAAACATGACAGGGTATTAAACTCAGAATGTAACTGTATGCTGGGATTCCAAGATGATCTCAAGCATATAGTTTTACATTGTCCTAAATATGAGACTCTTAGGAAAAAATGGTTGGCCCCATTATTGGCTACCCTTGGTCTTCCCTCCAAACAATTATATACTTGTTCAATACAAACAGTAGGAATACATTAACAGTACTTGTAATTTTTTTACAGGGGATTCATTTGTGAGATGATGTGGATGAATGCAGGAATAGTACCCCTAGATAATTGGCATATAAAACTGTATAATTATAATATTGTAAAGTGCAATGGACATGTGTAATGTTATATAATGTATGGTAGAACGTTGTTATAGGTAGAAATCTACCTTTTTATAACAACGTTTTTACCATCGCTGTGACGTCACGATGTTGTTAACCCATAGACGGTACATCACATTGCTGGGTTAACAACCAGGAACAGTCTGGGCATGCGGGCAACTGGATCGGACGGTCTTGAAACGGCCGCGGTGGTGAGGGAAGAGCGGCGGTGACTGAAAAAAAAAAAAAACTGCAGTAAGGAACTGCTTTCTTTTCTTAAAAACCTAAATAGTACCATACACTATAAAATATGATGTATGGTACATTGATGATTAACCATTTTTTTAACCAATCTCAAGGTTGCCATGGATCAGAAACCTTCCCCTTTAGCTTCGCTCGAGGTTTACGCGTGCTTGGTATCCTCCTCGATGGTTAACAAACTGGTTAACCATCGATGACCATACATTATCCTCTATGTGTAATGTTAAGTGCAATAGTAATGCAAATGATTAATATTTTTCTATTCTTTTATAACTTTTGTAAAGACTTTTAGTCGAACAATAAAACTTACCTACCTATGTTGAAGAACACCTTTATGGAGCAGGGACACTCTTCCAGAGAAATAGAGAGCAGTACAATGTGCAACACAGGTACCTAGAGAGCAACTACTTCCACATAAGGAAAGGACCACTACCAACAGAATACCCTTAGTAGTTGGGTATCATCCTGACCTGGAACTTACACATAAAATTATGAAGGATCGCCACCCTATGTTTTGTGAGGATGAGACCCTAAATTGTGTTTTTTCAAGAACTACCACTACTGTCTTTTAAACAACCACCTAATTTAGCCAGCCTGATTGTTTGGAGTAAACTTGAACCAGAACAGGGTACCATGACACTAAATGATACACGACCCTGTAATCAACCCAGATGTGGGACTTGTGAGCTCATTTCCACTTTGTGTGATTACATCACAGAACAGACGATTCAAGATACAGGAGAATTATACCTGTACATCACGTAATGTTGTTTATTTCATTCAGTGCAATAAATGTCCACAAACTGGGTATGTCGGAGAGACAAGCCAAGCTGTTTGCACTAGAATGAACGCACACAGACATACCATTAACATGAAGATGACTGACAAACCAGTGGGGCGACATTTCTCTCAGAATGACCACTCAATCTCAGATACATCAATAATGATCTTAAAAGGTCATTTAACAAATACACAACCAGAGATGAACTGTTGAGATTAAGCTTATTTTACTTTTCAGTAGGGTAGCAGATGGCATGAATACGGATTTGGGTTTCATGACACATTACCCCATGTAAACTTACACAGACTTTTACTTCATAGAATGGACATTTAACATGAATTCAGTGTGTTGTTTTGTTTATATTTTCATAGTCATTTTTTACTGGTTATCATTTGTTGGTTTCTCACCAAATATACATGTGTGTGTGTGGGGGGGTTGGGGAGGTTAGGTTGCCTGGGTGAGTGTGTATTGGAGGGTTACTGTGTGTGTGTGTGTGTGTGTGTGTGGGGTAATTGGGTTGTGTTGGAGGTTGGAGGAGGTCTTTTTTTTGTGGGGAGGGTGCTGTGTGTGTAGGGGAGGGGTCGGGGTTGTGCTTAATATTTAGGTAGGCTTATATTCGGGTACAGGTCATAATGATGCTACAGGGTGTTAGGACTCTTTGCTCATATAGTTAATTGATTATATACTGACCCACTGAAGTTTGAACATTTTAAGTTGCATGAACTCATTTTCTAGGTGGTCCTTGAGAGGTTTATTTTATTCATTTATTTTTGGCAATAATACTGACAATTGATATTATTATCTTATAAATAATATTGTTACAACACTGTAGGTTTTAAAGTTTATGGAGTGTATTAACTGGTTGAGAGTATAGTTTAGAAAATGTCTCTAGATTAGTTGAATTCTGTATATTTTAAACAGTTGTTCATACAAGGTACATTTTTCTTAGTCCTCTCTTATATCCATACATATATTTATGTTGTACAGTTTTTAATCATACAATACTATCAAGTTGTTACTTGAACATTTATGGTATTAATCAATAGGTCATGCTTTTAATTTTGAATGTATTCTTCTAACACACACATTCATTAATAATGTCAGTTATAGGCTTGCCTGCTTGAGTGTTCAGCTTATCTGTGTAATTGTCCTTGAAAATATCCTCAGTATTAGCAAGCTAAAAGGAATGCTATTCATTCCATTGAAATTTGTGATTTTTTTTTTAAAAAGGTACTTTTAACCAATGAGAATTGTTTTCTATTTGTGTTTTTTTTTTTTTATATGTATAATCTGACAGTTAATTGATTGTGACTCTCTGAACAACTGTCATACGTCTCTGAGGAAGAATTTGGTTGGTCCGAAAGTTTAAACATTGTTTTCTTTTTGTATCATCTATGTTGGGCTATTAAAAGGTATCAAACCATTTGCTTCTGGATCTTTTAAAAATTGGTGATGAGTCCACAGTCTGCATGCTGGAAGGAAGCGTGTTCTATACTGGCTGAGTTAACGCTTGTTTCAGTAGCTACCTTAGTGAGTTTTAAACTTCAAAAACACATTTAGTTGCATTTATCATAGAGTTCTTCCTGGATTTATAAGCAGCACAGAGCACACAGCATAGTCTGTACAGGGAAATACTGTGAGCACAGGATAGAGATGTTCAAGAGACCTATTACAAACACATGCTTAATGAACTAATGAGAAACAACATTGTAACAGAGTTGCTTAAATGCTTTTTAAGCATTACTCGATAAGGAACAATGTTTTAAATTTGCTTAAAAAAGAACCCTATTTCACAATAGACATTAAAGAAGCTCTATACTCAAGCCCTGTTATTACTGCAGTGAAATAACTGAGTTTAAGTGCAAATTAACTTTGTCACCTTCATTTGGTTGAAGCGTGTTGATTTATTTAAAAGACCTGATGAAAAAATATTTTCTATACTGTTCTCCTTCCTATAATCACAAAGCAGAACAAATCCCAGACCACCTTTCCTGCTTTTCCAGATATTCGTTTAGGTGTTGTACCCCTTCTGTTGTCTCCACCCTCCCACACAGCTTGGTGTCTGGGAATAGGCAAATTTTTCCCTTAATGCCATCCCCAGTGTCACAGATGAAGACGCTGAAAAGCACCAGTCCGAGCACTGATCCCTTTGGGACCCCACTGGTGAACTCCCTGATGCTGGAGTGCTCACATCCCACCACCACACTCTTTGTCCTGCTGCTCAGCCTGTTTTCCACCTGTCCGGTCAACTTCTTACTATCACTAGATCCACCAACTGCTAATCAGCATCTTGTGGGTACAGAGTCAAAGGCCTTCAAACAACATGAAGTCTTGCTATATTATGATATATGCAGTGAGTCCCAACCTTCGAACTGCTCCGGAGGTGAAAGAGTTAACTTTCCATGCCAGGCATGGAACCTTGAGCGTGAGCTCGGTTGAAAACTCTGTCTGTTGTTCTTCAAACTGAAACTGTCAGATTCTTTACTCCGCCTCACTGAACAGTCGCTCCAGAGATTTCTCCTTCTGCTCGGTTCGTTTGTCGGTTAAAAAAGTTTTATTTTCGGTTTCTCGACCGAAATTAAACCGCAGTCGGTCGGTTCAAGCTCTGTCTGTGGTATTGTAAGTAATAGATAGGCTTACATTTATTTTCTTCTGTGTGGAACTTGTAAACGTCTTTTTCGGTTCGGTTTGAACCGATCAGGTTGTTTTAAAAATACTTTCTAGTCCTTTAGAGTGCGGTTCCCGGTTCTTATCGGTTCTAAAAAACGGATTTCATTACGGTTTTTTCCACGACCCGTGACACGGTTGGGAACCGATAAGAGAGTCTTGCTTGGCGGATTGCCATTAACGGGCAAGTTTGGTTAGGCTGGCACTATGTCTGAGAAACCCAAAAGAAAAACTGGGCCCACTGGGTTTCAGCACTGTGGTCTCTGTGGGGAAGCCTTTGCTAAGGCTGACCCACACACCACCTGTGTATATTGTCTGGGGTTTCACCACCTCAGTGCAGACTGCCAGATTTGTAAGAATTTCCCTGCTGCCACCATAGAAAAGAGAGTTGGTAGGTTCAGGGAAAGGGAGGCCAAAAAGTCCGCTGACCCGGATGGCCAGCCCGGTTCAGTCCCAACCGAACCGGAGGGAGTGCCCTCTGACCAGGGCGATACTTCCTCGGGCAAATGTAGAGCCAGCTCTGAGGAGCCGGTTCCAACTAAAAGGACTAGGAAGTCAGCTAGTGGGGAGCCAAAATTTCCTTCTCCAACCGCTGAGGAAATAGCTAAAGCAATTCAAATTGTCCAGTCACTTTCCCCGGTTCCGACCGAACCGACACCATCAGGGAAGTGCTCGGTTCAGCCGGTTCCACCTGTTCAAGATTATGATTTTGAGGATTTTTATGAACCAGACGAGGGGGAAGAGGAGTATGAGGAGAGTGAATGTGGTTTTGAAAGTCTGGATGTGCCCATTGAGCCAGACATCTCTCCAGACAGACCGTCAGGGGTTTCTCCCCCCAGGTTATCTGAGTCCCCTTCTCATCTTATGTTCTATAAGAAAGTTGCTGAAACTCTTCAGCTCCCTGTTGAGGAAGCTGTTGATGACCAAGAGGAGCCTGACTATGTAGAAATGATGGATATTCCAGAGTCTAGGAGACTGTCTATTCCTTTGCATAAATCTTTTCGGAAACAGACAATAAAAGTTCTAAAAAACTCCTCACACTATACCTCCTGTTGATAAAAGGATGGACAAGAGGTATACATTATCAGGCTCTGATACGGAGTTCCTCACACAGCAATGCAGCCGTGTGGGGGTAGTGCAGGCTGCAGCCTGTGACAAGGCAAATGTTCCTCTAGCTTCCCACCCCCCCCTGAAAAGGACTCCAGGAGGATTGATGCCATGGCAAGTAAACAGTACATGGCAGCATCTTTGGGACTCAGACAGGCAAATTATATGGCTTATGCTGCTAGGTACCAGAAATCCAGATGGGATACTGTGCTGGCCCTGGCAAAACAGGTCCCTGACCAGCTTGCCAGGGAGCTGGAACAGGTGGCTGCGGATGGTATTGAGGCATCCAAGGTGCAATTTCATGCTGCAGTAGACTCTAATGATGTGTCATCAAGGGTCATGGCTACATCTGTGGCACTTCACAGAATGGCTTGGCTCAGATGTACCACCCTGTCACAGGATACCCAGTCTAAGGCCATGGATTTTCCTGTTGTGGGGAATTCTCTGTTTGGGGAGCAGACAGAGAATTACATGAAGAAAATGGATGAATATAGGACCACCTATAGGAGTGCGCAGGCCACTCCTCAAAGGCAGCATCCCAGGGGGCAGGGGCAGGCCTTTTCATAGGCCTTCTTACCAAGTCCAGGCCTCCTCTTCTGCTTATGTCCAGATGGGGTTCTTTAGAGGGAGAGGCAGACGGGGGGTACAAGCAAGCCTGTTTCCACCCCTCAGCCCAAAGCCCCTGCCCAGCAGGCACCCTGATGGGGTGCCCAGGGCCGATTCTCTACTACCTGTAGGGGGCAGGCTGGCTTACTTTGTCCAGGACTGGAAGTCTTTAACATCAGACAAGTGGATCCTGGAAGTAGTAAGCCAGGGACTGGTTCTCAGCTTCAAAAAATTTCCAAAGATGAGAACCAGATCCTTTCCACCTGCAAATCCATCAGAGGCACTTGCCCTAGAAACAGAAGTTTCTACCCTCCTGGCTCTCAGAGCTGTGGAAAGGTTCCACCCTCGCCAGGGCAAAGGGTTGTACTCAGGTACTTCCTTACCCCAAAAAAGACAGGAGAATGGCGGCCCATCCTGGACCTCAGATACCTAAACAAGCACCTTTTAAAACCAAAATTCAAAATGGTGACTCTGGGAATTATCTTACCTTCTCTAAGGCCAGGGGACTGGCTAGCGTCCCTGGACCTCAAGGATGCCTACTTCCATGTTCTCATCAGAAGCTCCCATCGAAAGTACCTCAGATTCGAAGTGCCCTCAGGCCATTACCAGTTCAGAGCAGTGCCCTTCGGGCTCACCTCTGCCCCGAGGGTATTCACAAAATGCCTGGCAGTAGCAGTTGCCCACTTAAGAAGGCAAAAGATTGCCATCTTTCCTTACCTGGACGACTGGCTCATAGTAGGCCAGTCTCCAGAACAAGTCAAACTTCACCTTCAGGTAACTCAGCAACTGCTCACATCTCTAGGTTTCCTTCTCAATCTTCAAAAGTCAGTTCTAGAGCCCGTCCAGCTCCTCACCTTCATAGGTGCAGAACTGAACACAAAAGAGGCCAGAGCCTTCCTCCCTCCGGAAAGAGCAAGGACCCTGGTCTCCTCTTTCACCCTGCAAGTCTCCCGACCAGCAAGACATTTTCTGCAGCTCCTGGGGCACATGGCTGCTTCTAAAGCAGTGGTGCAGGGAGCAAGATTTCAGATGAGGGACGTCCAGTTCCATTTGAGAGCCTTTTGGTCTCAAAGGAGAGACCCTTTAACCAAATTGATCCCATTGACTCGAACCCTGATCCAAGCCCTTCAGTGGTGGCAGGACCAGAGCAATCTGAGACAGGGGTTCCCTTCACCCCTTAGTCTCACTCCTTAATCCTTACTACAGATGCATCCGTCTTGAGGTGGGGAGCTCACATGGGCGATCTCACTACCTTGGGATTGTGGTCCCCACAGGAATCTCTGCTCCACATCAATCTGTTGGAACTGAGAGCAGTTTTTCTAGCACTTCAAGTTTTTTCCACATCTGTTCAGAACAAAGTCGTACAGGTCAGAACAGACAACACCACTACAATGTGGTACATCAACAAGCAGGAGGCACTCGGTCCACGCCTTGTGCAATCAGGCAACAATGACGCTGTGGTCCCTGGCTTATTCCCTGAACACCTCCCTTATGGCAGTTCACCTCCCAGGCAAGGACAATGTCCTGGCAGATGCTCTCAGCAGGATTTACCAGGGCCATCACGAATGGTCGCTGGATCCCCTAGTACTGGAGGTAGTATTTGCCAGATGGGGCACTCCGCAGATAGATCTTTTTGCAGCCCCAGACAATCACCAACTTCCCCTTTTTTGTTGCAGGCCCCCAGTGTTGGGCTCAGTCCCTCTGGATGCCTTCCTTCTCAGTTGGGAAGGGAAGTTCCTCTATGCTTTTTCCCCCTTCCCTCTTCTGTTCAGGGTGCTAGTCAAAATCAGATCTCAACCCTGCAAGATGATTGTGATTGCTCCAGATTGGGCCAGGCAGCCCTGGTACCCACTCCTTATGTCCTTAGCAGTCCACCTTCCCCTGTGTCTTCCCAGGAATCACAACCTGTTAACCTCTGCCCAGGGGAGGGTTTGGTACCCGAACCTCAAATCTCTCAATCTCAAGGCCTGGTTCTTGAGGAGTTAGAGTTTGCTGACCTACACCTTTCCCAAGGTGTATTGGATAGCTTGAAGACTTCTAGGAAGCCTTCCACCAGGGCTACTTATAAATCCAAATGGAAAAGATTTTCCATATGGTGTTCTGGCAGGCGTATTTCCCCAGAATCTGCTGACTTACCCACAGTCCTGGATTATATGGTGCATTTGAATACTTTGGGGCTGAGACCAGCTACCCTAAAAGTGCACTTGGCAGCCGTGTCTGCTTTCTTATCAGCAGGTAAACCTTCTTCTTCTCTTTCAGCTCATCCTGTATTCTCCAAGTTTTTCAAGGGGTTGCTTCACACCAACCCCCCTTTCAGGGACCCTGCCCTGCCTGGGATCTTAATATTTGCATTGCTCAGCTTATGCAACCCCCTTTTGAGCCGTTGTCTTCAGCAGAGCTCAAGTACCTGACTTGGAAAACTGTGTTTTTGGTTGCCATCACTTCTGCCAGGCGCATAAGTGAATTACAGGCATTGTCAGTGGAACCCGATTTTATCTCCTTTCATAGAGATAAGGTGGTTCTCAGGACTAACAGGAAGTTTTTGCCTAAGGTGGTTTCAGACTTCCACCTTAATCAATCTGTGTCTCTTCCTGTGTACTTCACTGACCATTCCTCCTCCGGCGAGAGGAGACTGCACAGTTTAGATGTCAAAAGAGCCCCTAGTTACTACATAGAACGTACCAAGGGTCACAGGTTTGACTCCCTCCAACTGTTCCTCACTTATGGTGAGGTTGGTAAAGGGAAACCTGCCACTAAAAGATCCATTGCCAGGTGGATTGTCTCTTGTATCCAATTTTGCTATGAGAAACTGGGTAAGGTTCCTCCCTCAGGCCTGAGGGCTCACTCTACCAGAGGTACAGCTGCGTCTCTGGCTGCTGCCAGGGACATCCCTATCCTAGAGATATGTCAAGCAGCTACCTGGAAAACAGTTCACACTTTTACCAAGCATTACTCCCTGGACATCCAGGCTAGGAGTGATGCTCGGTTTGGCACAGTTGTGCTTCAGAGCCTATTTCCTAAGTAGGTTCTGTCCCTCCTCCATGGAGGTACTGCTGTGTAATCTGCATATGTCATAATATAGCAAGACTTCATGTTGTTTGAAGAAAAAATTACTCACCTTAGTAATGTTGTTTCTTCTAATGGAGTCTTGCTATATTATGACCCCCGGCCTGCCCCTCTCAGAACCTTTACTTTTGGGATGTGGGTGGGCAGTGTAGTGGTGGCACTTGGTAAGATGCCCACCTTATTTTCACCCCTCCTTTTTGGGGTGTTTGGGTGATATGTTTTATTTTTTTCTGGATCCCCTGACTTGAGTCTTTGCTTTTGGGACCAAGAAAAATGTGTTCTTATATTTAGTAACCAGTTGGCTAGTGTAGGTTTACGGCTTCCACACAGAACCTTAGTGAGTTTTGCTCATAAAGATCTGATAGTTTGAGTTTGAAGAACAACAGACAGAGTTTTCAACCGAGCTCGTGCTCAAGGTTCCATGCCTGGCATGGAAAGTTAACTCTTTCACCTCCGGAGCAGTTCGAAGGTTGGGACTCACTGCATATGTCATAATATAGCAAGACTCCATTAGAAGAAACAACATTACTAAGGTGAGTAATTTTTTCTTGCTGAAGTCCTAGGTAAAGGATGTCCACCACTTGGCCCTTGTCCACTGTTTTAGTCACCCAGACAAGAAAGTCAATCAGATTTGTCTGACACGCTCTGCCTCCCATAAACCAGTGTTGCCACTCATCTTGCAGGCCATTCTCTTCCAGATGCTTTATTAATTTTTCCATAAGTATGGTCTCTGTGAGCTTGCACGCAGTTGAGGTCAGACTGACTGGTGTGTAGTTCACAGGTCACCCATGGGACCGGTGTTATGGAGGGGCACTTCGTGTGCCATTCTCCAGTCCTGCAGTACACTCCTGATTCTAGTGAACCATTGAGCAGGTCAGTCAAGGGACCAGCAAGCTCCTCTGCCATCTCCCTCAGCACCCTTGTGTGTATACTATCAAGGCCTGGAAATGTATCCACTCTTAATGCTAGCAACCCTTTCTTACCCCTATCCACCTCTGTCAGAATATCCATGCTCTCCCCCCTCCATCTCCTCTCTCTCCCCAGAGGTACCAGTCCATCTCTCTCCCTGGTGAGGACTGAACAGAAGTACTCGTCCAGTACTTCTGCTTTGCACCCATTCTCCTCTACCCACTCATCCCCTTTCCTGAGCTTAACAATACCATTTCTTCATCTTACTTCGAGATACAGCTCTTTCAGCAGGTAACACCATTAGGACTGAAGCCGGCCGGCGGCAGGACCCCACGGAATTCTTCTAGCTAGCTATCTTCAGCGGGGACCGCCCCCGACGTCGGTCCCACCTCCGACGTCAGGCGTAGTACATAAGGGGGCGGTCCCGACAGATTCCCCAGTTCTTTTCCCGCCGTCGACTTGCATGTCTCGACCCTTCGGATCGTTTCTAGCGCGCGGCGCATGGTCAAGTTCTTCCTTCAGGAAAAAGTTCCTTTTTTCGGCTAAGTTGCTGTCTGATGTCCTCTCCAACCTCCGTTGAAGGCCATCCCTCGAAGTGCACCTGTGGGAAGCAAATTCCGTTAAAGGATCCGCATTCGGCCTGCGTCCGGTGCCTAGGCCCAGACCACGACACCCGGTCCTGTATTTTCTGCCAGGGGTTTAACAGCCGGACCCGGTTCCGCCGCCAGAACGCTCTGCAGGCGTTCCTGCTCGAGCAGAAAGTTAAGGCCATGGACGCCTCCAAGGGGAGTTCTGCTGAGAAAGCCCGGAAACATTCTGAGAAGCACAGGGAGAAGGCTCCATCCAGGTCCCCGTCTAGGGCCTCCGACTCCCGTAGTTCCGGCTCTCGGTCCGACCGTTCGCCTTCCCGGGCCCGCTCTCAGCCTCCCTCCACTGCGGTGAAGAAACCTTCAGGCTCCTCTTCCTCCTCACAGGCCAAGACCTCCAGGCCCTCTTCGTCCTCTTCTTCCAAAGCCCTGGTTAGGTCTGGGGATCATCATCATCACCGCAAGTCGGGTTCCCGCCATTCTGAACCCTCGTCAGGTCTGCCTCCTTGCCTCCTCCTCCCCAGCGGAAGACCAAGGAGCTTACCTCGCTCAAGAAGCCGTTGGACTCGACGTCGGCCCATCCGACGTCGACCACTCATCACAGGTCCCAGGAGCCGTCGACCAGACGCCCGTCGCCAGTCTGGCCTTTGCCCTGTCGGTCGTCGGCAGGAGGACCGACGTCCGCACGAGTCGAGAAGAGGACCCCGACGCCTCCTACCGACGTTGGTCAGGAGACTATCACAGAGGAGGAACTGACGCAGCCCGAGGACCAGACGGGCGAACCCGGTCCTGTCGAGTCTCCAGGGGAACCCTTCCCGCAACGTGAGGCCCCTGAGGAGCCGACGCCGGAACCCGACGACCGGCGCCCGGCCCATCGTCGGCCCTTTCTTTTTCTGAGGTGAAGGAGCTCTTTACCTACTGGTGGGATACCATTAAAAAGGATGTGGTTCCCACACCACCTCCTCCTCCTCCGCCACCTGCGACCCCTCCGGCCCCTGCGCCCCCTTCCCCATCCGGGGCAGCAGGCCGAGTACCTCCCCCTCAGAGCCTACGGACCCTCCAAGGGGAAGACCAGATAAAAGGAGACCTCCGTCTAGATCCTCTTCAGGGTCACCCAGTCCCAAGAGACCCAGAAGACGCCGCCGTTCGCCTTCAACAGAGGATACAGGATCGGAGTCCTCGACAAGATCCAGATCCCTCTCTCCCCTTCCAATCCCCTCTCCGGACCCACGTGAGCTTCCTAGATCTCCTCCGGATGACCCACCGTTCTCGGAAATCATGAGACATATCCAAGAGAACATGGGCTGGGATGCGGAAGAGTTAGACCCCGAGAGACTACGCCTTGCTAGATATCTTCGGCAGAAGGACCCCAAGCCTGTGGTGGTACCACCCTTGGTGGACACTTTTGTGGACGTCACCAAGGCAGCGTGGAAGCGTCCACACTCGCTCCCGTCGATGCTGAAGAAAGCTGACTGCCTGTACAAGGCTCCTAAGGAGGACCAGTACTTGGCTCAACATCCTCTGGCCGACTCTCTGGTCATAACAGCCTCTCATGACCGGTCCCAGAGACTGCAACATTTGAGCACTCTGCCACTGAACCCGGAGTCCAAACAGCTGGACACTATGGGCAGGCGCACGTATGCTTCCGCTACCTACGACATCAGATCCCTGAACTACTTGACCCACATGGTGCAGTTCCAAAATGCTTTGTGGGAACAGGGACTGGATCTGGCGGAGAAATTGCCAGAAGGTGAGCAGAAGGAGGAGATGTTGCAACTCCTCTATACGGGTTTGGACGTGGGAACCCAGGTGCTGCGAGCCGCGTATGATTCCGCAGACTCCTCGGCCAAAGCAGCAGCTTCAGGCGTATGCCTCCGGAGACACTCATGGCTTTGTGTCTCCGGATTTACCCCGGACCTCAAGAAAAACATAATGGACGCCTCTTTCGAAGGAGAAGTTCTCTTTGGTGCACCCTCTGAGAAGGTTCTCACCAAGCTCCAAGAGGCCGGGAAGGCGGTGAGGTCGGTCCAGGCAATGTACCGACCAAAGCTTAGTTCCTTTCGTAGGAACAAAGCCGTTTTTAGTGGGCGGGCACAGAGACAACAATCCGCACGGTCCACAACAGAGGGCTCCGGCTCCCGCAGAGCCCAGGGAAGACAGCCTGCGGGCAGAAGTCAACGCCAGCTAAGCTGGCTTAGCCAGGCTCCAGCTGCCGCCACAGCCTGACTCTTCCCGCCCCCGCCTCAGGATCAACGGGACATCAAGGTCGGGGGTCGTATTGCTAATTACCTGCCAGGATAGCAGTCCATAACCACTGACAGGTGGGTTCTTCAGTTGGTCAAAAAAGGCCACTTTA
This sequence comes from Neoceratodus forsteri, assembly GCA_016271365.2. Lineage (NCBI taxonomy): Eukaryota > Metazoa > Chordata > Ceratodontiformes > Ceratodontidae > Neoceratodus > Neoceratodus forsteri. The sequence goes on along the minus strand of CM057449.1, from coordinate 137,823,167 downwards.
TAGAATTCGCAGACAAGCCACCCTCGAGGTCTCCTCTGCTCTCCCGTTACTCGGGTCAGCACAAATTGCTTATCAGGCAAGAAATACTCACGCTCCTGCAGAAGGGAGCAGTGGAGTATGTTCCAGAGAACCAGATAGATTCCGGATACTATTCCCACTTCTTTCTGGTTCCCAAGAAAACAGGGGACCTACGTCCAATCTTGGACCTCAGCGACCTAAATACGTCGGTCGCCTACAGACGATTTCGCATGGTGACCCTTCCGGGCCTCATTCCCATGCTGAAGCAGGACACCTTTTTAGCGTCCCTAGACATGCAGGATGCCTACCTGCACATCCGGTGGCTCAAGCGCACAGGAGGTTCTGCGCCCGGTTCCTCGGCCACATTTTCAGTTCCGGGCCCTTCCGGTCGGACTGTCGCCATCACGGGTCTTTACAAAATGCATGGCAGTCGTGGCAGCGTCCTTAAGGAGACAGGGCCACTATGTGTGCCGTACTGGGACGATTGGCTTCTCATGGCCGCCTCCAGAGAGGCGTTGTTGCTGGCTATTCAGAGCACTCAGGACTTGTTCCAGTCTCTGGGCATTATAATCAACTACGAGAAGTCTCTCCTCGTACCGTCACAGAAGCTGCAGTTCATAGGCGCAGTTCTGGACACCGTTCAGGGGAAAGCATTTCTCCCAGACGACAGAGCAGATCGCATCAGATCCCTCATCAGGGATCTTTCGGCTAAGAAGACTGTCCCTGCCAGGCTGGTCCTTCATCTGCTCGGACACAGGGCTGCGGCTATTCTGACAGTCCCTTTGGCAAGGCTTCACATGCGGGTAACTCAGTGGATGCTCAAGGTGCAGTGGGACCAAAGGCAAGACCACATGCAGCATCCGGTCAGAATCACAAATGCCGTGATTCGAGACTGGCAATGGTGGCTAGACCCAGGGACACTTTGTGCAGGTGTCCCGTTACAGCGCTGTCCCCGGAGATAATCCTCTCCACAGACGCCTCAGGGCTAGGGTGGGGAGCGCACTTGAACGGGGTGAGGTCCCAGGGAACATGGACCCCTCAGGAGGCCCACCTCCACATCAACTTGTTGGAGATGAGGGCGGTCCTCTACGCCCTGCAGGCCTTTCAGTCAGACATCCTGTCGTGCACTCTTCTGCTTCAGACAGACAGCACGGCGGTGATGTATTACCTCAACAAACAAGGAGGCGCACACTCTTAGCCCCTTTGCAGGGAAGCCATGAGTGTGTGGGATTGGGTAATTCGACACGGCGCGAAACTGATTGCAGTTCACGTTCCCGGAGTGGACAACACAATCGCAGACGGCCTGAGTCGCTCCCAGGCCAGAGTCCACGAGTGGGAACTTCTTCAAGGGGCTGAGAGGATCTGTTTCTTTGATGGGGCACTCCAGAACTGGACTTATTCGCTTCCCCATCCAACGCAAAACTGCCCAATTTTTGCTCGCTAGATCCAGGGCCTGGTGTTTTCTGGCGAGACGCGTTGTCCCTCTCCTGGGCGGACAGATTCCTCTACGCTTTCCCTCCCTTCCCGTTGATCCAGAGAGTTCTTCTCAAACTGCGCAGGGAGCATGCAACAATGATCCTGGTAGCCCCATTCTGGCCCAGACAGATCTGGTTCCCCTTGCTGATGCAGCTGTCCTGGGAACCTCCAATTCCATTGCCTTTCAGCTCCCATCTGTTGTCTCAGGAGGAAGGTTCTCTAGTCCACCCAGACTTACGCTCGCTGAACCTGCATGCATGGCTCCTAGAGACATAGCCATTTTGCGACACGGGGTCTCGCAAGAGGTGGCGGAAGTTCTTTCCGTGGCCAGAAAGCCGACAATGCATGCAACGAAATGGTGCTTTTGCCTATGGTCGCAAGCACGCGGCCTATCCCCTCTAGGTTGTCCGGCGAAAGCGGTGTTAGAATACCTGCTCTCCCTTTTCCACTCGGGTCTCGCCCACTCCTCTATTAAGGTGCACCTTTGCGCTATCTCTGCTTACCACTTCCCGGTGGGACAGCGCACAGTGGCGCAACTTGACGCCTCTCGAGACTTTCTGAGAGGGGTGTTACACCTTAGGCCACCCATTAAGGACCCTGTTCCTCCATGGGATTTACTCTTTGTCCTGGAACAGCTCACGCTTCCCCCTTTTTAACCTGCCGCGGTTTGCGAGCTGCGTTTCCTGTCATGGAAAACGTTATTTTTAGTTGCTGTTACGTCAGCAAGGAGAATTTCCGAGCTTCACGCTCTAATGTGTAAGGAACCTTATTTGATTTTCCACCAGGACAGAGTGTCCCTGAGGACGAATCCTAAGTTCTTGCCTAAGGTGGTCTCTGCACTCACTCTCAATCAGGACATTGACCTGCCTGTATATTTCCCTAAATATACTAATAGAGGAGAAGCGCTGCTCCGCACCCTGGATGTTCACCGCTGTCTAACGTATTACCTGAACAGGACTAAACAGCTTCGCAAGTCGGAGCAACTCTTCGTTTCCTTCGCTGAGAGGATGATGGGCCAACCAGTATCGAAGCAGTCCCTTTCTCGCTGGCTTGTCCAGTGTATATCATACTGCTATGATGCTAAGCGGAAGCCCCTCCCGGGTACAGTCCGGGCCCATTCCACTAGGGGGGTGGCTACCTCCTTTGCAGCACTTCTTCGCAACTTCTCCTCCTCTGCCATTTGTGCTGCAGCCACTTGGAGCTCTGTGCATACTTTTACCAGGCATTACAGCCTGGACATTGCTTCACGGTGAAGAGCCGGTTTCGGCCTGGCTGTGCTACAGGGTCTCCTGTCCTAGAGTCAGGACTTGGATGGATTTTCCTAGTTTCCTCCTCCCAGAATGCTTACAAGCGTTATTGCTTGGAAATCAGTCCTAATGGTGTTACCTGCTGCAAGAGCTGTATCTCGAAGTAAGATAGTACAGTTACGTAAGAACTTACCGTAACAGTAGATCTTCGAGAACAGCTCTTGCAGCAGGTACCTTCCGGCCCACCGTCCCCCTTAGAGGAGGCATGGCTTACCGAGCTTTTGGCAAGGGCTTACGCCCTTTTGTCTTCTGATGGTGAATCCTCGGTCTCCCATTCTGATGTCATCCTGTGGCCGGAAGTCTCCGGCGGGAGAACTGGGGAATCTGGCGGGACCGCCCCCTTATGTACTACGCCTGACGTCTGAGGCGGGACCGACGTTGGGGGCGGTCCCCGCTGAAGATAGCTAGCTAGAAGAATTCCATGGGGTCCTGCCGCCTGCCGGCTTCAGTCCTAATGGTATTACCTGCTGCAAGAGCTGTTCTCGAAGATCTACTGTTACAGTAAGTTCTTATGTAACTGTACTTTCCTTTTGCTACTAATATAGTAGAAATAGGTCTTTTGACCCTGTTTAATTTCCTCAGCTAGCTGCAGTTCCTTCTGAGGTTTAACCCGCCAGACTATCTAGACTACCCTACCTGCTACACTAGTCATCTTCAGGTAGTTCTTCTGTCCTCCTCCTCCCTTTGGATCCTTCTGAAGGTCTTGTAGGCTGACCTCTTATTCTTTACTGCCTGGGCAACCTCTGTGCTAAAACAGACGGGTGCTTTGGCTCTTGAGTTTTTTCCTCTTGAGCCTAATGCACTCTCTTGTAGCTGTCATTTATTCCCTCTTTGAAGATGGACCATCTTTGGTCCGCCCCCTTATCCCCTCTGATGCTTGACTCTTGAGCTGCTCACCCATCTTTGTGAGGTCCATCTTTTTAAAATCAAGGATTTAAGTCTTAGTGGGGCCCTCTCCCTTCCCATGTCCAACCAGAACCACATTGTGCAATGGTCTCTCCAGCCCATCGCCAGATCAAGGATTGCCTCCTTCCTTGTGGGGTCTGTGATGCCTTATGTCAGTAATCCAGTTTGAAGCACATCTAGGATTACCTGACTTCTGGATCAGATCTTATTTATTTATTTTAAATTTGGTAACTGGGAAAGGCACACTGACCCGAGGCTTGTTTCCAGGTGCGACCCAAGGAAGGGGAAAAACAGATACAAACAAAGGGGAAAAATTACATAAAGGCAATAAACAAGTACAGTAGATGGACAAAATAAAGTTGCATACTGGCAGTATAAGCCATAAGAGTTGTTCAAGACCATAGAGAGGCTCAGAAGTGTGAGGGACAGCAGCAAGGAGCAGCAGTAGTGTATCTGAACAGGTGCCTAAAAGTAGGGAGGGAGGTGGATTGGCGAATTGTAGGGGAGAGTTGATTCCAGAGGGAAGGGAGGTGGTACGAGAAGGCAAACTGACCCACTGTCGAGTGTGGGTAAGGGAGAAGGAGCGGGATTCTCGAGTGCAGAGGGTAAGAGGAGGGGAAGGCAGGGGATAGGAAAGATAGGATGGAAGGGTCCCAAACCAGTATTTGGCTATGGTGGCTAAACAGTGGGCCTGATGGTGGTGAGGTAGGAGTGTGATAGACGGGGAGTAGTGTAGAGAGCAGTGATGTTTGCAAAAAGTGGAGTTGTGGAGACAAAACTACAAAAAGCATTTGAGGGTGTCCAGTCTGGCAAGGATCTTGGCAGGTACCCTTCAGTCCACCTTGGGCAGGTTAAAGTCTCCCCCCATTACCACCTCTCCCTTACCTGATTTGGGAGTAATGACATCGGACAACCTGAAGGTATCCGCACAGTGCAATAGGGTGGTGGGCAGGGTGAATAAGATAAAGAGAAACATAAGGTGAGGGATTAGCAGCAGAAGAGGGAGGTGCATCTGCCACTGTGTGTCACAGGTCTGGCTGCATCTGAAGTACTCTGTGCAGTTTTGAAGTCTGTATCTGAAAAACAGGGTTAGAGTGGAGGTAGTGCAGAGGAGAGTAACCAGGATGATACAGGGATGAGAGAATATGAGGAGATGTTAGCAAAATCAGAACAGGTACACACTTAAGACGAGAAGGGAAAGCGGGAATATGACTGAAACATACAAACAGTCCACTGTACTGTCACGAGATGGCAAAGAAATCACACCCCTAATCTGTTTCTATCTGTTTCAGGAACATAAAACATTTGGATGTGGACCAGTATTTAGCAGCATTGAAAGGTGTTGACTGGTCCTTTTCTGGATAACTGATGTAGACTTTTTCACGTGATAGTTTCTTTAATTTGTTCAAAAAAGTATGATTTGGTATTTCTTCTCAGAAAGATGACACTCAGGGGTGACAAGTAAGCTTTAACCCATGAGAAAGCAGGATCTACTTGAGAAAAATAATCCATGTCTGCAGGGTAGGGGGGCATGAGGCCACAGGCTGAGTGCCCCCAACCACCCAGGCATGGATTAATTCTCGAGTAGATCCATGCTCTCGAATGAGTTAATGCACTTGTAACATGGCAAGCGCAACTTCTAAACAACAGGATTGTACCATCGATTAAGCAGCTGTGGGCATAAACGTCTCACTGCCCGGCTGAGCTGCTCCATGTGTCTATGTTTGGTCTCTGGCACGTGGCTCCCTGTGTTTCTGTCTCACATTCTCTCGGTCAGTGGCAATGGCTGACATGAGCGGCTTTCTTGCAAGCACGAGTCTACTCCAGCAGCCCTGGACCCTGCAGCTTCCAAGGAAGAGGCAGCATGTGTGAAGCGGTGGAGACCCTGGTGACAGACACAGACACACAGACTATGAGCTCAGATGATGTGCTGCTTGTCATGAATTGGAGATGTGCAGTGTAGCAAATGTTTGTTTTTTTTTTTTAGCAAGGAGGGGCTCTTCCAAAATAAGCTATCCATAAAAGGAAATCCAGACTCTCCAGATTTGCAACAATTAGAAGCTATTCTCTTTGGTAGACTACAGTGACAAAATAAGTGATTGCTTGCCAAACTCTCAGCTCTGTACCACTGCTGCACTTGCTTACCGAAATGAACTCTTCTGGTAACATACCCTGTATGGCAGTGACCATCCGTGAACCCCACTGGTATAGCTGTGACAATAACACACTCATTAGCGTGCTCCCGGTCTCAGAGTTGTATATGCTCGCTCTGGAGGGCAACCATGGATTAATTAAGAATTAATCCATGGTCAGGTGATGTATTTTGCCCAATAAGAACATGGCCTACTCTATAACCATGATACAAGGCAGGTTGGATAACCTCATATATTTTGTCTAGTCTGAGAGCTAGGACAGGTTATGGTGTAGGTATAAAAAGAATGGTGATCTGCAGTTCTTAGTGGATAATAAAACGGCTCGTAACAGATGTAAAGCCCTTGTCAGGAATGTGCAGTGTACCTGTTATATGAGGTTCATCAACAAAATACTTGCAGTATGTCACACATTCTTTGGCAGGTTTACAGGGAGTTAATCAGGAGGAGTGACAGAGGTTAATCCTCAGGCATTGGAATCTGAAGGAAGAAATCATAAAATGATCTCTAGGAAATTGCCACAAAATTTAATAATTTTGGGGACCTTACAAAATGCAGAAATCGGGTCACTCATAAAATGGGAGAAAACTGTTCTGACTATGCTCAATAAAATCTCAACCTAAATTCTATTTGTTGTTTACCTGTAGAACAGGTACAAACATATCTTGAATAGTTAAATCCTCACACCAGACAGCACCGTAATGGTTTGGGCTTCTGGCTTCTCAAGCTGGGCAGGGAGGTAGTGGTGGAACTTATTGCCAAACTTTTCTGTTTTTCACTTTCCCATTGGGTCTTCCGAAACAGGGGCACAGAAAAAATTAAATTTTGGCGCCAGCAAACTCTGAGCCCAGTAAAGGTTTTTTATGCTTTTGGGGGGAGGTACTGGGAAAGAGCAAGATAGTTGCTGTTTAATGTTACATGTGAAAGCAGCAGTGCTTCGATCCGGTGAAAAGTTTGACCTATACTTTTTTTATGCTATTTTAGATGGCGTTTATCTCCTGACGTATATGACACCCTTCTTTCTCCAGTTTGAATCTATTTTAGTTTAGTACTTTTTTCACATTTGAAATAGTGAAAGGAGTGCTCCTTTTAATATGGTTCAGACCAGATTTTCATCAGTATTCTCAGTTGTTTTTTTAACACCTATTGTTCCATAAAGTCGAGGAGCACTGCCTGCTGAATAATTATTCCTTTTAGTCACAACAGAAATGATGTCAAACAATCAATGCACAAAAACAGCTGAAAATACTGATGAAAACCTGGTCCAAGCCACATTAAAAAGAGCGCTCCTTTTATTATTTCAGATGTGAAAAAAGTACGAAAGTAGACTCACATTGTGGAAAGAAGAGCATTATACAAGTCAGTAGATGAGGGGCAATCTAAAATAGAATAAAAAAGTATAGCTCAGAATTTTCACTACATTGATGCACTGCTTCCCAGGGCTTTGGTCCTAGGGCCTCTGTTATTTTTCCTCTTTCTTAACACTGCACCATCTGCATGTCCTTCAGCACACATGGTCATATATACATTAGTCAAATCAATCAAATTCTCCAGATTTTAGTCATTGGAAAAATGGTTACGTTCACGTCTTGTACTAAACACCAAAAAGACAAAAGTTATCATCTTCACTGGTCCCTGAAGATGAAAGCTATGATCTTCTCTGGTCCCTGAAAAAAATCTACCCATCCTTTCTAACTTTTTTTGTTAGTTTTGTTGACTGGGTAAGTGCACTAGACAAATCCTGCCTATTTTCAGGCACGACCGGGGATACGGATGAATGCCAATTGACCTTGAACCAGATTAAACTGTTGGTGGTATTTTTAGTGAATGAGGGAAATTACATAGATAGTGTCAGCAGATAAGAGCCTATGGCCCACCCAATCTGCCCATTTGAGCTTGTAAGTTCAGTTTATGTTTTCCTAGAAGTCTGTTGCCCCTTACGCCTGACCTCCAGAATTCCTTTATGTTTATCCCATACTCTTTTTGAGAAGTGCCATGGGATCTTTAACATCCACCTGAACTACCACCAATCCAGGCAGATGGGACCTTGGTTTAACGTCTCATCCGAAAGACAGCACCTCAGAAGTGCAGCACCCCTCTCATGCTGCACTACAGTGTCAGTACTGGGATATTAACCCAAGTGCCAGATTATAGCAAGGGTGAGCAGATTGAGTTAGTAAATGAATTCAAGTATTTAAGAGAGACCCCGGACAGCATCCTTTCCTACAGTCCATATTGTAACCTTCTTGTTAGGACTGTATACATCAGAGACCCACGGTCCTCTTTAGAGTCAAAAACTGTCTTAGCCCGGAATCGAGAAAGATAATGATGGATGGCCTTTTGCTCCCTTTAATTGACTATGGCACTTAGCTTATCTTTCAGAAGGAGAGGGGGCACTGTCCAAGGTGAAGGTGTGCTGTATAATTCAGTGTTAAGATTTCAAACCAGTCATCATTGCGCTTTGTACAGTTTAGCCAGTTGCCTTTCCTTGAAGGACAGAATGAAATATAAGGCCCTAGTTTTTCTACATAAAGTACCTCTTGATATAACATCCTCCTAGTATCCAGTCTATTTTTCATTTTGCAGGCCTAGATGAGCCAGTAGAGCCTGACATCTCCTCAGACAGGTTTTCGACTGTTTTCCCCTCCCAGGTTTTCTGAGTCCCCCTCACACTTCTTGTTTTACAAGAAGGTGGCTGAGACTCTTCAGCTTACTATTTGGGAGGCAGTATAGCACAGTTGTTTAAGGCTCTGAGCTGCAAATCTGGTGACATCCAGCAGACCATACCTGGGTTTGAATCCCGCAGCTTCCACTTGCATACTGTGTGACCCTGAGCAAGTCACTTAACTTCCCTGTGTTGACAGGTCGCACCTATAAAAAAAAAAAAAAAAAGCTTTTAGCTTAGTGTACTACTCCTGGTCAAACAAATTAAAAAAAAAAAAAAACCTGACCAGGATCGGGAGGAGCCTGATTATATGGAAATGATGGATGTTCCAGAGTCAAATAGAGTGTCTATCCCTTTGCACAAATCCTTGGGGAAACAGACACAAAAAATTACGCAGTTTCCTACTTCCATTCCTCCTGTGGATAAAATAAAATGGACAGGAGGTATGCCTTATCAGGTCCTGGCATGGAATTCCTTTCAGCACATTGCAGCCATGTTGGGGTAGTGCAAGCTGCAGCCTGTGACAAGGCTAATATTCCCCTGGCATCTCACCCCCCAGATAAGGATTCCAGGAAAGTGGATGCCATGGCTAAGAAACAGTACTTGGCATCCTCTTTGGGGCTCAGGCAATCAAATTACATGGCATATACAGCCAGGTACCAGAGATCTTTATGGGATACAGTTCTGGAGTTGGCTAGGAATGCCCCTTCCCAGCTAGCCAAGGAGCTGGAGCAGGTGGCTGTAAATGGTATAGAGGCATCCAAAGTACAATTTCATGCTGCTGTGGACTTGAATGATGTGCATTCTAGAGTCATGGCTACATCTGTCTCCATGAGGAGTTTGGCTTGGCTTAGATGTACCAGTCTTTCGCAGGATACCCAGACTAAGGCCATGGATTTTCCTGTAACTGGTAATTCTCTGGTGAGCAAACCGAGAGCTATATGAAGAAAATGGTTGAATATAGGACCACCTATATGAGTGCTGCAGGCAAGGAAAAGCAGGCCACTCCTCAGAGGCAGCAATTTAGGGCTGACAGGGGCAGGCCTTTTCAAGCTCAGGCCTCCTCCTCTTCTTTCCAGCAGAAGGGGTTCTTTAGGGGAAGAGACAGGCATGGGATGACCAGGACCCCATCATCCATGCAGTCTAAGCCTCCTGCCAAACAGACACCCTGAGGTATTGGTCAGGGTTGCCTCCTCAATCCCAGTAGGGGGGGCAGGTTGGCTCACTACTCCCAGGCCTGGGAGTATATTACTTCAGACAAATGGGTCCTGGAAATAGTGAGCCAGGGACTTGTTCTCAGTTTCAGAAGGTTCCCAAAAATGAGAGCAAGGTCATTCAGTCCTCCCTCTCCCTTGGAGACAAAGGCCTTAGAGGCAAAAGTCTCCTCTCTTCTGCAAGCAGTAGAGATGGTAATTCTTTGTCACAGGGGAAAATGACTGTACTCCAGGTACTTCCTTACCCCAAAAAAGACAGGGGAGTGGCGACCCATCCTAGATTTAAGGTACCTGAACAAACATTTAACAAAACCAAAATTCAAGATGGTGACTCTGGGAGTAATTCTTCCCTCTCTGAGACCAGGAGACTGGCTAGCTTCTCTGAATCTCAAGGATGCCGACTTCCACATACCTATCAGACATTCCCACAGAAAGTACCTCAGGTTCGAGTTGCCCCCAGGCCATTACAAATTCAGAGCTATGCCTTTTGGCCTAACATCTGCTCCAGGGGTGTTCACCAAGTGTCTTGCAGTAGTGGTGGCATTCCTCAGGACACAGGGTATGCTTCTGTTCCCATACCTGGATGACTGACTCCTAGTGGGCCAGTCCTCAAATCAAGTCAAGTCAGCCTTAGAGGTCACTCAAAGACTTCTAGAATCCTTGGGCTTCATTCTGAACCTCTAGTAAATTCTGTTCTTGAACCAGCCCAACTTCTCACTTTCATAGGGGTGGAAATTTATTAGTGTTTATCCACTATTCAGGCAAGAGCATTTCTCCCTCTCTCAAGGGTTCAGCCCCTTGTCACTCTGGCTTCCTCTTTTCATCGTCTAGTTTCTCGTCCGCCAGACACTTCCTACAGTTGCTGGGCCACATGGCAGCATCCACAGCTGTGGTCCAAGGTGCAAAGTTTCAGATGAGAGATTGTTTCATCTCAGGTCTTATTGGTCTCAGAGAAGAGACCCTCTCTCCAAATTGGTTCCAGTGTCTCAAACTCTAATTCAGGCCCACCAGTGGTGGCTGGAGGACGACAGTCTCCGACAAGGTGTCCCATTTATCAGTCAGGCTCCTTCAGTGATTCTCACCACAGATGCCTCCCTACTCGGTTGGGGGGGGGCTCACCTAGATCAGCTTACAGCTCAAGGAACCTGGTCACAACAGGAGTCTCTTCTACACATAAACCTTCTCGAATTGAGAGCTGTCTTTCTAGCACTTCAGATGTTCTCAACTGTTGTTCTGGGGAAAGTGGTGCAGATCAGGACAGACAATACCACAACCATGTGGTACATCAACAAGCAGGGAGGCACTCGGTCCTCGACCTTGTGCACAGAGGCCATGAAGATATGGTCTCTGGCTTATTCCCTTCAGGCTTCTCTGATGGCTGTGCACCTCTCAGGGAAGGACAACATTTTAACAGATGCTCTCAGCAGGATTTCTCAGGGTCATCATGAATGGACCCTGAATCCTCTAATTCTTCAGGTCATTTTCAAGAGGTGGGGCTCTCCAGAGATAGATCTCTTTGCAGCCCCAGACAATCACCAACTTCCTCTCTGTTGCTGCAGACCACCTCTTCTGGGTCCTGTCCCTCAGGATGCTCTCTCTTGTTGAATTGGACAAGCAGATTTCTGTATGCATTCCCTCCTTTTCCTCTGATATGCAGAGTCCTGATCAAGATCAGGTCTCAGCCCTGCAGGGTGATTCTAGTGGCTCCAGACTGGGCCAGAGAGCCTTGGTACAATCTTCTCTTGTCATTCTCAGTAATACTGTCTCTGTGTCTTCCCAGACAGTTCAATCTTATCTCCTCACAGGGGAGGATCCTTTACCCCAATCTTCAGACTCTCATGCTCAAGGCCTGGCTCTTGAAGAGCTAGAATATGCAAGCCTACACCTTTCTCAGTCGGTCTTGGACATTTTAAAAGTTAACAGGAAACCTGCTACCAGAAAGACTTACAACTCCAAATGGAAAGATTTGGGTTTTGGTGTTCCCAGAAACATGTTCAGCCAGAGTTGGCTGATATTGCCACTGTATTGGACTATTTGGTGCATCTTAATAGTTTAGGCCTCCAGCCTACTACTCTCAAAGTACATTTGGCAGCTGTGTCTGCCTTCCTTTCTGCTGGCAAGGGATCTTCCCTAGCTTCTGATCCAGTTTTCAAGAAATTTTTCAAGGGTTTAGTACATGTTAATCCTCCCTTTAGGGAGCCTACTCCTTCTTGGGATCTGAATATCTGTACAGCACAGCTTATGCAGCCCCCTTTTGAACCTTTATCCTCCGCTGAAATACTTGACGTGGAAAACTGTATTCCTGGTAGCCATTACCTCTGCCAGGAGAATCAGTGAATTACAGGCTTTATCAGTGGAACCTAATTTCATTTCATTTCACAGGGATAAGGTGGTACTTCGCACCAACAGAAAGTTTCTTCCTAAGGTGGTATCAGACTTTCACATTAATCAGTCTGTGTCATTGCCTGTATTTTTTACTGATCATTATTCTGGGGAGAGAAGTCTACACAGTCTTGATGTAAAGAGGGCTCTTAGTTACTATGTGGAACATACTAAGGCCCATAGGAATGACTGTTCTCAGTTGTTTCTCACTTATGGAGAAGTGAGAAAGGGCAAGCCTGCTACCAAGAGAACAGTTGCCAGGTGGATTGTCTCCTGTATCCAGTTCTGCTATTCAAAACTTGGGAAAGAGCCTCCCTCAGGCCTGAGGACTCATTCTACCAGAGGTACAGCTGCTTCGGTTGCAGCAACTAGAGATATACCTTTAGTGGACATCTGTAAAGCAGCCACCTGGAAATTTGTTCACACCTTTACCAAGCATTACTCTCTGGACATTCAGTCACGAAGTAATGCTAGGTTTGGCACGGCTGTGCTGCAGCGCCTGTTTCCAAAATAGGTTCTGTGACTCCCTCCTCCAAGGGGGTACTGCTTGGTAGTCTGCATATAGTCAATTATCAATATGAGGAATTGTTTATGGAGCCGTGTATGTTTTTGTGCCTGCACTGTTATGCGCATGAGTTCTACTGTTTAGATAACTATATATTTATTGTTTAATACTGTCACTATTTTATACACTGATGCTTTTTCCATCTTTTGCACTGTCACTTTAAATCTTGATGAATAAAAAGAGCATTGGTAGCACTCAGGCCACAACCCCTTGAGAAAGGGTCACGAGTTAGACCCAGAGTGCCGGGAGAGTAGCCACTGGCTCCACTTCATTTATGCAGCAAATTTTTGCCATCTCCTTATCTGCTTACACTAGTTGCTAGCTTCATTTTGTGTTTGGTTTGAGAAGTAAGCACCCGTTGTCAGCAGTGCGCTTCCATTTTTGTGCTTTTATAGAAATGAATAATTTGGCTTTGGAAGTGGCTAGATCTGTACCTGTCATTTTTGTTTTGGGATAACGTCTCATTATCCAACTGGATAATTATTAATAGGCAAAATGGGTATGAAACGAATATATCTGGGATGGACTAGTGTTATGTTTCTCGTTTTCATTTCAATTATAGTTCTATTATGTTGTCTGTTTTTTAATAATTTACAGGATACAAAATCCCATTGGTGCATTTGTTATCACTGATAGAGAGGGGTGAGGAACTCCACTCGGGTGATGTAAAGGAGGAAGAGACTGAACAGTGGAAGGATCATCCTGAAGACATCCCCAGCAGTAAGTGCAAGACTTGATAAGGAACATGTATGAGGTTATTCAAGCTTTCACATGAAACTGATAATTAAACTGAAACACAGAAACATAGATTTTGTCAGCAGGAAAGGATCTTTAGGCCCTCTGGTCTGCCCCTCGTCCCTGTCTGTTCCATCACCACAGACCCTAATTGATCTCATTTGTCCTCCTGTATCCTCAAAAAAAAAAAAACTGTATACTGTTTCTCTGTACTAAGTTGTCATCACTGTATTGTCTTCTCTGTGACGAGGTACCTTTGTAAACGAGCCTCTGGCTCAAAGGTTGTAAACTGATGCTAAATAAATAAATAAATAAGTGTCACTCCCTCCCCCATCCCTCTACATAATATGCCCCTTGCCTGTCCCACATGTGTTTAAAGCTCCTCACAGTCTTCACACCCACTACCTCCTCTGGCAGGCTGTTCTAATCACCCAACATCTTCTCAGTGAAATGTTTCTGCACATCTCTTAAACCCCCACCTTAACTTCATTGCTTGCTGTCTTGTTCTAGTACCCGCCTTTCTCTGAAATGGACCCTCCACTTGCACCTTGTTCACCCATGTGAGGTACTTGTAGCAGCTGAAGAAGTCTTGCTGTATCTCCCAAGGGAAGAAGGTTGTATTGGCCCTCCACCCCTGAACAACTCACACTATAGGGTTGGAGTCCTTTTAGCTCCAGACTGGTTAGTCTCTTTTTTTCCCATAGAGCTTCTTATCCTCTCAGGCCTGAGTGGGCAGCTATCGCCCTGGCTGGCAACCCCCCAAGGATTTACATGATCCTAGATAAGCACCCACAGAATTCCTCTCCCAGGTGGGGTTAGGAAGGGAGGGCCATCCCCTTCCTCCCCACAGGCACTTATCCGGATATCTGGGTCTGCATTTCTGGTACATTAAGCTCACATAGCCTGTTTTTTTTTTCTTCCCAGGCCCTGCCCCCATGCTGCAGCATGGATGTCAGCTTGTGCCGTGTGGAGGCGCACACTGTGCATCAAACCAGTAGCCGTCCCTGTTTTCGTTCTCCAGCCTGCACCACCATCAGGCCTCCACCTAGTGGCAGTTGACGATGGAGTGGCGAACCCTTCCCTCCCCGGGAGAGGAGAGGAGAGCAGTCCACCCCCCCCCCCAGGTCAGCCTCCAGAGACTTTTGTCCACTTCCAAACCCAGGTCACCGGTGTGGCAGGTGGTAGCATTTCCAGCGTGCCACTATGCCAGCCCAGACTGATTAGTCCCTGAAAGCTGACACTGCTGTGTGAATGGAACATGATTTACCTTTAATCATGGTATATTGAAATATACCTGTGTTGACCATGGGATATTGTAGAAATAGTTAGGCAAAACAAGTATGTTTGAATTACTCTGTCCTTGGTTGAAAAATGGATTTTTCTCTTATATATTTGTTTAGATGCTAGCAAGGCGCAGTATGTGTGAATGATGGCTTAAACAGACCACAAAGTATACAAGAAGCCTTTAATATGTAAGTCCCTCCCCCCATCTGGGTCTTATCTGCAGCTGGTTCTCTCATTCTACAGTGCCCCCCAATGCAGATATCATCCTCCGGTCCCTCAGGACTGCAGACGTCTAGACTGGCAGGGCAACAGTGTTAGAGTCCAGGAGCCGTGGTGGGATCTGAGCCAGGGCTCTACTTACGGTCTTCATGTCTGGAGCTGCTCATCAACACTTGTGATCTTGGCCTCAGGATTGCTGTGTGGTGCCCGACACTGGGTAAGAAAAGCATCATCAGGTGTAGTAAGCAGATTCCCTGACCCGTGAAATAAGTAGTGGATCGGGAGAATGGCGAACAGTGGCCGCCAGTCTCAGCGCTGCTACGTATGCGTGGCAGCACACCAGTGGAGCTAGAACTCAGATTTTCCAACTAGGCAGTGCATCCACATCAAAGGAGGATCCCGGCCCCAGGACAGATAGCAGAGCTGGGATCAAGAACGAGCCATGTCATTGGCCGCCCAAAAGATGCATTTCCTGGCCCAGGGCAGGCAGCAGGCCAGAAACAAGGAAAAGCAATGGTGTGCATGCGCACAGGAATCGAGAGAGTGGCTCAAAGGCCCCCCTCCCATCTGCAGCTCCCAGCATGACAGTGGACTAAGTGTCTAAGTCACCAGTCACCTCCATGGCCTCAGGACAGGCAGCAGAGCCAGGAATAAATAAAAGCAGCTTCCTTGAGACTAACATACAGCAGCACCAAGCTGCCAAAGCCTGGAACAGTAGTGTAAAGAAATATGGCGGCCCTCATGTCTCCCTTCTGCGCTCTGATTCCAGGAAAGACTTCTGGGGAAGGGTCAGAGGTCGGCACACAATTTGCCCATGAACTTCAGCCAGTCAAGGAGCCTGCATTTCAGTTTAATTTCAGGCTCAGCATGGCTCGGCTTACATTCCAGTGGCTGCTTGCTCTGCTCCTGCACCCCTGGTCCACCTCTCCACCCCTTCCCCTCCCTGCCCATCTTTTAACTTCCTCTCCTCTTTACCCCTTTCATCTGCATCTAGTCATTTCTCCCCCTTCTCCTTTTCCCCTTCCCATCCCAGTCTGTGGTCTCTTTACCTATTTGATGTTTATGGCTAAACCACTTCTTGTGCGCACTTATTTAGCAGGCTGCTTGTAATTGGTTGGTCGATGAACTATTCTGCTTGTTGTTACATATCTGCACACTGTTGCCATACTGTACCCTCACTGTATTTTACGTGCACTTTTTATTTTTGTTTCATGCCTACCTTTGTGACCTGCACATTCTTTATACTGAATGTATGCATTTTACCTGTTTCCCAGGACCGTCTCGTAAATGAGTTGTCGCAATAGTGTCACGGCTGGTAAAATAAAGATTGATTGATTGATTGATTGATTGATAAGACTGACCAAAGGAGCATCATGTTTCATCCCTTATGAAAGGGGCTGTTCCCATGGATCTGGCCCAGTTCTGCCAATGTGACAGAGAGAAAGGAGCTGTGAGACACCGTCTGCCAGGCACTGCATGCCTGGCAGACTAAAGAAGTCTGGGGTTCCTGCAACTGGTTCTTGTGAAGAAAACAGTGTTCATCAAAAGTAACAGTTTAAAGGTGAAGGTTAGAGCTGGATTTTTTCCCTCTGCCACACCAGTGACTCTCCCCTCTAGGGGACAAGCTCTTTCAGCTATAGATCGACTGACAAGGCCACTGCCTGCTTCAGGGTCCCTGGACCCCTGCAACAGCAGCACTAGACTGAATGTAAGAGAACAGAGACCAACACGTGAACACCCGATGACCCTGGGGCAGCCTACATGCCAGCGGGAAGCACTTCCAGCTGTCTCGCCTGTTCTGTCGTCACACACCTGAGGTATCTGTGAAGCTACAAAACCATAACCATCGGAGTTCTGTTAGGACCACAGGAGAAGCCCTGAGCAAGAGTTTGCCATTGTGATAGGCCCCAGCAGAAGACATGTGATAGCCATCTGGCCACCCATTTGTGTGGATTACAAATAAGGCCCCCCCTTGTTCAATAGTTGATTGGTTATTTGTTCAACAACAGTTTGGTTTTTGAAGAGCGTTTGCCTGCAACAGTTTAAAGTGCACCACCGCGCTCCTGCTACCTACTGCAGCAAAAGAGAAAGCACTCATCCATGGCCTTTTGGGAACTTAAGTTCTTGCACCTGCTTGGGGGTTGAAAGACTGCCGAGAAGTAGGCAGACTGTGGGGCAATATTGTTGCTGTTGTTATTACACAGAGCATATAGAGCATATTGCTACCTCATTACTCGCATTTTCTCAGGTTTTCTCTATACCCTTCCTTTTAAATAAATTATGTGTTTGAACTTTATTTTTTGTTTTGGGGGTTGTATTTGCTGTTATAGTGTCACTTATTCTGGGGGCAGGACTGTGTGGACAGCTGATGCACAGTTTACTGGGGGTAATAGCCTTGTGTCAGCATCCAGGTACCCCACACTGGAGGCATCAGCTGCAGTGACTTGAGTAACTTGATTTTATAATAAATATAACATGTAATATCAGAAATCTTCCTGTGAGGAACCCTGGCACCTAGGTCCCTCCATGGTCCCTTAAGCAAGTGCACCTTAGCTGGTAAGGTGGTACTAGTCAGCTGATTCCCAGTGCTTCAGTTAGCTGCTTTACTAGTGTGTGTGTGTGTGTGTGTGTGTGTGTGTGTGTGTGTGTGTGTACACAAGGCTATGTACTCGAGACATTTTTCTAACTTTGCAGTATTTCTGTCCGAGAAGAAATTTAGAAAAATATTTTATTCTGACAAAGTTATGGCTTTTTGCCCAAGACGAAATTTTAAAAATATTTTTTTTCCCTGAGCATTTATTAGTCATGCTTGACTATAAGCGAGTTAGACTTGTCAGCTCAGCATTGCTGCAGTAACTTGAGTGATTATATTTCATAATAATACAGTTTATTTTTCTGTGAGGAATACAGACATGGTAGACAGAATCCGTAGTACCAGAAAACATAGTTGGTCCCGCAGCCCCAGCAAAGCTGCAGCACATGTAGAGCAGCAAGCAGCAGGAGAAGGTAAACATACTACAGAGCAATGCCCAGGGTACATTTACCGTACAAAAGTATGTTTTACCCTATCCAAGCCTGCAGTCTGCAGCAGCCCAAGTATGGCATCTGCTGACACCAGGGGAAACATGTACAAATACCATTTAAAGTACTAGTGAAAGCAGTGCTGCTAGGAAGACCTTGTAATTAACTGCCACTGATACTACAAGTGTAAATGTGTCCTCTTCATCCCTTGTCACTGTTACCAGTACTACCAGGACAAGGACATAACCACCACTGCTGTTATCCACTACCCATCCAGTGCGACTACTAGCATCCCAACTTCTGCTGCATCAGTAGCTATGCCAGCTACTCCTGTCACTGTGACTGAGACCACTTCTACTAATTGGCGCAGATCACACCTGCCACTATAATCATGGTGACCACCAGCACTGCTATGGTGACACTACTACCTCTGTGGCCCCAGCCAGTTACGCAGCTATTTCCAGTACTGTGTCCACCCCTACCGTGACACTTCTTGTTTCTTGGCCTGTCTCCAGTACAGTAGAACTCTTCAGTGCAAATGAGGAGGAGGTGCACTTATTCTTGTCTGACTACTTTCCAACAGATTTGCTCACTGATGCATCAGCTAAAAAGGCTAACCTAAGCAACTTTGATGAGGCAGAGTATGGGAAGTACCTTGAGAGCCGTAAAGCAAGAAAGGTGGGTGGCCAAAAACCCAAGCCTCTTGACGTCACAGTAGCAGGAAAAAGAAGGATATAGCTCCTCCACCCCCTCCTCCCCAAAAAAGAAACTTGACTTGCTACTCTTGAGCACTTTGTTCAGCAGACTCCATCCCAGCTTGAACTTATAAGTAGAGCAAGTTCAGGGGCAACAGTGGTGCCGGTGGAAAATCCTCAGACTCTGGTCCAAACAAGAAAGGTTAGTGGGGGCCAAAAGAGTGGTGGTGGTACTGGTGACACTAATCACGTGAGTGGTGTCAAGAGCAGTAAGAGCATGGTATGGTTTCATTTCACGTTACCAAAAGAAGATAAGTGGCAGTGTGCAGTATACTGTCAGCAGGGGGAAATCTTGGCAGATTTAACAACCACTTCCTTAATGAAGCACCTAAAGGTAAAACATCCCCATGTTTGTAAAGCATCGGTGTCCATACCTGTGGTTCTGTCAGATGCATCTCATGGTGATTATGCAGACAGTGGTGCTGGTGGCCCTGCCAATGCCGCAGAACATTCTGCCTCTGATGAAAATGCTGTTGCACCTGCTGCTGCTACCACTCCATCTCCTTCAACACCACAGAGCCATCCATGCATCCCAGCACTCGGACCGAGCGCCAGTCCCCAGCTGTTTACGCATCATGTGGCACGTGTAGAACATTCTTCACATCCACAGTCAGTGCCAATAGTGGAAGCATTCCAGAACAGAATTAAGTACTAGTTGTCCCATCTAACAGCTTGGCATATCACACAGATTATAGGTGAAATGATGGCATTGGATCTGCAGCCTTTTTCACTTGCGGAAGACACTGGCTTTCCCAGATTTGTGCAGGACTTACATAGATACTGACAGCAGATAAGAGCCTTTGGCCCACCTAGTCTGCCCAATTGTGCATGTAATTTTGCCTCTTCAAGCTTCTGTTGAACTGGGTTGTCTCTTTCCCCCAACTGCTAAGATCCCCCAGTGCCTATCCCATGCATTCTTGAATCCCGTAATCGTTTTAGCCCCCACCGCCTCCTCTGGCAGGACATTCCACTTGTCCCCCACCCTTTCCATGAAGAAATACTTCCTCACGTTACCTCATCCCATGACTCCTACTCCTGGACTGTCTCTTCCTCTGAAAAATAGTGTTTTCCTGCACCTCATTCCTCCCCGTGAGGTGCCTATATGTCTCTATCATATTTTCCCTCTCCCTCCTAACTTC
The DNA here is from genome assembly GCA_016271365.2 of Neoceratodus forsteri. Taxonomy (NCBI): domain Eukaryota; kingdom Metazoa; phylum Chordata; order Ceratodontiformes; family Ceratodontidae; genus Neoceratodus; species Neoceratodus forsteri. The sequence goes on along the minus strand of CM057449.1, from coordinate 137,803,331 downwards.
CAGGGAGTACATATTTGAGTCCTTCAACCTGTTCTTGTAGGACTTGTGATTCAAACCCTGCACGTTCTTGGTTGCCCTCCTCTGAACTGTCTCCACCATGTCTATATGCTTACATGGGTAAGGCCTCCAGAACTGGACACTGTACTCCAAGTGTGGCCTCACTAATGTCTTGTACAGTGGAATTATAACCTCCCTTTTCCTGCTGGTGATGCTCCTGCCTATGCATTCCAGCATCCTGTTTGCTTTACCCGTCATGTTGCACTGACTCCGCTTAGGTCATCAGAGATGATAATCCCTAAGTCCCTTTCCTGCTTGGAGCACGCCTGTGTTCCTCCCCAAAAGCTGATATTTTGTTCCAGGATTTTTGTGCAGCTGTGCATTATTCTGCACTTTTTGTGTTAAATCTCAACTCCCACACCCTTGATCATTCCTCTGGCTTCTGCAGGTCCCTCTTCATTCTATCCACTCCCTTAGGCATGTACATGCTATTACAGAGTTTTCTGTCCTCAGCAAACAGGGAAATTCTCCCTTCAAACAACATGAAGTCTTGCTGTATTCTGACTATTGCAGTTAGGTCCTGCCTTTCAACTGCCCCGGAGAACAGAGAGTTAACTTTCCATTGCCAGCATGCCAGCATGGAACGTTCAGCGCAAGCTCGGTTGAAGCCTCTGTCTGCTGTTGTTTAAACTCCAACTGTCAGATTCTTTACTCCGCCTCACTGAACAGTCGCTCTGGAGATTTCTTCTTTGCTCGGTTCAAAAAAGTCGGTTAAAGTATAGTTTTTTCACTCGGTTTCTACCGAATTTCTGCTACTGAACCTGTCTAAGTCTCTGTCTGTGGTACCGTGAGTACTAGATAGGTTTTGCATTTAGTTTCAGTGTGGAACTTGAAAACATTGGATCGGTTCGGTTTGAACCGATCAGATTAGTTTTAAAAAGCTATTGAATTTATTAGAGTATGGTAACCGGTCCGTATCGGTTCTGAAAAAAAATTGGATTTAATTACAGTTTTTTCCAAGACCCGTAACACGGTCAGGAACCGATAAGGGTGTCTTGCCTGGCGGATTGCCAAAAAAAGGGTAAGTTTTGGCCATGTCTGAGAAACCCAAGAAAAAAAACGGGCCCACTGGGTTTCAACACTATAGTGTGTGTGGGGAAGCCTTTGCTAAGGCTGACCCCCACACCACCTGTGTTTATTGTCTGGGGTTTGACCACCTCGATTCAGACTGCCAAATTTGTACAAGTTTTTCCAAAGCTACCCTGGATAAGAGAGTAGGTAGACTGAGGGAAAGGGAGTCCGAGAAGTCCGCTGACCTGGATGGCCAGCCCGGTTCGGTTCCGACTGAACCAGAAGGAGTGCCCTCTGACCAGGGTGAAACTTCTTCGGGCAAAAGGAGAGCCAATTCTGAGGAGTCTGTTCCGGTTAAAAGAAAAAGGAGGGAAAAATCATCCGGTTTGGATCCACAAATTCTTTCTCCGATCGCTGATGAAATAGCCAAAGTGATAAGGATAGTTCAATCGCTAACTTCAGTTCCGGCCGAACCGGCACCATCTGTCAGGGGCTCGGTTCGGTTGGTTCCCCCGGTTCCGAATTATACTTTAGAAGAATAGGAGGAGGAGGAGGAGGAGGGGAGGGGGGGGAGGAGACCCAGGCATCTCCCCAGACAGACCTTCAGGTGTTTCTCCTCCTAGGCTTTCTGAGTCCCCCTCCCACTTTATGTTTTACAAGAAACTGCCTGAAACCCTCCAGCTTCCAATGGAAGAAGCAGTAGAGGAGCCTGATTTTGTTGAGATGATGGACATCCCAGAGTCCAGGAGATTGTCTGTTCCCCTCCATAAATCTTTTGGGAAACAGACATTTAAAATTCTAAAGACTCCTAATTCCATACCTCCTGTGGACAGAAGAATGGACAAGAGGCATACCCTTTCAGGCTCGGACACGGAGTTCCTTTCCCAGCAATGCAGCCATGTTGGGGTAGTGCAGGCTGCTGCCTGTGATAAGGCAAATATTCCCTTGGCTTCACACCCCCCAGATAAGGACTCCAGGAGGATTGATGCCATGGCAAAGAAGCAGTACATGGCAGCATCTTTGGGACTCAGGCAGGCTAACTATATGGCCTACACAGCTAGATACCAGAAGTCCAGGTGGGACACTGTGCTGGCTCTGGCTAAACAGGCCCCTGACCAGCTTGCCAGGAGCTGGAGCAGGTGGCTATGGATGGGATTGAGGCATCCAAGGTGCAATTTCATGCTGCTGTGGACTCCAATGATGTTTCATCTAGAGTCATGGCTACATCTGTGGCCCTTCGGAGGGTGGCTTGGCTCAGATGTACTAGCCTATCACAGGATACCCAGGCCTAGGCCATGGATTTCCCTGTCATTGGTAATTCTCTGTTTGGGGAGCAGACAGAGAACTACATGAAGAAGATGGACGAGTACAGGACCACCTACAGAATTGCTCAGGCCAAAGAAAGGCAAGCCACTCCTCAGAGACAGCATTCCAGGGCAGGGGCAGGCCCTTTCAAATGCCTTTTTACCAAGCCCAGGCCTCCTCTTCTGCTTATGCTCAGTGAGGGTTCTTCAGAGGGACAGGCAGACGTGGAATGAGCAGGCCTGCTTTCACCCCTCAGCCTAAAGCCCCTGCCAAGCAGACGGGTCTGCCCGGGCCGATTCTCCAATACCTGTAGGGGGCAGGCTGGCTTACTTTGTCCAGGACTGGAAGTCTTTGACATCAGACAAGTGGGTCCTGGAAGTAGTAAGCCAGGGACTGGTTCTCAGCTTCATAAAATTTCCCAAGATGAGAACCAGATCCTTTCCACCTGCAGATCCATCAGAGACCCTTGCCCTAGAAGCAGAAGTTTCTTCCCTCCTGGCTCTCAGAGACATAGAAAGGGTTCCTACCCTACACAGGGGCAAAGGATTGTACTCCAGGTACTTCCTAACTCCCAAAAAGACAGGAGAATGGTGGCCCATCCTGGATCTAAGATATCTGAACAAGCACCTTTTAAAACCAAAATTCAATATGGTGACTCGGGGAATAATTCTACCCTCTCTAAGGCCAGGGGACTGGCTAGCCTCCCTGGACCTCAAAGATGCCTATTTTCACATTCCCATCAGGTGCTCCCACAGAAAGTACCTCAGGTTCGAGTTGCCCTCAGGCCGCTATCAGTTCAGAGCAATGCCCTTTGGCCTAACATTAGCCCCAAGGGTGTTCACAAAGTGCCTGGCAGTAGTAGTTGCTTTCCTAAGGAGAAAAAAGATCTCCATCTTTCCATACTTAGACGACTGGCTCATAGTGGGCCAGTCTCCAGACCAAGTCAAGTCACATCTGCAAATAACTCAGCAAGTGCTCACTTCCTTAGGATTCCTCCTCAACCTTCCAAAGTCAGTTCTCGAGCCAGTACAGCTCCTCACATTTATAGGAGCAGAGCTGGATACAATAAGAGCAAAAGCCTTCCTTTCCCTGGACAGGGTAAGGACCCTTATGGAACTGGCCTCTTCATTCACCCTTCAGGTATCTTGACCAGCAAGGCATTTCTTGCAGCTCCTGGGCCACATGGCAGCCTCTACAGCAGTGGTCCAGGGGGCAAGATTCCAGATGAGGGACGTTCAGTTCCACTTAAGAGCCTTCTGGTCCCAAAGAGAGGATTCCCTTACCAAGCTAGTCTCAGTGACTCGAACCCTGATCCAGGCTTTGCAATGGTGGCAGGATCAGGACAATTTGAGACAGGGAGTTCCTTTTGTCACTTAGTCTCATTTAGTGATACTCACCACAGATGCCTCCCTGCTGGGCTGGGGAGCCCACTTGGGGGATCTTACCACCCAAGGGCTGTGGTCACCTCAAGAATCTCTGCTTCACTTCAATCTCTTGGAACTCAGAGCAGTGTTTCAAGCACTGCAAGCCTTTTCCAAATCTGTACAGAACAAGGTGGTACAGATCAGAACAGACAATACCACCACAGTGTGGTACATCAACAAGCAAGGAGGCACTCGGTCTACGGCCTTGTGCACAGAAGCAATGAAGTTGTGGTCTCTGGCCTATTCCCTAAAAACCTCTCTGATAGCAGTTCACCTCCTAGGGAAGGACAAAGTCCTAGCAGATGCTCTCAGCAGGATATCCCAGGGCCATCACGAATGGACCGTAGATCCCCTAGTTTTGGAAGTGATTTTCTCGAGATGGGGCGCCTCACAGATAAATCTTTTTGCAGCCCCAGACAATCACCAACTTCCTCTCTTTTTTTGCAGACCCCCAGTCTTGGGCTCAGTCCCCCTGGATGCTCTGATTCTGAATTGGGAAGGGAAGTTCCTGTATGCTTTTCCCCCCTTTCCCTCTCCTGTTCAGAGTGCTAGTCAAGATCAGGTCTCAACCATGCAAAGTGATTCTGATCGCTCCAGACTGGGCCAGACAGCCCTGGTACCCACTGTTGCTGTCCTTAACAATCCACCTGCCCCTGTCTCTTCCCAGGAATTACAACCTGTTGACATCCTCTCAGGGGAGGATTTGGTATGCGAAACTCAAATCTCTCAATCTCAAGGCATGGCTCTTGAAGAGTTAGAGTTTGCTGATCTACACCTTTCTCAGGGGGTTCTGGATATCCTTAAGGCTTCTCGAAAGCCTTCCACTAGAAAGACTTCAACTCCAAATGGAAAAGGTTCACTATTTGGTGCTCTAATAAGCATATTTCTCCAGAATCTGCTGGGTTGTCTACAGTCCTGGACTATATGGTTCATCTTAATGGCTTGGAACTTAAGCCAGCTACACTTAAAGTGCATCTGGCAGCTGTTTCAGCCTTCTTGTCAGTAGGCAAGCCCTCTCCTCTGTCAGCCCATCCTGTGTTTTGTAAGTTCTTCAAGGGATTGCTGCACACCAATCCCCCCCTTTAGGGACCCTGCTCCTGCTTGGGACCTTAATGTTTGCATTGCTCAGCTTATGCAACCACCCTTTGAGCCTTTGTCCTCTGCAGAGCGTAAGTACTTGACTTGGAAAACTGTGTTTTTAGTAGCCATTACCTCTGCCAGGCGTATCGGTGAATTGCAAGCCCTGTTAGTGGAGCCTGATTTCATCTCTTTCCATAGAGATAAAGTGGTCCTAAGAACTAACAGGAAGTTTTTGCTTAAGGTGGTTTCAGATTTCCTCCTTAATCAGTCTATGTCTCTCCCTGTTTTCTTCACTGACCATTCCTCCTCTGGAGAGAGGAGGTTGCACAGCTTGGATGTTAAAAGGGCCCTCAGCTACTACATAGAGCGCACTAAGGGTCACAGGTTTGAGTCCCTCCAGTTGTTCCTCACATATGGAGAGGTCGGTAAGGGCAAACCTGCCACTAAAAGATCTATTGCCAGGTGGATTGTCTCTTGTATACAATTCTGCTATGAAAAACTGGGTAGAACACCACCCCTCAGGCCTGAGGGCTCACTCTACTAGAGGTACAGCTGCTTCCTGTCTGCTGCCAGGATATTCCTATCTTAGAAATTTGTCAGCAGCCACCTGGAAAACAGTCCATACATTCACCAAGCATTACTCTGGATATCCAGGCTAGGAGTGATGCTCAGTTTGTTTCTAGCAGTACTTCAGAGCCTATTCCCAAAGTAGGTTCTGTCCCTCCTCCATAGAGGTACTGCTTGGTAGTCTGTAATAGTCAGAATACAGCAAGACTTCATGTTGTTTGAAGAAAAAAATTACTCACCTTAGTAATGTTGTTTCTTCTAATGGAGTCTTGCTGTATTCTGACCTCCCCCTCAGAACCTGTTTTTTGGGATGTGGGTGGACAGGAGCAGTGTTGGCACCCTAGAGGTGCCCCTTTTTCACCCTCCTTTATTTTTGGGTGTGTGTTTTGTTTTATTTTTGGGTTTCCTGACTTGAGTCTTTGTTTTGAAACCAAAAAACCCTTTTTTAATAAATTTAGCTGCCAGTTGGCTATTGTGAGTTTACAGGTTCCACACAGAACTTCTAGTGAGTATTGCTCGTAAAGATCTGACGGTTGGAGTTTAAACAACAGCAGACAGAGGCTTCAACCGAGCTCGCGCTGAACATTCCATGCTGGCCATGGAAAGTTAACTCTTTGTTCTCCGGGGCACTTGAAAGGCAGGACCTAACTGCAATAGTCAGAATATAGCAAGACTCCATTAGAAGAAACAACATTACTAAGGTGAGTAATTTTTTCTTCTGTGTTATCCGTGATGTCACTGATAAAGATGTTGATGAGGACTGGAACCAGCACTGATCCCTGTGGCTCTACAATGGTCACCCTTCCCTCTGTGGACTGACAGCCATTTACCACCACCCTCTGTGTCCTGCCATCCAGCTAATTCCGTACCCACCGCATTACTGTCCCACCTTCAGCCAAGATACCAGTTCCCATCATGCTCCACATATTTAGGAACTTTGGTGGCAACGATATATGAGGGTATGAGAATGGCAATTGCCACAGTACTCTCGGAGGCTGTGGGTGGAATTGTCCACTGAACCTCAGACATATGGAGCAGTGCAAACTCCATGCATGCATATCCAAGTGGTACCTCAGTTGGATTAGAGGGATCTAATATTTGCTTGGGCTTCATCCATGCAGTTGCGTAAATTTGACACTATATATAACAAACTGGCTAGGCTTATTATTAGTGCCCCTAAGAGAATGCACAGATGTGAACTTTATACATCTCTAGATTGGTAAAATCTTAATGACAGGATACCTCTACATTTATTAACATATATGATTGAATGCTTTAAATCTAGGGTTCCAGACTATACCATGTATCAAAAAGATTGCAACTTTCAGGAATATAAAAAATTGCCTTAAATCGGCAGAAGGTGTAGGCTATTTACTTTCAAGGTGTAGGACTGAATTAGGGAGATCTCACTTTTTCTATACGGGACCACACCTTTAGAACATCATGCCCCTTTAATACCTCTCAACAGTAATATCCAACTAGGTGCTATAAAAAATTGGTTCACCTCTAACTAGGTGCTATAAAAAAATTATTATGAAATGGTTGGGACTAAATAACATGTTGTTGTTTGTATAAAACATTATATAATCCATCATCCATTTTCTCCATAATGGTGTCATGGGATGTTGTCTTATTGAGTACGTTATGTTTATTATTTATTGTATTGCTTATGTATTAATATTATTTGTTCTTGAAACATGGATTATTTGTACTAAGGACCTCAATGGAAATGAGCTTGTCTCAGATGAATTTTCGATTCATTACTGAATGAATAAACATTTTTTACTACTACTTTTTTTAGTATGTTTTATGTTACCCCTGCACTGTCAGTCTTCAGTTCCGGTCACGGACCCCCATACCTCCACCTATGTTGTTGCCGGAGCTCACCTGGTCAACCCAGGCTTACCCCCAGAGGGTGGGGTTGCGACACTGTCCCCTACCAGTGCCACAGCACTAGTAACTGGTTGGGTAGCCAGCTCCAGAGGCTAATTGAGGCCCAGGGGCAGAGCGTCACTGAGATGGTGAGGCGCAGATTTTTGTCCCGTTTTTCCTGGAGGTGGGAACGTGCAGTGATGTCCAGCGTCCGCCCCGCCTCCCTGAGACTCTCAGGCCTTGATCGCTCACGGTACCCCTGGCCTCTGCCAGGGGTCAAATCAACGCTGGACATATACCCGCCCTCCCCTGAGAAGGAGAGCAGTCCCTGGGACACTCCATCCTTCTCCCCCCGGCCGGTCCTGCGATGACCCAGGTCCATTCCCGGACCCAGGTCGCAGGCGTCGCAAGCGGAAATCCAACCACTGTGCCGAAAGGCTGGCCTTTTACTACTACTTCTACTTACATATCTCTCATTGACTGCACAGTGGTGTGCACAACAGTCTGTCTCCTGTTGCGGATTACTCCTCCTCTCCCTGTGTCACTGGCTCTCCGTTCAATCCTCCACAATGTGGCAGTCACTCCAGGTCTGCTGTTCTAAATGTTGGGCTAATGGAGAAAGAGCACATGTCACCAAGCATCCTGGCATTCATTCAAGACATGCTGCACTCATAGACAGTTGATACAAACCTACATGTTGGATTTTTTCGTCATAGATAACAAGGCAAATATGGTGAAAGCTGTTGCTGGAAATTTTGTCAGCATTCATTGCTTTGCCCACACCTTGAATCGAATGGTCACATCTGTTTTACATCACAGTACTGAGGCTGGTAAGACGGTCTCCACAGCACATTGCATCTGTGCTCATTTTTATCGCTCTGTAAAGGTGACTGACCAACTAAGAGAAGTGTAACACCACCGTGGTCTGTCTCAACATCACTTGATACAGGATGTCAGTACCAGATGGAATTCAGCATACCTGATGCTGTCTAGACTTCTAGAACAGAAGCGCACACTTCATGACATGGCAATGGAGTGTGACTTTGGGGACTCCTAGGCCACCATGAGTGGTCACTGGTTGATGCCATGGTGAAAGTACTTGGGCTGTTTGAGAGAAGCGCCCATGATCTAAGTGCGTCCACTGCCACTTTGTCACATGATCCCAACAGAACATATACTGAAAGCATCCATGGAGAGATATGTAGAGGAAAACAGGGAGATTCCAGGTGGGGCAGCTGTGCTGCTTGAGCAGCTGCAAGCTAAAACTGGATGCAAGGTTTGCAGAAGTGCCGGATTGTCACAGACACATTTTTGCAGCCATGCTGGATCCCTGTTCAAATGCGTGATCCTCCACATGGCTATGGATAACCACAGAGAAATTTCGTTTTCTACCAGAGATGTGTGGTGAGCTGACTTGCTGCATGTGGGGACTGATGACACCACTGGCTGGTGCAGAAGGTCATGACAGAGAGGAAATTCCATCTGGCAGGTCTGGTTTCACTGGTGGAGATGGGGAAGAAATACCTGTTCTAGGATTGTGGTTATGTTATTCTATCCACACTGTTTGGCATGTCCTTTCCCTTTAAGATTCTTGTCAAAAGGTCTAAAAGCTGGCTCCTCCCATCCATCTGGGTGGTTGGTATATGTCTTGGCTCGGACCCTTGATGCTAAATCATCCTTTCTGCTGGAAGATTCAGGTTCCCTCCTTATCACTTCCCCGTTGAGTAGGCCCTGATGAACACATTTTCGGATTTAGCTATAATTAAACTCGTTCAAGTTTCTCTGCATCACTTCATGATCGCAACCGTGATGGAGGACAAGTCCTCGCCCAGGTTCTGCCGCTGCCCATGTGGCCAGAAAATGTCTCGCACCGACCTGCATGCCTCGTGCGTCTACTGCCTGGGCCATGCCCACGACACCCAGGCCTGCGGCTTGTGTCGCGTGTTCCAACCCAATGTTTTGGACGATCATCTCGCATGTCTTCAGCTTGGCAGACCAGAAAAACAGAACCCACTGGTCAGATCGAAAGAAGCCCGTTGGGTGGCCTCTGCAGCTGCGGGTCCACTGAGAAACTAGAGCAGATGAAGGTCTTCGAGGAGGAGGAGGCAGCTCAGGCCACTGATTGGTGCTCTTCCATGTTGGTCTGCATCCCGCTCAGTTTGGGCTCCACACTTTCAGGCTCCTTCAAGGAAATGTGCCAGTCTTTCCTGACCAAAGGGGAGGGCCCTTCGGGCTTGCACGTCTCCCGCTCCCATAAAAGGGATGAGATGAGGGAAGGTTCGTCTTGTCGATGACGTTCTTGGAATCGAGAGAGATTGTGGTCCCAGGAATCTGCTTTTTTGATTTGGTTGAGATTGCGGCCTCGGCCGCTGGCTTCATGATACCCCCATCAGGAATGCCAGCTAAGACGCGGGACTACGACCCGGTTGAGATTGTTCTTGACCCCGTTGACCCATTGTCACTCGATGAGACCAGCAATTCCTTATTCAGGACCCCAGTCCTGACTGAACGTACTGAAGAGGAGACCCAGCCTGCTGGGAACCTCTTTACAGTTCCTGTCCCTGATCTGGGGGCGCCGCGGTTCTCCCCAGCTCCTTCCGAGCACACCAATCAGTCCCCTTAATGGTCTAAGTCGAGGCCTCGGACTTCTTCGACTGATAGGCTGAAGAAATTGCATAAGCGCCCCAAAAGGTGGTGCCACCACTGCCATTCATCCACGTCCTCCATGGAAGAGGAGAGGCTTTGACGCAAGCTACGCCGACGCTATGAGGACTTGATGTGGCAAAAGTTGATTATGTCTGGTCCGAAGTAGACCCCAGCTTCCGCACCAGCCATCACTTGGCTGTCACCCTCCAGGCTGATGCTGACCCCTCATCAGTGACATTGCAGATGTACTGGAGGGTAAGGTTTGTCTGTTTGCAGATGACACCAAGATCTGCAACAGAGTAGATGATCCAGATGGGGTGAGCAGAATGAGAAGAGATCTGGATAATCGAGCAAAATGGTCGGAAGAGTGGCAACTGGGGTTTAAAGCAAACAAGCGCAAGATCATGCACATAGCTAAGAGAAACCCTGAAGCCACCTATAGGCTGGGAGGGGAGTTGCTGGCAGTCACAAGGGAAGAAAGAGACTTGGGCATCATCATCACCAATGACCTGAAATCATCCAAGCAGACCTCTAAAGCAGTAGGTAAGGCTAGAGGGATGTTGGGGTGTATTAGTAGGGGTATCACAAGTCAGAAGAGGGAGGTAATAATCCCTCTTTACAAGACACTGGTTAGGCCCCATCTGGAGTACTGCGTGCAGTACTGGAGGCCACACCTTCACAAGTACATTAACCAAATGGAAGCAGTCCAGAGAAGGGCAACCAAAATGGTGCAGGGACTGCATCAGAAAACATATAAGGAGCTCAATATGTATACCCTAGAGCAAAGGAGGGAGAGAGGTGATATGATCGACACATTCCAACACCTTAAGGGCATTAACAAAGTGAAAGAGTCTAACATGTTTCAATATAAGAAAACTAGCAGGACAAGAGGACACAGCATGAGATTAGAGGGATGCCGATTAAGGGGTAATGTGAGGAAGTTCTTTTTCACAGAAAGGGTGGTGGATGCATGGAACAGCCTACCTCAGGAAGTGGTGGATATGAATACAGTGCAGGGCTTCAAACAGGCATGGGATAGGCGTAAGGGAGCAATACAGATGAATATGAATAGATAGGCCATTGACAGAGCAAAGGCCTATGGCACATTCATAAGGTAGAAAAAGAAATGGGCAGACTGGATGGGCCTTGCGGTCCTCATCTGCTGTTAACGTCTATGTTTCAGGAGCCGGTCAACACTGCCCCTCCACCCGCGGAGCTGCTGAAGACCCTCCCGGCACGGCCAGAACCGGTCTCCACAGATTCTGGTGGAGCCGCCACCTAAGTAACCTCCCTCCAGGGCTCCCGCCAAGTAGTCTCAGCCAATCAAGGGCCTCCCACACAGGTTGTCTGTCACCCTCACTCCCGACCATCCCCAGCAGGTCCACGGTGACATGGGTGGTCGGACAATTTATTCGGGAGTCCAAGGACTGCAATTTACATTCTAGTCCCCTGGATGAAGAATCCATCAGGAGTCTCTCAACGGAGGAAGGTCCCACGTCCTTCATGGACATCCTCCATCTCTTCTCCAAATCTATGGGGATGCTACTGGAGCCTGTTCAGAAATGGGCTGAATTTCCTCTCACCAATATTCTCAAAAGAGGGGATTCTCCAACGGAGGCCTTCCCTGTGGCTGAAGTCACTATTGGCCCGGCCTTGGAGCTGTGGCAGCACCCAGCCTCCTGCCCTGCGCCCATAGCCCAGATGGCCCGCAAATTTGCAGCTCCCATCAGCTCCCTTTTGTAATTCACAGGACACCCCTCGGCCGAGGGTTTGGTGACAGAGTCTGTGTTCCGGAGCTCGGGTAATTCGGGAGACACCGATAGACCTCCGGACAAAAGAGTGTATAAAACTGGACCATTCTTTCAGGAATGTCTGTGCTGCGTCATCGCTTGGCCTTCGTCAGGTGAGCTCGGCCATCATCATGGTGCATTTCTCTCATGCCCTGTTGGGCTCTTTGGATGAGGTTCTTCCTCATCTCACTGCAGACCTTCAGACCATGGTCAAGCAGGTCTGCGACCAGGGTGAGGTGGTTGCCAAACAGCAACTCCAGATGGCTCTGGATGTCGGGAATTCTTACGTCCACTCAGTAATGGCCGCAGTCACCATGCGCCGCAGGGCCTGGCGGAGGGTCTCAACCTTAGCCATCCATGTGGCAGGAGCCTCAAATCAACTGGCAGATACCCTCAGCTGTGTGGGCAAGGTGTCCCATGAGTGGTCTCTCCATCCAGAGGTAGTACACAGCTTGTTCTCCCCGTGGGGCACCCCTCAGGTGGACCTGTTTGCCTCCAAGGAGAACACCAAGCTGAGGCTGTGTCATGCCTGCCCCCCTCAGCAGGGCTCGCTGCAGGGGGATGCCTTTTCGAGTCCGTGGACTCCAAGCCTCTTCTACACCTTCCCTTCCCTTGATCCACAGGGTGCTCCTCAAGGTCAGGAGGGACAAGGCACAAGTGATCCTGGTGGCTCTGGACTGGCCCCGCCAGTTTTGGTACAACGATCTCCTCAGCCTCAGAAACAGGCTCCCAAGGCGTCTTCCAGCATGCCCAGACCTGATCTCACTCAATCAGGGAAGGGTCCTCCACCCAGACCTTCAATCCCTACACCTGACAGCCTGGTTCCTGAGCGACTAGAGTTCCAGGCTTTGGGTCTCTCTGATGATGTACTCAGTGTAGTTGAGGCATGTAGGAAGAAGTTGACCAGGACGTGCTATGCCTTCAAATGGAAGAGATTCTCCATTTGTTGTCAGGGCAAGGGCTTGAACCCTTCATCCTCTCTAGTGGCTAGCATCCTCAATTACGTTTGGTCTGTCTCCAAAGGTGGGCAATCATCTACGACTTTTAAGGTGCACCTGGCAGCCATCTCTGCTTACCAGGCGCGGGACGGTCAGCAAACGGTAGCACAGGAGAAGGTGGCCTGGCATTTCTTTAAAGGCCTCGACCACATTTCCCCTCCAGTGCATGAACCACCACTATGGGATCTTCTGCTGGTACTGGTAAAGCTCATGGGCAAGCCATTCAAACCAATGCACAAGTGTGAGATGTCACATCTGTCATGGAAGACCGCCTTCTTGGTGGCTATCATGTCAGCCAGAAGGACTGGGGAGCTACAGGCGCTCTCTGTCGAATCTCCCTGTCTGATCTTCCACAGGGACACGATTGTCCTGTGCCCCAATCTGAAGTTCCTACCGAAGGCAGTGTCAGAGTTTCACCTGAACCAGGTGGTGACTATGCCGGTGTACTACCCCAGTTACACTTCAGAGGCCAAGTACATGTTCCATACTTTGGACTCGAGACAAGTGCTCTCTTATTACAACGAGAGTATGGCTGAAGTTCGAGGAGAGGTTCGCCAGCTGTTTGTCACTTACGCTGAAGCCACACCTGGCAGACCTGCTGCCAAGCGGACGATTTGCAGATGGATTACATCTTGCATTAAACTCTGCTATTGGTTGGCAGGTAAGGAGCCTCCCGTAGGGATAAGGGCTCATTCCACCCGCCATACTGCTGCATTGGTGTCTACTTCTAGGGATGTCCCTATCCAGGATATCTGCAGGGCTGCTACCTGGAAGTCAGCAAACACCTTCATTTTCCATTACCACATTGACACTGAGTCACACTGGGATGCTGATTTTGGGGCCTCAGTTCTCCAATCTCTGTTCCCTAAGTAGGGGGTGTGCGCCTTGCTTCCCTCCTCCCGGAGAACTGCTAGGAGTCTGCCAAACAGTGTGGACAGAACAACATATTCACGATCCTAGAAAAACAGGTTACTCGCCTTTAACAGTAGATCTTCTACGGAATGGTCTCTTGCAGTGGGTTATTACTCTTGGGGAGGTTCCAGCAGAGTGCGCTGTCACACAGCAGCTTCTTCTAGCAGTCTTTTCTCAGGGACCACCCGCACATGACATCACTTCCTTGCTCTCTGTATAAGTGTGGGTGGTTCCTGGTAGCCTATGTGCACTTTCCCACTGGCTTCAGCTCGCACAGCAGCTTACTCAGTCTTCTGTGTAGCAGTCATCGATGAGAACAGAACAAAAAATGAATGTCTAAGAAAGGAGCTTCAAACAAGCAAGCATTATTTCATTCCTGCACTTGTGGCAGGAAAATCTTTAGATCTGACAATCATTTATACTGCCTGAGCCCCACACATGACACCACTAACTGTGCTCTTTGCCAAGAATTTAACTTAGCAACCAAGAAAAGGAGGTTGCAACAAATTCAAGCCATCATAATGGAGCAACAGGTTTCCCTGTTAGAGCAGACCCAGGGGGGGCTCGTTCCAAGGGCTCCCCTGCTGCTGGGTCTTGCTCTAAGCACAAGAGGGAGAAGAAAAACCCTCCTCACACTCCCTCCCACACCACATGTCGATGGTGACTTCTGCTAAATGTACACCATCGACGGGGCGTTCATCGACGGCAAGAGCACACATGCATTCCTCGTCGATGGGAGCTATTCCCCTATCGACGGAGCACTCATTTCTACATTCCTTGTCGATGGGAACTATTCCCCAGTCGACTGAGTGCTCATTTCTACATTCCTCATCGACAGCAGCGCTTCTCCCATCAACTGCAGGTTTCCCTCATGCTCTCTCATCAACAGGGACATTTTCCCCTCATCGACAGTGCCTGTATATCATTAAGAACAGCGTGTTCCACTGTTCTCCTGTCAATGAAAGGGCCATTCTCATCAATGGCCATTGGAGATCATGCAGCCCAGCAAACAGCTGTTCAGTTAATGGCTGCCCCTTTCTCATCACACCCATCTATAGTTACGGGGGCCCTTCTCCTGCGTCATTGACGTCATGTGTTCCTAGTGGCAAGCCAACATCATTTGTCCTCCTCAACACCCCTCCACCTTCTCAGGTGCCCTCCTATAGGGGTATGGCTAATGCACAAAGAGACCCAAGGTTGTATTTTCCGGGTGCTCGCCCGGATCCTCCCCAAACCCTATTCCCTCTGTGACATGTATTATCACACATAGCCAGCCTCGGACCGTGGGTATTCCACCATCACAGGTCCCAGATATTGAACGCATTGTACATACTGTACTACAGTCTATGGGATACAGTCAATCTCCCAATCAGACGCCGATCCACGTGTCACAGTGCTCTAATTCTCCTCCACCCAAGCGACTCCATACCGAACTGGATCATCCCTCCTGGTCACCCTGCCTCCTCATTTGGAGCAGTATTTCTGGGATGAACTCGATTTAATGGTGGAACTTCCGGATGATATTTATAGCGAAGAATTTCCTGATATAGATTTTCATGACCCAGAGTCCCCATACTGCATAATTTCCTCCTTTGACGAGGATCTCCCTGCCTCTAGGGCTGTTTCGCCCCCAGACGACCCTTCTTTCTCTGCTATGATGATACAAATACAGAAAGTCATAGGTTCTTCCCTACTGAACAGGATAAACAAAGACGGGACATGGCCGACTACCTCGAGCTACCCGAGGAGCCTGTCCTGGTCATACCTCCACTAATACCAACTTGTCAAAATGCAATCTCTGATGCCTGGCATCAGCCTTTGGCCATCACGGCTATCCCTCGCAAGGCCGACCGATTGTACTAGGCCCCATTGGGCCACCAATATCTGTCTACGGTTCCGGCGGCAGACTCTGTGGTCATTACGGCCACCCACGACCGCATGAAAAAAAAAAACCCTAAACATATGAGTTCCTTGCTTCTGGACAAAGAATCCAGACAAATTGATTACCTAGGTAAGAAGGTCTTCACCTCTGGTACCATGAATATACTGATCTTAGATTACATGGGTCACATGATAAAATATCAGCACACACTGAGTAACTCAGCCATAGACCTCATTAACAAGTTGTCTCCATCTCCATCTCCAGAAAAGGGCAGTTACTACAAACCTTGATGACCATTACATCCTTGTCTAACCACCTTCTTAGCTCGGTCTATGACGTGGTGGATACATCTACAAGACTGTCAGCTACTGGCATAGCTTTACACCACCATGCCTAGTTCAGGGTGTCCGGCTTAGCTCCAGATATTCTGTGGTGATAAACTATTGATCCTGGCACACAGATCATTCTGGATGATCTCCAAGCCTCCTGACATACCCTACGTACAGTTCAGGGTATGCACTATGCACCATGTACCCAATTGTCATACTACAACAAAAGAGGAAACCGCTCTAAGTCCTCCTGTAGGGGTACTTTTTCGGGACTGTGGACAACTCACAAGAGGTACCTCGACCGCCACGTGCCCTTCCCTTGGGTGGCGCGGGAAAACTCAAGTTCTCAATGACTTCCTGAGGCTTTCCCTCCATCTCCTCGATCCAGCCTCTGAGGCGGCAGGCAGTTGCTTCTCCCGTTATTTAGAGGCTTTGAAGAAAATAACGACAGATGCATGGGTACTCCAGATTATTCAAACTGGACACACACTGGAACTAAAGGAAATACCACCCTCCTTTCCTCCTCGGATAGTTCACTATCCTCCAGACCATATTTCCATACTTCAGGAGGAATTAGCTGCTCTGCTAACCAAGCAGGCCATTGTTCCAGTTCCATTACAACTGCAACAAGGGTTTTACTCCCATTTTTTTCTAGTACCCAAGAAAACGGGAGATCTCAAACCAGTGCTGGATTTGAGAAACCTAAATCACTACATTCAGTACAAACATTTTTGAATGGTGACTTTGACATCCATCCTGCTGCTCCTGAGCCCAGGGGACTGAATGTGTGCATTAGACATGAAGGATGCATATTTGCATATACCCATTCATCCAGCCCACCAGCAAAAGCTCGGATTTCATCTGCTACAGGAAAATTATCAATTTCTGGCTCTGCCTTTCGGCGTTTCATCAGCCCTGTGGATTTTTACAGAGTGCCTAGCCGTGGTTGTGGGAGCCCTGAGAAAACGAGGCCACTTTGTCTTCCCATATCTGGACTATTGGCTGGTAAAAGCAGACACCAAGGAACATCTGCTATCCATCCTTTCGGAGACCCTTCAGTTGTTCCACGACCTTGGGATCATGGTGAACTGGCCCAAATCCAATCCTCGCCCGACCCAGACACTCCAATATATTGGAGCTATACTGGACACAACTGTCACCCAGGACTTCCTCCCTCAGGCGTGGCAGGAGGCCTTGCTTGGCCTGGCATTACAGATCCAGGCACGAAAAATAATCATGGTACGACTCCTGCTCCACCTCCTCGGGCACATGGCCACAGCCATTCAAACCATAGAGTTTGCACGTCTGCAAATGCGTCCTATACAGTGGATACTACAAGAGCAGTGGTGCTAAAAAAACAGGGCAATTCGAAGATCCCATCAGGGTAACTTCAGCCCTCAAACATGCTCTTACATGGTGGACGCACAGCTCCAAGTTCAAACAGGGCCTTCCCTTCCCCAGGCCTCCTACTCAACAAGTGTTCACAACAGATGCTTCTCTAGAAGGCTGGGGTGCCCATTTAGGTCCATACCAGACCCAGGGCAAGTGGCCAGTAACCCATTCCCATATCAACCTTCTGGATATATGTGTAGTCCTACTTGCACTGCACGCCTTCAGTCCACACAGAACCCCAGGTTGTCTCCTAATCCAGTCAGACCACACAACGGTAATCTGTTATCTCAACAGACAAGAAGGCACACACTGTCACTCCCTCTGCTGGGAAGTGATCAAGGTGTGGCACGAAGCTGCCAAGCAATGACTGATACGGCCATTCACCTCCCGCACCGTCACAATCAGTGGATCGTCTTGAGTCATCAGTCGGCGCACGAATGGGCACTGCATGACTCGGCCCTGCAGAATCTTTCTCCTCTGGGGCACCCCTGAGATAGATCTGTTTACCTCCCCAGAGAACCACAAGCTCCCCAAATACTTCTCCATTATCCCGAACACAAGGGATGCTCTACCGATGCACTGTCCCAACCTTGGACAGGACTCTTCTTGTATGCCTTCCCTTCAACTCCCGCTCCTACTCAAAACGTTACTGAAACTGCAGATGGAACCAGCCACGATGCTCCTCATTGCTCCCCTGTGACCCCAGCAGGCATGGTCCCCACTCCTGCAACAGTTATCGATCGCAGAACCCGTTCAGTTGCTATCCAGACTGGACCTCTTGACACAATACCAAGGTTCCCTCATACACCCCAATCTGAAGACCCTGCATCTTCATGCTTGGCTCCTGAAGACGTCTTCATAAATAGACTACAAGTCTCTTCTCAGGTAGCCGATGTTTTGCTTGTTGCCCTCAAGCCGGCTACCCAGGAGACTTAGAATTTTAAATGGAAATGTTTCTCCATTTGGTCAACGTCCTAGTCACTGGACCCTTACTCTTGCCCACTTACATGGGTTTTGGATTATTTAGCCTCCTTATTCGCAGAAGGCCTAAGCTATTCCTCTATTAAAGTCCACCTGTCAGCCATCTCTGCCTTCCACGAACCATGGGATGGCCGCCTGTTGTATCAACATCATCTGGCGAAGATGTTTTTGAAAGGCATATTACCTCTGAAGCCTTCGATATGACATCCCATTCCTCCATAGGATCTAAATTTCATAATTGAAAAACTGACAGTGGATCCTTTTGAACCAGTGGCCACTTGTGACCTGCATTTCCTTTCATGGAAAATACTATTTTAAGTAGTTATCACTTCCGCTCTGAGGATTTCCGAGCTCCATGTCCTTATGTGCAAAGAACCTTACCTTATATTTCATAAGGACGGGGGTTGTGCTACGCACTCACCCTTCTTTTCTGCCTAAGGTTGTTTCAGAACAGACCTTGAATCAGTCCTTTGAGTTACCATTTTTTTTAACCTGAATACTCCAATCCGGGTGAACACCTTTTGCATACAATGGATGTTTATCACATCCTGCCTTATTATACTGATTGGACAAAGTCCCTTCACAAAACTTCACAACTGTTCATCACCTTTGCCCCGGGTCATGAAGGCCTTCCAGTGGCTAAACACACCCTTTCTTGCTGGCTAGCCCATTGCATTACCTTTTGTTACAAAAAATACAACAAACCCTTACCGGGTCAGGTTCAGGCCCACTCCACGAGGGCCGTAGCAGCCATGGTGGCTTGTTTCAAGGGTGCCTCCATTACTGACATTTGCAATGCGGCCACCTGGTCTACCATCCATACCTTTACCAGGCATTATAATCTGGATTTTGCCTCATGGCGCCGCACGGCCTTCGGCTGCACCATCCTGCAGGGCATCCTGTCATAATTGTCCTCCCATCTGGATGTAACTGCTTGGTAATCTCCCAAGAGTAATAACCTACTGCGAGAGAACATTCTGTAGAAGATAGTGCAGTTACGTAAGAACTTACTGTAACAGTAGATCTTCAAGGAATATCTCTTGCAGTAGGTACCTTCCCGCCCTCCGTCCCCCTGCCTTCTCTAACAGGGAAAAGTCCTGATATAAGGACTTAGGGTTGGGACTCTTTGGTGCCTCGGTTTCCCCCAGTCCTCACTTTTGCGAGCTGAACCCGGTGGGGAACAGAGGATACCAGGGATCACCCATACTTACATAGAGAGCAAGGAAGTGGTGTCATGTGTGGGTGGTCCTTGATAAGACTGCTAGAAGAAGCTGCTGTGTGACAGTGCCATCTGCTGGAACCTCCCCAAAAGTAATAACCTACTGCAAGACACATTCCTTGAAGATCTACTGTTATGGTACGTTCTTACGTAACTGCACTTTCTAGAAGTGGTATATGTTGTTCATCATACAAACCCACCCAGCCTCCCCGGCTTCGGTGCACAACCATCTGCTTCCAGCGGGCAAGATCTGGTGTCAAGGGGCGGAGCTGAGTTATACCACCCAGGTTGGAGGAGCCAGCTTTTAGACCTTCCGGCAAGAATCTTAAAGGGAAAGGACATGCCAAACAGTGTGGATGAACACCATATACCACTCCTAGAACTACTGATCTAACTTTGAGGTGGAGCTCTTACAGCAGGTAATAGCATTAGGACTAATGCCGCCAGGCATTAGGACCCCACGGAAAACTTGTAGCTAGCAGTCTATAGTGGGGAACCGCCCCCGGCGTCGGCAGCCCGGCGTCAGGCGGTGATAAGGGGCGGGTCCTGGCGCCATCTCAGTTCTTTTCCCGCCGTCGACCCGCGTAATTCAGCTCCACAGACGTCTTCTTTGCAGTCAACCACTCTGAAGAAAAGTTCATCGAAAAATTGTCTTTTGTTCTCATAAAATCTCCGATTACCATTTATGTCGTCGCCTTCTCCTCCGTAACGAAAATCTAAGTGCATATGCAGGAAGCAGATCCAGGCAGAGGACAGCCATGCGGCCTGCCTCATCTGCCTAGGCCCTGACCATCGGACCAACGCCTGCCCGCACTGCCAAAAATTTAACCAGAAGACTAAGATAAGATGAGCCAACACACTCAAAGTGCACCTTTTGGTGCAAAAAGTAGCATCTATGCAGCGCGGTTCTGGGGCCAGCTCATCTTCTTCCGCTTGGGATTCCCCACACACAGTGAAATCATCGGGAGGGATGCACCATCACAAGGATCAGGCCATGTCAGAGTCATGCTCTAAGCTGCCCTCCAAAAAGGCTTCTTCTTGGCCTCCAGCGAGTCAGGCTCGTCCGCCCATGCAACTGAGCCTTCCACAAGGATAAGTCTGCTCCTCCTCTTCTCAGGGCAAGCACAGAGTCAGCCCTTCCGGGATTTCTTCATCTCCTCTGGCTTACCGACCCCACAAATCATCCTCAGGGTCGACCCAGAGTGGCCAGTCCAAGGACAGGCATAAGGACAGGCCCAGTCTTGTGGAGAACCGCAGGGATGAACGTAAGGAGCTGGAAGTCACCCGACATCGGAAGCCCCTCCGCCTCCACTGGCTAAGGTCCACCCCCTACCAGACAGCAGACCCAGCCGTTCGTCTTCCCCGGTGTTCCGCATCCCGACACCTGATAAGGGGCGGTCACCGGTGAAGGATCTAACATCCGTACCTCCCTCGGATGGTAGGACGCCCGATACGCCAGCGCCGACTATGGATGTCAACTCTCCAGGTGAAGGAGATGACGGTCGCCCAGATATGGACATCAGCCAGAACCCGATGCCGGTCCCTGAGGACCCCCAGATGCCAGGCCCAGCGCACTCAACGCCCAGCCCTGCGGTCAGCCCAGTGGCTGACATAGGGTCACTCTTTACTACATGGTGGAATACGGTCAAAGGGGACCTACTTTATAGACCCTACCCCACCTCCTGCACCTATGGGACCTCCCTCCCACTCCACCAGTTCAGGTGGGGAATGAGGGCACCCATCCAGATCCAAAGGGAAAAAGGAAAGGGCCGCGTTCTCCTATTCCTTCTTCTACTGGCCGCACATCTTCCTCGGATGAGGGGGATGTGGATCCTTCTTCTCCTGACTCCTCTGGGGATGAGTTCTTTCCCCCTTCACCAGGCCCAAAGAACTCTCCCAGGTCCCCCCCAGATGACCCCTTTTTTTTTTTTTAAGACATGAGGCACATCCAAGCCATCTACGAATGGGACATGGAAGACCTGGACCCAGAACGTAAACATTTGGCAAAATTTTGGAGCGACAAGGAGCCAAAACCGCTGGTCATACCACCACTTGTCGAGCCATTCTAGGACGTCACTTGCCAGTCCTGGCATATGCCTGCCTCTATTCTGGCAGTTCCTAAAAAAGCTGACAGGCTCTACAAGCCTCCTACAGTGGAGCCTTTTCCAGCAGAGCAACCCAAAGCCAACTCACTGGTGCTCACCGCTGCTCATGGGCACCAAGCCCAAAGTTCTCAGCCTCCAGACCCAGCCCCCAAGAAAATTGATAGCTGGAGGCAGAAACTATTTTCTTCAGCCATAGGAGCCATACATTCTCAAACTTTATGGCCCACGTGGTCACCTGTCAACAATCTCTGTGGCAAAAGACCATGGAACTGGTTAGTCCAAGCCTGAATCTGAAACAAAGGAGGAAGTGCTTGCCTGTGCCCCGTCAAGCCTGGATGTAGACAAGCGTGTCTTGTGCTGCTCCTGTGATGCAGTGGACATGGCCTCTAGAGCTGCGGCCCCAGGGGTATGCTTATGTGGGCATTCATGGCTGAGAATCGCCGGTTTCCAGCTGGACCTGCAGGACTCCATTTTGGACTCCCCTTTTCAGGGACCTGTGCTCTTTGGGCCAGAGGTGAAATCCCTGGTCAAAGAACTTCAAGAGTCAGGAAAGGCGGTAGCCGACATGCACCGCATGTACTAGTCCCAGCCTCAAGAATCCCACCACCGTCCCTTTCGCAAAGGACAGGGACAGGGAGGCAGCCCCCCCAAGGCAAGGGTTTCAAGATGTGGGGTCACCCTAACCCCCTAGGCTCCCAGTGCTCAGGCCCCTGCTACTCCCACCGCCTGACTCACTGCCTCTCCCCTCTCAGGAGTTGTAGAGTGAGAAGGTAGGAGGGAGATTTGCACTTTACCCATTCGCCTGGTCCACCGTTACCACAGACCAGTGGGTACTGGATATAATTCAAAATGGGTATTCCATAGAGTTTCTCTCTATCCCACCAGACAATTCCCCCCCACCTGTCAATTGTCCACCGGCCCACGCTGTACTCCTAGCAGTGGAAATCCAACAGTTCCTAGAGAAAAAGGCAATCCAGCCTGTTCCTCTGGCACAGAGGGGCAGAGGTTATTACTCTCGTTTCTTCCTGGTTCCAAAAAAGACGGAAGACTTTCGCCCTATTCTAGACTTAAGCCAACTCAATCTCTCAGTCAAATACTAGAGATTTTTGGATGGTCACTCTTGCAAGTCTGTTCCCCTTACTCCATCAAGGGGACAGGTTATGCTCCCTCGATATATGCAAGATGCTTGCATGCATATCAAAGTTCTGAAACGTCACAGAAGGTTTCTTCGGTTCCAGTTTCAGGACCAGCATTACCAGTTCAGGGTTCTGCCCTTCGGCCTTTCTTCCACCCCCAGAGTCTTCACCAAATGCCTCGCAGTGGTAGCAGTGGCCCTCCGATGGAGAAGTCTCTTTGTCTACCCCTACCTAGACGACTGGCTTCTCTCAGCTCTGACGGAACAGAGTCTCCATGTCGCCCTCAAAGAGCAGAAAACCTTTTCTGCTTCCTGAGGATTATGGTGAACTGGCCAAAGTCACACCCCTGGCTGTCACAGAGGTTGCAATTCATATGGGCAATCCTGGACACTGAGCAGGGAAAAGCCTTCCTGCCCTCGGACAGGGCCACACATCTGCAAGCTCTGGCATGCAGAGTTCAGGCAGCCTCCACAGTACCTGCTCAGGTCATTCTTCAACTGCTGGGCCACATTGCGGCTGCCATAGCCCTGGTCCCACTCGCCAGGTTGCACATGAGTCCTCCAATGGCATCTCAGGGTGCAGTGGGATCAGGGTCTCCCAAGCGGTCAAGCGCTTCCTCGATTGGTGGCTCTGCCACATAAATCTAGAGGGAGGAGTCTCCTCGCATAGACCAACCCTGTCCCTTATACTGACCACAGACGAATCACTGACAGGTTGGGGGGCTCACTTGGGGGATCACAGGACTCTAGGGTCCTGGTCTCCCACAGAGTACTCTCTACGTATCAGTGTCCTGGAAATGAGAGCTGATCTGAACGTGTTCCAGGCTTTTTGAGACCAGCTCTCCCTGGGTCCCCTTCTGGTGCAGACAGACAACACACCAGTGGTCTTCTACATCAACAAACAAGGGGGTACCCACTCTTACCCCCTTTGCAGGAAGACCATGAGAGTGTGGGACTGGGCAGTAGAACACCTCCTAGACCTCACGGAGGTTCATCTACCCGGGGTCCAGAACATTCTCACCGACAGTCTCAGTCACTCTCCCTCTCCAAACCACGAGTGGGAACTGCTTCAGGAAGTCGCAGATGACCTGTTCAGTCACTGGGGCCTCCCAGAGTTGGACCTCTTTGCATCCCCATACAACGCCAAACCGCAAAATTTCTGCTCCCTCGGTCCAGGGCCTGGTGTTTTTTGGTGAGATGCATTGTCCCCCTCTTGGACAGGGAGGTTTCTGTATGCCTTCCTACTCATCCAGAGAGTACTGCTCAAACTGCAGTTGGAAGGAGCCAGGATGATCCTTGTAGCTCTTTTATGGCTCCGCCAAATTTGGTATCCGCTGCTCCAGCAACTGTCATTGGAGCCTCCAGTGCAGTTGCCTTTCTTCACCCACTTGCTCTCACAGGAGCAGGGGACACTCGTCCATCCTGCTCTTCACTCTCTTCACCTGCACGCCTGGCACCTGTAGTCTTAGCAGAAGAGGGATTAGGCGTGTCAAGCAGGATGGCAGAAGTTCTGGTTGCAGCCAGGAAGCCTTCCACTAGAGCTACGTACGCGATGAAGTGGAAGCGTTTCTGCCTCTGGTCAACAGCTCGTGCCCTGGATTGTCCGGTCAAACGTGATAGATTATCTCCATCACCTTTTGGATTTGGGGGTAAGCTACTCGTCCACCAAGGTGCACATGTGTGCAGTTTCCACACATCATGTCCCTCTAGGAGAGAAAACTGGCACAATTGAGTGTCTGCAGAACATTTCTCAGAGGGGTTTTGCACATTAGGCCTCCCAGGAGAGATTCTGTTCCTCTGTGGGATTTGCTTTTTGTTCTTGAGAAGCTCGCACTCCCTTCTTTTGAGTCAGCTGCATCTTGCGAGCTGCGCTTCCTTTCCTGGAAAGCTCTTCTGTTAGTGGCCGTTACTTCTGCTAGAAGAGTCTCCGAGCTCCAGGCCTTGATGTGCAAAGAGCCTTACATTGTTTTCCACAGGGGTAGTGTCACCCTGTGTACAAATCCTAAGCTTTTACCAAAGGTGGTGTCCGAACCAATGCTGAATCAGGATATCAACCTTCCGGTTTAGTACCCTGAATTTTCTAAGCAAGGTGAATCCCTGTTGCACACCTTCGATGTTCATAGGATCCTGAGATATTACCTTCATAGGATTCAGCCTTTCAGGAAGACGGACCAGTTGTTCGTTTCCTTTGCAAAAAGGATGATGGGCTCCTGTCTCCAGGCAGTCACTAGCCAGTTGGCTGGTACACTGCATTTCTTTCTGTTATCAGAACTGTAACAGACCCGTTCCGGGACCCATCAGGGGTCACTCCACTAGGGCTATGGCTACCTCTTTTGCCTCTTTAAAAAATGTCTCAGCAGTAGACATATGTACTGCAATGACATGGAGCACGGTCCACACCTTCATCAGGCATTACAGCCTAGACATTGCTTCTAGGAGGAGAGCTGGCTTTGGACTAGCCATCCTGCAAGGTCTGCTTTCTTGAAAGTTATTCAGTCTCACTGACTTCCGTTATTTATCTCCACCTCCCAAATTGACCTGGGCCTATTCTTCAATCAATCAATCAATCAAATCTTTATTTATTCAGGCGATCATCATTGAGCAAGGCTCATTTACAAGATGGACCTGATAAGGTCAAGGTTCGAGTTGATGCACAGCAATTACATCACATACTTATGAGACAGTTATACATACAGAAAAAAGAAAATGTTATTTATAACACAATAATATACAGAGAATTCACATGTTAAAGCTTGGCAAGAGAAAGTTAAACTAACATCTACAATATGTACAGTACATATGTATCACAATGAGGGCCATGACAGTCACTCACATAATGAGTACAAGGATGGTGAAGGGAATATTGGGTGCCATATACTGGCGGTGTCTGGCTGGAAGGAATATGCCATATGTGATTGGAATATGGATTTGTGGGATGACTATTCTGTCTCTAGCGGTAACTTGCATTTCTCTGTGAAGAAGGCTGTACAGTGCTGCTTGAAGGATGTAAATGGAATGATAATGGACAGTTTTAGGGATTTTTGTAGGGTGTTCCATGCTATGGCTAGAGAATAGCTGATTGCTGCCCTCCCTATTTTGGCGTTGACTTTGGGCAATTTGAGCAGGATGATATTGTTGCTTCTTAGGGCATAGGAGCTGGGAGTGGTCAGGTTGAAGCAGTCCAGGATGTAGCTTGGAAGTTTTGATAAAGCTCTGTAGATCCATAGAGCTGCATTTCTGCTCCTCCTGACATGAAGGGAAACCCATCCAATTGCATCATAGAGAGGACAATGGTGAGTATTATATGGCAGGTCTGTAATGAACCTTATTGCTCTATGGTATAAGGTATCCGACTTTTGAAGGTAGGGAGTGGGCAGTGACTATAGAGGAAGTCTGCGTAGTCAATGACTGATAGAAAGATGGCCTGACTAATCTCATCTTTGAATCTCTATTAAGGAAGGGTTTTAATCTGTAGAGGAGGCCAAGCCTTAGCTAAGCTTTTTCAGCAGTTGTTCTAGATGCTGAGTAAAGTCAAGTCTGTTGTCAATCCACACACCTAGGTATTTGAAATTTTCAACATACTCCAGATTTTCTCCAAGTATAGTGCATAGCTGAGGGAGACTGATTGAAGAGGATGTGTTGGTGGAGTTTTGGGTTGTGAACATCATTGCTTTTGTTTTCTTTGCATTTAGCAGAAGCTTTTCTCGAGAAGCTGATGTTGTAACAGGGAGAATTCTGCTTGTAGGATTTCATGAGCAACTTTGGGTGAAGGGTTGCTGACATACAGTACAGTGTCATCTGCAAAGAGATGTACTGAGGACTTGGTAAGGGTTGAATCAATTTTATTTATAGAAATGGCAAAAAGGATAGGACCCAGAATAGAGCCTTGGGGACTCCTCTTGACAGTGGTCTTAATGGGAGAGGTCACCTTCAGCTTTACCTGCTGTGATCTACGGAGAGGTAGCATCTGAACCATTTAAGGGAGGATGGATCTAGGCCAATGGAGTGTAGGGATGAGAGTAGCAGTTCATGGTCACAGTGTCGAATGCTTTGCTCAGGTCCAGGAATACAGCACAGATATTGTTCTTTTTATCCAGTTCGGTTTGCCAATCATTGGTGACCTTGGCTAATGCAGTGATAGTGCTATGTTTGGCCCTGAATCCAGGTTGAGCTGGATTTAATAGATTAGCATTGTCCAGATATTCCCTTAACTGAATACTCACTAATTTCTCCCAGCCTGCTTCCTTCAGCCCACAGCAACCAGCTGAGTGCCAGGGCTTCGCTCCGCCAGCGGGCGGTCGGCGGCACCTTGCCGAACTTGGGAACCACAAGGCCGGGAGGAACAGCGAGGGAGCAGTCGGGAAAAGGCATGACCAATCGCCTGCTTCCTTCAGCCACAAGCAACCAGCTGGCGCCGCTTCGCTCAGCCAGCGGTGGTCGGCGGCACTCTAGCGAACTTGGGAAAAACCACAAGGCTGGGAGGAACAGCGAGGGAGCAGTGCGGAAAGGCGCAGCCAATCGCTTGCTTCCTTCAGCCCACAGCAACCAGCTGAGCGCCGGGTGCATTCCGCCAGCTGGCGGTCGTGGCGCACGCAGTCGAACTTAAACCACAAGGCCGGAGGAACAGTGAGGAGCAGTTGGGAAAGGCGCAGCCAATCGCCTGCTTCCTTCAGCCCACAGCAACCAGCTGAACGCCGGGGCTTCCCTCCGCCAGCGGGCGGTCGGCGGCACCTAGCCGAACTTGGGAACCACAAGGCCGGGAGGAACAGCAAGGGAGCAGTCGGGAAAGGCGCAGCCAATCGCCTGCTTCCTTCAGCCCACAGCAACCAGCTGAGCGCCGGGGCTTCGCTCCGCCAGCGGGCGGTCGGCGGCACCTAGCCGAACTTGGGAACCACAAGGCCGGGAGGAACAGCGAGGGAGGAAGCAGGCTGGAGAGGCTGGGTACTGCTTGGGACTCAGTCCTAATGGTATTACCTGCTGCAAGAGCTCCTCCTCGAAGTTAGATAGTTCAGTTACGTAAGAATTTACCGTAACAGTAGATCTTCGAGAGGAGCTCTTGCCACAGGTGGCTTTCCCACCCACCATCCCCCAGGAATCTGTATTGTTACCCTTATGCTGTTTTGGGGAGTTTCTATCCAGTTCTCCGGTACTTATCAGTCAGGTCTCCGGCTGGAGAACCGAGAAGGCACCAGGGGACCGCCCCCTTTATACCACGTCTGACATCGTGGGTGGTCCCCTGCTATAGACTGCTAGCTACAAGTTTTCCGTGGGGTCCTAATGCCTGGCAATATTAGTCCTAATGGTATTACCTGCTACAAGAGCTCCTCTTGAAGATCTGCTGTTACGGTAAGTTCTTACGTAACTGTACTTTACAGGTAAGTAACCTGTTTTTACTGACAGTAGCACTAATGGGAGTGAGTATGTCAAGAGCAACAGAAGAGAACAGTCATAGCATTTTTCTGTGAAAAAAAATCTTAAACGGCTATCGTGCATAGTCTCATGAGCCATTTCAGGGTGAGTCATTAGGTTACTGGATGCAGAAGATGCATTAATCCCCCTCACATGGCGCAACTGGCTGCGAGATACATCAGTTACCCCTACGAGTATGCTATCTGAGAGGTTGTTTAGCACAGCTGATAATGTTGTTGACCCTCATCATTCACAACTAGACCTTGTACGCATCCAGCAGCTTGTTTTCATTAAGTTTAACTTGCCATTACTTGGGTACAGATATGTTACCCCCATGAAAAATAGAAATATAGTCTTTCAAGTCTGCTTTTGCTGACTGTTTTGCTTCATACAGTTAACCTGTGTATTTTTCTTCCTATGCTTCCTTCCTGCAGTGTTTAATGCAGGCACCTTCATTATAATATAACTAAATATGTTAACTTTGTCTGAACCAGATATTACTTCTCTTCTTGTTGTTTTAATGCATGTTATTATCTTGTATTTTGTGAATAGCACGTATGTTGAACAAACGCACGGCTATAATAGCCCCAGGGTAAATCAAAACGCAGTGGGTGCTAATAACTTGCTTCTCATGTTATGACTTTATAACAATGAGGTTGTGAAACTGGGTGCCTTGTCCAGTGCAGCACTCGCCACACCACTTTTCCATAAAGCCTACAAAAACAACATTCCCCAAATTTTCTTGTTTCCCAGTTCCTATGTCGCCCCAACATTATGCAGATACTGCTTGTTTAGAGCACTGTTTTTGCTGCTTCCATCATTTTGCTGTCCCTTTCTTGCTTGCAGTTTTTTTTGTCTCACAAATAAAAAAAAAAACTGCCTGCTTTTATTGCTCTTAATACAAAACCAGTTTAGCCATGCAGGCCAAATAATTTTTCTGGCTTGCCAGAGTTTGATGGGATCACTCTTTTGTCTGGACAGTGGCTCTGCTAAGGCCTCCCTCATGTGCTGTGGTGAAATGTGTGTGCCTTCCTTCAAATTTTTGTTTATTTATTTGAGAGTTGGTAACCGGGAGAAGCACACTGAGCTCGTTTCCAGGTGTGACCTGGGGGTGGGGAACAGTGGAAGAACGGCAGCAAAATGGCAAAACATTGGGCAGCATTCTGTGAAAGAAATAAGTACAAAATTTAAATAAATACAAGAAGTTGTACGTGCAGTGAATAAAGGGCGGAACAGCTTAGTAAGGATGCCTAGCAAGTGCATATTTAGAAATGGCAGCAATACTTGGTGAGTAAGAACAATATTGACAGCTGGCGATTGATCTGAGGGGCAAGTTATTGCCTGACCTCATAAATGAGGGAGAAAACTGTAGTGGTGTGGAAGTTAACTCAAGGCAGGAGTGGGGACCCAATAACTGCCACTTCCTCATGTTGTCGACATGCCCCCACGCAAGCACATGCAGCCCTGTTTTGTGATGGGACCCTGTAACAGGGTCCCATTAGTCAAGCGGTCGCTTTGATTTCTTAAAATCCCACTGCTAAATATTAATAAAATGTATGGAAAACTCAGCCCCATACAAGTCAATGGGGCTCACACACGTGGTGTTAGTTTTGTGACATCACAAAACAGGGCTGATAATGTGCCTGCATGAGACATGTCGGCAACATGAAGAAGTGGCTGCGTTTGTTTGCCGACATGCCCGAGATGAAAATTACAAGGGCTATATCTTTTTTACATGCCAGAAAAACATGGACTTCTTCAAAGAAATAAACTCTGGTCCAGGTGAGCTCTAATATATGTTTGGGGACCCTGTAACTAAGAAGCTGCTCTTTAAGGCACAGCCATGGAGGTATCAGGAGGAAGGGTAACAGGAACAGGTGGGGAAGGGCTGAAGTTTGAGAGGTGGAGGGAAGAGGGCAGTTGGTTTCAGACGAGGGAGTCAATAGGAAAAGGCAGATTGCCCAGCAGAGGAGTGGGGGTGAGGAGTGGCAAAAGTGCAGTGATTACTAGAACAGAGGGAACAGAAGACAAGGGGAGTTGGGAGAGGAGAGGGCTGTGGGAAGTGAACCAAACCAGTATTTGGATGTGAAGGAGGTAAAATGAGTCTGGCGACGAAAGGGCAGAGGAGGGTGGATGTGGATCAATACTATGAACAGTGGGTGTGGGGGGGGTGGAGTTTGTAGCAAAATGGCAGAAGGAGTTGCAGAGGATGTCTGTCTGGTGAGGGAAGTGGAAGGGGTGGTGCCATAGACCACATCCACATAGTCAAAGGCAGGGAGCATCATTTTGTAACAGGCTCCCTGCGGACATACGGAGATGCGCAGTTTGTTGTGATGCAGGGCACCAAGCTTGGGGCGGAGTTTTGCATGGATGGCATTAATGCGGGCTGGTAAGTTAACCTTACTGTCTAGCCACACTCTAAGATACTTGAATGACTGAACTGCTTCAAGAGGCATGCCATCCAGAGTAATGAAAATGGGGAGGGCCAGTTTCTGACTGGTCCCAAAGGTCATGAACACTGTTTTTTTCAGTATTGACTCTGAGTTGGTTGGATTTGAACCAGTGCAGAACATTGCTGAAGTCCCACTGGAGAAGGTCTTCTACAGCTGCAGTGCAGGGACCGGAGGTGTAGATGACTGTGTCATCTGCATATATGTGGATGTGGGAGTTGGCACGGGCAGATGGGAGGTCATTCAGGAAGATGGAGAAAAGGATGGGACCCAGGATGGAGCCCTGTAGTACCCCAGCTTGGATGGGAAGGGGAGTCTGCATGGTGGCACCAGTCAGTTTCAGAAAGCTCCCAAATGTCATTTGTTTTCTCCTGATCATCACTATCCAAGTCATTGTCTTTTTTTTTTTTTGTTTTAAATTGACGTTTTAAGTTTTCTGTCGAAACACACAACAAAACAGTATGCTGCATTGAGAGAAATTATACATACAGTGCACTGTCTAGTGATATCTGAGAAATGGCATTTCATCTTCAGTCATATTAAAAAAAAAATGCAAATATAGTTATGGGATGTGTAAGGTACAAGGTCATTGTGTTTAGACATTATATATAATAGCCAGTATTGCCACAACAGTTCAAATTTAGACAATGTATGTGCAAGTTTGGCCGAAAATGTTTCCATGCCATAGACATCTATGTGAGGTACTGCCAGAGGTCTATAGTTGGCAACGCATTAGAGAGACAGTCCTTGGTTATTGATTGTTTGGCTGTTAGGATGCAAATAGCTAATAATTTCCTGGTGTCTAATGCCCTCCATCATGTCTAAGAGTAAAACTAGGTGCGGTGACAAACATAATGTCTTCTGGAATATGTCTCCCAGTTCCTGCTGTAATTGGTCCCAAAAATTCTGGAGGTGGGGGCAAGTTCAGAAGATATGTACATGAGCCGAGTGGGCCTCTTTGCACAATCTCCAGCAGGATACATCAAACTGAGAGGCGTCTTTAGCCTGTTGGATAGGCATACAAAAAAAAAAAAAAAAACAGAACGGCTGAAGCATTTCCATGAAAACTCCTTCCAGTAATGGGAGGATGTGGGTTTGTGTGTGCAAGTCATGTACTTGGACCATCGTGGAGAAATGTTTGTACCAAGATCATTTTGCCACCGCTATCTGAGGTAGTCTCTAGTTTGCCCTTCTAGGTCTGTGAGGGAGCCGCAGATCCAAGAAATAAGAGAGTGCAAAGAATCCCCTACTAACACTGAAAGGACTAACCGAATAAGGCTCGGAGGTGGCTGGTTAAAGGGGCATCATCCTCTCTGCTTCTAAGCTGGATATATTGGATGTTATCTCTTAGTCTCCAGTTATAACTGGTAGCCAGAATATTAAAATCTTTGTAGTCAGAGCCTTGCATACAAGGCATTGGGAGGTAGAATCCTGTTCTAACCTCAGTGATACTCTGGTATTCCTAACTTTCTGCAGTGTCCCTTTAAGCCAGAACTGCCCGGAGAGGATAAAACACATGCAAATGATGGAACTCTTTGCACGTGACAGCTGCTCAAATGCTGCCTTGAACTAACTGTCTTAGTTCTAAACCCCTCAGATTTCACTCTCCGCCTGTAAGGTCTAGTCGCTCGGAGTTCCTCTCTTCAACTTGTACGTGTGACGTGAAGAAACTTATAAAACCATATAAGTATATTTTTCTTTCATTTGCTGTCTTTTACTTATTGTAATTTTTAGCTAAACCTTAGTTTTAATGTTAATTTTAGTATTTTTATCGGTTCCTCCCAGTTTGGTATAACCAGCGGGGAACCATGTTATTTTATTTTCAGGGTTTTCTGACCAGAAACCCCCATTAGTGTAGTTTAATTTTATTTTAAATCTTTTATTTTTGTAACCGTTTTATCGGTTACTGAGCCGATAACCTCGGTTCACTTTTACCTCGGTTCCGGAACTGACCGCTAAATTTGAGTTAAAACCTTTAAATTATTTAGTGGGTCACATTTTTATCGGTTCCCCATAAAATGTCAGAAAAACCTATAAAGAAAACTGTTGAACTGGTTTTAAAAACTGTACTGACTGTGGGGAAGTGTTTGCCAAAGCAGACAAGCACAGTTTGTGTGTTGCCTGCCTTGGCTATGATCACCTTAAGGAAGACTGTGATATTTGTAAAACCTTCCCAGAGAAAACAGTGGAGAAATGCCTGGAATGGCTTAAGAAAAGAACTTCCTCCACCTAAGAGTCCCTCTGGCTCTGACCAGCCGACACCTTCTTTTGCTGTGGGTGCAACCACTGCATTGACAATTTCAACCCCTGAAACTGGAGATCAAAACACTAAGAGGCTTGCTGAACTGGCTGACTCCCCGGTTCCCTCTAAAAAACAAAACCAAAAAAAAAAAAACAGTAAAGCACACAGAACTCCCTACCGGAAAAAATGTAACTTCTGTGGGTGCTCTGGCTCTTCCTTCTCCTCAAGAAATAACGGGCTTTTGAAGAGGTGCAAGCCTTGCAAGGCCTTTTCCTTACTGGCCAGCAGCCACCTGTTCAAATTCCAGCGGGACAGGCTAGCAGCACAAGCAAATCCTCATTTGTTAAAGAGGAGGATAATGGTGAATGTGAGGAGGAGGATGAAGGGGAACCCATTAAACCTGAGGTCTCCCCTGAGCAGGATTTTGGTTCTCCTCCTAGAACCACTGAAGATTATTTCTTACATTTTACTTTTGTGAGAAAGATAGCCGATGCCCTGGACATCACCACATGTGAGGAAATAGAGGATGAGGAAGAGGTAGAATACCTCGAGACGATGGGGTTAACCCCCACAAAAAAAGCTCCTCGTGTCGGTGAATAAAATTCTTCAAAAAAGATGCTTTGAAGATTTTACAGACTCCTAACTCTGTCCGACCTCTTGATAAGAGGCTGGACAAGAAATATCAGTTAGAAAGGGAAGGTGCAAAATGTCTGTTTTCCCACCCTGACCACCAAGAGGTGGTGCAGGCAGCAGCCTGTGACAAGGCTAAGGTGCCCCTGGCTTCTCACTCACCAGATATGGAGTCCTGCAAAATTGACAGTAAGGCCAAGAAGGGATACTTGTCAGCTTCCTTGGCCATCAGGCAGGCTAATTTTCAAGCCTATGTGGCCCAGTATCAGAAGTCTTTATGGCAGTCTGTACTGGCCATGGCAAATAAAGCCTCATCACCCTTGCCTAATGACCTGGCAGAAACTGCCAGGTTTGGCTTAGAGGCAGCCAAATATCCTTTTCAAATGGCTGCTGATACCAGTGATACAGCAGCCAGGTGGATGGCAAATACTGTTGCCCAGCAAATTTTTGCCTGGCTAAGAGCCACAAATCTTACCCAGAACACTCAAATGCTTTTGATTTCCCAGTGGAGGGTAATTCCCCTTTTGGAGAAACAGTGACGTATATGAAGAAGGTAGATGAGTACAAATCCACCTTCTAAAGCAACTCGGCTAAAGAAAAAGCCTCTCAATCCACCAGGCCCTAAGGAAGGGGAGGCAGGGGCAGGTCCTTTCACAATAGGCCCTTTTTCCAGACAATGGCTGCACCCCAGTGCCAACAGTATCTCCAGCGGGGGTGCTTCACAGGTAGGGGAAGAAGGGGTTCCAGGCAGGGCTCTCTAACCCAGCCTCAGCCCCAGAGTAAACAAACACCTTGACGTGTCTTTACAGGCCATCTCCTCGATACCTGTCAGAGGTCTCACTACCTCCAGACTTGGCAAAAGATCACCACAGACAAGTGGGTCCTGGGAGTAGTGAGTCAGGGACTGTCTCTGAGTTTCATATCCCTTCCTCTTCTTAGAACCAGAGTGTTCAGACCATCCTCCATCGCAGAAAAGAATCTGCTGGAGGCAGAGGTTCAAAACCTGCTACTGTCAAGGGCAGTGGAACCTGTCCTAACTCAACAGAAAAGAAAGGGTTTCTATTCAAGGTACTACAAAAATCCATCCTTCTACCTGCACAGGAGCTGCTGTTCATAGGAGCAGAGATCAATACCCCGCAGGGCAGGGCCTACCTGCCTTTGGGCAAGGTAAGAAGTATTCAGCTGATTGCAAACTCATTCAGCCTGCACAAGACAAAAACTGCAAGGCAGTTCCTACAGCTCCCAGGCCACATGGCTGCGACCACAGGCACAGTCCTAGGCTCCAGGTTCCAAATGAGACATCCAGTTCCACCTAAGGGCACACTGGTGCCAAAGAAGAGATTCCCTCTCAAAGCTGACCCCAGTAACAAAAACCTTGTTACAGGCACTTTAGTGGTGTAAAGAGGATTCCAACCTAAGGGAAGGGATTCTCTTTCAGCAAGAATCCTCATCAGTAGTTCTCACAACAGATGCATCTCTCCTGGGGTGGGGTGCCCATTTGGGGGACCACACAACCCAGGGCACTTGGTGAAATGCAGAGTCACTCCAGCACATAAACCTACTGGAACTCAGAGTGGTGTTTCTGGCACTAAAAGCCTTCACAACACTAGTATGTGGAAAGGTGGTACAGGTCAGAACAGACAATACCACCACAGTGTACTACATAAGCAGGGAGGTACAAGGTTGGGTCCTCTCTGCACAGAAACCATGAAAATTTGGAGTCTGGCATACTCCTTGGGAGTTTCCCTACTGGCAAGCCATTGGTCAGGGAAGGACAACACCCTTGCAGATGCCCTGGGTCAAATCAACCAGGCCCATCACGAATGGACCTGGAACAGGCAGTTGGTGGAAGTGATCATCAGGAGGTGGGGCACCCCAGAGATAGACTTGTTCACATTCCACCAGAACCACCACTTGCCACAATGTTGTGGCAGACCACCAGATCATGGTACACTACCCCTGGATGCTTTGGCTTTGAATTGGTCAGGGAAGCACCTCAACGCTTCTCCTCCCTTCCCTCTGGTGTACAGGGTATTGCTCAAGCTCGGGTCCCAGTCAGCATCAATGATCTTGATAGTGCCAGACTGGGCCAGGCAGCCATGGTACACTCTGCTGCTCTCCATGTCTGTAGCCGAGCCAATACACCTCCCTCCGAGGCACAATCTGTTAACCTCCAACTGGGTGAGGCTCCTGTATCTGAACCTCATGTCTTTCAAGCTCAGAGCTTGGCTCTTGAAGGCCTAGAATACACGGGTGTACACCTCTGTGAAGGTATTTTAGACATTCTAGGAAATTACAAGAAGTCTTCCACTAAGAAATCCTATGCTTCAAAATGGAAAAGGTTTTCTGTTTGGTGTTCAGCTAGAGAACTGGTACCAACACAAGCCATGGTCCCAGCTGTTCTTAATTACCTCTCTCATTTACATTCATTGGGATTGCAGTCCAGTACCCTCAAGGTCTAGGTGGCAGCAGCATCCACTTACATTTCAGCTGGAAGGAATGTGTCAGTGGCTTCAGACCTTATCTTTAGGAGGTTCTTCAAGGGTTTGTCCCATTTTCAGCCCCCTTATAGGGAACCGGTGCCAGCATGGAACCTTAATGTGTGCATAGCTAAGTTCATGGGACCTCCTTTTGAGCCCATGTCCTCTGCTCATCTGAAATATGTCAATTGGAAAACAGTTTTCCCAGTGGCAGTGACTTCTGCAAGAAGAATCTGTGAGCTTCAAGCTCTCTGCATTGAACAGGACTACATTTCATTCCACAAGGATAAA
This sequence comes from Neoceratodus forsteri, assembly GCA_016271365.2. Lineage (NCBI taxonomy): Eukaryota > Metazoa > Chordata > Ceratodontiformes > Ceratodontidae > Neoceratodus > Neoceratodus forsteri. The sequence continues at coordinate 137,767,124 of CM057449.1, read as the reverse complement.
GTGGTCCTGAGGACAAACAGGAAATTTCTCCCTAAAATGGCCTCAGATTTCTACCTGAACAAAACTATTACCCTACCTGTCTTTTTTTTACTGAGCATTCCACCTCTGGTGAAAGGTGGCTTCACAGTCTGGATGTCAAGAGAGCTCTCCGCTACTGTATGACAGCCACTAAGGACTATAAACAGGACAGGAAACAGCTGTTCCTGACTTATGGGGATGTGGGAAGGCGTAACCCAGCATCGAAAAGGTCCATTTCTCAATAGATAGGTCAGTGTATCCATTTTTGTTACACTAAAGCTGGAAGGGAACCTCCAACAGGATTGAGGGCCCATTCCACAAGAGGGACAGCTGCTATTTTAGCAGCTGCCAGGGATGTTCCACTAGTGGACAACTGTAAAGCAGCTACCTGGAAAACAGTGCACACCTTTACAAAGCATTACAGTCTGGATATTCAGTCCAGGGGTGATGCTAGATTTGGCACAGCAGTCCTGCAAAGTCTGTTTCCAAAATAAGGTTATTTGCCCACCTCAAAAGGTACTGCTTCGTAGTCTGTAGAAAGGTAGGAATATCTGAATATTACTGGGGTTAGAAGAAAAAATTACTTACCATAGTAATCTTGTTTCTTCCCAGTGATGCTCGATATTCATAACTTCCCACCCTGCCTTCTATTCTAGAACCTTTAGCCTCTGCACTCCTGAATACTGTGCTCTCAGAGATATAAATGCTACTTCTGGCACCACTTTTGTAAACAAGGTTCATTTCGTTTTCTCCCTTCTTTCATGTGATTGATATTTTTGGGGGTAACTGTTATGTTTTTTCCTCCAGTTGGAGGGTTTATTTGGGGAGTTATGGGCTTAATTATCTTTATTATTATTATTGATTATTACTGTTAATCAGTACTAATAGTCCTTGGGGGCTTACCTTTCCAGGTGTTCGGGAAATCTGAGAAGTTTAGAACTAAGGCAGTTAGTTCAAGGCAGCATTTGAATGGTTGTCGCGTACAAAGAGTTCCATCATTTGCATGTGTTCTATCCTCTCCAGGCAGTTATGTCTTAAAGGGACACTGCAGAAAGTTATGAATTCCTGAGTATCACTGGGAAGAAACAAGATTACTATGATAAGTAATTGTTTCTTCTTCCCCACGGCCTATAGGTGGGGTCTGTTTTAGCTAGATGGAACTGGGAGTTATAAGCAAAAGGTAATATAAGGTACCTGAATGGGAGAAGGCTTGGATGCAAGAGGCTCCTCCACCACATACCATAGGTGGTCTCTGTAAAGGGGTTGGTATCATCTGGGGAGACTATCTGTGGTAGTTGGGCAAGGACCCCTCTTGTGACCGGGGCCAGTTCACCTTTTTTTACCTCTGTTTTGTTCCAGAGAGACTGGTAGTTTGGTGAAAGTACCAAACCGGGCGCAGTTGAGCAGCTTGGTGGTACTGTGCCATGTGTGGTAGGGCCAAGTCCCCTTTGCTCTTAGGGAGCTGTAGGGTGGCATATAGATTCATAGACTGATACGAGTCAAGAGCCATTAGACCATATGGACTCGACACTTTTACCCTAGGAAGGAGTATTTTCTTTCCCCCATGTGTTCATCCAGGGATGTTTTGAAGCTAACAGTTGTTTTGCTTACCACCACATTAATCGGAAGCTTATTCGAAAGAGTAATTGCTCTTTGACTAAGCCATTGACTGCATGGATTTGTTTTATGGAACGCCCCTTTTAACTGATATTGCCTGCCCATAGGAACTGGGAAATCATCTTGTCCTAGAGGCCGAACTGCACTTTCATGGGTGTTATGGGAAGTGTTTGAGCTATCCAAGTCATCTTCCATGTCATTTTCCTGATGCCTGGCACTTGAAGATGCAAAGTCAACTGAGGAGGAGCAGCAGACATGCAGGAGGAGGTTGATTTGTGGTTGTTTCTTCATGTCTGTGCTGCATCATTCAAAGCGCATACAGCAGTTTCTGCTTGATACAGTCAATGCATACAGAAGGAATGTGCTTATCTTTATATATGGGCTGCAGTAGTTTTGCCATGCCAAATTGTGTGCCCTATCTGATGCTTTCAAATCTGTCTGATTTGTGTCAGGCATCTGACACTTCTCTATTGAGTATTGTATCCTTCTTGTGCGACTGCTGAGATGACTGTGATGAAATAATGGTGTTAACACCACCATTCTAATTGCTATCATTCTCACCACTGCCGACTGTGCCTCTGCCTTGACGACCATCGCAACTAGCCTTATTTTGTGGGGTTGCTGTAGAAGATGTCAAATAGCAGTGTGTATTCCTCAAGTAGACTCACTGAGGGAAGGACCATGCTAAGCGTTGCTGATTCAGCACTGACGTCTTTGGTGGCTTGTTCATAACAAGGTCTCCAAAGTGGAACAAGCTTTTTGGCACACACCACACTGCACTCTGTTCAGCTATCCACTATAGAGTACACAAATTCCATAGCCAGGACCACAGTTTTCTGTCCCACCAGGCTCTCCACTATTTAAAAGATGGAGTCTCACCTTGTAACCATGCCTTTAATTAAGCATTGTTACTGAGCAGTGAGCTTTTGCTGGTACAGTACTGGTGTAGGAGCTCAGAGGGATTTGGTGGAATGACAGAGAAATCAAGTGATGTCCCGTGCAGTGTCTCTTTTAGCTGCACGTGTTTGTCAAGCACATGACTCGCAACATGAGTTGGTGCATGTGCAAAACAAGATGCATAACAGAAATCCCCATCATTCATGGCCTTCAGCATGTTACTCCCACTGTCCATCACACAAATTCCCATCCTCTGATCATGAGGGTATATCTAGATGTCTAACACTGATTGGATTAACTGCAGAATGCTTTCCCCACTCTGCTTCCCTTCCATGACCAACACATTAAGTAAGGCAGTTCCTTTATTGGTGTACTTCTTCGAGGCTGTCTGTCTCAGTACAACCCCTGCAGGGGCTGGTGGTGACTGGGGTAGAAGTGGTGGTAGTGCTTTTTAATGTGTACATAGCCCAGTGGGCAGTGAAACTTAGGATGCTTTTGTTTGCTGCAGTGTTCCAAATATCACTAGTAAAATGCACAGACATAACCCCCCACACCTCGCTCAGAAACATCAACATCTGCATGCATACTAACTCATACAACCGAAGAAGAACATGCCTGGAAACATGAAGCAAGATGGAATGTTGTATTTGGGCTTCAGTTCATACAATAATCTTCAAAAGCCAAGGCCCCCTACAATCAAGAATGGCTGAAGATCAGGTGCCATCATCTCCCCAGTCAGTTGTTTTATTTGGACAGCAGTTGGGTGACTTGGGGCTGTTTAGTGCGGGCATGTAATGACTTGGACAGTGTAGTTTATTTTGGCGGTGATGGTGGCAGATGGAGTGGTGCTTCTGAAGCAGCGCCAGTACCTGGGAATGCATCAGCTGGCTGCTGTGGCTGTCATGCTGGCTGTTACTTGACTAAACCGTCCAGTCCCATCACACATGCACAGTTGTCCATGCTGCTGCCCATTTTGACTTAAGTGGGGATTTGACATCGATGTGATTGTTAGGAAGATGCTGTGTTCACACTTTGGATGATCAGCCAGAGAACTTGTTCCCAATGTCCCAAGTAGACGGGCCCAGCTGATCTTTGTGTTATACAAAAATAGTGTCAGGAGAAAAAAGACCATCAGTCCATCCAGTGTGCCTGTTTTACCCTGTCCTTCCCTGGGACATGAGTAATAACAGAGCATAGGGGATGTACTGTCCATATTGCTCGCTAAGTTTGTTCTAGTTATACCCCTCTATGTTTTTAGCTAGTAGGTATTTGTCCCGATTTGTTTTAAATGCTTGCATACTACTGCTAGCCACCAGCTCTAGTGGCAGACTGTTCCAATTTGGCACCACCCTAACGTTAAACCAATGTTTCCTCCTAGTTGTTTTGTACCTTTCCCCAGCTAACTGTAAGGGGGTGTGCTCTAGTCTGATATTTCTGCTCTCTGAGCCTAAGTCCCAGCTTTTCCTATAACCCTTCATCTAAAAGTGCTTTAAAAACCATGTACATGTCACCTCTCAATCTATGGAACTCCAATGTGTACATCCCCAGCTCGGACAGCTTCTCATGATACTCTTTGTCTTGTACCTCTCTAATCATATGTGTGGCCTTATTCTGAACCCTCTCTAATGATTTTATTTCTGTCTTATAACCTGGTGATCAAAACTGGGCACAGTATTCCATATGTGGTCTTACAAGAGACCCATACAGTGGCAACAGACCCTCCCTTCTTCTACTCTTGATATGGGACATTATGTCTAGTTCGGATTATTGCCCTTACATCCCCTTACCCTACTGCTTTCCCCTGTGTAACTATTACATTTTGTACTCAGTCCCAACTGTGTTTGAAACCATTATCTGCTGGTAGGCTGTTACACAGCTCAGCCACTGTCTCTGTAAAATTAAACTTTCTCACATTCCTCCTAAATCCCACCCCTCAACCAGCTTTCACTCATGGCTCCGTGTTCTTGATTTGCCAGTCCTACTGAATATTTCCTCACAATCTGTTGAAGCAATAGTGTCTCAGAGTAGGGAAAGCAGAAGGGGGTCCCCTTGTCCTGTCAGATCATGCAAGAGTGATGTGCCACATAGCACCATCATACAGGTAAAGGCACAAAGCAGTCAGAGGTTCCCAGTATATCTCCTGAAATATTAGATGGTCAGAACACAAATAAAGGAGCAGTGGGCACAATACATAGAGATTAATGAACCTTCGGGGAGAAAGGCAGCTGTGTAGTGAGAAGCGGGAAAAGCATTTATGAGGGGGATCACTTATATCTAAGGTTGCAAGGGCCAAGCAAGAGGCATCACGTATCCAGATAAAGGAGTTGGAGAGAGAAAATGGTTCAGGAGGATGGAGCCCATGCTGATGTATTGGCACTGAGGGTGGCTAGCACCATGTTAGACTCTTTGTTAGAAATTGAAGCGAGGGTGGTTATGCAGAATGCCTGGTAAAAGATATTTGAATGAGGGAAGTGACCAGGCCCCCTATTAGCCCGGCTTGAAAAAGGAAGAACAACAACCCATGTTATAACTAACTTTAAAACAAATGAAGGAGGGATGGCTATGACTTAGTGAAATTAATGAAGCCTTTTTTACTACAATAAGACACTTTATTTAGAGGCAGGACATTCTGTAGAAAGGGTAGAGGCTTTCCTGACTACAGTGGAGCTTCCGGGTCTTACAGAGGAACAGGAGAAACAACGAGGAGTTAAATTCGGGATAGAGGAGGTACAAAAAGCCATATGCACACACCAAAAAGGGAATGTAGAGGGCCCAGAGTATCCAGTTGAATTTTTCTCCGCTAAACAAGGATGGTGTGTCTCCGTTGCTGAAAAAAAGTTTACAAAGAGGCACGGGATGGGGGACTCTGCGGCAGACCAGTAATCAGTAGTGCTATTATGAGTAGTACTCCGCAAGAAAGGGAAAGATGAGACATAAAAGTTCCTTATAATGCTCCATATCTCTTCTGAATGTGGATGCCAGAATATTTTCTAAGATTCTGACAAAAGCCATATGGCCCCAGTTGATACAAGTGGACAAAACACAATTTGTACAGGGAGGACAGGCGTATCATAAGGTAACAGGGCTTTTGGTAGGATTTTTTTGTCCGGGAGTCCTGGACTATCTTGGGTAAAATAATGGGGGTCCTGAGCTACAATTTGTGAGTCCCTGTGAAATTTTTGGGGGTTCCCATTGAAATGAATTGAATGAGTCTGATAAGTGCATTTCTAGAGTGTGTTTATTTTCCCTATGTATTTTTTACACTTTTCAGGCTATTCCTCGGTCAAGAATGCAAATCTGTGAAATTTTGTCATACAGTAGTGTGTTTCTTTCAGCAGGGTTGCAAAGTCATTTATAAAGGCGCTTAAGTGATTGCTAAAAACCACAGCAGTATGATCACATTCACAAAAATGGCAATTGAATTTCACCTGACCAACCTGCGTGTTGTTAAATCATGTTAGTTTACAGCAGGGGTCTACCTTAACTTTTCTTTGGCACTAGCCAGCCGAGCTAGTGAACTAGAGATTGCACTAGCCTGCAGAAGTTTGCACTAGCCCGCAGTCAGTATGGTTCACAGTGATTTGTTAAACAAAAGGCAAAATCGAAATGTATCAAGCATGTGTCTGAATTTATATGAAACCTAAATTACAAATGAACTTTGTGAAATAAAATACTTCTCACACACACACACATATATATATATATATATATATATGTGCCTTATGCCACTGGGCGTGCTCTTATTAGGCGATAAACCACACCTTGGAGTGTGTTATTGCGCTTATAAAATGGGTATCCTAAAATAAATTTAAAAAAAAAAAAAAAGGGAGGAAAGAAAATGTCCAAAATGTTTTTAAAAAGAGTGTTTTACTACAAGTTATAGGAAAAATAGTCCCATATTACTGTATTGTGCTGTATTTCAGACTGGCTAGCAGGCCATTAGAGGGCTCTCCTCCATTCAAAACACATAGTGCTGAGGTTAGTATCCCCTCATCCCCCCCCGCACCACACACACACATGTAGAATATTTTTTTTTAAAGAAATAAATACAAAACTGAAAAACCTGAGGTTTAATATCTTAAATATTAATTTCTGATGGTCAGCAGACAGAGCCCCCCGCCCCACTCTCAAACAGATTGTGTTCACTGACCCCAAACACAGTATGTCCCACTGGTACATGTCACAAACCCACTCAGCAGGTCAGCCCTCTGCTCCCAAAGTGCCAACCTCCGAGCACAGTCTCGTGAACAGTTAAAAGAAACAGGGCAACCCTCCTGTCTGTTTGTGGGTTCGAATCAACCTTTGGTCTCAGTTCTGGAGGGATTCAAACTGTGAACCTCTTGCTAGTACACCCAATGCACAGACTCAGATAATTCTGTCTTCAGGGGGCCAGATATCTTTGCCTGCGGGCACCTAGCCAGGTGTACAGAATGAATCCTTAAAAACTCTAATAAAGGCCTCAGATTACTCATACCTTTTTCCAGTTTGGTATCCCCATTCAAGCTTATGCAGGGTGTCTGCTTTCACCATATATACTTCACTTGTTAAAGAAAAGAAATTCAAAGACAGACCAAGTAGGCTCTAAAAATAGTTTTACTAAAACAGATAAGTATGTAAAACATAAAATACAGAACCATTATATCACAAGAACCATACAATCTTTTAAAAGAACAAGGTTTTAACAGTGCAATTCCTACTACAGTACTTAGATTGTGACTCTCTCTACATGTATACTTGCTTAAAGTGCTCAAAGATGTTTTCTTTGTCAGAGTGTAGATAAAAGTGTCTCTGAAGAAAAACAGAATCAGTTTAAAAAACTGTCTTTGCCAACCCCTTTGTTTGAGGTCACCTAACTCCTCCTCTGTTTATGAAAAATCATACACCCAGGATATTTTATCATATTAGAAGGTAAGATAATTAAGGTTACATCAGCAGAAACTCCTTTCCCCATGTGACTTCCCCAATCAAGTCTGTAAATTTCCTTTCATGTATAAGCAGTATCCTCTCTCACACAGACATCAAAGCATTTAGGATTTTGCACCGGTGTGCCGTAACCTGGTTTCCTCCTTTAACATCATAAAATGGATATTGATTTCCATCTTAGCAGTTAAAGCTATATTTAACTTAGAAAAACAGGAGATTCTTGATTAAGGCCTGTTCTAGTCTGTAATTAGCTTCTGGCCTTCCAGGTAACACCTTGTATCTAAAACCTGGGGGGTGTCAACTCATGAGAGACAGTCCATAACACATTTTTATATTACAAAAAATCATAGTGTACTCAGAACTGGCTGTCCACGTGTCACAGTACACCTTTTTGCTCACATACTGTGTCTCTGTGAGGAATGCTGAGCAGCCGTTGACTTGAGAGCGAGTGTCCCGTTTACAACGAGCGTGTTCCGTGCCAGCTGCTGCACTTCCTGATTTCAGAATCGCAGTTTTGTACAGTGGGGCCACTTGCTTAGTCAGATCCGGAAAGTAGAATTTTTTTTTTATGTACATTTGAAAGAGAAAACAGCCAGTGGTGGAGCTTATCTGTGAACTGAATTTCCGAGGCGTCCTGGCTGCACGCGCATAACTCGGCTTGAATGCGTTTGACATTTTTTCATCTGAGCAGCACAGGTTAGTAGTTTTGGGAGAAACTTTTGCGTTGAGCTGATTTTACATGAGCTAGTGCGCTGCAGCTGCTTGGGGCCGGGAGAGCAGCGGGAGCGGGGTGCTTGGTTGAATTTAATTATTTTTTTGCTTAGAGAGGCACAGACAGGCTATGTGTTGTATGTGCAGCTGTCAGTGCGGATTACTGATTTCCCGCTGCCGCTCGCTGAGCTGTGCCAGGCTGTGTTTTTGTTTCTGCTTGGCACAGCTCAGTGATTCGTTGTTGTAAAGGGACAGACTGGCAGACGTTGGTGCCGGTTAGCTAAAATATCATGGATTAAGGACACGGCTGGGAAGCTGAAACAGCCAATCCGGATGCTTGATTTGTTTACCCCATTTTATAAATATATTTGTGTAACCCCCTTGTTACCCGGGGTTACTAGAATCCCAGTAAGACCTAGTGGTAAGCAGGGAAGGCAGCTTGTGAAACTCCAGTTAAATGGATTTCACACTGTCTCACTCTGTTCTCAGTCTCAGCTGAGACTGAGGGATGACATCACCATAGAACTGTCTCAGCTGCATGAGCCACAATGGAATCTGCAGCAGGGAGTTGGAGTAGAATGTTGGGAGGTTTGAACAGTAGTCTGTAGTCAGTTGGAGTTTGGAGCATGTTGTGAGAGGAGCACAGCAGCTCTGTGCTAGGCTCTTGGAGCCTCAGCCCTGACATAGGGCTACATTTAGGGAAAAGGTGTGTGTCTCCACCTAAAGAGAGACACAGTGAGCTATTTTTAAAGTGGTAGAGACCACTGATTCGGGTCTCTGTGCCCCATCCCTGAAGGGATGGGGCAGGAAGGTTTTGTCTGCATTTCCAAGGGCAACCCCCTGGCTACTGCTAGTGGAGAAGCTGCCTTATTTTGTCCAAGAGTCTGGGAAACAAGAAGATTTGTGATTCGCCTGTGGGGCACCTGCAACCGGAGGGTGAGTTCTGCTCTTCGAAAGGGCCCATGTTTCACCCTGGACTTGTGTGATAGTGGGGATTGGACTACTGAAGTAGTGGGAGGCCTAGAGTAATAAACTAGCCAAAAGTAAAAGTATGTTCAAGTCCAGCACATAGGGAAGTCAAGACATGTAGAGGAGATGTGACATACGTCTACCCAGTAATCTACATTGCCAAGCTTTCAGAAAAGATTTGTTTCTAGGGACATGGATATGTTGTTCATCCACACTTATTGGCAGGTTCCTTGGCGCTTTAAATCTTGCCGGAAGGTCTTCAAGCCGGCTCCTCCCACCCACCCGGGTGGTAAAACTCTCGGCTCCGCCTCATGACGCCAGATCTTCCTTACCGCTTGGAAGCTCAGGTTCCCTCCTTAGCGCTCTGCGTTTTCGACTGGTTCCTGAAATTTTCGGTCTCTCCGAATTTAATTGGAAGTTTTTCTAAACTTCGATCTTCTTCTCTCGCTGCTGCGATGAATCATTCGTTTTCCGGCTCCCGGAGGCGCCCGGTTAATTCCTCCAGGAAAGACCCACACTCCACGTGCGTCTGCTGCCTCGACTTGGATCATGATCCGCAAGTTTGTGATTTTTGCTGTGCCCTTTCGACCAGCACACTGGAGGATCGTGCGGCCCTTTCGGGGCTCGGGTGACCTGAATCTTTTTCCGTGCCGGAAAAATCCTTGGAGACTCGTTGGGCAGTGTCCGCGTCGGCTGTCTCGGCTGAGCAGCTCGATCTTCTTTCCTCCATGGAGGGGGCGGCCCCCCCTCCTCCTCGGTCGCAGCGCTTATCCCGCTCTCCTTGAGTTCTCCTCATTCAGCTTCGTTCAAGGAGCTTCACCAGTCCCTTTCCTCGAAGGGAGAGGGATCTTCGGGACCTGCCTCTCGGCCCAAGTCTAAGGAATCGCAGGCTAAGTCCCATCGTCAAGCGCTGGCGGGAGCGGGAGAGTTCCCCCTCCCCTGCCGGCCGACGTTCGACTTCGGTCAAGGGTGCGGCTCTGGCCACTGACTTCACGGTGTCCCCGTCAGGTCAGCCGGCCAGGACTCCCATCGACGTTGTCGAGTCTCTCGACCCGTCATCTGGGCTGTTTTCTGCTGGAGCCGCCATCCCTTCGCCGGTTCCTCCAGCGGAGGCTGAGGTTCTGCCTGTACCTTCGGGTCGACAGGCCTTGGTCCTTTCGTCCGAGCTGAAGGAAGAGCGGGCACTCCCCACTCCTTCCCAGGCCCACCCTCGGTTTCCCCAAAGATTCGGGTCTCGGTCCTCCTCTCGGTCAAGCCGCTCACGCCAACTTCGGCGTTCTCGGTCGGGGCACCGAGTTAAGTGGCATTACCGTTCTTCCTCGTCTCCCTCCTCGGATGAGGAGTGGCTTCGATGCAGATGGCGTCGACGTTACGAGGAGTTCTTGTGGCAGCAGTTGTTGTTGTCCGGGAATCAATCAACACCGATTCATTCCCCATCCAGCAAGTAGCTGCCACCTGATCGGCCGACTCAACTGCTCGCTGCAGTTGAGGTGCCCCCTCCGGGGCCGGTTGTTCGTCCGAACCTTGCTGCCCCACCGTCCTCGGTGGAACCTCAGTTGGGTCACGACCTGTCCCGCAGGTTGTCTGTCCCCCTCACTCCCGCCCGCCCTCGGCGGACGAAGAGTCACTCGGGCCTGAGGCAGCTCTTTGCAGACCCCTCGGAGTCCGACATCGACTCCTCTATGTTCCCCAGTCGAGAGGACCCGGGGTCCTCTCCGGAACGATCTGTGGACGACAGCCCATCATCCTTTATGGGTCTGCTTCAGCTCATCTTGGAGTTCACCGGGATGCAGCTTGAGCCCGTGTCCAGGCGGGCCCCTTATCCCCTGACGATTCTAGACCGAGGGGGTTCACCCTTGGAGGCCTTCCCAGTGGCCGAGGCCATCGTAGGCCCGGCCTTGGAGCTCTGGCAGCGGCCTACTTCCTGCCCTGCGCCCTCAGCCAGGATGGCCAGGAAGTACTCTGTCCCTGTCAGTTCTTTGCCCAGTTTCTTGGAGCACCCCTCGGCTGAGGGGTTAGTTGCCGATAATGTTTTCCAGTGTTCTGGGAACGCTCGGGATGTGGATAGACCCCCTGACAAAGAGTCCAAACGGATGGACTACGTTGGGCGCAAGGTTTACACTGCGTCCTCCCTAGGCCTCCGACAGGCCAGCTCGGCTGCACTGATGGCAAATTTCTCCCACGCCCTTTTGGGCTCCCTGGATGAGGTGCGCCCTCATCTCCCGGCCGACCTGCGGACCACGGTCCGGCGGGTGCGGGACCAGGGTAGGGCAGTGGTGAAGCAGCAGCTTCAGACTGCTCTAGACTTAGGTGATTCCTGTGCCAGGTCAGTGGCGGCTGCAGTGGCCATGCGCCGCAGGGCGTGGCTGAGGTTATCCTCTTTCTCATTGGAAACCCAGCACAAGTTGGCGGACATCCCCTTCTTGGGGACTGACCTTTTCGGCCCTAGAGTGGAGGGACACCTCCAGGGGACCGAAAAATCCGATGCCACTCCAGACTCTGTCACTCCCGCCCGGAGGGACAAGGGCAGCCGGCAGCCTTTGTGTAAGCCCCTTTGCCCCCCGGCCCCTGCGGCTCGACTGGCTCATCAACTCCAGCATGAGGGCCAGCAGGCTTGCGCTGAGTGTCCTGACTCCAAGCCAGCGTCTTCTTCTAAAAGGAAGCAGGGAAGTAAAGGCCCAGGAGCTCCCTCGGCCAATTCCTTCTCCAAGCCTGCTCAGTGACGGGCTGAGGGGCGCGGTCCCTGGCCCTGTCTCCCCTACCCGGGCTCCCCCGTGGGAAGACGGCTCCGCCCCTTCCCCACCTGGTTCGTTTTTCCCAGACCTTGGGGTGTCGGAGTTGCTAAGGGAAGGTCCTGCCTTGGGATTGCGAGTAGGCATCATCCTTTCGAGCCGTTGTCCCATGGGGGGCCTTGGGGTCCGCAACCTCGTTGTCGGCCCGATGAGCCGACTTGCCTGGCCCTCTAAATAGAGGTGATCAGGAAGATTGCGGATCCTCCTTCAGACCCTGGGTTCCTGTCCAGGTATCCTGGTCCCAAACGGACGGGGAGCTTGCGCTCCAATCTTTAGCCGCACGTCGGGATGGTCTCTCTGTCTCAGATATCCCATCCTCAGAACGAGGCGTGTGACTCTTTCCTGGACCTCCAGGACGTACTTTCACTTCGTTCCGTCCATTTCTTGGGAGACTCCTCCGTTTCCTTAGCGGGGGATCTCGTTACAAGTTCCAGGCCAGGCCCTTTGGTCTCTGCTCAGCAGTGTTCCTGCGGCACTGAGGGGTCCGGGCGTAACTCCACCCGGACGGCGGCCCGACTGCAACCCTTCCAGGCGGAAGAGGGACAGTCCAGAGTTCTGGCCCTCCAGGTTGCTCTCAGACTGATCTCCTTTTACTGGAGCCACGTTGGAACTCTTGTCTTAGTGGGTGATCTTTCTTCGGGACGAGGCTCGACTCTTGAGTCCGAGCTTGGCTCCTGGCAGACAGGGCTGAGGTTCTTCCTCCCTTGCCTAGTCAGGTCTGACTGGGCAGTTGTGCCCTGACCAGGACCTCCTGCACCTCCTGGGCCTCGCGGCGGCCTGCTCCAGCGTGGTCTGTTTGGACCCGCCGGTTCATTCGTCCCCTTAGTGGGGGCTGGCTTGCCAGCAGTCACAGCGCTGCGTTCCTTCAGACTGGCCCATGACAACAGCCCAGGGGGTTAGGGAATGCTCTCCTTCAGTCCGTTCCAGCTCTTTGCAGGAGAACATCCTGTTAGTCCGCCCCGAGTCGACGGTCTTCTCCGACCGATGCATCTCGGATGGGTGGGGGTGCCCATCAAGGGGAATACAGAGTGCACCGCCACTGGTCCTCTCGGGAGTCCCAATGTCTTTCCTACCTGCTGGAGCTCCAGGCGGTCCGCTTAGCTTGCACCGCTCGCTCCGTTTGTGCAGGGTCTAGTGGTTAAGTCCAGGCGGACAACACCACGACCATGTGCTACCTAACCCGCCAGGTTCGGACGAGCCCCTTGCCTCTGCGTAAGGAGGTTCTCCGCATTGGGTCTTTCACGCAGCGGTTTCCTAGCCATTCGATGGCAGGAGCCTCTAGCACCCTGGCTGATGCCCTAAGCCGGACAAAGGCTGCGCCTCATGAGTGGTCTTCCCTGCCGGAGGTAGCACAGGATCTTCTCCCTCCCGGTCACGCCTCGGGTGGTCCCTTTTTCCCTCCAGGGAGAATACGAGGCCGAGACTGTCTCATGCCCGCCCCCTCAGCAAGGTTCGCTGTAGTGGATGCCGTCGAGGCCGCGAACCCTGGGCCTCTTCTACGCCTCTCCCCCATTTCCCTTGACCCACGGGCAAGGCAAGGAGGGACTAGGCGCAGGCGATGCTGGTAGCCCCAGACTGGATTGCCAGCTCTGGTATCCAGCTCTCCTCAGTCTCAGCCCCAGGCTCCCGAGGTGGCTTCCAGCCCGCCCGGTCCTGATCTCTGTTTTCAGGGGAAGGTTTTCCATCTGGACCTTCAATCCCTGCACCTGAAGGCCTGGTCCCTGTGCAGCTAGGGGCCAGGCCTTGGGTCCTCCGGCAAGGTCCTCGACGTTTTCGAGGCATCCTACCAGGAGTCGGCCAAACATGGTCGCCTTCAAATGGAAGAGTTCTCCATTTGGTGTTGGGATAGGGCCTGGTCCCCTCTCCCGTTCCTCGGCGAGCATTCCAGACCATCTGCGGTCCGTTCTTTATTGAACAAGGGCTTCGGTCGACGACCCTCTAGGTGCTTCTGTTGGTCACCCCTGTCTTCCAGGCGCGGGCTGGAAGGCAGTCGGTGGTGCAGAAAAGGTGGTCTGGCGCTTTTCTAGGTCTCGATCACACCTCCCCTTTGGGGAGAGTATCCCCATTTCTGTGGGATCTTCGCTGGTATGGGCTTAGCTCACGGGCAAGTCGTCCGAACCTTTGCACAGGTGCGAGTTTCCCCACCTGTTGTGGAAGAACACCTTCTTGGAGCTACTATGCCATCCAGAAGGAGGGGAGAGTTCCAAGCGCTCCTTTGAATCTCCCTATCTGGTCTTCCACAGGGACAAGGTTGTCCTGTACCCCACCCGAAGTTCCTTCCGCAGGTGGTGGTGGAGTCTTTTCCCTAACCGGGTATTGTCTCTGCTGGGGTTCATCCCCATTCACGCCTCTGAGGCTGTATATAGGATCCAATGGGACCCTATTTAATGCTCGCCTACCCAGGGAGCATAGGGCTGAAGTTCGGGAGAGGTTCGCCAGCTGTTTGTCATCTACGCTGAAGCCGCACCTGGCAGACCTGCAGCCAAGCGGACGACGAGTGGGTGGGTCACCTCCTGCATAGGTCTCCGCTATAGGTGGGCGGGCATGGAGCCTCCCGGAGGGATAAGTGCTCATTTACCCGCCCTTCCACTGCATCGGTGGCTGCTTCCGAGGATACTCCTGTCCAGGATATCCGCAGGGCTCCTGCCTGGAAGCAGGCAGATACCGATTCCCCTCCACATCGACCTTGGGTCATGCCGGGATGTTGGTCGGGGTCTCAGTTCTCCAGTCTTCTTACCCAAGTAGGGGGTGTGCACCTTGCCTCCCTTCTCCCGGAGAACTGCTAGGAGTCTGCCAATAAGTGTGGATGAACAACATATCCATGTCCCTAGAAATACAGGTTACTCACCTGTAACAGGAGTTCTAGGAATGGTATATGTTGTTCATCCACATAACCCACCCGGCCTCCCCGGCGTCGCACAACCTGGCTTCCAGCGAGCTAGATCTGGCGTCATGGGGGCAGACCGAGTGTTTTACCACCAGGTGGGTGGGAGGAGCCAACTTGAAGACCTTCCGGCCAAGATTTAAGCGAGGGAACCTGCCAATAAGTGTGGATGAACAACATATACCATTCCTAGAACTCCTGTTACAAGTGAGTAACCTGTATTTAGTTTCCAGAGAAATGGCCGGGTATGGATTGTGGGAGCTGGAGGTGGGAGACCCCCCATCTTTAGTAACCAGGTCCACCTCTATGGATTTGCTCTGTGGATTTCTACTTTGCCTCATGCACTTGGCCAGTGATGAGGGAAGTACCCAGATGTGGGATTGGAAGAAAACTTCCCTCTAGGAGTCGAAGGCTCTAAGGTGGTTTGGGGAGCCACCAATTGGAAAACTGGTTCATTCCCATAATGGACTGCGGATGAAGTGGCCGGCAGGGGAGCCAGGCCAGTGGGGAAAACCCAAGTAGTGTACAAGTCTGGCTGTGTACCCAAAGCTGCGTGCAAGTCCGGGCTGTGTGCCTGGTGAGTTCAGAGCCTGAGGGCTGAAGTGTGAAAAAGTGTTCTGTTGTCTCTAATCTGCATTACCAGGCATGTAGGCCCGTGGGGGTCCGTCTATGCTTTGTTTGTTCAGTTTGGTTGTGAATAAAAGCCACACTGTAGAATCCATTCCTGGTTGTGGACATTACAGTTATTGCTTCCTGTGTTCGAATTTACTTGGGTGCCCCATGCAGAGTACCAAGCCTAGGCCCCTGTGCCGGTAACCTAGATCCTCCAGACCCAGTCCCACCAGGTACTGCTGTCAGCTTCAACAGCATGCCACTTGTCGTTTTGCAAAAAAAGCAGGGGTCCGGGGGTTACAAAAATGGAGGCACCATTTTGGATTTAATTCTGGGAGGAAGGTGCTTGGGCAAGGGGGCTAGCGTTTTGGCTATCTGGCAGTGGGTAGCCCAAAAAGCTGAAGCAATTTAACTAGTGTGTTGCTGTGTGCTGTGGATCTTATGCTGCTGTTAAAATGCCAACTGTTTACCAAGGAGCAGTAAAGCTAAAAGAGTGTGCCCTTGTCCTGCATCAGTTGTTTACAGCGTTTTGCATGCTTTAAAAAAAAAAAAAAAAAAAACTGTAGTAAAGAAAAATGTGGAAGACTAGGGTATGTTGAGGAAAATTGTGCCCTGAGCAGTGGAAACTTTTGAATGAACTGGGAAACTTGCTGTGTGAATGGCCATGCTAAGGTCTTAAATGGCTCCGCCCGTGGAGTCAGTTGAGAAAAAAAAAAAGTGGTTTTCTGCAGTTTAAATTTGCCTGCTCGGCGATCGCCGTGAAGAGAAGAGCACTCTTGAGGAAGAAGAGGCTCATTGCATGGCGTCGTGTGATTGGTGAGGCTGCAGTCAGTCCGCCCCTCAGCCAGCTCTACAGTGACTGCCCCAGCATTCGAGAGGGAGTGTGGGTGGAGTGTGTGTACTGGCTTGTGGAGGAGCGTCGCGGAGATTAAAAAGTGCTGTAAAACATCCAAAAATAAACTGTTTTGTTTAAAATCGGGCTCAATTCGCATATCAATCGTCTAAATTGCAAGTGTGGTGGTCGAGGAGACGATCAGCAGGACTGCCCACCCGTTTTCCTTCTGAGGCCTCTAAGACTGGCTGCAGGCCATTTTTCCATCGCAGCTAACAGCTACTGATAACAGTAAGTACCAACAGTGATAATTGCTCAAACAGTGATTTTCTGCAAAAAGTCATCTAAATATGTGTGCAGTAGTGTAGTCGCTTTGCAAGTAACGACTGTGTCAAGTTCTACCAGCAAGTGCAAGTCTGCTAAGCCATTGACTGTGTGCATAGTTATGAGTTCAGCATCAGTTTAAAGCCAGAGAGAGACTGTGAGTTGTAGCCAAATGTGCAGCACTAGCTTACAGGCAATCCTGTGCTTAAAATCCTGAAGCTTTAAGGGACTGTGAGTTAAAGAAATGTTTTCCGCAAGTGAAAAGTCCATGGAAAATCATATAAATGTGTTAGAAAAAGAACAGTGCAAGTTTGTGCAGTTTGAGCAACAGTTATCAGTAGTGTGTGTAAATCGGATGCACAGTGGCTTGACCCAATTTCGAATGTTGATGCAGGTGAGTGCTGCACCGCCATTACAGGGTGGGGTAGTAAAGTAAACACAGCAGCAGAGGAGCCATTTTAAAAAGTAAAGAAGGTGTTCAGTAAAGTGGGACTTTCAGTTACAGTGAGCTTTTGTTTGTTTTTTCTGCAGTTATGGCCTCAGGACCAGCTCGCTACCCGGATCATGCCCAGGTTGCAATAACAGCAGCAGTAAATAGACTAAGGGACATTGAAAAGTGGTGCTGTGGAGGGCAACTGCCTCCTCATGTGGCGATTCCTGGATATCCAGTGCATGTGTGTCGAATATGCTTGAACGCTGGAAGGGACATTTTCATGATACCTCACTGTGCTGGATGCCTAGAAAAATATGGCTTATATAAAGTGCCCCAGATTCATTTGGCTCCCACATGGACAAAGGTTCAGGAATCTGCAGTTGGCAGCACACAGCACCAGGTGGAGCCTGTTGAAGGAGGCCCCTCTGGGGAGTGTGGCACAAAGCTAGAGAGTGCAGATTTAGAGACAGAACCAGAAGTTGAAGTTTCGGATGCTGGATCTCAGAAGGAAAGCTCAGATAAAGCATCAGTAGACCCCTGGAGGGAGGGGCCTAGACCAAGTCTCATAGGAGAAGATGAGATGCAGGAGGCCTCTGAATGGGAGGAGTCGACCTCCGCGCCTAGTGATGAGTGGATAGTCTCAGGAGTGAGGACGACTGATCACTCCTGGGCTCAGATCCTTAGTGAGGAAGAAGATGAGGGGGAACCTATGTGGCCTTGTGAAAAAGGAACGGGTACACAGCCTCAAGATCCTGCCTCGGAGGAATGCATGGAAGAGAGTGGTGATGCCACTGTCCTGGCTATGCAAAAAGAAGAAGTCAGGGATCCGTTTCTAATCTCGTTGAGGATGCGAAGCTGGCAGAACCAGGACTGGCCACCCCCAAGCCAGGCCAGCGGTCTCAGGTTAACCAAAGCTAGTAAAGAGGAGAGACTGGTTGTAGGAAGGGCGAATGAGATCTATGGGATGACCTTTCCTACCTTTCCTTGGAAAGTCTGGGAGAGATTGAGAACAACAGGAAATCCTGGATCTGGGCCGAAGCAATGAAAGGTGTGCATCCTGGGGCAAACAAGCATGTAAAGAACAGACTGTTTCATGAGAAATATACCCAGTGGAGAGAGGCAGGACACTGTTTATGGACAGAGTGCGTGAATAGTGGATGGAGAGGACGTGAAATCTCCCACTATGTGAATTATGTGCGCCCAGACGGGGTAATAATTCAAGCTCCTGACCTCCGGTACTATTGGCCTCAATACAAGGACCTCCCAGCAAATATGCCCATGCCTACTAAATGGAAAGCCGAGCAGTGGTAGTCAATACTGCCACACCAGCCTGTGAAGTGCCTTTATTGATCCGCCAGTATGAACTTCCAGGACTCAGGTGCCCCACATTCATCAGTTCTACAGTGTACTGTCCTTTCCAGAATCCATCGACTGGCCCACCAGATGACTTCAGATCCAGAGAGGACACCAGCCCAGCTGTATCCTGATCCATCGCCTGGTAATCGGATGACGTCAGACCAGCTGTTTTCCTTTTTTGTTCGTGTTCTAAGGTTCTATCTCTAGAGATGGCATTAGCCCAGCAGTTCCCAGATGTGACCTCCTGTGGTTCCTGGAAGATGTCCGCCCAGCTGTATCTGAAGAAACGCTGCCTTGGAGCGTCTTCGGCTGAGGTGCAGGTCGGTTCAGATTTTTCGTTCTACAAGGAGCTGGTAAGTCCAAACTTTTCTGTCTTTATGACATTGCAGTACACACCCTACACTAGTAGACTCCAAAATGTGTGAACTGTCCTCAAAGACTCTCCCCTTCGGGACTTTGGCCTGCCAAAACTGTGCTTCACCAGGCTCCGGCCCAGGAGAGACTCTTTAATGGACTAGTGTTCGGGCACTGTGGTCACTAGTTGGGACTTTTAGGGCACTCCATCCCCCTCAAATGTGTATTGTGAATGTCATTGTTTTCTACTGTTTTCTAATGTGTATATACTGTTTTTCTACCTTTTCTAAAAAAAAATATATATTTTTGGGATTCTTCAGTGTTTTGATGGTAGGGGTTTTGGTAGACTATGTATACAGATTAGGAGTGTGTGTTGTCTTTCTTTTTCTTGCAGGTGTTCCTGAGGAAGATAGAAGAGAAGACAAGAAGAGGAGGGGCTCACTAGTACTTTAGTGTGTAAAATTTAAAGTACTATGATGGTGGTGTTGTTACTGTATTAACCCTTTCCTTCCACAGGTGTGGTTGTGGGTGTAGGGAGGAGGCAGTAAAGTGATATAATAATGTGGTATTATTCTTGGTGTGCAGTTTGCAGGGTGCCCAAGGTTGGGGAGGTCCCCGGGTTGTTTTTGTTATTGGGTGTTAAGTTAGAGGCAGATAGGTTTTCCCTAGAGGGCTAGGAGGGATAGACAGGCTGTGGCCCTGACCTGCAGTAGGGGTTGCAGTGCTGACCTTTTAGGGCTATGCTCTGGACAGTTCTACCAGAGCCACTAGGCGTCCATAGTAAGTGGGTAGAGTAGAGTAGAGGCTGAAATGTCAGCTAAAGGCCTCTAGGCCCTTAGTGTTGCCTGCCTGTGCTTGCACATGGTAGGAGGGGGCCTGATCACCCCCCTCTGCAGGTAGCACATAGGTGGGATGGCCTAAGCCGGGTAAACAATGACTGCGGACAGTCATTTTCCTGGTCAAGGGCGAGTGTAACCCCCTTGTTACTCGGGGTTACTAGAATCCCAGTAAGACCTAGTGGTAGGCAGGGAAGGCAGCTTGTGAAACTCCAGATCTTGCCGAGAGGGCTCTTGCAGTAGGTAATTACATATCGGGACTGATGCGGCCGCGGCGGACCCGGAAAAATTTCTAGCAAGCGGTCCCGGCGATGGACCACCCCCGCGTCATGGGGCCCTCGTCAACTAGCGATACGGTATAAAGGCGGTCCTGGGCGCCCGCTTAGCTTCTTTCCGCCGTCAGCTCGTGCAGCTCTCGTGCAGTGAAGTTCATTTCGCTCAGTCCTGTTACTCGTCGGTTTGTCCGAAAAGTCTCAGTATTTTGTATTTCTATTCGTCAGGTGAGCGTCGGTATATGTAGCTCCCTTCAAAAAAATAAGTGCGACTAGATGCGGCGCCAACTGCCTCACAAAGACTGTCACTCTCTGCTTCCTGTTTAGGCCCGACCACGCTGGTGCGACAAATTATCCGCACTGCCTTCACCTCACCTTTGACCACCCGCGAGCGGCGTAAACGCATTTCTCAAAGCCCATCTCCTCAAGAAGAAAATGTCGCGATGGAGAAGGAGTTGAAGAAACTTGACAGGCGTCGACCTCCCTGAAGGCACAAGAAGCGGGACAAGGAAGGCACTGGGAGAAGGCCTCCTCCTCCGACTCCGGCGGAGCTGCGGCTAAGGTAACATCCCTCGAGAGAGGGACCGTCCGACAGCCTCCAAGAGCTTTGGAGGAGGCGTCCCGGCCCGCCCGTCAGGTTCGCGTTTGAGCCCGCCCGGGTGCCTCTGGGCAAGGAGGCTTCAGCCCCAATGCCGCTGCAGGCTGCGGCCTACTGGTGCAGGCGCCTCCCATAAACCCGGTGTCGGCTCCTCCGATATCCGCCGGGAAAACCACTAAGGCGCCACGACCCTTCAAGTGGCCTTGCAGCTCTCCATCGGACTGGGCCCCTGTCACCTCGGCCCGTCTCCAATGAAGGACCCCGAGTCGGAAGCGGCTCCTCTGGCGTCCGCCGGGACCCGGCCCCTAAGTCACACGTCGGCTCCTCCGACATGCGCCGGGCCTCTGAGCCTACGGCAGACCCTGCCACATCTGTCGTACCAGGCTCCCTGCAGCCTTCGCTGCCATCAGGAGAACCAGAGTCCCCCCTGCCTGACCCCGGGGATTTTTCTTCTCCGTCCCCGGACGAGGCTCGGGATCCTGGGCCACCGTCCGATCCTTCTCCTACTGAGCCAGATCGGACGCCGGCTCCGACACCGGCCCCTCCGACGCCGGCGAGGGATATTCCCCTTCCATTGGGCCCTCCACCCCACGGGCCTGTCACGATTGATCCGCCCGTGGAGTTCCCGACTGGGCCGTCTGCTCCGGCAGCTCCACCGGTGCCTGGGTATCCGCCGTCCTATCCGACGCCGGTTTTCCCAGGTCCACAGTATCCTGCGCCGCAGTACCCGGCGCCGACTCCACCGACGCTGCAGTACTCGACGCCACAGTACCCTGCTCCGGTATTCCCGCAGCCGGGTTACAGATACTCTCCTTACGGATTCCATCCATACAACTATCCCCCACCTCCTCCTCCTCCACTGCCCCCCGGGCCGCCAGTGGATCTCCAGGAGACTCTGGCCTCCTGGTGGGCTGAGGCCAAGGCTCAGCTCACCAAGAAGTTAGGAAACTGTCTTACGGCGGCGGTGCCACCGCCGGCTCCGTGCGCCCGGCACACTCCCTCTCCGCCTCCTGGTTCGGGCTCTGCCCTTAGGATCCAGAGAGGGGCAGGACACACGTCCAGGGATCCCCCCAAGGAACCCGTTCCTCCCCCTAGACAAGCCAGGGAGTCTTACTCTGCTTCGAATTCTTCTTCTTCTTCTTCTTTCTCGGACTCCTCGGATGCCTCCGATGGGTGTTCCGAGAAAGACGACGAGTCGCGCTCTTCATCCAAGCCCCGGCCAAGGACTCCTCCGAAGTCTCCTCCAGAGGATCCTTCCTTCACGGAGTTACTCAGGAAGATCCAGGAGGTCCATCAGTGGCGTTCCTTAGAGCCAGATCCTCAACGGGTTAAACTCGCCGAACATCTGGACTTGCCCCTTACGGCTCCTACTCTAGTGCCACCCTGGATCGAGCCTCATGCCCACCTTGTTTCCACTATTTGGAAACAACCGTCGGCTTTAGCCCCACTTCCTCGGAAGTCTTAACAGGCTATGCCAGGCTCCGGAGGGTGTAGACTTTTTAGACTCTCACCCGCGTGCAGACTCGGTTGTGATTAGCGCCGCTCACAGCCTGTCAGCGCACCCAAAACATTTGAGCTCATCTCCCCCGGATAAGGAATCTCGCCTTCTGGATCAGTATGGTAGGAAAATCTATGCTTCTTCCACATTGGGGATTAGGGCCCTAAATTATGTTGCACATATGGGGGATTACCAGAAGGCTGTCCCTACCCAGGCGGAATCCAAGATTGACTCCTTGCCTGACTCCCAAGTCAAGCAGGAGTTAGCCGACCTGGTCCGTTCTGCTCGTTCGGCCAGTCGTCATATTCTGAGGATGACCTACGATGCAGTGGACACCGCAGGATGGAGCTCTGCATTCACCGTAAGTCTTCGGTGTCATGCATGGCTCTGTGTGTCAGGTCTGGTCCCGGAGGTGCAGTCAGCAATTCAAGAAGCACCTTTCAGGGGTTCTGTGCTTTTCGGTGGTGATGTCAAGGACATCATCACTGACTTGCAGGAGAAGGGGACGGCCCTTAAATCGGTTGATTCAATGTACCGTCCCCATCCCCCACAGCTGGCCTCAAGCGAAACCTCAGGGAAGGCGGGCCACTAAACGTCGGGCCCCCACAGCTGCCAGGCCCCCGCTGCCCAAAAAAGCAATGGGTGTCCCAGCTGCGGTGCTGCCACACACCACCTGACTCCTTCCCTCTCCCACTGCCTCCAGACGTCCTGGAGGAACCAGTAGGAGGGAGGTTCTCTCTCCACCTTCCGGGTTGGGAGAGGATAACATCGGATTCATGGGTGCTTCAGATCATAGCAGAGGGGCACCCCATAGAGTTTCTGCAGAAACCTCCACGTCACTCCCCTCTGAACTCTCTTACTCAAGGGACCATCTTCCTTTGGTCAGGGAAGAAGTCTCTGCTCTCCTCACGAAGCAGGCTATAGAGCCCGTCCCCCTCATCTCCACGGGATGGGTTACTATTCCCATTTCTTCCTTGTACCAAAGAAGATGGGAGATCTCAGACCCATTCTCGATCTCAGCTCCCTGAACCTATATGTAGAATACAAGAGGTTCAGGATGCTCTCCCTTCAAACCCTCTTGCCCCTGCTTCGGCCGAGCCAATGGCTTTGTGCACTGGATATGCAGGATGCGTACCTGCACATCCCCATCTCCTGCACCGAAAGTACCTCAGGTTTTGCGTTCCAGGGGGACCACTACCAATTCTGAGCGCTCCCTTTTGGTCTTTCCTCGGCTCCCTGAGTTTTTACCAAATGCCTGGCGGTGGTAGCGGCCCACCTGCGTACTTTGGGAGTTCAGGTTTTTCCCTACCTGGACGACTGGCTCATGGCGGCCCCGTCCAGCAAGGAACTCCTGCATTTTCTCTCCCTCACCCAGCAGGTTTTCACTGGCCTGGATATCCCCATTAACCATTCCAAGTCTCACCTGGATCCTTCACAGAGGCTCCAGTTCATCAGGGCAATCCTCGACACGACAATGTGCAAGGCCTTCCTGCCTCCAGACAGGGGGGCCTCCCTCCAGTCCCAGATTTCCCTCCTATCTGAACACAGGAGGGTTCCGGCGAGGTCGGTGCTCCGTCTACTGGGGCTTATGGCGGCAGCCATCCTGACGGTTCCGCGGCGCCTCCACATGAGAATCTCTCAGTGGACTCTCCGATCTCAGTGGGATCAACGGGTAGATGACCTAGATCATCTGGTTCTGATCTCCTCGCCGACGGTAAGAGACTTGCAATGGTGGATGGTTCGAGAGAACCTATTCCGGGGTCCCCTTTTTTCATCCTCCCCCGATCAGACTCTGACCACGGACGCTTCAGGCGAAGGTTGGGGAGCCCATCTGGGTCCTCACCGAACCCAGGGCCTATGGTCAAAGTTGGAGTTAGTTCTCCACATCAACGTGCTCGAGCTTCGAGCAGTGCTGTATGCTCTCAGGCCCTTCACCAATACATCCTTCCCGGTCACCTAGCTGTCCAAACGGACAACATGTGTGTGGTATGGTACATCAACAAGCAGGGAGGGACTCGGTCCTACCCGCTGTGCCGGGAAGCGATGAGGGTTTGGGAATGGGCAACATGTCACAACCTTCACCTCACGGCGATCCATGTTCCGGGAGTCGACAATGTCCTGGCAGACGGACTAAGTCGCTCGTCGGCTCTTCCACACGAGTGGGAATTGGGCGAGAAAGTTCTAGAAAGCATCTTCCAGATTTGGGGGACTCTTCAGATTGACCTGTTCGCCTCCTCCCAAAACGCAAAGCTTCCAATCTTTTGCTCGCTCGCTCCAGAGCGAGGCGCTTTCTGGAGCGATGCTCTATCTCTAAGCTGGAAGGACAGATTCGTCTATGCCTTTCCCCCAATTCCTCTGGTGCCTCATGTGCTGCAGAAGCTTGCTTTGGAAGGAGCGAGAGTGATTCTGATCGCTCCTTTCTGGCCCAGGCAAATTTGGTTCTCTCTTCTACAACAATACTCAGAGGTTCCTCCTCTTCCTCTTCCTTTATCTCCAGGATTGCTGACCTAGGATCAGGGGACCCTGGTCCATCCGGGACTCAAGTCCCTTCAACTTCATGCATGGCTGCTGCAGACCTAGCTCAATCTTGTTTTGGCGTTTCTTCTAAGGTGGCCGAGATTCTTGTGGAGGCTAGAAAACCCTCCACTAGGTCCACCTACGCCATGAAATGGAAAAGATTTTCCATCTGGGCTGCGTCCAGGAACGTGGAGCCCTTTTCCTGTCCTGTGACCATTCTACTTGAGTACATGCGTTATCTTTTCGACCTGGGTCTCAGTCACTCCTCTTTGAAAGTCCATATGGCGGCTATTTCAGCCTACCATGTCCCTTTCACTGATAAGGCATTTGCCCAGCTGGAGGTATCCAAAACTTTCCTCAGAGGGGTCCTTCATCTCAGACCCCCTATATGGACTCCAGCTCCCCCTTGGGACTTAAACTTTGTCCTCAAGAAACTTACCCTTCCTCCCTTTGAGCCTGCAGCTTCTGCACACTTGAAGTTTTATTGTGGAAGACGCTCTTCTTGGTGGCCATTACTTCTGCTCGCAGAATTTCTGAGCTCAGGCCTGATGTGCAAAATCCTTATCTGATTTTTCACAAAGAACAAGTAGCTCTTCGCACGAATCCTAAGTTTCTCCCGAAGGTGGTAGCGGAATCTACCTTAAATCAGTCTATTCAATTACCTGCCTTCTTCACGCAGTACTCCAATCAAGGAGAATACCTGCTCCATACCATGGATGTTCACAGGATCCTGAGATACTACACCGATAGGACGAAGGATCTCAGAAAGACTGATCAGTTGTTCATCTCTTTTGCTCACAAAAGAGAAGGCAGTGCTGTCTCTAAGCAATGCCTATCAAAATGGTTGGCCCATTGCATCACTTTCTGTTATGACAAGTACAACAAGACCCTACCGGATCAAGTCAGAGGTCACTCCATTCGTGGAGTAACTGCCTCTGCGGCTTGTTTCAAGAATGTGCCTGCGGCAGACATCTGTGCTGCCGCCACTTGGACTTCCGTCCATATCTTTACTAAACATTACAGTTTGGACATTGCCTCTCGGCGTAGAGCAGGCTTCGGGTTAGCTGTCTTGCAAGGCCTCCTTTCTTGAGGCTTGCAAGATTTTCCTTGCTACTTCTTGGAGTAGTACCTCCTCCCGGTGCCTTTTCCTTGGTTCCAGACTGCTTGGGATTCTGTCCTATATGTAATTACCTACTGCAAGAGCCCTCTCGAAGTAAGATAGTACAGTTACGTAAGAACTTACCATAACAGTAGATCTTCGAGAGAGGCTCTTGCAGTAGGTAATACCTTCCCGCCCTCCATCCCCCTAGGCTTTTTCAGCTCCTTTTCCATCGAGGGAAATATCTGCTTCTCTCTTGTCCGGGCCTTCCGGGCCTGTGGCGAGAAAAGAACTGGGCGGGCGTCCAGGACCACCCTTTATACCGGCGTCGTGTGGCGCGGTCACCCTGACGCTGCGGGCAGTCCTCGCCGGGACCGCTAGCTAGACATTTTTCCGTGGGGTCCTGCCGCCGGCCAGCATCAGTCCTATATGTAATTACCTACTGCAAGAGCCTCTCTCGAAGATCTACGTTACTGTAAGTTCTTACATAACTGTACTTTAAATGGATTTCACACTGTCTCACTCTGTTCTCAGTCTCAGCTGAGACTGAAGGATGACATCACCATAGAACTGTTGCAGCTGCATGAGCCACAGTGGAATCTGCAGCAGGGAGTTGGAGTAGAATGTTGGGAGGTTTGAACAGTAGTCTGTAGTCAGTTGGAGTTTGGAGCTTGTTGTGAGAGGAGCACAGCAGCTCTGTGCTAGGCTCTTGGAGCCTCAGCCCTGACATAGGGCTACATTTAGGGAAAAGGTGTGTGTTTCCACGAAAAGAGAGACACAGTGAGCTATTTTTAAAGTGGTGGAGACCGCTGATTCGGGTCTCTGTGCCCCATCCCTGAGGGGATGGGGCAGGAAGGGTTTGGCTGCATTTCCAGGGGCAACCCCCTGGCTACTGCTAGTGGAGAAGCTGCCTTATTTTGTCCAAGAATCTGGGAAACAAGAAGATTTCGTGATTCGCCTGTGGGGCACCTGCAACCGGAGGGTGAGTTCTGCTCTTTCTAAAGGGCCCATGTTTCACCCTGGACTTGTGTGATAGTGGGGATTGGACTACTGAAGTAGTTGGAGACCTAGAGAAAAAGGCTTAGCCAAAAGTAAAAGTATGTTCAGGTCCAGCACATAGGGGAAGTCAAGACATGTAGAGGAGATGTGACATACGTCTACCCAGTAATCTACATTGCCAAGCTTTCAGAAAAGAGTTGTTTAGTTTCCAGAGAAATGGCCGGGTATGGATTGTGGGAGCTGGAGGTGGGAGACCCCCCATCTTTAGTAACCAGGTCCACCTCTACGGATTTGCTCTGTGGATTTCTACTTTGCCTCATGCACTTGGCCAGTAATGAGGGAAGTACCCAGATGTGGGATTGGAAGAAAAATTCTCTCTAGGAGTCAAAGGCTCTAAGGTGGTTTGGGGAGCCACTAATTGGAAAACTGGTTCATTCCCATAATGGATCACGGATCAAGTGGCCGGCGGGGGAGCCGGGCCAGTGGGGAAAACCCAAGTAGTGTACAAGTCGGGCTGTGTACCCAAAGCTGCATGCAAGTCCAGGCTATGTGCCTGGTGGGTTCAGAGCCTGAGGGCTGAAATGTGAAGAAGTGTTTGTTGTCTCTAATCTGCATTACCAGGAATGTAGCCCTGTGGGGGTCCGTCTATGCTTTGTTTGTTCAGTTTGGATGTGAATAAAAGCCACACTGTAAAATCCCATTCCTAGTTTCGGACATTACAGTTATTGCTTCCTGTGTTCGGATTTACTTGGGTGCCCCTGTGCAGAGTAGCCAAACCTAGGCCCCCTGTGCCGAGTAACCTCATCCTCCCCAAACCCAGTCCCCACCAGGTACTGCTGTCAACTTCAACAGCATGCCACCTGTCATTTTGCAAAAAGGCAGGGGTCTGAGGGTTACATTTATACACACTGTGACTCATTTACAGTGCCTTCAGAAAGTATTCACCCCCCCCTTGGATTTTGTCACATTTTGTTGTGTTACTACCAGAATTTGTAATACATTGAAATCATTTTTTCCCCCCTTGATTCACACAGCATACTCAACAATTTAAAGGGGCCAAAATATTTTTATTGTGTAACAAAAATTTATGCAACATTAAAAACTGAAATATCTTGTTTACTTAAGTATTCATCCCCCTGAGTCAATACTTTATAGAATCGCCTTTGGCAGCAATTACAGCTTTGAGTCTTCTTGGGTATGTCTGTATCAGCTTTGCACATCTGGATTTGGGGATTTTCGCCCATTCTTCCTTGCAGATTTGCTCAAGCTCTGTCAAGTTGGATGGGGAGCGTCAGTGAACCGCAATCTTTAAGTCTTTCCACAGATTCTCAATGGGCTCAAGTCTGGGCTTTGGCTGGGCCACTCAAGGACATTCACCTTCTTGTTCTGAAGCCACTCCAGTGTTGCTTTGGCTGTATGCTTGGGGTCGTTGTCCTGTTGGAACATAAATCTTCGCCCCAGTCCAAGGTCTATTGCAGACTGATGCAGGTTCTCCTCAAGGATGTGCCTGTATTTGGCTCCATTCATTGTTCCCTCTACCCTGACAAGTGCCCCAGTCCCTGCCGCTGAAAAGCATCCCCATAACATGATGCTGCCACCACCATGCTTCATGGTAGGGATGGTGTTACACGGGTGATGAGCTGTGTTTGGTTTGCGTCAGGCATAGCGCTTTGCATTCAGGCCAAAGAGTTCAATTTTTGTTTCATCAGACCAGAGAATCTTTTGCCACATGGTCTCAGAGTTTGCCATGTGCCTTCTTGCAAACTCCAGGCATGCTGTTATGTGGCCTTTTCTCAGGAGTGGCTTCCGTCTAGCCACTCTCCCGTAGAGGCCACATCTGTGAAGTGCTGCAGAGATTGTTGTCCTCTGGACAGGTTCTCCCATCTCAGCCATGGAACTCTGTAGTTCTGTCAGGGTGGTCATTGGGTTCTTGGTCACTTCCCTGACCAAGGTCCTTCTTGCCCGGTTGCTCAGTTTGGGAGGACGGCCTGCTCTAGGAAGAGTCTGGGTGGTTCCGTAATCTTTCCATTTCCTAATGATGGACTTGACTGTGCTCCTGGGAACTCTCAACACCCTAGAAATGTTTTTATACCTCTCCCCAGATCTATGCCTCCTCACAATTCTATCACGGAGTTCTACGGACAGCTCCTTGGTCTTCATGGTAGAGTTTCTGCTCTGACATGCACTGTCAACAGTGGGACCTTATATAGACAGGTGTATTTCCTCTGAAATCATGTCAACCATTTGAACTGACCACAGGTGGACTCCATTCAAGTTTTAGAGTGATCTCACAAGGAAATTGAATGTACCTGAGCTCAATTTGGAGTGTCATAGCAAAGGGGGTGAATACTTATCAAATCAAGACATTTCAGGTTTTTATTTTAAATTACATGTACAAAAAATTCCAGAAGTTTCATTCCACTTTGACATTATAATTTGTCTAGATACGTGACAATAAAATCCCATATAAATGTATTTTAATTTGAGTTTGCAACATCACAAAATGTGACAAAATCCAAGGGGGGGGGGTGAATACTTTCTGAAGGCACTGTATACACACAGTTACTATGTCACAAATCTCTTCGGAATTCACTTAGAATGTTCAGCCTCAGAAGCAGTGCTAACCATATTCAAATGGGAATAACTTTAAAATGAAAAAAATAGCATGGTACTGTGAGCACTAAAATTATTCAGCACAAAATTATCTACAAAATGAGTGGTGTTTCATTTATAGATACCTTATAGATTTTTTTTAAATTAGCAAAAAAAAAAAATTACAATTTTCTGTTCACTTTTTTGACAAACAAATGTGAATCACATTAAAACAAAAAATGACAGCATGGTACTGTCAGCATAAAAAATGTTCAGCACAAAAATATCAACAAAATGAGTGGTTTCATTTATAGAAACATTTTAGTTTTTTTTTTATATAATTAGCAAAAAAGGCATACAATTTTCTTTTCCCTTTTTTGACAAACAAATGTGAATAACTTTAAAATGAAAAAGGTAGCATGGTATTGTGAGTATGACATTTGTTCAGCAAGACGTTTTCTACAAAATGAGTCTTGTTTCTTTTAATAGCAACCACTATGCTAGGTGGACATGCTCGAGGGAAGTTAACCAAAACTCCCAGAAATTATCATGTAAAAAAAAGATAAACAGTCAAAACCAAATGTCCCTGCACTGACAGAAAGCATCCCTATTGCATAAATGAAATATACAATGGTGAGCTGTCAGATAAACAATTATCTACACTTGTGCTGTTTGACCATGGACACCTCACTCATGGCTTACGCCACTTGTGAGGTTACCCAAGGTCAAACAGCACTTGTGTAGATAAATCATTTATATGACAGCTCACCATTGTATAGCCCATATATATATATATATATATATATGTAAGTAAGTTACCTGCAGGGTGTGCATCAAATTTTAATGCACCCAGGGTGTGCTACAGCACAAGGCTGAAAGCCGAGTGTCCTTACATCTTGGGAAGTGCATTAAAATCCTTTAATGCACACCCTGGAGTGGCTTATCACACTTATAAAATGGGCCTCCATCATAAAATAATTAGTTTGATGTACTCTGATAGGGATTAAAACTTATTTACTATTTTCAAACGAGTGTACAATACGGTACCTCTAAAACATCTAAAAACTGAAAAAAGTAGTCCCTATTAATGTATCAAATAGGATATGTCAGCAATAGGTTAACTAGTACAGTACTTTGCAGTAAAAGTATTTATTACTAGAGTTGCTTGAAAATAAATACTTTCTCTGTCACATGTAAATTTTATCATGTAAATGCGCTGTAACATTTGTAAGACATAAGCAGTGTTTAAAACTTAATTTTCATTACACTGTAGTTATATAGTCTCATTGAAGGCAACCTTCTCTTTGTTTTTGCTTTTTACTTATGTGCTGTGGTCTGGTATGTAAAAGGAAAACTGCTATAGGATTGAGGTGAAAGGTTAGTAAGAAAAAAACTTTAAACCTGCCAGGTTGCCTTTTTTTTGTTGGGCAAGGAGGGTAGATTTCACCTGAAAACTCCTATATAAGATTCAAATGTACATGCTTTTATTAACATTAGCAATGTATTTGGGCACTCTGGGTCTGCTTCTGCCTATTTAACTGTGTTTTCCCACCTTTTCTTTTTGTTTATAAAGTATTACTGTATTGCCTACTTTCTTCATCCTGTTTTTCCCCACATTCAAGACATAGAATGTTTACCATGGAATACAGGGATTCAAAATTCTGCTCCATTCCACTTGCAGAATGTTACTCTCCTGACAGTCTGTACACACATACAACAAAGGCCTGTTTTAGAGCCACAAACTCAATTATCTAACTGTCAGGGTAAGCAGAAGAGATTTTCCTGATGAGCAGGTAAAGACAGAAGGGGGATTTTTCACTGTTAGTAAAGAAACAGTTGTAATGAAAACTATAAACAATACTTACTGTTTCTAATTCGTTTATGTGTGTAAGGAGAGTGTGATGATCAGGGAAACAACATTTAATTAATTTGTTTTCTTTTTTATTTAAGGTAGTTTTATTTTTAGGGCCCAGTTGAAGGTTTTTACAGTGTAAAGGTAGCAGCCATGTTTGTGATGGAAGACCAGTTCTGGTTGCAGGGGATCTGATGGAAGATATATATATATCCAAGACACACTGCCTTAAGGGTAGCTGGTCCATTCCACTGGGGTGTCAAACAGACGAGGCATACTGATGAGTCCTGGTAGGACGAAACACGTGTCTATGTCTTCTGTTAGCACCCTTTGCAAACTGTGTGAGAGGCCTTTCGGCACCATGCAATTCTGCTTAAAGTTGGACCAGCATAACATTCTGTGGTGATTTGCATATGTAGCCCATGATGCTTTGCATTGTGGGGCATGTGTAATTTTGTATTTTCTTGAAACTTGGCTTCCCAGCCAAATGCCCTTTGGGTAACCCTTGCCTCAGTGTTTGCGCACAGAGGTTCTTTGTCTTTTAAATAGTTTTTTATTTTAATGGGTTCACCACTATATATCCAAGACACACTGCCTTAAGGGTAGCTGGTCCATTC
Source organism: Neoceratodus forsteri (assembly GCA_016271365.2). Taxonomy (NCBI): domain Eukaryota; kingdom Metazoa; phylum Chordata; order Ceratodontiformes; family Ceratodontidae; genus Neoceratodus; species Neoceratodus forsteri. The sequence continues at coordinate 137,735,522 of CM057449.1, read as the reverse complement.
CACTGGGGTGTCAAACAGACGAGGCATACTGATGAGTCCTGGTAGGACGAAACACGTGCCTATGTCTTCTGTTAGCACCCTTTGCAAACTGTGTGAGAGGCCTTTCGGCACCATGCAATTCTGCTTAAAGTTGGACCAGCATAACATTCTGTGATGATTTGCATATGTAGCCCATGATGCTTTGCATTGTGGGGGCATGTGTAATTTTGTATTTTCTTGAAACTTGACTTCCCAGCCAAATGCCCTTTGGTGTAACCCTTGCCTCAGTGTTTGCGCACAGAGGTTCTTTGTCTTTTGAATAGTTTTTTATTTTAATGGGTTCACCACTATATATCCAAGACACACTGCCTTAAGGGTAGCTGGTCCATTCCACTGGGGTGTCAAACAGACGAGGCATACTGATGAGTCCTGGTAGGACGAAACACGTGTCTATGTCTTCTGTTAGCACCCTTTGCAAACTATGTGAGAGGCCTTTCGGCACCTTGCAATTCTGCTTAAAGTTGGACCAGCATAACATTCTGTGGTGATTTGCATATGTAGCCCATGATGCTTTGCATTGTGGGGGCATGTGTAATTTTGTATTTTCTTGATTTTTAAATACTGAGCTGCTTGTCTTTAATTATGTACAGTTTGCGGTTTCACTTTTCTGACTGCGCTGTGTCCTGAATGCTGCTGCTGGGGTGTTGTTCAGTTTGACTGGAGGGAAAGGGGGGGCTCCTTTGTGTTTCAGTCAGTTGTCTGATCTCAGTTTTTTTTTTTTGCATTACTACTTTGTGGTCTCACTTCTCCGGCTGCGCTTCATGCTGGTGCTTTTTTTTCCGCTTTGGAACCACGTGAGCGCCACACCGCACAACAGGCAGAGAATGGAACATCAGCTTTCCATTGGAGGAACTGCACTAGCCCAACCGGGCAAGTGACAGAGATCCTGCACTAGCCTGCAACAATCTGCACTAGTACCCGGGCTGGTAAATTAATGTTAAGATCAATTCCTGGTTTACAGTTACATGAGAAAAAAATTGTATTTTATTTATTTATTTGAAGTATCGGATTTACAACCTTTGAGCCATCGGCTCATTTACAAAGGTACCTCGTCACATGGAGGACAGAAAACAAAAAACAGAGAGGATACAGTTACAATGCACGGTTTTAAATAATTGATTAGCACTTTTTTCTTTGGACAATACTAACTGTACAGAAAGCATTTATATAGGTTTTCTAGAAGTGTTATGTTTGTTAAACACAGTGAGGCAAGTGCTATGCATTTTCACAATGTTTTAGAACTTTATGAGCAAAACGCTAATCAATTTTTAGAGTTAAATAAAACCCTGCAATGGAATAGCCATCATGTAGAGGTTACAGACATTGTTCACAAACATTATATACAGTTTTGGATACAGATATTTACATAAGCATAGCAAAACACTGTTACCACGAGAGAGCATCCATTACAGACAGTATAATCTATTTTATTCATGAGCCAGAGGTCGATTAGACATTGTTGTAAGTGGTTTTGCTGTTATTTTCTGCCTGTGCTAACATGGAAGTTCTATCTTGCTGCAGTCTAGTGCCCCCAGCCCTCAAGCAAATTTATGCCAACCTGGCTATAAAACAAGTCAAGGCCATTAGGTTAAAGTAAAAATAACATGTTCAGTAAACAGTTCAGGGCTAACAGTCATGCTGACAGTCACCTATGTCTCCCAGTTACCTCTCCTGTCTAGTACTTCTCTTGTCTTCTGTCCTGCACATGACATAGTTGCATTATAATTATGTGACTAAAAACAGCCCACCACCCACTAGGGTTAAGACAATGTGTGGCACCTATCTGTCTCCCAAACAAACTTTTCCTGCACTTGTCTTGCTAAAATGTTTTACTGACTTAAACAACCCCCCACCCACCCTCTCCCAATCTGTCAGTTTAAGGCAGTGGCACAGTCTACATCTGGTGGTTGGTGGGCTGCAATTGCTTGTCTTCTTTTTTCATGTAATGACTGACCCGGCATAATCCAGTCTCCTTATGCCCACCCTCCTGCCCATAACTTCTCCTAATGCTCTCCTGTTCACAACCTCTCCTATAGGAGGCAGTATAGCATAGTGGTTAAGGGCACTGAGCTGCAAATCTGGAATCCTAGGTTTGAATCCCATCAGCTCCCACTTGCATACTGTGCGACCCTGAGCAAGTCACTTAACTTCTTTGTGCTCCCAGGTCATGCCAGGAAACAAACTCCGGCTTAGTGTGCCTTTCCTGGTTAAACAATTTCTCCTTTCCTTTCCCTTTCTCCTTAAGCCTGCTCTCTTGTACATTTCTTAACAGTTGTGTGTGTGTGTGTGTGTGTGTGTGGCAGGTTCTTGACGAGCAAGAACTTGCCAGTGTTCCAGTCAGACTGTGAAAAGAACACTGCAGTAAGTGACTAAACAAGCCCCCACACACACACACACACACCCTCTCCCCAAATCTGTTAGGTTAAGACAGTGGCACAATCTATATTTTTTTTATATATGTGTATATATATATATATATATATATATATATATATATATATATTCAGATTTTTATCCCATGGGAGCTGGTAGGCAGGCTCCAGCCCCTCCAGTAGGTGGCTCGCATCTGTTCCCAGACCTGTGACCCCATCACCAGGATCGTGGCTGGGGGCTCCATGGAGCCTGCCAGCTCTGTTTTTTTCAATTTTCTTTCCCCGTGCCCCAGCCACGTGTATGTGTGTGGAGGCACGCTGTGGTACCGAAGCATCTTCCCTGTTCATACCACCCGCTCACTTACACTACCCTCAGGCCTCCACCTGGGGTCAGTTGGACTACATGGATGACAAGGTACCTCCTTTGGAGAGGAGAGCTGCCTTTCAGCTGCTCTATCCAGCTCGCTCCTCCCCCCCCCCCCGGCCAACCCCCAATGATTGTGAATCATTCCCGAACCCGGGTCGCCAGGGTAGTACGAAGTGTGGCGTGCAGTGCCTCAACCCTCTCCTCCACCTGGCCAGCCTAGTGGCACAGTCTACATTTGGTGGTTTTTGGCATGACTTGCTTTTCTTTGTACCTCTTTTTTCATGGCATGACAATCTGTGGCATAATCTTCTCCTTATGCCCTCATGCCCATATCGTCTCCTACGCCCTCCAGCCCAAAACTTCTCCTAAACACCCTCCTGCCCATAACTTCACCTAAACACCCTCTTTCCCGTTACTTCTCCTACATTGCTCTCCTGCACGTTTCTTAACAGTTCTGTGTGGTAATCTTGATGAGAAAGAAGTCATTGTTGACAGACAGACTGTGGAAGGAGCAGAGGGTTAGTGTTACATTAGACATGTAACATCCTATCACCTCATACCCATGAGAAAAGAGCATTGGTGCTATTACTTTATGGTCACCCCCACCCCCTTGGGGTACTGAACTAGTTAGACATAATGATTCCCTCCCCACAAAAACCCATGCAGAATGGGGTTATATTGTTAATATGGCCAGCCCCCTTAGGGTAGTGTAATTGTTACACATTTCATCCTCCCCACCAAAACCCATAGAGCAGAATTGGGGCTATAATAAATTACTTTGTGCCCCCCCTTTTTTTTTTAATAAATTTGAAGAAAATACTCATCTTCTCTCCTGTACCCAAGTTGCCATCACAGTCATCGTTTGTCTCTGGGTCAGTCTGCTGGGTCTAAAACTGAAAAGCACAATCACAATTTAAGACAATTTTCAAACATTATTTTCTGCGCAGTCTAATGGTCTTAAATTTCTTAAGTGCTGGAATGGGGTCATAGTCTTCATGTTCAGGTCCTTCTTGGGCTATCCACATGAGTTTGCTCACAGTGTCAGCCTTTAGGGAACATCTACCTTTTGGTTTTATTTTGTTTTGTACAGAAAACTCTAACATGCCATTGATGCAACAGGTGACACAAGTAAAATCTTGGCCATTGTGACAAAATCTGCAAATACATCTGAATAGTTCTCAATTAAGTCTTGGCAGACACTACTGAGAGAACTCGGTCCTATTTTAGATTTGAGAACAAGTTTCAATTGTCCACAGTCTTTCTCAGCCCTGTCTTGGTCAGTAAGTGCTGGCAGCGGTTCTTCTTTAAAGGTTGTGTCTTGGAAATAAGTGCAAACATCCTTGAGTTCCTGCAGTCCATGGTCCATTATCTTGGAGTCATCAGGGAGACACTTAGGATTTAGAAGAACATTTAAGTTATGTAACTCCACTGAAGATGTCTCAGATCTTGTGTGAATGTTTTCAGTGAGTTGCGTCAGGTATTCCTGAGATGCTGTCTGGCACTGGATACGCAGTGCTGGCCTGTCATTCACTTTTTGAGCTTCCCACGTGCCAGAACATTGGTCAAGTTCCTGAAATGTCTTCTGTAGCTCCACCCATTGTGCTCTTTGAACTGTTGCAGTCTAGTAACTGTGGCTTCTACGATGCTGCTGGCCTCAGACTGCTTATTATTTTCAGTTTCAACATTCACAACCTCCTGAGATGTGTTGTCACACTCAGAGGATGGTGTTGTTTCCTTGTTCTCTGCTGCTGAAGATTATCCTCCAGCAAAATAATTAACAAGGCTTCGTTGAGACATTGTTGTCTGCTGCTCGACTTTCCCTCCCCAGCTTTTCAGTCTCTGCAGTTTACTGCATGCCTGCTGCACCCACTACAGCTGAGCCCTAAACAAGGAAGAAAAAGCGCAGTAAACTCTAAGTTCATTAAACCATCGACCAAATAATCAAGTAATGCCCTAACTGCCTAAATAATATAATTTAAGTTTATACGTGTGCAGTCTCCAAAAAGTCAGTTGTTGCCATCAGTGTATGTGCATCCTGCTGGCCGCACAGTATGATTCGATTCTCCTAGGTCGAGCAGAGCGGACAAATTATTTTTTTCAATTTTTAAGTAAAATCACTTTTCTTTAACAGCGTTTTTTGCAACCCTGCTGTCTCTGGCCATTGCCACCTAGTTATGGCTGCTCTCCTCCTCCTCCTCCCTGGTCTTCTTGGGATGATCTGCTATACCGTCTCCTTCAAGGAGGACGATCCAATCTTCCCACTGTTTTTTTTCCTGTCTCCCAGATCTCTCCCATGTCCTCCCCACCCCCGCTTCACCGGTGATCTGCTCTGATGTAAATGCTGAGAGGAAATCCATCACGTGATTAAGGGGGAAGGAGGTAAAAAAAAAAAAAAACAGTTGCATGTTTTGCACATGTGCAGTAAGACAGCTCGTTGGGACTCCCGGGCCTGTAGTCTTGAACATCTGGGCGACTTCCTGGAGTAAAATCCACAAATCCCATGCAAATAATGTGCATAACGGACGTGGGTACCTGACGTAAGGAGACTGCTAAATGAGGTACATGGAGGGTGCTTGACTTGTGTCCTTTTGCTTTGATGATGGCTGCAGAAGAGGCATTCAAGTGGCTCTACCTATTCACCATGCTACACAAATTTAGGTTGGAGCTGGATTTATTGGCCTTACTAGGCTACTATGTGTGGCCCCAGCAGCAGCAGTTTCCATGAAGGTAGGACGATCCAGGAAATTTCGACGATGGAGAGATACACTGTAGGTTTACCTCCTGTCCCCATCTCTGTTTGCTCTAGCAATAGAACCACTGGCAGCAGCCATTAGGGCAAACGCTAATATTCAGGGCAAAACATTTGAAACTCAGAAATGTCATAGAGATACCGCTATATGCAGATGACATCCTTATGAACTGCACACACCCAGAAATGACCGTGACAGAGATCAGACTAGTGATAGAGGAATTTGCTTCCTTCTCAGGTTATAGAATTCATTTTACAAAATCAAAACTGTTATGGATAAGAAATGGAGAGGTCATGACAGTAAGCAAGACATCTCCTGACAAGTGCCGTATGGAGACATTATCTGTCTGGGAATTGGAGTACCCAGGTGGATACCAGATCTATATCAGTTAAACTATACTCCCCTAATTATCACTGTTCTATCAGATATGGAGAGATGGGGCTACTGATGTTATGGTTGGGTAGGAAGAACTTGCTCAGAAATAATTTACTGGCCAAGCTGCTGTGTCTTCTACAGATGCTTCTGGTAGGCCTTGTAGCTCAGGATAGGAAAAAGCTAGACCAGGGTTTGTCATATTTATCTGGGGGGGAACCAAGGGCAAGCTTGGTGAGGTTGCAGACTGTCAGAGGCAGCAGAGGAGTGGGATTTCCCGAGATTGATTTGTTTTATAAGGCATGCAAGGCAAGATATGTAGTATTATAGACTGGATTAGAAACGGTGATGACAATACATGGAAACACCTGGAGAGGGAGGGAGCCCCATATACACCAGACATGTATTTAGTAGGAGGAGGAATACAGAGATATAAAAGGTTAGGGAACCCCAAGCCACTGGGGAGCAGAATGGGAACATTTTCTTTATTGACACTGGCAGTGGGCAACCCTAATTTCCTACCAGGGATACAGGATAGAGGTTTTATACTGTGGGAGAAAGCTGGTCTATCCACATGGGGAGGTCTCCTTACTAAGGAAGGAGTGCGTCGGTTAACAGAATTAGCAGAAAGTACTGGGTCACCAAAGTAACCCACATATTGGTTCTTGCAGGTTCAGAGCTTCTTAGAAAAGGAAGCCGGGGGGAAGGGGAGGGCGTATGGTTTAATGCAGCAGTTACCTAGGAGGAGAGTGGTGTTGAGGGAGACTATAGCCCAGGTACTGTACATCATACATTACTGAGGAACGGGCTGAATCCATTCATCAAATGTAAACAAATCTGGGACTAGGATTTTACAGCATGGAAGTGAGAGGACATGAACAGAAATCTGTTGAGGCAGATGGGTCTATTTTTATACACAGATTCAAAGAGAGGCAGTATCAATTTCAGTATATCGCAGTGGTTTAAGGCTCTGAGCTGCAAATCTAGAGACCTGGGTTTGAATGCCACAGCCCCCACTTGCATACTGTGTGACCCTGAGCAAGTCACTTAACTTCCCCGTGCTCCCAGGTCGCACCCGAAAAACAAGCTTTCAGCTTAGTGTGCCACTCCTGGTTAAACAATTGGAAAAAAAAAAGTAGACTATTCTGACCAATGGCCATAGTCCATAATTTTTTTTTTAGTTTATTATTTATTTAACAAATCAGAAAGTCCTGTGAGTCAAGCGCTCTTTTACAGAGATTCTACGTCAAGTCACAAGAATTGCAAATTACAGTGGTTTCAGTAAGTAGTACAGCATGAGGAAAGTAATTACATTAACAAAAGGACAATATGGCAAGATAAATACTGTGTCAAGTGCAGCCAGTGGCCTTGTCTGAAGAGGGGTGAAAGGGATTACAAGGGGAGAATGACAGGGGGTGAATTGGGGGTGGAGGTGGATTTCATTTAGGTATCTCTTTGGTATGTGGAAGAGATGGGAATATATTTTCAAAGCTTCTGGTCATGTGCCAGATTAATTCCTTTTTGGGAAAACGTTTGAGAGGCAATTAAAAAAAAAAAAAAAACAGTATCACTGGCCCTTAACCCAAAAATATCTGAAGGACAATGGAAAGAAGCTTGGAAGTGGTCTCCATGACTTTAGAATTGCAGTCCAGACTGTCATAATTCAAGATTGTACTCCACATCTATACATCTGGTCCCAATGTAGAGGGCAGCCTTACATCATATAATCTGTGCTGGAAATGTGGTACAGAAACAAGTGCCTTAAATGAAACCTAAACCGTCATTTTTACACATTTTGTTGAATTACTCCATATCCTTATAAAAGAGAGGCTGTTAATTACATTTATATTGAAACTGCATTTGTTAAAGTAGGGTAAATGCAGTTTCATAGCATTTGAAAATTGTATACACAGCCTCTTCTGATTCAGAAATCCTGCTGTAAGAATTCTAAAATGGCTGCCTTTATGATGTCAATCATGAGAGAGATGCCAGCTGTGCAGATGTAGTCTAGTTCTACTAACTGTATTCAAATGCAGATAACTTTAAAATGAAAAATGATAGCATGGTTCTGTGAGCAGGAAAGTTGTTCAGCACAAAAATATCTACAAAATGAGTGGTTTGTCATTTATAGATACCTTTTAGTTTTTTTTAATAAGCAAAAAAAGCAGCAGAAAATTCAGTTGTCACTTTTTCAGCAAACAAATGCAAATTAACTGTAAAACAAAAACGATAGCATGGTACTGTGAGCATGACGTTTGTTCAGCACAAAAATATCTACAAAATGAGTGATGTTTCATGTTTATATACCTTTTAGTTTTTTTATAAATAGCAAAAAACAACAGAAAATTCAGTGTTTCTTTTCACTTTTTGCAACAAACAAATGCTAATAGCTTTAAAAAGAAATATGAGAGCATGGTACTTTGAACAAAAAATTTGTTCAGCACAAAAATATCTACAAAATGAGTGGTTTCATATAGATACCTTTTAGATTTTATATAAAGGCAAAGGTCCCAACTTAGGTACATACTAAGGTCCGCATCTCAGGGACTGCAACATAGGTGGCTTATAGTGTTGCAGTGGCCACCATTAAAGTACTCTATTAAGCATCCCTTTCCCTTAAAGTAAACTTTTGAGCAGCCCTTTCCCTGGAGTGGTTGCTTGCTGCCCACACCTATCTTGGTGCTGCCTACCAGTTTCCTCCGCTGTGGTGCAACTCCCCTCTTTCACAAGGATCCCTTCTGTTCTTCCCTCTTCACAGAAATCTCTTTTGTGACCAGCATATCTCCTAAAATGAACCCATGTGTGTTGCTCCTTATGCTGATCTCCATGCCCACCCTGCTGCTGGCAACTGACGCCTGTGCATCAATATTAGCCATGGAGCAGCAAAAACTAAGCCCCTCCCAATCTCCACGCACTTTCTCATACACCCTGATCACTGTGGATGGACATGAGCTTACCCTCACAAGTACAGCCCTCCTGGTACTACTATCTAATTACAAATGCCATCAGTTCAGCCTGTTTATGCATTCCCTCACCCTTTAGTCCCTCTAGCTGCCCTCTACTTACACTGATTCTCCTCTCTGGTGATGTAGAGAGTAACCTTGGTCCCACAAACACCCACATCAACCATACAGACACCGCCTGGATAGGACACCATGGACTAAAATTGCCCACATGAACATCTGCAGCCTCCCATCAAAGTTTCATGAACTTGAGGAGTGGGTATCTCTCTACAAGCCACAGGTACTAGGTCTCACTGAGACCTTGGTGAAATCCCACCATCCTGACTCCTTGTTCAACCTTTACTGTTACTCACTCCTACGACTGGACAGATCAGGACAAAAGAAGGGCGGGGGTATGGCACTGTATGTGCAAGACCACATTACTGCCACTGTGCTCCAGATATCCTTACCTTGTTGGAAACCTGGCTCACAAAAAACATTAACGACGACTCTGTCACCATCCCAGGCTACACTTTGGCCCGCCAGGACAGAGCCACAAGAGGCAGCGGAGTTGCCATCTACGTCAACTCAGACTTGCACTATTCAGTTATTCTAGCCAAGTCTAAACCTAAAATTTATGAATTAATATTACTCCAGCTGACACTCCCCCTTCTCGCTACCAATCTACATTGCAGGAATATACTGCCGAACTGGCACCCCATCCTCTTGTCATCAACCTCCTCAAGCAAATCTCCTACCTAACCCCGACAGGGGAACTTTATATTATGGGCGATCTAAACCACAACTGGCTAGCTCCTGCCCTCAACAAAACCAGGACTGAAATTGCTGCACTAAATCTCTCTCAAATCATTACTGAGCCCACCCAGCTTAACCTAAAATCTGGTAACCACTCACTCCTCGATTGGGCTCTTACCACACACCCTCACTGGGTCATAAATGCCGGTATTCTTCCTGACTCCCTCAGTGACCACCACATTACTTTCTTAGTGCGCAAAATCCACCGCTCAAAATTCCCCCTAAATTTCTAGTCCAATGCTCCTTCAAATCCCTCAATCTCGCCCCGGTGTTAGACGAACTTGCATTAGCAAACTGGGCCCCCGGCCCTATTATGGACTCCATTGACGATGCCTTTCTCCACTTTAAAGACACTTTCCTCAGCGTCTGGGACAAACATGCCCTGCTGCAACGTACAAGGCACCCACCTGCCGTGGACCACCCAAGAACTGATTGCATGTCAAACCGCCCGTGACAAAGCCTGGAAAACGCATAAATCCTCACGCCTCCCACAACATCTCTCTGCATACCACATACTCCAAAACAAGTGTACCAAAGCCACTCACCTAGCTAAAGCAGAGTACTTCAGCAGCTCCCTACAGTCCAACCTAAATAACCCCTCAAAATGCTGGAAGGTCATTCACTCCGTCTTCACTCCACCAGCTGCCAATCCCACTCCAATTCTAAATATTAATAAAACTCCATTCTCGCTGAGCCAATGGCAGTCGCTACTGAGTTCAACATATATTTCTCCACTTGTGCTGCCACTCTCTTCTCTGCCCTGCCAAACCCTGCACCTATCGCACCCTCTACAGATGTAACAAACCTGACTAGGCCTCGCTCCTTTTCTTTCAGTGACATCCCTGCAACTGATGCCCTAGATGCACTACTTTCTCTCAACCCTTCAAAAGGCAAATCCCCAGATGGCTTAGACCCTAAACTCCTCTACCTCTCCGCCACTGCCATAGCAGCTCCGCTTTCCAAACTCTTAAACCAATCCTTTGCTGCCGCTGACGTCCCCCAAGCATGGAAGCACGCCACTGTCATCCCCCTCCCAAAAGGAGGTACCCCCACCTCCCCCTCCAACTACCACCCTATTTCCCTCCTCCCAGTACTAGCAAAACTACAAGAGCACCTTGTGCTCACCCAACTTACTTACTTCCTCACCGACTCTAATTTCTTCACACCCTACCAGTCAGGTTTCAGAAAGGGACACTCCACTGCATCCTCCCTGATAAGGCTTACCGACTCCATCCTGACTGGTATGGACAGTGGGCTGATCACTTCATCTGTCTCCGTTGACCTTGCGAAAGTCTTCGACCCAATATTGCTCTGTTGTCTCGCTGAATCAGGCCTCTCTGTTGCTGCCACGAACTGGTTCAGATCTTACCTGTCTGGCAGAACCCTGTCCATTACAGTCGAAAATGCTGTCTCCTCCCCCCTTCCCTACCGGTGTCCCTCATGGGTCGGTTCTGGGAACCATACTATTCTCTATATTCCTAAATGACTTACCGCTCATCTTCTCTACTACCTCAATCCACATGTATGCAGATGACACTGTACTCTTCTCCTCAGGCTCTGACCCTGAAGTGGTACAAACTAACCTCCAAGCCGACTTCAACAAAGTACAGCAATGGTTCAGCTCTCACCAGCTCTCCCTAAATGTAAAAAAAAAAAAAACTGTCACAATGACTTTGGGCACACAACAACGCCTGTCCAGACTCCCATCCCTTCCTTATTTCCACACCCTGGATGGTCAAAAACTCGAAGATGTCTCCTCATTCCGCCACTTGGGGGTATGGCTCGACTGACATCTTTCCTTCTCAGACCACATTGATGCTATTTCAAAAAAATACTACGCCCCATGCTCGGTGCACTTTATAGGAACCGAAGTAGCCTCTCTCCCCCCGTCCAACGTGAACTGGTCCAGAAGATGATACTCCCCTCCTTTGATTACTGTGACATTGTTTACGGTGCAGCTCCTGGGTCCACCCTATCTAAGCTGGACACACTTTTTAATGCCTTCTGCCACTTTGCTCTCGATGCCTCACCCCTTACCCACCACTGTGACCTCTACCATTCCCTGGCACTACCATCCCTCGGAAACTGCAGCATTTCACACTGTGCTAAATATGTATGTAACCTATGGCTGGGCACCATCCCTTCCTACCTCTCCTCCATGCTCTCAGCTGCCCCCTCCCTCACCCATTATCTCAGATCCTGCGACTACCGCCAACTATCAATCGCTAGGCGGAAGACTACTGCCGGGCAAGCCGCCTTCTCACACCAGTTACCCAAGCTATAGAATGATCTCCCACCTCAAATTCAGCATTCCTCCTCTGTCCACTCTCTTTCTACCACCCTAGCTAACTTCCTCACCATTAATTGCTCCTGTACCTGATTCGGCCATGCACCAGTTGCTCCCCTCCCCACTGCCCGACCAGCAGCCTTAGCTTGCTATAAATGCTGGCATATAGCCCCAACCTATGCACTTTTATCCTATGCCTTTTTGTCCTGCACCATCATGTGTTCTATGTTTCCTGTTGCTTATACCTGCATATTACTGTGTGCTAAATTTTCCCTTGTATTTCTGCTGTATGTCAGGCAGGTAATTGTTATGTGCTCCATACAATATCCAGTGTACTCCATGCATTGTTGCTTGTAGTTTAATGCAGTTGTATCCATATGCTGCTATTTACCTCTGTTATTTGCTCAGTTGATAACCTGCGTGTTATCCAACCCCCTTGTACCCCCTTCCTCAAGGTCGCACCGGGAGACTAGCATCTTGTTGCTCAGTGCGCCTTTCCTGGTGAAACTATTTCAATAAATAAATATAAATATAAATAAATCATCAGCTGCTCCACTCCCACTTCTCAGAGTGAGTGGCTTCTTATGGAGGTTATCCTAGTGCATCCAAGAAACTTTACCTGTGTTGCTGCTACAACCCCTCCACTGGAGGTATCCCAGGCCTATCAAATTTCCTTAATGGCATAGGGAGTACAACACCCCAAAGAAACAGTCGTGTTTTGGGATTTCAACCTCAATTGGCTAGATGACAAAACACCAGACTACGCTAGTGCACTAAAAGAACACAACCTAGAGCAAATGATCTCCTCCCCCACCAGACATAATGCTGACACACATAATCCGCTCCCTGATTCACTGGGTCACCACAAACCGGGCTGACTCTGTCCTCCAAGCAGGCACTATGTCTGACTCCGTAAGTGACCACACCCCTACCTATGCTGTACTATCCACCAAATCCATCTGTCCCCCTCACAGACTCCTGTCCCTCAGGAACTTGAATTGCTTGGATCCTAGCCCTGTCCTCAGTGACATAAGGGCAATAGACTGGTTGACCTTGTACCATCTCAGCAAAATCTCTGATGCGGTCACTTACTTTACATCCAAACTCTCCCACCTACAGAACATCCATTTCCCCATCATAACCCGAAGGGGCTGTACCTGCTTGCTATCCAGAGAACTGCTGGCACTTATGAAAGCTCTAGATAAATGGAAAGCCTACAAAGCATCACTCTCTCTCCCCACCTCTGGAATGCTTATAGACAGCAACGCAATACCTGCAAACAGACTGCAAAATCACTCAAGCGCAAATTCTACATAAAGCAACAAAAAGATAATCTTGGCAAGCCACACAATTTCTAGGCCTCTCTTGGGTCTCTCCCCTTAACCCCAAGACCAGTAGGCAACACAGCGTAAATCCACCTCTGGTCCTATTTCAGACCCTACAGAGATTGCAAATATCTTCAACACTAAGTTCACGGATTTATCCCCCTATCTGAGCAAGCTCCCACCACAGGCATCCTCCGCACAATGCAGTTGCATACTGACACCTATCCCGTTACTGTCTCCTCTTGACAGAGTGGCTCCTAGGACACTTAGGGCATCCTCAGTCCCCCCGCTGGAGGCACCCTGCATCTCCACGGCAGTGGGAAGTAGAGCTTTCTCCATCTCTGCTCCCTCCCTATGGAACAAGATCCCACATCAGTCTGCTCATCCCCCACACACCTGGCCTTCAAACAGTCTATGAAAACCTGGCTCTTAGCTGCTGCTGACTGTCACTGTTCCCATTAATTAACACTAGGGCACCCTAATGCCCACATCTCCATCCACTTCCCCTGCCCTCCAATTTTCTCCTCTCTCATCTCTGTCTTTGTCTGAAACCCTCTTTCCCTCGAAACCTCTAATCCCTGAAACTGATGTGAGTATCTGACCATATGAATTTGCACAGCTTTATTGAAGACCCTATACTAAACTGGATTCATGTCATATTTACGATGTCACATATGTTCTTCTGCATCATGTAATGTGGCTCCTGTATTTCATGTTTATCTCAGTTGTTATATATGTCTCCTTTTCACACTATGTGCTTCTGGCCATTGCCTAACCCTGCTGCCATTGTATTTTTATTTTATTATTTTTCACACCGCCTCATGCATGAGGTGTGAATTACAGTATTAATTGTATTAACCTGTATGTGCTGCTGTGTTCTCTGTGTTGTTTGCCACTTTGTGGCCCGGGTCATGACTGAAAACGGTCCTCCGGATCAGTACATTTACCCGGTAAATTCAATTTTTGTTCCACACTTTTGGAGGTATGGCATAAATGGAATATGCTACCTCCCTACTGGAAATATTGACGATACTTTTCTGTTCTCATGCTGATTGGCCTCACTCATAGCTTTGCCACTCGTAATGTCATTAGATCAATCTGCACTCACCCAAAAATATCAACAATGTTTCCAATAGGAGGTAGCTTATCCTTTATGCATTCTGTGCCAAAAACTCCATCAATGCATCAGTTTGAGTTGCTGTTAGAGCGGCAAAAGTATGGAAATGCAGTGTTAGAGTTTTCAGTACTAACTCCACATCCCCCACCCGAAGCAGCCAGAGGGGAAAGGCAACACAAGCAACCACAGACATCATCATCAGGTAAGACAAACAACATACAACTCTTTCCAAATGACTTGATAGACATCCATCATCATTGTCCAGTGCTTCTGTAGGCATGTATTCACGTGCACACTTGCACACCACCTGGGAAATGCGGTAAAAAATTTCCATAGGATCACATTGTAAATCATTAGCATGGAGTAACACTTAACAAGTTGTGCGGCAGTGCTAAATTACCACATGCCAATAGTTTGTTGTGAGATATGAGGCGCAGTTGAATGCCTTCAACCACCTGTGAAGTGTGATATAGGATTCACATTGCAAATTGCAAGTAAGCAATAACACACAGCAGGGTGTGCAGCAGTACTAAATTGCAGTATGCCCCTGGTGAGTTTTGAGGCACAAGGCACAGCCAAGTGCCTTCGGCCACCTTTGAAGTGCAATATAAAATTACCATAGGATCACATTGTAAATTGTTATTAAGCAGTAATACGTGGCAGGGTGTGTGGCAGTGCTAAATTGCTGCATGTCAAAGGTGAATTGTAAGGCATGAGGTGCAGCTGGGTGCCTTCAGTCACCTGGGAAGTATGGTATATAATTCAAATAAAATTATAGTAAAAATTTTAAGTGATCAGTACCACACAGCAGGGTGTGCAGCAAGGCTAAATTGCTGCAAACTCCAGGTGCGTTGTGAGGCATGAGGCACAGCCGAGTGCTTTTTAGCCATCTGGGAAGTGCGATATAAAATTCCCATAGGATCACACTGTAAATTGTAAGTAAGCAATAACACATGACAAAGTGTATGGTGATGCTAAATTACCGCACGCCCCAGGTGGGTTGTGAGGTACAAAGCGCAGTTGAGCGCTATCAATCACCTGGGAAGTGCTGATGTCTTCAGTCAGGTGCCAAAGGCACCTATGCTGCCTCAGAAGAGCATGATAAGAACATGGGAAAGTCAGCAGGGGTCTGCTCTGAGGAGCACCAGGTGCCTGCCTTCTTTGCCTGGAAACAGAGGTAACATTCTGACTTAAATGGCACATAGCTGAATGACTAAAATTAAACCAAAAAAGGAAAAAAGCAGCAGAGCAAGATGTAGCTCTGGGTAGTATGACAAAGGCAGTTTTCATGTGCACTGACTAAATGCAAGGAAGAAAAGGAGAGTCAGTGGGTGGCTGCATGAGAAATGCAGTGAACCCTAGATCACTTTGTTTGATAACATAAAGTGGGAATACGAGAATCTGTGGCTCACACTGTCACGGCGATGCAGCATTGACAGAGCGGGTGAAAACAGAAATTAAAACATTAAGGGCCCAATATTCAGACTGCGCCCGGCAGTGGTGCAAGTGGAGGTGCAGCACAACCGAGGTGCACCATAGCAAGACAATGGGATATTCAAAGGAGATGTGCCGTGGCGCATCACCTTTGAATATGGCACATAGTGCGCCAGGCGCATATACAGTACAATGTTCCTAGTGCATCCCCCAGACAGGTAGGACTGGGAATGCTCCACTACAGCTGTAGCTGCGCTGGGCGCAATTCCCTGATATTCAGACCTGGACATGCAAATGGAGTCATAATGTATGCAAGGTGCAAATGGGGCCAATTACATGTCATTGTGGCCCCATATGCATGCCTTGCACAGGGTAGGCTGGTGAAGTGTGCCCTTCACAGCATGTGGTGCGGACAGAGGGGGTCCTGGGGCACCCCCGCCCCATAGCAGCGATCGCCGTAGAACACAACCCCAAACTGTCCCTGGTAGTCTAGTGGCACCCCCTCCCCACCTGTAACCCCGATCACCCTGTGAATGTAAGAGTCCAGTCCCTGATGGTCTAGTGGTACCCCCCCCCACCTGGCCGATAACCCTGATCGCCGTAAAAATATATCACTCTATTCCCTGATAGTCTAATGGTACTCCCCTCCTTCCCCATAGCCCAGTTGCCTAGGCAATATTAATACAGCATCCTGGTAGACCATTGGGACTCACCTCCCCCCCAATGCATTGACTCCTGTACATGTACATGTCTGTACAGCCCTGGTAGCCTAGTGGTCCTCCCAGTGCCCCAGTCACTGTAAAATACAGTAGTTTCCCTGCCCTGGTAGTCTAGTGGTTCCCCCCCCCCCAACCGTATCCCCGAGCACCGATCGCCCTGTATAGATCCCCCTACCTAGTGGTCCCCCCTCAAAGGCCCCATGCCCACCCAGCACCCCCTGACATCATACAATATGGGCTTTACACCCATTGGTCCACTGTGCATACTGTACATGTCACAATATTGACTGAATGACCCTTCATTTTAGCTAGGTGGGGGGTACCACTAGACCATCAAGGAACATATGGGTGCTTGTGCCCAGTGTTCTGGGTGGGTGGGTGGCCACCCATGGCTGGCGGCTGCTGTGTTGTGCTGTGCTGTACAGCAGACCACTTGTGGGTGGCCATTATTTGAGCTGTTTTTTTTTTTGGGGGCTCAACTTTGTGCCCTAGAATGTGGCACATCTAGGGGTTGTGCCAGCAGATGCGTCGCACATCCCGGGCTGAATATCAGGATGTGCCGCATATGCATGGACACGTCCCCTTCAGATGCACCACATACATTAACATAGCACCCCGGCGCATCAGGACTTGCGCTGTGCAAGTCCCCCTTTTGAATATTGGCAGTATAGCCTAGAGGTTAGAGGAACAAGGTGTGAACAAGCTTGGTACATCCAGCAGCCCAGACCTGAGTTTGATTGTCACAACTTCCACTTGCATACTGTGTGACTCTGAGCAAGTCACTTAACCGCCCAGTGCTCCCAGGTCGCCTCTGAAAACAGGCACTTGAGCCTAGTGCGCCTTACCCGGTTTCCAAAGACTAAAAAAAAAAAAAAATTGCCCCGGGGCACATTACTAGGGTTGCGTCAGCGCAACTCGGTTGCACCAGGTGCAACCCCTTTGAATATCTGGGCCCAAGTGTACAACAATTTTGCACCCCTGTCCCCCCGTTTGGAAGGCAGAAGGTAGGAGCTATTTGAAAAGCAGATTTCAGTTTGGTTAATTGAAGGAGGGCATGCAAACAAAAAATAACAATATTTCCAGTAGGGTGGTAGCATATTCCATGTATGCCATACCTCCAAAAAAGTGAAAAAATCTGAATTCCCTGCCCTTTTTTTGCTGATTATAAAAACATCTAAAAGGTATCTATAAGGTTTCTATAAATGAAACATCACTCATTTAGTAGATATTTTTGCACTGAACAACTTTTGTGCTCAAAGTACCAGCTGTTGCTTTTCATTTTAAAGCTATTTGCATTTGTTTGCTGCAAAAAGTGAAAAAAAAATTCTGCTGTTTTTGCTAATTATGAAAAAAACAACTAAATGATATATATATAAATGTAACACCACTCATTTTCTAGATATGTTTGTGCTGAACAACATTCATGCTCACAGTACCATGCTATCATTTTTCATTTTAAAGTTATTCGCATTTGAATACAGTTAGTGGCACTAGAATGCATATGCACAGCTGGCATCTCTCTCATGATTGACATCATCAAGGAAGCCAGTTTAAGATTCTCGGAGCAGGATTTGTGAATCGGGAGAGACTGTGTTTACAATTTTCAAATGCTATGAAACTATATTTATCCTACTTTAATAAATGCAGTTTCCATATAAATGTAAATGGCTTCTCCTTTATAAGCCTATGGAGTCATTTTTTAAAAACCAAAATACGTAAAAAGATGGTTTAGGTGTCCTTGAAGTTACTTGATGTGGGTGTGTGAAGTTGCACAAACAATCTGGAATGTGCAGAACATCCTGGGAGAGCCAGTCTAGTTTATAATCATGTATCCAGGGAATCATTGGCAACATATGCTAACTACAGCTGGGAAATACACATGGCTGAACAGGCACCCATGGTGGCTAAGATTAATTTTGGCCTCTGAAAAGTGACTAAAGACAGACTCTGCAGCAATGTAGAACAGATATGAACATTTAAGCACTGCTGTAACTTCAACATATTTACCGAAAGCTGAACTTGGAAGCTCAAGGGATTACCCCATGACATTAAAACAAAGGCAGGCAGTTTACTATATGTGCTGTGAACACAGCAGGGCTTTATCTGCCTCCACCACTACTAGTGGCATTTAAATGGATGGCGCCCCCACCACCCCTACACCTGAGGTTATGTTTTCATGTGTCATTACCTAATGGTTTTCCTAAATGTACTTTGTATTAATTAAATGTAGCTGAAGCTAACTGTACTTTGGTGACATTTATGCAAGAATGTTTACAATTAAAAAATAAAAAACAATTATTGGGGGGGGGGGGTTTGCAGAATTGGAGCTTTGTGTCCTTATCATCGTTTCAGTATTTAGAACTGCTATACTCTAACCTGGGCACGTGCCACAGAGGGAGTCAGGTCACTCATGAATGCCGCATACAAGATATATAATTACATATTTCTAGTCCTGGTTTACATCACAAAGTGCTATATTCCCCTTAGATCACTAGTTAGTCTTGGTTTCAGTAAACGTTAATGTATATGAATTCTAAAATATAATTTAGCATATTCCGTGTCTTCTGTCTCTGGGAACCAAATATTAAAGCATGTCTTTTTCTTTAATTCTAGTCTTTAGATCGACTGAGTCTGAAAATGATCATCAGTCACACTTTCCCGAACACCAAGAGGAGCTCACAGGAGAGAAGAGCTTCAGGTGTACCATGTGTGAGAAGGGCTTTCCAGATCCACTGACTTGTACTAAGCACAAGTATAAAGAACATTACAGGGTTTGCAGAGGGAAGAGACAACAGATGTTACATATATCAAAAAAACCTTTTCAGTTTACCACTGATAAGAAATATTTTACACTGCATGGAAGCTCCTTACTATGTAGGAAAATCCACATGGGGCAGAAAACTTTTAACTACACTTACTGTGGGAAGAGTTTCAAAATAAAACCACATCTTCCTATTCCCCAGAGGATTCACAAAGGAGGCAAACTTTTTAAATGTACAGAGTGTGGGCAGAGTTTTACAACAAAGCCACTTCTTACCAGACATCAACAGATTCATGTAAGAAAGAAACTTCTGAAACAAACTGACCATGGGAACTGTTTTACTAATAAATCAAATCGTGATGTGCATCAGCAGATTCACTCAGGGATAAAGCCATATCAGTGCACTGATTGTGAAAAGAGTTTCACAACTAAACAACATCTCACTGGACACCAGCAGATTCACACCAAGGAGAACACTTTAAAATGTAATGAGAGTGGGAAACTTTTTATAAGAAAAAGCTCTCTGTTAGACCATGAAAAGGTACACATGAACGAGACAACTTTTAAATGCACTGAGTGTGGAAATGGTTTCACCAGTAAATCAGATCTTGAAGCACACCAAAAGATTCACGCACAGGTAAAGCCTTATCAATGTACTGATTGTGGGAAGAGTTTCACAATTAAAAGATGTTTTACTAGACACAGGCAGATTCACACAGGTGAGAAACCTTTTATATGTACTGTGTGCGGAAAGGCTTATGGAAGAAAGAGCCATCTCCTATACCATCAGAGAGCACACACGGGAGAAAAGCCTTATGAATGTACTGATTGTGGGAAGCGTCTCACAACTAAACAGTGTCTTACTAAACACAAAATGATTCACACAGGGGAGAAACCTTTAAAATGTAATGAGTGCGGGAAATGTTTTAGAGCGAAGGACAAGCTCTCATACCATCAAAGAATTCACACAGGGGAGAAACCTTTTAAATGTATAGAGTGTGACATGAGCTTTAGATATAAGGAGAGACTCTCAGACCATCAGAGGCTACACTCGGGAGAAACACCTTTTAAATGTACTGAGTGTGAGAAGGGTTTCAGATATAAACAAAACCTTACTAAACACCAACAGATTTACCATGGAGGAAAGTCTTATAACTGTACAGATTGTGGGAAGAATTTCATAAGTGTGTCATCTCTTACTGATCACCAGCTGATTCACATAAGGGTGAACCTTATTAAATGTACTGATTGTGGAGAGTGTTTCAGTAGTGAACAGAGTCTTACCAAACACCGTCAGAATCACAAAGGATTGAAGTTGTACGAATGTACTGATTGTGGGAAGAGTTTCACAATTAAAAGATGTTTTATTAGACATCAAGAGATTCACACAGGTGAAAAACCTTTTAAATGTAATGAGTGCGGGAAGACTTTTAGAAGAAAGAGCCATCTCTTATACCATCAGAAGGTACACACAGGAGAAAAGCCTTATGAATGTACTGACTGTGGAAAGCGTCTCACAACTAAACAATGTCTTGTTAAACACCAGATGATTCACACAGGGGAGAAGCCTTTGAAATGTATCGAGTGTGGAAAGACTTTTAGATCAAAGGACAAGCTCTCATGCCATCAAATGGTTCACACAGGAGCGAAACCTTTTAACTGTTCTGAGTGTGGAAAAAGTTACAGATGGAAGGACAGACTCTTAGACCATCAGAGGGTGCACACAGGTGAGAAACCTTTTAAATGTACCGAGTGCGGGAAGTGTTTTATAGCAAAATCATATCTTACTAGACACAAGTGGATTCACACAGAAAATTACCCCCAGCAAAATCCTTTTAAATGTACTGTGTGTGAGAAGAATTTCAGGTTTAAATCACATCTTACTATTCATCAGATGATTCACACAGGAAATAAACCTTTTAAATGCACTGAGTGTGAGAAGTGTTTCAGAACTAAATCAGATCTTAGTACTCACCAGTTAATTCATACCGGAACGAAACCTTATAAATGTATTGAGTGTGGGAAGGGTTTCAGATCTAAACAGTACCTTGCTAAACACCAGCAGAATCACCAGGAAGTGAAGTCTTATAAATGTACTGATTGTGGGAAGAGTGTCAGTGCCATGTCATGTCTTGTTAATCACCAGAGGATTCATACAAAGGAGAAACCTTTTAAATGTACTGAGTGTGGGAAGAGTTTTACAACAAATACGTATCTTACTAAACACCAGAAGATTCACCTAGAACAAAAACCAACAAGCCACAAAAATTACTGACAAGTCCGCTCAGGGGGCTGGAGAATATCGAGTGGACTTGCACAGATAAAGGTGGAGTGATATACTGTTATTGATATGCAACAAACCCCACATTTTCACACCCAAAGTATGCAAATGGATATACATAAAATTTGAATAGAGAGGAAGAGTACCAACAACCATATTAGATAATCTTAGAAATAAGAGCGTCAGAGCTGTGCTGGGCATTTATGTAGATTATGTCATTCAGAAGAGACCTCAAAAAGCAGCAGCTGAAGAAATGGTGAGGAAAAAGGAACCAAAGATACTGAAAACTGAGAAGGAAAGCCTGCACATCAAATACAGAAAGGAGATCTTGTATAGTGCTGCAGATACAATATGCTGGAAAAAAAGCTGCACCCACCAGTGCAATGAAGATGTTAGCAATATTTGAACACACATTTAGACAGATATCCAGATATGGTATGCTTAATAAAAAAAATAAATACCAGAGAGAGATGGAATGTGATGATGAAAAATGTATTATTTTGCAACAGCAGCTAACTGGAAAAAAAAAAAAGATCTTGATCAGCTAAAGATTAAATGATTTGATGTAGGGAATCTGAATACAGCATACTTCGGTGCTACAACAGGATAATACCAAATACACAGTTTGGATCACTGTTGTCACTATTGTAAAGAGGAGCAAAAAAGGCCTAGGCCCAGGCCCAAAGATGCTTCTATGACATCCTGTCCAGAAATAATAATCCTGATATCTTAGTTTTCTGTGGACACCCCCTCTCAAGCCCAAATCATTTCCCACCATCTACCCCCAACCCTGTCCTCTTAAAGACATATTTTCAATGCAAAATTGCTGGTACTTGGCATTGTGCCAGGAGTAAATACTATTTTTACTACTGCATGGGCAGAGCCCTGCAAAGTTTTGCTAGGAGAAGAGAAAAGGAACTTCAGAAGCATGTGACCAGTTTCAGGCACTGTGGCCTTCCACAGTGCTGCAGTGGTGTTTCTCCACATTCCTCCCCTCCATGGCTGCACTAGTCCCTCTTCTCACCGGGTGCATCATTTTTGGGACACTCATCAGTTCCACAAGAGCCTGCCGCGAGATCATTGTGCATGCAAGAATATCTGCGGTATTCGTGCATGTGTACTGTTGTCATGGCGGCCATCTTGGGCATAGCGGGCTCTTGTGCATGCACAATAGTTTCTGTGCATGCACGAGTACCACAAGTACGGCGTCAGCCATGGTGGAAGCTCCGAGTACTGTTTGACTCGGGCTCACTGACCAGAAGCAGCCATGTTGGCTCTTACCAGAATTTGTTAAATTCAGTCCTTCTTCTCCAGAGCTGACCCCAACCCCACCCTCCAAAAAATTCTTCATTCATGGGCCTCCCCTCTCAGCCCACAGTCCATGATTTGGTAGGGAGCCAGTGGTAGTCAGAATCCATTCTAGTCAGCCCCCCCCCTTCTTTTTTCATGTGACTGTATTTTATTTATTTTATTTTTTTGTTGACCGGGAAAGGAGGGCTAGGTAATTCTGCCTGTTTTCAGTCTCATCCCAAGGTTGTGGGGTGCAGCTGCATACGCAAACTGAGGTTAAGCTGTCAGTGCTATTTTTAGTAAATGGTGGAAATTTATCCAGGACACTGTAAATCCCCCTACTCTTTTTAAGAAGTACCATGTGATCGTTAACATCTACCTGAACAACCACCATAACAGGTAGATGGGACCTCAGTTCAGTGTCTCACTGGAAAGATTGCACCTTGGGACTGCAGCACCCCCACCCCCCCAGCCATGCTGCACTACAGTGTCAGTATTGGGTTAACCCCAAGTGCCTGTTGTGGGTTAGAACTCATAGCCTTCCGATCTTCTGGCCTCAAAGCTAAGTGTGTAACCTGCTGAGCCACTGACATTGTATAAGTATGCAGTCTGCAGAAACAGGCGAGAGAAAATGGCAGAGTAGTCTGCATCACTGATGAAACTAGAACAACCAATGGATTAGTATGCTAGCACCATCAAATAACAGATTGTGCTGCCTCCCTGCCTGGTTGCACATACTTGGACTTGCATAGTCAAATGAGTGTATTAAGCACTTGAAGTGGGTTAGTGGGTGGGGACCAACCAGCTAACCTGGATTATGATTACATTTGCCTCCTCCCCCCAGTCATGAATCACTAGGTCAGGAGAAGGGACCACTGTTGTGACTGGGCAAACTGGAGGTGGAATTGGGAAGGGGATTTGATTTAAAGAAAGAGTTGGCTCTTGACACAGTGCCAGTAGCTGGCAGTCCATTTATTCTTGTAGTATGGGAGAGGTGTGGATGAAAGGAAATGACCGAGTTTGCAGGGGGGGGGTGACTACAGGATTAGCCCTGTCATCCTTGGGAGGGAGAAAGGACTATTTTGTTTGTTGTGCATAATCTGGAGGCCCTGATACCCCTGAACACTGCTCCAGAAATAAACCTCCTGTTTTACCAAGTGCGGAACCAACAATATCTGTAAGTTATGAAATAAGGAGGTATCTATAAGTGTTGACAGAGTATCCGATCCTGTTTTAAAGAAAGCCCCAAACTGGAAGACTATGGTTATGGATACTGTGCCCAGCATTTGAATGAAATATTGTCGTCCTTGTACTAAGATTTAGCTGCAGTACCTGTAAAGTCAACTGTATGCATAAGCGAACACCCATCTGTGTAGCAAGAAGTAATGCACGCCTCCTGTCAGACTGGACGAAATCAGTTTCCCCAAGAATCAGCACCCAGAAACCTGTTTGCCTGCAGTATACAGCATACAATTATTGACCAGAGGCGGATGGTATAGTGAGAAAATATTGACGCCGAAGAATGAATTGTTGCCTGAAATAGTTGCTGTGTATTTCCTGAAGCCTTTGTTGGAAAGCAGTAATTCATTCCAAGAGGTCTACATTTCCACTGTATCCCGACACAACTCTGGTCAGTATCTGTTTTATTCGGTCAATACTTGTTGCATTAAGCCTTGTCCAAATTACAAGTGTTAGAGTGGGCAATCATTAAAAAAAATAAAAAACTTTGGACCCGTTCTAATGAACGTTCTAATGTTGCCTGGTTGTAATGAACTATTGCCTAGTTCTTTCTTTTAAACTAGACAATGATTCATAACCCTATGTCATGAGACTGGTTCAGCTTCA
The DNA here is from genome assembly GCA_016271365.2 of Neoceratodus forsteri. NCBI lineage: Eukaryota > Metazoa > Chordata > Ceratodontiformes > Ceratodontidae > Neoceratodus > Neoceratodus forsteri. Next base: position 137,710,805 of record CM057449.1, on the reverse strand, counting down.
GGTAGACACTAGGATTTTTTTCTCCCTACGGTTTAATAGTAGAAGCTACATACTAGTATAGATGTAGATAAAGTTTGCAGTCACTCAAACTCCAACAAAGTAATGACACTTGTACAAGGAAATAAAAGAAAATTATAAGGCACTAAATATCTGCTTCTACCGAGTAAAGCCATCAGAATGCACAACAAGAAGGGCCACAACCTTAGTATAGCAGGGCTAGACTACGAGAAAACATCTGGTAGCATCCCATATTGTTGGATTCTTGGATGTCAAAAAATATATAGAATCCACCCGACTCTGATAAATTCCATCAGGATCACTGTAAGAATTTGGCAAACTATCCTGTGGCTAAACCATGACAGCTGTCAGAGGACTACCATCCCGAACATCAAAAATTCAGGGAGGAATATTTCAGGTAGGTTCCTTTTCACCACATCTGTTCAGCCTTGCCCTCAGTCTACTAAGCAGTCTCATCAACAACTTGGGATCTTCCTTGAGGACATCACCCTCTGTAGAGCCACACGTTTGGAACTGTAAGCCATCAGCATCAGGACCACTCAGAAATGTTTGCCTACCTGTGGTCACCCAGCTTGATATACATTGGCGCAACCTGTATACTGTGGGTGGCTCCATAAATCCTCTTTTTTTTCCTCTACTACCAGTAACTGTTTGTCGGATCATGGAAAACACCTTTGTCTGTATCTGTCAATTTTTTTTTTTTTTTTTTTTTTACTGCGTGCCGTCAGCAGCTACTCTAAAGAGACCTTCACTTTTTTGCTTTTGTCAGGGTGCTGTGAAGATATTTAGATGACCCTCACACATAGGCACAGTATGTTAGCTCACAAAATGCTTAAATCATGCACAGTACCTAGTTATTTGGGAGAGTCACAAAACACAGTACACTGCACTGTGTGGAGATTGAGATGGCGCTTAATGAAATGCACTAAAATGCCAGACTCCACAAGCTCTCTAAAATAACACTTTTTTTTTTTATCCCCGCCTCACTGCCCTCTCGTTCCACTCCTTCAGACCCTGATCAACCCCGTAGATCCCTCCCACGGAATCTGCCCCTAGAGTGCCAGGCTTACTGCATTATCTCCTACCTTACTTCTCTCTTAGGAGTGCCTGCACATCGCGGTCTGCCCGTGGGTAAGTGATCCGAGGCTTGGATCGGTCGTCATCTTGGACCGAGAGGGTTTTTTACCATTTTTCTCCCCTAGTCCCTCCTACCCCCGAGGGCATCTGCACGCAGGACGAACGTCCAGACAGATGACTTGCTGATCAAATGCCCACAATGTCCTCCCCTCCCTGACTCCAGAGAGTGGCCTATGCACTGATGCCGTGCTTTCACAGGCATAGGGGCATCGGGTGCTCAAAACACCCCAGGAACCCACCCCAGAAGGAGGAGAGCATCCATTGGGATGCTCAGTCCTCCGACCTCCAGTGGCTCCAAGTCCGTTCCTGAACCCGGGTTGCCAGCGTGGCGTGAGGTGTGGCGTCTAATACCCCAACCCTCAGCGCTACCAGGCCAACAGAAAAAGCACTTTTATTGAAAAAATAAAGTGATAACCACACAATGGATAAACGGTACATCTCACTAGACATGTAGATTCAAGGGCTTCAGACAGAGGCGGGAGGGCAACAGGACATCTCACTGTACTGCAAATCCAGTTTTCCGATAGTGTGCTAACATCCACTACACCACCATAATAATGGCTGAAAAGCTTCTCGGTAGTGTGCTAACATCCACTACACTATCATGATAATGGCTGAAATGCTTCAGTGAAACAAATGGCAAACCAAAAAAGTAAGAAAAATTGAGTGCCCTGCACATTGCTCATGCTGGCTCGTGCCACAGTGATCACGCTATTTGCTTACATATCGATGTGTTAGAACATCATCATCAGAGCATGATCCACCTCTCTATGCTGTGTTAAAAAACTCTCTCTTAAAGGGACAGCCTAACTAAAGAGCAGTATTTTTTCTGGGGTCTGTTACACAGGCTCCTTTTGAACCTGCTACCACTTGCAGTATGCAGTTCCTTTCATAGAAAACACTTTTTCTGGTGGTAATTGCCTCTGCACAGAAAGTTTCCAAGTTGCAGACTTTGACTTTGAGTTGATGCCTCTGTCTTCCCTTTGATACTGGTCTATCTTCCCGCTTTCTCCAGCCTTCTTTTCACAACTCTATACTGCACTCATCCACAATCTACATGCAATCATACTGTAAAAGTCCTAACTCCCCTTTCCCTCTCCCCGTAGGCCCCCACCGCCGCATCAGTTCTACCGACCTATCCTTGGGACTTCACTTCACTTCTCACAATGTTTATCCTTAGCTTACATATTACATACCCCTCCTGGTACCCCATCTGCCATTAGTTGGTGGTTCTCCAAGCCATTTTCATGGCTAGTACTAGTGACTGCCCCTGGTAAATGAACTAACTGGTACTTCTATACAGAGAACATGGTTTATATACAGTTGCATGGTTCAATGGTGGACCTGCCCCCTTGCATTTGAATCCTCCTCTGTTGTGGCTTGTCTTGTTTTCCTTTTATCATTTGACTCCCCTATTACTGCACCTTTGTGTTTGTGTTTATATACTTATTTACATGTATTTATATGTTTTTGTGATGAATGTTACCTGACCGTGTTCTAACCAGGTCCATCTTGTAAAAGAGCTCTGCTCAGTGATGTTCACCTGGATAAATAAAGATTTTGATTGATTGATTTGTTTATTTAAAATCTTGTAAGACCTTGGGTATAGACTTGTTTTCAAGAGCGGCTAGAACATTTAATAGCGATTTAGTTGCAGATTATCCATACCTTGCCTTTCACCAGGATAAATGGTTTCTTTATATACCCATCCTTGGTTCCCTCCTGAGATGGTCTCTGAGTTCACATTAAATCAGGCTGTCTACCTTTCTGTATTTTCCATGCCCTCAGAATAAAAGTGTAAAACCCTGTGGATATCGGGAGAAGTTAGTTTGCATTTACCTGATATCCATTGGGCTTTACACCTTTATTTGGACCGAATAAAGGAGTGCTAAAAGTCCTCACAGCTTTTTGTTTCATACACCCTCAGGACAGAGACACACCAGTGTCTTAGAGCATTTCCAAATGCTTGGAATTATTTTTTATTTAACTTTATTTTTATTGTTTTCCAGGTGTGAGAAACAACAAACACAGCAGCATATCTCGTGCCAGACTTCACAGTTTTACAGGATACATCCATTGGGGCAAAATATTACAATCTAAGAAATCTTGTATACGAAATAGGGGGTACATCATTGTTGGCATGCTCCTTAACTAGAAGGAAGCCAAACACTCCTTAAGAATGGCTACACCTTGCAAGAAAGATGGAGGCAATAACCCAATGAAAAGCCGAACATCCAAACAAGGTAGAAATCTCAGCGTGTAAGCTGATATAGCCCCCTTCCAAACAATAAGCTGTGCCAGACATAGAAAATGCAATCCTCCTACCCTCCACCCCAAGCAACAGCGGGAATAGCCAGTCAAACAGGCATAGGCAATCCGCTAACTAAAAAACAAATTATAACCAATCATGCAATATAATTAAACGTCAGTATAACTAGAAAAGTCCTAGGAAATTGAATAAACATGAATCAATTTCAGTATAGCAGCACTGAACAAAGTCCGTAAAAGTGTGCTGAAGGAGGGAGAGTTAACTCACAGTTGCACAGACATAAGTCCAATGTTCATAGTAGTAATCAGAAGATTCAAGTGCCCTCTGAATCAGAAGAAACTCCTTCCTCTGCAGCATTTCAAGCTGCAGCAAACTCTTTTTCTATGAGAGCCACCCATTTTCTGGCCTCCTGGGGTTAGTAAATTGGTAAGTATGCCCACCCTAAAAAATTCTTAACCTCGCTGGCATCAGCAATGAATGAACGGCCCCTAAACTCCAGAGCTTTGCCCGAATCCTGTCAGATTTCTTCCAGCGGGCCCTGGTGGCTAATGAGAGGTCAGGGAGCAAATGTAATGTTTCACCTTTGTAGTGCAGAGAGTCCAATTATCGAGCTGCTTTAAGCTAAGTATCCTGCGTCAAGACCCCATCAGTAACTAGTAAAACAGTCTTTGAGAGGTCTCTCTGAGCTTCTACTGAACGCGGAGCAATGCGGTAAGCTTTAAGGAAATGTTCAGCAATAGTATGCTTCAATTGAAGCACGTCAGGTAGCCACGATTTCAAAAATTTCAGCAGATCAGGGCCCTCCTGCCCCTCCAGTAAACCCACAAGGCACACATGGGAAGCTCGCTGTGCGTTTTCCATTGCTTCCAAGCGATAGCATAATGGGGTATTTTCCTGCACCAGTTTTGCCGGAGTGGCAATAGCTTTGGTTGCTTGATCCTCTACAGCAGTCACGGATTTAACCACTACTTCGATCTTTAAATCCTGATCTTACTTCGAGAGGGCTCTTGCAGTAGGTAATTACATATAGAACTGGCGCCATGGCGGCGGGACGCCACAAAGAAACATTCTAGCTAGCAGTCCTGGTGTGGACCACCCCCGTCAGGTGACTGGCATCATCGACGTCGGTATAAAGGCGGTCCACATGCCCGCCTTCCAGTTCTCTCCCGCCGTTAGCTACAAGTAGCACCTCACGGTTAAGTTCGTTGCAGTTCTGTGCTTTTCGTCGTTTTTTCCGAAAAAGCTATAGTTTTTCTGTTCTTTTGTCAGGTGAACATCGTTTCATGTCATCCCCCTCTAAAACAAGTGTGATTCATGCGGCGCCTAACTGCCACACAAAGACGGTCACTCCCTCTGCCTCTTCTGCCTAGGCTCCGACCACGCGGTCAAGTGTCCGCACTGCCTCCGGTTCAACGCGGCAACCCGAAAGCGATGCCAGCAGTCCCTCGAGGCCAGTCTCCTGAAGAAAAAGATGTCTGCGATGGAGAAAGAGCTCAGAAAGCTAAGGCAGGCGTCGACTTCTCCGGAAGGGCATAAAAAGAAGGACAAGGCTAGGCACCAGGAGAAGGCCTCCTCTTCCGCGACTCCGGCTAGGGTCGCGGGTAAGGTAACTTCTCCTCCAGGGGATCCTCCGACGGCAGCCTCCAAGAGTTTAGAGGATGCGTCGGCCCACCCTTCAGGCTCGAGTACGGGCCTGTCAGGCGTCTCCAGGCCAAAGGAGACTTCAGCCCCCAGTTCGGCCTTTCCTCCTTGGCCTACTGGTGCAGGTGCCTCCTTTAAGCCAGGCGTCGGCTCCTCCGATGTCGCCGGGAGAAGGCCCCTAAGTCGCCCGACCCTTCGGGGCGGCGCCAGGCTGTCTCTCCCTCCGACCGGGCCTCCCTTCCACCTCAGCCCATCTCGGACGTGAGAGCACCGAAGTCGGATGCCGGCTCCTCCGACGTCCGCTGGGTTTCAACCCATAAGTCTCACGTCAGCTCCTCTGACGTGCGCCGGGTCTCTGAGCCTACGTCGGAACCACCCTCTTCCGTCGTGCCAGGCTCTCCGCAGCCTTCGCTGCCGTCGGGGGAGCCCCAGTCCCCCTCGCCTGACTCAGGATTTTTCACCTCCTTCCCCAGTTGAGACCAGGGATCCTGGGCTTCCGTCAGATCCCCTTGTTGAGAACCCGGATCTGACGCCAGTTCCCCCGGCGCCAGCTTCTCCAACACCAGCCGAGCCAACACCGGCCCCACTGTCGCCGGTCTCTCCGACGCCAGCAGGGGCTTTTTTTCCTGCCGCTGGGCCCTACACCCCAGGGGCATGCTTCGACTGATCCGCCCCTGGAGTGCCCGGCTGGACCGTCTGCTCCAGCAGCTCCTCCAGCGCCTTGGTACCCGATGCCGGCGTTTCCGGGCCCGCAGTACCCCACGTCGCCGTACCCAGCGCCGACTCCTCTGGCTCCACAGTACCCGACGCTTCACTACCCATCTCTGACTTATCCGCAGACGGGTTTTGGGTACTCTCCCTACGGATACCCTCCATTTCACTACCCCCCTCCTCCACCGCCCCCCAGGCCGGCGGTGGATTTGCAGGAGACTCTTGCCTCATGGTGGGCTGAGGCCAAGGCTCAGCTCACCAGAGAGGTCGAGAGCTGTCTTACGACAACGGTGCCTCCTCCAGTTCCCGTATGCCCTAGACGGCACTCTCCCTTCCCTCCTCCAGTTCCCCGGGGTCTCCCCTCGGGTTCCAGAGAGGGGCAGGACATGCGCTCTGGGACTCTTCCCACGGAACACGTTCCTCCCCCTAGACGGGAGAGGGAGTCTTTTTCTGCTTCAGATTCTTCCTCTGTAGCCCTCTCAGACTCCTCGGAAACCTCCGTGGGAGTTTCCAATAAAGACGAGCTACGTTCTCCATCCAAGCCCCGGCCGAGGACTCCTCCGAGGTCTCCTCCGGAAGATCCTTCTTTCACGGAGTTACTCAAGAAAATCCAGGAGGTCCATCAGTGGCAATCCTTAGATCCAGATCCTCAGCGAGTGAAACTCACCGAACATCTGGATTTGCCCCTTATGGCCCCCACCTTAGTGCCACCCTGGATTGAGCCTCACGCCCACCTTGTTTCCACTATTTGGAAACAACCGTGAGCTTAGCCCCACTTCCTAGGAAGTCGAACAGGCTATACTAGGCTCCAGAGGGTGTAGATTTTTTAGATTCTCACCCCCGTGCCGACTTGGTCGTGATCAGCGCTGCTCACGGCCGGTCCGCGCATCCTAAACACTTGAACTCGTCTCCCCCGGATAAGGAATCTCACCTTCTGGATCAGTTTGGAAAGAAGATCTACGCTTCCTCCACACTGGGTATAAGGGTCCTGAACTATGTAGCTCACATGGGGGATTACCAGAAGGCCGTCCTTACCCAGGCGGAATCTAAGGTCGACTCCTTGCCGGACTCTGAACTCAAGCAGGAGTTGGCCGATCTGATCTGTTCTGCTTGTTCAACCAGCCATCACATGCTAAGGATGAAATACGATGCAGTGGACACCGCTGGGCGAAGCTCTGCGTTCGCCATTAGCCTTCGGCGCCACGCATGGCTTCGTGTGTCAGGTTTGGTCCTGGAGGTGCAATCTGCCATTCTAGAAGCACCTTTCAGGGGTTCCGTCCTTTTCAGTGGTGATGTCAAGGACATCATCACTGACTTGCAGGAGAAGGGAACGGCCCTTAAATCTGTGGATTCACTGTACCATCCCCATCCTCCGCAGCGCCGTCCCTTTCGCAGACGCAGCCAGCCTCAAGCGAAACCTCAGGGAAGGCGGGCCACAAAACGTCGGGCCCCCACAGCTGCCAGGCCCTCGCCGCCCAAAAAAGCAACGGGGGCCCCAGCTGTGGCGCTGCCTCACACCACCTGACTCCTTTCCTCTCCCACTGCCTCCGGATGCACCGGAGGAACTGGTAGGAAGGAGGTTCTCCCTCCACCTCCCGGAGTGGGAGAGGATAACTTCGGATTCATGGGTGCTTCAAATCATCGAAGAGGGTCACTCTATAGAGTTTCTGCAGAAACCTCCATGTCACCCCCCTCTGAATTCCGTTTATTCAAGGGACCATCTTCCTCTGGTCAGGGAAGAAATATCGGCTCTTCTTGCCAAACGGGCTATAGAGCCCGTTCCTCCTCACCTCTATGGAACGGGGTACTAGTCCCACTTCTTCCTTGTACCAAAGAAGACGGAAGATCTCAGACTGATACTAACATACTAAAATGCCAGCAGAATAGGCCTAACGGTCTTTCGTGTCTGCTCGTTTGGTCAGCCCCCACCCTGGGTGCTGACCTTGCTGTCCCCCTCGCCTTCTCTGGCTTCTCCCTTCCCAGTTCTGGATATTCTTGCTGCATTGGATTTTGCTTCCAGAACCCTTCCCCTGTACCTGTCCACCCCTCTTGAACCCCTCCACTGTCTCTGCCTCCACCAGCCCCCTAGGCAGTGCATTCCATGGCTCCACCACCCTCTCAGTGAAGTAGCACCTCCTCCTTTCTCCCCTGAATCTTCCCCCCTCCAGCTTCCACCCATGCCCTCTAGTGGCCCCTCCTCCTTCCTTCAAAGCACCCTAACTGTTCCTCCCCTATTTACCCTCTTCATGTACCTGAAGACCTCTATCATGTCCCCCCGGTCCCTTCTCTCTTCCAATGTGTACATATTTAGCTCTTCGAGCCTCTCCTCATAGGTCCTGTCCCCCAAGCCCCAAATCATTTTGGTTGCCCTCCTCTGGACCCTCTCCAGGAGGTTAATGTCCCTCTTTAAGTGTGGCCTCCAAAACTGCACGCAGTACTCAAGGTGCGGCCTCACCAAGCAGTTATACAGTTATCACTTCCCTCCTTCTGGAGGTGATCCTCCTAGCGATGCATCCCAGCATCCTGTTGGCCTTGGCTGCTGCCTTCCTACAAGTCTCCGAGTTGTTCATCTTGACATCCACCACCACCCCCAGGTCCCTCTCAGCCATTGAGACTTGTAGCATTTCTCCCCCCAAGGTGTACACTTGGCCTGGGTTTCTGGCCCCCAGGTGGAGTACCTTGCATTTCCTGCATTGAACCTCAGCTTCCACTTTCTAGACCATCTTTCCAGAGCCTCCAGGTCCCCTGTGAGAGCCACCCTCCCTCCTCCCCATCCATCACCACCCCCAGTTTGAGTCATCTGCAAGACTCATCCACTCCTGATTCCTGTCCTTATGTCAAATCGTGGCGTTGAACAGAAGGGGCCCAAGGACTGATCCCTGTGGGACCCCACTAATGACCCTCCTTGGGGATGAGACTATCCGCCAACTTACGACCCTCTGGGTCGGTCCCGGAGCCAATTGCCTATCCATCTGATCATCTGGTTCCCCACCCCATTTCTCCCAGCTTATCCAACAGGCCCACGTGAGGAACAGAGTCAAATGCCTTGCTGAAGTCTAGAAGAGGGCGTCCACTGGTTTACCCAGGTCCAAGGCACTTGTCACCCAGTCATAGAACTCCACCAGGTTTGTCTGACACGATTTCCCGGGATGAATCCATGCTGTCTATCGTCCAGGCACCCTGACTTATCAGGTCCCCAGCCTCTCCTTGACAATGCCCTCCATCACCTTGCCCACCACCGATGTCAGGCTGACAGGCCTGTAGTTCCCTCCACCTCCCTTGATCCCTCTTGTGGATAGGCACTATATGCGCCACCTTCCAGTCTTGGGGCACCCACCCTGTCCTCAGAGAGATGGTGAAAGCTCCTCCAGGGTTTCGCTAGGACATCCTAAGTTCCTTCAGCACTCTGGGATGTAATTTATCCAGCCCGTGGTTTCTCCGTCTTAAAGGGCTGAGGGCTTCCTCACTCTCTCTGCTGTGATTTCCACTTCCGGTACCTCTTCTCCTGCTTAGCCTCCCCCACCTGCCAGTGATGCCTCCCCTCTCCCCAGACCGCCCGATCAGTAAGGGTCTCCCCCTCCTCAGTATCTCTGTCTCCTCCCATGTATGATGCAGCACCCCCATTTTCCTTGGTGAAAACTGAGGTGAAGTACTCATCTAGTACCTCAGCCTGCTCCCCCGGGTCTTGTGCCCATCTCTCCCCTGATTTAATCCTGCTAATCTGCCCCTTCACCCTTCGTTTTCCCCAATGTATCTAAAGAACCCCTTGTTCCCTCTCCTAATTTCCCTGGCCAGGTTCTGCTCCTTCCTTGCCTTAGCCGCCCTCACCACTCTAGTGGCCCTTCTAGCCATCAGCTCGTACTCCCCTCGATCCCTTTCACTCCTTGAGCACTTGAATTGCTTATAGGCTGCTTTCTTCCCTGCACCACCTCCTGGACCTCCCTGGTCCACCAGCAGGGTTTTTGGGCCCTACCGCATTTTCGTCTTACTCTTGCACAGGTGCTGGTAGCATCCTGCACCCCTCTCCTGATATTTTCCCACCTACTATCAGCGTCCATGTCTGACCCAATCCCATCCAAATGCTCCTTAAGGATCCTTCCCATTTCCTTAAAATCCACCCCCCTGAAGTCGGTTACTTCCGTCTTTGTGCAGCCTTCCACCCCTCCTAGGTCCAGGCAGAACCAGACCGTGGCATGGTCACTCCCCGCCAATGGGTCCCTTACCTTCAGGCCCCCAATCTGGTCACTGTCTGCCAGGACCACATCCAGTACCCGCGCCTCCCTGGTTGGTTCCCTCACCTGCTGAGTTAGGAGCGTGTCTTGAAAGACATCCAACAACCTCTGTTCCCTGGTCACAGAGGATGTCATAGTCTCCCAGTCTGTTCCTGGCATGTTTAAGTCCCCCAACACCACCACCATTCCTCTGCCCAGTCTGCAGTGTCTCCCAACATCTGCCACCAGGCTGTCCTCCAGGGCAGGGGGTCTATACACCACTCCTATTTTTACTCTCTTGCCCCCCCCTTGTTATCAAGGTGACCCAAATCGCCTCCACGGTTCCCTCCGCCTCCTCTACTCCCCCTATGCCAATGCAGTTTTTGACTATCATTGCTACCCCTCCTCCCCTTCCTTCCCCCTGTCCTTCCTGAACATAGTGTAACCCTCCAGGTTCAGGTCCCAGTCATGTCCTGCAGTGGCCCAAGTCTCAGTGACTGCTGCCACATCCACTGCTCCCTCAGTTAGCATCGCCTGGAGCTCAGGCATTTTATTGCCCAAGCTCCTGGCATTTAGCAGGACTACCTTCCACCCTTTACCTATAGTTCCATTTCCCTGCTCGTGTTCCCATGGGATTCTGTTTTCCCTGGTCTGCACTTTGCCAGTCGGCCTTTTCCTGCAATCCTCCTGGTCCCCAGGTGGAGACAGAGTCCCTCCTATCGGCACCCCTTGACAGCCTTTTTCTCCTTCCACCCCTTCACAAAGTTTAAACCCCACTTTTCACCAGTGAACCCTCTATTTTCAACTTAAGATTCCCTCCCTTCCAAATTGAGATGGAGTCTATCTCTAGCATACAGCTCCTTATCCTCCCAGGTCTCCCCCAATCCCCATCAACCCATACCCTCTGGCCTCACACCACTCCCTGAGCCACTGGTTTATCTCCTAATCTTCCTTTTGTGCTCCCCACTAGCCCTTGGCACGGCAGGATTTCTGAGAAGAAACTGTGCATCCTATGTCATGACAGACCCTGGCGAGCTCCTGAATCTTGCCTGTATCTCTAGCTCGCTATTTCCCTCAATGTCATTTGTACCCAGGTGGACCAGTATGTCTGGGAACCCCCACAATCCTTTGCCAGCTGATATACCTCGTGCTTAGCCCTTAGTGCATTAGTCCAAGGAAGCATCTTGTTCTAACTGGCCAGGCTTCTCCCTCTCTATCCCATTTGATACCCCTGATCATAGAATCCCCCAACAGGAGCACTCTGACCACTCCTTTTCCTCCATTCCCCCTTCCATGACCCATATCCTTTCTACCGCCCCTCCACCCAGCCGGCCCTGTTCCTCCCCTATCTGGGTGCCACATGCCACCCTCCCTCAATCCTATGCCTCCTCCTCCCTGAGTGTCCTTCTGTGCCTTGCTAATTCCCCCCTCCCTGCTCGCAACTGATCCTTCTCCCCCATCTGCTAAACTAGCCTGGCTCGTCCTCCCTTCCTTCCTGTCTCCGTTTAGTTCCTCCTTGCTCGTCATGCTCCACTGGCCTAAACCCTCAGCTCCCTTTACTGAATCCTCCTTATACTTCTGGTCCTTCTCCTTTACCTTTCCTCCCAACTGGTCCTTCTCCTTGCGCTTTCCTCCCTCTTCCCCCTGCCCCTCCTGCTGTGATTCACTGCTCCCCCAATTCTCCTGCATTCCAGGTCCCCCCCGTTCTTCCTGCTATCTGGCCCCTGCCTCCCATTCCCTTTCCGTCTCTAACCACCCCTGTCGTGGCTACATCACCCCCCTCATCCTCGAGCAGAAGAAGAGAATTGAAGCGGTTACTGAGTGTAAGGTCTGATCCACCTCCCCGCCTGGCTTCCTTCTGTCCAGCCCTGGCCGTCTGCCTACTTCCCTGAGAATGTTGTCCCTCCGTCCCTCCTTTGTGAGGGTCCCCAGTTACCTGCCTGCTTCCTTGGTAGTGTCCTTTTGGACCCCCTCTGCCAGGGTCCCTATGTGACCCTGAGTATTCTCCTGCACTCCTTTCCCTATGCCCCCACCCCAGTGCTTGGTGCAACCCATGGGAGATTCCCAGCCCCCTTCCCCAACCATACCACCCCCTTCCCCAGCTTTCTCCTAATCCCCGCAACCTCCTCCCTAAGCTGTGCTAGCTGGTAGCACACTGGGCAACCACCTAACTTCCAAGCCCAGTCCAGTATCATGGCTGCTCCACGCCCTGTGCACCCCACCACCCTCCCAAAGATGCCGGCCCTAATGACGTGTGGTTCCATCCCCTTCCAAATAGGTTTCCTTGGGTGAGCCACCAGGTTCCCCCCTAGTCCAAGATGCACCCTACTGCCTAATCAGGTCACCCACTAATCTTAGAGACAGTCCCACTGTACACTAGTAGCCCTGTTACTAGGTGCAGTACAACACATTAAACTTATAAGGGAAATGAACAACTCCTAAGCTCCTCTCCCAGCCTAAATCCAACCCCAGTGGCTAGAACTACATGAGCTGCACCTGCAGCCTTTTCCTCAATTGCAGGGCAGGTGTTCCCCTATAAATTAGCAGACTTCTGGGGAGGGACGGTATTGGGCAGACACCTGACTCGAGAGAGAGTGTATCAGCCCTGTGTCTCCCCTCCAAGCCCAGCAGCCAAAGAACCAGGCCCAAGCACATCCCACCAAATAGGTTTTAAATCAGAAGAAATAGGCCTCTACCAGCGCAGCCTGTTGCACAGTGAAACATCCACAAAATGAGCCCCACTTACAGCCACCAAATCAGTTTTCAAACATCCAGCAGCCCCCAAAACAGTACCCTGCTAGCCCCTTAGAAGTAAGAAAGAAAAGAACTAACCTACCAAGTAAAATCCACAAGAACCCTGTGAAAACAACAGCAGCAGCTACTGTCCTGGAACACAACTGATCCTGTCCCCTTCCAGTTCTTTCACCTTGATCTCAGCTCCCTGAACCTGTTTGTGGAATACAAAAGGTTCAGGATGCTCTCCCTTCAATCCCTTCTACCCCTGCTTCGGCCGGGCCTATGGCTTTTTGCACTGGATATGCAGGATGCATACCTGCACATCCCCATTCTCTCCTCACACCGAAAGTACCTCAGATTTGTGTTCCAGGGGGTCCATTACCAATTCCAGGCACTTCCGTTTGGCCTTTCCTCGGCCCCACGAGTCTTTACCAAATGCCTGGCGGTGGTAGCGGCCCACCTGCGTTCTTTGGGAGCTCAGGTTTTTCCCTACCTGGATGATTGGCTCCTGGCAGCTCCATCCAGGGAGGAACTCCTGCACGTCCTCTCCCTCACCGGCAGGTTTTTACCAACCTGGGTATTACCATCAACCTCTCCAAGTCTCTTTTGGAGCCTTCTCAGAGGCTCCAGTTCATCGAGGCGATTCTCGACACAACTTTGTGCAAAGCTTTTCTGCCTCCGGACTGGGGGGTTTCCTTCCAGTCACAGATTTCCCTCCTTCTGAACTCCAGGAGGGTCCTGGCAAGGTCAGTGCTTCGTCTACTGGGGCTCATGGCGGCGGCCATCCCGATGGTCCCATAAGCCCTCCTCCACATGAGGATTTCTCAGTGGACTCTTCGATCTCAGTGGGACCAGCGAGTAGACGACTTAGATCTTCTGATTCTGATGTCCTCGCCGATGGTCAGAGACTTCAGGTGGTGGATGGTACGAGAGAACCTCTTCCGGGGGGTCCCCTTCTTTCATCCTCCCCCCGATCAGACCTTAACCACGGACGCTTCCGGCGAAGGTTGGGGGGCCCATTTAGGTCCTCACCGAACTCAAGGACTTTGGTCGAAACTGGAGATTGTTCTCCACATCAATGTTCTCGAGCTCCGGGCGGTGCTTTATGCACTCCGGGCCCTTCACCAATACATCCTTCCTGGTCACCTAACCGTCCAAACGGACAACATGTGCGTGGTGTGGTACATCAACAAGCAGGGGGGAACTCGATCCTACCCACTGTGCAGGGAAGTGATGAGGGTCTGGGAGTGGGCCACCCTCCACAACCTTCACCTCACAGCGATCCATGTTCCAGGAGTAGACAATGTCCTAGCAGACAGACTAAGTCACTCATCAGCTGTTCCACATGAGTGGGAATTAGACGGAATAATCCTAAACAGTATTTTTCAAGCTTGAGGGACTCCTCAAATAGACCTGTTTGCCTCATCCCTAAACGCAAAGCTTCCAGTCGCTTGCTCGCTCGCTGTAGAGCGAGGAGCTTTCTGGAGAGACGCTCTGTCTCTAAGCTGGAAGGACAGATTCGTCTGCTTTTCCCCCAATTCCACTGGTCCCACATGTGTTACAGAAACTGGCTCTAGAAGGAGCAAAAATGATTCTAATTGCTCCTTTCTGGCCCAGGCAAATTTGGTTCTCTCTTCTTCAACAATATTCAGAGGTTCCTCCTCTTCCTCTTCCCTTACCTCCGGGATTGTTGACTCAGGATCAGAGGACCCTGGTCCATCCAGGACTCCAGTCCCTTCAACTTCATGCATGGCTCCTTCGGACCTAGCTCAGTCTTGCTTTGGAGTATCCCCTGAGGTAGCTGAGATTTTGGTAGAGGTCAGAAAGCCCTCCACTAGGTCCACTTATGCCATGAAATGGAAGAGATTTTCCATCTGGGCCGCGTCCAGGAATGAGGAACCCTTTTCCTGCCCCGTATCCACTTTGCTGGATTACATGCGTCATCTCTTCGACCTAGGTCTCAGTCACTCCTCTTTGAAGGTACACATGGCAGCTATCTCAGCCTACCACGTTCCTTTTGCTGCTAAGGCTTTTGCCCAGCTAAGGGGTATCTAAAACCTTCCCTAGAGGGGTCCTTCAGACCTCCGATCCGGACCCCAGCTCCACCTTGGGACTTAAATTTTGTCCTCGAGAAACTTACTCTCCCCTCCCCCCTTCGAGCCTGCGGCATCTGCCGACTTGAAGTTTTTGTCATGGAAGACGCTCTTCTTAGTGGCCACTACCTTAGCTCGTAGAATTTCCGAGTTTCAGGCCCTGATGTGTAAAATCCCTTACTTGATCTTCCACAAAGAACGAGTAGTTCTCCGCACAAACCCTAAGTTTCTCCCGAAGGTGGTAGCTGCATCTACCTTGAATCAGTCTATAGAGTTACCTGCCTTTTTCACGCAATACTCCAATCATGGAGAATACTTGCTTCACACCATGGATGTTCACAGGATTCTGAGATATTATACTAACAGAACGAAAGATCTCAGAAAGGCTGATCAGTTGTTTGTCTCTTTTGCTCACAAAAGAGAAGGCAATGCTGTTTCCAAGCAATGCCTGTCTAAATGGTTGGCTCATTGCATCACCTTCTGTTATGACAAGTACAACAAGACCCTCCTGGGTTAGGTCAGAGGTCACTCCACTTGTGGAGTTGCTGCCTCTGCGGCTTGTTTCAAGAACGTGTCTGCGGCAGACATTTGTGCTGCCGCCACCTGGACTTCCGTCCATACCTTCACTAAACATTACAGTTTGGACATTGCCTCTCGTCGTAGAGCAGGCTTCGGGTTAGCGGTCTTGCAAGGCCTCCTTTCTTGAGGGTTGCAAGCTTCATACTACTTATCTGAGTAGTTCCTCCTCCCGGTGCCTTTCTTCTTTGTTCCAGACTGCTTGGGATTCTGTCCTATATGTAATTACCTACTGTAAGAGCCCTCTCGAAGTAAGATAGTACAGTTATGTAAGAACTTACCATAACAGTAGAACTTCGAGAGAGGCTCTTGCATGTTCTTTCCACATTAAAAATGCCACAAACTGCTTAACTGGTTTAAGATCACTTGGCATTCATCTGTAGACCCCTACCCCTGGTCGTGCCTGAAAATTGGCAAAGTTTGTCTAGTGCACTTACCCGGTCAACAAAAACTAAATAAACTGTGTTCGCTGATGACACAAAGCTCTGTAACAGAGTAGACACACCAGAGGGTGTAGACAGAATGAGAAGCGACCTGCAGAAACTTGAAGAATGGTCAGGGGTTTGGCAGTTGAAATTCAATGCAAAGAAGTGCAAGATAATGCATATGGGGCACAAAAACCCTGGCACAATATATCAGTTGGGGGGTGAGGATATAGCATGCACCAAGCAGGAAAGGGATCTTGGGGTTATCATCTCTGATGACCTCACGGTAGGAAACAGTGTGACAAGGCAGCAGGTAAAGCAAATGGGATGCTGGGATGTATAGGCAGGGGCATTACCAGCAGGAAAAGGGAGGTCATAATTCCGCTTTACAAGACACTAGTGAGGCCCACCTGGAGTACAGTGTACAGTTCTGGAGACCATACCTACGTAAGGACATAGACAGCGTAGAGAAGGTTCAGAGGAGGGCAACAAAGATGGTGCATGGATTGCATCACAAGTCCTATGGAGACAGGTTGAAGGCACTGAACATGTACTCCCTGGAGGAGAGGAGGGAGAGAGGGGATATGATAGAGACATACAAGTATCTTACAGGGTGCAGGAAAACACTATTTTTAAGCGAAAAAGATGTTCCAGGACTAGAGGCATGGGATGAAGTTGGAGGAGGGCGATTCAGAGGAAACATGAGAAAGAATTTCTTCACAGAATGGGTGGTGGACAAGTGGAACACCCTGCCAGAGGAAGTGGTGGGGGCTGAAACAATCACGGGATTTAAGAATGCATGGGATAGACATAAAGGAATTCTGGAGGTCAGGGGTAAGGTGCAACAGACTTCTAGGAAAACAAACTGAATTTACAAGCTCAAATGGGCAGACTGGGTGGGCCATAGGCCCTTATCTGCCGACACTGTCTATGTATATATCTATGGGAATACACTGTCACCCCCATTTCTTCAAGGCACTTATCTAGTTTAAGCTTGAAGGTAGAAACCGTGACGCAACCTGTTCTAGAAGCGTATTCCAAGGCTTTCCCATTCATTCTGTGAAGTAGCTCTTATTTTCCTAGGATCTTTCTCCTTTCAAAGACTTTGAGTGCCTGTTCTTCCCTCGTTTTTGTACATATGGAAGAGTCGCATTTGGTCTGATGGTGTACACCTTTCAGATTTTTGAAAACTAATTATGTCACCCCTTCTCCTCCTTTTTGTCATAGACAACAGTCCCAGTTTTGCTAGTTATTCCTCTAACTTCCATGTTTTCCATTCCCTCAGCTACCTTGGTCTCTCTTTTCTGCACATTCTATTAAGATCTTTCCTCAGGTAAAGGGACCAGAACTGTATACTGGACTAAAAATGGGGTCTTACCAGTGATCTGTACAGGCACATTACAGCAATAACACCATATTGGTTTGAGTTTCCTCAGTAGTAACTGGACCAGGTGTAAAACACAGAGGCCAAAGACTAATATGTTTATTACCCCCGTACTCCAGTTACTACTGATGAAACCCAGACCACTATTGGTATTATGGGTATTATACTGAAAAAAATATATAAAAAAAAAATAATTCAAAACTACAGAAATCTGTTTGTCGTGCAGCAGTGTGTCTGTGAGAAAGCAGTAACTGTTTCTCACAGATATGCTATAGCATTGCTATATGCTTCTGATTGGCTGATTCATTTTGAAGTGGGAGGGCAAACGGTGCTTCCTCTCTGATTGGTTAAGTACACATACAGCAGCCAATTAGAATGCAGAATCACTGTTCAGTTATTCAGTCTTACTGTCCCGGTTATCGCAGAATAACCAGAGAGTAACTCTGCATTATGATTGGCTAAGAGGGATCTTTTCCAGTTTAATATTATATATAGGACAAAGTATGAGGTGGTGTGTGTGTGTGTGTGTGTGTAACGAGAATTTTACATCCCCCCCGAGGTGTTGGATGCCACATAAACCCAGACAGCGAAGCTCGAAGGTTTTATCTCTGCATCCGACACTGAGGGGGCTGTGTGTAAAATTCAAGTTTACACAACACCCCATATTTTATTTTATATAATTATTGGGTTTTGTTTTTTTCCACCGCAGCAGTTATATAAAAATATATAGACGATGTCTCCACGCTGCCGTCGTCTAACCAGGTTTCAGCAGGGTCAGCGATCAGATGTGGCTGCTAGAAGAAGGGGTTACTTTTTTTTCCTTTTAGGTTGTTCGGTTATTGGTGTGTTTGTGTGGTTAGGTTTTTTTTTTTTTAAATGTACTTCCTGCTGAGTGAGAGTGGTGGTCTGGTCTCTGGCTTCTGGCTGTGCAGAAGAGCCGGCGGCTGGGGCTGGTGCATGTGCAACAGAATGGAAACGGGACAAATTACACTACGGGTTTCCGATGGAACAAAACAGAATCCATCAATTATATATGTATACCTGCTTGCAAAGTTTATTTCGATACTCCAATACGTAGATAGTAAGGGACAGAAAATGACTGGGCCAGATTTTCAAAGGGTGGCTCATGATTTGCATTAAGCCCTGCGCGACAACACGTTGTTCCTGTAGCTAATCTGTTCCCATGTATCACAACTGTGCCTGATTTTTCAAAGGGTGGCTCATGATTTGCATCAAGCCCTGTGCCACAACACGTTGTTCCTGTAGCTAATCTATTCCCGTGTACCACAACTGTGCCTGATTTTCAAAGCACAGACGCAGTTGCAACAGTTTTCCTGCTTTATGGCAGCTTACATCAGATCTTGGGTGCTGTCACCGTTAAAATGGTCCCCAGTATTGACATAAGCCAGACCACAAAAAGACGGCCTAGCTTGCATCAGTTACTGCACGGGATATAAAATCCCATTAGATTGCCAAAAGCCCAGTGCGCCATGATTTTAACACACCCAGGGCTTGCGACAATCTATCCCAGCTGAAAATCTAGCCCTATAAGTACATCACGTCTGTGCTGTTGTACCTACCTATATTTACTTAACCCCTTCAGAGCTCCAACACCTCCCTTTTATTACGTCCTTGAAAGTGCCCAGTAGAGTTTTGAACTCTGAGATAGTTCTAGCATTAACAGCCTTACCGGATAGATTGTTCAGTCTATCCACCACTCTCTCAGTGAAGGAGTATTTTTAGAGAGTCACGTTGTGTTCTTATTAGCTTTGCTAGATGTTGCCCAACACTGTTGCCCCATTTAAAGTTGTTGCTAATTATGACCAAAGACCTGTTTTTCTTCTCCCCCCCTAAGTGTCAGTAATCTCTCTGTCCTTGAGGTAACACTTTGCTTTCATATTTTTCTGACCTCAGTGCATCACTGCGTTTTCAGTATTGAACTTCATCTGTGATTTTTTTCTTCCCGTTTCTCCATCACCTATGGTTCTGGTGTAATTGCTTGGGCACAAAAAGAGATGGACCAATTAAATATGTGAACAAACATTTTTGCATGCTTAAAGATTGTGTATTCATTCCAGTGTCTTAAAGCAGCAATGCAGTGAAACTGGGCAAAAACATTTGCCTCTACCTTTTTGACTATAGAAGATTCCATACATCTTCCAGTTTTATTTGGTGGTAAAATGTTCTAGTTTTACCAAAATTTGAGTATTTTAGAAATGTTTTAATTGATTTTGTTCTCAAGATAAAAGGATGGCCACCATATCTGGCTTAGAAATAGCATTATAGACCTGGCAAGGGTTAGATCAAGAAGATAAAAAAAACAAAAAAAAAAACATGGTGCATAGCTTAATAGGTACTTAGAAAAGTAGATTTTACAGGGATGCTAATATTTTTGTTAATTGTAGTTAAACTAGCTTTTTGGCAAAACATTTTTTCATTGTACTGTTTCTTTAAGGCGGCAGGTGCTGCCTTAAGATTGACTACACATGCAGGTCTGCAGTTATTGGTTTACAGGCCTACTTCCTGACATCACAGAGCCGAAATAAAGCTGAGGTCCTGCATTATAAGAATAACAATCCCAAGACTACTTTTATCACCAAACTAAGGGAATTCTTCAGGAAGATGGCTCATGTGGACACCAACCAGCCACCAGAAGAATTTATAACACAGCAGAAGAAAATACTCAGAAGGCAAAGACCAACAGTGTAGAAAATAGCACTGGAGAGCCTTTGACTATGGTTAAAAATACAGGGGTCTGCTGCAACAACCACAAGTGACCAAGAACTGACTCCCGAGTGTGTAAAAAGAGGAGAATACAAGCTCCAGGATGAAACATAGAATTTGACCGCTTGGCCCACCCAGTCTGCCCATTTCCCTACCTACTGGATAAGCTGCAGATCCTAGTTAACCAGCAGCCTACTTCTTCCTACCCCCACCCCCCAGAATTGCCTTATGACTATCCCATGCATGCTTGAATTCCACCACTGATTTTGACTCCACAACCTCCTTCGAAGGCCGTTCCATGCATCCACAACCCTCTCTGTGAAAAAATACTCCTTAAATTACCTCTGAGCCGCCCCTCTATCTTCAAATTGTGCCCCCTTGTTCTTGCACACCTCTTTTTTTGAAAGATGCTACCCTCTTGGACTTTGTTGATTCCCTTGAGGTACTTGAAAGTTTCTATCATGTCCCCCTCACCCTCCTTTCCTCGAGGCTATACATATTAAGCTCCTTAAGTCTCTCTTCATATGTCTTCCAGTGCAGACCCTGCACCATTTTAGTTGCCCTCCTCTGGACAGCTTCCATCCTGTCTATGTCTTTGTGGAGATTGGGTCTCCAGAACTACACACAGTACTCCAGATGGGGTCTCACCAGCTGTCTGTACAGAGGGATAATAACTTCCTGTTTTCTACTGGTGATGCCTCTCCCTATGCATCCCAGTATCCCCCCAGCCCTCCTTGCTGCCCTCTCACATTGCTTGCCCATCTTTAGGTCATCTGATATGACTACCCCCAGGTCCCTTTCCATTTTTGTCGTTGTTAGTATCTCACCCCCCATTGTGTACTCTTCCCCTGGGTTTTTGTTTCCCAGGTGCATTACCTTGCACTTCTTAGCATTGAATCTAAGCTGCCATACATTTGACCATTCCTCTAACCTTGCCAAGTCCCTTCTCATCCTTCCACCCCACCCTGTGCATCAACTCTGTTGCAGATCTTAGTGTCATCTGCAAAGAGACATACTTTCCCTTCAGTCCTTCTGCAATGTCGCTTATAAAGACATTGAAGAGGACCGTCCTATCTGAACCCTCGGTACCCACTAGTAACCCTCCTTTCTTTTGAGTGGACTCCATTTACTATTACTCTCTGTGTCCTGTTCTCCAGCCAATTCTTTACCCAGGCTGTCATCTTGGGACCCACTCCCAGGCTGGCTAACTTGTATATTAATCTTTCGTGTGGGACTGTGTCAAATGCCTTGCTAAAGTCTAGGTAGGCCATGTCCACAGCCCCTCCCTGATCTACTACTTTGGTCACCCAGTCAAAGAAATCTATCAGATTCGTCTGGCATGACCTTCCCGATGTGAATCCATGCTGCGTAGGGTCCTGTGCCCCTCTGGCCTCTAGATACTCGACATTTCTTTCCTTTAGAAGTGATTCCATCATTTTCCCTATCACTGAGGTTAAACTAACAGGTCTATAGTTTCCTGCTTCTGCCTTGCTCCCATTTTTGTGAAGGGGAATCACATCTGCCCTCCTCCAGTCCTCGGGTACCACCCCATCCTCCCATGATTTGTTAAAGGGTAGTCAGTGGTGTCACTAGTTCTACCCTTAGTTCTTTTTAGAATTCTGGGATGAATCCCATCAGGCCCCATTAGCTTGTCCACCTTCAGTTTTAAGAGTTCTTTCAGAACCCTTTCTTCTGTAAATGGGCGGTATCAACTTCTGTATCCAGAGTGTTACTACTGTTTGTTTATGTACCCCCTCTTCCTTTGTAAATACTGAGCAAAAATATTTGTTTAGTATCTCTGCCTTTCACAGTCTCCTCTGCCCACCCTCCCTCCCCTTTATTAAGCCTCACTGTCCCTCCCTTGGTCTTCCTTCACTCCCTGATGTACCTATAAAGGTTTTATCCCTTCTTAACTGAGTTGGCTATCTTTTCCTCGGTTTGGGCCTTTGCTGTTCTGACTGCCTTCCAGCCTCCTTTTGCTTTAACTGATACAGTTCTCTGTCCTGCTCCTTCTGATTCCTTGTACTTCCTGAATGCTTTCTTTTTCTCTTGAACCTTCACTGCCACTTCCTTTGAGAACCATAGTGGTTTCTTACATCGGCTTGTTTTGTTTATTTGCTTCACACAAAGTCTCGTTATCTCTGTGATGGCAGTTTTTTATTATTCCCCATTGTTCTTCCACCTCTCCTTCCTGCCCATTTGCTAGTGCGTTCCTTAGGCACTCACCCATTTTGGCAAAGTCAGCCCTCCTAAAGTCCAGTACTTTTGTCTTTGTATGGCTTGACTCTATTGCTGTGTTTATGAGAGGCTGATATTGGCAATCCAGGACCACGACAATGCAACAGACAGTTCTTAAACTTCACAGGGAAAAATGAGAAAAAAGATCAGTGTACGTACTGTGGTACTGCGTTTCAAACAGTTTTCCAAGCAGATGTGAGGAGCTCATGTCAGAAGGCCTGTATATAGATATAGACCGAAACAACATTGCAGCTACACTGATCCACTTGAAACTGCGCGCAAACACTACAACATGTAGGTTCAGTTGCTAAAAAACACTGGGACCATAAATGCAATAGGAGTACAGAGAAATAGTAATCGAGGCTAATCAGCACGTAACATTGCAGCTACACTGATCCACTTGAAACTGTGCAAACACTACAACATCTAGGTACAGTTGCTAAAAAGCACTGGGACCATAAATGCAATAGGATTGCACAGAAATAGTAATCAGATAGGGCTAATCAGCACCAACTACCAATCAAGTGGCTACTAGAAAATCTAATGTTACAATGCAGAAGAGACACGAACCAGGTTAATGCTGCTAATAGAAATGCCTGTCCCTCTTATTTGTAGTGTCCGGTACATAGATAGACATAAGATTATCAAGACATGCAAGCAGAAACAAAACAAGCATGGATGAAAAGGACAGTCATCTTTGGAGACCCAGGACCGATTAAAAAGGACGTCCAGGCATATTTGAATAAAAAGTGAAATGTAAGCTACACAAAAAGCTGTAGACACCGTGTCATGGACTATAGAGCAGAATGTGCACAACTGAATGGGTACTACCTTCCCAGAAAATGGAGCACACTCAAAACCCATTGCTGACTCCTTCAGGTATTTAAGAAAAAAAAAAAGTGAAAAACTGTTAATCATCTCCAGGGATATCTCTCATCAGGTCACACCTTTGAAACATAGCTGTCAAGCACTAGGATCCCATAGAAGCTTTTCCGCAGAAGTTTCCTAGGGGCTGCCCACACCAGCATCAGGCTCTGATATTACTCACCCTATAAAAACGCGGGTGGCCCCACTCCCTCCTCAGTTCTTTCCCGCTGTTGACCATTCATGCACAGACTCCGCAGAAGCTTTGTTGCTCAGTTTGACCGCCAAATTGTACTTGCCTTTTATTTTCTTTTGTCATCGAATCGCTTTAATTTAATAGTGATTCCTCTCTCCTTTCCATGTTGAGAACTACTTCTTCATCTGCTCTTTTCCATCGCTGCCACTCCGGACAGAAGATTTTTTCTGCAGACGAACACCAGCTTTGTGTCTGTCTTTGGCCTAGCCATAACGTCCTAGTCTGTGAATCTTGCCAAAAATTCAACCTTACTGGAAAGGGAGGTTTCTTTATGCATTCTGTCTCTTCCCTCTAATTCAGAGGGTTCTCATCAAACTACAGATGGAGTGCGCCACAGTGACCCTGTTTTGGTCACGGCAGATATGGTTTCCATTACTGCAGCAAGTGATTGTGGAACCTCTAGTTCCCCTGCCCCTTTGCCAGTACCTGTTGACACAGGAACAGGAGACCCTGGTCTAGCCAGACCTCAAGTCCCTCCATCTACATGCATGTCTCCTAGGACATAGCCATTGCTCAGTTTGGAGTGTCTCAGAAGGTGGCTGATGTTCTGGTGGCTGCCAGAAAACCCTCCATCAGGGCCACTTATTCAAACAACATGAAGTCTTGCTATATTATAACATATGCTGTTTGTTCCGACCTTAGAACTGCTCCGGAGGTGAAAGAGTTAAAGTCCATGCAGGGCATGGAACTTAGAGCTTGAGCTCAGTTGAAAACTCTTATCTGTTGTTCTTCAAACTTAAACTGTCAGATTCTTTACTCCGCCTCACTGAACAGTCGCTCTGGAGATTCCTCCTTCTGCTCGGTTCATTTTGTCGGTTAAAGTATAAAAGTTTTCGTTTTTTTAACCGAAATTAAACCGCAACCAGTCGGTTCAAGCTCTATCTCTGGTATTGTAAGTACTAGATAGGTTTTACATTTATTTTCTGTGTGGAACTTGTAAACAATTTCATCGGTTCAGTTTGAACCAATCAAGTTACTTCTATTACATTACAATCTTTTAGAAGTGCGGTTCCCAGTTCTTATCGGTTCTAAAAAAAACGGATTTAATTAAGTTTTTTTCCACGACCCGTGACATGGTTGGGAACCGATAAGGGAGTCTTGCTTGGCGGATTGCCATAAATGGGCAAGTTTTTGGTGAGGCTGGTACTATGTCTGAGAAACCCAAAAGAAAAACTGGGCCTACTGGGTTTCAGCACTGTGTTGTCTGTGGGGAAGCCTTTGCCAAGGCTGAGCCCCACACCACATGTATTTATTGTCTGGGGTTTGACCACCTCAATTCAGAC
Source organism: Neoceratodus forsteri (assembly GCA_016271365.2). Lineage (NCBI taxonomy): Eukaryota > Metazoa > Chordata > Ceratodontiformes > Ceratodontidae > Neoceratodus > Neoceratodus forsteri. The sequence goes on along the minus strand of CM057449.1, from coordinate 137,686,239 downwards.
TGCCAGATTTGCAAGGGTTTTCCTGCAGCTACCCTGGATAAGAGAGTTGGTAGACTCAGGGAACAGGAGGCCAAAAAGTCCACTGACCCGGATGGCCAGCCAGGTTGGGGTTTCAACCGAACCAGAGGGAGTGCCCTCTGACCAGGGTGATACTTCCTCGGGCAAAAGGAGAGCCGACTCTGAGGAGTCGGTTCCAACAAAGAAATCTAAAAAATCAGCTGGTGTGGAGTCAAAACTTCCCTCTCCAACCGCTGAAGAAATAGATAAAGCAATAAAAATTGTTCAGTCACTCTCCCCGGTTCCGACCAAACCGCATCATCAGGTATACCGGTTCGGTCGGTTCCTCCGGTTCAAGAGTATGATTTAGAGGAATTTTATGAACTAGAGGAGGAAGAGGAGTATGAGGAGAGTGAATGTGGTTTTGAAAGTCTGGATGTGCCCATTGAACCGGACATCTCTCCAGACGGACCTTCAGGAGTGTCTCCCCCTAGGCTTTCTGAGTCCCCTTCTCATTTCATGTTTTATAAAAAAGTGGCTGAAACCCTCCAGCTCCCTATGGAGGAAGCTGTGGATGATCAGGAGGAGCCTGATTTTGTAGAAATGATGGCTATCCCAGAGTCTAGGAGACTGTCTATTCCTCTGCATAAATCTTTTTGGAAACAGATAGTAAAGATTTTAAAAGCTCCTCACACCATACCTCCTGTTGATAAAAGAATGGATAAAAGGTTCGCATTATCAGGCTCTGATACGGAGTTCCTTACACAACAATGCAGCCACATAGGGGTGGTGCAGGCTGCAGCCTGTGACAAGGCAAATGTTCCCTTAGCCTCTCACCCTCCTGACAAGGACTCCAGAAAGATAGATGCCATGGCAAAGAAACAGTACATGGCAGCTTCCTTGGGACTCAGACAGGCTAATTATATGGCTTATGTTGCTAGATATCAAAAATCCAGATGGGATACTGTTTTAGCTCTAACAAAGCAGGTTCCTGGCCAGCTGGCAAAAGAGCTGGAGCAGGTGGCCACTGATGGTGTTGAGGCATCCAAAGTGCAATTCCATGCTGCAGTGGACTCTAATGATGTATCATCCAGAGTCATGGCTACATCTGTGGCTCTCCATAGAATGGCTTGGCTCAGATGTACTAGCTTGTCACAGGATACCCAGACTAAGGCCATGGATTTCCCTGTTGTGGGCAACTCTCTGTTTGGGGAGCAAACAGAGAATTACATGAAGAAAATGGATGAATATAGGACCACCTATAGGAGTGCACAGGCCAAGGAAAGGCAAGTCACTCCCCAAAGGCAGTCTTCCAGGGGCAGGGGTAGGTATTTTCATAGGCCTTTTTACCAAGCCCAGGCTTCCTCTTCAGCTTTTGCACAGAAGGGATTCTTTAGAGGGAGAGGCAGATGGGGTGCAGGCAGGCCTGCTTCCACCCCTCAGCCTAAAGCCCCTGCCAAACAGGCACCCTGATGGGGTGCCCAGGCCGATCTCCACTACCTGTAGGGGGCAGGCTGGCTTACTTTGTACAGGACTGGGAGTCTCTAGCATCAGACAAGTGGGTCCTGGAAGTAGTAAGCCAGGGACTGGTTCTCAGCTTCAAAAAATTTCCAAAGATGAAAATCAGATCCTTTCCACCTGCACATCCTTCAGAGGCTCTTGCCCTGGAGGCAGAAGTCTCTACCCTCCTGGCTCTCAGAGCTGTGGAAAGGGTTCCACTCCTACACCAAGGCAAAGGGTTGTACTCCAGGTACTTCCTTACCCCAAAAAAGACAGGAGAATGACGGCCCATCCTGGATCTCAGGTATCTAAACAAACACCTTTTAAAACCAAAATTCAAAATGGTGACTCCGGGAATTATTTTACCCTCTTTAAGGCCAGGGGACTGGCTAGTGTCCCTGGACCTCAAGGATGCCTATTTTCATGTTCTCTTCAGAAGCTCCCATCAAAAGTACCTCAGATTCGAACTGCCCTCAGGCCATTACCAGTTCAGAGCAATGCCCTTCGGCCTCACATCTGCCCCAAGGGTATTCACAAAATGCCTGGCAGTAGCAGTTGCCCACTAAGAAGGCAAAAATTGCCATCTTTCCTTATTTGGACGACTGGCTCATAATGGCCAGTCCCCAGACCAAGTCAGGTTACACCTTCAAGTAACTCAGCAACTGCTGACTTCTCTAGGTTTCCTTCTCAATCTTCCAAAGTCAGTCCTAGAGCCTGTCCAGCTTCTCACCTTCATAGGTGCAGAACTGAACACAAAAGAAGCCAGAGCCTTCCTTCCTCTGGAAAGGGCAAGTACCCTGATTTCTCTGGCTTCCTCCTTCACCCTGCAGGTCTCTCGACCAGCAAGGCACTTTCTCCAGCTCCTGGGACACATGGCTGGTTCGACAGCATTAGTGCAGGGAGCCAGATTTCAGATGAGGGACATCCAGTTCCATTTGAGAGCCTTTTGGTCTCAAAGAAAGCACCCTCTAACCAAATTAATTCCAGTGACTCGAACCCTGATCCAGGCCCTTCAGTGGTGGCAGGACCAGGGCAATTTGAACAGGGGTCCCCTTTACCCCTCAGTCTCACTCCTTAATCCTTACTACAGATGCATCCCTATTGGGGTGGGGAGCTCACATGAGCGACCTCACCACCCAGGGATTGTGGTCCCCTCAGGAATCTCTGCTCCGCATCAATCTGTTGGAACTCAGAGCAGTTTTTCCTAGCACCTCAAGCTTTTTCCAGATCTGTTCAGAACAAGGTTATTCAGGTCAGAACAGACAGTACCACCACAATGTGGTACATCAACAAGCAAGGGGACACTCGGTCTACGGCCTTGTGCACCAAAGCAATGAAGTTGAACACCTCCCTTGTAGCAGTTCACCTCCCAGGCAAGGACAATGTCCTGGCAGATGCTCTCAGCAGGATTTCCCAAGGCCATCACAAATGGGCTCTCTATCCCCTAGTTCTGGAGGTGGTATTTGCCAGATGGGGCACACCCCAGATAGATCTTTTTGCAGCCCCAGACAATCACCAACTTCCCCTTTTTTGTTGCAGGCCCACGGTGTTGGGCTCAGTCCCCCTGGATGCCTTCCTTCTCAGTTGGGAAGGGAAGTTTCTCTATGCCTTTCCACCCTTCCCTCTCCTGTTCAAAGTGCTAGTCAAAATCAGGTCTCAATCCTGCAAGATGATTCTGATTGCTCCAGACTGGGCCAGACAGCCCTGGTACCCGCTCCTTATGTCCTTAGCAGTCCACCTTCCCCTGTGTCTTCCCAGGAATCACAATCTGTTATCCTGTGCTCAGGGGAGGATTTGGTACCCAAACCTCAAATCTCTCAATCTCAAGGCCTGGCTCTTGAAGAGTTAGAGTTTGATGACCTACACCTTTCCCAAGGTGTATTGGATATTCTGAAGGCTTCTAGGAAGCCTTCCACCAAGGCTACTTATAATTCCAAATGGAAGAGATTTTCCATATGGTGCTCTGGGAAGCATATTTCCCCAGAATCTGCTGACTTACCCACAGTCCTGGATTATATGGTTCATTTAAATACTTTAGGGCTGAGACCAGCTACCCTAAAAGTGCACCTGGCAGCCGTGTCTGCTTTCTTGTCAGCAGGTAAGCCCTCTTCTCTTTCAGCTCATCCTGTATTCTCCAAGTTTTTCAAAGGGTTGCTTCTCACCAACCCCCCATTCAGGGATCCTGCCCTGCCTGGGATCTTAATATTTGCATTGCCCAGCTTATGCAACCCCCTTTTGAGCCCTTGTCTTCAGCAGAGCTCAAGTACTTGACTTGGAAAACTGTGTTTTTGGTAGCCATCACTTCTGCCAGGCATATAAGTGAGTTACAAGCATTGTCAGTAGAGCCTGATTTTATCTCCTTTCACAGAGATAAGGTAGTCTTCAGGACTAACCGAAAGTTCTTGCCTAAGGTAGTCTCAGATTTCCACCTTAATCAATGTATGTTTCTCCCTGTGTACTTCACTGACCATTCCTCTTCTGGTGAGAGGAGGTTGCACAGTTTAGATGTCAAAAGTTCACTTAGCTACTACATAGATCGTACCAAAGGTTACAGGTTTAACTTCCTCCAACTGTTCCTCACTTATGGTGAGGTTGACAAAGGGAGACCTGCCACTAAAAGATCCATTGCCAGGTGGATCGTCTCCAATTCTGCTATGAAAAACTGGGTAAAGTTCCTCCCTCAGGCCTGAGGGCGCACTCCACCAGAGGTACAGCTGCGTCTCTGGCTGCTGCCAGGGACATCCCTATCCTAGAGATATGTCAAGCAGCTACCTGGAAAACAGTTCACACTTTTACTAAGCATTACTCCCTGGACATCCAGGCTAGGAGTGATGCCCGTTTTGGCACAGCTGTGCTTCACAGCCTATTTCCTAAGTAGGTTGTGTCCCTCCTCCATGGAGGTACTGCTGTGTAGTCTGCATATGTCATAATATAGCAAGACTTCATGTTGTTTGAAGAAAAAATTACTCACCTTAGTAATGTTGTTTCTTCTAATGGAGTCTTGCTATATTATGACCTCCTCCACCTGCCTGCCCCTCTCAGAACCTTACTCTTGGGGATGTGGGTGGGCAGGGCAGCGTTGGCACTTTTTAGATGCCCACCTTGTTTTTCACCCCTCTTTTTGGGGTGATTTGTGTTGTGTTTGTCATTTTTTGGGTCTCCTGACTTGAGTCTTCATTGTGGCACCAAAAAATGTGTTTGTTTAATTAGTAGCCAGTTGGCTAGTGTAGGTTTACAGCTTCCACACAGAGTCTTAGTGAGTTTTTGCTCGTAAAGATCTGACAGTTTAAGTTTGAAGAACAACAGATAGAGTTTTCAACTGAGCTCGAGCTCTAAGTTCCATGCCCTGCATGGACTTTAACTCTTTCACCTCCGGAGCAGTTCTAAGGTTGGGACAAACTGCATATGTCATAATATAGCAAGACTCCATTAGAAGAAACAACATTACTAAGGTGAGTATTTTTTTCTTCTGTGACTTGAAAGCGGTTTGCTGTCTGGGTCGCTTCCCAACAGCTGGATCCTTTCACCTGTTTGGTGAACCAGGTTTTGGAGTATCTCCTAACCTCGTCTGATGCCAGTCTCAAATACTCCTCCCTTAAGGTGCACCTGTCTGCCATATCAGCTTTCTGTGTGCCCATCGATAGCCGTATGGTGGCACAACTGGATGTGGCCGGTACCTTTCTGAGAGGCATTCTCCACTTGAAGCCTCCTATCCGTAACCCAGTTCCAGCTTAGGACCTCAATCTTGTTTTGGAGAAGGTGACCCTGCCTCCTTTTGAACCAGCTGCATCTTATGAGCTGTGTTTTCTGTCGTGGAAAGCATTTTTTTAGTTGTCATTACTTCTTCTTGAAGAATATCCAAGCTAGATGCTCTCGTGTGAGCAGCCTTATTTGATTTTCCATAGACAGGGTCTTTTAGCATACTAATCCTGAGTTTCTTCCGAAGGTGGTGTCTGAGTTTACCCTTAACCAGTCCATCCACCTGCCTGTTTATTATGTGGAGCATGCCAATCCAGGGGAAGTATCGCTCCATACTTTAGATGTGCATAGAATTTTGCATTACTGTACACACTGTATCAAGGACTGAAGGAAGTCCAAACAGTTCTTTCTTTTGCCCCGATAAAGAGGGTGCTCCAGTTTCGAAACAGTGCTTGTCCAAATGGTTGACCAACTGTATTTTTTTAATTTTAACAGGATGTATGGTAAGGGACTTCCTGGGGTTGTTAAGGGCCATTCCACAAGGGGCATGGCCACTTCAGTTGCCTGTTTCTGCAGCTGAGATCTGTGCCGCTGGCACTTGGAGTACTGTCCACACTTTCACCAAGCACTACATTCTCTATGTTACATTCGGAAGTGCAGGCTTTGGTTTTGCTGTGCTTCAGAGCCTTCATTGATGGGCCTCTGGCTTCCTGCCACCCAGACTGTCCTTGCTCGCGGCACTGCTTGGGACTCGTTCGATAGGTGTGACCTGATGACAGAGATATCCCCGCAGATGGAACAGTTATGTTTCGAGGGAATTGCTGTCATGCGGTCCCTCTCTCTATCCCCCTTTCTCTCTTTCTTTCTCTCCAGCTCGGCTGTTCTGTTGCTCCAGCCCTTCTGCTCCCTGGGCACCTTTTCTCTCTCCTTGGTTCCCTAGTGGGACTCCTGTCTCATGGCTTCCAGCTAGTAAAAGAACTGATAGGGGAGCAGGGCCGCACATGCTTTTGTAGGGTGAGTGACATCAGAGCATGACATCAGCGTGGACGGCCCCTAGTAGACTACTACAGAAAAGCTTCCATGGGATCCTAGTGCCTGATAGCTAAGTTCTGTGCATGTAACCTGCTGACAGAGATTGCCTTGAAGATCTACTGTTACATTAAGTAATTATGTTACTATTCTTTTCTGTGCCACCACTGAAGAATCGGACCTGCCGGTACCAGCACACCTGATGCAAAAGTGTAATTTGGTGATGTGAAACACGCCAGGTGTGCTGGCCCTGGCGAGTCCAATTTTTAACAGAAAAATTGGTTACTCACCTGTTGCTGTAGTTCTGGGACTGGTATATCATTCATATCCTCACTCTGGCAGTTCCACTGGAACTATATCATTGGCCGGATGTCTTTAAGCTAAGCTCTTCCCACCTCCCGGGTGATATATCCCCCATATCCACCCTATGATGTCCAATCTTGCACACTGAAAGCAGAGTCTGTGTGCTGCTTGCCAGGAGGGCCGGGTGGGTTGTGTGGATGTGAACATCCACCACTCCTAGAACTATGGCTACACGTGAGTAACCTATTTTACTAGGGTCGTGGATATGGTTCACCTATCCCCACTCTGGCATACTCTTAGCAGTTCTCTGGGAGGAGGGGGCCAGGTGTGCACCCCTACTTGGTGAATGGAGAATGGATAACCAAGGCCCCAAGACCAGCATTCCATCACGACCGGGGTGTGCAAATCAATTTTTTAAACACTTGCCCTAGGGCAAGTGAAGGTCTAAAAATTACTTGCCCTCAAAATCTTGTACTTGCCCTACCACAAAAGATATGACTGGTAAAAACAACATGTTACTACTACTACTACCACTGTAATCCCCCCCAAAAAGAAAGGTAAGATAGTAAAGAAAACACTTCTGGTTAAGGTGCAGATGCTTTTTCTAGCACGTCTACACATAACCGATCAGCAGAAATCCATGTTTTCACGGACCCAGAAGCTACATCTAGTTTTGCAGAGACCTTGATTTCTCAAATGGATTCTAGGGCCTTGGCTATGGATTCAGAAGGGGAGCTGGAGAGACTATAGCTGGACTATGGTTTGTTCTCTTGCTGCCCAGATATGCTGAGTAAGGTCCCTTTGGTCATGTTATTCTGGGCTACCTGTTGAGTGTTCCTTTAAACTAAGACATGTTATTTAGGCAGGAGTGTTGGTTAACCCATTTCAGAAGCTTACCGATTATAAAAACTTCTTTTCCCTAGGCTACTGGTTAAATTATTGTTGCATAAGGACGGACTTTGAAATGGTGTGCTGCTGCACACTGCTCAGTTTGTGGACTTTCTTTTGAGGCATTCTTTCCTCTGCACTGTCCCCAAGTGGAGGCCTACAAGTGTAGGGTTTAAATATAACTTAACCGAGCTCATACAATCTGTTCTTCATTATAGTGTCCTTATAGTATTTGTTCTCCCCCAACATAATATATACATCTGCGAGTGAGATGGAAGCTCGGTGTATTGTTTGTTATTCCCTGTGGTAAGAGTGGGATATCCTACAAGCTTATTTTCTGTGTACCTTTACTCCTTATGACCACTGCGGGTGGAGGGCCTATGTCTGGGAACTATATTTTTATTCTCATTCGTATAATAGTTCTGTCTAGAATTGGTTGTACAGACAATAGATCAACTTCTACTGTATGTTGGAATATGTATGTATTTTTATGTACATGTTATCTGTAAGAAGAAAATCTATCAATAAAAAGTTAAAAAAAAAAAAGGGGGGGGGGTAATTTTTTCTTACCTTGTGTATTGGCCAGCCAGGCAACAGATGAGACTCCATCACAGCAACTCCCCCAGTGCCATTGCCTCATGCATTGCCCCCTGCTCCTCATACACTTCACCCCATGGTCTTCCCTGCCCCCATCCAGTACCACACACACACACACACACACACCCCCACCCATATATATAGCCATGAGGCAGGGTGAATCTTAGTTTCTGCTGGACAGTTCCTCAGTCATTATAAGCTCTTACATACCTCTCAAGTTTCAGTCGACCCATGGTGGCCAGTGGTCAGAGGGTCTCACTTAAAAAAAATTTGAAATATCAGAACTGAGATGGGAATCATGACCTCTAATATACTAGGGCACCAGGGTGGTCCGTGGCTAGCAGTGCACATTGAAATGGTGTGGCCCCAGGTGCAGCAGCGGATGATGATGAAGCCTGCCCCTAATCCAACCACAGCATGCTGCATAGTGATGTCACGATCCCCCATTTTGCAAAACAAGAATAATACAAGCCCAGTCGCAGACTCCTATGCCAAGGCTAGCAAATACATCACACATGGCCACAGCTACTGGGCCAAAGCCCAGACCGGGAGACGGGTCGACCGACCCTTGCTTTATTTAACCATCCACCATTATTAAAAATTGTGTGTCCTGATAAAGTCAGAAACACGGCTGTGCAGCAAGCTTCCCATAAATAAATAATACAAAATAGTAAACATCAGTTATACCCTTTGACCAGGTCCCATATGAATCTATCAGCCACACAAACCCACAGTGCAAATCGACAGCGGGGTAATTAATAATGAGCCATGGGGGGGAGGAAAAAGCAGCGCTCTGACTCGGAAACTGACAACATAACTCTTTGCTGCGCTCAGCATGCAGCATCACCCAACACACCATACTGTCCATAATTTTAAGGGCTCCCCTCACCATACCGTCCATATTTTTAAGGGCTTCCCTCAGCTCAGCAGACAGTCCGATCCATCACAACCTGCCCATTCAGTTCTGTTTAAGCCTTTAAAAGGCAACAGACTAGTGAGAGAATTTGGGAGTGAACTGTGGTCATCAAGTGAGCTCCATAACTCTAACATTTTACCCACCTGTCAGTCCCTCAAGCCAGCCAGTGAGCCGCACTGCATGGGAGGGATATTTTGTCAGCCCTGCTGTCTCTTTTACTCTTTAGTCTTTCTGCAGCAGCTGATCAGCGATGGACCTAAACAAAATATGTTTTAACATTAAATGAGCCAATTTTGGTGATAGTCATTGTAACTGCACAGCAGTTTCAGTAACACTGTAGTCTCCGACCGTCCATCTGTAATGGCGCACACTACTAGCTGCTTCTTCCTGCATGTTACAGGGTTCTCCTCCTCCATCCTCACGGTGGGCAATTATCGTATGCCACTACTGGTGCTAGTCTGCAGAAATGAATCACAGGCAGAACGGATTGCAGGCCACCTCGGGGCGTGCCTTGGAGGGAGGTTTCAGAAACCGAGTCAAGTACCTGTGGGGAAACATAAATGCATGGTGAATGCAGCAAAGAGAACAGAAAAAAGTCTGGAAAAAATATTTGTCCAAGGGTTGCAGTTGGGAGATCAAAGGGTCTGCCCGACAGTGAAATTAGGTCAGCCTCGGATGTTGTGCAGTGCAGTTTGCACACCCCTGATCATGACTCAAGGTCAGTGCTGTAGTGGGAAATGAAGGTGTGTGCTGACTTCACGCAGGAGTACTTCAGATTTCCTGGATAGGGATGTCCCTGGAAGCAACCACCGAGGCAGCGGTATGTCTGGTGGAGTGAGCCCTAAGCCGTATGGGAGGCTCCCTACTAGCCAACCTATGGCAGAGGTTGGCCTCTGAATATGGGCTAGTGAAATACACCAGCAAGTTAATCACCTAGTTAAGGTGAAACTCTGACACCACCTTCAGGAGGAACTTTGGGTTGGGGTGAAGGATGACTTTGTCCCTGTGAAAGACCAAGTAAAGAGACGCCACCAAAAGTGCCTGGAGCACCCCAATCCTTCTGGCTGGCATAATGGGCACCAGGAAGGCCGTTTTCCATGACAGGTGTGACATCTTACACCTGTGCATTGTCTTGAAAAGCTTGTCCCTGAGCATAGCCAAAGCCAGCAATAAGTCCCTCAGTGGAGGAGGTACATGCACTGGAGAGGACAAGTAGCCCAGGCCCTTGAAAAATGCACCTGACCACATTCTCCTGGGCCACTTTCTGCATATCGGCTCATGCCCAGTAAGCAGAGATGGCTGCCAGGTGCACCTTAAAGGTCATCGCCTGCAGTTCCAGCTGGGAAAGGGACCAGAGGTAGTCCAGGATATTAGTCACAGGGCAAGTGTGAATATTAAGACCCTTGCCCAGACACCCAATGGAAAATGTCTTCTATTTCGAGGCATAGCATTTGCGAGTTGACTCTTTCTGGCAGGCCTCTACAACAAGGAGAAGCTCCTCCGAGAGACCCAAGGCCCGGAACCCTATCCCCTCAGGAACTAGGCCATGAGGTGCAGGGGCTGAAGGTCTGGGTGCAGGACCTTCACCTGTTGTCTAGGCAGAGAGGTAGCTTCCATGAGGGCTTGCTGCTGAGGCTGAGATCCAGCTGTCAGAACTGCCATAGCCAATCAGGAGTAATCGGGCTCATCCATGCCTTGTCCTTCCAGGTCTTGTCTATGACTTTATGAATCAAGGGGAAGGGAAGGAAGGTGAATACGAGGCCTGGGGTCCAGGGCCTCACAAAGGCATCACCCAGCAGTGTCCTGAACTGTGGTGGTGGGGGGGGGGCACAAAACAACCTCAGTTCTGCGTTCTCCCATCAGGCAAACAGGTCAATTAAGAATGTGCCCCATCGGAAGAAGAGGTGGTTCACCACCTCCAGATTAAGGGATCACTCGTGCAATGTCTGTCCTACCTGACTGAGAGAATCCACCAGCTGATTGTTTTCTCCTGCAACATGGATCACCAGGAGGTCTGCACCCAGGCTGTGCATGAGTGTCCAGGTGTGGAGAGCCTCCTGATACAAGGGAAGGGAGTGCCGCCCTGCCTGTTAAGGTAGAACATGGTTGTAGTGTTGTCCATCTGGACCTGCAGGACACGACCCCTGACTAGTGGAGCACATTCCATCAGGGGCAAACATAGTGCATGGAGCTGCAGCATGTTTATTTGGTGACAAAATTCCTGGGGCAACCAGAACTCATGGGTTTTGTGGTATTCCAGGTACGCTCCCCACCCCAACCCACCAGAGATGCATCCACTGTAAGCATGACAGACAGTTCTGGGTGGACAAATGGGATTTCTTCCTCCAGGTGTTCTGGACTTTGCCACCACTGAATGGCATCCCACATCGGCTGGGTCACTGTAAAAGGCTAGTCCAAGTGGCCTATGCACTGGGTCTACTGACGGCCCAATTCCCACTGAGGGTGATGCATCCACCAGTGGGTCCAGCAGTCCACGCTGGTACAGGATGCCATGTACCCCACCCAGCAGCCTCAGGAAATCCTCAGTAGGGTGCGAGAGCCCAGCCTGAAATGATTAGGCAAAGGAGGTAAGATCCAGTGCATGGTCCACAGGGAGATGGACCTGGACTCGCAGGAGTCTAGTTCTGCCCTGATTTAACTTGATCACCTGCATCAGTACCAATTTGTACTTGTCAGGTTGACCAATAGGTCCAAGTCTCAGCAAGTCTGGAGAGCCAGATCTGTGGATCTCTCCACAGTCATTCTGAATAGACCAGCTAACAGCCAGTCATCCAAGTTGGAGTACACTCTGAACATGAGGCATCACAAGTGGGCTATCACCACTGCTATGCATTTGGTGAAGACCCTGGGCACTGAGGAGAGGTCGAGCAGCATGACCTAGAACTGGTACAGGACCCCTTCCACTTGGAACCGTAGGTAGCAGTGGGGGGATGGGCAGATGGGAATGTGAAAAAATGCATCCTGGAGGTCTTGGGAACAGAACCACATATTCTGCTGCATTGATGCAATAATGTGACTCAGAGTGACCATCTGGAACTTGCATTTCTGCATGAACTAGTTCACATCATCCAGATCCAGTATGTGGCATTAGCCCCCCCCCCCACTTATACTTTAGAACCAGGAAGTACCTGGACATGTGATCCTGACTAAACAGGGTGTCAAGGACATGGGCTATTGCCCCTTTCGAAAGGAGCTATGCAGTGTCCACTGGAAGGGCAGAAAGCATGTCAAGAGGCAAGCTTGTGCCCACTGTGTCCAACACTCACTTGTCCATTGTGATAGCAGACCAATGTGATAAGTGACATAGCTGGCCTCCAACCACTAGAGCAGTTGGGGACAGGACGGGTAGAGAACTGATGCCCTCAATCCATCAGCGGGCAGCTTTTTCAGGGGCACCGGTGGCTGTAGCTGGAGGGGCACCACCACCCCTGCCCCCCCGCCATTTTGGACTCTGGCCCTGGAATTTCCCCTGTTGGGGCTGCTGCCGAGAAGGCAGTGACTGAAAGGACTGAAACTGGAAGGCCTGTTTCTTAGGTTTCTTTTTCTGGTCCTTTTGGATCGCTGTTTAGTTTATATTTTATTTATTTATTTATGTTCACATCTAAATTACAGCCCTTTGAATCAAGGACACATTTCCAAAGGCTCAACGTCAGTAACAGAGTATACAATTACAAGACATAAATACAACAAAATAGAAACATAGAACTTGACGGCAGATGAGAACCACTTGGCCCACCCAGTCTGCCTGTTTCCCTACCTAATGGATAAGTTGCAGATCCTAGTTAACCAACAGCCTACTTCTTCCTACCCCCACCCCCTAGAATTGCCTTATGTCTGTCCCATGTATTCTTGAATTCCACCACTGTGTTTGACTCCACAACCTCCTCAGGAAGGCTGTTCCATGCATCCACAACCCTCTCCATGAAAAAAATACTTCCTCACATTACTTCTTAGCTGTCCCCCCCTCAATCTTCAAATTGTGCCCCCTTGTTCTTGCACACCTCTTTTTCTGAAATATGCTACCCTCTTGGATTTTGTTAATTCCCTTGAGGTGCTTGAAAGTTTCTATCATGTTCCCCCTCTCCCTCCTTTCCTTGTGGCTATACAAATTAAGCTCCTTAAGTCTCTCTTCATATGTCTTCTAGTGCAGACCATACACCATTTCAGTTGCCCTCCTCTGGACTACCTCCATCCTGTCTATGTCTTTGCAGAGGATGGGTCTCCAGAACTGCACACAGCACTCCAGATGGGGTCTCACCAGCTGTCTGTAAAAGGATAACGTTCTTGTTTTCTAGTGGTGATGCCTCTCCCTATACCTCCCAGTATTCCCCCCCAGCCCTCCTTACTGCCCTCTCACATTGCTTTCCCACCTTTAGGTTATCTGTTATGACTACCCCCAGGTCCCTTTCCATTTTTATTGTTGTTGGTATCTTGCCCCCCATTGTATACTCTTCTCCTGGGTTTTTGTTTCCCAGGTGCATTACTTTGCACTTCTTAGCATTGAATCTAAGCTGCCATACATTTGACCATTCCTCCAACCTTGCCAAGTCCCTTCTCCTCCTTTCCACCCCACCTTGTGTATCAACTCTGTTGCAGATCTTTGTGTCATCTGCAAAGAGACATATTTTTCCTTCCTGCCCTACTGCAATGTCGCTTACAAAGATATTAAAGAGGATCGGTCCTAGTACTGAACCCTGCGGTACCCCAGTAGTAACCCCCCTTTCTTCAGAGTGGACTATTACCCTCTGTGTCCTGTTTTCCAGCCAATTCTTTACCCAGGCCAACCTGTATATTAATCTTTTGTTTGGGACTGTGTCAAATACCTTGCTAAAGTCTAGGTAGGCCATGTCCACAGCCCCTCCCTGTTCTACCGCTTTGGTCACCCAGTCAAAGAAATCTATTAGATTCGTCTGACATGACCTTCCCGCTGTGAATCCATGCTGCCTTGGGTCCTGTGTCCCTCTGGCCTCTAGGTACTCAACAGTTCTTTCCTTCAGAAGCAATTCTATCATTTTCCCTGTCACGGAGGTTAAACTAACAGGTCTGTAGTTTCCTGCTTTTGCCCTGCTCCCACTTTTGTGAAGTGGAATAACATCTGCCCTCCTTTAGTCCTCAGGTACCATCCCATCCTCCCATGATTTTTAAAGAGGGTAGTCAGTGGTGTCACTAGTTCTACCCTTAGTTCTTTTAGAATTCTGGAATGGAAAGGAGGCACTATAGGGGCAGATCCCTTCGAAGATGGAACGAGAGTTGAGAGGAAGGAAGGAGAGATAAAGAAAAAAAAAAAAAAAATTCTGGGATGAATCCCATCAGGCCCCATTGCTTAGTCCACCTTCAGTTTTAAGAGTTCTTTCAGAACACTTTCTTCTGTGAATGGGCTGGTATCAACCCCCGTATCCAGAGTGTTTCTACTGTTTGATTTAGGTACCTCCTCTTCATTTGTGAATGCTGAGCAAAATATTTGTTTAGTATCTCTTCCTTTTCACAGTCACCTCTCCACCCCACCCCTTTATTAAGCCTCACTATCCCTCCCTTGGTCTTCCTTTGCTCCCTGATGTACCTATAAAAGGTTTTATCCCCCTTCTTAACTGAGTTGGCTATCTTTTCCTCGGTTTGGGCCTTTGCTGTTCTGACTGCCTTCCCTGCTTCCTTTTGTTTTAACTGATACAATTCTCTGTCCTGCTTCTTCTAGGAGACATAAATACAAAATATAGAAAAATAGCAGAATTACAGGCTTGGTTACATACTAGGTATTGTTTAGGAGGATTACAGCATAGTAGAATGGGCACATTTACAGAGTCTTAGACAGTGCAGCTGTCACAGAATCTAGGGTGGTATAGGACTTCTCGATGCGGGTGGGGGTTCCTTCCACCACAGAGCCAAATAGCTAGGTGCCCAAAAAAAGGGACATTGGCCAGCTTGTGTTGGGTGTCTGCCGTGAAGGTGGACAAACGCAGCCAGGCCCTGCAACGCAGGGAGACAGCTGCTGCCGTGGCATGGGTATATGAGTTGCCCATGTCCAAAGTTGTCTGGAGCTGGTGCTTAGCCAGCAATTGACCCTGCTCTCTGATGGCCATCTCTGCCATTTTCAGCAGGGAGATGAGGGAGGATTGCATTGAAGACTCCCATCTGGGAGTGACCAGAGTTGGCCATCATCATGGCGGAACTAGTCTGACTGAGACCCAAAGATGCAGCAGGATATACTTTTTTAGTGGCATGGTCAGTCTTATGGGACTTCTTGTTTGGAGGCTTGTCCATGTCCCCCAGTTGTCTGGATTTGCAGAACACCAAATCTGAACAATCCTTCCATGGAGGAGTGGTTCGAAAACCCCAAAATGGAACCCGTGGAGACAGCACACTTGCAAACCATGCTGCCAGAGGGTGCTGGACAGGATGCTGGAATGCTACCAAAGCTCCAAGGTCATTCCCAAAATGGCTTCAGCCACGGGGAAAGAACTCCGGGTGATTTGCCCCAGTCAAAAATGTCTGCAAGGAGGTACTTAGCCCTTTTTGGACAGGCTGTAGTGGAACTGACATGAACGCCAAGATGAGTCAGAGAAGGGCTCTGAAGGACACTGGGCCATGCTCGGTAGAAAGTTCCTCGACTGAGTCACAGTTGAGAGGAGTCCCAGAGGAGCCCACAGACTTAAGATCTGAGACAACAGAGGACTCGCCAAAGTCAGCCTTGGCAGTTTCTCGCCACAGACCTCCTAGGGTTATCCTCACTGACAGTCGGCCTGGCAAGCTGGTGGTTGAGCATCTGGCCTCCTTAATTGGAGCATCCACATTCATTTGTGGTGGTGGCGGCTCCACCCAAAGGGATGAAGATGCAGCTGTGGGTTGCACCTGCGTGGTGTGGACTGTCAGGATTACCACTGGCGACTGCCAGAAGACCAAAGGCCCGGGGGTAGGGCCCTACCCTGCCCCGAAGTGGCCCACTGTTACCAGTGGAGCTCCTGGTAGCACCTTCCGGCAGTGCCTCTCCTCACTCGAGGATGAGGAGGATGAAGAACATCGACAGCAGTGCCTCCCGGTTGAGCGGAAATGCCTCGACTGAGATCTCGACCATTGACCAACTGGTTGATGACAAGAAGGGCCTTCTAGCAGGTTGCTGTAAACCACACGCCTGGCCACATTCAGCAACTTGGAAGTGGAAGATCGACCCCTGATGCAGACTGCTGCCTTTGAGGGCCTGACAGGGACACTGACTGGACTGTGTCCTCCTAGGTGAGGACTGGGAGCACCAGGGTCTGCAAGATAGAGTCCTCAACCTTGTCAGACAACTGGTCAGCAGGCTCAAGAAGATCCCAGAGACCTGCTTGACTGGAGTTGAAGTTGAGTGGCTCAACGGGGGAACCAAAGAGCCCTAGACCTGCCCTTCAGTTAAAGAGTGCTTGACAGCTGTCAAGCGATTGGTAGGGTCAAGGGACCGGGTGGATCTCAATTGCTCCCAGTCCCGTGACTGGTGCCGGCAGTTCTTGCTTTTAGCACCGTGGTGGGCAAGGCTGTCCCGCAAGGCTGGAGGGCAAAACTCTGCAGTGAATTACCTTTCAATGCTGGGCCCAGTGTACATTGTCAGGACATGCCCACTGTGGCAGCTGCAGCTTCTGCCTCTAGGGCCGCAGTCTATTCTGCTGAAACTGCCATAGCTGAGGCCTTCTTATGACCCCTAGGGTGGTCCTTCGGATCCCACTCCAAAGACTGACCCAGTGAGAGACGGGCCTTCCTATCCTCAAGGGACTCTGGAAGCATACTTTTGCAAAGGCTCCACCCGGCCATGTCATATTGCCCACCCAGGCAGTACATGCACGTCATGTGGATCGGTGACTGACATCTTCTACCAGCACTGCACACAAAATTTGAATCCTGGATTCCATTGCCCCTTTGTCAGTTGTTGGATGGAGTCGGTGGAGCTGGAGAATTAAACGGAGTATTGAAAAATTTACAGATAAAGTTCGCCTATGGCACAGGTAAACCTAGGCAGCGACCGCAAAGGAGGTGACCTGTTCTTCCATCAGAAAGAGATCTGCTGTCAGAGGGCAGAATCGAGGGGATATACTGCCTGGCTGGTGGGAAGAGCTTAGCTTAAAGGCATCCAGCCAATGACATCATTCCAGTGGAACTGCTAGAGTGTGGATAAGTGATCCATATCCCATTATCGTAGAAAAAAATATTTTTCACATTGTTATACTTGAAGGACTCTGCAGTGTTTTTTGAGACTGCTGTGTTTTCTGTGTTTCTGCAAATTGTTAATTTGACAGAACATACCAGATCTTCATCAAGGATATTTCTTGCAGCAAGCCACACCTTTGGAACTACAGCCATCAGGAACTAGGACCACACAGAACATTTTAGGTAGCAGTGTACTGGGGCCACCCACAATGATGATGTGAGCTGACATTGCCACTCATATATATATATATATATATATATATATATATATATATATATATATATATATATATATATATGTATATATGTGTGTGTGGGTGGCCCCGCACCCTCCTCAGTTCTTTTCCTGCCGGCCTGCGCGCTCCAGTCCTTTTCTGACTAATGCACAATGGATTCTTCGGAAACGCATTGCTTCAGTCGACCGACAAAACTTCTGCAGTTTGCCCTTTTTGTTTTTTCCTCAACCTAGTTCACCAGATCACTTTATTGTAAAGTGATTCTTTTGTCCGTTTGTGTATGCCGACTGATTAAACTATTCAGTTTCTGTGACTGTGGAAGGAAATTCTATGATACAGACAGTCACGTCACCTGCATCCAATGCCTAGGCCTGCACCATGATGTGAAAGTCTGCGAGGTCTGTCGTGGGAACAACTAGCCCGCACTGAGACGCTGCTAGAAGGCCCTCAAGAAATTTCTGCTGGAGCAGCAAGTAAAAGCCATGGAAAAGGAGTTCCACCGCCTCCCCAGCCCTGTCCTCAAGCTCTCAGTCATCCCAAGTCCCGGGACAAGTCAGCTGACAAGCACAAACACTGGGAGAAGGACAAACACTGAGACCAGTCTTCCCTGGCTCGCTCATGGTAGCCGCATAAGGCACCAGCCGCAGCTGGGTTGTCATTGTCCCTTTGCTGCAGCTCACACCTTTCTTCTGCAGGGTTAGTGTTTGCAGCTCCCGCTCCCTGTTTCTCCCTTTCGGGTGAGAGGGCTTCGGTGTCAGGCCTGCCTTCACCCCCGCCACTCTCCCAGCCCCTGCTGTTTTGACCTCTTTTCTCAGTGGGCCTATAGTCGGGATGCTCCGACGGGTCAACCTCTGCAGGTGTGAGTTCATCATTGGATGGATTCCTTCCTCCTCCGGCATCACCCTTGGCCCTTTCTCAGGGCCAGCAGGACGAAGAAACACAGTACCATCCACCAATTGCAGATACAACAGTATTTACTACTCGCAGTTCTTAGAGCATATTTAATTGAATATTTGTATTAGTTCTTTGCATTAAAATACTTGTATTAAATGTAATTTAGTACATCTGACAATGTTAGACCAAGTTTTGAATATTATCTTTTCTATTCATTATTATGGTTTACTGTCACTTTAAATTTAAACATTATTTAGGGTTTGTTGTGAAGGGGAAAGGCTGTCCCTGAGGAAGTGCACATGCACGAAACTGGTCGGGCCTTTTGTGTGTGAGGGAAATGGTTGCCTACCTGTACGTCACTGCTGCTGTTTTTATATGCTCCAAGAACTGAGTAATAAATACCTATCTGCAGTCGGTCAATGATGCCGTGTTTCCTTGTCCTGTTGTTAATGTTCTTATACTGGCACATCAACAGCGGAGTTGGCCTTTTTGTTTGAGCCCTTTCTCAGGTCCCACAACTAGGCCTCTTTTCCAGCCTGCCCTTCGTCAGCTCTGGCCTATCACCCTTGGGGTACCAGTCTCCCCTGGTAAAATTCCGCGGCCCCCTCAGTGGGCTTTGCCTTGATACTGGGAACACAGTCTCCTTGTTGCCACCCCAGACTGCTTCCTAAACGATGGGAGCCCAGTCCCTCCCATCCCGGGCAAATCAGGCAACACCAGGCTTCCCGCTTCTGCCGTCGACACCCATTTTGCCAGTGCTGGGCCCTCTGTTGCCCCCGTCAATGCCGCTGCCCACCCTGATGATGCCTATGGGCCCTCAGGTTACGCTGCTGAGCCTGCAGTCAACTCTGATGCTGCCTGTCATCGATGTCCAGACTATGTTGCTTTCTTTTTGGGACTTAATGCATCATATTGCCCCTTCCTCAGGGCTGATGATGCTGGGCCTGTGATGTCAGGGCCACAGCACTTATTCCCATGCATCGCCTCCCACGGTGCCACATCTGACTCATCCACGCTTTCACACACCGTCCGTACCCGCTTCAGACAATGGTGAATATCACCCTGATCTCCTGGAAGAAGAAGAAGAAGACAGTGCCGCTAGCCCCACTCCCTCTTCTTCTGCATTTTCCTCTGGTGGGGGAGGCAGTTCCAAACTGCCATGGGTTTCGAGGCAGAGGAACAGGACAGTCAAGAGGAACCTCTATGTACCTGGAGTTACCAGACTCTCCTCCTGTTATAATTCCTACTTTAATAGATGCCTATGAGGATGCCACCATGGCTGCCTGGTACAGGCTGAACATGATCCCAGACATGCCCAGGACGGCCCATAAATTATGCCAGGCCTCCACAGGTAAACCCTTCTATGGGGAGCAACCGTAGGTGGACTCTGTCATCATTAATGCGGCCCATGATAAGACCAAAAGGCCCAAGCATCTTTGTACTCTTCCTCCAGACACAGAATCCAGAAAGCTGGACCTTATGGGCAAACAGATATTTGCCTCTACCACCCTGGCAAAAAGGGTCCTTAACTATATTGGCCACATGATAAAATATCAAAATTCATTCTGGAGAACACCACAGCCACTGCAGAGGCTCTCCCAGAGGGTACCCAAAGGCAAGAGTTGCTTCAGACCCTTTAAGCGGGGCAGATTTGGGAAAGCATTTTTTAAGGTCAGCTTGTGAGGTGATCAATACTTCTGTGAGGGCTTCTGCAGTGGGCATTTGTCTCAGGTGCCATCCTTGGCTTAGAGTGTCTGGTTTCACCATGAACATTCAGCAGTCCATCTTGAATATTCCCTTCAGAGGCTGTAAACTCTTTGGGGCAGATGTGCAGGACATCCTTTCCAACCTGCAGGCCTCGGATAGGACCATGTGGTTGGTTCACTTCCTTTATCATACCCAGTCAAAAGGTCCCCAGAAGGTGCCCTTTTGTCAGGCCTTCAAGAAGCCTAAGCCAGGCACCAGAACCTCAGCCAAGCATAAGATGGCCTCAGCCCTCCCCACCTCTCCTACCCCTGCTGCTAAAGCGTCCAGAGCAGGCGGTGCAGCTACAGCCACAGCCACAGGTACCACCTCAACCTGATTCCTTGTCAGACCCCAACCCTCCAGATCTTCAGGAGACAGTGGTCAGGGGTCACTTCTCACTCCACCTCAGCAAGTGGGGGGAGATCACCACAGATGCCTGAGTGTTACAAACTATAGAACACGGTCACACTCTAGAACTTCTAGACTAGCCTCCAGAGTGTCCTCCAATTCAGTCTCTTTACCTGCCAGATCACATTCCCATGCTGTTGGAAATTCACACCTTCGTTCTAAACTGATGTTTAACTAAATAAATAAATAAATAAGCCATTGAATCTGTGCCTGTGCACCAGAGAAACAAGGGGTTCTATTCATACTTCTTCCTCATCCTCAAATCCACAGGGGATTTGCAGCCCATTCTTGACCTAAGGAACCTAATTACTACATCCAGTACAAAAAGTTAAGAACGGTGACCCTATTACTCCTTCTACACCAGGGAGACTATATCCATTCTGTGGACATGCAAGACGTGTACCTGCATATGGTGTTTGCCCCCCACTAGCAGTACCTCAGGTTCCACTTCATGGGGGGAGCATTACCAGTTTCGAACCTTGCCTTTTGGCTTGCCATCAGTGCCCCGGGTCTTTACCAAGTGTCTTGCAGTGGTAGTGGCTGCACTCAGGAGGGAGGGAGGGCTTGTACATATTCCCTTACCTGGATGATTGGTTACTCAAAGCACCATTCTGGGACCTTTTAATTCAGACTGTGCATCACACTATTCAGTTCCAGGTGCTGAGCATTATGGTCAAACTGCCCAAGTCAGTCCTGACCCCTGGTCAACACCTCCCGTATATTGGGGCAGTGCAGTGCTGGACAAGGCTCAGGGCTTTGCCTTCCTGCCACAGGACAGAGCAGGGCTCAGGCTCAACTGCTCTGTAACAGTTAGTATGTAATGGCCAGAACCTCCTTGAGACTTCTGGGTCTGATGGCAGCAGCTATAATTACTGTAACGCCAGCAAGGTTGCACGTGAAAATTCCCCAGTGGACACTAAGAGTACAATGGGATCAACGCACTAACAAAGTTGAGCAGCCAGTTTTTATTCTCCTCCCTGGTCAAAAAGGTGCGGAAATGGTGGAGGAATCCCAGCAACTTACTGAAACGGGTTCCTTTCCTCTTTTCTTCCCCTCAGCAGATCTTTACGACAGATGCTTCTGGGTTGGTTTAGGCGGCTCATCTGGGTCCTCATCAGACTCAAAGGATATGGTTCCCAGTGGAGGCTACCCTTCACATCAACGTCCTGGAAATGAGAGCTGTTCTGTATGCCCTTCAGGACTTCCAGATTCTCTTGTCCCTGCACATCTGCTTGTCCAGACAGACAACACCAGCGCAGTCCATCACATCAACAAACAAGTGGGGAATCACTTGTATCCCCTGTGTCGGGAAGCAATGAGGGTCTGGTACTGGGTTCTACAACACGGTTTAGAACTTGCAGCAGTTCATGTTCCAGGCATCCAGAATGCCCTGGCGGACAGTGTCAACTGCTCGCAATCCAGGATGCATGAGTGGGAGCTGTTGACCTCTGTCATAGAAGACCTGTTCAACAGGTGGGGCCATCCAGAGCGGGACCTTTTTGTAACCCCACTCAATGCAAAATTGCCACTTTTATGTTCGTTTGCTCCAGGGCCTGGAGTTTTATGATGAGACATGTTCCTCTTCTGGAAAGGGAGGTTTGTCTATGCCTTCTCTTGCTTCCCCCTTATTCAGAGGATTCTGATCAAGATTCAGGTGGAAGGGGCCACTCTGATCCTAGTGGTTACCTTCTGGCCTTGACAGATCTGGTTCCCCTTACTACATCATCTGGCAGTGGAGCCTCCTGTACGTCTGTCTCTGTGCTCTGGCTTGCTGTCACAGGAGAAGAGCACTCTAGTCCATCTACTCCTCAAGTCACTTTGTCTACATGCATGGCTCCTGAAGATGTAGCGGTAGCCATTGCTAGGTTTAGAGTTTCCCAGAAGGTGGCTAATGTCCTGGTGACCATCAGAAAACCCTCCACCAAGGCCACTTATTCTATGAAGTGGAAGCACTTTACTCTTTGGGCTACTTTCCTTCACCTGTATCCTTTCACTTGACCAGTGAATCAGATTCTGGAGTACTTGCGCTCCCTGTTTAATGCCAGCCTGCAGTATTCTTCCCTTAAAGTGCACCTGTCGGCCATTTTGGCCCTCCACGTGCCTGTTGATGGCCATTTGGTGGCCCAAGTGAATGTGTCCCATGCATTCTTGTGAGGCGTCCTACACTTGAAGCCTCCCATCTGCAATCCAGCCCCACCATGGGATCTGAGTTTTGTGTTAGAGAAGTTTAATTTGACTCCCTTTGAGCCATCCGTAACTTGAGAGCTACGCTTTCTGTTGTGGAAGGCATTATTTTTGGTTGCTTTTACTTCTGCTCAGAGGATTTCTAAGCTACAGGCTGTCATGTGTGAGCCTCCTTATTTGAATTTCCATAAAGATAGGGTGTTTTTGTGTACCAGTCCTATTTTTTTTTGCCTAATGTAGTGTCCTTGAGTTTGCTTTAAATCAATCCAAAAACCCCTATTTGCAGCATCTTAAAAGTCCAACAACAAAGTTGCCATCCTTTCACTCCCAAAGGAAGAGAGCCCAACTTAATTTAAAAATAAAAAATAATGCAACTTAAAATCATGTTGCCTACAGTAATGAGAAGAGATCCTCTGTGCCAGCAATGTACTCCAGTTATCTCTTGGATTCAGAGCAGACTCTTCCCTGGTTGCTCTTTTGACATTTATTCAGAATACATCCTCAAAGAAGGGAAGACAGAGGTTCTCATTTTTATATTTGCTTGCACGCATGTGCAAGAAACATAGTGTCATCATCTGAGTTTTCAGAGATGTGGCAGCCCTCTTCCAATTCAGTCAGTGTGTTTGCAGGCGTGGCCACAGTTCTCCAGTGCCCGCTGGAGCTGTCTATGACAGCTTCAAAATGCAGTGGAGTACAGTTGAAAGGGGGAGTTACGCTTCAGTGAGTAGCTATCAGATATCGCCTGCTCATGCGCACTCCCCTCACACACACACACACACTGGCCCCCCCATGACACTGTGTAGCTGATGGGGTGCCCAATCCCCGCAGCTCCACTGTCCCCCAGTACAGGGTGCCATGCTGGGAGCCCACCCCAGTGTGGCAACAGATGCTGTTGCTGACGGGGGTGACCAATCCCCCATTGGCTCCACGCCCCCCTACCCCCACTAGCCGTCCTTGTGCCATGCTGGGAGCCCACCCCAGCGTGGCAAATGTCCCGCGTCCTCATGTGAATAAAAAAAAAAAAACTGCAAATAAAAAACTGTCCCTTGGCGCTTCTCCCTGCCCCCCTCCCACAACCCGCACCCACCCACTGCGCACCCTGCCTCCCCACACACCCCATACTTACTTCCGGACTCCGGTGCAACGATCTTCGGTGGACCGGGAACAGATCTGCACTCTTCAAAGCCAACCGCAAACTGAGGAAATGGCAGTCAGCTGTATAATGTAATGAATATGTTTTTTTTTTCAACTTTGCTGCATATCTCAGCCATTTTTTGGAATTTTTGCACCAAATTTTCAACATGGGGTTTTTGGGACCCCTTCTCCTAAATGATCTCACTGTCATGGCGTTCATTGGGCCCGAAGGGCGATTTCGCAGTCACTGCGCAAAATCACCCTTTAGGACCAAGTAACAAAACGACACTGCCACTGTTCATAAGGTGGGCTCTCAAAAAGCCTATGTTGAAAATTTGGTGGAAAAATTCCTAAAAATGAATGTTTTACGAGCGTGCGTTGCGCAGTTCCTACACACTGCACGCTTTCAGAATTTTCAATATTTTCACCCAGATTTCAACATTGCCATTTTACCACACCTCCTTATGAGCAGTACAGCTGTCATTTTTCACATCTTTGCCCAAAACGTGTTTCCGCCCATGGCGTAATTCAATGGCGATTCGTACTGAAATCAACGATTGGGACAGATTAAGAAAATCACATGACATTGTTAATGAGCAGAGGTCTTAAAATGGCTATGTTGAAAATTTGTGAAAAATTCCAAAAATTACTGTTTACAAGCTCGTGATTTCGCTCCTACGCACGTTCATAAGTTAGCTAATTTTCAATATTTTCACCCCAGATTTTCAACATTGCCATTTTTACACTTCCTTATGAGCAGTACAGCTGTCATTTTTCATCTTGCCCAAAGCGTGTTTCCGCCCATGTAGTGCACAATGGCACAGTCTGTGTGTGAAATCAATGTATGGGACACATTAAGAAACTTACAGTTACACTGTTCATGAGCAGAGGTCTTAAAATGGCTATGTTGAAAATTTGGTGAAAACATTCGTAAAATGACTGTTGTGATGAGTTATGCTATGCAGTTCCTACGCACTGTAAGTTTGCGAATTTTCTATATTTTCACTCCAGATTTTCCACATTGCCATTTTATTACACTTCCTTTGAACAGTACAGCTGCCATTTTCACATGTCGCCTCAAATGTGTTTCCGACAGTGTAGCTAATAATGGTGCAGTCGGTGTGCGAAAGCAATGTTTGGGACAGATTAAGGAAATCACAGTTACACTGTTCATAAGCAGAGATCTTAAAATGGCTATGTTGAAAATTTGGTGACAAAAGTCCATAAATGACTGTGTTACCAGTGAGCATTGTGCGGTTTCCCACACCCTCGTAAGTTCGTGACTTTGTAATATTTTCAGTCCAGATTTTCACCAGTGGCATTTTTCCACACTTCCTTATGAACAGTATAGCTGTCATTTTTCAAAACATGGCCAAAATGTGTTTTCATACTTTCAGTGCAGAGATGCGTGGTCTCTGTGGGAAATCATTGTTCGGGACAGAGAAAATTACAGTGGCACTGTTCATGATCGGAGGTCCCAGAATGCTTGTGTTGACAATCTGCTGTAAAAAAATCCCCAACCTAATTACACTACGGGTGTGCATTGCACACTTTCTATGCACGCTCGTGACTTCACCAGTTTCTTTTAATATTTTGACTGCAGATTTGTAACATTGCCATTTTATACACCTCCCCATGAACAGTACAGTTGTCATTTTTCACATCCTGTTCGGAATGTGTTTTTTGCACCTGTGGTGCTAAAAGCCATAGTCGCTGTGCATAAGCAGCTTTCGGCTAACAAATTGATATTGCCAAGGTGGGGGGTCACAAAAAAACCATGTTGAAAATTTGGAGTGAAAATACCAATGAATGCCTGAGGTGTTAGGGTTTCCAACCATAACGCCCCACCCTGTAGAGAATGACAGGCATCAGGGGTGTGACTTGGGATTCTTGCCTGTAATGCTCATACCATTCCACATCCTGCAGCCAGTGAGAGGCATCGAGGTGTGCCTTGGACTCTTCGGCCCCAAAGTTCACCCCATTCTCCTATACCACACCCATCTCACTGTATTTCCTGATGGAATGGGGTGAGCATAAGGGCCAAAGACCCCAAGGCACACCGTGACACTGGTCAGTGTCTGCAGGGTAGGGTGTGGTGAAATGGAGTGGCCGTTATGCCTGATGACCCAAAGGCACACCCTGATGCCTGCCACTCTCTGCAGGGGGGTGGTGGTGGGGTTGGCTTCAGTTCAATGCTTCACTGCTATTTCTATTATGCAGCTCTGTAACTTCTACACTACCAATGCCAATGCCAGCAAGCAAACATTCGGCATTGTCAAATGCTTGTTATGTTTGCTTGTGCATGCAGCACACAAGAAACATATTGAGGTCATAGAGCATTGCAGAGGTGTGACAGTGTGTGGCCCAATACAGCAGACGCATTAATGGGCATGTTCCTTGGCCACCAATGAATGCTGAAGTTTGCCGATGATGGCAGTTTCAGAGCGAGTGCTGCACTTGAAAGAAATCTGCCACTGCAGTCGCTGTCAGTTTTGTCATTGCAGCAGCGGTCCCCCCAAAACCAGTCACACAGCAGGACAATAAATTAGTCCCCCCACTGCTGCTGCCTGCCCCGCAACCTCTGTTCTCTGTCCCTGCTGATATCGGGTGCTCAATCCCGTGTCAGCATGGATCCCCATCCTATTAATGTGGCACACTGGGAGCCCACCCCAGTGTGCCAAAAATATTTATTTTAATGTTTCGACACTGGGATGCCCACTCCCGTGTCAGCTGCCCCCCACGCACACATGCCCTGTGTTGTCAGCTGACTGGAGTGCCCAGTCCCAGGTCTGCATTGATTCCCTCTCCAGTACTGTGGTACACTGGGAGCCGACCCCAGTGTGCCAAAATCCCTTTTGTAATATTTCACCTGTTAAAAAAAAAAAAAGAAAACAGTCCCATGATGTATTTTTTTCTTTTTAAACCTTGTTCCAGCTGGCGCTCCTTCCCCAACCCGCACCCTCCCTCTGCGAACCCCACCTCCCTGCCCCCGCACTAATACTTACTCCGGAGGTTGGGAGCAGCGATCCTCTGTGACCAGGAACACGTCTGCACTCTTCAAAGACCAACTGGGAACTGAAGGAATGATGGTAAGCCCTATAATGGCAGTTAATGGGGGGTAATTTAGATTGATATATCAGCCATTTTTTGGAGTTTTGGTCCCACATTTTCAGCATGGGGTTCTTGGGGCCTCACCTCATGAACACTGGCACTGTCATTTCGCTTCCTGGTCTCAAAAGGTGATTTCATGGTCGCTGCACGGAATCACCTTTCGGTACCAATTAACAAAATCACAGTGCCACTGTTCATGAGGGGAGGTCCCAAAAAGGCCATGTTGAAAATTTGGTGAAAACATTCCAAAATTTTTATTTATGTATGTAAGTATGTCTTTGATTACCGGGTAGGTGCACTGGTCTGAGAGACCATTTTCAGGCATGACTGGGGCCATAAAAGCTGCATAGTTAGGCAACAATTTAAATCACAAGACATAGTAATATTACAGGTTAAACAGGGGTCAAGAACATTTTTATATACAGGGAATAATAAATACAGGAACAAATGGTGGAAATCATGGTACAATAAGTAAGACAATAAGAGGGTACAAACAAACCTTACTATCCCCCCCCCCCCGATTTATGAGTGTGCATTGCACAGTTTCTACACACTCTCATAACTTCATCACTTCTTCATATTTTCTCTCCAGGTTTTCAACATTGCCATTTCTTCACACCTCCTCATGAACAGTACAGCTGTCATTTTTCACATCCTGCCCGAAATGTGTTTTTGCACCTGTGGTGCCGAATGGCACAGTCGTTGTGTGAAATCACCTTTTGGGGTTGAGTAACGAATGATAGTGCCACTGTTTACGAGGTGGGGTCCCAAAAAGCCCATATTGAAAATTTGGAGCAAACATACCAACAAACGCCCGGGGCCTTAGGGTTTCCAACTGTAACACACACCTTGTACAGATTGACAGGCGTCAAGGGTGTGACTTGGGGTCGTCGGCTGTAATGCTTACCCCACTCCACCCCCACCCTGCAGCCACTGGCAGGCATCAAGGTGTGTCTTGGGGTCTTTGGTCCTGACATTCACCCCATTCTCCTATACTGCACCATCCCAGCTTATTTCCCTACGGAATGGGGTGAGCATAAAAGCTGAAGACCTTAAATCACACTGCGACACCTGTCGGTGTCTACAAGGTGGGGTGAGGTGGAATGAAATGGCATGAGTGTTATGGCCGATAACCAAAAGGCACACCCCCAACGCCTGTCAGTCCCTGCAGGGTGGGGGTAGGTGTTACTTCAGTACTTCTCTGCCATTCCTATTATGCATCTCTCTAACTCCTGCACTACCAATGTCAATACCAGCAAGCAAACATTCAGCATTGACAAATGCTTACAGGGTATCTGAAGAGCTAAAGGGTAGAGTCAGAATGAGCTCAGAGGTGAAGCAGATGATCTCTTATCTAGGAGTAACATTCCCTAAAAACTTAGATCAATTTTGAACTGCAGATTAGATTTTTAATCAGAGGAGGTGTGCTTGTTCCCATTATCCCTTTTCTGTATGGTAGCAGTATTTGTTAGTCACAAAAAATTTCATCGTGCAATTTTTTAGCAAAAATGTATTCCCAACATCCTTAGGTTCATCCTGTGTGCATTTTTAGTTTCTCAGATATTTTGTTTTTCCACCTCTACTTCTCCCTCTTGGCTTCTTCGGGCCGCCAATGGACCCCACCACTCACTCTGCCTTCACTTATTGGCCACCTTTGCCACCACCGCACATCATAGCCACTCGGGGGTAACCCAGCGTAACCCTTCACCAGGTGGGTCCCCCTGCGAGGGGGAAAGGCATCATTGGGGGCGGCCAACACACTCTTCATTGGCCCCCCTGGGCACTGCTGCGGGGGTCTTTCAGTGCCAACCCTGGGGCTTCTGTGGCAGCAGGAGATCAGGCAACCATCATCTGGTCATGCGGGGAACTTTTTTTTCTAGGATTGTGGATATGTTGTTCATCCACACTTATTGGCATGTCCCTTTCCCCTTTAAATCTTGTCAGAAGTCTTCAAGCTGGCATCTCCCACCCACCTGGGTGGTATGTACCTCACCTCCGCCCCATGACAGCAGATCTTTCTTTCCGATGGAAGATACCAGTTGCCTCCCATGTTCTAGCGCATTTCGTAGGCCCTGGCTTTCAGTACTTCAGTTTTACTGAAATTAAATCTCGTCCAAGTTAGTGATCACGCTTTTGCATCCTCAGTCATGGAAGAGAAATCTTCTCCAGGATTTTGCTGGTGTCCTTCCGGACAGAAGATGCTGGCACTGATCCCCATCTCATGTGCGTCTACTGCCTAGGTGTCAGCCATGACACCTCGTCCTGCAGCTTCTGCTTGGCCTTCCATCCCAATGTTCTGGACGACCACCTAGCACGTTTGAAGTTGGGAGACCAGAGAAAAGGAATCCTCCAGTAAAGTCCAAGGAGGCCTGGTGGGCATGAAGGCATTCGAAGAAGCCACCCATGCTTCGGCTAATCGAAGCTTTTTCATTCCACTCAACCTGGGCTCCACCTTCATGGATTCCTTCAAGGAGTTGTGCCAGTCTCTCCCCACCTGGGGTGAGGCACCCGTGGGCTGGCACTCCTCCTGATCTCGTAAGACAGTTAAGGAACCAAGCACATCTTCGGCTTAGCCAATGCGCTTTTGAAATCAAGAGAGGTCTCATTCCCAGGAGCATGCGGTCTCAACCTCGGTCACGATTGCTTCCTCGGCCGCAGGCTTCTCGGACCTTCCATCTGGCCAGACAACCGAGGATGAGCTAGAGATTGTTCTTGATCCAATCGACCCACTGTTGCCGGCCATGGCCGATGACTCCTTGGAGAGGACTCCGGTCCTTGCGTTCCCTGATTAGGAGACCCAGCCTGATGGTGTCCTCATCGAGGTCCTGGTTCTGGATCCTCGGGTTTCACCGATCCCTCTGGTGTCTTCTGAGCGACTGAGTTGGCCTGGCCGATCTCAGTCGAGGTCTAGAACCCCCATGGCTGAACGGTCAAAGAAGAGCCACAAGTGCTCCAAAAAGAGGTGATGACACAGGTCCTCGGATGAGGAGAGGCTCCATTGACATTACGAGGACCTTATGTGGCAACAGCTGATTTTTTCCAGGCAGAAGCCAGCTCCGCCGCCTACCTCGGCCATTTCCTGGCTCTCACCTCCTAGGCTGAAGCTGACCCCCTCGGATCTAAAGCCTTCAGTTCCCCTGCCTGCAGGGCCGGCCCGTCCGGTTCAGTCTATACCGGTCTCTCCACCGATAGTGATGGAGCCGCCATCTAAGCAGCCTGTGGGAGGGGCTCCTTCCAAAGAGGACCAACCAGATACTGGGCTTCCCCGACGTCTGTTGGTTATGGTCACAGTGATTTGGGTGGCAGGCCGCTGTACCCCAACTCTTCAGACTTGGATGTCACCGGACTCCACTCTCATCCTGAAGATGAGTCATCCGTTGAACACAGGGATGAAGGAAAGACCTTCCTTCTTCCAAGGGATCCTTCGCCTCACCTCTGAGTTCACAGGGATGCCCCTGGAACCCATCCAGAAAAAGGCAGAGTACCCTCTTACTGATATCCTTAAAAGAGGGGATACCCCGATGGAGGCCTTTCCTGTGGCCAAGGCCATTGTTGGTCCGGCACTCAAATTGTGGTAGCATCCTGCCTCATGCCCAGCACCGTCTGCCCACATGGCCCACAAGTATGCAGTGCCCATGGGGTCCCTTGCAGGGTTCACAGAGCACCCTTTGGCGGAGAGCCTGGTGACCGCCTCTGTGTTCAGGTGTACTGGCAGTTCTGCTGACACTGATTTACCCCCCGATAAAGAGTCCAAGCTTTTGGACCATTCGGTGTGGAAAGTCTATGCAGCTTCCTCCTTGGACCTTCATCAGGCAAGTTCGGCCTTCATCATGGCACACTTCTCTCATGCCCTTCTCGTGTCATTATATGAAGTCCTCCCACATCTCCCTGCAGACGTGCAGACCACGGTTAAGCAGGTCTGGGATCAGGGCCATGCTGTTGCCAAACAGCAGCTCCAGATGGCCCTGGACATTGGGGATTCTTGTGCCCGCTCGATGACCGCATTAGTTGCCTCTCACCGCAGGGCTTGGCTGAGGCTCTTCTCCTTCCCAGCGGATACTCGGCACAAGTTAGCTGATGTATCTTTCCTTGGGACCGACTTGTTTGGCCCAAGAGTGGCTGGTCACCTACGACACACTGAGCAGTCCAGTGCCTCCTTGGATGCCATTTCTGCTAAGAGTTCTTTGGGCAAGAACCAGCAGAAGAAAAAGAAGCCCTTTCAGTACTCTTCCCTGGCAGTTCAGCAGTCCTCCTACCAGGGAGGACAGCAACATCAGCAGCAGGCTCAAACTTGGTGCCCTTAGCCCAAGCCTGGACCCCAACAGGCCGGCAAAGGAGGCCGAGGCTCAGGTCCTGGAGCATCCTCCACCTCCAAGCCTGCCCAGTGATGGGGTGGGGGTTGCCACCCCTATCTCCATCATGCCAGCTCTGGGTCTTCCCATGGGGGTCCAGCTCCACCTCTTCCTTTCTGCCTGGTCCGCCATCACTACAGACTTGTGTTTTCTCAAAGTGGTCAGTCAGGGACTGCCTCTGGAATTCAAGCACTACCCTCCCAGCCAAGCCCCTCGGGAAGAACAAGATTTCCGCATGCACCCAGTAGGCTCTCTGAGGTGACATTGCTCAGCTCCTCCTCAAGGAGGCAGTAGCTCTCGTGGTGGATCCATCTGCAGACTCAGGCTTTGTCTCCAGGTACTTCCTGGTGCCCAAGCGGACGGGGGGATGGTGCCCCATTCTAGATCTCCATGACCTGAATCAGTTCCTCAGATCACACACCTTTCGGATGGTCAGTCGGTCCCAGATCATACCATCCTTGGAGCAAAACATGCAGTTCTGTTCACTGGATCTGCAGAATGCATTCTTTCACATCCCATTCCGTCCATCCCATCAGCGGTTCCTCCATTTCAGGGTTGAAGAGACCCTGTACAAGTTCCAAGCCATGGCGTTCGGTTTGTCATCGGCCCCATGGGTCTTCACCAAATGTATTGTAGTGGAGGCGGGCCATCTCCGGCATCGGGGGGGTGGTAGAATTTATCCCTACCTCGATGATTGGCTCCTGGCAGGTTCCACCCAACAGGAGGTGGAGAGGTCCAGGGATCTGGCCCTCCAGACCTGCTCCCAGCTCGGCCTCCTGATCAACGAGGCCAAGTCCGAACTCGTGCCTTCCCAGTTGATTGGCTTCATCAGGGCAGAGCTTGACTCTTGTCAAGCCAGAGCTCGGCTCCTGGTGGACAGGGTAGAGGTTCTTTCCTCCTTTGCCCAATCATTTCTGGTTGGGCAGTTACGCCCTGCCAGGGACTCTCTGCACCTTCTGGGATACATGGCAGTGTGCGCCTCAGTGGTCCATTGGGCCCAGTTGCACATGCGCCCCCTTCTATGGAATTTGGCCGCCCAGTGGACTCAGCGATATGGGCACTTCGACCAGCTGATCACTGTAACCCAGAAGATGTGGGACGCTCTCCAGTGGTGGACTGCCACAGACCAGTTGTAGGAAGGGATCCCGTTCGCCCCGAGCTGACGGTTGTCCTTACGACCGATGCCTCTCTCATGGGCTGAGGAGCCTACATGGGGGACAACAGGGCCCAAGGGTTCTGGGCCCCCGAGGAGTCCCGATGCCACAGCAACCTGTTGGAGCTCAGAGCAGTCAGACTGGCACTGTCAGCTTTCGCTCCTCAGCTCTGGGGTCAAGTGGTTCAAGTCCAGACGGACAATACCACAACCATGTACTACCTCAACAAACAGGGCAGCACACACTCCTGTCTGGTATACAAGGAGGCACTCCACATCTGGACCCTCGTAGGCCAGTTAGAGGCAGATCTCC
This sequence comes from Neoceratodus forsteri, assembly GCA_016271365.2. Lineage (NCBI taxonomy): Eukaryota > Metazoa > Chordata > Ceratodontiformes > Ceratodontidae > Neoceratodus > Neoceratodus forsteri. The sequence goes on along the minus strand of CM057449.1, from coordinate 137,653,586 downwards.
TAGCCATCCATGACAGGAGCCTCAAATCAGCTGGTAGATGCTCTCAGCCACTTAGGCCAGACATCCCATGAGTGGTCTCTCCACCCAGAGGTAGCTTACAGCCTGTTCTCCCATTGGGACAAACCGATGGTGGACCTGTTTGCCTCCAGAGAAACACCAAGCTGAGGCTGTTTCATGCCCGCCCCCCTCAGCAGGGCTCGCTGCAGGGGGGATGTCTTCTCGGGGCCGTGGACCCCAGGCTTCCTCTACACCTTCCCTCCATTTCCCTTGATCCACAAGGTGTTACTCAAGGTGAGGCGGGACAAGGCATAGGTGATTCTGGTAGCTCCAGCTGCCAGTTCTAGTATCCAGATCTCCTCAGCCTCCGCTGCAGGCCCCTGGAGTTGCTTTGTACACACCCGGACCTGATATCTCTGAACCAGGGGAAGGTCTTCCATCCGAACCTTCAATCCCTGCACCTCACAGCCTGGCACCTGAGCAGCTAGAGTTCCAGGCTTTGGGTCTTTCCGAAGATGTCTACACTGGGTGGAGACATCTAGAAAGGAATCAACCAGGAAATGTTATGCATTCAAATGGAAAAGATTTTCCATTTGGTGTCAGGGTAAGGGTCTAGACCCCTTATTCTGTTCTGTGACTAACATTCTGTACTACGTTTGGTCTCTCTCCAAAGGGGGTCTATGGTCATCGACCCTTAGGGTGCACCTGGCAGCCATTTCTGCTTACCAGGTGTGGGCCGGTCAGCTGACATTGGTGCAGGAGACAGTGGTCATGTGCTTTTTCAAAGGCCTGGATCACATATCCCCTCCGGTGCATGAACCTCCGTGGGATCTACTGCTGGTATTGACATACTCATGAGCAAGCCATTCGAACCAGTGCACAAGTGTGAGCTGTCACACTTATGGAAGACTGCCTTCCTGGTGGTTACCACATCTGCCAGAAGGACAAGGGAGCTCCAGGCGCTTTCAGTGGACTCCCCTTATCTGGTCTTCCACAAGGACAAAGTTGTCCTGTGCCCCCACCCTAAATTTCTTCTGAAGGTGGTGTCAGAGTTTCACCATAACCAGGTATTGACTCTGCCAGTATGCTACCCTAATTACACCTTGGAGGCCGAGTACAGGCTCCATACTTTGGACCTGAGATGTGCACTCTCCTATTATAAAGAGAGGACGGCGGAAATTCGTGGAGAGGTTTGCCAGCTGCTTGTCACCTACGCTGAAGTCACTTTTGGCAGACCTGCAACGAAGTGGACTATTGCAAGATGGATTACATCATGCATAGATCTATGCTATGAGCTGGCGGGCATGGAACCTCCCAGAGGGATAAGAGATCATTCTGCCCGCCATACTGCTGCATCGGTGACTGCTTCCAGGGACATCCCTATCCAGGAAATCTGCCACGCTTATACCCGGAAGTCAGCAAACACCTTCATTACCCACTACCACATCGAGCTTGAGTCACGCTGGGATGCTGGATTTGGGACCTCAGTTCTCCAGTCTCTGTTCCCTAAGTAGGGGATGTGTGCCTTGCCTCCCGTCTCCCAGAGCACTGCTAGGAGTCTGCCAGTAAGTGTGAATGAACAACATATCCACCATCCTAGAAGAACAGGTTACTCACCTGTAACAGTACTTCTAGGAGTGGTATATGTTTTTTAACCACACGGACCGACAGTCTGGCTTCCGGCAGGCTAAGATCTGGCATCGTGGGGCGGAGCCGAAGTATATACCACCTGTGTGGGTGGGAGGAGCCAGCTTGAAGACTTCCACAAGATTTAAAGGGGAAAGGAATGTGCCAATAAGTGTGGATGAACAACATATACCACTCCTAGAAGTACTGTTACAGATGAGTAACCTGTTCTTTTCTGCTTTCTCCCTTGGGGACATGGCTAACCCTGACGTCAAGGCATATGCCAACATCCACCACACCCCACAGTCAACGGGTCCGACACACTGCTGTTCTCCTGGCCTCCGCCAGGAGCCAGTAGGTCCTGGACCACATCCCCACCCTTCCCCCAGGAGAAAGCGAGCAGTCATCGGATGCTCAAGCCTTCTTCCCCCAGCCAGCTTTCTGGCATCCCAGGTCCATTCCCGAACTCGGGTTGCCAGCGTTGCAAGTGGAAATCCAATCACTGTGCCAATGGGCTGGCATGTTTCTCATATATTTTTAACACTGCTTTTACAGCTTATTTTGTGATTAATGACTCGCATCATTAAATATGGCCACCTCTTGCACTTTTCAACGATATCTTGCATGTAAAGTGCACATTCTAGATTCACTGTGGATGTATCAGGTTTATGATACCACATTTTCTGATGGTAAGCAACACACTACTTTATCAAGATATTTACACTTTCATGGTGGACATGACATGGTAGCGGGGAAAACGTTCAGAAATGAAAGAAAAGGAAAAGAAAAATGGATATATTAATGTTTGTTGCCAGAAAAGCATTATTACTGAAAAAGTATATGGTGCCTAATGAATACTGCTGCTTTCAAATTAATGCTCTCCACGTGTTCAGTATTTATCTCTGTGCTTACCAAAAGAATCCTAAAGGGTTTTTTCTCACATGAAATATGCGCAGCTAGGGTTGGTCAAGAAAGCACCCAAGAAAAAGGTTTAAATCCACTGGCCCAATGGCATCGAGGGCTGAGACTTCCATGCCTTACTTCCTGCCACACCGGTGACCCATGTTCGCGGTGCGAGCGGGCTGCCAATGTTTGGCTGGGGAGGGAGAGGTTCGAGCATTTGGAGGATAGCTTTCCTCTCCCGGTGAGAGAGAACTGGCCCTCCCGCCTAATGACTGCCTCCAGGTGGAGGCCCATGGGTAGTATGGGTCTGCTGGACACCAGGACGTGGAGGGAGCTGCGGGACTTCCGCTGATGTGTGCACACCTGCATGCGTGCACATCTGTCTGTGTGCGCCCCAGCATGGGATGGGAATGGGGAGAAAACAGAAAAATGCCCCAGCTGTGGGTGATGATCAGCCCTCCTCAGGCTCTGCACCTGGCAACTGGGCCAAGGTACATTCCAGTGACACTGGGGTGACGGGGCTAAGAGGTCGATCTGAAGGGGGGGTATCTGGGGAGAAGGAGAAACTGAAGAAAAAGGTTTAAATCCCTCATCGTTACCCATGTTAGCCGGAGGTGGTGCCCTTCCCAGACCTGAAGAGTTATTAGTTGATACAGAGGCAGATAGTTGTGTTGTGGTGCTTCCTGTTTTGCGTCTCTTTGTGGAAGGACCTGGAAGAAGAGGAGAGGAGACAGAGGTGACCCCTTAGACCCCCATTCTTTTTGATGGTAGACTCCAAGAAATAGTGTGGCAATCCAGCCTGATGGGCAGACAAGAGTCCAGTCCACATCAGAGTAAACTTAGCAAAATACATTAATTGGACATTTATACTTCATGAAACTTAGGAGGTTAACTAGAGATGTACATTTCCACCCATCAGTTAGGTAGTAGATACAGGCAATGGGAAATGGCAGGAGTGTTGTCTCTCTTGTGTTAGTGTGGGGGTGTCACAACGAAACTTCTGGTTTTGGGGGTAAGCAGGGCTGTTTAAGGCTTGCCTGTGAGGGCTGAGGTGAGCACTGTCTGAGGGGGTGCCGGTAGAGTCAGTGTCTGCCTGGTGCCTGTCTGGGTGACCAGAAAAAGCTGGGTGATCTCACTCTCTCATGAACAAGGTATTCTACAGTGATATACCAAGAACAGTATTGCTGGGGCTGTTAAAGGGATGTTTTATTATCATGCCGTATTTCACAATACTTTACCCATATATATATAAAAATTATATTGCCACACTAAGTAATAACCTCAGCACGAAGATTAATACCATATAAGTTGCATTTTTGATCCTGTATTCCAGGCTGTATAAAATTACCATTCCTGTTTCCCACACAAACTTTAACATTTTGTTATTAGTAGGACTCTGAGAAAGCAGCCAGATATACAAAGTAATGGAGACAGAACCACAGTGAATTGTATTTGAGATAATTGTCATTTGCGACACAAGCAGAATACAGGTTGTACTAACAACGATAAGAACCGTCGTCTACAAAAAGATGATGACCCTTGAGGGCATGGTAGAACTGCAGTGCAGAGAATGCAGGATGTTCTCTCTAGTAGAAGAAAACATTACCACAAATACCTGTGCCAGTGCTGGATGTGCTCTGGTGCATTATCATTAAAATGAACATAAGGAACTTGGAACCGAGAGTGCAACAAATGTGGCAGATCAGAGATCTGGAAGGATCCCTTGACCAAACTCATGCAATCTTACAAACTGACAGTAGCACAAATGCAGGCCAAACCAATCAAACCGAGCAAGGGGTAGGGAAAAGGAAACGATGGGGAACAGAATGGTGGATGGTGCATTGTGTCTAGCAATGAAAGGAACAGAAAGGGAAGAATAGTGACCACCCATAAATTATCCTTCGCAATGGATTTGACACGTTATCAAATGTTCCAGATGATGAAGAAACCACAAGTACTGATAGTCTTTCATATACACCAGGGGCCCGATATTCAAAAATGCGCAAAGCCCAGTGCCAACATTAGCGCTGGGCCTTGCGGTTGCCTGGGCGTCCAAAAAGACTATAGTCAGTGGAATAGTGCACCTGCACTATTAGACTGAATATAGGGCCATGGCAGCCCAGCATTAAGCCACTTAGTGCTGGGCAGATATGAGTCCCTAAATAAGGTGCCACAGTGGCTTGCGCCAATGCTAAATATTCAAATGGTTCCATACAGATGAGCTCATTGGCTATGCAAGGCGCTAAGGGGCCATTTGCATGCCCATTATGGGCTCATTTGCATGAGTAACCCAACAATTGAGCATAGCGCCATCCCCCAGTTTCCCACTCCCAGAGAGCTATCCCTGGTGCTAGTGTTCCCTCCTCCTGCCGATCGCTGTCCTGACATAGAAAAAAAAGATTCCCTTGTGTCCAGTGGTCCCTCCCCGATCACCGTCCCAAAGTTGAAAAAAGAAAGTGTCCCTGGTTTCCAGTGGCCCCCCCCCCAGCTGATCACCATCTCAATGTGACAAATGTCAGTTTCCTTGGTGCTAGTGGTCCCTCCGTTCGCCAATTGCCATCCTGAAGTGAAAAAGGACAGTTTCTAGGGACATGGATATGTTGTTCATCCACACTCATTGGCAGTATCCTTGCCGCTTTAAATCTTGCCGGAAGGTCTTCAAGCTTGCTCCTCCCACCCACCCGGGTGGTATAACTCTCGGCTCCGCCCCATGACGCCAGATCTTCCTTACCGCTTGGAAGCTCAGGTTCCCTCCTTAACGCTCTGCGTTTGTGACTGGTTCCTATTTCTCCGTTTGCGGATTTAAAAATAAAATTTTGCAAAAGACTTCAGTCTTCTATCCCTCATGACTGCGATGGACAAAATCGACTCCGGATTTCGGAGATGCACACGGCAGAAGATGTCTCGGGACGGATCCACACTCCACGTGTGTCTACTGCTTAGGCCTTGAGCACGACCCCGGCAGGCTTGCGACCTGTGCTCATCTTTTTCGGCCTACGCCCTCGAAGACCGTGTGCCGTTGCGACGTTCAGTCCCGAAGCGCTTCTCCGGTAAAGTCCAAGGAGGCCCGGTTACGGTGTCCGCGGGCGGCGGACTCGCGGATCAGCTCGAAGGATGGTCGCCCTCGAAGAGGAGGCGGCGCGGGCCGTATCTTCCTCGGCCGCGGCATTTATCCCGCTCTCTCTGGGTTCTTCCTACACGGCTTCTTTTAAGGAGCTTTGTCTGTCCCTCTCCACTAAAGGAGAAGGGCCTGTGTCTGCTGGACCTTATTCTTATCCAAAAAGAGGAACAGGGTAAAGCCCTCCGTCGACGCTTCTCTGGGAGCGGGAAGGTCCCTCTCCCCGGGCCGACCGTCGGCCGGGTCCGACCCGCTCGGCCGACTTCGCACTGGCCTCACGGTGTCCCCGTCAGGTCAGTTGACCGAGACTCCCACCGATGAAGTCGAGATTTTTCTCGACCCATTGGACGGGCTGTCCCCTTTAGCAGCCGAGATTCCCCTCTCCCCGGTTCCCCCGGGAGGAGTTGAGGATCCCGTGGGCTCGCCTGTGCCTCCGGTTCCGGAGCCCTCGGATGGACCATCCGAGCCGAAGGGAGTGCCGGTTTCGGCCGACACCTCCCCGCACCGACCTCGGAAATTCCGGGACTCTCGGTCTCGGTCTCGGACCTCTTCGCGGTCCAGCCGATCCCACCGTCATAGGCGGTCTCGGTCTCGGCACCGCGGTAAGCGGCGTCGCCGCTCGTCCTCGTCCTCCTCCTCGGATGAGGGGAGGCTTCGGCGTAAATTACGTCGACGGTACGAGGACCTTATGTTGCAACAGCTCCTCCTGGCCGGGAATAAGCCGACTCCGGCGCCTTCCCCGGCCATTAAGTGGCTGTCACCGGAACGGCCGACACAACCCCTCGACTTCCGAGGAGCCTATACCCAGGCCGGTTGTTCGGCCAAAACCAGCTGCTCCACCGATTCCGGTGGAACCTCCGCCTCCACAGCCACCAATTGGGGCTCCGACCAAGGATTCTCGGTCGGCTAAGGGTCTACCCCATCGGCTGTCAGTTACCCTCACCCCGACCGACCTCGGCAGGTGAAGGGTGGCTCAGGCCAGAGGCAGCTCTTCGAGGACTCTTCCGAGTCCGAAGATGATTCCTCCTTTTTCTCCAAGCGACTGGACTTGGAGTCTTCAGGAGGTCAGTCAATGGACGATAGCCCGTCGTCACTTCCTAGGACTGCTTCGCTCATCTCAAGTCTACCGGATGGAGCTCGAACCCGTTCCAAAGCGGGCCAGGTATCCCTCACGGAGATTCTGGACGAGGGGATTCTCCGACGGAGCCTTTCCGGTGGCCGAGGCCATAGTGGGTCCGGCACTGGAACTTTGGCAGCGCCTGCTTCCTGCCCTGCGCCTCGACCAGGATGGCCAGGAAGTATCGTCCCCTACGGTTCCTTGTCCGGTTTTGAGAACACCCCTCTGCTGAGGGGTTGTGGTTACCGACAGCGTTTTCCGGCGCCCGTAGCGCCAGGGATGTGGACAAACCTCCTGACAAGGAGTCCAAGAGAATTGGACTATGTCGGGTGAAAGTCTACGCTGCGTCCTCTCGACGCCGTCAGGCCAGTTCGGCCCGTCCTCATGGCACATTTTTCTCATGCCCTGTTGGGCTCCTGGATGAGGTCATCCCTCATCTTCCCGCCGATCTGCAGACTCACGGTTAAGCAGGTGCGGGACCAGGGCAGGAGCAGTGGCCAAACAGCAGCTCCAGACTGCTTTGGATATGAGGGACTCATGTGCCAGATCGGTGGCGGCCGCAGTGGCTATCGTCGCCGCGGCTTGGCTGAGGATATCCACACCTTTACCCGGATACCCAGCACAAGTTGGCGGATGTTCCTTTTGGGACTGACCTCTTCGACCCTGGGGTGGAAGGTCACCTGCAGAGGATCGAGAAGTCAATGCCACCTTGGACTCGGTCTCTTCAGCTCAGAAGGACAAGGCCGCAAACCACAGCCTAAGCCCTTTACGTCCTTCACAGCCCTTTGGCGCCCGACCCAGCAACGTCAGGGCCAGCAGGCTCGGCCTTGGCATCCCAAACCCAAGCCGCCGGCTTCCTCTAACAGGAGGCAGGGAGGAAAGGGCCCAGGAGGTCCCTCGGCCGGTCCCTCCTCCAAGCCTGCCCAGTGACGGGCTGGGGGTGTCGCCCCCATCCCCGTCCACCTTACCCTGGTCCCCGTCGGAGACGCTCCGCACTTCCGTTCCACCTGGTCGCTGTTACCACGGACAGGTGGGTCTTGGAGGTGGTGGGAAGAGGCCTGCCTCTGGAATTGACAGGCACCACCCTTCAGGCCGTCGCCCTCGGGGGCCTCGGGATCCCAGCCTCACTGGCGGCTCGTCGAGCCAACGTCGCTCTCCTCCTCCAGAAGGAGGTGGTAAGAGAGGTGGTGGACCCTCCTCCAGACCCAGGGTTTGTGTCCAGGTACTTCCTGGTTCCGAAGCAGACCGGGGGCTGGCGCCCCATTCTCAGACCTACGACGCTAAACAAGTTCCTAAGGTCACCGAACAGCTAGGATAGTCACTCTAGCTCAGATAATACCATCCTTGGGCGGCGTGTGGTTCTGCTCTCTGGACTTGCAGGGCCAGCGTTTTTCACGTCCCTATCCGTCCGTCTCACAGAGATTCCTTCGCTTCAGCGGAAGGATCCCTCTTCGAGATTCCAAGCCATGCCCTTCGGCTTGTCTCCAGCTCCCAGGGTCTTCACCAAATGCATGGCAGTGGTGACAGCATTCCTGCGGCGCCGAGGGGTCCGGGTGTACCCTTACCTGGACGACTGGCCGATGAGCAGCTCCCTCCAGGAAGGAGGCGGAGGTGGTCAGAGATCTGGCCCTCCAGGTCTGCTCTCAACTGGGCCTCCTTATCAGCGAGGCCAAGTCGGAACTCGAGCCGAAGCAGGTGATTCTATTCATCGAGTAGCTCGACTCTCTTGAGCCAGGCCAGCGGCTCCGCGGACAGGGCCGGGTTCTTTCCTCCCATGCCCGATCATTTCTGGTTGGGCAATTGCGCCCCTGCCCGGGACTTCCCTGCCTCCCGGGTCTCATGGCGCCTGCACCAGCGTGGTCCGCTGGGCCGCTGGAACATGCGTCCCCTTCAGTGGGGACTGGCCAGCCAGTGGTCTGGCGCTGCGATCCCTTGGACCAGCTTGTGTCGGTGACACAGGGGATGTGGAACGCTCTCCAGTGGTGGACCGTTCCAGGATCATTTGCAGGAGGGCATCCTGTTCGTCCGCCCCGAGCCGACGGTCTCTCTATCGACCGATGCCTCTCTGATGGGTTGGGGTGCCCATCTGGGGGAACACCGGGCTCATGGCCTCTGGTCCCCGCGGGAGTCCCGATGCCACATCAACCTGCTGGAGCTCCGAGCGGTCCGCCTAGCTCTCACCGCCTTTTGCTCCGTTCCTCCGGGGTCAAGTGGTCCGAGTCCAGGCGGACAATACCACGACCATGTACTATCTGAACCGCCCAGAGGCGGGGCACGCTCCATGCTTCTATAAGGAAGCTCTCCGCATTTGGTCTTTCGATGCGCAGCCTGGGCGGATCTCCTAGCCATTCACGTGGCAGGAGCCTCCAACACCCTGGCCGATGCCCTGAGCCGGATAGGGCTGCATCCCACGAGTGGTCTCTCCTGCCGGAGGTAGTACAGCATCTGTTCTCCTTTGGGCACACCTCAGGTGGACCTGTTTGCCTCCATGGAGAGCGCGAAGCTGAGTCTGTTCCATGCCCGCCCCTCAGCAGGGCTCGCTGCAGGGGATGCCTTCTCGAGGCAATGGACCCGGGCCTCTTTTCGCCTTTCCCCATTTCCCTTGATCCACAAGGTGCTTCTCAAGGCGAGGAGGGACAGGCGCAGGTGATTCTGATAGCCCCAGACTGGCCTCGCCAGTTCTGGTACCCAGATCTCCTCAGTCTCAGCTCCAGGACTCGCGGCAGCTTCCAGCTTGCTCGGACCTGCTCTCAGTCAATCAGGGAAGGTGTTCCATCCGGACCTTCAATCCCTGCACCTGGCGGCCTGGTTCTGAGCGGCTAGAGTTCCAGGCCTTGGGTCTTTCCGGCGAGGTCCTCCAATGTAGTTGGGGCGTCCCGTGAAGTCGACCAGAAAATGCTATGCCTTCAAATGGAAAAAGGTTTTCCATTTGGTGTCAGAACAGGGCTTGGACCCTTCCTCCTGTTCCTTGGCAAGCATCTTGGACTGTTGTTGGTCCCTTTCTAGTCAAAGAGCTTAGGTCGGATGACCCTAAGGGTGCACCTGGCAGCCATCTCTGCTTACCGGCGCGGCGGGAAGCAGTCGGTGGCGCAGGAGAAGGTGGTCTGGCTTTTTCAAAGGCCTTGATCACATTTCCCTCCAGTGCGGGGAACCCCACCTCCGTGGGATCTACTGCTGGTACTGGCAAAGCTCATGGGCAAGCCATTCGAACCTATGCACAGGTGTGCTCTCTCTCCACCTGTCGTGGAAGACCGCCTTCTTGGTGGCTATCACGTCAGCCAGAAGGATGGGAGAGCTCCAGGCGCTTTCCATCGGGTCTCCTTACCTGGTCTTCCACAGGGACAAAGTTCTCTGCGCCTCCACGAGAATTCCTTCCGAAGGTGGTGTGGAGTTTCACCTTAACCAGGTGTTGACTCTGCGGTGTTCTACCCCAATCACCTCGGGGCGAATATAGGCTCCATACTCTGGACCCTAGAAGGCGGCTCGCTTATTATAGGAGCGCACGGCTGAAATTGAGGAGAGGTTCGCCAGCTGTTTGTCACCTACGCTGAAGCCGGATCTGGCAGACCTGCAGCCAAGCGGACGATAAGCAGGTGGGTAACCTCCTGCATAGATCTCGCTATAAGTTGGCGGGCATGGAGCCTCCCAGAGGATAAGAGCTCATTCTACCCGCCATACTGCTGCAACGGTGGCTGCTTCCAGGACGCCCCTATCCAGGAAATCTGCAGGGCTGCTACCTGGAAGTCAGCAAACACTCATTACCCACTACCATCGACCTTGAGTCACTTGGGATGCTGGTTTTGGGGCCTCGGTTCTCCAGTCTCTTCCCAAGTAAGTATTGGGGTGTCGTCTTGCCTCCCTCCTCCTGGAGAACTGCTAGGAGTCTGCCAATGAGTGTGGATGAACAACATATCCATGTCCCTAGAAATACAGGTTACTCACCTGTAACAGGAGTTCTAGAGATGGTATATGTTGTTCATCCACCACCGTCTCATTTCTCCCGGCCGATGCACAACCTGAGCTTCCAGGGCCAGATCTGGCGTCATGGGCGAGCCGAGTTATACCACCCGGGTGGGTGGGAGGAGCAAGCTTGAAGACCTTCCGGCAAGATTTAAAGCGGCAAGGATACTGCCAATGAGTGTGGATGAACAACATATACCATTCCTAGAACTCCTGTTACAGGTGAGTAACCTGTATTTCCCTGGTGCTAGTGGTCCGTCTCCCTTCCGATCTCAGTCCTGACATGACAAATGTCGTATTACTTGCTGCCAGTGGTCCCTTCCCCCACTGATCGCCATCCCAAAGTGAAAAAGGACAGTTTCCTGGTGCTAGTGTCCCCGCCAATCCCAGATCCTTTGTCTGTGTCTTACAAATTCCCTGGTGGTTAGCGGTCCCTATCCCCAATCCCCTGTGTACGTGGTACAAACTGCCTGGTGGCTAGCAGTCCCCCCTCCCTAACCCCAATCTCTTGCATGTGTGGGAAAAACTCCCTGGTGGTATAGTGGAACCCCCCCCCCATCCTTGATCTACTGGTTGTATAATATGTAACCTTCCCTGTTGGTCTAGCGATTTCCCCCCCAACCCTGACCTGCCCGTATAATAAAGAGATCTGTTCTTTGTGGTATAGTGGACTACCCTCCCTATCCCCACCTGCCCATATACTAAATAGATTTGTCCTTGGTGGTCTAGTAGACACCCTAACCCTGGCAGGTACTGCCCCACACCCACTCCTCCCATCTCTCCCCACCCCCCAACTGAGCTGGTGACCGGCACTGCCCTTTGCTCACCACCACAGCTGGCTGACAACTGAGAACTCAGTTGGTGGCTGGCCATGGTGGTGAGTGGAGGGCAGTACCAGTCACCGGCTCAGGGGAGGGACGGATGGAGCAGGGTGATGGTCCAGTACCTGCCATGGATGGGGATCTGCTAGACCACCAGGGACAAATCTATTTAGTATACAGAAAGGTGGGGATGGGGGGTCCACTATACCACCAGGGACAAATCTCTGTATCATATGGGTAGGTCAGGATTAGGGAAGGAGGACCGCTAGACCACCAGGGAAGGTTACATATTATACTACCAGCAGATCGGAGATAGGGAGGGGGTCCACTATACCAGCACCAGGGAAACTCATTTTACTTTGAGACTGCAATCAGCATGGGGAAACACTAGCACCAGTGACCACTGTGTTGGGAGTCAGGGGCGGGGGGGGGTGGCACCGCACTTCCTCTGCCAACCACTAGGGTTGTGCAGGGGTAAGTTAGGATTACAGTCTGTGATATCTGTGCCGCAGAAGGGGACCATGCAAACTGGCCTTGCGCAGTGCAAATACTGTGAATATTGGATTGTGGCAATATTCAGATCCCCGCCCCTCCACCACCAAATATTGCCTAGGCACAAAACCTGTTTACCTGTACTAACCGGGCTTTTCAGTGTTGTGCATCCACGCAAAACCCCATTAGTGTGGGCAAACTCAGTTGTGCATTCGGGCAGTCATTTGAATATCAGGCCCCCGGTGTCTTTGGTCCTCAGCATATGGCAAACGTACCAAAGCAAAGGCAGCAACAGGAAAAAGGAATCTGGAGTCTCAACTTAAATGTACTTACAGGGAGGCAGAAGAATTTGGGTTCAATGAAATGTGATGCATAAAAAATAACAAAATAAAAAACACTGCTGGGCTGTAGGATAATATAATAATGTATTGGACAAAAGTGTAACAAACTCCACGAGAATACTGACATTTGTGCAAAATGTCAACATTCTTGTGGAGTCTGTTCAACTTTTGTTCAATAAAGTTATATTGTACAGAAGCATAGAATTTATCAGAAATGGACTGCTCGACTGCCCAGGCTGCCTAGACATTCCCTGCCTAATCTCTCTCTCTCTCTCTCTCCGCAGACCCTAACTGGTCTCCAGTGACCCCCGCCTATGAACTAATATTCCCCTATGTCTATCCCATGCACACTTGAGCCGTTTACTGTTTTTGCCTCCACCACTTCAACTGGCAGTTTGTTTTAGGCATCAACCACCCTCTCTGTGAAGTAGTACTTCCTCATATCCCTCTTAAACTGCGCCCCCAGCTTGTTCTGGTGCTCTTTCTCATTTGAAGAGATTCCCCTCCTGCACCCTGTTCACCCCATGAGGTATTTGTAGATCTTACTTCAAGGGGGCTCTTGCAGCAAGCAGTAACCATAAGGACTGAGCCGACAGGCACCAGGACTACTTGGAAAACTTGTAGCTAGCAGTATCCAGCGGGGAACTGCCCCGATGTTGCTACGCCAACATCCAACTTATGGTATAAAAGGGTGGTCCCCCAGCCCATCCCCAGTTCTTTTTCCTCTGTTGACACACGCAGATCGAACCTCCACGGACTCCTGCTTCTAGCCAACCATCATTTTCTTTGCATTTCAATCACGATTTGTTTTTTCACAATTTATCATCTTTCTTTATTTTTCTTCAAGTTCCTGTATGTATTCTTCAGTGACATTTTCTGACCGGTGAATGAAGTGTGCCTGTGGCAAGCAGAACCCTGCTAAGGATGGCCACTCCTCATGCTTACTTTACTTAGGGCCTTACCAGTACACTGAGGACTGCCAGCAGTTTAACCAGGCCACATGGAGATGCCGCTCTAAGACTCTTCAGGATTTCCTTTCACAGCAGAAGCTAGCCACGATGGAGAAGGAGCTCCAGGGCAAAAGCTCTTCTTCCTCCCCGGCCTTTGGGGCTTCTGCTGCTTCGTCCCACAAAGAGAAGTTGTCCAGCAGGAAGCACAAGTACTGGGACAAGGATAGAGATTGGCTTCAGTCAACTTCCCACTCCAGGTCACTGCACAAGTTAGCAGCTGCTTCCTGATATTCTTCCTGCAGTAGGTTGGTCCCATCTTCACCGGCAGCCCTCACTTCTTCTGGGCTGCCCATGTCTTCAACTCCCAACCTCATCCTCTGGGCTTTGGGCATCAGACCCACAGCCCCTGAAGCTCAGGCCCCTTTTCCCAGCAGGTTCTAAGCCAGGAGGCTCGACTGGCTACACCTGCATGGGCTCTTTCACTTGACAAGCATCAGCCTTCTCCTCAGTCATTGCCAGTCACACCAGCATCGACACTGGTAACATCTACGCCATCGTCAGTTAAGCCCCAGCCAGCGCTGGCCCCTCCTTCAGGACAGCCGCAACCAATTCCTGCTGAACCGATGCAGGGTCCTTCAAGACCAACACCAACTAGTCCTTCACCACAAGAGCTGTCATCCAGTCACTCGGTTTCCCAGAGACTGATGCTGGAACCTGCGCAAGAGGATCCCATACCTTCCCACCCGGCACTGCCCCACCACCACGCCTTTGTACTAGACTGCTTTATTCACGGTTTGGTGGGAGTTCATGCAGAACAAGAAACTCTGGAAGAATCCTCCTACCTCACTTCCAAGGGATCTTTCACCGGTCCGGGCTCTCCCTTCCACTCCCTAGTCTCCCAGTGATAAGGAAGACCGGTACAAGAAGGATTGCTGTCCACTGATGCCAGTCCCAGCCTCACTACTGTCCAGGGGGAGGGGGGGAATTCCTTCTCCTCAGAGAGGAGGAGAACTCCGGAGATTCCATTACCCTCCGAGCCTGAGGAACCTAGGGAGACCCCCAGATCTGCTCCTGATGGTCCAACTTTCCTGGATGTCAGGCACATTCAATCCCTCATAGGCTAGGACTCAGAGAAACTGAACCCAGAATGCCAGTACCTGGCAATCTTCCTCTGTAAGAAGGACACTCTGCCCATAGTTATACCTCCCCTTATTGACTCCTTTGAGGAGGTCAATAGAGCCACCTGGAATCACCCATCTTCCATCTTGGCCCTGCCTAAAAAGGCAGACATGCTTTGACACGCCTCCAGGGACAAGCCTTTTTATGGGGAACATCCAGTGGCTGACTCAGTGGTCATGAACACTGCTCATAACCATACTAAAAGACTCAGGCACTTCAGTACACACCCTCCAAATAAGGAGTCTTGACAGGTGGACTTCTTGGGTAAGAAAGTCTACGCCTCAGCCACTTTGGCCGTTTGGTCGTTGAACTTCCTAGCCCATATGGTCCAATACCAGAATGCTCTGTGGGCAAAGCTCTGGAATTGGTGCAAACCCTCCCAAAGGACACTAAGTCTCTGTTGACCCAACTTCTGAATTCAGGGTCGGACGTCAGCAATCATGTCCTAAGGGCGTCCTATGATACTGCTGATGTGGCCAGATGAGTGGTGGCCATGGGTATTTATAGTCACCGCCATTCTTGCCTCAGGATTTCTGGTTTTGCCCCTGATGTGCAGGCCAGAATCTTTGATGCTCCTTTTAAGTGGTCAGTTCTCTTTCGCGAGGATGTCGAGAACAATATCTCCCACCTGCAGGAATCTGGCCAGGCCCTAAAGTCAGTACATCCTTTGTACTGCTACCAGCCAAAACCCCAACAGCATCTGCCCTTTCAGAGGAACAAGCGTCAGCAGTTCCGGGGACAGCAGCCCAGAGGAGCCTTCAAACATGAGGCCCCCTCCCAGGCAACAGGAGCTTCATACCCTAGAGCTTCCCCTGCTGCCTTGCCCATCCCAGATTCTTCAGCACGACTCCTTGCCTGACCCAGCAGAAGAAGGGGTTGATTCTCCCTTTACCTGGACAGATGGTGCAGAATCATCTCATATCAGTGGGTGCTTCTATTAGTAGAAAGGGAACATACTCTTGAATTTCAAGAGATACCCCCAGACAACCCTCCCTTGCACTCCCACTATCCTCCAGATCACATTGCCCTTATCCAGGAGGAGATCCAGGCACTGCTGAGTAAAAAGGTCATAGAACCAGTTCCCTTAAATCACAGAGGAAAGAGTTTCTATTCCCATATCTTCCTGGTCTCAAAGAAGACTGGTGATCTGTGGCCAATCTTTGATCTCAGCCAACTGACTCTATTCATAGAATACAAACACTTCAGGATTGTTACCCTTCAGGGTCTTCCCCCTTCTTCATCAAGGAGATTGGCTCTGCTCCCTGGACATGCAAGATGCCTACCTCCACATACAGGTTTTCAGGCTCCACAAGAGGTTCCTACACTTTTGCTTCCAGGGGACCCACTACCAGTTCAGTGCCCTACCCTTCTGCCTTTCCTCTGCACTTTGAGTTTTCACCAAGTGCCTGGTGGTAGTGGCTGCGGCACTCAGGAGACATGGTCTTTATGTCTTTTCCTACCTTGATGATTGGCTCCTCATGGCCCCCTCCAGAGACCAGCTGCTCCAGAAAATACCTTCAGTTTGTTTCAGATGCTGGGCATCACCCTGAACCTGCCCAAGTCCTTCCTCTGGCCAAGTCAAAGACTGCAGTTCATTGGAGCAATCTTGGATTTAGCTCAGGGTAAGGCCTTTCTGCCTCTAGACAGAGTAGACCACCTGAGAAGTGCAGGCACATTTGATGTCTTTGGGCCAAGTCCTGGCCAGGTCATTCCTCAGACTCTTGGGGCATATGGCAGCAGCCATAGTCACTGTTCTGCTTGCCCACCTGAACATTAGGGTTCGGGTCCAGTGGGACCAGTGCAAGGATGATTTGGAGCAAGGGATCCTAGTTTAGAATCCTGTGCAGCAAACGCTGTCTTGGTGAATTAACTCCAACCTCCTCAGAGGGGTTCACCTCCATGCAGAATCTCTAAGCCAGATTCTCATAACAGACTCGTCAAAAATATTGCCCAACTGGACCTGTCCCACACATTGTTGTGGGGCATTCTTAATTTGAAACCTCCCATTAGTGACCCAGTCCTACCATGGGATCTGTTGGCCACCCTGACAAGAAAGAATCAGAATAGATACAGAATAAGTATTTAGACGATAGTAAAGAGTGAAACTGGAATTAAAGGGGGAGAGCCTATTGATGATTTTTACTCTGTATAACGGGGGCACATTTCCATTCCTCAGCTTGCATCCATCTGTCCTCTTTTCATTGTCGTCGATCCTCTTCCCTCTGATGCTCCAGGTCCAGTTGTCATAAACATAGCCATTTGAGTAATTCACTGGGATCATTGGGTACTGATGCCATCTGTACCTCTGGTCTCTTCCTCTCTTCCTTTGGAACGTCCTCATCCTCATCTGCATTTGTCTTCATCTTGGGTCTCGCTCCCAAGATCCAATCCAGGTAGTATTGGTAAATCAGTTTTCTCCCTCACTAATCTTGTAACATGCACTGTACAGAATTCTGTTTGGTCCCCTTCCTTCATCTGTCAGGGCGCTGATATGTGACAACGTCCCCTGGCAGCACTCCCCAAGCAACCTTAGTGTACCAGGAAGATCCCACTGCTGACACCAGTGTAGAAGCATGAGATCAATGACAGACACTCAGACAGATATTATAGTGCATGAAAAATGCAAATTAATGCATTTATCATTTTATTTCTTAACTTCCAGAAACAAAGTCCTAAATAAACCAACAAAATAAAAGAAAGCATTGTTACTTCACAGAAAGAAAATTTCAACAGTGTTAGTCCATCACACCACCACAGGGAAATCACTTCCTTTCGATTCCTGTCTTTTCCTCTTTAACAGTAATATCTGTCTCCAAGAAGCTCCTTCTTACTCACTGTCCAGAAACCTACTGAACACTTCTCCACTTACTCTCCTGCTTCAGCCTATCAGCAGGGGCTTTATATAGTCTCCTTTTGGGACTAGCAACTCCTACCCTAATTGATGACATCATGACTTGTCTCTGTATATACTGTCATTCCTGGGTCAGCTAGCTCTTAAGCAGGACCTAAAAATGCAAGACTCCAGATACAAGAAAATTTGTTTTATTTTACAATGACTAATTTCAATAATCATGTGAGCTGGCAAATGACAGTTAGATGAAGAGCATGCTCCTTATCCCCTCCCATTTATAGCCACAGTAATAAAGAACAAGTTCAAAATACTGTAAGAGCATACAACATCTTTTACAGAGAAAAGAATGCATTTATTTACTTCAGGTTAGCATTTAGAACAAGAGTCTGCCTTAGAGAAACATTTCAAACACACACAGCATCTTATTATTGCCTATTCCAGGCATTTCCTAACTTCTGTGCAGTTTTCTGTTATACCCAACAGCTGAAATATCAGCCATTGGCAAACATTTCATTCTGGCTTTTTTTTTTTTTTTGACAGCTCCCAGTTTCACTAGCTCTGGGGCTGTTCTAACTAAATTTGGAAGTTTATATCGTTTTGGACACTACGGGGTTTCTGCCTCTACCTGTAGAGTCCTTGCAGTTGTCTGGGCTCAAAACTCCCTCACTCTCCTGTGCAATACTTTCACTTCATAGCAAAGCATTCTGCTTTGCT
Organism: Neoceratodus forsteri; assembly: GCA_016271365.2. NCBI lineage: Eukaryota > Metazoa > Chordata > Ceratodontiformes > Ceratodontidae > Neoceratodus > Neoceratodus forsteri. The sequence goes on along the minus strand of CM057449.1, from coordinate 137,635,517 downwards.
TTTTAAAGAGGGCTGAGCTACTGTGCATGTCGGAGTGTGTTTCTGCCTCTGATGCACAAAGCAACAGTGGTGCTTCTTGTAGCTGCAGGAGGCAGCTTCTCACAAAAGGCTCACCAAAAGAGTTTTTCTGTTCTACTGCTTGAAGCAATTAAATATTTACAGAGCCCGACCTTCGGGGGTTCAGCACAATGCTTCCAGGCTACATCTGGCATCAGAGCATGTTTCTGCTCCAATGCAAAACTGAGCAGCTGCAGTAAACTCATATTTAGCTCCTCTAAAGAATTTTAACTTCATGGTAGGAGCTGCTTAATTATTTACGCAACTGGCAGTTGCTTTATTTCCATAGCCCGACATCAGGCTTTCAGTACAGTGCTCTTTGTGTTGTGCGCTATTTTTTCATAGGGCACCTGTATTACAACACTAAGTGCTACAGCCAGCATATTCATAAACAAGGGGCACCTTTTTAATGAATATTAACATACTTTATGTTAACATAGCATACTTTAACCATTCAAGGGGATTTAACGATTTTAAAGGGACAGTACAGTTTTAGATTTATTTGTCAGGTTGGCCACCCTGACAAGAAAGAATCAGAACAGATTCAGAATAAGTATTTAAAAGATAGTAAAGAGTGAAACTGAAATTAAAGGGGGAAGAGTCTATTGATGGTTTTTGCTCTGCATAACAGGGGCACCCTGTTACAGGAGTATCAGCAGGCAGTCGATCTAAAGAAGATGGATTTTTTTGTCTCGGTCAATTGCTGCAGCATGGAATTGCCCAGCTACACTCTTCTGCACTGTAGACAGTTGGCTGAACCCCTCCTGTTTGCAATCCAGTACAGCATTTTCCACAGAAAAGTGCAAGCAGTTTGGGCATTTCTTTGCTGACAAGGTGTCTTCTATCATGGCGAGTATTGCCTTCTCTGGTCTAGCTTTTGCCAAAGGTGATCAGTCTGTTGGTGGAGATCCTCTGCCAAGCTGGAGTGAGTTTTGTCTGATTTTTGTCTGATGAGGTCCTCCATGTGCTTACCAGCTTGCGTCCCACTAGCTGTGCCTTGGACCCATGTCCAATGTGGCTTGTCATCAGCTGCTTGGATTCCCTGGGTCCAGTGTTCGTTGAGATCATAAATGGGTCTTTAAGTAAGGGTACTTTTTCTAGAGCCTTGAAGTAAGCTGTGGTAAGACCCCTCGTTAAGAAGCCATCCTTAGACCCTGATGTTCTCTTGAACTACATGCGTATCTCTAATCTTCCCTTTTTGGAGAAGGTTATTGAGAAGGTGGTGGTTGACCAGCTGGCTGAGCGATCGGAGAGTTTGTCCATCTTTGAACCTCTCCAGTCAGGTTTTAGGCCCTGGCACTGCACAGAGATTACTTTGGTCAGGTTGGCACATGATCTCTTCATGGTGAGAGACCGAGGGCAATGTACCATCTTGGTGCTCTTGGATCTATCCTCAGCTTTTGACACTGTAGATCATGGGGTGCTATTGGATCATCTGCGGAACTATGTGGGTGCCACCGATGCAGTTGTGCACTGGTTTAGCTCGTATTTAACCAGGAGATCACAGCATGTTGTCTTTGGGAATTTTTCCTCTGGACTTTTCGAGCTGCCGTCTGGTGTTCCGCAGGGTTCCATTTTGGCCCCTCTGTTATCCTCCATGTACATGCTGCCACTGGGGAAGATTATTAAGCGGTACAATCTGGGGTTTCCACTTCTATGCAGATGATACCCAGTTGTACCTGTCTTGTGCCCCAGGTGACCTCTCCACCTCAGTTATGCTGAGCCAGTGTTTGGCTGAGATAAACGATGATGTCTGCAAACAGGCTGTGTCTCAGCCCTGGCAAAACAGAGGTTATGGTGATTGAGCCTGGTCATGGAGGTGTTTACACTGACGGAAGGTTGCTCAACCTAACTGTTGGTAGGCAGCCCCAATCGGTGGTGAGAGATCTTGGTGTTTATCTGGACGACTGACTGGCCCTTGAACAACAGGTGTCATTGGTTGTTCGATCCGGTTTCTTTCATCTCCAGAATATCGCCAGGATCTGGCCGTTCTTGACACCAGATGACCTAGCTACTGTTATCCAAGCTTTTGTCACCAACAGACTTGATTACTGCAACACTCTATACCTACGGTTGTCTGGAGGACTGATGTGTCAACAGCAGCTAGTGCAGAACGTTGTGGCCAGGATGTTGACACGTGCCTCACTGAGGGATCATGTCACTCTTATTGTGTGTGCTCTGGGTTGGCTGCCTGTGAGTTTGCACATCACCTTCAAGATCTGCTTGTTGACATACAAGGCCCTACATGGTTTGGGACCAGACTACTTCAAAGAACTTATTTTGCCGTGTTGACCTCTCCGCCCCATACTCTGTCAAAGCTGGTTTGCTTGTGGCATCTCCTTCTCATCCTGAGAGATCAGGCAATAGAGCCTTTGGTACTGCTGCTCCAGTATTGTGGAATTCTCTTCCACCTTATATATGCACAGCTAGCTCCATGGAGGCCTTTAAAGCCTACTTATAAACCTTTGTCTTTGAACACGCTTTTAGTTTTATTTAAATTTTGATTTTAATTCTTGGAGGTATTATTCTTACTGTAAAGCACTCTGAGCCCTTGGATAGGGTGCCATTTAAATACAATTTGCCTTGCCCTTGCCTTACCTAAATAGTTCCTTGCAATTCACCTTGTTTATTCCCTTCAGAAACTTGAAGGTCTCTATCATAGCCCCGCCCCCATCTCCACTGAGTACATGTTCAGTGCCTAGAGGCAGTCTTTGTTGGATTGGCCATGTTGGCCCTGAATCATCTTGGTCACTCCGTGTTGCACTGTCTCCAGCCTGTCCCTGACCTTCTTTAGATGAGGACACCAGAACTGAGCACAGTATTCCATGTGTAGCCTCACCAGTGACCTATATAGCAGTAGTAGTGCTTCCTTTTTCCTGCTGTCAGTACCCCTTCTGGTGTACACCAGCATCTTGTTAGCCTTACTATAGGCCTTATTACACTGGTTTGATTGTTTGAGGGAGTCACTAATGATGACTTCCAGGTCTCTTTCCTCTACCATGAGCTGTTAACCCTCCCATCCAGTTCTGTGTCCTGTATTTCCCCAGAAGCATAACATTGCATTTTTATTGCCATTGAATTTCAACTGCCCAATTTTTAAGACCACCTGTACCGCTGAGCTTTATGTCACCTGCAAAGACACACAGCTTGGCCCAAATTCCCTCTCAATGTCGTTGATGGATATATTAAAGAGGACAGAACCCAGGACAGATCCTGCAGCACTCCTCTCATGACATCCCTCTCTTCCAGTTTGACCTCATTTACCACAACCTCTGCTGTCTCCCCTTGACCAGTTTCCTATTCATGTAACTATGTCCCTAGCTGCACCAGGTCCTCCGGTTTCTTCAGCAATCTTCTGTGTGGCACAGAGTCAGAAGTCTTGCTGAAATCGAGGTAAAGTAAATCCACAGCATGACCTTACCTACTGCCTGTGTTACCCAATGAAAGAAAACTGTCAGGTTCATCTGACAAGACCTCCCTGCCACAACTGTTTACTGTCCTGTAAAGTGCTGGTCTCTAGATAGTCCATAAGATCCTCTTTGATCAGAGTCTCCATCAGTTTACCCACTACAGAGGTAAGACTGACAGGTCTGCATTTCCCAGGTTGCTCCTTGTCCACCCCACTTGTGTAGTGGGACTATATCTGCTACCCTCTAGTCTTTCGGCACTACCCCTGTCTGAATTGAGCTATTGAATATCACTACTAGGGGGTTCAGCCACTTCTGCAGCCAGTTCCTTGAGCACTCTTAGGTGCATCCCATCCAGCTCTAGGGCTTTATCTGCCTTTGGTAAAAACTGGCAACTTCACTTTAGGAGTACCCCAGACACCCATCTTGATGCCACTTTCAGGCAGGCACCCGCTATCACTCTTGCATCCTAACAATACCCCTTCCCTCCCTTCTTCTTTTTTCCTTAATATATCTGAAGAATTGTTCGTCCCCACCCTTGATCCCTTCTTCAATGTGCAGCACTGTGTCTGCCGTTGCTGTCTTAGTTTTTTTTGGTACTCTCCCCACCTCACCCCAACACTTTTCCTTGTACCTAGTGAAATACTTTTTCTTGGCCCTTCCTGCTTCTGTGAACATTTCTAAAAAGCGCATTGGTTTCCTGTACCCATTTCATTTTGTAACGATTCTTGTGCACGACTGTGTTACCTTAAGAATGGTCCACTTGATTTCCCCATCTTTCCTGTACACCTCTGATGCTGTCTGATATCATTTTCTTTTGCACCCCAGTATCCCACTAGCATTATCCACTGCTTTGTCACACTCTCCTGCCACTATGAGGTTGGCAGATACGATGATCCCATGGTCTTTTTCCTGCTTAGTGACTGTCAGTACCGCACTCCCCATCCTATATTCAGCTTCTCGGTTCCTATGCCCTAGGTGCATGATTTTGCACTACTTGGCATTGAACCTCAGCTGCCATGCTTCTGACCACTCCTTCTGTCTCCCAAGGTCCCTGCGCATTCTCTCTACCCCATCCTGAGTATCCACCCTAGTACAGATTTTTGTATTATCTGCAAAAAGGCATACCTTCCCATCCTGTTCTTCTGCAGTGTTACTTACGAAGACACTGAAGAGGGCTGGTCCCATACAGAACCCTGTGGAACTTCACTGCTCATTCTCCCATTATTACAGTCAGTGGCTTTAACTACCACCCTCTGTCACCTGTCCATTAACCATAACATCCTACAGCCAAGCAGTGTTTTTTTTTTCATACTTCTTTTATTAAGATAATTATTTTGATAAGATAAAACCTTTTATAGGTACAGCAGGGAGCAAAGGAAGACCAAGGGAGGGATAGTGAAGGCTTAATAAAGGGAGAGAGGGTGGGCAGAGGGAGACTGTGAAAAGGCAGAGATACTAAACAAATATTTTTGCTCAGTATTTACAAATGAAGAGGGGGAGGTACATAAAACAAACAGTAGTAACACTCTGGATACAGAAGTTGATACCAGCCCATTTACAGAAGAAAGGGTTCTGAAAGAACTCTTAAAACTGAAGGTGGACAAAGCAATGGGGCCTGATGGGATTCATCCCAGAATTCTAAAAGAGCTAAGGGTAGAACTAGTGACACCACTGACTACCCTTTTTAACAAATCATGGGAGGATGGGGTGGTACCCGAGGACTGGAGGAGGGCAGATGTGATTCCTCGTCACAAAAGTGGGAGCAAGGCAGAAGCAGGAAACTACAGACCTGTTAGTTTAACCTCAGTGATAGGGAAAATGATGGAATCACTTTTGAAGGAAAGAATTGTCGAGTATCTAGAGGCCAGAGGGGCACAGGACCCTAGGCAGCATAATTTCACAGTGGGAAGGTCATGCCAGACAAATCTGATAGATTTCTTTGACTGGGTGTCCAAAGTAGTAGATCAGGAGGGGCTGTGGACATGGCCTACCTAGACTTTAGCAAGGCATTTGACACAGTCCCACACAAAAGATTAATATACAAGTTAGACAGCCTGGGAGTGGGTCCCAAGATGACAGCCTGGGTAAAGAATTGGCTGGAGAATAGGACACAGAGAGTAATAGTAAATGGAGTCCACTCAGAAGAAAGGAGGGTTACTAGTGGGGTACCACAGGGTTCAGTATTAGGACCGGTCCTCTTCAATGTCTGTATAAGCGACATTGCGGAAGGACTGGAAGGAAAAGTATGTCTCTGTGCAGATGACACTAAGATCTACAACAGAGTTGATGCACAGGGTGGGGTGGAAAGGATGAGAAGGGACTTGGCAAGGTTAGAGGAATGGTCAAATGTATGGCAGCTTAGATTCAATGCTAAGAATTGCAAGGTAATGCACCTGGGAAACAAAAACCCAAGGGAAGAGTACACAATGGGGGTGAGATACTAACAACAACAAAAATGGAAAGGGACCTGGAGGTAGTCATATCAGATGACCTAAAGGTGGGCAAGCAATGTGAGAGAGCAGCAAGGAGGGCTGGGGGATACTGGGATGCATAGGGAGAGGCATCACCAGTAGAAAACAGGAAGTTATTATCCCTCTGTACAGACAGCTGGTGAGACCCCATCTGGAGTACTGTGTGCAGTTCTGGAGACCCAATCTCCGCAAAGACATAGGATGGAAGCTGTCCAGAGGAGGGCAACTAAAATGGTGCAGGGTCTGCACCGGAAGACATATGAAGAGAGAGACTTAAAGAGCTTAATATGTATAGCCTCGAGGAAAGGAGGGAGAGGGGGGACATGATAGAAACTTTCAAGTACCTCAAGGGAATCAACAAAGTCCAAGAGGGTAGCATCTTTCAAAAAGGTGTGCAAGAACAAAGGGGCACAATTTGAAGATAGAGAGTGGCTCAGAGGTAATTTAAGGAAGTATTTTTCACAGAGAGGGTTGTGGATGCATGGAGCGGCCTTCGGAGAGCTGTGGAGTCAAAATCAGTGGTGGAATTCAAGCATGCATGGGACAGTCATAAGGCAATTCTGGGGGGTGGGAGTAAGAAGAAGTAGGCTGCTGGTTAACTAGGATCTGCAGCTAATCCAGTAGGTAGGGAAATGGGCAGACTGGGTGGGCCTAGCGATCCTTATCTGCCGTCAAATTCTATGTTTCTATGTTTCTAATTGATTTTATGGAACATTTACAGCCGTATTATTACAATTCCATCCTCATATGCTAAGAGTTCCATTCTCTCCTTGTTTATACAGTATAATCATTTTCAACCTTGTATTACAAAAATGCTTATTTTAAAAACCTCTAACATTTTAAACAACAAATCTGTACTTAAGGTCACTGTACCATTATAGTTGTTTTTATATGGTGTCTTTTGTCACATATCTTCTATTTACCATTATCTGTTAGGTAATATGGCAACTTTATATACTTTTGTGCTGCAGAGAGACGGTTAAAGCTATCTCTTAGAAAGGTTTTCTTTATTTACCTCCTCTACACCAACCCATAAACCTTAGTCTAATTAGTTGAATTCTTAATCCTTGTATCTAGTTTAGTCCCCTTCCCTAAGGCTCTCCTCCCCTAGTAACCACCTGCTCCATCTGTTTTATACCTTTGACAACCTCTGCTGGAGTCCGAAGGTGATCTCTTCCAGCATGTGTATATGATTTACTATGTTTTGCCAGTCTTTAAGATCAGGGGATGATTTTTGGTACCATTTCTTTGTGATTGCTTTTAATGCTGCAACTATCATTATCTGCCACATATATCGTGACTCCTTCCCTCTAAGCACCAGTGGCAGTTGTCCGAGTAAGACATTCCCTGGGCCAAGTGGGAAGCCAATATTTAACATTTGCTTAATATGCATTTCAACATTGTTCCAGTATAGTCTAAGCCAGTGGTTGTCAACCGGGGGTCCGTGAGTGCCCGCCTGAGGGTCCGGGAAGCTGTGCATGTAAGTCGTAGCACGGTACAGTTTTTAGTAAAATGTCCTAAATGCCCTAAACTGCAACCGCAAGTAAGCTGTTCTGATTTCCTCAAACAATAAATCGCAACCGCGAGTAAGCTGCTCTGATTTTCTCAAACACTAAATCGCAACCGCGAGTAAGCTGTTCTGATTTCCTCAAACACTAAACCGCAACCGCGAGTAAGCTGTTCTGATTTCCTCAAACACTAAACCGCAACCGCGAGTAAGCTGTTCTGATTTCCTCAAACACTAAATCGCAACCGCGAGTAAGCTGTATTGATCAAACACTTAAATTACTAGCCCGAAATTCATGACTTGTCCAGAAATCAGTTGATGGTGAAGTGTAATTAAATAAACTGGCTCAGTGACAGCGAGTAAATGCGAGTAAGGTGGGAACTGCTGTGGATGCTGCTGACCTGTACTATTATTTGCTTAATTAGCTTAACTTCACACTGACAATCAATGTTTAAAACAAACTATTAATTGCTTGCAAAGCGTAATTGCTCCCCAGTTGTGTTCAGTTGTGAAATCACTTGCCAGATCATTATTAGCTGCTTGGTGTATCTCCATGTGCAGTCTCTCTCTCTCCTCGCTGACGATCACTGCTCCATGCTGCTCTCTTGCTCCAGTTTCTCGGTTCACTGCACCGGACCTTTCTCAGTTGCTCAGTAAGTTCAACACTTCCAAAAGAAGGCATGAATGTTAAGTTACTTTTGTGCAGTACAATAAAATAATAAAAGCATATATCTTTTATGATTCTATAGGTAGATTTTGTGATTCAGGTTATGCAGTGGCAGATAATAATGTCTTGTGGTGTGTATACTTATTGCTCGGTTAGGTCTCTCCCCAATTAAGTGTTAGCTACTGTGTGTTGGTTTTTTTTTTATATTTATGGACATTTAAGTGTACTTGTGTACTTTTATAATTATGATATTTTTTATATTTTTATTGAAATAAACTATAATGTTATTTTATAATGTTATTCTGTCATTATTTAGTATAATTAAGGAATGCTGTATAAATGCTGTTGGGCACAAAGCTAACACTAACGCAGTACTAAATGTGGAACTATATATACAGATTTTTGGTAGGGGGTCCCTGACATTGCTGATAGTTTGCCAAGGGGTTCCCAGACCAAAAAAGGTTGACTACCACCGGTCTAAGCAATCCACAGGTCCAAAAAATATGTGCCTGTGAGGCCTCCGATTCCCCACATCGTCTCCAACATACAGGTGTTATCTCTGAGTTGCCTTTAGCTGCTTCAGTGGGGACTCTGAAGTATCTGGCCCTTAGTTTCCATAGAAACTCCCTCCAGCCAGTGGATGAAGTAGTTGACCAGGTATTCGTCCACATCTTAGTCCCCTGTTTATCATTTATGGTTATATCTAGGTCCATTTCCCACTTATGTTTGATATAGTTGGTGGAATGAGCTTGTGTCTGTATAAATGCTCTATATAGTATAGATATAGCTTTGGCTCCTGTGTCTGAGGCCCATTTGTTTATATGTGTCATCTCCTGCCTGTTGGGCAACCCTTGCTAAATGTTCTCTACTGACTGTGTTAACATAGTTACTAATTTGGTAATATCTCATTCGATCTGTTGGGAGTAACTGAAATTGCTGCTGGGATGCCTTGAAAGAGAGCAAATTCCCCCCTTGTAGAAGCTGCCGTGGAGCTTGCAGGCCTTTCTCAGCCCATCTCCAAAACCATGGCTCTAGTCAGGCAGTTGCAAAGGAAGGGTCTTCAAGACCACCATCTGTACTTCCAGTGAAGTGTTTTAGTGCAGCTACCTAATGTTCCTCTCCTCCACCCCTCTATAACGCTACCCTGATCCCTGTGGAGCATTGTTCCCTCTGCTGTGGAGATATTTTAGGAAGGGAAAGCCACGCTGGCAGGGGAAGGGACTTCTGTCTGTCTAAGTCAATATCTTTCCAGATAGCATTATACTTGGCATGCCCCCATAATAGCGCTATCCTATGTTGCACTGCTATCCGGTATCCTTGTAAATATGGGACTGCCAACCCACCCTGTTGTTTGGGAAGGTAAAGAGACTGCCGCCTTATTCTAGGTGTTTTATTGTTCCATATAAACCTTAAAAACATCTGTTGCCATATTTCCAAATCTTTCTTAGGAATTTCACAGGGTACGCTTTAAAACAGATAGAGCAGCCTAGGCGGGGCGTTAATTTTTAATGCTTGAACATGGGTGTGTAATGTGAGAGGGACAACATTCCACCGATCTAAATTAGATCTCATCTGGTTAATCAGGGGAGCATAATTTAGTTGATGTAACTGGGCTGGGGAGGTACTTATATTAATCTCCAAATATTTAATTTTTGTAAGATTCCATTTAATTGGATAATTATCCCTAATTTGAGCTGGGGCTGAATAGTTACAACTAAGTATCTCCGTTTTTGTTGCATTAAGGGTATATCCCGAATAATAAGAGAAACGCCTCAGCTGAGTCATCGTCGCTGGGAAGAGAGCAGGTGAGGTCACCCAAATATAGTAACACATCGTTGGCATATAATGTGAGTTTGTGTTCATGGCTCCCCAAGTGTATCCCTCTTATGTCCTGATTTTGCCTTATACTCTGAGCCAAGGTCTCTATATACAGAGTAAAGAGAAGTGGGGAAAGAGGGTAACCCTGCCTTGTCCCCCTTTCCAACTCAAATTTATGTGAATAATGACTATTAGCTCAAATATAGGCCACTGGTTTGCTATACAGTTTAAAAAGTAGGATGAGAAAGAGTCCCCAAACCTAAGGGCGTGGCACAGGAAACTCCAAGATACTTTATCCAAAGCTTTTTCAGCATCAATACTAATAATTAATACTGGTGTTTTTGTTAAATTTATATGGTCAATTATATGTATGTTTTTTCTTGTGTTGTCCTGCACCTGTTGGCTTGGGATAAACCCTGTCTGATCTAGGTGGACCAGGCCTAGTATCGGGTTGGAGTCATTTTGTAACACTGGTGGTAAGCAATTTGTAATCAGTGTTTGATATAGAGATAGGTCTATATGATGATCAATTTAATGGGTCGTTGCCCAGTTTTGGGATAACCGAAATAATCGCTTCCATCCAGGATGGGGGTGGCTGGCCACTCTCTGGTATCAAGTCCTGGTACACCCTCTCCAGTACAGGTGAAACTGTGTGTTTGAATTTTTTATAAAATCCTCCCGGCAAGCCATATGTTCCCGGACATTTTAAGGATTTGGTAGCCTATAGTTTTAATAATTTTCTGTCCATAGAATGGTCTTGTTAGTGACATGCTCAGGGTCTTAGTGAGCGCCGGGAGTTTTAAGGTTTTCAAAAAAAGATCCATCTGTTCTTCCCTGGGTTGTTGATCCTGCTTATAAATCTTTGTATAAAATGTCCAAAATGCTTCTGCTATCTCTGGGATGTTGCGGAGCAACTGTTGAGTATATGGTGTTTAATAGCAGGTATTACCACCCGGGACCTTTGTGTCCTCAACCTCCTCACCAGTAGACGGAGGAATCTTGGTCCCCCTTCGTAATATTTCTGCTTCAAAAAAAGCAGTTTCTGTTCTACCGCATAGTCCAAGATTGATGTTTGGTCTGTTTTTAGTTTTTTAAGTACCTTAGCTCTCTGCTTTTTATTTTCACTTTCTGTAACGCTTCTAACTGCTGTATTTGTGACAGTAGTTCTTGTTTTCTGGACACCCTCATTCTTTTTTTCCTAGCTGACCATTCTATAAATTTACACTGAATAACAGCTTTAGAAGCAGTGTTTTTTTAATGTCTCAATGTTCGTTGAGCACAACTTCTTCTGGCTGCCTATATGGTAAATGTCTGCAACATTAAACCTAAACAAACTTTAGTAACACAAGACTTATTTATTAGGTTCACAGATACCACAGTATGTAGAAGGGACCGGGAGAATCATTTGGCTACCTGTATGTCTGGAACAAAGGTATCTGACACTGAAAATAACATTTTACAACTACTAGAAGGGTCAGGGCATGAGACAGTTATAGTTTTGCCTGTAGGAACAGATGATGTGGGGGAAAAAGGCTTAGGTGAAGACATTTAGAAAGAGATAGAGTACCTGGGAGCTCAACTCAGAAATGGCTTATGCAAAAGTAATCCTCTCTGAAATACTGCTTGTTCCCAGAGCTGGCCTAGAAAGATCATGGGTACACAGGCAAACTAATATGGTACCTGACTTAGAAAATGGTCCATCAAAGAAGGATTTACATTCCACAGGAACTGGGACAGGTTTGAAAAATAGACCAGGTTTATTAGACCCGATGGTTTATACTTAAAGGGGAACTGGAAGTGTTGGGTTTGCTGACAGGAGAGTAAGCACCCAGCTTTAACCTGGAGGTGTGTGTTTATACAGTATATTCTTTGATGAAAACTGTATTAATGTATGAGTTAAGGTTCAGCTTAATGCCACAAAAGTAGGGAAATGTGGCATTAGGGATTCCAATCCCAACACCCCCCCCCCTTCCCAAAGCAGCAAAAGGAAAACACATTAGGGTTTTGGGTTTCCAGTCTTGACAAATCAGTGGTGGGTTCTTCCTTGGGGTTGCCAACCCTAATGCTCACTCCCAGCCTGTAGCCTCCTCTCCAAAGCATAAGATACAACTCCAAGCCAGTGCCTCATAGTGATACATTCTTCAAAGGTAAAGAAATGTATCTTGCCAACACAGTTTGTTCTAGCTTTCTTCACGCAGGGCTCTGCAGGCCCTGTGTGAAGAAAAGAGATCACATCTGACCTTGTTTGCTCAGAGGAGGGAGCAGGCATTAAGGTTGACAACCCCAAAGAAGACTTCACCACTAATTTGCCCAGACTCATGTGACCCAAAGCTCTAATGTTTTTCCTTGTGCTGCTTGTTCCTCAGCCTCCTTGGGCAAGGAGAGGCACTGCCACTGGATGTGAAAGCGCAAGGAACTCCTCTGGCTGCAGTGGACCATTGGGTGGAGTAGAGCTCTACCCATGACGCCTGTGGTTGACTGGGATGTGGCAGTCATGCCCATGCTGGTCCATTAATTGCAGATGTCCCCAACATCTGTCTCACTACCGTTGTGAGTGGAGCTGAGTCCACTGCAGCACTTGGTGGGAGCTCTTATGAAGAACTCTCATGCTGCGGCCGGTTTGCCAGACCAGCTGTCATTGGAAATCACCCAGTTAGATGACTCTCAGGTAGTCCATGGTGGCAAATGGTCATGGTCTGTTTATGAAGAGTCCTCTGATGACTTGGATGACTCATCCATACTGTCATTGAAGACGCATACATTCAACTGGGTGTTGGTAGAGGAACTGACTACCAACCATAAGCCGGTGTCGTTCAAGGCTGTACTCCAACTCATAGTCCATGTCTGTCCCTCTGGAGCCTATGCAGAAAAGCACCAAGTACCCTTTCACAGACCTCCTTAATAGAGACAAATCCCCAGGGGTTGCCTTTCCCATGGCTGAGGCCTGTACAGACTGGCCCTGGAGATTTGGCAGCATCCTGCCCAGCACCCTGTGCCGCAAGTATGTGCTCCCTACTGGTTCTCTTTCCGTGTTCTTGGATCATCCCTTGACTGAGGGGCTTGTCATGGACTAAGCTTTCCTGAAGTCTGGAAGCCAAGCGGATGTGGACAAGCCCTCAGGCAAGGAGTTGAAGAAGCATGATCAAGTGACCAAGTTGGTCTATACCATCTCCTCTCTCTGTCTCCATCGGCAATCTGTACCATAATGATGGCCAGCTTGGTCACTCCCTGTTGGGAGTGCTAGATGATGTTCTTCCTCACCTACCAGCTGACAAGCAGCTGCCAGTGAAGTTGGTCACACGCTAGCTAAACACCAGCTCCAGATGGCCATAGAAATGGGCGACTCCTGCACCAGTGTCATGGCAGCAGATGGGATGTATCGCAAGGCCTTACTGAAGTGCTCTACCTTCGTAGCAGACATTCAGCACAACTTGGTTTATTTCCCCTTCTTGGGCACTGACCTCTTTGGCTAAGGAGTGGAAGTTTCATTTTAATAGGATTGGGAAGTTCAGTGCTACCTTCGACTCTGTGGCTTCTTCCGAGAAGGACCCTAGGCCCACAGACTGAAAAAAAAGTCCTTTCAGTTTTGGTCCTTTCAGCAATAGCAGCATCGGCGACAGCCCCAGCAGGGGCAATACCAAGTCTGGTGCCCTAAGGCCAAGTTCTCTTGCCAGGGGCCAAAATGAGGGGGGTAGGAGAAGTGGTGCCCCTCCAGCCACAGCAGCTTGTGCCCCCTCCAAAGCTGCACAGTGACAGGTTGGGGGTGTCAACCTCCCACCTGTCCAGTCCCAGACCCAGCTTCCTCTGGGATGTCAACTTCACTACTTCTGGCTACACTGGCCTGTCATTACCTCAGACAAGTGGGTTCTGAAAGTGGTAGACAGAAGGCTTCCTCAAGATTTTGAGACACACCAGTGACCCGGGTTTGGGAACGATCCCAGGGACCTAAAGGGCCGGCCAGGGAGGGGAAGCTCGAGCATCCAACAGACAGCATGCTTCCTCTGGGAGGGAGTGGGGATGACGGACAGGTGCTGCCCTGACCTCTGGTGGAGGCCAGAGGTACAGCAGCCTGACACCACACAAATGGGGAGGAGTGTGGCAGGACGTCGGCGTAAGCCCTGATCCCTTGGTGCAACTGTGGCTCCAGGGGCTAAAAGAGGAAAAAATCTGGACCTGGCGGAGCACACTGGCAGAGGATGGTGCCCCTCACCACTCGATCTACGAGGCTGCAATGGAGGTTTCTGTACCCAACCCCACCAGGTGGATTACCAAGGCTACATGGGGTGCCTGACCAGTAGATTGTGGATTGAGGTGAGTCAGTGGAGCTCTGCTGGGGATAAAACAGCAAGTTGAAAAAAAAAAAAAAGATTTTGAGGCTCTCCTGCCTTGCCAATTCCATGCTCTAAGGGAATCCTCAGTGTTGCAGCACATGCTGTCTGCCCTAAGGGAGGACATCACTCAACTCCTTGCAAAAGGGGCCATAGTCCATGTCGCAGATACGCTGGCAACTCATGGGTACATTTCCTGATACTTTGTGGCCTTGAAACAGATGGGAGACTGGCACCACATCATGGATCTGCACAGTTTCAACAGTAGATGAGGAAGCACAAGTTCTGCATGATAACCCTGAACTAGACCATACTATCCCTGGAGTAGGCACGTGGTTCTGCTCCCTAGATCTCCAGGACACTTTCTTCCACATCCCAGTCTGTATATCTGACTGGTGGTACCTTCAGTTCCTTGCAGAAGAGGTTCTGTATCAGTTCTAAGGTATGCCCTTCAACCTCTCGTCCACGCACCCAGGGTCTTCACCAGGTGCGTGCAATAGTATCAGCTTTATGGCTGTGTAAGGGCATTAGTGTGTACCTCTACCTGGATGACTGTCTGACTGCTGGCTCATCCATGAAGGCTGTGGAGCAGCCCTCCAGACATGCAGAGATTTGGGCCTGTTGGTCAACTCAGCTAAGTTTGAATTGATCCTCTCGCAGGCGATTCACTTCATCAGGCAGAGCTACACCCCCTTCTTTGCCCGATCATTTCGGATTGGGCTCTTGTACCCTGCCCAGGACTTCATGCGGTTGCTGAGGTGTATGGTATCCTGCACCAGCATGGTCCAGAGGGCCCACTGGCAGATTTGGCACCTGCAGTGGGAGTTAGGCCATCACTGGTCCCAGAGCCTAGGACACTTGGACAAGCCAGACGCAGTAACGCAGCCAATGTGGGTTGCTATCCAGTGGTGGCTGATCCCAGAACATCTGGAGGAAGGAATCCCATTTATCTGCCCATAGCTGACAGTCACTGTCACAACAGATAAGTCTCTGGGGTAGGAGGTGCACCGGGGAGACCACAGAGACTACAGGTTCTGGTCACCCAGGGAGTCCTATCACCACATCAACTTGATGGAGCTCTGTGCAGTGTGGCTGTCTCTGGCAGAATTTGCTTCTTTAGTCAGGGGTCAGGTTGTGCTAGTTCAGAAAGACAATACCATGACCATGTTCTACCTGATGAAGCAGGGCAGCATACTCTTCCCTTCCTTTGTGTTAGGAGGTTCTCTGTACCTGGAGCCTCTTGCAGATCTGCTGGGGATAAATGTCACCAGAGCAGACAGCCAGCTGGTGGAAGCTCTCAGCCGTATGGGAGGCCAGAAGGTGGTGATCACCTATTCTCCCTGTGGGGCACACCTTTGGTGAACGTATTTGCCCCCTGGAAAAATGCAAACTGAGGCTGTTTTGTGATGCCCCCAGTCCGGACACTGATGGGGATGCCTTTGCAAGGCCCTGGACCACAGGCTTCATGTACACCTTGCCTCCCTTCCCCTTGATCCACAAGATGGTGTTCAAGGCCCAGAAGGACAACGTGTGGATGATCCTGATAGCTCCCAGAGTGGCCACAGCAGTTCTGGTACCCGGATTTCTTCAACCTCAGCATCAGACCTCTGTGGCAGTTGGGACAGTCCTGCACTTCACAACCTGGTTCCTGAGTGACTAGAGTTCCAGGCCCTGTGTCTGTCAGAGGATGTGCTCCACATTGTGGAGGCCTCCTGAAAAGAACTGACTCGCCAATGCTGTCCCTTTAAATGGAAATGGTTGCCCATTTGGTGTCAGAGCAAGAAGCTTGATCCCCTTACATACCCTGTGGCTAGTATCCTCTAGTACCTCTGGTCCCTCTCCCAGCTGGGGCTGCAAGTGATGACCCTCAAGTAGCACCTGGCAGCCAACTTTGCATACCAGGCATGGATTCGTATGCCAGCAGTGGCCCAGAAGGGGTCATCTGCTTTTTCACAGGTCTTAACCACTTGTCCCCTGCTGTGCATGAACCACCACCCTGGGACCTGTTGCTGGTGCTGGCTATGCTTATGGGCAAGCCACTTGAGCCTATGCACAGGTGTGATATGTCTCACCTGTCATGAAAGACCACCTTCTTGATGGCTGTCACGTCCGCCAAAAGGGTTGGCAAGATCCAGGCACTCTCAATAGAGTCTCCTTACCTGATCTCCCACAAGGACAAGGTCACCCTTAATCTCCTCCAAAGTTCCTCCTTAAGGTTGTATTGGGAGATTCACTTTAACCAGGTGATCAACTTACTGATACACTTTATGAACCCATCTTAGGAGGACGATCCCAGGCTCCTAACCTCGGACCTGCAGTGGGCACTTGCTTATTATAAAGTGTGTATAGCTGGAGTTTAGGGTGATACTCGCTAGCTGTTTGTGGCATAAGCTGAAGCTGCACCTGGTAGACCGGTAGCAAAGTGGATGATTGGCACGTGGATTACACCTGCATTGACCTCTGCTATAGTTTGACTGGTAGGAGCTTCCCATAGGGCTTAATTCTCATTCCATCAGACATACTGCTCCCTCAATGGCTGCTTCCAGAGACATCGCTATACAGGACATCTGTAGGACTGCAACCTAGAAATCTACACCCCCTTCATTTCCCTCAACAGCCACCATCGAACTCGAGTCTCACTGAGATGCTGGTTTTGGGACCTCGGTTCTCCAGTCTCTATTCACCAAATGGGGTGCACACCTTGGCCCCTCCTCCCGGAGAACTGCTAGAAGTCTCCCAGAATGTGGATAAGGGAACCATATCCATGCCCATAGAAAAATAGATTTCTCACCTGTAACTGTAGTTCTAGGGAAGATAACACAGTGGCACGTGACATATAGATCCTGCTTCCAGCATGCAAGATCTGGTGTCTCAGGGAGAAGCCAAGGGATATACTACCTGGGTGGTGGGAGGAGCTCAGCTTGAAGATGTTTTGGTGAATCAGCAGTTTCCAGTGGCGCTACCTATGTGTGGATGTGAACTGTATACCACTTCTAGAACTACAGTTAATGGCAAGTAACTTATTTTTCTCAGCAAACATTTGTTTGTGGCTCCTTGCCTGCTGCAAAATTTTATTTCTGCCTGTTGGAGAGCGAAGTATTACTATGACAACAGATGGCCATGCAGACACAGTTTCTGTAATTAAGGCAAGAGGACCAACCCGAGACATTTTATTCTTGGTTTCACCTGATAAGCATTCTCTTATGAAAATGAACTAGATGGTATAATATATTTTTAACAATATATTTACATATAGTGAAATATATTCCAATGTACTTGTTTTATAATATAGTTATATTTTATAATATATTGGAAAATCAGTATATTGCAATATATTTTAAAATTTGCAAATATACTGCAATGTACTATAAATATATACAGTATGACCACTTTAGTATATTCAGTAAATTCTAAATGTATTGAAATAAGGATAGTAAATATATGGTTATTGATATGTTGCCAATATATGTATAAATTTATTTTGTTTTACATTTCAAACCTTGTTTCCTGTATTTACAAATACGGTATATATAATATACATGTGTAATAGATATTAATATAACCATTAACTTACCCAGACAAAAACAAAATAAATTATTTACATGTCCCCCTATTTGTACAACTGGAGTTCATCTTGTTATTAATCATGGAGATACTTACATTGAATTATTGTTTTACAGTGCAGCGTTAACTAAAACATACATTTTATACATTCATACTTACACATATGACTTACCTCCCAAGCCCATGCCTGATAAAGGCTCAGATTGGTATTTATACCACTCCATTTTGTTTTACTTTTAGGTCAGGGTGAGATCCTACATGTACTTGCTTTATAACTTGCTCCTTTCTTTTTAGTCTGTAAGCTAGTGTTGTTAATTCGAAAGCATTGTAAAACTAGAAATTATCATGATTTTGGGTGATAAACTATGTTTTTGAAATATGTAAATTATTATTAATCTTAAATGGAGTATTATAATATATTGGAAAATGTAATGGAGTCTTCTGTGAAGAAAGAGGGGTTACTAGTGGGATACCGCAGGGTTCAGTACTGGGTCCAGTCCTTTTTAATGTCTTTTATAAGTGACATTGCAGAGGGACTGGAAGGAAAAGTATGCCTCTTTGCAGATGACACAAATATCTGCAACAGGGTTGATACACAAGGAGGCGTGGAAAGGATGAGAAGGGACTTGGCAAGGTTGGAGAAATGGTTAGAAGTATGGCAGCTCGGGCCAACCCAGTGGTGCTGAGGGTTGAGGGGCTGGAAGCCACATCTCATGCCACGCCGGAGACCTGGGTTCGGGAACGAGCCCAGGTTGCTGAGGATTGGCAGGGGAGGGAGAAGATTAAGCATCCAGAGGACAGCTCTCCTCTCCCGGGAGGGACAGGGGTCCCGAGTCGGTGCTCGGCTACCCTCTGGCGGAGGCCGGAGACGCAGTAAGCGGCGTAGAAGAGGCAGGAAGTGGCAGACGTCTGTTCCATGCCTTGACGTCAGGGCGCCAGCCACTCCCCAAGAAACAGGGAAAATACCCTTCAGCTCCGGTGGAGACAGAGCACTGGAGCTTGCCCTCGATCTGTGCCCGGCACCCGACCGACTGATGCTACTGACTGCTCGGGGTGTTAGGGACCTACCTCGTCCCCGCCTGGGGGAAAACCGAGGCTACATGGGCGATGGAGGACTGTTCAGGTGGGGCGCACCGCAGAGGGATGACTCCTTGGTGCTCCCAAGGAAGACCAGAGCTGAGGGGAAGGGAGGAGGAATGAATACGAAAATAATAATGGAAAAAAAAAAAAAAAGAAGTCTGGCAGCTTGGATTCAATGCAAAGAAGTGCAAAATAATGCACCTGGGAAACAAAAACCCAGGGGAAGGGTACACAATGGGGGGAAGCTAGTAACAACAACAAAAATGGAAAGTGACCTTGGGGTAGTCATATCAGATGACCTTAAGGTTAGCAAGCAATGTGAGAAGGCAGTAGGGAGGGCTGGGAGGATACTGGGATGTATAGGGAGAGGCATCACCAGCAGAAAACAGGAAGTTGTTATCCCTCTGTACAGACAGTAGGTGAGACCCCATCTGGAGTACTGCGTCCAGTTCTGGAGACCCCATCTCCGCAAGGACATAGACAGGATAGAGGCAGTCCAGAGAGAGCAACTAAAATGGTGCAGGATTTGAGAGAAGCCATACGAGGAGAGACTAAAGGAGCTTAATATGTATACCCTTGAGGAGAGGAGGGGCATGATAGAAACTTTTAAGTACCTCAGTGGATCAACAAAGTCCAAGAGGGTAGCATATTTCAGAAAAAGAGATGTGCGAGAACAAGGGGACACAATTTGAAGATAGAGGGCAGTTCAGGGGCAATGTGAGGAAGTATTTTTTCACAGACAGGGTGGTGGATGCATGGAACAGCCTTCCTGAGGAGGTTGTGGGGTCTAAAACTGTGGGAGAATTCAAGAATGCACGAGACAGACATAAGGCAGTTTTTGTGAGGGATAGGAAGAAATAGGCTGTTGGTTAACTAGGATCTGCAGCTTATCCTGTATGTAGGGAAATGGGAAGACTGGGTGGGCCAGGCGGTCCTTATCTGCCATCAAAGTCTGTGTTTCTATGCAAATATGCATTTGGGACGAAACTAAGCATTTACAAAAATACATGTAAAATATATAAAAAATATACTTAACGTATAAAATATATGTAACATATATAAAAAATATACGTAATATACAAAGAATTCTGTATATATTTAGAAATAAATTAATAATATATTTGACAATGTAATACTAAATAGATTGACGCTTTCAAGCAATGCGTGAGGCAGAATCTGGTTTCATTATATGCTGAAATTTGTTATGTATTATACTTCATTGAGTCAATGTATTTCTCAATATAGTGACTTATATTTTTGCATACTATGGGTTAGAAATATGTCAGTATATTTAAAAACACAGTTCATAATATTTATTTGTTTAGTTTTTGTTGACCGGGTAAGTGCACTAGACACATTGGGCAGGAATCACAAAAGGAAGCTGAAAATGCGCGGGTGCGGTAGAAAGGACTCCGCCAACTGCAAAAACACAGCTGCATGATATTCAAAAGAAGAATACATGAGCTGTAAAAAATGCAAGTGTGAGTGACTTATCGTGATGCGCACATGAGGAAATCATGATGTGCTGTAATTCCACATGGTGTATCCGCAAATGGTGAACAGTGTAAATGCACCAATTAGAGTGGGGGAAACCGTTTTGCCAAACCCTGTAGCAGAAGCCTCAGGAAAAAGCATAACATGCAGCCCATATGTCACAGCAATGTGGGCCAGCAGCAAATCCCACACAGTGGAGCACAGCATCCCCCTGGGTACCAGCAGGTAGCCACACAGCAACCACTGGGGCAGACAAACCCACAACACGCAATGCAGGTGCAAGAACAAGCAATGGTGAGCAGCTACAGCCAGGTGGGCCCACCACACATGTAGCAACAGCAGCACACTCAGTACACAGATGTGCAGCATTACCAGCAGCCAGTGTACCACAGCCAAGGTGAGACAACCTCAACAATGCCACCATACAGTATGCACCACCAACCAACACTCCTGCATACACAGAACACCAGCCAACATGATCCACATAATAATGCTATGCAGGGGCCACAACATCAGGGCCTGAACAGCTATAACCAGCAGCACCTGCAGTACCACCAAGACCACCATATGCAGGAATGGCCACAGGCCCAGCAGAAGCACCACCAACAAAAATAACACCACCAGCAACACCACCCAACACCCAACTACCAACTCCACCTCCACTTCCTCCTGAACAGCAATCCCACCAGCAGGTAGCAGACACCAGCCATGGAGGTGCACAACGTACACGGGATGAAGGTGACTGAGGGCCATGTGCAGCTAACTGGAAAGACCAAGAGACGGATGTACTCATACAGGAGATAGATGGCAACTATAAGCTACTGTGTAGTAAATCAGCCACAAAGGCTTCTTTCGGATGAGACGTTAAACCGAGGTCCCATCTGCCTGGATTGGTGGTAGTTCAGTTGGATGTTAAAGATCCCATGGCACTTACCAAAAGGAGTAGGGGAATTTCCCCAGTGTCCTAGCCAAATTTCCCTCATTCACTAAAAATATTACCAACAGCTTAATCTGGTTCAAGGTCAGTTGGCATTCATCTGTATCCCCCCTCCCCTGGGTCATGCCTGAAAATAGGCAGGATACGTCTAATGCACTTACCCGGTCAACAAAAACTAAATTAAATTAAAATTAAATTAAAAATTAAGCATGAAATATGGCAACAGATGGCTCAAAAGATAAATGCTGTAGGTACATCCAATCGTACTGTTGATGCCCTCAAGAAAAGGTATGATGACGTCAAAAGATGATCCAAAGAGAAGCTTGCCAACATGCACCAGTCAAGGCAACAAACAGGTGAGCAGTAACTATGTGTACTGTGTGTAATGCAATGTGGTATGCAACAGTACAACCCCATATCATCCCCACCCCAAATGTGCCATTGAGGGAGGGAGGGAGGGACAACTGTGGGACATTAAGAGGCACACAGAATAGAAACATGTAAAGATACAGTAGATGGCATAGGAGTCAGTGTTATTATCTGAGGCACAATATGTGTGTATGCTGTCCACCCACCCACCAAATTGATCGCCCGCAGCAACAATGCATATGTACACCTGCAGCAACGAAGTAAGGCACATACACAACCTAACAAATGTACAATAGGCAACACCAAAAAACAATGCAAAAGGTAATACAGACTCACATGTCATGCAGTATGCATCATGCGGTATACATGCACTGCAATATATGCAAGAACACAATAGGCCGTGTCCCCAGCAGCTGTACATCACCAATAGTCAGGGAGAAAACGAGGATTGCTACACAATGCATGCAAATATGGTGTCTCAAAGCATGTAAAATGCATGAATCACATGTGGCAACATAAGGCCACAGTGGCAAGGTGCAAGCCGGCAACAAGAAGTACAACAAAGTTGGGCCAATCCCACCCACAGTCAAGATACCATAGCCATTCCTAACAGTAGGCCACTGTAGAAGTAAACATTACAACCTGGTATACAACATGTGCAATTAGTAATAAACAGATATGCATGGGCAAATCGGTAAAAAATAGAACATGATAGTTGTCTGTAGAGAAAGTAAACTGGATATGTACATTTAAATATAATACTCTTAATCAATAACAGGTGGAGGACCCCCGATGAAACACCATTGACATCCCTGGAAGAAAGGGTAGTGTCCCATATCCGGTAGGAGACCATCAACGGCATAGGAGAATTGGACACCTTACGGATGCAGATACAGAGATCCTGTAAGTCAAAACAGACACTGACCACATAAGGCTGACTGTTGCAAACCCCACAATACTGTATGTTATCCACGTAGTCATATGCTGGCATGTGTGTATGTCACACAACCATAATGTAGCCACCACTAGGGGATGATACGATAGTGTGATAGGGCACTGCAACATTGCTGCATTGTGTCGCAACATGACAAAGGCAGTGTACAAACACAGCCAACATGGTTCCTCAACACAGGACACAGACATTTGTGGTAGATGATGCAGGTCAGGTGACAAAGATACTGTTAATGTGTGAACAGCAAGGGGTCTGACACAGTGACACTGTAGGGACATAGGAAAGACCTGATGCAACAGAGAGCACACTGCAGACACAAGCACAATGGGAACATGGCCAGGACACAGGCATTTGTCAGGGATGTTGCAGATCACACAATAATGCAACCTGGCAGTGGAGAACAGCAAGGGGTCTGACACACTGACACAGTAGGGACATAGGAAAGACCTGATGCAACAGAGAGCACACTGCAGACACAAGCACAATGGAAACAGGGCTGGGACACAGGCAGGAATGCCCTGCCGGCCTCCATAAGACATGCACAGAACCCCTGCCAGTGCAACCTTCTACTTAGAGCCCATTTCTCCTCCAGCTGCTCCTGTTATAACTAACAAATAAATACTATGCTTGTTGTACTATAAATGTATATGTAATGTATATGACTCACTCATTCTTTACACTGTATGTATCCACCCCTGTCTGTATTCTTTCAACCAAATGTTTATTGGAAAGCTCTGTGAATGGGTAACCAGAGTGGTGGACCAGAGGCGCACCTGATGTATACCACCTTGAGTTGCAGCAGGCATACATACTCTGGTACCACATAGATGATTTGATAAATGGGCTAAGCTGCATGCCTGGGTGGCTCAGAGGTTGGTCAACTGGGTGTCAAACTGGTTGACGGACAGGAAACAGAGTGGTGGTAAATGGTATACAATCAGAAGGGATGCAAGTCACAAGTGGGGTACCCCAGGGAGCAGTCTTGGGGCCAGTTCTTCTCAATATTTTCATCAGTGACAGTGCAGATGGACTTGTAGGTAAGGATTGCCAGTTTGCAGATGACACCAGGATGTGCAACAGAGTCCATGATCTACATGGGGTGGACAGAGTGAGAAGAGATCTGGAAACACTGTCAGAATAGTCAGAAGCGTGGCAACTGGGGTGTAATGCAAAGAAGTACGTCGAGGGAAGTACCAGGTAACTATAGACCCATCAGTTTGACCTCGGTGGTGGGAAAATTAATGGAGAATATACTAAAGGAACGATTGGGGATGTACTTGGAGGAGGTGGGAGGTCTGGATAGTTGGCAACATGGGTTTGTGCCAGGTAGATTATGTCAAACCAATCTTGTGGAGTTCTACGAATGGGTAACATCAGAACTGGACAGGGGAAAGCCTGTGGATGTATTATTCTTGTACTTCAGCAAGGCGTTTGACTCTGTCCCCTACAATGGTCTGGTGGAGAAACTGATTGGGTTAGGAGTAGGCCCTTTGATGGTCAGATGGATTGAAAACTGGCTAGCTGGACGCACCCAGAGAGTAGTGTTCTGTGGGGAGCTCTCGAACCCTAGAGAGGTTGGTAGTGGGGTACCGCAGGGCTTGGTCCTGGGTCCAATCCTGTTTAATGCATACATATCGGACATCAGGGAGGGTATAGGGTGTGAAATGAGTCTCTTCGTGGATGACTCCAAGATGGGAGCAGTAGTTGAGGGAGAAGAGGGGAGGTTGGCCCTGCAAGGGGACCTGGACACCCTGGAAAGCTGGGCTCACACATGGAAATTAAATTTCAATATCACTAAGTGCAAGGTGTTGCATCTTGGTCGGGGAAACCCTAAACACAGGTACACCCTGGGAGGGGAGGCACTGGAGGCCTCAATAGGGGAAAAAGACCTAGGGGTCATGGTGGATGCATGTATGAATAACTCTGAGTAGTGCAGGAGAGCGGCTAGCAAGGCAAACAGGATGTTGGGATACATCGTAAGGGGATCACCTCTAGAAGCAGGAAGTGATTCTGTCATGTACAATGGACTGGTTAGACCACACCTTGAGTACTGTGTACAGAACTGAGACCACATTTGAAGAGGTCATACAGCTCCTGGAGAGGGTACAGAGGAGGGCAACTAAGATGATACGAGGGCTAGGATTTGACATATGAGAACAGACTTGAGGAGCTCTGCCTGTTTTCATTGGAGGAGAGGAGAGACAGGGGGACATGATTGAGGTCTTCAAGTACCTCAAAGGAATAAATAGGGTAACATGGAGGGATCTTTAAACTAAAGCAGGGAGGTATCACCAGAGGGCATGGTTTGAAGTTGGAAGGTGGAAGGCTGAGGGAAAGGAGGAGGTTTTCACTGAGAGGGTGGTGGACCCTTGAATCACTGCCTGGCGAGGCTGGTTCAGAGATCCACAGTGGAGGGCTTAGGCGGTGGGACAGACACAGAAAGTGGATGTATCAGATGATGGCCTGTCCCGGGGATGGATGATAGGGGTTCTGGAGCACAAGGGATGGGAAGGCCTCGGCACCCAACTAAGGATCTAAGGTTCGAGCAGACTCGATAGACCGTAAGGCCTAATCTGCTGGCAAATAGTATGTTAGTAAGTACATGATCATGCACATAGGTAAGTTAAACCCTGAAGCTACCTATGGGTTGGGAGTGGAGTTGCTGGCAATCATGAGGGAAGAAAGAGACTTGGGCATCATCATCACCGATGACCTGAAAACATCCAGTCAGGACAATTGAGCAGTAGATATGTCTAGAGGGATGTTCAGGTGAATCAGTTGGGGTATCACAAGTCATAGGAAGGGGGTAATAATTCCTCTGTACAAGACACTGGTCATGCCCCATCTGGAGTACTGCATGCAGTACTGGAGGCTGCACTGGAACAAGGACATGAACAAAATGTAGGAAGTCCAGAGAAGGGCAACCAAAATGGTGCCGGGGACTGCATCAGAAAACATATAAGGACAGATAAATGGAGCTCAATATGTATACCCTAGAACAAAGGAGGGAGAGAGGTGATATGATCAAAACATTCAAACATCTGAAGGACATTAACAAGGTGAAAGAGTCTAACATGTGTCTATATGAGAGAAATAACATGACGAGAGGATACAGCATGAGATCAGAGGGATGGCGAGCAAGAGGTAATGTGAGTAACATCAGTGTCACACAAAGGGTGGTGGATGCATCAAATGGCCCACCTCTAGAGGTGTTGGATATGAATACAGTGCAGGGCATCAAACAGGCATGGGATAGGCATCAGGGAGACATACAGATGAGTATGAATATACAGGCCATTGACAGGGTAAAGGCCCATGGCACATTCAGATGTTAGAAACAATGGGCAGACTGGATGGGCCCTTGTGGTTCTTATCTGCTGTCAACCTCTTTGTCACTATGTTTCTAGGTCCATACACAGCAATAATACGGCAAGGCACACAGGGCTAGTACAGTACATGCATGCCTCCATACAATGCATGTGCATCTCAGTACAAGCACACCTTGAACAGTACATCAGCAGCATAGAAAAGCATTTGACCATGAATAGGGGCACTCCCAGTGTAGAGGTAGGACATGGCAAAAGGGTAACTGGGAATAAAAGCATAGACACATCATTAACGTGTAGATCACATGGGACATGTAACTACAAAAGATGCTACGTAACCACATTCAAAAGATGACAGTAGCATAATATATATACATGATGTTATGTTGTGACCTGCATACCATGTATGCTAATGTCAGAATACAATATGGGTTGATGGTCCACATCTGTATATGTGTAGTATTAAGCAATGAGGAGCAACAGGGCGTTGTTCAAACTGTATATTACCCACAGTCAGTGTTGATGTAAGGCAGTGTGCAAAGCCAAGTTCATTGAGCCCTTACTGTGTGGTACACCTAGCACTGTATAACCAATGTCCCTTAAGTGCCTGTGTGCCCATACAAAAAGGGCAGAGTTACATACTAGAAAACACACATGATATTGGAGTGTCTCAACAGGTGTATTGTACAGAAAGGCAGCTCAAGAATGTATAATATTCCATACACACGTCACTACCATGACAGTCATCTGTCTCCGCAGTCACTACGCTGTGTGATTCATACACGTGTTATTGACAGTAGGGATACTAAGCATTATTGCAGATGTGGAATGCCATCCACCACCTCCACCAAACACACACACACACACACACGGTTACCATGGAATACATGAATACCATCTGCAGCAGAGTTCCAGTGGTATACACACACAGAGACACGTATAGGCCTCAACTGGAGCATTAACATGACATATAGCTGTTGAAAGGTACAGAGCAGTGATTCCTCAGGCAAACTGGTAGGGGCAAGAGATGTGTTGTACATAGAAAACTAATGTACAACAGGAATGGAGACAGAATAGTAGATGATTGTCCAAATGAATGTACAGTATGTGTGTAAAGAGGTGCTTTTATGTGAACACAACATGAAATGTATGACAAGCATTGCATACGGTTATGGTCAATCAGGTTGGTGCCCTACATGATGAGTATCATCTATTTGTAAAGGATGCAGCCATTATAGTGATGGTGATTAGTAATAATGTGGTACCTGAATTAAGAGAGTTAACACACTTGGCATGGACCTTTAAGTATGCACTGGTATAGGTATCACACTCCAGTGGCCACAACAGAGTCTCAGCCAATCAGAACACAGGGAAATCCATTGGGATGTTATAAAATACATAGTCATGCATCGCCAATCGTGACATTTTGTCTAGGTATATCAATGTGTAAAATAATTTTTACATTATACAAAGGCGTTTGACTCTGTTTCTCATAAGGTATTATTGGAGCTGTTAAATAATATACAATTACATCGTAGTATAGTGAATTGGATAAGGAGTTGGCTGCTGAGTAGAAGACAGAGAGTTGTGATGAGAGATTACTACTCTAAGTGGGGGGATGTTACGAGTGGGGTCCAGCAGGGATCGGTGTTGGGGCCGACTTTGTTTAATGTACGCATTGCTAATATGCAAACCTCTGAAAGAGCTTGGATAGGGAAATATGCTGATGGCAGTAAAATAGGAGCAGTGGTAAATAACAGGGCTGCTGCAGAAATGCTACAAAGGGAACTGACAAGAATAGAGAACTGGGCAATACAAAATAAATTGGCTTTTAATGTAGAGAAGTGTAGGGTAAGGTACTTGGGTCATCGAAACCAAATGTTTACATATAACTTGGGAGGTAGTGTACTGCAAGTGACCGACAGTGAGAGAGATTTGGGAGTCATGATTATAGACACATTAAATTTTGATATGCATGCTAGGGTAACTGTTAAAAAATGTAATAGACTTATGGCATGTATATATAAATGTACAAGACAAAGAACCTCTGTGCGTAAACACTGAGGCAAGGGTTACCCCAAAGGGCATTTGGCTGGGAAGCCAAGTTTCAAGAAAATACAAAATCACACATGCCCCACAATGCAAAGCATCATGGGCTGCATATGCAAATCACCACAGAATGTTATGCTGGTCCAACTTTAAGCAGAATTGCATGGTGCCGAAAGGCCTCTCCACAGTTTGCAAGGGTGCTAACAGAGAAGACATAGACACGTGTTTAGATCCTACCAGGACTCATCAGTATGCCTCATCTGTTTGACACCCCAGTGGAATGGACCAGCTACCCCTAAGGCAGTGTGTGCCTGGATATATTGTGGTGAACCCATTAAAATAAAAACTATTTAAAGACAAAGAACCTCTATAGTAAACACTGAGGCAAGGGTTACCCAAAGGGCATTTGGCTGGGAAGCCAAGTTTCAGAAAATACAAATCACACATGCCCCCACAATGCAAAGCATCATGGGCTGCATATGCAAATCACCACAGAATGTTATGCTGGTCCAACTTTAAGCAGAATTGCATGGTGCCAAAGGCCTTCACACAGTTTGCAAAGGTGCTAACAGAAGACATAGACATGTGTTTCGTCCTACCAGGACTCATCAGTATGCCTCATCTGTTTGACACCCCAGTGGAATGGACCAGCTACCCTAAGGCAGTGTGCCTGGGATATATTGTGGTGAACCCATTAAAATAAAAACTATTTAAAAGACAAAGAACACTCTGTGCGTAAACACTGAGGCAAGGGGTTACCCAAAGGGCATTTGGCTGGGAAGCCAAGTTTCAAGAAAATACAAAATCACACATGCCCCCACAATGCAAGCATCATGAGGCTGCATATGCAAATCACACAGATATTATGCTGGTCCAACTTTAAGCAGAATTGCATGGTGCCGAAAGGCCTCTCACACAGTTGCAAGGGTGCTAACAGAAGACATGAACACGTGTTTCGTCCTACCAGGACTCATCAGTATGCCTCATCTGTTTGACACCCCAGTGGAATGGCAGCTACCCCTAAGGCAGTGTGCCTAGGATATATTTGGTGAACCCATTAAAATAAAAACTATTTAAAAAGACAAAGAACCTCTATGAGTAAACACACTGTGATGGCAGTTTGATGTTTCCCCATTGTTGCTCCACTCCTCCTTCTAGCCTGTTTGCTAGTGCTTTTCTAAGGCACTCTCCCATCTAGCCTAAGTCAACCCTCCTGCAGTCCAGTACCCTCACCTTTGTATGGCTTGACTCTGTAGCTAGGTTTATCATGAACCACACTGTTTGGTGGTCACTTGTTCCAGATGGCTAACCACTTCCAGATCTGAAATCCTCTCACTGTCCCCATTTGAGAGTACAAGGTCTAAGATTGCTGTCTCATGAATGGGTTCCAAAAGTAGCTGTCTGAGGCATGCCACCTGCAGGGCATCGAGAATGGCCCTGCTCTTGGATGTGGCTGCAGCAAAGGTGCTCCAGTTAACATCTGGCATATTCAGGTCCCCCATCAACAGTATCTCCCCTTTCTCTGCCATCCTAAGGTTGCCTTCTATCATATCCTTGTCATTCCTTCTCCCTGACATGGGGGTCTGTATACAACCCCTGTGCGGATTTTGGTGCCATTTCCAGTCTCTAAGGTGATCCACAGTGCCTCCTCTCCTCCCTGTGTACTCTCTCTTGTTCCATTGCTTTTATCCCTTCCCTTCCCTTACAGAGAGAGCTACTCCTCCCCCTCTTCTACACTCCCTGTCTGTCCTGTAGTTTGTGTACCCTGGTATGTTAACATTCCAGTCATGGTTCTGTGTACCATGTTTCTGTGATTGCTACGATATCCAGGCATCCCTTTTCCATCAAGGCCACAAGTTCAGGGAGCTTGTGGGCCAGACTATGGTCATTGGTACTCATTACCCTCCATGTCTTGATGGCCTTACCCCTTTTGGCCCCATCCCTGTCCTTATTGCCTTTGTCATTTTCTGCATTTACCTCTGCTCTTCTCCCTATCGACATCTCTGTCGTGGTGTTTACCTCGCTTACTACTCTGATTTGTTTGGGGGGGGGGGCTAGGATTTCCCAACTCCTTTCCAGTGCCCCCCCCCCTTGGCTAATTTAAATGCTTGCCAATGAAGCTTTAAAACCTATCACTTAGGATCCTGGTTCCCCTTCTGGACAGATGCAGACCATCACACCAGTGTAGGCCTGCAGCACTCCAGGTGGACCCCCAGTTCCCAATGAAGCCAAATCCCTGAGCTCTGCACCAGTGTCTCAACCACTGATTGAATCCCATGGTGGTGAGCACCCTAGCTTCATCCATGCCATAGACAGGCATCACCTCCGAGAAGGTTACCGTGCGTGCTGCTTGTCTAAAGCCTGTCCCCAACACCACAAACCCTTCCTGATCCCTTTCTCAGCCAGGTCATTTGTCCCTAGGTGGATAATGACATCCAGCTCCCTCCCCCATACAGCTGCTTCAGCGATCCTGAGGATTCGCTCCCTGTCCCTCCAAGCCATGGCGGCAGGCACCCACCTTACCTCCCCCTTCCTTTCCTCCTCCAGTTCTACCTCCCTAAAAATGGAGTCCCCCACCAGGAGTTGTTTCCTACCCCTGTGGGGTCCCATGCCACCCTCCTATAGGTCTGCTTTGTGGAGGTTCCCAGCATCCTTCTTGGTCTGCACTGCAGGTGCCTCCATAGAGGAACCACACTTTGCCAGAATGGCATATGAATTGTCAAGAGCTACAGCTGGAGTGATGCGCCCCTGTTCCACCACCCTCATCTTCCCTGAGCCCACTGTGGTCCAACCGCTTCTCTGTCTTGGCAACCTCTGAGGCAACCGCAGTGGTCCTGGTGATCCCTGAGTACATGATGTGCCATCGGATATCCTATACATATGTCTCACACACACATTACAACATCTGTTATATCAATTTATAATCATATCTACTTTGATTGCAACATCCGCATGTACTGTTGATGGGTTGGCTTTTCTGAGGGTTGGAGCTGGGCGCACTTCGGTCTGCCGCCAGCGACCTGGGTTGGGGAATGAGCCCGGTCATTGGGGTTGGCAGGGAGGGTGAGATTGAGCATCCTTGGACTGCTCTCCTTCCCGGGAGGGAGGATTCCACCAGCCGATGTACTGGTGACCTTTAGCGAGGCTGGAGGCACTCATAGTACTAAGCCAAGTAAACGCTGGGATTGGAGCTTGACAGACGTCTTTCGGGGGTGCGCGGCAGCATGCATCAGCTAAGCTGGACATCATTGCATGTCCGAGTTCTCGGGAAGTTCAAGGAAAAATGGAAAACAACGGCGCCATGGATAGGCGATGGCACCAAGTCCCCCATTCCCTTCGCTGGGCTATCCCCGTCTGTCCTTCTGGGTCCTTCACCTCAGTCCAGCCCTGCAGCCAGAGTCTGAATCTAAGAGCGCCCAAGAGGTGGAGGATGACCCACTCTGGGAGGGTTAGATCAGGGGTGCTGGCTGCAGGGAGGTGAGGAAAGAGAGAAGGTTCAGTTTGGGGGGGGGCCTTTGGTGGGCAGGATAAGGGCTTGAATGCCAGAGAGAGTTCCATGGGTCCACGACCGAAGGGAAATAAAGTTGACCAAAAAAAAAAGTGTACCGTTAGTCCCACCCACACAGCCCATGTGAACAACATGATATGAACAATACATACACTAATCAAACTCTGGCCTTACCTCCCCATTCCTACATGTAGGGTTCCCCCATGTCCGTCCAATGTATGCGTGAATGGTCCCACTGTGTCTGCACCCAGCCTCTGTGATGTGAGTCTATTCCATGCACCCATCAACCCTATATTGAATACAGAGGTCCATGTGGGACCTCTTGATCTACCACACTCAAAGCCCATGTAATGTTTGGAGTATTCAGTAACATATTCTGTTATTAAGGATCCAACACTTTGGTACCCTCAGTATGCCTGTAGATGTCTTTGTTCCTATCTCCTGTAACCCATGCATGGTAAGGTCTACATATTGAGGCATCTCATTCAATCCTCAACATATTCCAGTTTTAATGACATTTGGTGCAGAACAAGCAACAACATTGCTGCTGTTCTGTGAACAGCCACCACTTTGTATATTTGCTTACATTGCTGTTAAGTCTGGAACTACGCACATCATTCAAGATGAGACATCACCAGTGATCTGTACAATGGACAGATCTGAAAACTGATCAGTGGCACCACCACCACCACCCTCATTCTGCCTGTGATACCTCTGACTATGCACCCCAACATTCCAGTGACCCTCCACATAGCTGTGGCACATTGCTCCTCTACCTTTCATACATACATTGATGTTGTAGGAAGGTAAGCGCCTTGTGGCCCATCCTGTGTGATATATCACTCTTACTAATGTTTATGCCATTCAAGATGCTGAGACAAGGCCCCCCCTTTTGTCCCACGTATATGATTCCCAGGTGCCTATCCCATGCATTGTTGAAGCACTGAATTGTGCAAGGCTCAACTACTCTCTTGGGGAGACTGTACTATCTCTCCATCACCCTCTCAGTGACATTGAATATCATCAGTTCCCCCTTCTGATGTATCAGGCATTGCATAGGAGTCAGCACAGATACATGCAATGTTAGGTGACGGTCGTCTCTCACTGTCCCCCCCCCCCCATGTAAACCTATACTGGGTTATTGCACAGCATAGGTATGGAATTGCACCTATATGCATTGAATCCAAGATGCAACATATTAGACTACACCTCCAGTACACCTGTGACCCTCCTTATTATTTCCACACCTCCGGTAGTATCCACACCATTGCAGTTCATAATGCCATCCTCAATGAGGAACATCATTCCACACAGAACATGCACCTTGTGAGCTATTCAGACAGGACAGGTATTTCCTCATTACTGTGACACACCACTGGTCATCCTATGTACCTCACATTGGGCACTATTTAACACAACACTCTGTCTCCCATCACTCAGCCAGTACCCTAAACCTGTGTGCCACCCTGTGACACATTCCCATACTGCCCAGCATGTTAACATGTCATCTGTGAGGAGTTGTATTGCAGGCTGTACAGTATTCCTGTTAGGACGATTCCAGAGCACCACCCTGATCCCCTACCCAATTCAACATGCCATGCATATGTTAGGGAAGTCTGACATGACTGACTATCATGATGTGCATCCATGCTGTTTCAGATCCTGTACTGCGCTGGATGAATGGTGTTCCGCAATACTTTGTTCATGTGCTGTACTGCAGGCTAAGAATGTGTTGCAATCATCATATCAGATGACTGCATATAGATGTAACACAGTATCATGATTATTATGTTGTATTCATGCAGATGTCATAATGTGGCCTATACTCTATGCATAGGAACACACAACACAGTGGGCATTATTAGCACTGCTGGATTATCCAGGGTGTATAATGCCCTCCTCCCACAGCATAGTGACTCAATATGCCGACGAGCATCCCACGATTGGTTGTTAATTGAGTATCGTATCCATTGCTGTGAGTCATCTACCTAGTGCCGGTGTATCACGGGGTCAGGATACTACTCTTGGACTGGACTCCATAACATCCACGGCACATTATCCGTGGGAAACGCATATGTAGTGTGCTGCTAGCCACTCCCTGTATGCC
This sequence comes from Neoceratodus forsteri, assembly GCA_016271365.2. Lineage (NCBI taxonomy): Eukaryota > Metazoa > Chordata > Ceratodontiformes > Ceratodontidae > Neoceratodus > Neoceratodus forsteri. The sequence goes on along the minus strand of CM057449.1, from coordinate 137,601,873 downwards.
TCCTTTTGGGACACACTTTGGTAGGAAGGACAGCTGTATGGGAGTTACGCGAATGTCAGTGGTAGGAAGAAATTTGTTTTTGTTACGGCACAGATTGTCATTACATGTATGCCCGCCTGTCTCCTAATTCTGGCATTGATTGATGTATGTGCTTGAACTCACATACACACATGCCCTATGTGTCAATGTGGCTTCCTTGACCTCGGACATGTATATTACAATAATGGTGATACCATATCCTTTGTGTATGTCATCATTTGTTCGTGATGCATCAGTTGTAAACAGGTATGTATTAATAAACCTCTGCAGTAAACATTATTGGAGTAACATACAGTATTATACTGAAACAGACCATGGTATCTTATCAAATAATCTTTATTTTTATAGCGCCTTTCAAGAGCCAAGGTGCTGTACATAAAACCAATTACATCAGGTACAAAACAGAACAAGAAAAACAAAACATCCATGTTTCAGGAAGGCTAAGTCAAATAAATAGGTTTTTAACTCAACTTTAAAATGATCAACAGTCAGGCATTCTCTCAGCCAACGAGGTAGAGAATTCCACAGGGTTGGAGCCAAAAAAGGAAAGGCATGAGAACCAGAGGTCTTCAAATGTACCCTGGAAATCTCCAGCAATCCTTTGTCGGTGGATCAGAGAGGATGGAGGGGGAGGTAAGGTATCAAGAGATCTTGCAGGTAACCGGGTCCCTGTTTGTGTAGGGCTTGAAAGGTTAGCAAGCCAATCTTAAAGGTGATCTGCCACTGAACAGGCAGCCAGTGCAGCTTGTGGAGCACAGGCATTGTATGACTGGACCTAGCGGTCCCAGTTAAAAGCCTGGCTGCCGCGTTCTGCACTAACTGCAAGCGGAGGATATCAATCCGTGGTAGCCCTAAGTATAGGGAGTTGCAATTATCAAGACACGTAGTGACAAAGGCAAGGACCAGTGTTGGAAGATCGTCTGGGGGAACCAGATGTTTCACCCGGATGATATTCCTCAGATGATAAAAAGAGGATTTGTCGACAGCTCATACCTGAGATTTTAGAGTCAGACCATCATCAAAAATAATGCCCAGGTTACGCACCTGGTCTGAGGTAAGAAGCGGTACACCATCAAGCATCAAGCCTGATGGCTGTCCAGCTCCTAAACCCACCCCCGGATGACTTGGGTCCACAAGCAACACTTCAGTCTTGTCTGGATTCAGTCTTAGCCAGCTTGAACTCAACCAGGCACTGATCTCAGCAAGGCACTTATTTAGCGTGGGTAGTGCATCATTCTGTCCGGGCAGAAAGGACATATACAGCTGAGTGTCATCTGCATAGCAGTGAAAACTCAGACTGTATTTATTTATTATTTATTTATTTGTTTTTGTTAACCAGGTAAGCACACTAGACAATGAGTGCCTATTTTCAGGAGTGACCCGGGAGGTTACAGTACAGAGAAACATGGTACAAATACAGGGTAGCATACAGGCCCACAACTACAAGTGGACCAAATGGAAAACAGTACCCAGGACATTGAATGGACAAAAGAACAGTCACACCCACACACAGGTGGGGCCAGGGTAACAGCATATAGACAATAGTACATGGTCAGAGCAACAAACGAGAATACAACTACAGGCTCGTTAATACATAAGTTCACAATTGTGGCAGGGTGCGGAGAGCAACAAGTACAGGGGGTAAGAAGGAGGGAGGGGTAGAATCTGCTGACTCCCCACGTGGCGGTCAGGAAAAACGAGCAAGGGGGGCTAATGATATCTCCCAATGGCAGCATGTACACTGCAAACAATATGGTGGCCGTGAGGTAAGAATGGAACCATTTGAGGACAGTACCAGACAGCCCGCAAAAAAGCTGTAGGCGCTCCAACAGCACCCCATGGTCTACAGTGTCAAATGCAGCGGAGAGATCAAGAAGGACCAGAATGGTACATGCTTTTCGATCTCTAGCCATTAGGAGATCATTCAATACCCGGAAAAGAGCAGTCTCCATGCTATGCTTCTTCCTAAAACCAGACTGGAAGGTATCATAGACATTGTGAGTTGTAAGGTGATTGTCCAATTGCAGTGCAACCACCTTTTCAATAACCTTACCAACAAATAGTAGGTTCGAGATAGGCCGGTAGTTAGCTAGACAGTCTGGATCCAAGGAAGATTTCTTAAGGAGAGGTCGAACGACCGCCTCCTTCAGGGGGTCAGGAAAAACCCCATTCTCCAAAGACTTCCAGACAATTTCAGCAAGGATCGGGCAGATAACATCTACACATCCCACCAAGAGGGGTGTAGGGCCTGGATCCAAACTACAACTGGTTGGGCGCAATGTTTGGACGATCTTCACAATGTCCATGAGTTCAGGCTGGCAAAAGTCTGACCAGCTAGACCGAGTGTATGTCTCCTGTCGATCACTGCAATCCCTCAAAGGAGAGGTCGGACTGATGCCAGACCTGATGTTGGCAACTGTATCTGCAAAGAATTGAACAAACTCCTCGCATCTCAGCTGAGAAAAAGCTTCTCTGGGCTGGAGACAGATTGAATTGCACAATCTGTCAACAATTCGGAAAAGCTGAGCCGGTCAATTCTGTACAGCCAAAATCTCCCTGGACAGGAATTCTGTCTTCTTATGGGAGATTTCTGATTGATAGCCTTTATACCGTGCCATCAACCTAAGCCTGTCAGCATCAAGGCCAGACTTCCACCAGGCTCTCTCCATCCTTCGGCCAGCTCGCCTCAACTCCTTCAAGGAACCATCAAACCAAGGGCTCCTTCTTGGGCGAAGAGTAAGAGGCCAAACACGAACAGGAGCAATCTTGTCAAGAGGATCTTGCACAGCCTTATTATAGGCTAGTACGAGATTGTCTGGACTCATGCATTCACGCGACAAACCTGATAGGTCCAGCTGTGCCAGTAGGTCACTGGGATTAACCCCCCCCCTTAAAGGGCGTTACTGGACCATCTCCGTAGGGGCCCCAAAGCTGAATCTTATGGTGTAATGGTCAGACCAGCTGACTGGTTCCACCCCCAGATCAGCTATCTCCATACCCAAGAGAAAGATCAGATCCAGTGAATGACCCCAACATGGGTCGAGGAGGTAACGACCTGTGTCAGGCCAAGCATCATCATCAGCTGGAGGAGATTTTGACCAAAGTACTATGACATGTGGGTACTGTCTAGCTATCTTCATAGGACTGTATGTGTACTGTATTGGAATATACAACACACATGATAACCATCACACTACTATAGCATGTGTAAGCCATTATATATTGATATATTCAATTTTGTTTTAACAGGGTGAGGCCTACCAGGCACAAGTGCCTGTGTCCAGGGGCAACTTGTGGACTTTGTGCTGGTTCTATGACTTGCTCAGAGATGCACAGTGAGAGAGTGGAGGTTGTGGGAATCAAACACATGTCCACAGGTACAAGGATCATTCATGGCTCCATCCTGTACACTCTTGGCTACAGTAGCTGCACAATTATTACATGCATGTTTCTAACACCAAGGTGTTCTGCCATCATGTGTGGTGTATATCGATACATGCATGTTGACATCCAGAACGGAATGGTTGCACACATACAGTAGTAGCATGTTGATATTGTACCATGCGGTTTGTGTTATAAAGCTACAGTTGTCTTTCTGATGGATTTATTGTTCACATCTTTACAGTGTCACCTGTGTACAAGCGTGATCCCTTAGCATTGCATTGACACAGAATGGTACTGATGTTGTTGCAGATGCAGACCTATATACACCATGGCTGCTTGTTAACTGTTTGTAATGTGCTGTCAGTACTGTGTCCATTTCCTCTGCATGTTATCAAAGGCATTTGTATAGAACTACAGTCACTATAACGGTACACACTGCTACTCTGTCACATTACATGTTGCTGTGTAGTGCCATGTCCACTGTGAATACAGCAGTGAGACATGCAAAATGCAAAGCATGGCACCTGCATACAACCTGCATCCTGCATATGTGTCCAGTTATTAAAGAACATGTTTCCTATATTGACCTACAGTGTCCCTGGCTACAAAACTATCATACAGCTGTAGTTCAGATGGTCCTGTACATGTGATGTGATATCACAGGCCTCTACAGTGCTGCCATGTTCTAAGAGATGCCACACTGTAACGATGGACTTATGTACAGCATATGTATCATCTGTATAGAGAGAGGTCTGTGAAGGTGTGAGGCTGCCACATCCGCACATTATATACGCAGTGGCAACACAAGAGGGATTCACTGTGACTATGAGTGCCACTAGGGCTGCTGAAGAGATTACACGTCAGGTGTGTATGTCTCCATTTATTGTCACATGAAATACACAGATGTGAATGATATGCAGATTAGCCGACAATGTTTATGCCACAACACAGCCATTATATAACATTCATGACATGTACATGACACCGACATACACAATCTAACCATGACATGTGTGTCAGTATATTTCAAATGCCCATGTCCTTGTGTGTGATCAGTGGGTATTACCACATGTGTCACATGTTCATATTACACATGATGATGCTGTATGACCAGGTGTGTTTAGAAACAGTCCTATACCAACCATGAACGAGCACGTCGTGCACAAGCAGCTGCGCCACGCCTCACTGTTGGTGGAGACAGTGTTTGAGGTCTGTGTGGGCCTCTGCCATTGTCCCCATCTATCTCTAGACCTGGGTTCTCAGGCATAGGCTTATTGTGCAAAATAGCTATATTGTGTAGTATGCAATGGGCCAAAAATATTTTGCAGGCCTTCTCAGGTGTATATTGTAATGCACCTCCAGATTTATCAAGACATCGGAAACGCATTTTCAGTATTCCAAATGTCCTTTCAATCACTGATCTAGTGGCTGAATGGCTGGTGTTGTATCTTTCCTCCTGTTGTGTCTGTGGGGAATATACAGGTGTCATCAGCCATGTCCCGAGCAGATATCCACTGTCACCTATGGGGATGTAAAACACATGATGAGCCACATGTTACATACAGTGTCACATAGTATTACACAGTCAAACACATGTAAACATCCATTTGATAAGTGACATAGCCATAACCTCCGTATAGTCATGAAACCATTGTACCACATATATTATTCTACATTCACACAAAATAATACCCATGGCTGCTAGTTGGGTGCCATCTATGCACACATCACCATATGGAATGAGCCCCAACCGTGTGTCCCATTTGTGCAGTGTCACATATCGTATTTTAACTGTTTGCATGTATATGGAGGTCTCTGTGAAATGGTTATGACTGTGATGGGTGTACGTGTACAGGCACTGCCATTGGGACATTTCACATGTATACGCATAGCTATGACTACATTGTACCATATGTGTATATACTGCAGAGGCACATTCCTATTAGGTATGTGTCGCTATACACATGCTCATAATATTACAGTCATGTAGTCTGTCCACAGTTGCACATGCATGTAGGGGTGATTGGGATGCATATAATGTGCACATGTGGCATATGGTGCTTTTGGAGGGAGTTATGATAGCGCACATCAGTGTATAGTTATCAGCAACGGAACAGTATTGCATACACGACAGCAGGGCAGAGGTATAATTTACATTGTACATTACAACATATATTGCCTATGATGTGTATGCACTAAGTTCTACAGTGGAACAATGACATATGTGTAACGTTTGTAAGCCACATGTGTGTACTGGCACTGGCATAGGTCGACTACTAAGGTCCGCAATGGTCTGGCACGTGACAAAACCATGAGACCTAATGTGATATGTCTGCTTAACTCAGTGCTACTGATACACAGTGCAAGCTCACAGATTGTCTCACAGGGATGTACACATTGGGCAATGTTAGCACATGGTATTGCATGTTAATCATACCATCACATACCTTTTAACGCACATGCGCAATAAAATGTAACAGCAGCGGACATTTTCACGCATTTGCGTTAACACGTGCTGAATTTGACGCACATGAATTTTCACGTGTGATTCGCTATCGCACATGCACAAAAATGGTAGGCCTGGACATTTGTTGTTGGATTGTGCAGCACACTGTGCCTGACAGCTCACAACACAACAAGATGCCTCTTAGAAGCCCAAACTTTTCTGAAACTGAGACAGCACTTCTCCTAGATCAGGTGAGGAAGTACAGGGGTGTGCTTCTCTCACCTGGCAACAGACAGGGACAGAGTTTGGGGAAAGATAGCTAGGAGAATGAAAGGGGATACAGGTGTGTCCAGAACTATTAAGCAGTTGAAACACCGCTGCAGTGACTTGAGACACAAAGACCCCAACATTGTACAACTGGCTCGTACTGGTGGATGTGCCACAGCACAGGGTGCTTCAGGTGAGTATACTAATACAATGACATGTATTACACATGTCAAATTATGATACATGGCATGTGACCTGTACATTAATGTTGTTCAATGTTACTGTATATGTCTTGGATAGTATATTATTGAATGGCAGCTGTCATATCATCTGTTGGGTTAAACATATATGACCTTCAATCCTAACCAGTGCGTGCTGTGACAGTCATCCCAATCCATAAACGAATGTCCATGTGGCGTATGTGATGTATTGTTGTTTAGTGTATATCTCACAATATACATGGAGGGATTGCTGGTATTATGTATTTTGTAAGTGTATACTATATGTCCATAATTGTGATAATGCATACATCATAGGGTGAGTGACTAGATATATGTATTGATGGACTGTGATATACTAAGTGATATGCCATGTGGTTGGGATATACATACACCTACATACATGCAGGCATGAATCACTTTTGTAACGTGTGTGTATATATAGATATATATATATATATATATATCTATATCTATATATATATATAGATATATATACACACTGATAAATAGCACGTGGATAGAACGATGGACACTCAGACAGACAGTGAGATGGAAGGATAGTGTATATAATGTCATGTGATTATGGGCATCATTGGATAGATACATAGACAGAGTGACAATGTGCTATACGAAATGATCGTGTCATACTGAAATGTCCTGCAGCACTGATGCATACAGTAACAGATGTATACACTAATACAGTGACGTGAGGTCAGGTGTGCTGATATCCAGTCACATCACTCTACCCAGCCTCATGTGTACATTGAGAATATGTACTGGATGGTTTATACGCCAGGAGTATAGGCACAATGCCAGCATTGATATGTCTCATTTCCTAGTAATGCGGTATTGTGATGTGTATTGTGTGCTGTTTAAGGAATCGGACATCATGACAGATATGTTGAACATTGATACATGGGTATTACATGTACTAATGATAGTTATCTATAACATGTACTAATGATAGTTATCTATTACATGTACTAATGATAGTTATCTATTACATGTACTAATGATAGTTATCTATTACATGTACAGGACAAGCTGGGAGTAGCAGCAATGCACCATCTCCATCTGCAGCATCAGCACCAGACACAGCACAGCAGCAGGGTGTGTAATGGTTTACAGCTGTAATGCTATGCCATTGTAACATTCAGGAATCAATGTCTAAAGGGATACTACACAGTACTGTCTGTAAATATGCCCTTACAGATGCCATGTGATGCTCTGTACAGCCATATCTGCATGACATGTATTTAATATGGTTAGTCTGTGTTTCTGGATGTCACAACTGACTGTGCTGTACTACCTTCAGCATTGCTGTACCATGATTAAGATTATCTTGTGTTATCATATCACTGAGACTCTGTGGTGTACCATGGCAACATTGGATCTTGGCACACCCAAGGCCCAATGGGCATGGTGTTTAACAGCATCCCTGTGCAGCCCTTTTACAACAGTCATACCCAGTAATTGTTGTCACATGCAGACCTGTGCAGTACTGCTCCCATGTGTTCATAGCATGAAGGCAGGCTACCATAGCTGCACATACACCTCAGTATACTGTTCTGTTATGAATTGTGAATCATTCTACCGTTTTATCCCTTGCATGTCTGCAGACTGATATATCAGTCTAAATGTCCTATACGTTGTGATTCTGCAGTAGCCTGAGGGTTGACCCCTGTGCACACACCAGTCTGTCCATGAATATATGTTCTATTGTGGTTTTTATGTTTCACAAACATGGCCCTGATCCTGTAAAGCCCCATGCTGACAGCACAGTCCTGGTTTTCTATGTTGGACTGCTGCATCCAACTGTTGTTTGTGACACTTTGTGTTCCATCACAACACCCTACATGGCAGGGAATGACTCCTGTATGTCTCTGTGGCCAGCTTACCTCATGCAGGTTATGTGTGATGACTGCTCGTGACAGTGCAAGCATGTTCACATAGCGTGATTAGCTAACACTGCTCTCTGGGACTTGCATACTTCCACAGGATTATCAGCAGGTGTGCTCATACACTGTACATGTGTTTCTTGCATTTGTGAAGACTGGATAATGGCTTGGATATGCATGAATACAGTATGTAATGCTGTATGTTGCATCAATGTCTATGGGCGTGGAGGCCGTGTACACATGTATGTGCATGACATACTGATGTGTACCATGGATGCATACACAATGTCATGTGGTGTTTAACAGTACCCCTAATATGTGTAGGGTACCCTAGCATGCTACGACATGCTGTAGCATACCATACTGTACTGCCATGTACATCGGATGGTATACTTTGGTATTGAGCGTTGTATGCTTGGAATGGACATGGTCAACTGATGTTGCATACTACACATGTTACCTGTGATACAGGGCGTACACTTCACAGGGGATGAATGATGCTATATGCCACACTGTACAGTTACAGGTGTATCTATCAACTGTTGTCATATAGCGCTACTGGACAGGTGACACTATATGTGTGTCCATTACAGGTATAGCTGCAAAATGTTGTTGGTGATTTGAATCATGAACAATATTCAACATATCCATATTTCTGATGATGCCCAACATATCCATGTTTAGACCGCACCTCTGCATGGTCTGAACATCCTACTACAAGTTATAGTACCTTGGAGACATCTAGGTCTTTGTTCACTGTGCATGTTGTTGGCCTTTCCAAGTGTATTTATGGGTGTGTCTTGATTCCAGGGTCTGTGCAGTAATCATTTACACAGGTGTGGTATATCATGCACATAACTTATTTACCCTAAAAGGATGTGATGGCTGCACAATGGCTGTGTTGATGCCATGTGTCACATAATATGCAGTGTTGCATCATTCCTGCAATGCATCCTTTTGTATGTTCATGTGACCCATGGACCCATACATGTGTGCATGTTCGTTATAAAGCACCTGTACATATTCCTTGGTGTGGGAAATACCCTAGGGGTCAGTGTTGATCTGTGTGTATGTAGTATCATCGGAGTGTAGTACAATCTTTGGATATTGACCACATTGTCATGGTTACATTGTGCAGTCTACTAATGTGGTAACCTTGGGCAGGATTCACAACACTGTTTGGGACTAAGTCCCACTATGCAACCCCAGTGGCGCTCCGAAATCTCCGCAGCTGCGGAGCACCCAATTCACAGCCGCAGCAGTTGTGGAGGGTTCACACTGTCTGTAGTAGCCTTCCACAGCTGTGGTGCTGTTAGTGGCAACAGCACCCAACTGCTGCCGTAATCCGTGGGGCCGGTCATAATCCGGCTCCACTTTTGTGAATACCCGCAGCTGCGGGTCACCTGCGGATCTGCAAGTGGTAACACACTTGCGCACGAGGTTACCGCAGCTGTGGTACTTCATGAGTTATGTGAATCCTGCCCCTTGAAACACTGGGCATGATTCACAAAACTCGTGAAAGTCCCGCAGTTGCGGGTAAACCTCGTGTGCAAGTGGGTTGCCACTTGCGGATCCGCAGGTTATCCGCAGCTGCAGGTATTCACAAAGGTGGGGCTGGATTACGACCGGCTCGATGGATTACAGCAGCATTCGGGTGCTGTTGCCAGGGACAGCACTGCAGCTGCGGGAGGCTGTTACAGACAGTGGGACCTGCTGTAGCACCCTCCACAATTGCTGCAGCTGTGAACCGGACGCTCCACAGCTGCGGCGATTTCGGAGCGCTACTGGTGTTACGGAGTGGGATTTAGTCCCAGAATGTGTTTTGAATCCTGCCCGATGTATTCTGATTGCCTACAACAGTGGGCCATCATTGATTTGACAGGTGTGCTGTATTGACATGCAAGTGCAACAATGTGTGTGGTCATATCCCTACATGTTAGCTGCACATTCATGTATTAAAACTAACAATGTCATACTTTGTGTTACAGTCACATAACTGACAGTGCCACCTGTCATCTGTCTCAGGTTGTGCGTTTACTAATCACATGCATTTCAAGGATGTACACTGACACCATGTGTGTGTACTGTTCAAGTTAGTAGTGCATGCCTGTGTTGCAGGGACGTAAATGGAGGGACACAGATGGCTAATTCAACATACAATTAATGTTAAATTGTATGTATTCAAACAAATGGCAATGTGTGATATTTGTGAATGTCCCTTTGTCAAATCTTGGCTGTCCCATGGCTATGTGATATGTTACACATTGGAATATGTTCAGGACCATCACCAACACCAGAGTTGCCATGCCCAACACATGGTCCATAGCCTGTCATCAACTGTGTACATTGTGACATTAGAGTGGCACACCATGAATATGTGTGGCCTTGACATGATCACTGTATACAATGATCCACATGTTGGTACACCAGCCCATGTAAGGTGTGGACACATCCGATATTGCATGTGTATATCACTTGCATTCTAAATACAGTCATGTGTTCCAGCAGGTCACGGCATGTATCTTCACCTGTCATTATCTGTTTGACAAGCATGGCCAACACACCTACAGTTTGTGCACATGGCCCTCTGTTGGCAACATACGAAGAACACAGCTAATGATAGACATTTGGTCTATCAGGTCTGCTTGTATTGCAGGGCCCACAGCTTTTGGTAATGTCCCTGCCCTCCCTCCCCACTCTTCCCGTCCTCCCTACCCATGATCCTTACCTTCCCCTATACTCATCCCAGCCTCTCTTAAATCTGCCCACTGTCTTCAATGCGATGACCTCTTTAAGCGGTGCATTCCAAGTGTCCACCACCCTCTCTGTGAAGGGGTGCTTCCTGACCACCCTCCTAAACCTTCCACCTTCCAGCTTAGGACTGTGCCCCCTCGTGTTATGGTTGCCACTCAGCTGACAGGGACACTCTTTGTCAACCTCATTTATCCCTGTCAGGTACTTTAAGGTCCCAATCATGTCCCCTCTCTCTCATGTCTTCCAGGAGTACATGTTCAGTGTGCCCTCCACCTCTCCTTGTATGCCTTGCCCTGCAGCCGGCTAGCATCTTTGAAGCCCTCCTCTGGACCTAAGCAAGCAGGTCATTGTCCTTTTTGAGGTGTGGGCACTGGTACTGAACTCCATACTCTAGATGCAGCCTTACCAGTGACCTGTACATGGTCAGGGTGGTTTGTTTATGGGTACTTCATGTTTATGATGCCATGCAAGATCGCCATCCACCTACCCCAATATGCCATGTTGTACTGCAATATATGTGTCCAGTAACTCCCAGCATCACCCACATATGTGTCTGGTCCTTGTATAGTGCTCAGTGTTGTTCATGGGCATCACACATATTCCATAGTCATTCAACATCATGATGTTTGTGTGGTGTATAGTTGTGTAATGACAGCTACGCAGTTGACCACCCTTTGAGCACACACCTCCACCCACTTCACCATCACCATGTGTGTGGCAACAACAGACACATGTATCCATTGACATTGAGCTCCTGTCATCTCTTTGGATGACCATCATATAGGATTGTGTAATAGCATTCATTTGGTTGTGTTGGTCATGCATCATGGTGCATGCCACTCACTTGTGTGCCACATCTCTGCCAGGCATTCAAGCATGGCACCCATGTGTTGTGTTTTACAGCACGTTCTTTTGTATTGTTATTTATTTACAACTCTTTTTCCCTCCAGTCACAGTCTTGGGGGCCTCTCTCAGGCATCCTGCCTGTTCCTGACTTGCCTGAAGTCCTCCTGCCTGTACTTCCTCTCTCTCTCTTCCTCTATCCACGATCGGCACCCCGGCTTAACCCCTCCTCTTTGGGTGCACTGAGACACAGACTCCAATGTGGAAGAGGAGCCAGGTGGAGGAATCTGGAAGGCCAGGCAGGTTGGACCCGGCCATGGGCAAGGGGGCAGGTATCATCGCCTACCCCCACAGACCGGGTTCTTCCTTTTTATAGTGATCTGTTTCCCCCCCCTCCCATGAATGTGTGCACATCCCCGATGCTAGGCACATGGCAAGCCTTGCCTGCATCAGGACACACTGAATACGAGCAGCCGAGCATGCTGTATCACCCCCGGTCTCCACTAGGGGCCGCTGGCACGCCAGGCGATCCCCAACCCCCCAGGAGGGCAGCCCATCAGGCACTCATTCCTCACCCACCCCTGCCATCCCACAGCAGTCCGAGCTCACTCCCGAACCAGGGTCGCCGGCATGGCGTGAGGTGTGGCATCCAGCACCTCAACCCTCAACTCCACCGGGCCAGCTACTACAGCACGTTAAACGTCGTGATGTCTGTTCTTGGCTACTGTGTGTATCATGTTGTATATCAGTCTAATGTTGTGTATTGCATGATGATTATATAATGTGACTTACTGGTTGTTTTATTTTATTTATTTATTTATTTATTTAAACAGCAGTTTGGAAAACCTTTGAGCCATAGGCTCATTTACAAAGGTACCTTGTCACAGTAAGACAAACGAAAATACACAGTATAACAGTATAACAGTAACTTAAGACATAGATACAAACAAGCTGGTACAGGTAGGATTGATGCAAACAATACCAGAGTTATGTTGTCCTTAGCAGCTTAGTAGTATGACTTGTCCATAAAGTACTTACTGAAATCGGCTTTTGACTGATGGCAATTACAGCTCGAGTGTTAACAAGGTGTTCCATACGGAGTTCTGAAGCACTATATAGTTGGAGCTCGGAGATGGAGGGGCAGTGTGTTGAACCAGGAGGGGGCCCTAAAGCTGAAGGCTCTTTGGCCGTGAGAGGTCCTAGCTCTAGGGATAACAAGAGAGGTTTTCCAGAGGTCCGAGTATGAACTAGTGGGACAGAGCGGCGGATGGTGGTGGTCAATCCTGGTAGGGATAGCCCAAGGAGGGTCTTTTTTGTAAGGGTACAGGTCAGATATTTGAGGCGCTTGTCAAGATCAAGTACCAGCGCTTTAGCGTACAGTAGACAGGTGTGTGTTAGCCTAGGTGCCCCAGTAATTAACCTGCAGGCCTTATTCAGAGTAATGCGAATTTTATGGAGTGCGGTCTGATCAGCAGCACCATACACCGGCAGTCCATAGTCCACTAGGGACAGGATAGAGGAGGTGATCATGAAGGTCAAGAGCTCCGGGGAGGCAGTGTTTATACCGATGTAAGATGCCCAATCGGATATTAGTGGCAGTGGCTAGGGCAGCGATGTGTCCATGGAAGGAGAGGGAGGGGTCAAAATGGATCCCTAGGTATTTATAGGAACAAACTTGTTCGAGTGGGAAAGAGGACCCAGAGTGAATGAGGAGTTTGAAGTTGCAGGACTTGTTTTGAGGATGAGTGAAGAACGTGGGTTTTGTTTTTTTAAGATTTATCACCAATCTATGTTCCTTGAACCAGCCCTCGGCTTCGGCGAAGGACTTCTGCAGCGAGTCCTGGAGGGCAATAGGGTTACGACTCGAGGCAAAGATGACTGCATCATCAGCATACAATAGAATGTTCCCCAAGCAAGAGCGTGGAAGGGTGTTAAGGTAAAGGGAGAATAGTAAGGGGCCCAGAATGGAGCCCTGGGGAACCCCAGAAAAGATGGGACAGATGTTTGAGTAGGTCCCATTAATTTTTACACGCTGTGAGTGGTCAGACAGATAACTGGTGCACCAGGAGATAGGCCCAGCAGCAAAACCAGAGAGACTAAGGGCATCAAGAAGGAGGGGGTGGGAGACAGTGTTGAAAGCTTTCGAGAGGTCAATGAAGACAGCACCAGCCAGAGAACCAGTGTCTAAGGAGGAGTGGAGAAAGTTGGAGAACTCTAGGAGGGCTGTGTTGGTACTGTGGTCTGCTCGGAAGCCATGCTGCTCAGGACATAGGACATTGTAGGTGGAGAGGTAGTCAGAGATTTGAGAGGCCACCACTTTTTCCAAGGCCTTGGAGAGAGGAGAGAGAATGGAGATTGGCCGATAGTTTCCAGCCACAGTCCTATCACCACCTTTAAAGATAGGGGTGACAGTGGCGACTTTCAAGGCAGTTGGAACCTTCCCCAGGCAAAGAGAGCGGTTGATGAGGCACGTGATCGGGGTAAGGACTGCATCTAAGACCAGCCGTAGGATACACGGATCCAGGGTGTCACTGCCCGTACTATTACTCTTGAGGGCAGTGACAAGTGCGTGCCTAAGTTCTTGGGCAGAAACACAGTGGAGGAGAAAAATAAGGGCGAAAGATTTACGGCAGTTGCTGGGGAGGAGGGTCAAAAAATTTGTAGGGAGGATAGGGCTAAGGTCAGTGAATGAGGTGTTGAGGTGGTTGGCTATGAGGCTGGGTCTGAGGAGATCACGCCATTAGTGTTGATCTGGGTGGGTGGGGGGTGTGCACTCCCATTTAACTGTTTAATGTTATCCCAGTAGGTTCTGGGTTTCCCCATGAGGCAGTGAGTGAGGACCGATGGTGCTCAGACTTGGCCTTTCTGATGGCCCGAGTGCACTTGTTTCGGGCGGCAGTATACAACTGCCTGTCACTGGGCCGGCCAGTCTCAATGGCACGGTGCCATAGGTTGTCCCTGTGTTTGAGTTGGTGGATCAAAGCTGGGGTTACCCAGGGGGCATTCTGCCTTTTAGAACGGCGGGTCGACATTGGGGCAAAGATATCACAGGCATTATTAAAAGTTTGGGTAAAGAAGGAGAGAGCTGTGTCAATGTCAAGAGTTGCCTGTATAGCAGACCAGTCAATTTGGGACAGAAGTTCCTTAAGTTTTATCAGTCCACCAGGTATTACATATGCACTGTATTACATGTGCATCCATTGTCATCATATCCTGCCATGCATTGTCCAATGCTGTGGCCGGGGAACCTACCTTGCCAGTGGGGCTGTACTGATGTCCCTTCCATTGATTACATGTATATCACACATTGCCATTGCACCTTTAGTCACAGCATATGACAGCATCACCAGGTCTCTCCATGTCATGCTGTCACTATGGTCATCTGCATTGAGTATGCAGTACATATGGGCCAGGATTCACATATAGGATGTGCCACTTTGCATCCTTGATGTGCTGGTACATACACAGCATGCACAGTAGACTGATTTGGGGTGGGCAGGGATGCACTATTCACCAACCATAATGGTATGCGGCGCATCTGGAGGGGTTGTGCAGGGGCATGCCCATGCATGTGGTGTGCAGCACCATTCACAAACCAACATGATGGTGCATCTTCGGACCATGTCCGGTGATGCACCTCCAGATGCTGAGGGCAGGATTCACAAAGAGTTTTGTAACTAAGTCCCACTCCGCAACCCCAGTTGCGCTTTGAAATTGCCGCAGCTGCGGAGCAGCCGATCCACAGCCGCAGCAGTTGTGGAGGGTGTTACGGCAGATCCCACTGGCCATAGCAGCCTCCCGCAGCTACAGTGCTGTCCCTGGCAACAGCACCCTCAAGCTGCCATAATCCATGGAGCCGGTCGTACTCCGTCTCCACCTTTGTGAATACCCGCAGCTGCGGGACCTTCCCCGATGTTCGTGAATCCTGCCCTGGGTCTACAACATGTGTATGTGAGTCGGTGTCCACACACAGGTATGGGGCCATAGGGCAGGATTCATGAACGTTGGGAAAGGTCCTGCAGCTGCAGGAAAACCTCGGCGCTAGTGGGTTGCGACTTGCGAATCTGCAAGTCACCCACAGTGCGGGTATTCACTAAGGTGGAGCCGGAGTATGACTGGCTCCACGGATTATGGCAGCTTGCAGATGCTGTTGCCAGGGACAGCACCGCAGCTGCAGGAGGCTGCTACAGTCAGTGGGACCCACCGTAGCACCCTCCGGAACTGCTGCGGCTGTGGATCGGCCACTCCACAGCTGTGGCACTTTCAAAGCGCAACTGGGGTTACGGAGGGGACTTAGTTTCAAAACGCTTCGTGAATCCTCGCCCATACTGTCCACAGCAGCACAGCAGTCAGCCTATCCTGGATGTCCAGTGTCCCCCCCACCCATAGGCCCATGATGACAGTACAACACCAGGCATCCCTGGTACACAACTGTGCCCCCGCCTGTACCCCATATGGCGTGACTCACCCACATTCCCTGGTAGTCAAGTTGAACCCCCCCATCCTTCCCCAGCACAAATGTAGTCTAAGTCTGATGCACAACATATGCCTGTTGGTCCACTGATCACCCCCTGGCCAACTCACCAAGGTCACAGAACCTGGCAAATTCCCTGGTGCCCAAGTCGCCCCCCTCCAAATCCACAGTGACATGGGAGTCAATGCATCACCATCCCTAGTGGACTACATGACCCCCTCCCTACTCTTGCACAATTGCAATGCTGTAGTCCCCTGGACACCCCACCCCCTCATCCAATCATGCAACTACACCCCACCCTGCTCCCCCCATCCCAGCATGTTCCTACCATCGTTGGGCTGCGCAACCAACACGCGTAACACCACTGCTATCCGCCAACTGAGCTATCTGTGACTGACAGCTACTGTACACCTGGCAGCCCATTGGTGGAGCCTGTCAACCAATGGACTTGCAGCGTATACTGCACTCTGTCATTTACAAAGATATCCATCAATGGGCTGACAGGTGTAAAGTATCTGTCATTCACAGACAGCTCAGTAGGCGGGCAGCCGTGGCAGTATGCAGGTGGGATGATCTGCCTGCTGATGGTGGGAACATGGTTGTACAGGGTTGCGGGGTGGGGTTGGGGTGCCTGAGTGGGTGGGGGTGTGCTGGACTACCAGAGAGGTTTCGGCATAGCCATCAGTTGTTGCTGTCATGTCGTGTTGGGGGGTTCATCTAGTCCACAAGGGATGTTGCCGCACGGACATCCATGTTACCAGTGATGCAGGCAGGAGGCGTTTCTACTTGGGCAATGGTGAATTCACTGGGTTCTGTGACATTGTGGATTTTGGCGGAGGTGGGGAGCCCTGGACCACCAGAGAGAATTTGTGGATCATACTCAGACTGCAATTGGGACAAGGGAAGGGGGGGTTCACCTTGACTAATTGGGGCTCTGTGTGTGTTCCTCAGCTCTTCCAGGGTGTCTGGTGCATCCTGGTGGGCATATCCCTGCATGTCACATGCAAATGGGGACATACTGACATGCAAACAGGCCCATTGCACCCTGCATGCCTGATGGCCACATTGGCATGCTTGTGGCTGTGAATGTCACCATTGGGCACAGAGCATCATGGGATGTGGTGCCCCATTGCTTTCCCTGCCTAACCAGGGGGTAATGCCAGTGCATATCGGGTTGGGCACTACTGTGGTATTCACAGAGGTGTTGCACTGGGATCATCCCCCGGCGCAACTTCTGTGATTACCACAGTTGGGGCACGGCACATCTCAGTTGTGCCATGGCAGCTGAGATGCACCAAGCACGTGTGCTTTGAGGATCATGCCCATGGATTCCTGTGTTACTGTTCGATGTTGCAATGGTCCCTGTCATGCTGGTGGGGACAGTGCACATTGGTCACAGGTTGACTACCATCTGCACACACAGCACACATGGATGTTTTATGTGCATAGTGTGCTTGATTCCTTGCATATGATAGCATTAATGGGCAATTCTGCTTGGTGGTGCTTAACATTGTAGGCATGTACACTGTGAGTTTGATTGACAACATTCCTATATGGGCAGACCTAACACCGCTGTGCCACTTCTACAGTTGACATTTATGTTCTCCACAATGCAGGCCAATCCAATGTTCCATCAAAGGACCGTGTGAAGGTTGGGCGTATAGTAGCAGCACAGCATCGCCTGGCATCCAGTAGGGGGTGACAGGACAGGACAGGCCATGGCCAAGGAGGTGTGCACGCCTGTGCATTCCTAGTGATGTGGAGGAGGACACACAATGGGGACAGGAGCCAGAAGCTTCCCATGCAACCACAGTTGATGACCAGCAGGACACAGCACCCCAAGATGCCACTGACATCCAGATACACACCATGACTGAGGAATCAGAGGTCACCATTGGAGGTGATGAGACACACATGGAGTCGGTGCCACCTGACCTGGATGATATTGTTGTTGCTAAGGACACTGGGGACAGTTCAGTGTCACAGGGGAGCATCATGCAGCCCACAGGCACACTATGTGGTTGTTTTGTCAAGCTCTCTGAGGTGCGCAGAGCAGTTGATGGTATCATCACAACCTTGGGGACACTGATGGGACAACTGCGTGACCTGTCACACAGTATTGGTGACCAGTGTGCATGGCATCATAATGTTTAGTGACATTCTTGACAGTGCATCGTGTGTTCCATACAGTATGTTTTATGTGTTTACTGTTATGCTTTATTCATGATTTGATGTGTTTTTAGAGCTCTATTTGTGTTTTGCTCTTGTTTAACTTATACTATTTCATTTTATTGGTTGTTTGCAGTCATTTGTGATTTAGATCACATTATTTCTTCTCCTTGCACTTTGAATGCCATACGTTCATGTTTACAGTACATATATGTTGAATACATATTGTTTATGGCTTATACAAGTGTCTGTGTGTTAACTGGGCTGATGTGTCCTTCATTGGGTGTGTTATGTGGGGCATGTACAGGGGTATACACATTGAGGGGATGCACCATTTCATATCGTGTTTTACTACTGAAATACCTCTCAGTGTGTTACTGTGTTATGGTGATGTACACCCCTGATTGGGGGTTGTGGAATATCACACAGTGGGCATCCTCTGGTTATCAGGGCATTACATTATGACTGTCTGTCTGACAGGTGATCATCATGGTTGTGATGTCGACCACCTGACATTGTCTTGGACCGACATGGCATAGTTGCATGTTGTGCACAGATTCCTACATGCCTATGCTGCCACATGGAACTAATGTATGCATACTCCGGGCTTTTATCTTTTGATGACATGTACCTGAGGTTACAGACTTACAGGGACTGCAGGGAGAGATGGAGGTATTGTGGATCACACTGTCTATTTGGCATGGCACATCCATTCACAAGGGGTTATTTAGGGCCCCACCAGAACACCCACATGGGGAGGTGCTGAATACTGGAATATAGAGGCCACACACAGATATGGTGATACAGAGATGGTTCTGCTGGTTGTCCTTTCTCTCAACCTGATGTGGACTGCAGACACCAGTCTGCTGCCACGGACACAGCCATGAGCTGAGATGTGTTGTATGGCCTGCACGGTGCATGCCTCAAATAGCCTGTTCAGTAGACATTCAGAGGGTGTGCAAATGTGAACCTATTACGTTGTGACTGAGAAGGATTGCAGATGTTATGCTTAATGGCCACCTGGGATAGAGCAATCACAGTATGGTGTGTTTCTGTGTGCGAATGTCTGATGAGTCACGCCACATGACACCAAGGCCCAGGGATAGTAGATAATGGGGTTATGTAATTGTGTTGGGACTTTACTGTCGATTGAAGACGTGAGGTGGGTAGGAGTTATTGTAGAGGATATTATAGTATGGATATTGGTGGCAACATGTGTTTGAATCTGACGACTAGGCAGAGGATGACATAACTGACCCAATATGGTTCACAAAGGGAGTGTCCATGCAAGTGAGGGAGAGGGGGTAGGATCTGTGCAGGTATAGAGACACACAGAAGGAAAACAACAAGGACGTGTTCGGAACTGCACTGGGAAGTAGAAAATGCTGTCAGGTGACAGAGGGGACTCACAGGACACATACAGCCACACAGAGAGAGCTACTGTGGTACTTCTCTTCATCAGGTAAGTTAGTGACATATACAAAGAGTAGGGCATGGCCTGTGACAGAATGTTTGAAGGAGGGGTGTGCAGGGTGTGGGAGACTGCATATCATTAGCATTACACATGTCTATATGTTCATTATATAGAGATGTCAGTGATGGAGTGGGACAACTGTTTGATGCATGTTGCCACACTGTGAGGGAGTTGTGCATCGGTCCATTTGCAGGTTATGGGGGACTATAGGGGATGGCATGTTTCATTATGGATAGGGTAATGTTGCCAGAGTTGCTACATCCCAGGATGGTATGAGAATGTAGGTAACTGCTGACAGCACCACTGGCGGACATGTTTAGCGGTTTTCCTGACACAGGGGTATTACCAATGGTCCAGTGGAGAGCATTTCTCGTCCCTTCCCACTAGGGTTGATGCAGAGCGGAGGCTGTTGATTGGGGCCACTGGTGGATCTAACTGAGGCATTTCTTATTAAACAGTTATTGTTACATCTGGACTCCATTTGAACACAGGTTCCAAATCACCACTGATTTACAGCATTTGTAACACAGATTACATGGATTATCTTGATTGGGTGACTGTAGCACTGGGCACGGATGTGGCAGTGGACATGGCCACACAGCATCTCAACATGCCCTTTAACACTGTCCCTCATAGGTGGCTAGTAGAGAGGTTGTTGAGTCTGGTGGTGTGTCCAAGGGTGGTACAATGGGTCAAGACATGGCTGAGCAATAGGGCACAGAGACTGATGGGGAATGGTGTTCATTCCCAGGAGGGTTATGTGAACAGCGGGGTCCCAGAGGGATAATTTCTGTGTCCAGTGGAATGATTGGCTGCACGGGAAGGGGTATCTCCAGCAGACATGGTGATGACAATGTACATGATATAGTTGTGACTTCCTTTACTGTACTGTATCCAGTTGGGTACCATAATCTGTAGAGGGACCTATACAGAATGGAATCAATTCAGAGAAGGGCAACATGAATGGTACAGGGCTACACCATTGGTCGTATGAGGGGGCATGTAAGGCTTTCACCATCTATTCCCTGTTGGAGTGTGGTGGGAGGAGGAACATGATAGATATTTAATATTAACATACAGGGTGTGTGTGTGTGTGTGTGTGTGTTATATATATATATATATATATATATATATATATTTATAAAATGGGGTGGTAAAATCATAGAAATTCTAGTAACTTGATTGGACAGAATGTATCACATGACCATGCATTATTTCCCAACGACCGCACACCTACCATTACGACCGCAACTACTTTCCATCCCACAGAACCTTCTCACCAGCAGTGAGATCACTTCGCACTTGGCAGACACAGGCTGCCACACAAACACACACAGGCTGGCACCCACAGCAGTAACTAAAATGTGCTGTATATAGCTGCTCCATACACCTCTCACTAAAGTCTGTATAACCTCTGTTTTTATGGTATTTTTTTTTAAAGTCTCTGACTGTAATAGGGGCTAAACAAGCAAGTTGTCTCTTCTCTCTTCAGTATGATGAGGTGATCGAGAGGTTTATTGATAGCTCAGGAGTTGCTGGCACAGTTTGAAAACGATGTATTTTACTTCAAGAACTGTGTAAACTTCTTTTTATTTTAAAGATTGCTCATATTTCACTTGCAAAATGAAGCCGTCACTGTCAGAGAGTGAAGGCGGCGGGTTGCCAGCTTCAGACCAGACGGGCGAGCTATGTGTTACAGCAACCTCGCCTCACTTCCATCTGAGCACTGAAGCCAGCGACTTCGCTTCTTCACTCTCTACAGTCGGTGGCTTCATTTTGTAGAAATATGAGCAATCTTAAATTAAAAAGGAGTTTACACAGTATCTGCAAGTAAAATACCTTGTTTTGAAGCTGTGCCAGCACGTCCTGAACTGCCAATAAAACCACTCTGTCACGCTACAATACAGATATGAATGACTCACTCGCTCAGCCCCATTACAGTCGGACGCTTGTTTCAAAAAATAAAAAATGAGTAATTGTTTTTGAACGTCTGCAACCAGCTCTTTAATTACAGTTTACACTACTTGGTCACGCTACAGTACAGAAATAATACTGAAAGGGATTAGAGTGTAACACACTCTGACAATAGCAGGATCAACCAGATAAATATTTTTATCACTTTTTTATTTAAACCAAGGCAGAATCAACCAGATAAATACCACCTTTAACTTCAAACCCATCACAATTATGGCAGGATCAGCCAGATAACCTACTGTAAATTAAACATTTATCTCTGCCAGACAGGGACTACCTTTTGTATCTCCTCCCCCTGCCCAAATATTTTTCCCATTTTATAAGATAGATAACCCATTCTGAGGTATGCGGTCGCGCTCTGATTTACGCACGCCTTGGGTGGTTGAGGCACTAGGCCTCGGCTCTCATGTACAACACATCAAGGTGTGCATATCAGAGCGCCATCACGCCTAAGAGTGGATTATTTATTACATATATATATATATATATATAACCCTAGATGGCGCTATCCCAAGGCTACTACCCCGCCTGATTTGCCACTAACAGGTTGAGGGGCCTGGATCCGATGGCGGGTGCCTCCACCCAGAGGTCAGGGTTTGCAATAGTTAAACTAACTTGGTCACAGCCCTCTGGGACACTGCGACCCCCTTTCTTCCCACTAGTGGCCCACACAATATATCAGAATTACCTTCACAGTATACACTTACCCCCAGGACTGGTTCAGTCAGTGTGACTCCTGGGACTCCCTGTAAAACAAGATGATACAGTGCAAAAACCACAGTACAATACTTTAACATAGACGAATACCTCAGGCAGTGTAACTTTGCTGAAACAAACAGATCTGATTTATTTAGGGGGATATAACAAGGACAGGGGGAAATCAGGTTAATTAGTTTAAACGCATTAATAATCACAGTACTGTGCACATATTTCAGAATCCCAAATATCCCTAATGTCACTCTTACCGGGTACCCAGGCAATAAGAGGCTAGCCTATTTGGTGCAGCTGGTTGGGGCCCTGAAGATGGAAATTGCATGCACAGTACCCAAATTGTAATCCGGAGCCGGTAGACTCAATTCGTGGAGGAAGAAAGGAAAAGTAATCAGATGGAACACTTGCAATTAGATGATGACAGGGAGCTACCGTGATTTGTACTCACAAATTCAGTGCTGAAACTGAATGGAAGGCAGATTGTCCTGGATTGCCAGGTGGAGCAGACCATGTGGACAAGGTCCTTGTGACTGGGCCCCAAGGCAGTTCAGAGCAAATGGATGTAGTCTGGATTAAGCTGGGGTTTACTTGCAGCTTCATGCACTCAATTCACTGAACAGGGGATTTGAAACGCGAGTCCGCACTAGCACTACACACATTTATATGGGGGAAAAAAGTACTATACCAGGCAGGCTGCTTCTCTATCCCGATCGCAATTACTGCACAGTACCCGGGAGAACACACAGCAGATTCAGTTCCTGACAGACCGAGCGCGATTCAGCAATTTCTCCAGTCTTCTACAGGGTGAGCCTAGTTTCTACTTTTCAGATCGCCTTGATTCTCTTCACAGGTCAGTTTCAGTCCAAACAAGCACTTGCACAAGCTGCAGACCGAAACTTGGGGCCTTACACGCGTTTCCCGACTAAAACTGCGCACCAAAGGAGCACAGGGTTCCTTCCCTCTTCACTGCCAGAGCTCAAACTGAAACTCCAGTAGACAAAACCGGGCACTTCCTTTGAGTTCTTCCAAGTTCTTGGCTGGAATGGCTATCACTCACAATAGACTCCCTCTGTTGGTGCAAAAAGGCGCCGAAGTCCAAACTACATTTCCCAGAGTCACTGCCCATACAATCCTCTTGTGGCTGGCTCAGATTACGAGTCCAAGTTCTGATTTGTCCACAGGCACCATTTTAGAGCTCTCTCAACCCACACTGACTGGTCCAGTTCAACAGTTCAAAACTAGAATGGGGAACTAGGCAAACACAGTTCTGACTGCAAAGAAAAGCAGGTTAGACAAACTGTTTTTTCATTATTACTCTAAATGATTTCTGGCAAACAGTTACATCTTTCAGATAGGTTCCCTTTGCACTCCTAGTGACTGCAAAAACGGAGTGAACTGGCAGCAGCTCGAGTGGGACTCAAGCAGAGAAACACACAGTCCCCCCCATACAAACTAATTATATCTGCAAGCAGACAGCTCTTAAAGAGACAGTACCAGAGGCTCTAAAAACACTCACAGATAAATGGCTTAAACGCCAAACACCATTCAGGCTCGGAGCATTCAAGCAAGCTCCTGGAAGTCTTTTGGGAACCCCCATTTGCAGGGGGTTACATATATATATATATATATATATATATAGTAGCACGGTAGTGCCACTATATTAGGGTTGAGGAGCCATTTTAAGGTTAAAGGGTCAAACTTTGCTCCTTAATAACTTTGCCACCATTCAGTGGATTTGGTTGAAATTTGGTATGCATGATTGGGCATAGTAGATCTTGGGATCTGCCAAGTTTTGTACCGGTCGGATATACAGCTGTGGCGTTATTAAGCACCAACAAAATGTGCGTTTACGCTTTTTTGCGAATTCTTTGCTCTCGCCTACAGATCGCACGGTTTGCGCGACCAGTCTGAAAACTTCAGGGAATGTGCAGCTGGGGTGCCCGATGTGCCTTTTGAAGATTTCGTGAAAAATATTAAACGGTTCAAAAGTTATTCAAAACAAGTTCCCATTATAAGTCAATGGGAAAAGTTAACAAAAAGTTTGAAAGTGTCGCAATGCAGTTTTACTTTTGCAATGGCCCTTTACTGTCGCAAATCCACCATTTTGTTTTCAGTTGGTCATCAGAAAATGCTTGGCATTTTAATTTGGGACCCTCTAGCAACCTAATTCTTTTGTATTCACCTAGTCGGACCCTGAGGATGCTAGGCATGTCTTTATTTTGGGGTAAAACACCCCGAAATATGTTTTTCACATTTCTGGAAGAAGTACTTTCGCAAAGTACTTTCGCATTTGCGACACTGTCGCATGAATTTGTGAAAGCTTTCGCAAAGTTCGACAGTACTTTTCCAGGCTGTGGCAAAATGACAGCAATTCTTTGCCACCCTGCTGCAAAAGAACGGTTTGGTCTTTTGGGCTGACATTTGGAGGGAATGCAGCCAACGTCTCACAGATGTGCCTTTCAGTGTTTTGGTGAAAGAATATTACAGGGCGGCATAGTTACGGCACTCCAAAGTTGATGCTTTTTCCCATAGGATAACATTACGGCGTCGGCCGCATTACAGGAATCCTTTGCCGCCCTGCTGCAAAATAACGGTTTGGTCTTTTGGGCTGAAATTTGGAAGGAGAAAAGCCAACATCCCACAGATGTGCCTTTTGGTGGTGTGGTGCAAAAATATTACAGGGAGGCAAAGTTATGGCACTCTGAACTTCTCTTTTTTACCATAGGATAACATTACGGCATTTGCCACGCCTTTCATGGCCTGTATCTTGGAAATGGTGCGAGATACAGACTTTTCGTCGGAAAACTACTTAGCCCCCTAATGGGGGCTAAGTATAAAACTAGCCAGGAAAGTCATAAATCATATGACTTTAAAATGTTTTTTCTACATTGTACTGTTCCTGAGATATAAGCAAGTTAGTATTCCAACTCCTTATTTTCTGCTCCAAGACCCATTATTATGCATACATTCTTTGTACTCACTGTCTTTCTCTATGCGGCTTTTGGGGAAAACCAGCCTGTGCGCTTACATTACTGTTACCGTTACCGCTTCCACTTGCGGTTCCATACCGGTTTCACTTACCGTTGGGGGTTCTCGGACCCTAGGGACATGACTGGTGGGGTACCATATTTGTCTGTGCTAGGCTTGATGTTGTTTGGGTTGGTCATATCTGATATCTGTCATGGGGCAAAGTGCAGGATCAGTCTGTTCATGGATGATACTAAGATGGGAGCAGTAGTGGATGACAAGAAAGGGTGGCAGGGGCTACAGGACATTCTGACCATGCTGAAGGAGTGGTTGGTGAGGTGGCAGTTGGGACTCAGTGCAAACAAGTGGCTGGTTCTGCACTTTGGGACAGAGAACTGAGGGAGTGACAGTTGGAGGGAGTTCGGTTAGGGGTCAACAGTGATGGGGAGGACTTTGGGGTGCTCGTAAAAGGGAACCTGAACAACTCAGCCCAGTGCAAGGTGTCATCAACCGAGGCTACTGAGATGCTGGGGTGCATTGCACAGGGTATCTTATCTGGGTATTGGGATGTGCTCATGGCACTGTACAGGTCACTAGTTGGTTGACACTTGGAGTATTGCATACAGCACTGACAACCTTACTTTGGGAAGGATCTCAGGCTAGTGGAGGGATGCAGCACAGGGCAAGGGAAATGATTAAATGGCTGAAGTGTAGGACCTACAGGAACAGACTGAATGGGTTAAGCATGTACACCCTGGTTGGGGGGGGGAGAGTAGGAGGATATGATTGACACCATCATGTAGTTGTAGGGGCTCAACAGGGTGGTCACAGAAGTGTTGTTTAGGCTGTGGAGGGGGAGACAAGAGGGTATGTGCTAAGGTTGGAGGGTGGTGGGTTTAGGAGAGTGATGAGGCATTATTTCACAGGGATTGTGGTGGGAATATGGAACACACTACCAGGGGAGGCAGTTTCATGCAGGACAGTGGTTAGCTTTCACAGGGCATGTTACAGGATGCATGGGGGGGTCAGTGGGAGGGAGCTTGGGGTGGGGCAGATGCGGTTTTGGTGTGCTAGCTGCACTGTCGAGCACACTTGCTAGAACACTTGGCCTGTTCATGCTGGCAGATTCGTATGTTAATATGTTCATATCCAGGATGCACACAGTCCACTGATATAAGTCGTGGTGCTTGGAACAATTGGAGCCCTGCAAGGGGTTGCCATTGTTCATTTCAGCCTAATTCACAGATGCCACTGTCCATTTACATGTTTTCCCGCCATGCACTATGTGGACATCTCCACTATGTATCCTGTGCATGGCATGGTGCGACCTACACGCACGGGTGTCTGCACTATTGTTGTCAGCATTTAGACATTTACCTTATGCTGTGTTTCACTGTGTCACTACTTACCCAGTAGCCAGCCATGTGTGATGTCACCACGTTCATACATGTGGCATAGTGTGCTCTGTCTCAATATATAGGAATCATGGCATGATCCAGGATATTGTGCACAAATGTCTAGGATTCTACATTCACTGTCGCACACCACCTGCACATTTATGGAGTGGAATCTCTTTCTGTTGATGTATGCCTCAGCAGTTACAGTGGGTGCCTTTATGGCGATATGTGTGCAATCGATTGCTCCAATTACACTTGGGAATCCAGCAATGGCATAAAATCCCTCCATCGTCGCCTGCTGCTCATGCCACTGTGTGGAGTAATGGATGTATTGGCCTGTATGTGGTATCACGGCATTCAGGAAGTCATCAAAACATCTGGATACAGATGCCTTGCTGATACCTGCTGTGTCCCCTGTTGGGGTCTGGAATGTTCCTGTGCACAGGACACGTAATACTGCTGTTACCTTTACATCCACTGGTATGGCGTGGCTCTGTGCTGTCCTGCTTTCCAGACTGCCACATAGTAATGCACATAGGTCATCTATCGCAGATTTGAGTAGCCTATATCTTGCTCTGCATTGTTTATCTGTCATATCCCTGTATGACACTCTTACCCTAAACTGTCGGGCTGGTCGTCTCCTCCTGCCTACCCTGTTGTGCTTTTGATTCCTTGGGATGTGTGGCTCCTGTGGAGCTTCCTGCCACTGGCCATGCCTTTCAGGCCAGATATACAATGCCCATGCACCCTGGGGCATTTCTGTTTTCCCTTGTTTGTCTGACTTGCCTATGTTGGCCAGCCCTGTGCTCTGTTTCTTTCTGCCTGTGCCTGTGGTGCCTCTGTTGATGTCTTTGGCAGTGTTGCTGATGTGTTTATACTTTGCTGGATTCAAGTGGTTTGTGTGCTGATACTGACTGCTCTGTCCTCTACTGGGGTTTGTCTTTCTTCTACTATCTGCTGCACAGTACCCCCTACTTGACTTAATTGCTGATAAGCAGCCTTTATTACAGGGAGTGTGTTACACCTCACTCATTTTTGTACAGCATGTGTGCAACATTTTTCTCGCAGGTGTGGAATTTCGGTGACTGTGGATAGCCTTTCAGGGGATGATACATGCATATCATGGCACTTTTCCCCCCACAACTTATTCTCCGCATGTGCGTTTTCTTCGCATCTGCAGAATATTTTTCCCGCACCTGTGTGGGATTTGTGAATTACCTGCAGCACATGTAGGTGTGTTTTCCTGCAGCTGCGCAATATTTGGACACTTGCGGGTTTTTTTCTGCCCTACTTTCTTTTGTGAATCCTGCCCATTCTGCCTATTTTCTGGCACGACCCGGGGGAGGGGGATGCAGATAAACTCCAACTGACTTTGAACCAGATTAAGCTGTTGGTGGTATTTTTTAGTTATATAACATATCACATTGGGACAATGTATTTCTCATTGTATTGACATACATTAATACATCTTTTTCAATATAATGCAATATACTCAATTTTCTTAAGGGTTCTCTAAAGTGATGGGCTCTGTAATTGAGAAAACTGAGGACAGAACACCAATAAAATATCCTTGCAACTCTTGAGTGTCAGCAAGTTCAGGAGAAAGGCCAGAAAGTCACAAATTCCTCCCAAGAAAAGCGTTTTCTAGACTTTCTACTTTTGCACGTAAGTGATCTGGTCTCTGTTGTTAAAATTTGTTGATTTGCTTCTAGAGACTCTTGCTTATTTTCTAAAGAGCTCACTCATGCTGCAAAGTCAAAAAACTGGGCTTTCAACTCTGTCATAGAAGATTGTACCTCATGCTGAAGTTCAGTAATTAAGTTGTATAGAGATGGCAGTGTTACCTTCTGCTCCTTAACTTCCTTCTTCACACTGGTATCCATTCTGGAGCGTATTATAAGGGGAGTCCCAGCAGCCAGGGCCTCAATTTGAGCATGGCCCAGGGTAGCTCTGCCAGCCATCACAGTCTGAAGTAAGTTGCTGGTATCAGCTTGTCCAATTAACTGTGTATTCGTTCCTCTTTGCAAGTTGTGCTTTTTAAAGTTTGTTTGTTTGTTTTGTTTATTTATACTGGTAAGTCCATGGGCCACAGACTCGTTTTCATGGTCGACCAGTTCCACATTATCATACAACGGCAACACAATGTGAAAGTTGTTATTAGTATTTGATTTACAGGAGCTCAATGAGAGATAGAGCAGTCTCACCAAACCCAGAAATAACCCCCTGGACTTCTTGAATAGAAGAAAGGACGTAATCCTACCACTGTGCTGTTTACTGGTCAGCCCTCACTTGGAGTACTGTGACCAGTTCTTGAGTCCACATCTGAAGAAGGACAGGGACCACCTGGAGGCCATTCAAAGAAGTGAAATGAAGATGATTCATGGCCAGCGGGGGAAGATCCTATGAGGAAAGGCGAGAGGACCTCAATATGTACTCTTTGGAGACTAGAATAGAAAGGTGGGGTGGGGGAACATGATCAAAACCTTTAAGTATCTCAAAGGCATCAACAGAGTGGACTGCCAGTGGATATTTGGGCTCAGAACAGAAGTCAGCACACTCTGTGAAGCAGATTTTTTTTAAGGAGTGAAATACCCAGAGACTAGAATACTGCAAAAAATAGTTATCCTCTTTATTAATGCAGTTAATACATAGCACAGTGTAGGTGCCCCACCTGTACCGTGTCCTGTATATTATCTGCATTTGCCTTGGTTATGGAGAGATGTTGATAAAAAGGATAGCTATTTTTGCAGTATCCTACTTTCTGGGTATTTCACGCCTTAAACCTGCTTCACAGAGTGTGCCGACTTCTGTTTCAAACTGTTGATATAACGAGGGACCAGCAACCCCATGGCAGCACCAGTTACCTGCATTGCAGAGTGCCGGTCCGCCAAGTTGGACTGGATATTTGGGTTAAAGAAGGGAAACATCAAAAGAGTCATAGACTGGTTCCTGCACTGATGTAGGTACCAGACAGACTGGATGGGCATATGGTCTTTCTCTGTCCGTATTGCCTATAGTACATTTCTGTAACACTGCTGTCAGAGAGCCTTACAGCCCCTGAAAGTAAGTAAGAGAATATTTATCAAGCACCCATTCCCCTAGGGCTCAGAGAAGTCCAACATAAATAACAGTAATACACAGATAATGATTAAAACAACATCAGTAAAACCAGTTTACATGTAAATATGTGCAAATACGCATATTAGTTAAAATACTTAGGCAGCATCATTTGCGAAACTTCCTATGTCAGTTTCAGGTAGGATTTTAGGACACTCTTGAAGACCGCCACCCAAGGGGCCACCAGAAGAGTTCTTTGAAGCCTGAAGTGTGGAGGGCGGTTCAGGGGCAATGTGAGGAAGTATTATTTCACAGAGAGGGTAGTGGATGCATGGAACAGCCTTCCTGAGGAAGTTGTGGGGTCTAAAACTGTGGGAGAATTCAAGAATGCATGGGACAGACATAAGAAAATTCTTGTGGGAGGCAGGAAGATATAGGCTGTTGGTTAACTAGGATCTGCGGCCTATCCTGTAGGTAGGGAAATGGGCAGACTAGATGGGCCTAGCGGTCCTTATCTGCCATCAAAGTCTATGTTTCTATGTTCCATAGGGAAGGTCCCACGAGCAAACTGTCTGATCTCCAGAAGATTTTAGCAAGCCCTAAGAATGGCCTGGAGGCCCAATTCAGAGTGGAGAGGGCAAGAGGACTGGTAGGGAATCAGGTGGTCCCTCAGGTAACCAGGACCCAGTCCATATAAGACCTTATAGGTCAGTAAACTGGCTTTGAAGGTGCTAAGCCAGTTCACTGGCAGCCAATCCAGTTCATGCAGGACCGTGGTTATGTGACAGGACCTAGGAAGGCCCGTTAATAACCTGGCCTCTACATTCTGTACTAGCTGCAAGCATCATAGGACACCTCCACTGACCCCAAGATAAGCAACATTACAATAGTTAAGCCTGGATGTGAAAAAGGCATGTACCAGTGAGGCAAGTCTTCAGGAGGAATCAAGACTTTGATAACGTGGAGGTGGTATGGGCCTCGTTACAGTATAGTGATGGGAGGAAAGTTAATCTGGGTGTGGTCTACAGGCCACCCATGCAGTTGCAGCACATGGATGGGGGTACTAATTGACAGCTTGAGGAAGAATTGCAGTAGGAGGGGTGGGAATGTGATACTTGGGGACTTTAACATGACAGGGACGGACTGGAGTTCTATGGTGTCTTCATCAG
The DNA here is from genome assembly GCA_016271365.2 of Neoceratodus forsteri. NCBI lineage: Eukaryota > Metazoa > Chordata > Ceratodontiformes > Ceratodontidae > Neoceratodus > Neoceratodus forsteri. The sequence continues at coordinate 137,570,629 of CM057449.1, read as the reverse complement.
CAAAGGAGCAAAGAGTACTCGATGCACTCCAGGAAAAATTCCTGACTCAGTTTGTTGAAGAGCAGACTAGGGAGGGAAACATCCTGGACCTATTCCTAGCCAATTGTGAGCAGGTCAGGGATCTAGCGGTGGAAGCCCCACTGGCTGGTAGTGACCACTCCACGGTGTGTTTTGCCTTGGACTTAGGAAAGAAGAGGAACAGGACAAAGACCACGGTAGTGGACTTCAGGAGGGCAAACTTTGGGGAGATAGCAGATATACTCAGAGAGCATAAAAGTAAAATCAGAACTGGGAAGGACATGGAGGGGCAGTGGGAAATCCTAAAGCGGGGCATCCTGGAGGCCACGAAAACCTGCACAAGGTCACAAAACAAGATGGCCAGTGCCGGGGAACCTTGCTGGTGGGCAAAGGAGGTACAGGAGGAAGTGAAGAAATGGAGGTTGGCCTTTAGAAGGTACAAATGCTCCCCGTAGCGAGGCAGACCTTGAGGAGTATCATAGGATTTCCAGGGACATTAGCGAAAAGGTTAGAAAGGCCAAGGTGGATAAGGAGCTTAGATGAGTAAGAGTGATCAGGGAGGGGGAGAAGGAATTCTTTAGATATGTTAGGGAGCGGAGGAAGGGTGAGGGGCAGATAAGAAAGCTGAGGAGGGGGATAGATGGGTGGGGAGAATGGAGCAGACTGAAGTGTAAACTGTCATTTTAGCTTGGTCTTCACTAGGGAAAGGTTGGGCCATTGTTTCAGGGAGCTGGCAGGAAAGGGGGTACAAGGGGGCTCTCGCAGATGGAGAAATCCAGGTGGGGGGGTGAGGGAGGCTCTCAAGTCCTTGAGCACAGATAAAGCCCCAGGGCCAGACGACATCCACTCAAGAGTTCTGAAGGAACTGGCAGATGTCTGGTGGCTCCATTGATGGAACTGTTTAATTCCTCCAGCCAATCAGGATGGGTTCCGCCAGACTAGAGGCTGGCCCATGTGCCCCTCCACAAGTGTGGACCTTGGGATCTACCGGGGAACTACAGACCAGTCAGCCTGACATCCATAGTTAGGAAAATGTTGGAGGCCATCTTGAAAGAATGGATGGTTGAGTTCCTGGAGGTAAATGTTTTTCAGGATGAAAACCAACATGGGTTTGTCAGGCGGAAATTGTGTCAAACAAACTTGGTTGAATTTTTTGACTGGGTGACACGGTCCCTGGATGTAGGTAAGCTGGTTGATCTCCTGTATCTGGACTTCAGCAAGGCTTTCAATTCAGTCCTGCACAGAATGCTAATTTGGAAATTGAGGGAACTACGGGTGAGAAAAAAGTTGGTGGGGTGGGTAGCAAATTGGCTTAGAAATAGGCATCAGAGGATGGTGGTAGGGGGTGAAGTCTTGACAACCAGAGTGGTCATCAGCAGGGTCCCACAGGGTTCAGTTTTTGGCCCTATCTCTTTTAATGTGTTCATTGCAAACATCAGGGAGGGGGTTGGTAGTAAATGAGTTTATTCACTGATGACACTAAATTGGGGCGGTGGTAGATAGCAAGGAGGGAAGGAGGGCACTACAGGATGACCTGGATAGGTTGGAAAATTTGGCCCACATGTGGCAGTTGGGGTTAACACCCACAAATGTAGCAATCTGCACCTAGGTGGTAGGAACCCTGGGTATACTTACCACTTGGGGGGGTACAGCTGACTGTCGCGATGCTGGCGAAGGATCTGGGGTGATGACTGATGCTAAATGGAACCACTGGGAGCAGTGCAGGAGAGCAATGACTAAGTCAAACAGAATGCTTGGGTGTATTGCCAGGGGGATAATGTCCAGGAGAAGGGAGGTTATACTTCCCCTGTACACCTAATTTGTGAGGCTGCATCTGGAGTACTGTGGACAGTTCTGGTGCCCCCATTTAAAAAGAACATCATACTGCTGGAGACAGTCCAGAGAAAGATGATGAGAATGATTAGTGGTCTGGAGGGGTTGTCATATGAGGATGAACTTAGAGAGCTGAATATGTATTCTCTGGAGGACAGAAGGGTTGGGAGGATATGATTGAAACCATCAGATACCTGAAGGGGTTCAACAGAGGGAACAAGGAGGGTCTGCTCAAGTTGAGGGAGGAGGGGACTATGAGAGGCCATAGTCTAAAGTTAGCAGGGGGGTGGTACTTCCTGGAGAGGGTGGTGGTACCCTGGAATGCACTGCCAAATGATCTGGTAAAATTGGGAACTGTGAGTGGTTTCAAGAAGGGTTGGGACAGGCACAGGGGCATGGTACGGTATAGGGGTATGGAGTTCACCAGAGTTGTACAGGGTGGGAAAGTGGGTGGGGGGATAGTGGGAGGAGGTAGAGCAGCTACAGTGCACTACCAGAGAGCTGTGCTGGGCAGACAAGATAGACCATTATGCCTAATCTGCTGGCAACTATGTATGTATGTATATATATAGGTGATGTTTCTAGGATGATAAAAGTCACTCTGGACTACAGCTGACACTTGAGCCTCAAGTGTCAGCCTCTCATCCAGAATGACCCCCAGATTATTCATTTTAGCAGAGACCACCAAATTAGAGGGCCCAAGTATTATTAAGCTCACCATCTCCTTGGTGACCTCGGCACCCCACTGGTAACCAAGCTCAGTTATCAGTAGTTCCATCTTGTCTGGCTCAAGCCTAAACCAACTTAAGATCTAATCCTGGACCTCGGCTAGGCATAAATTTAACACCTTGACCTCATCTGGCATCAAGGGTAAAATAGACGGATACAACTGGGTATCATCAGCATAGCAGTGAAAACCCCAAATGTACCATCTAATGATCTCTCCTATGGGCATCATATATACAGCAAACAGCACGGGCAAGAGGATCGATTCATAAGGCACACCACAGACCAGGGGTATCAGGAGTGAGGAGAAATTCCCCAGCACCACCCTCTGCATCCTGTCCCTGAGGAAGGAGTCAAACCAGCTGATGACCATGCCGGCAAGTCTACAGTGTTCACTGAAACAATCCAACAACCCACGGTGCACAATGTCAAAAGCTGTAGAGAGATGAAGGAGAATGAGAACTGACTGCTCCCCTCTATCCCTCTCCCTAAGAAAATCATTGTGTACCGTGACCACTGTGGTCTCAGTGCTGTGCCTTCGCTTAAATCCAGACTGGTGTAGTTCATAGATGTCAAAAGCCATGAGGTGTCCAGGAAGCTGCAATGCTACCATCTTCTCGCTAACCTTCCCCAAAAAGAGGAGGTTACAAACAGGTCTCTAATTCATCAAACAGTTCAGGTCTAGAGATGGTTTCTTAAGGAGTGGCCTAACCAGTGCATTTCTAATATGTTTGTTAAGAACCAGTCAAAAGGGGAATACCGGACTAGTTTGGCAAACACTGGACCCAGAAACCCTACACAACTTGCAACAAGACGTGTTGGCCCGAGATCCAGTTCACAAAAGTTCAGCCACAGCTCCGAGATCATCCCACAGACCCCCTTCACTAAAGTCAGCCCAAACTTTTCCCAGACAGGTGGGTGGCCCCCATCCACTATCACCTCGACCATGCCATGCTGCAACATCCTAGCTGGAGAACTCCCATACTAAATTGAAGACACCTTGTCATATAAAAACTGATCAAACTCTTCACAACGTGCAGATAAAATGAGCTCTCACAGGTTACAGACAGACCAGATGTAGAAGTCTGTCTACTATCTGGAAGACCTGAGCTGGTCGGTTTCTCTCTGCTACAATTTTCCTGGACAGAAATACAGTACTGCAAGTGCGATAATAATTGCAAGTATCCACCAACACACCACACCATGCAGGATCTTATTACTGTTAGAAAATGGTAACTAAAACAGGAAAAACAGCAACATTTAAAAAAAAATATATTTAAAAAACTTTGCATTGAAATACACATCCCGGTACAGCCAACCTCAGAAAACAAATATGCGATAGTAATTGTTTTTCAGGCGGGGAGAGGCCTAAACTCCAATCGAGGCATAAATACTAAATGAGTGATTGGAAAGGAAATGCCCACTCACCACTAAAGTTAAATGTATTTATTAAAAAGCAAGACCTCGGGTGGACAGGAAAGCAGGCAGGGGAGTTGGGTACAGCTCCAGGTGGTGGGGGAGAAAAAGAAAGTATATAAAAAAAAAAAAAAAAAGCATTTTTTTATCTGTAACATTCTGATAAATTATATCCTACGTTTTGGGTACACCCCTTCTTCAGGGAATCTGGTTAAATAGCTATTATTAAATGTAAAAAAATATAACCTAAAGTAGTTCTGTAACCTTTAGTTAATTTTGTATATAGATACTGGATAACAGAAACTGTACTTACTTAATGGTATATATTTCTTTAACGCTTTCTCTATCACTTAGCAGTTCCCCAAAGTTTTTATCTACAGTCACAATAAACAAGATATTTAAATAAAGCTCCTTTCTTAATCACCAGACCCAAGTTCAGTATGTAGTTACTCCATTGCTCATGAATATAAGCTGAAAAATAGAATGGTGAGACATATAATATTTTTATTGAGACCACAAACATTTAAGAGGGACATGGGCACAATTTTCAGTTAAGAGATCAATTGAACTTGCTATGACACCATGCAGCACCATGTTTGATGAATCAAGGTGATATTAGTAAGTAAGTAAGTAATCATTTATTTGCATGGCGCCCAATCCCAGGGGCTCTGGGCACCTTACAGAAAGTGTGCGTAAGCAGGGTAAAAACATACAGGGTATAGAAAAACAATAAGTTAATAAATTAATAGCTAAAATAATAAGTCATAATTAAAAAACATCAATTTTCAGGATATGCTTTCTTAAACAGGTATGTTTTTAGACCTCCCCTCTTAAATGCCTCCACCGATGGGGCCTCCTCCTTCAGAGATCTGGGAAGCAAGTATAGTGCAGTGGTTTAAGGCTGTGAGCTGCAAATCTGGAGACCTGGGTTTGAATCACACAGCCCCCATTTGCATACTGTGTGACCCTGAGCAAGTCACTTAACTTCCTTGTGCTCCCAGGTTGCACCTGTAAACAAGCTTTCAGCTTAGTTTGTCTCAGCTGGTTAAACAATTGGAAAAAAGTCCAGAGTGCAGGGCCAGCCACCTCAAATGAATGGTCACTGGAGGTTTTTTAGCCTGGCCCTCAGGACCGCTAGGAGGCTAGAAACAACAAGCATTTGTCAGTGCGGAATGTTTGATGCTTTGGAAGATGTCTGCTCCTGCACCTTGTTTTTGTCCTTGAGGTACTTGAAAGTTTTGTGCCCTGTGTCAGACTACCCATCGTGTTGGTCAGCCTTCTATGTTGGTCGGTGTCGAAGGCTTTCCTGAAATCAAGGTAGGTGATGTCCACTGCCCCTTCCTGATTTACTTTCTTACTGAGGCATTAGAGTTTCCAATCCTAATGCCAACCCCCATCCTGCAGAGACTGACAGGTGCTGGGGGGGGATGTCTTTGGGTGGGTGGCCGTAACGCTCACGTCATTCCACCTCACCTCACCCTGCAAACACTGACAGGCATCACTGTGTGTCTGGGGTCTTTGGCCATTACACTCAACCCATTCCATAAGGAAATAAGCTGAGATGGGTGCAGCATAGGAAAATGGGGTGAACATTAGGGCCGAAGACCCCAAGGTTCACCTCGATGCCTGCCACTGTCTGCAGGGTGGGGGTGAGGGTGGAATGTCATGAGCATTATGGACAACCCCAAGTCACACGTCCAACGCCTGTCAGTCTCTACAGGGTGGAAGTGGTGGGGAGTTACGGTTTGAAACCTTAACGCCCAGGGCATTTGTTAGTATTTTCACTCAAAATTTTCAACTTGGACATTTTGGGACACCATCTCATGAACAGTGGCACTATCATTTCATTACTGAATCCCAAAAAATGATTTTGCACAGTGCCTATGCCATTCAGCGCCACAGGTGCAAAAACACATTTCAGGCATGCTGTGAAAAATGATAGCTGTACTGTTCATGAGGAGGTATGGAAAATGGCAATGTTGAAAATCTAGAGTGAAAATATGAAAAATTGGTGAAGTTACGAGCAGGAATTTTTTCACCAGATTTTCAACATTGGCATTTTTGGACCTCTCCTCATGAACAGTGGCACTGTGATTTTGTTAATCTGTCCTGAAAGTTGATTTCCCACAGTGACCATGCAATTCTGCACCTCAGATCTGAAAACATGTTTTGGGCAGGATGTGAAAAATTACAGCTGTATTGTTCATAAGGAGGTGTGGAAAAATGGCAACGTTGAAAATCTGTAGTGAAAAATATTAAAAACTGGCGAAGTTACAAGCAACCGTAGAAACTGCCCAATGCACGCACGTAACGCAGTCATTTTGTGGAATTTTTTCACCAAATTTACAACATGGGCTTTTAGGGACCTCCCTCATGAACAGTGGCACTGTTTTGTTAATCAGTCCCGAAAGGTAATTCCATGCAGGGACCGCAAAATCTCCTTTCAGGACCGAGTAACGAAATGACAGTGACATGTTCATGAGGTGGGGTCCCAAGAACCCCATGTTGAAAATTTGGGGCCAAAATTCCTACAAGTGGCTCAGATATCAACCTGAGTTGAACCCCTCACATTGACTCCCATTATACGGCTTACCTTGAAATCTTTAGTTTGCCGGTCACCTTTGAAGAGTGCAGACATGTTCCACTCTGCAGAAGATTGCTGTTCCCGACCTCTGGAGGTAAGTGTGAGGTGGGGGGGTGTGGGGAGGTGGATGTTCAGTGGAAGGGTGGGGAGGTGGACTGGGGAGCGACAGTGGACCGTTTTCTTTTTTACAGGGGAGAACAAGATTTTACAGGTGAAAAAATACATTTAGGCACACTGGGGTGGGCTCCCAGTGTGCCACAATATTGGGGGAGGGGGGATACATGCTGACGTGGGGATTGGGCACCCCAAAGTCAACTTTCTGTGGAGTGTGTGGTGGGTGGTGTTTCACCAGGAAAGGCACACAGAGCAAACAAGTTGCTCATGGAACACGGCCTGGGGACAGAGTGCTTGGCGGCAGGAGCTGACCTGGTTGTGGGGGAGGTGCTGCAGCAATGATGAAACCGTTCGTGATTGCAGCAGCAGGTTTCTTTTAACTCCTTGGCTCTCTTTGGAGCTGCTGTCATCGGCAGCTTCCCCATTGATTGGTGGCTGTGGGACATGCCCAGTAAAATGTCCGTTGCATTGGGTGGCAGTGATACATCTCTCATTTCCCGGTATTGTCACAAAGCATTTGCTGCACAAGCACATCAAATGCAAAAATAATGAGAGGACTGTTGACAGTCATATATTGCAAGCACTTTCTTGAAGTAAATTAAAATAATAAAACTGTGTAAAAGTTATTCACTCTGGATACCTAGATCAATATTAGGTGCCATAGGTTGTGGGTCCGGCACAGGCAAGTGTTTTACACTTGCTAACATGTGCAAGCCCCAGTGGTGTCATAGGGCTGTGCGCGTCACTGTGCTGGATTCCAGAGTGCACTGCACTACAAAAGGAGCTGCTTTTTGGCACCCGCAGAGTTCTCAATCACCTGAGACACCGGGCAAGTACGAACACTACGCATTAAGGTAAATAATTTTGAAGAAGTTGCTCAGAAATTTTAGAAAGCTGACAATACTATGAAGTGTAAGATGATCAGCATTTTTTTTAACTCTCCAATCATAGATTTATTATGTAAAGATGGCAAAGAACATAAAAAAAAAAAATTGCAAGTTTGATGAAAGGTGATTTACCAGGCTTTTGTTAGGTTGTTTGAATGTATTAGATTTAAAATACGTGAGGATGTGCAAAAGTCATATAATAATGTGTTTTATTTATCTTATAGTAAAGAAGAGAAGCTAAGAGAGCATAAAACAAAGTGTTCATCTAAATGGTGTGGTTATACTAATGTGCTTACAGAAAAAATAGGAAAATAACATAGAATGTAGAAAAGAGATTTATTTAAACATCTTGGGCTTGATTACAAGACATATGGTGCAACTCCTGGGCATATACGAGTTGCGCCATGTGGCGCTGACCTGGGGACCCTGCGCCATATTCCAGGAAAGGCAGGGTCCCCGGCATTTACATCCATGACTTGCAGCAGCTGCAGGCTAGGGCCATAGGAATGGCGCAATGGACCTGGGTGCCGCAAGTCACGGCCCGCAATCAACTGCCCCCAGGAGCTCCCCCTGCCATGAAACGCTCCTGAAAGCACCTGGGGGCATGGGGGGGGGCTGGCCAATTGGCACAGGTGATTGGGGGGCATGACGAAAAACTGTCCTGGAGGTCCCCTAACTTTCAGGGGGGGGGGCATGACTGAGCGCTGGGGAGGCACTGTGGGGCACATATATGTGCTTTCCACAGTGCTGTGGGGGTGATCCATCATTGTGCCAGGACGGATTCCTCTTAGACCAGCTACATGCTAGTCTAACCCAGCTGTGTCAGTGCCTGTCCTGGAATGCCAGGTAGGTTACAGCAGCCACGCATCTAGAATGGAGGCAGATGCTGCAATCCACCCTTCCACCATGCCGCGGTGGGTTCATGCAGCATAGTGGCATGAGTCAGCTTTGATGCAACCCGCAAGTGGCATGGCGCAGGTCGCATCTTGGAATTAATGACTTTGGAATGCCTGGCGCAAGGTACGATTTACGCCATAGGGTTTTGGCATACATCACCTTGCGCCAGGTGTACCGCATTCTGGAATCGGGCCCCTTGTTTTTTGTGACCGTAGATAAAAGGTTTTTGGAACTACTAAGTGACAGAGAAAGCTTTTAAAGAAATATATACCATTAAGTACAGTAAGTGCAGTTCCTGTCATCCAGTATCTAAATAAAAAATGAACTAATCTAAGCGGGCCCGGTGGCACAGAGGGTTGAGGCATTGGTGCCTTACCATGCACTACGCCGGTGACACGAGATTGGGAATGACCTCAGATCATCGGGGCGCTGGCATGTGGGGGAGGGCAGAGCAGGACTGAGCATGCTGGTAGGCAGCTCTCCTCTTCTGAGGGTGGGTTGGTGCCCCCCCCATAGTTCCGCTACTACTGGGTGGAGGCCCGGTGGGTAGCATAGGTGGGAAGGGGGCGCCAAAAGTATCAGGAGGTGGAAGGGGCTGAGCTGGCACCATGGGGTGCGAAGCATACTTCCACATGCTCGCACGGCCATGTGCTGGGGTCCCAAGGGGGGTGTCAGGGAGAAAACCAGTAAAATGCATATGCATCCCCATCACCCGTTGGCGAGAGAAGGTGACGGGACCAAAGAGCTCTATATAAAAAAAAAAATGTACTAATCTAAAGGTCACAGAACAATTTTAAGTTACATTTTTTAACATTTAATTATAAATATTTAACCAGATTCCTTGAAGAAGGGGTGTGCCTGAAACATAGGATATAATTTATCTGGATATTACGAATAAAAAAGACTTTTTAACAAATAAGTTTGTTAATTGTAGTGGAGAGTGGGCCTTGCTTTTCCAGTCTCTCATTTAAAACTTTGCATTTGTAAAAAAATCCTTCTGCTAGGCTGTTGAGATAAGCTGTGCATGCCCATGTGTCCTCGTAACGCTTGGTTGTTGTTTGCAGCCACATGGCTGCCAGTCACTTGCTGCCCTCCTCCTACTTGCCAGTCTCTGCACATCTGCAGCAGCTGGGTAGAGGAAGTGATGCAGTAGTGAGTTCTGAGAGTGATGCTGATGGGGAGCAGGCGCGGCTGGACAGCAGGTAAGCGGGAGAAAAACATGGCGGCTAATCAGAAAATGAAAATTCCATAAGTAGCCCATGGATATACAGTACGTGGTAAATTGGCAAGGTTGTCACTGGGGCTTTTGTTATAGTTGGATTTAGGCACAAAGTATGCCATTAGAATGTCACTGGCCAATCAAAGGCCAGGATTCTTCTAATCCATTTTCTAACGCTCTGTTTCCTATGTAATCTAGTACTGCACCTGTGTAATGGCTGTGTTAGTAATTATTGGCCTGTCATTGCTGCCCTTGCTCCAGGTCATAGCTGAACGCAGACCTAGTCTATTGCACCTAGTTGGGTAACAGTAAAGAGAGAGAGAGTGTGACAGAGATAAAAAGAGATATAAAAAGAGAAGCTTACACTGTAGCAGTACAAAATAAAATCATGATCAAAGTGGATTTCAGACAAAAGTGGCATTATCAGGGCATGTACACATCTGGAACTGAAGACATGAAACACAGAGTTCAGAGAGTGTATATACAGTGCTACCTGATCTCTCTGGAGAACAGGATGTAGCTGATTACCCTCCCCACCCCCACCCCACAATCCCTGGGATGTACACAATCAATCCTCATGAATCTAATGTGGGTGGACCACAAATATGACCCTCCCAAAAATGGACTTCTAGGGCATCCTCCAATTTACCATTTCTTTTTTTAATATAGTTTTTATTAATTTTATATTTGACACACATTATTTGTTATACATTGATAAGTGATAATAACACATCATTCTTAATTAATGGTCACCGAACTTTTGCATTGAATAAATAGTGAAGTCCATTCTCTAATAGATGTAGGCTATATTCAATAGATAGTCTCACAGATAGACATGTTTTAAAAAAGGGATAAGTTGTTACTTATCATTGTGAACCAAAGTCATCCCTCTACCCCTTAATGAGAGCAGCAGCAGCCCCCCCCCTTCCCCCGGTATCACTTTTAAGGGACAAATGAGTAATCTATCTGCATAATTTGTATCACCCATCTTTGCCATTTATCTGTAAATCTTGGTAATTTATCTTGCAGGGTTGCTGTTAGTTGTTCCATTTGATAAATGGTTTGAACTATACTTCTATACTCCTCCACTGATGGAGTTATTCTAGTCATCCACCTTCCTGTAATGGCTTTTTTTTTGCTGCCAATAGGAAAATATGCAATAGGGTGTAATGCCAAGGCGGGCTGTGGGGAGGCATAATTGAGAGAAGTACCATTTCAGCTGTCAACCCAAGTTATTCTCCTAGGCAGTCCTGAAGGGTAATTTGTAAACCACACCAAAAGGGGGTAAGCAAGGGGCACTCCCAAAAAACATGGCCCAAATCTGCGAACTCACAATTACAACCCCTCCAACAGCATCCACAGTTAGAAGGTAAAAATTTTGCTAGAATTTTTGGTGCTTTGAAAAATGTGTACTGGCACTTACATGCAAATTCACCCCAAATATGTGAGAGGGTAGTTTTGATCGCTGGTACAGTATGGGCCTGCCAATCTTCAGTAGGGGCCAAAAGCTGCACATCAGTGTTCCATTTCTATAAGACTGATTTAGCATTGCCTCTCAAGGTCTCCCTCAAGATTTTATATGTACATCCCATAATCCTACTTCCCAGTGCACCCTCAAGAGCATCAGTTAGACAACTCATAAGATGTGGCCTAGGATAGGGGAGTCTGGTTCTGTTAATTGTTTGTTTTTGTATGTAAGCGCTTAGTTGTAAATAACAAAAGTGGTCACCCTGTGGCAACTCAAATGTTGTTTGTAATTCAGAGAACATGAGAACCCCTGTTTCATTTCCCCAGTTTACCATTTCTGATGCCTTAGGAAAATGGATGTTCACAAGAAGTTTGCTTAAAATTAATGTCCCTTACAAATGTGACGCTTGAGAAGTTCCCGTAATGGACTCTAACTTCTTGTCACAGTAAAGATTGAGCCAGTGTTTCAGGACATTTTTTGACACTATAAGCTCTTTTACTGAACTGTGTTCTAAAGGTGAATTTGTTGTTATTTCTTTAGTTTTCACAGGGGTCATTTCAGCATCATTAAATGGATATCTCCTATTCTTAAGGTGATGTTTCTATTCATGGACCTGTTCCTCAAACTTATTGCCACTGGAAAAATTTCATCTGACATGGAAAATCTGCCCATGGAGCATATTATGAAGATTCTTCAGAAAATAAGTAATTTATTACTACTTCTCTATAGGTCACTGGTGAGGCCCCACCTGGAGTACTGTGCCCAGTTCTGGACTCCTTGCCTGAGGAAAGGTAAGGACTGGCTGGAGATAGTGCAACATAGGATGCCCAAACTTATTCAGGGCCAGCAGGGCAGATCTTACAAGGATTGTCGCAAGGCACTGAACATGTATTCGCTGGCAGCCAGACAAGAGGAGAGATATGATAGACATCTTCAAGTTCCTGAAGGGAATGAACAAGGTAAACTGCAAGAAACTATTTAGCATAAGTAGTGGATCAAGAACACAGGGGCATGAGTGGAAACTGATGGGGTACTCAAGAAGGAAATGAGAAAGAAAGTTTTAGTTTATAGAAAGGGTGGTAGAGCCACAGAACCATCTGCCAGCATATGTAATGTAATGTGTACAAAAACTATCAATGGTTTCGAACACGGGTGGGATGGAGTGAAGGGATTAGTGGTTGCTCTGGGTGACAGCAGTATGGCTGGGAGCATGGATGTGGATAAGTGTGGACTAGAACCCTGTATGGACAATAGGTCCCAGGTCTGTTTCCAGGGTTTATGGGCATACTGGATAGAGTAGTGGTCTTTCGCTGCTGTCATTGTCTATGTTTCTATGATAGCTGTCCACCTAAACCATGGAATTCCCGACTGTCAGTTTACTGAATGTCGCACTTAACACCTGACAGCTCTCATCCAAGGTGAATCTGATACGCAGATGAAATAGAAAACAAATTGTGTTTCTCCTGAGCGGATAACCACCTGCATTTTCCAAAAGCACTACAGTCCCACTCTTTGTACAGTTCTAATGTAAATTACAAGTAATGTTGATAGGGTGGAAAGTAAAAATTCCCTAAATTGTCAGTATCACATTTGCAGAAGATACTAGTGGTATTCTGTCAAGGAGGACCACAACTCTTTTAAGATATTTTTTCTAGAATTATACAAATACTGTAAAACAATATGACATTAAAAACATAGACATTTTTATACTTTAATTTACAACATTTTAAAATAACTGTAATTTCATATCACTTAAAGACAAACAGATCAGTGCCCTAAATATGTACTCACTGTGACCAGCTGTGTGTGTGTGGGGGGCATGATTGAAACACACAAGTTTCTCAGTGGTATAAACAAGGTAAACAGTGAGGATCTATTTGTACTAAATAGGGATGCAGTCACTAGGGACAAGACTGGAGACTGTTGGGGGCAAGTTCAAGAGGAATTTGAGGAGGTTCTACATCACTGCAAGGGTACGGAATGGTGGAACAGACTGATGGCAGGAGTGGTGGGTGCAGCTGCCCTTAATGAGTTTAAACATGGTTGGAACAGAGCAAGGGGGCTTACAATCCCAAGGAGGGGCAACAACAGTTTGATGTGTAGGGGAGTGGGTGACAGCCCACCAGTACAGTAGGTTGGTGAGTTAGGGTAATGGAGAAAGGGCAGACTTGATGGACAGCTGGTCTATTTCTGACAACAAATTCTATGTTTCTGTGGTTTCTATATTGGTCAGACTCCAAGCTTCCAGTTACAACAAAAATAAATTTCTAGCACCAGTGGTTCTAATTTATTTATTTATTTGAAGTCTCGGATTACAACCTTTGAGTCGAAGGACTCTTTTACTGAGATTCCACATCCAGGTAACATAAACATGACAGAAATACAGCAATGCAGAATAAACAATAGGTAAGATAGACACAGTAGAACACAAACATTGAGGCAGCCCAATAAAACACAGCAGTTACAGAACTGTACTAATATGCTTTAAAACTGTATTTATATACTGTAAATTGCATCAATACTATATTTAATCAGGCATCACCCCTAGAAGTGGCAGCCTGAGGCCAGTTATTACTGTCTCAGGCCAGAGGATCTCTGCTGCTGGCACGGTTGCCTAACATCCTGTAAAGCCAGTGAGCAGGTTCAGATGGGACAGCAGCTGTAGTGGGACGTCAGTGCATATACTAAATTCAGTGTTGCATGGATCATCCATGGAATGGCAGCTGTATGCAAAGCTTTGATTGGAGTGCTCCTGACATCCCAAGACTGCCTGGTAAACAGCAGAGTCTGCAGAGGCAGGTGACTTGGAAACAGACATCACATGACCATTGGACTAGGGCTACAAGTGATTAGCTGGTGGGGCTCTTTGATGGACAGACTTTTATACCAAGTTAATCATTGGCTTGGTAGGGTGGAAGAGGTCCCAGAGGAGGAGAGATAGCTGTGTGTGCTTATTTGTAGTGAGATGTCTGACATGGGGGGGGGGGGAGATACTGTATCACACCCTGCTATAGTCGTTATGATTTTATATAACAAACATACATTTCCCAGTGGGCCACCATCATTTTCTGTGGGCCTGAAATTTTGACTTTAAGTACTGGCCCAGTGGCCATATCTTTCAACTGTCCCTGATTTTGCATAAACATTTTAGTCTGTCCCTTCTAAAATGTGCGTTTCTGTACTTAAAAGTGAAGACTATAAGCACAAAATAATGTTGAACATTCAAGTTAAGATTTGTTCTTTTTTTTTGTTTGCCGGCCCGGTGGCGCTGAGGGTTGAGGCGCTGGACGCCACACCTCACGCTACGCCGGCGACCCGGGTTCGGAAACAGACTCGGGTTGCTGGGGGTCGGCAGGGGGAGGGAGGATTGAGAGTCCCAATGGACGCTCTCCTCCCTCAGGGGTGGGAACCTACGGAACACGGGAATATTCCCGTGTTCCTCATCGCTCTCACGGCCGGTGAAAGCACCGACCAAGAGAGGATGGAGGCGGCTCCGTTCTGTGGAGTCGGGGAGGAGAGACGTTGGCAAGCGTGTGAGGGAGTGCGTGCGTCAGCACGCTGCCCTCGGGACGTACGTCCCATACACGGACGTCTCGGGGGGCTGGGACTCAAGGGAGGAAACCAGGAAATACCCTCCGGCTAGCCCTAGATGAAGGCCGCCTTAGCCCGCTCGGACCACCAAGGACAGACCCCAATGTGCAGGGGAGAGGAGGTAGGGCACTCTAGGGGCAGAACCCCAGGATGGCTCCGAGGCGAGGCACGAGCGGACGGAAGGAGTGGGCTCCGGAGGCAGTAAGGAGGAATAAAGACAAAATAAAAAAAAAAAGATTTGTTCTTTTTTAAACAAACATTTGTCAGTGCCAAATGTTCATATACAGGTTTGTGCTGTGCAGGTGTTTGGAACTGATCATTTTTTTTTTTTTTTTTTTAAAAACACTAGTGCTGGAACCGGCATTCACATTCCTCCATCCATGAATCCACCCCTTTGGTGACGTCACCCTTAGCCCTTCATATAGGCTTACAGAGTGGAACTGGACTGGGAGACTTGACCTGGCTGTGACGCAACATGTCACAGGACCTCCTGCAGTGCTCCGTCTGCAATTTGGTCCCCACGGCCCTGTTGCCTAACACAAGGAGTCCACAATGGGTGTGTTTTTCTTTGTTCTGCGGCATGCTGGCACTTGGCTTGTGATGATTGTGGGGCTCAGGGCCTGGGCTCAGTACTGGGGTGGTCACAGAGTGGAGTCAGTGGGTCAGGGACCAGGAAGAATGTGGACACAAGCAGTAGCAATGGACATGAACAATTTAAAGGAAATGTGTACCATACAGGCTCACACTGTAAATATGTGAGCCTTGCACGGTCATCTGTTAACATGTGGGGAAGACTGGTGGTGCTAGTAGGACTAAATATAGGTTTTTGAACCAATAATACCTCTGAAGCATAGTGCCATTTTTACTCGGGTCAGCCCTTCCTTGCATAAGATCTAGCTCCCATGATGACGTCCATGCCTCACCAGCTAGCGAAAGCATGGGTGACTATCTGGAATTCCCCATAGATGTAAATGCACAGTGTGCACTTTACATTAGTCCCCAGTAATAGTTCACATGCCCTGGTACTGTAGAAGTGCCCCTGATCCTCCAGTAGCCCCCACCGAAAACAACAGTAGAAAATATTCATGATTTTAAAAACATAGTTGTTCAGAGCCCCACTTTCCTAGACTGCGCCATTCTCAGCATGCTGGGCCGTGAGAGTACATGCATATGCCTGCAGTTAGCAGGCTGTGTATTAGAGCCGGATTGGGGAAAATGTAAACAATATAAAATTTGTGTATTTCTTGTTCAAGGCAGACCCTGGAGTCAGATGAATAACCAGCTATGACTGACTTACAACCCATTATGACTGATTTTTTTCAACCAGTTTAAAATTTATGACTGCAAGTGAATGAAGACAGTTGCTAAGTTTCTTTAATATCCTAGCAATGTCCACTATTTATTCTTCGGCATGCACAGTATGTAGGGCTTTAAAGCAAAACAGTATACAATCACACCTGACAGTACAATGCAAGGGTCTCAGCAAGAATGTACAGACACTCCAGTGATAGTGTTGCCATGGCAACACCCAATGAGCATGACCGTGAAAGAACTACTTTTTCAAAGTTTAACTTTCAGACACTTTTTTACTGAAAACAAGTAGAAGTACACAATTTTCCCCCCCAATTGTTATAATCGTAATAAGCTACTCCCAGAGGTTATGTTAGTGTTCAAGTTAATCACCCCCTGTGCCTCATGCCACATTACAAACTAGAACATTAAAATAACCCCTGGATGTACCTTTTTGCTTTATACACACACACTTTAACAGGCACAGCCAAATCGTTACAGTACACCCGATAAGTGTAGGTAACATGTAGAGAGTCTCTTACCTGGGTTCTAGGAAGTCAGAAATAGGACTTGAAGGGACAACATCCATCAAACCTGTAAAATAAAATTTAGGAAAGGGTCACAAAGGATCTGTAGTTCTTAGGGAACAAACAAAAAGAACAGGACAGGTTGGATGTACAGTGATACGTATCTGATGGGCAAGGAGACAGCATCCTGTCGGACCTGTTAACGTAAACAGAAAAAAAGGTTAGTATGAGGAAAATACAGTAGGGAGGACTGAGAAAGAGAGCAGAGAGATATGAAAGGGGTATAGTGACAGCATAGGAGTGAAGAAAAAAAGGGGGCTTTAGATAAAAAGTTACAGACAGAATAAAGCCAGAAGACTACAATACAGAGAAAGAAAAAAAAGTAATAAACAGATAAGAGCTGAACCAGTGGCACAGCAGTAGCACTACCGCTCACAATGCCAATGACCTGGAATCGAGAATGAGCCAAGACGATCAGAGGACCAGCCTGGCAGAGGATGCTTTCCTCATCCCAGGAGGGAGGGACTCGCATCCTACTGGCCTACTGCCACGGGGGGTGTCCAAAGGTGATGGTGCAAGGGATCTAACACTAAGAAGCAGGGCTGTGGGAGCCCGTCTATGGGTTGGCTGCACCAGGCATCACCAACAGTCAATTTGGATGTGTGCTTCGGTGTGTAGGGGCGTGGAGAACATGGAAACAGTACTCAATGGCCAAACAGATGAAGCCCCTGCAGTGGTGTGCCCTTCCCACATTGGACCCTAGCTGCAGCTCTCCTGGATCAGATCTGCACTTTCGCCTCCCTCCCAGGTGGCCAGATGATTGTGCAGAGAAATGCCAAAGGCTGATGGTGTACCCAACAACAGTGGATAAGCTGGGGGGGCAGCACAGGACTGTGTCGCAGGGGTGTGTGAGGACCAGGAGTAGCTGCAGCAGGGTCTCGGTTAGGAGGGTAGCTTGCTTAGGAGGAAGCAGAAAAAGGTCATGGACAGTTGCCAAAGGAGCATAACAAATGCCGGAGACTGATGGTGTACCCAGCACCAGTGCATAAGCGGGGTGGGGGCATGGGATTGTGTCACAGGTGGGTGTGAGAACCAGGAGTAGCTGCAACATGGTCTACATAGTTCATGAGTGCTAGATCAGCTGATCTCATAACCCTGCCCGTATCCCATTGGAAAGAGCACACCCCATCACCCTGTGGTTTTATTAATTAAGACCTAGCCATCAAGATGCACACAGGCCAGCTGGCAGCACTGTGATGGAAATGACTTCTGGCCCATGTTTGCTGGGATGTGGCCAGTAAGGAATGGAGTCAGTCTCATGTCTTTTTCTAATGAGATGGCAAGCTTACTAGGTGATGGTCCCCAGTGGAAATAGTTGCTAATAAAGTAACATCCATGTCAGCTTAATTTCCCTCTCTGTGCCTTGTCTCAAGACACCAGTCACTACAGTAATATGCTGCAAATTTTTAATTGCCCCCCCATCTTATCCCCTGCATCAGCCCATGGCTTTCAATTTAATAAGCATTGCAGCCCAAGCATCAATCAAAATAGGTAAGACATCAAACATACTCCAATAATATAAAATATGTGAGTCAGGTTTCTATGCAAAAATAAATTTACTTTGCTCCAAAATAAAGGTTTCCACCTACTACAATCAGGAACTTTCATACTGTGCCCGGCTCTGTGATGAAATAACCATACCTAGCAAGGGGACCTCAAGCTGCCAGAGACCACTCCAGAACTTACAGTATGTACTACAAGTAGAAGCACCACGTAACTATTTGGAGTCAAGAGACCAAATTTACCAACCTATAGTGCTCCTGCCACCAGTTATGAATGTTCACTGCTCTCAAGTCTTGGCTGCTAATACAGTTCACAACTTGGCCACCTGCCCAAACAAAAAAATTCTCCGCTTACGTCTGAGTCCCTGCTGAGCTGCTCCAGTCTTCTCTCAATGGCAGAAGACCCATCCAACAATGCAAAAGGACAAGTGACTCTGACTCACTGTAACATACTGAGTTTAGAACCATAGTGACGTTAAAGCACACCACTGCCCCCGCACTACTTCTGGTCTAGTTGCCGATACTGTGTGGCTGCTGCAGCAGCTAGACCACAGCCACTTTGTACTTCCAGCCTATACAGAGCTCAGGCTGTGGCCTGCTCCATCTGTGTAGGAGAGGAGGACAGAATCTCGTAGGGAGATGGAAGGAGCTCTTCCCTTCATACAATCAAGCTGCCACTAGATGTTAGATGGATGATGCAAGCTGTTTTGTTGCCCAGGCTCCCTGTGGCCTCAAGCAGCCTCCTGTACCCCACCAGCTGTGATAACACACAGTGGACAACTTCGGGGACTATGAGCATATTAACAGCTGGTGTTTAACCAGTGTTGGATGGCAGCGGTGTGAGCGCCGATAAGAGTGACACGGTAAAGGCTGTATGAAGAGGGGGTTGTGAGTGCCAAGGATAGAACAGCTGGTGCAAGGGGGCAACAGGCATGCAGAAAGAAGAACTGACCAGTGTGAGGTGGCAGTGCGTGGACTATAGCCAGTGTGAGGGGTCAAAATGCAACTGCTCAAGCTCACCAATCTCTCCTCTTCAGTAGTTTGAAAAAAAAAAAGAAAAAGGCAAGGAAGTTTCATGGTTGCTTTGCCTAAGACAAATCAAACACAAAGAGAATGCATTCTGATAGATGGATGTTTTCTAGTAATGCTTTTGGTGGCAGTTATGGCTACCGGAGGATCAGGGGCACTTCTACAGTACCAGGGTATGTGAACTATTACTAGGCACTATTGTAAAGTGCACACTGTACACATATCTATGCGGAATGCCACATAGATGTCTACACTCTCGCTAGCTGGTGAGGCATGGACGTCATCACGGGAGCTAGATCGTATGCAAAGAAGGGCTGACCCGAGTAGCAAATGAAAGCAATGAAGCACTCTGTCATTGCAGTGGTTCATTTCTTTCAGCTACAGACAGTGCCACATCAGCAAGCAGAACTAGTGTCAGGACCAGAGTGCCTGGTCATAGGTCTACACTGCCAAGCCCATTGCAGTTTCAGCTGTAATTGGCTTGGCACTGACACACCTCTGAAATATCGTTTGTAGCAAGACATTCCTTGTGCAAATGCAAGTGAATGTAAAAAAGCATTTTACACTAAGCCCTTTATTCTACCAGCTTCCTGAGTAAATATCACCAGTTTTGAAGACGTGCCCCTAATTTTGGTCCCTTGTCCCTGATTTTATTTAAGCTTCGTCCCTGATTTATGAGACAGGAGGTTAGGAGATATGCCGAAGGTCACCAGGTTTTGTTAGCTAACATCAACTCGTCTGTATATATTAACACATATAAATGATAGGACTCATCTACTGTATGTTGCTGTGACTCCAAAATTTCATAAAAAAAATGACATAAAAAATTGCTGTGGGCAGATCGTACCAGACAAACCTGGTAGAGTTCTATGACTGGGTGACATGGGAACTGGGCAAGGGCCATGCTGTGGATGTACTGTACTTGGACTTCAGTAAGGCCTTTGATTCAGTGCTGCATGGGAGATTGGGGGGAAGCTGGAGTATATGGGGGCAGGACCAAAAATGGTGACCTGGATCAGGAACTGGCTGAGGGGGAAACAGCAAAGGGAGATGGTAGGGGGGAACTCTCATCACTGAGAGCGGTGACAAGTGGGGTACCACAGGGATCCGTGCTGGGTCCAGTACTATTTGGGATTTTCATTGCAGATATCTCAAATGGGATCCAGAGCAAAATCAGTCTGTTCGCAGACGATACCAAGATGGGAGTTGTGGTAGATGACACAGAGGGGGGAAGGGGTTGCAGGAGGGCCTGAATAAGCTGGGGTTCAACGCTAAGAAGTGCAAGGTTCTGCACTTCAGAGTCCAGAACCAGGGGAAGGATTATCACTTAAAAGAGGTTCAGTTGTATTGCTCCACAGAAGGGAAGCACCTAGGGATGATCAAAAGAAGGACATCAGATTGTCAGAGGGGGTACAGCATAGTGCTACAAAAATGATCCAGGGATTGGAGGGCAAGCCATATGAGGAAAGCCTGGGGGAGTTGAATATGTACTCTCTGAAAGAGAGGAGGGACAGGGGAGATATGATTGAGACCTTCAAGTACCTGAAGGGAATAAATAAGACTAATACAGAGAGGATTTTCTAGAGGAGAAAGGGTAGGGACATGAGAGGACACCAACTGAGATTGGAGGGGAATAGATTCAGGAGACAGATGAGGAGACATTTCTTCACAGAAAGAGTGGTGTACAAGTGGAACTCCTTGCCAGGTGAGGTAGTGGCCTGCAAGATGGTAGACAGCTTCAAGAGGGGTTGGGATTGGGTACGGAGAAGGGATAATAGGATGGGGGGAAGGGAGGGGCAGCAGTATTATAAGATGCTAGCTGCACACTCGAGCAGACTCAATAGACCGTGAGGCCTGTTTTTCTGCTGGCATTTTCTTATGTTCATACATTTGTAGCCCATACACATCCAGACTTATCAATATACTTTTAAACTATAAAGGTTTCAATACAATTGGAAGGTTGGGCCTGTAGTTCAATGGACAAGTAGTCAGCCACTCCCACTTTCTGACCTATATAAGCAGTTTCTCTCAGCCTCCTTCTGAAGCATTTTTTATTTGCAGCCAGAGGCTCTGTCAGCCTGTCCTCTGCTGCTGGCTGGGCCCTACCCCCCCACTTGCTTACTTGCTTAGTTGGCTTCTGCTTGTTTCTGCTGGACCTTTGTTGTCCTTTCTCCTGCATTTGGTTTGTATTTTGCCATGTGCTTCTTTGTGTTGTTTGTTCCCTGTTCCTCTATGTTTGTCTGTCTTTCATTTTGCCTTTTTGGGGGGGCTTCTGTTTCTAAAACACTTTGGACGGGATATTCAGACTGCGCCAGGCTGTGGCGCAAGCCTGGGTGCAGCACAATTTGGATGTGCAGGGGCATTGACAGGGTGATATTCAACGGAGCTGCGCCATGGCACAGCATCATTGAATATTGCTCCTTGGCCACCCACAGTGTGGAGTGGAGCAGGGGGATGCGCAAGCGCAAGTGCCGTTGCAATAGGTGCAACCACCGCGATATTCAAAAGTGCACATGCAGATGGGGCCATAATGTATGCAAGGTGCAAATGGGGCCATTTGCATGTCATTATGGCCCCATTTGCATGCAGGTTCGCCGATCCCCGGCGACTTGTGCCTGGCGCCCTGCCAGGCTGCAGCCATCGGGGACCGACGCCCCCTGCACATCGTGGCAAAGTGCCCCAATGCCCGATCGCAGGCATGTGTAAATGTTAAAACACGTCCAATATCCCTGGTGGTCCAGTGGATCGCTTGCAGCCTGATTGCGGGCATAAGTATATCTAGAACAGCCAACTCTATCCCTGGTGGTCCAGTGGACCGCTTGCAGCCCGATCGCAGGCATATATAGTAATAATATTAGTCCTATATCCCTGGTGGTCCAGTGGACTGCTTGCAGCCCGATTGCGGGCATATGTTGTAGAATATGTAGTCCTATATCCCTGGTGGTCCAGTGGATTGCTCGCAGCCCGATCGCGGGCGTCAGTAAATAATAATGCCACACCAATCCAACCCTGGTGGTTTAGCGG
This sequence comes from Neoceratodus forsteri, assembly GCA_016271365.2. Classification (NCBI taxonomy): domain Eukaryota; kingdom Metazoa; phylum Chordata; order Ceratodontiformes; family Ceratodontidae; genus Neoceratodus; species Neoceratodus forsteri. Next base: position 137,548,444 of record CM057449.1, on the reverse strand, counting down.
TACCCACCCGCCCACTGAGCCCCACCGCCCCGCCCCCGCCCCTGGTCAGCGGCTGGCGGCAGCTCCCCACCCACTTGCCGCCCCGCCGCCTGCCGACTGACACCATATGGTAGGACTGTATGCCCATTAGTCCACAGCGTGAGCCAATGGGTGTGCAGCCCATACTGTACTACACTGTCCAGATATGTGAATGGATATAGGACTACATATTCTACATCTTCAATCATCAACTGTATCGACAGCACCTCAAGTTGTAGAATTTATGACTCAGCGGTGAAGGGGTGGGGCTCTCACAGGGCCCCTTTAGCTGCCTGAGTGGGTTTGGAGGCACCCTTCAAAGCTATTCTCCGCATGACTACCTCTGGTTCACCTGAATTGTTTTTAGGGCGAGTAGGTCAGGTGAGTGCCTCAGCAGTTATTGCTCTTCTCCTCCCACCTTGGTTGCCCCCGATGTTGCAGAGCACTCTCGCAACCTTCCACGGCATTCCCGTTAGAGGGATCAAACCAGAGCTTTCCTCTGAATTGGAATAGTTTCAACCCCCCTTTTATTGGGTTTCTAAATTGCAGCAGCAGAGCTGTCACAAAACAAACATCCCAAGACTGGAGGGAAGGTGACCTAGGCCTTGGATCCCCAGAGATTTCCTTCTCACAGGGTTTTTTTTTCTCCTCCGTGCAATCAGGTCATAACTGTTAGTTAGTTAGCCGTAGTTAGTGTTCCCTAGTTCCTTTAAGTAGGTTCCTCTGTTGGATGGAGGTGGATGGTGTCCCTACTTGCCGTTCCCTCTCTCCTTAGGAGGTCCCCTCAATCTCTAGTGCAGCCCATTGAACTCATGCCATTGCTAACTTGCGCATCTCATTTATGTTATCATGCTGCCTGATGCCTTATCCTCTACTATGCCTCTCAGCTACTGATTGCTATCATGCCTCGTACTACAGCAATTCTTTTTGGGGTTCCTTCCTAAGGTACCTTTAGCCAAGGGAATCGTCCCATGGTACCTCTAGGGGTGGAACCCTCTTTGAGGGTTCCTTGCCTTTGGTACCCCTACAGGGTGGTAATTCCTTTGGGACCGAGAGTGCCAGCGGCCAAAACCAAAGTAACAGTTGCACAAGCATAACACTATTCTGGCTGCGTAGGCCATTGAACGGCTATCGATATACTTTTAAACTGAAAATTTCACTATTACAGTTATGAATATGCTTTTAAACTGTAAAAGTTTCAATATTGCAGCTATCAATATGCCTTTAAACTGTAGAAGTTTCAATATTGCAGTTATCAATATGCTTTTAAACTGTACAAGTTTCAACATAAGTTATATATATACTATTAAAGTTTCAGTATTGCAGTTAATATACTTTTAAACTGTAAAAGTTTCAATATAACTTATCAATATACTTTTAAACTGTACAAGTTTCAATGTAACACCTACAACAAAAAGAGAAATTACATACTCACTGTACAAATAGGTGGAAACAGGAGTGGCTGAGCTTCTTCATATAAGGTGAGAAACTGGTAGTGGGGTGGGGGTGAACCATATTGATCATCTGGAAGTGGAGCACTCATGATAGCCATGTAGAGAAGAGCAATAACAGTGTTTAGTAACCAAACAACCATTTCTGCTAGGAAGTCAGGGAGGTTTCAGTTTGTCCTTTGAGTATCTGGGGGACAGGGCATGATTAGTAAGGTCAATATACACCATATATGGGGGCCCATAGCTCATCAAACTTGTTTAGACACTGGTTTCTATAGCATGATATCCTGGTCAAAGTGGCCATCTTTTCCAAGGCGCCAAGCCATTCTGGAATTTGAGGGACCTCTAAGGTTCTCCAACGTTGTATAATAAGATGTTTACATTCTACCGAGGCCTGTATGAGCGACAGCGTGGAAGCTTTGGAAAGGGTGAGAGCCTCAAGCATTAGGCCCAATAACCATAGATCCGGGTCTGCTGGAAGGGGCGTCATTAGGATGAAAGAGCAGTGCTGTATTACTGCCTCCCAATAGGGCTTCAAAGGTGTACTTGACCACAGGATGTGGAGCAGATCTCCCTCTGGAGCCTCACATCTCCAACAACAATCAGTGGAAAGAAGACCCACCTTTTTTTAGTTAGGACGGAGTGTGTACCAGAGGTGCATTATTTTGTTCTGTATAAGGAGGCTTTGGGGAATGCAGCAAGCCTGGTGAGTTCTCAGCCAGCACTGTTGCCATTGTAAATCCGTAATGGAGGTCTCCAGCGTAGTGGCCCTCTTGGCCTTGGCCAGCAGAGAGGGATTAGGAGCACCATCTCTTAGGAACCTCTGCATGGTACCAGCCCTTCCTTTGGAGCTCAGTAGCAGTTATAAACATAATAAACTCAGGTTATAAACTTGGAGTTTATGATCAGTAGTTCAAACAAGTGCAACAGCTCAGAGATATATTGGTTTTTCCAAGGCAGGCTATGGACATACTCGCTGTCTCCTTGGAAAAGAGGGAGCGATACTCACATTTGAAGGCAAGACTAGAAGAACTCAGACAGACTGAAGCTGGAATGTAAGTCCATAGTTTCGAGGCAGAGTAAGAGAAGGACAGGTGACCAGGTTTGGATTTGATTTTGGGGTTGGTTAAAGAACCCAGGGCATTGGACCTTAATGGATAGGGAATGCTGTCAGGAATTAGAAGCTAGTGAAGGAAAAAGGGACCTGTTTGGTCACCACATTGAAAACCACACTCCCCAAATTGAGTTTACTCAAGGCAGACGGGGAAAGCCAGCTGAGTTTAGAGTAAAGGGTGCAGTGGTGTATGTACCTGTAGGAGGACATGGCAAACCTGCATATACTGTATTATTATAGGTTATGTCCCACTTTTGGCAGACAGTCTTTAAAGGGACACTGTCAACCCCTTTAGGCCTCAAACTGTCTCTAGTTTAAAAAAAATATTTTTGATTGATTGTGTTTTGTAGAATGTGCTGATGTGGCTGGAAGTTTGATTCTGATCCCTTTTTTCTTTTTAAAAGTGAAAAACAGACTGCCCACAATACTGGTGTTACCACACCAAAATGTGTCTGTTGACATTCTTTAATCAACTCCCAGTGCATCTTTCCTGGACTTGGGAAAACCCGCAACAGAGTCCAACCACTCAAAATGCAGTGGGAGCACAGCAGACTATTGCATCATGAGTGGCTGCACTGCTTGGTGGTGTTCCTAAAGTTCAGGAAGTGGGAAATAAGCGCAGATTAAGGATTAAAAACAAAACAAGGTTAGGTATAATATAGAGAATAAAGTATAGAGTGGTGCGTGTAACGAGATTTTACACACACCTGAGTTATGGGATGCTATATAAACCCTGAGGGCGATGCTCAAGGGTTTTACGAAATGCATCCCACAATAAGGGTGTGTGTAAAATCGAGTTTTACACAGCCATCCCATATTTAATTTTATATAATTGCTGGTGTGTGCATTTTTGCCTCAGCAATTATACAAAACAAAATAAGCAAACAGGTTGTGTTCAGCCGCAGACCAACTGGGATTCTGCACGGTCCACCAAGTTACAGCGCCCTACTTGTTCCAGGCATAGAGAAGTGGAGGTTTTGTTTAAAAACTTTACTTTTTGTCTATTTTTCTATAGCTAAACTGACCACTGAGCGGCAGTTGTGGAGTCCTTCCAGTGAGCTGGCGCATGCCTGCTGACAGGGAAACACAGCATGTGTTGCATTTCCCTTTTGTTTTCTTTTTTAATTTTTTTCAGGGTCACAGAAAGGGACTTCATTTTTATATTAAAAAATCAACTTACTGCCTACTTCGAGAGGTGGAGAAATCTGTGGCCATATGGAACTGCAACAAGTAAGGAAGGAGAAACCGGCGACTAGCCCATGTGTGGTCCGAGGGAAATCCATTGCGTGTTTACGATTACAACTGGGTTTCCCTATGGAAAAAAGCGCACACCAGTTTTTATTATACAGTTACCATGCATTTCAGTTTTACTAAGGAAGGAGGCAGATTAAACCACCAGCAACACCAATGAGTTTTAGACAAGGTAAGTAATTATAAAATGTGGGTTTTTCTCTTGAAATAGTATGATGCAAAAAAAAGGTTGACAGTGTCCCTTTAAGGCAGAGAAGTATATGGCCATCCTGTATGTCAGATTGGGTACTAAAATATCATGGGCAGTGGCAATACAGGCTTTTGGGGTAAAGTTGTCTCTGATCTTGAAGGAAAGTCCTAGCCTAGTCTTCAGCGCCTTACAGGCCACAGAGATGTGTGCTGAAATGTCCAACAATGTGTCTAGCATGACCCCTCAAATAATTAAAGGAAGAAACAGTGATAAACATAGAAAACATAGAAATTGACGGCTGATACGGACCACTAGGTCCATCTACTTTGCCCATTTTCCCTGGCTACTGTAAAAGCCACAGACCCTTCTTTATCTCCGGCTTTACCTCCTCATTCCTATTGCTAGGGTTTCCCTAGGCTTTACCTCCTCATTCCTATTGCTAGGGTTCCCCTAGGCCTATCCCATGCATGCTTGAATTCTCCCACTGTGTTTGCTCCCACCACCTCTGCTGGGGGTATATTCCATGCATCCATCACCCTTTCTGTGAAGAAATACTTCAGTCTACCCTCTTCCAACCTCATGTCAAGCCCCCTTGTTCCTGGACATCTCCTTTTCTGAAAGATGCTACCCTCTGGTATCCTATTTATGCCTTTAAGATATTTGAAGGTTTCTGTCATATCTCCACTATCTCGACTCTCCTCCAGGGTAGACATATTGAGGTCTCCCAGTCTCTCCTCATCTGACTTTTGGTGCAGGCCCTGCACCATCTTCATTGCCCTTCTTTGAACTGCCTCCACCCTGTCTACATCCTTCCGGAGATGGGACCTCCAGAATTGGACACCATATTCCAAATGAGGCCTCACCAATGATCTATACAGTGGTATCACCACCTCCTTCCTTCTGCTGGTGATACCTCTCCCTATGCACCCCAGCATCCCACTCGCTCTCCCCACAGCCTTGGCACATTGTATGGCCACCTTTACGTCATCTGATATGATTACCCCCAAATCCCTTTCCTGTTTTGTTACCATCAGTTTCTCTCCCCCATTATGTAATCCTCCCCTGGGTTCTTGTGTACCAAATGCATGATTTTGTACTTTTTCACATTAAATCTCAGCTGCCACACTCTAGACCATTCCTCCAGTTTACCTAGGTCCCTCCTCATTTTTTCCACCCCTCCCAAAGAGTCCACCCTGTTGTAGATCTTAGTGTCATCCACAAAGAGGCACACTTTTCCCTCCAGCCCTCCACAATGTCACGTATGAAGACATTAAATAGGACTGGGCCCAAGACTGATCCCTGTGGCACCACGCTGGTTACCCTCCTTTCCTCAGATTGAGCACCATTTACCACAACCCTCTGTCTTCTATCACTCAACCAGTTCCTAACCCAGTTTAACAGTTTGTGACCCACACCAAGGCTGCCCAGCTTGTTCACAAGTCTTCTATGTGGAATGGTATCGAAGGCCTTACTGAAATCCAGGTAGGCCACACCCACTGTTCCCCGCCCGATCTATGACCTTAATCACCCAGTCAAAGAAATCAATTCGATTTGTTTGATATGACCTTCTCGCTGTGAATTCATGCTCTCTTGGATACTGTGCTCCACTGGATTCAAGGTGTCCCACTATCCTTTGTTTAAGTAGTGATTCCATAATCTTCCCCACTATTGAGGTGAAGCTGACTGGTCTATAGTTTCCAGCCTCCTCCCTACTGCCACTTTTGTGAAGAGGGACTACATCTGCCCTCCTCCAGTCCTCTAGAACCACTCCCGTATCAAGTGACTCATTGAACAGGGCTGCCAGTGGTGCCACCAGCACCCCTTAGTTCCCTTAATATCATAGGATGTTGCCTATCCGGTCCCATTGCTTTGTCTGCTTTCAGTTTTGTGAGTTCTTTTAGGATTCCCTCTTCTGTAAATGGACTGGTGTCCATGTCCTTCCCATATTTGTTTGTGCTGCTAACTATGATCCCTCACCTTCTTTTTCTGTGAATAGAGAACAAAAATATTTGTTCAGTATTGATGCTTTTTCTAGATCTCCTTCCACACACTCTCCTTCTTCCCCTATAAGCCATACTATCCCACCCTTGGTTTTTCTCCTTTTACTAATGTAGCTATAAAAAGTTTTGTCTCCTTTTTTTTACCTCGTGTGCTATTTTCTCCTCTGTTTGTGCCTTTGCACTCCTGACAGCTTTCCCTGCCTCCATCTATTTATCCAGATACACTACTCTGTCCTCCTCCTGCTGTGTTTCCTTGTGTTTTCTGAAAGCGATCTTTTACGCTCTTACTTTCACAGTCACTGCCTTTGAGAACCATAGTGGCTTTCTCTTGCTCATGTTTACTTGCCTATGCAAAGGTTTGTCGCCTCCCCTATGACTCCTGTCAGACGGTCCCACTGCTTCTCCATAACCACCCCCTTCATCCTGCCCTGCCAGGGCATGCTTGAGACATATCCCCATCTTAGTAAAGTCGCCCTCCTGAAATCCAGGACCCATGCCTTTCTGTGGCTTGACTCTGCCACTGTACTCATGAGCTGAACCACACTGTGCGATGATCGCTGGATCCCAGGTATTCGCCCACCCTGACATCCTCAATTCTGTGCCCACTGGATAAGGCAAGATCCATTCACTCCAATGACTGTCAAGGGGTAGGGGGGCACTTTTGACTACTGGGGCTGAGCCAATAGCATGGCTTGAGTCTTAGTATCTATCCCATGCTTTCTTAAATCCAGTAGCCATTTTAGCCCCCACCACTTCAACTGGGAGGATGTTCCAGGGGTCCACCACCCTTTCCATGAAGAAGTACTTTCTCCTGTTTACTCTGAGCCTTCCTCCCTCCAACTTCATATTGTGACCTAGTCTTTGGACATCTTTTTCTTTGAAAGATGCTTCCTTCCTGTACCTTTTATATTCCCTTTTGGTATTTAAACATCTCAATCATGTCTTCCCTTTCTCTCCAGATCTCCAGGGTGTACAAGATCTAGATCCCTTAGCCTTTCCTCATAGGGCTTCTGATGCAGGTCCTGCACCATTTTGACAGGATATTGATTAGTTAGTTTAGATAAGGAGCTGTGTTACTCTGCTTCCCTGTGATTTGAACATTGAAAGTAAAGCATTTTGGCTCTAATAAACAAGGCTTAGTTCATATGCATCAGCTTAACCTACTTCTTATAGGTATGGGCCTGTCTTACTCTCCTTGGAATCAAGTTGATTATGTTCACTTGTAAAGCCTGCAGATGTGTTGGTATCAGTCTGAGTTGTGAGAGGGCTTTTGGGGGTGTGCATGTGCCCCTCCTCCATTTATCAATCATCTTCAGAGTACCACATTTTGCCTTTCCCCTTCTTTTCTCATGCAAGTCCTTGTGGTTTTCTTATGCAACTCCTAATTCCTGCTTGAAACAATTACCTTGCTTTTTGTTGCACATTATCTACTACTATTTACTACTTTCATATGCGCTACTTTTTAGTACTTTGTTTCTCAGGCAGTAGCAGAGATGTTGCACAATGTCCACATCTTTTTCCTGTCTGTAGCTGCCATGTCAACTTCCGCCAACCCTTCAACAAAAACTGTTGGTTCGTGCTTAGTCCCATGACCAGCATCTCCCCCACCTGACCCAGCCAGTACTGAAAAGCGGTGATGGGTGTTCAACCTTGCTGCTGGTATCCCACCCTTCTGCCTAATCCAGCTGTTAATTGGAAGTGGCAGTGGGGGCTCAATCCCTCCAAGGGTATCATCCCCTCCCGCCTGACCCCTTTTTCAATAAAACCACTGGTGGGTGCTCAGTCCTGCCCCCAGTATACCCCCAGTCACCTCTCCCAACTCATCTCTTAAATCTGGCACTGGACTGCCCAGCCCCCAGTGCCAGCTAACTAACCCCCCCTCCACTGGTACATGGCACTGGGGTGCCCAACCCCAGTACTGCAAAAAAACTCCCCCATTATTGGAGTGCCCAATCCCCAGTGTCACAACCATTTAAAAAAATGTTCTTTATTGTTCTTTTGTTTTTTTAAACCCGAAAGGAAGAAAACCATTCATCAGTGTTGTAGCACATCCTGTTCCCACTGTACCCCAACTTAATAACCCCCTGTACCCCTATTATCTCATCCCACCCAAACACAACTAAGTACTTCAATAGAGTCCATCTATCTCCTTCTCCGTTATTACATCTTTACATCAGTGCCCATTGCCGTCAAGTAATATCAACCTCTTTGCTCGCTCTTAAAAAAAATACAGCTTGCCTACATTTCTCCTTGCTGTAAATTGTACTTTTCTATCCTTGCCTCCTTCCTCCTGGGTGGAGCTTGATAGGTTCATAGCCCCCTTCCCCACAGCCAATAGCTGCTCTCCCATCCTCATCCCCACTCCAAGACATGCTTTCCTCCCCTATACACTTTCTCTCACTCCTACCCACTCACATTAAACAAAACAAATTCTCAAAAACCTCTCCCTCACTCCAAATACAGGCACCATAGCTCCACTTCCCTCCCCCCCATCAACTCCCCCTCTCCCCACTGTCATCGGGGCACAGGTCAGGAAGCATAGGAAAACCTGGAGCAGTTGTAAAATTTACAAAAAGTGTTTATTAGCACTAGCAGTAACATAAAAAAATAAAATTGTTCAGAATAACTATTTACAAAGGCAGAATAAACAGAGAAGATCCATCTAAGTTTTCCTTCAATCTCTGTGTCTCCCAAAACATTGCAGCTCTTTCTCTTAAGTCTTTGCAATCCCCCTTCTTAACAAGCATTCTTTTTCTGAAATGTTCTTGTAAATTTCAGGCAGGTGCAGCTAGAACACAATGTCCCAGAACTGAGGCCCATTTTCCACAGCTTCTTAAAAAGGGCTTAAAAACTGCTCTCAGGTTTACCCCTTGAGCTCCCAACTGCTTTTTGCAATCATCTCAAACTATAATTATATACATTTCAGCAGTAACACTATGCCGCTTGTGTATTCATCCCTGTACTTCTGTCTGCAGTCTGCCTGAGGCTGGATTCAGCAGCTAGGTGCTAAGCAATGGCTGTCTGTCCTTGAACTCCCCTTCCCTGCCTATTCTTGTGTTAATCCTTAACTCCCCTTCCCTGTCTACTACAGTGTTTAACCTATCTCCCTCAGCTCTAATCCCTTAATCCCGGCCCCGCCATTATGCACCCCGCTGGCCTGTCTCCAGGACTATAACTCTGACTCCTCCTTTTTATTTTCTTTCAGGCACTGCCCCACCGGGCCACTGCTGAATCCTCAACTGGTGGAAGGTCGCCGCTGGCCAGGCCGCCTCCCAAGGAATCCCCCTGCAAGAAACACTCCAGGTACAGCATTTTCGGCCACAGTTTTGAAACCCAGTGTACTGATTGGCTTAGAGCCCTATGGAAACAAAGCCAATTGGCTGATTCCGGACTTGGCCAGGACATGATTGGTTGAGTGGTTGCTGGCATTTCTGGGCTGCTCTCCATGGCTTTTCCCAGCCCTTGCGCTAAGTATTGGGGCTAGAATTTTAGCTGTTTGCAGCTTGCTGGTTTTTCGGCTCTCCCCCCCACCCCCTCCTCAGGGCACTTTAAATGCTCACTAACCCTTCCCACATCCCTGCACAAAACTTTTATTGATTGTCAGTACAACCCATGATTTATGGGACATTCCTCCTAAGCTAGATCTCCTTACTGTATTATGCATTGGATCGTGCATGGCTGGGGATAGACATCTGTTTTCTTTCCTAGGTGTGATCTTTGCTGTTTAAACATAATCCAATATATTGCAATTAGTCTAGGTTACTGCAAATTGACTATACAATCGGACCCTGATTCAGGGCCACTTATGCTAAGGGGCACTCGCTGGGATCTGACCCTTAAGAATGAGGGTAATTGCTTTGTTTACCCTTCTGTCCTTGCTATTATTATGTCTCATAGATCCTACTACGATCCCACAACCTCATCCCAATGGCTCGTTTGAACAGAGCAACTTAGTGCATTGTCAGGCTCTCTTTGCGCTCCCTGTTTGGTGCTTATGTACTTTAAGGTTCCCTGTACTGGAACTGGCTATACATCTTCCCTGGCAGGCAGGTACCTTTACTGTTTCAGCAAAAGAGGCTACCACCTTATCTTCCTCGACTGCCATACTTCAACACTCCCTGCCTTATGTGGTCAGGGTATTAATATATGTGGCATTAGGTTCATTTGGTATTAGCCCTGGGGACCCCCCCCCATTCCTACTATTATTAACCACAAATGGGAATGTTCCGGAGCACATAGGCTACTAAGAGGAGCTGTCAAGAAGCTTCTCCTTCTCCTATTGTTGTGCTCTGGCAATGTTGAACTTAACCCTGGTCCCCCTGCAACTATTACATCTCCAACTGACTTGCCCAGCCTTAAAGGGGTGAGCTTTGTCCATGTCAATGTATGTAGTCTATTAAAAAAGCTTGCATCTATCCAGGCCGGGGTCTGTCATACCATGCCTGATGTCTTGGTGGTGACTGAGTCATGGCTCAAACCTGGAAGTGCTGACAGGGAGGCAAATATCCCCTCTTACTCCCTTTTTAGAATGGATAGGCAGAGTAGAGGGGGAGGAGTTGCAATTTATGTTAAGGATAAATTCTCTGCCTCAGTTATGGATTCTACCTCAATTCATAAAGAATTCAAAAGTCTGTCTATCAAAATTGAAATATCCCCTACTGTCTCAATTTGTATTTTAGGGTGCTATAGGCCCCCGTCGGCAGGATTACAGCTCCTGAACCACCTATGTAACTCCCTGGGATCTTCGTCCTCGGAGTTTATCATCCTAGGAGATCTTAACTTGGACTGGTCTTCCAGTGCCTCATTGACACTCAAAACTATCTGTGACTCCCTTGGTTTGACTCAACTTATTACTAAAGTCACACATCCCAACAAGAAGAGCCCAAATAATAGCACCTTTCTTGATCTTATAATTGTTAGCAAACCACACCTATTCTCTAGCACAGGAGTATTTTTCTCTGATGTTAGTGACCACTGTTTTATTGCCCGCATAAGATCTCTCCCTAAAGTAACATCTGCATCCAAATTCACCTTTAAGAGGTGTCGGCATAACTTTGACCCCTGCGCTTTCATCTCAGATCTAAGTATTTCCCTGTGCTGGCAGGACTTCTACCTGGCAAAGTTGGTGGATAGGGCTTACAACATCGTCCAAGAAATTGTGATGGGGGCACTAGACAAGCACGACCCCATAGTTAAGGTCCGTGCCAAGAAAAAAACATGCCAGTGGTTTTCAGCACACCTAAAGTTCACCTTGCTTGATAGACTCCCTCTGGAAACAGGCCAGGAAAACTAAGCTCCCAGCTGACTGGATATCATTTAGGAGGGCCAGAAACTATTGTACCAAATTGGTCACAGAGGCAAAGGCAAACTTCTACCATACAGAGCTTGACGCTGCCTTGACGTGCTCAGCCAAATCTTGGAGAACCATAAAGGAAGTGGAAGGTCACACTTCTGGAATTTCCTTGCCAGCAAAAATCAGTCCTTGAGACATCACAGCCTCTGATAAGCCGACTATCCTTGAGTCTCTCAACAATCACTTTGCTACTGCAGGCTAGCCTTTGACTCCTCCCCTGCCAGTACTCTCCACTCCCAACTTGGTATATTTGACCAAGAAGTCCCTGTCACGTGTTCTTCATTCTCCCTGCAGCCTGCATCTTTAAAAGAGGTTGAAGATCTACTGCAACAGCTGGACACTAGAAAAAGTGCAAGAGCTGATCTTCTGGACCCCTTCTTCCTGAAAATTGATGTCACGTCTTAGCCATGCCAATTACCCACCTATTTAATTTATCTATCTCTCAGGGTGTCCTCCCTTCCTTATGAAAAGCTGCCCACGTGATTCCACTCGTCACATCCAGAGACCCCAGTGACCTAAACAATTATAGGCCTATCTCCTTACTCCCCATCCTGCCCAAGTTGTTGGAAAAAATCGTGAGCACTCAACTAAGGAACTACCTGGAGTCCTCTAATCTTCTTAACCCTTTGCAGTGCAGCTTCAGACCATGTCATAGCACCACTTCAGTACTTGCTAAGGTTATTAATGACTGGCAACGTGAACTAGATGTAAAAAATTATGTCTGCACAGTATTTTTAGACCTAAGCAAGGTGTTTGATACTGTCGATCACAACCTGCTCCTTTCCTCACTATGAAACATTGGCCTGGACCACCTCTCCTTGAGATGGTTTTCTAATTATCTCGTTGATTGGTTTGAGCAGGTCAAAGTGGAAGGGGAACTGTCTCCAGTAAAACCCCTTCTGTGAGGCGTACCGCAGGGCTCTATTCTGAGCCCTCTGCTTTTTGCAATCTACATTAACAGAATAGATGCCTGCATTAAAACAGCCAACATACATCTTTTTACAAATGATATGGTACTTTACACCAGTAGACCTACTCCTGAAGCAGCTAGTAGCCACCTTCAACAGGAATTCAATCAACTGCAACAACAGCTTCTAAACCAGAAACTACTCCTAAATGGCAAAAAAAGTAAGGCAAATGTCTTCTCTCCCCTTGTGCATGTAAGAAATCCGGCCCCACTGGGAACGCCACCATCGATCACCACCCTTTTTGGTGTACTATTAGAGTATGTTTCCAAGTTCAAGTACCTGGGGGTATGGATAGACCATAGGCTCTCCTTTCTTGATCACATCAAAGGTCTGTCAAGAAAGCTTAGACAAAGACTGGGTCTCTTCTATAGCATCAAGCATCTTCTTACAAGAGATGTCAAAAAAAGACTGATCCAAACTACCTTCCTTTCCCTTCTTGATAACGTGGACTTTCTTTATGCCAGGGCCCTGCTACTGTGCTTTTTAAGCTTGACACGCTCTACCATAGAGTTCTAAGGTTTATCACTGATATTCCTTACAGTACACATCACTGCTCCCTATACAAGGCCATAGGATGGCCTCTCTCCTCTACAGAAGACAGAGAAATGCTACCCTCTGGATCTTCAGAGCTATTATTAAGGAACTGCCACAATATATCTTGGACTGTTTACCCCTATGCATGCTAGGTATGTATACACTGAGAAGTGCCTCTTATATCTACCTGACAGTTCTCATGGTTAAATCACGCTTTGGTAGGGCTTCCATAAGTCATTCATGTCTTACCCGTGTGCTAGAACAAGCTGCAAAAAAACTTGAAATTGGCCCACCCCATCAACTTAACAGCATTTAAAACTCTCTATGCTCATTCTTTCAAGGAATCCTGCAACTGTTACTCCTGATCACCACCTTACCTCCTCAGAGGCTTGTTGGTCACCTGTTGTAGAGTCCTTCATATATGCCCCCATGTACTTCAACCCCTCAATAATTTATTTTTAGTCATGCATTCTTTCCTCACTTATTTGGGTCCCCTGTATGGGTGACAGTGGCATTAATTAGTATAATTACCCCTCGTTCGGATTGCTCCCTGGTGTCTGCACCTTACCTAATGTCCCCTCTTACTGCCTCCATTTGGAGCCTGTCCCCTCCAACATCATAATTATATTCAGGGACCTTTTTGGGTTCCCCTCCCTTTTTCGGCTCCCTCCTTTTCTTACCTTGCTCCCACCCACCATTAGCCCTACAACTCTCTAACCCTAACCTTGCCCTATCCTTGCTTCCTGATTTACACCTGTTTTCCTTAGACTTTATTTTGTCTAACCATCGATTATATCCTGAAATTACCTGCTCATGTGTATGTTTGTTATCAAGGCCTTGCCATTGTTGTTACCCTGTACATTGTATTTTTGCTTCTGGCCTAAGTGGTTATTTATTTTTTCTTTTTGACATTATTGTATTCATTGTGTTGTATAATGCGTAATGTAACTTGCCCAGGTCCATCTCTCGAATGAGCTTTGCTCAATGGTGATCGCCTGATTAAATAAAGATTTTGATTGATTAATAATTTCTAAACAAAGGGATCCCAATATCAGTTACATTTCCACTTAGTGATTTGCATATATTTTTATACCAGCAGATATGCAAGGGAGGAAAAGACAAACAGCAAGGGAAGACTGAGAGACAGTGACAGGCAAAGAACTGCAAGACTGTCAGGGTGATCAAATCCTAGGTCTCACAGGAAAATTTGGTTGTGCAACCAGACAGACAAGAGACAGGAAAGGAAAGAACAGAGCAGATCCCTGCATTCAAACTCTCCGTAACAACTAGGACAGGCTCCTATTCAACCCTGTCACATACACCCCCTCCTTAAAAGGGAACCTGTTTTATTAAACATGTTTTCAAAACTTTCTGTTAATTCTCTACTAACATTAGCTTCTAACTTTCAGAAATTAAGCATGTGCAGTATCCTTTTTTCTCTAACAATACATCAAACAGTACAGTTTAAACTTATACAGTTGTTTTTCAACCTTCAGAACCCTCAATTCCTGATCCATATCTTGACAGAAAATCAGCATTGCTATTCTATTTACCAGATTAGTGTATCACCATGAATTTAAATGGCTGTAGTGCCAGGTACCACCTTGTGATTGTGGAATTTTTATCTTTCATTTGGTTAAGCCAACAGAGAGGATTGTGATCTGTTATAAGTACAAAGTCAGTTCCTAGCAAATAAAACTTAAGGGACTCCATGGCCCACTTTGGTGCTTAACATTCTTTTTCAATGGTGAAGTACCTTTTCTCTCTGTCATACAACTTTCTACTTATGTATAGAATAGGATGTTCTGTTCCATCTATATTTTGACTCAGAACTGAACCTAGGCCTACGTCTGATGCATCTGTTTGTAACAAAAATGGTTTCTCACAGTCTGGGCTTCTTAAAACAGGGGCTGAACATAATGTAGCCTTAATGGCTTGAAAAGCTTCATCACACTCTAGGGTCCATTTCACATTATTTGGGTAACGTTTTTTCATGAGTTCAGTGTGGGGAGTAGCTAACTTAACAAAGTTATGAGCAAATCTCTCATAATAACCAGCCAGCCCTAAAAGTGACCTGACATGTTTCTTTGTTTTAGGGACAGAGTTGTTAGCTACAGCTTCTGTTTTAGAAATTTCTGCCTTAACTTCTCCATTTCCCAACACATAGCCCAAATATCTGATTTCCTGCATGCCCAATGCACATTTGGTAGGATTAATAGTCATACCTGCATTTTTGATAGCTTGGATAACTGCTTGTAGGTGTTCCAGATGGCTTTTCCAATCTGGACTGTACACCACAACATCTTCCAGGTATGCAGCACAATAAGCAGTGTGAGATGATAAAATTACATCCATGTACCACCTAGTAAACCAAATGGCATGGTGGTGAACTGATAGAATCCAACAGGAGTGGCAAATGCAATTTTGTCTCTGGATTCTTTAGCTAACGGTATTTGCCAGTAACCCTTGGTGAGATCGAGGGTACTGATATACCTGGCACTCCCCAGTCTGTCCACCAAATCATCTATTCTGGGCATAGGGTAACTGTCAAATTCTGACACTTGGTTAAGTTTCCTAAAATCAAGGCAGATTTTCACACCCCCTTCTTTTTTATTTACAATACCAATGGAGATGACCAAGCACTCCTCAACTCTTCTGTGATACCCAATTCTTTCATTTTTGTATTTCCTTAACCATGTCACCTCTTAACTGCTCTGGTAACCTGTATGTCTTTTGCTTAACAGGACGAGCATTTCTTGTCATGATTATGTGCTCAACCCCTTTTGCTCACCTGGTACTGTTGTAAAAGTACTGTTTAATGTCTTTAGCACATTACGCATTTCTGCAGTTTGTTCTGAGGTTAAGGAAACCTTCACCTTTACAGCATCAGCAGTTACAGTTTGTTCCAGTCTATCATAGGCTACATCAATATCTTTATCAGTTTTTTGGTAAAACCAGCATAATGGCTTTTGGTTTTTTTCAACCCATTTCTCGAGGAAGTTTGCATGGTATATCGTAGTAGGATTTTTCCTGCTAGGGTCTCAGTCTCATAGTTAACGGTGCCAGTACATCTATGCACTCTATAAGGCCCTTGCCACTTCATTAACAGTTTATTTTCTGCTGTGGGTAACAGTAGCAAAACCTTTTCACCTGGCTCAAAAAACTTTTTCTTTTACCCCATGGCCATAATATACCTTCTGCTGGTGTTGAGCCTGTTTCTGATTACTATGGGCAATTTCAACATATTTTGCCAGCTTCTTTCTTAGGGCACACATATAAAACATTATAGACTGTTTCTGAGTGGGGCTATCTTCCCACATTTCTTTTATCACATCCAGTGGCCCTCTTGGCTGCCTACCATACAGCATTTCACAAGGTGAAAACCCTGTTGATGTCTGTGGCACTTCTCTATAAGCAAAAAGTAGGTAAGGCAAGTATTGGTCCCAGTCTTTCCCTTCCCCTTTTACAAACCTTTTTAACATGGGTTTTAGGGTTTGGTTAAAATGCTCAACAAGACCGTCTGTCTGAGGGTGATAGGGGGAGGTTCTTATGGCAGTGATACCTAATAGTCTGTATATCTTCTTGAGTAATGCAGCACCAAAATTACTACTCTGATCAGTAATATTTTCTTTAGGTATGCCCACTCTGCTGAAAATTTTGGCTAGCTCTTCTGTCACTTTTGAAGCTGTGACAGCACGCATTGGAACTGCTTCTCAGAACTGAGTAGCATAGTCGTATACTACCAGGATAAATCTATTACCCTTTTTACTTTTGTCTAAAGGACCAACTGCATCTATTGCAATTCTCTCAAAAGGCACATCTTTCAAGGGTAGAGGCACCAGGGGCACCTTGTCTTTTCTAGAGACTGGGGCTACTTTCTTACACTCAGCACAGAAATTACGATAGGTAGCAACATTTCATGAATTCCAGGCCAGTAAAATCTATACAGCAATTTGGCAAGGGTGAGATCCCTCCCTGAGTGACCAGTCATAGGATTATCATATGCTATCTGTAACAACTCTGTTCTATACTTCTGTGATATAACCAATTGTTCTGTCTGTTTCTGTGTGTGACGTTTAACCCAAACTCTGTACAGTAATCCATTACATTTTTTAAACATTGGTTCATCCTGTTTTGGTTTCACCCTTAACTGCTTAAAATAACCCTGGTGAGAAACATTATTAGCTTGCTCTGAAACAAAATCACAATCAGTTATCAGTTTAGCTTCAGCATTTTCATATTTTAACCCTTTATGTCCATCAGTCTTTTGTTGCCACTGTTGTTTCAGATGTCTTCTTTCTTTCCTGGACTTCCGGATCTTGGAGCTGTTCTCAAACAAGTCCGAATGAAAGTCACTGAAAGGAAAAGTGTCCCCATCATTTGAGATTTTCTTTGCCTGAGCTCTTGTTATGGATTTATGTGATGAGGGCGACTCCATTAGAGCGAGTCCCCAAAGAGTGACTACAGAACGCAGACCACAGGAAGGGCGAAGGTGGAAAAATGGTGACCTGCAGAGAGAGCGCAGGTAGGAGGCAGAGGCCGAAAGGCCATGTGGCAATGTGCGACCGTGCCACAGGGCATGCATGCACAGGTGAACACACCAGGGTGAAGGGCACGGAGCATGTCCAATGAGGCACATGAACGGGACCACAGTGCATTGGGTTACAGGATGAGGGTGAGTGGCACAGGGCAACAGGCAGTGGGTATCCTGCTGCAGGGGTATACGAGGTGGGTAGGGCTGGGGCACAGGACAACATGGGTGGATGCCTACAGTGCAGCAGTGCTCATACCAGTGGCAGGCATGCCGTGGCAGGGGGGAGGACAGGTCTGCCATTGCTGCACTGTCAGGCACATGTGTCATGGCAGCAAGGGGGCACCATGAAGCGAACAGGCGTGAGTGTCAAAAGAGTGACTCTAGGGGATGCAGACAATGAGCGGGTGCCCCTACCAGGGCAGCACCGCTTCACTGCTGGGCCTGGTAGCAGTCTGCTGTGCCCATTTCAGGAGGCAACAGGTGGCCTGCGACAGGTGTAAGGTCCTCAAGTGGCAGGGCATTGCACAACAGGTGCCAACAATGCCAGGTGGCTATGCCTCAAGCCACCATGTGCCCAGTCACACATGGAAAGTGAAGTTGTGTGGCAGGCCCTGGAGATAGTCATAATGGCTCTGTGTGTCACACTCAGCCACCACAGTGGCATTGTGGGTGTTCAGGTCATGGTACCGGCACTGGACCTCCGATGACTCGGCCACAGAGACTAGCTGCTCGTGCCATACCACAGCCATGCACTCCTTCTCGCATAGGCAGTCATCAAATGCTGGGGTGGCACAACCCGATCCTGGTGTTGAATGCCCTGTGCCACCCCTCCACATCATTATTCATCCAGGCTAGTCCCTGGATGATCACCCCATGGCAGTTCCACTGGTCAATGGGGAAGGTGGCACATCTGTGACCGGAACGTCCAGTGGGGCGACTGATCCAGGTATCCTCGAAGTAATCGAGGTTTGGCTGGAGCACCTTCTCATTCTGTGCAACATAGTCCCACTCCTGCAGGTCCTCAAACACCACTGGCACATCCATTGGGGGAACAAAGACCAATGCCAGCAGCATCCAGAGGTGCAGGGCAAAGTCCGGGTCGGTGGTATAATGCTGCAGGACCTCTGAGCACTGCTGTACCTTGCGCCAGATGGCCTGCAAAAAATGAAAAAAGCAGCCACGGATCTGAGTGTCTGGGAAAACAGTGGACACAGCATGCCAGCTGGCATGCTTGTAATCCAGCAGGACTGTAGTGGGTACTAACGCCGGACGGTGTATCTTCAACTGGCCCAGCAGCCGTATGTCAGTCTGTGCCCTCTAGGAGCAGGTGAGAGCGAACACAGCCGGCAGGACTGCACCTGACTGGACAGCGTGGACAGTGTACAGTTGGTCAAATAGGGTGGGGCATGCCCTAAATGTACTGTCCATAAACCAGTCATGGCAGTCTGCCAGCTGCTGCAGACCTCAGTCAGTGGCATAAATGATCAGATGGTTCTGCTCCTGACCACTGTCAAAGAGCAGGAACCATGCCCCATCCCCCATCATGGTGAACTCCTCCGGTAGTACGATGTCGGTGACAATTGTGGGAGTCATGGGCCACCCCGTGCCATGTGCCACACATGCTGAATGGTCCTCCAAAGCCATCTTATGCCTGGCAGTCATCCTGCAATGGCCGTAGGTATCCCAGACATGCTTGCCATGACGAACTGTGATGCACTGTCCATCAATCTCTGTGAACTGTCCCACAGCATCCCAACCACATGGCGCATGCCTACATCTGCCGTGTCTGTGGCATGGTTGTGGCCCCCTATGGTGACCACCATGGTGTCCTCAATGGTGTATAGGCGGGAGAGGCAGTGGTACCTGCGGGCTTCTGTGCACTGCCAATGCAATTTCTCCAGTCCCGCCTTGTCCTTTCAGTATACATAGCCATTGTAAATGGCTAGGGGCTTGCCTTTCTGGCTTTGTACGTATTTTAACGACATCCTGCTAACAGGGTGACAGTTCTGTGGCTGCTGTGGGCTGAGCCCCTTTATGTGGTGGTCTGAGGCCCTGCCCCATTTTGCCCTGCAGACGCCTCTACCTGCTCACCCCCATTTCCCATGGTGTTTTGCCCGGCCCCCCGCCTCATGTCCCGTGGACAACTCCTGATGGACTGCTCTGGCCCATGAACCTGCTGGAGGTGAGTGCTTGTGTTTCTGCAGTTGGGGGGGTCTGCTCCGGTGGTGGTGGTGCGCTGGGAGGGCATCCATGGTCATTGCCTGTGGGCTGTGGGTGTCCCTACTGCATGGTGCACATGCCCTCCAGGGCCTCTGTCTCCCAAGGTGTTGTCTTACCTGTGGCCTGCACCCGGCACTCGCTTCCCTGCTGCACGGGCTTGTTGGGGTCACTGGGTAGACTGTTGCCACTCAAGGTGTCGCCCTTGCAGGGCTGCGGCTCTACTCGCTCATATACTGCCATTCTGCATCTCCGTGCTATCACTGTTTTGGCTGCCACTCTTCCTACCTCACTCCCCCTGACCGCACTAATGTTTTAGCATTCTTCCTGGCTGTTACCCTTGTTACCACTGCTGTTGAAACTGCAGGATTCAGTTCCTCTGAGATTAACTCAGTAAATCCTGGACAATCATTTCCAATAATCATGGGTACAGGTAACTTAGGTACTAACCCCACTTTCATTTGGTGCAACACACCCTTAATGGTCAGGGTCACTTGGGTGGTGAGATAGTATCAAGTGTCCCTGTGGATGCAGATGACAGCAGTACCCGGTCTCTTTGGACACCGTTTCCCCAGCACTTCAGCATGCACTAGGGTATGTCTGCTTCCTGAATCAATGAGTCCCTTTACAGTCTTATCCCCCACCTTCATATCTGTTAAGTTCTTGCCCCAATTTGCTAAGGACAAATCTGCTTCAGTGTCTCTGCTCCAGTGTCACTCTTCTTATGGCAATTTCTTGCAATATGACCTGGCTTATTACAGTTATAGCAAATAATGTCTTTGGGCACAGATTTGTTACCCCCACCAGAGTTCTTATCAGACTTGGAGTTTAAATGGGAAAAAGTGTGGCTTACTTGGCTTGGCTGTTGCCTCACTGCTGTGGCATCTGTCTGGCCATCTGATAGTCCTCGGCCAAACAAACAGCCTTTTCCCCACTTTCTGGTTAATGTTCTTTCACCCAGAGCTGCACATCTGTGGGCAGGATGTTGATGAATTGCTCCATTGCAAATGTATCGATGATCTGTGAGACTGTTTTGCCCTCTGGTTGGAGCCATTTAATAAGGAGCTCTCTGAGTCAGGTGAAGGCTTCTCGAGGATTGTTGAATGTGTTGTACTTCAGGGATCAGAATCTTTGCCTGTAGGTCTCTCCTGAAATGTAGTATCTTTTCAGAATTTCTTTTTTCACAAGGTCATAGTTTTCTGACTGTGCAGTGTCCATACTGCTGTAGGCAAGGTGGGCTTTACCTGTCAGGTAGGGTACCAGTCTGATTGTCTATTACTGCTTTGGCCATTGTGGCAACTCTTTCAAAAGTTGTCAGGTATGCCTCAATATCATCCAAGGGACACAACTTTGTAAGTTTAATGGCTTTTAAGTTGCTTGTGTTTTGTTGCTTGTCTGGATCTGTGTCAGATCCTCTGCCTTTGATAGCTTGCAAGGCATCCAGCCATCGCTGCTCATGTCACTGCATTTCCTCTCATCTGCTGCTCCTGTTGCTGCATCTCTTTTCTCCTCTACTGCTCCTGTCACTGCATCTCTTCTTTTCTCTGTGCTCTAAACGTTGAAGCTCTTTTTCTCTCTCTGCTTCTCCATCTTTTTTTGTTGTATAGCCCACCATTTGAAAAAGGCAGTCAGGCTTTCAGGTTCTGTCACTGCCTGTTCTTTTTCCATAACTGGTGCTAGCTGTACAGTCTCATCTTGGACTTCTGTCTCTGCTAGTTTGGCTGCCATTCTCCTGGTAATCACTCCTGGGCTTGCTGCTGCAGAATCCATACCTTTCTCTATGCTTCCCTGGTACTAGGTCCAGTACCCACGCATAAAACCCCTGGCTTAGAGTATGCATGGCATAAATTCCACTTAGGCTAACACTATCTGTTGTCGGGGCACAGATCAGGAAGTACAGGAAAACCAGGAGTAGTTGTAAAATTCACAAAAAGTGTTTATTAGCACTAGCAGTAACATAAAAAAAAATTAAATTGTTCAGAATAACTATTTACAAAGGCAGAATAAACAGAGAAGATCCATCTGAGTTTTCCTTCTATCTGTGTGTCTCCCAAACATTACAGCTCTCTCTCTCAAGTCTTTGCAACCCCCCTTCTTAAAAGCATTGTGTTTTTTTCTAAAATGTTCTTGTAAATTTCAGGCAGGTGCAGCTAGAACACAATGTCCCAAAACTGAGGCCCCTTCTCCACAGCTTCTGAAAAGGGGCTTAAAAACTGCTCTCAGGTTAACCCCTTGAGCTCCCAACAGCTTTTTGCAATAATCTCAAACTATAATTATATACATTTCAACAGTAACACTATATAATTTCTCAACAAACGGATCCCAATATCAATTACATTTCCACATAGTGATTTGCATATATTTTTATACCAGCAGATATGCAAGGGAGAAAAAGACAAACAGCAAGGGTAGACTGAGAGACAGTGAGAGACAAAGAATTGCGAGAAAGTCAAGGTGATCAAATCCTAAGTCTCACAGGAAAATTTGGTTGCGCAACAAGACAGACGAGACAGGAAAGGAAAGAACAAAGCAGATTTCTGCATTCAAACTCTCCACAACAAGTGGGACAGGGTCCTATTCAACCTTATCACACCCACCCCACAATTTCTCACCCTCCATGAATTTTCACGAACTCCTCAACTCCCCAACCCCTCCACTATGACCACCCTATTCTTATCCTTGGTTACATTTGTTGCCATATCATCAGTACCTGTCTGTGACGCCCCCAAAATAAAACCTTTACCAATCTGGGAATACTACCTTTCCCTCCTAAATTGCTCCATTAGCCCCTCACCTACCAGATATTCGACCCATGACATACACCTCAACCATCTCTACAGGCATCCAATCTAAATGCCTTTGCCCCCAGCTCCCATCCCCTCTCAGTCAACAGTGTAACTCTTTTCTGCTGTCAGCACTGCTGCTACTCCCTATTCAATTTCCACCACAGAAACCTCCACCTACAAACCCACATCTCCCACTCCTCTCACAACTATTCAACTCCCTTCTCACAGAGACTGAGATGCCTAATCCTGCTCTTACTGCTAATCTCTGGTTCCATCCACCCAAACCCTCCCCCCAAACAAAGCTTAAACAGCACTGCCCCCCTCAACAGCAGCATGATTAAGATCATCCACCTACACATCCAGAGTCTCATGGCTAAGAAAACAACATTCGAATCTTGGGTCTCTGCCAAGAACGTCAACATTTTTGCCCACACAGAAACTTGGCTCCCAGACAAGATTCCTTCCAGTGAAATCCACCTTGATGGGTACTCCATCACAAGAAAGGACAGGATTGGCAAAACTGGTGGGGATTGCCTCTTCTTCATCTCCAACAACCTCACTTTCCTGGAGCTTCACAGCCACCCAAATACCCTATTTCTGGAAGCACTGGCCATTAACCTGATCCGAGCTAACAGCAAAATCATTACCCTAATCGTTACTTACCTGCCCCGAGACACCCCAGTAGTGAGCTAGAATCTCTACTTGATATAAAAAACACTCTCCCAAGAGATAGGGAATGGATTATCCTTGGTGATTTTAACCTAAAGTGGCAAACATGCCAAGCAGATGTGGCCAGAGAGGCCATTACTGGGATCGTACTCCACCAAATAATCTTTTTTACAACCAGAATGCACTATAACTCTGGTTATGTCTCCACCCTGGATTGGATAATTGTATCCAACCCCAGCCGGGTTGTAGAATCAGAAGTGCTCCCAGACACTTTCAGTGACCACAATGCAGTTTTCTGCAATTAGCCTGCAAAAACTGACAAAACCGAGCCCAAGTACATCTTCTCCAGACACCTGAAAAAACTAAATAAGGAGGAATTTGTCATCGCCATCTCCTCCACTGACCAGTTCTGCACCCACAACATTGTAAACATCAATGATGCCCTAGACTGCTTTAGCTGTAACTTTCTTACCATCTGCGACTCCATAGTTCCCCTGAAACAAATGAGTTAGAAGGAACAAATCGGAATGGGTCACTCCTGAGGTGTGCAAGAGGGATAAGGCATGGACCACTTATAGGAAATATAAACTCCCTAACCTCCTACAACAATATAAGACTCTCCATAACAGATGCAAATCTGCAGTACACTCAGCCAAAGTAAAGTTTCTCAAGGACAAACAATGAGTAGTTTTGGTAATTCCAAACTTTCATGGAAAACTATCAACAAACTCCTAGGGAGGAGATCCCTAGATGATCAAATCACCCTCACCAAGGATCTACAACTCATCAAAGAACCAAAGGAAGTTGCAAACCTGTTCAACTCCTACTTTGGTGACCTTGAAAAATATAAACCCATAATAACTCAAACAAGCCTACCCCACTCACCACCCCTGACTCCCCCAACATCCCCAACCTCCCCTGTTTCTGCTTCCATTACCTCTCTCCCACCCAAGTTATCAACTACATTAAAAAGAATTACCCTAAGCCCAGCCTTGGTGCTGATGCCATTGACTATCGTATTCTCAGACTGTTTTGTGAACACATTGCTCTGCCCCTTACCAATATCTTCAGTTACTCCCTATGCACCAGTGTTTTCCCCCAATAAATGGAAAACCACCATCATTAAACCCATTCACAAATCTGGCTCAAAAAGCGATTTAGAAAACTTCAGACCAATCACCTTGCTTGCCTCCTCTCCAGAATCTTAGAAAAGATTGTTCTGGATCAAACCAGGGATTTTCTAGAAAACTACAATCTACTCACTGAATCTCAGCTAGGCTTCAGGTTGGGCCACAACACAGAAAGTGCTTTGGCTAAGCTCTCCAACTATATCAACAAGGCTCACGACAATGGTCTCTACACTGGCTCAGTCTTTGTAGATCTCACATAGGCTTTTGACCTTGTCGACCGCCAAATGCTTTTTAAATTTCTAGCTCCTCTTCAATTCTTAGATGACGTTCTAAACTGGTTTAAACACTACCTCAGTAACAGATCACACACTACCCCTGTAAAATGTCAGTACTCAGATATCTGTCCCATCAGCTATGGAGTCCCACAAGGGTCCATCCTGGTCCCCTTGCTTCTCTCCCTTGCCAAAACTCCCTCCCTGAAATCTGCAAGCATACAGAACTAATCCTGTATGCAGATGATGCTGTTCTTTTCTGCAAAGACAGGTGTACAACTCTTTTTGACAGACTCCAGCATGATTTCCACAAGCTTCACTCCTGATTCTCCTCATGAGGACTTGTCCAGAATGCAAAAAAAAAAAACAAATCCATGGATTACCCAGACTGTCCCACATAGGCACAATGGAGCCCTGACTACAAAGGGCAACTAGAGTGTCAAATAGGTCTAAAACAAATGGGCAGACTAGATGGACCTAATGGTCTCCTTCTGCCATCAACTTCTATGTTTCTATGTCACCTCTCTTACGAATACCACATATCCCAACTCATCAAAAAATTCACCAAGGACTCGGGATGTTATACTGGGTTAATAAATTCCTTTTTCCCCAAACCAGGGCACTCGTTACAAAAAGCCTTCTACTTCCACTCCTTGAGTATGGATCCATAGTATACTCCTCCTCTCCTTGCCAAAAGACCCTCCTTAAGCTTAAAGCCTCCTACCACAGCATCCTTAGGTCCGTCACTGGCCTCCCCAGAGTCACTCACCACTGCAGCCTCTACAAGGCTGCCCACTGGCTATCCCTCAAAGATTGATTTAACTGCAATATCCTCACTTTCTTCTTTAAAATCCACCAGGGACTACTCCCCAACTCCATCACATTCAAGTCCCTAAAGCCCCCAGAGCACATACAACCAGATCCACCCTCCCACACTCTTTCATGGGGCCTTTCTTCCACACTACCCAAGGTCTCCACTCCCTAGCAGTCAGGGACACCAGGCTCTTTAATAGTCTCCCACTCTCCCTCCTACAAAGCGCTTCCCTCTGAACTTTCAAAAAAGCCACCTCAAACTCCACCTCCTTACTAGCTCACAATGTTCCTGCTCAACTCCACAACTCATTCATTAATTTCTCTTCTGTCCTCGTATTCTCTCAAACCCTTGTTGTGTATCTGTTCCGCCTTTTATCCTAGTGTTCTGTCTGGACGATTGTTACCCCATGGATACATTTTACTGTATATCTGATTGTTTGATCAACATTCTGTGCCTGTTTTCTGTTGACTGGATGCTTGTGAAAACAGGCAGACATGTTCACATGGCTTCCAGTATAAAAATAAAACTGAACTGAATGTGTTCAAGCCCCCCCATAACCCAACATGACCTCCCTCTCAGCATCCCCACACTCCCAAGCCCTCATTTTCTTAAGAAGGGTCCCACAAATTAATCATTTCATGACTGGGGCAGCTCCTCTCCCAATAGTGCCCAACCGCAAACTGAAAACAAGAGAAGTCCGGTTAATGGCTTTTTCATGTGCTTTGAACTTTTACACATACCTTTGTCATTTGTTAACATTTTTCTCCCAAATTTGTAACATAGTCTGTTTTGCTCCACCTCATGAACAAAGTAGGTGTCATTTTCAAAGCCCTTCAGGAACATGTAAAAGGAACAACTGAGAAGAAGAAGAAGAAGAAAAGTGGATCAAAGGGTAAAAGGAACAGGGTAAGCAGGAACAGCAGGTGGGATATGTACAACAAAGGGTGGAAAGCAAAGGGAATGGGGTGGAGGGTGAGAAGGAGGGGAGAGTCTGTTGTGCTAACACCAGGAGCCTCGAAAACAAAACCTGTGACCTGGTGGTTGTCACAGCTGAGGCTCACCTGGATCTAGTGGCATTACAGAGATGTGGTGCATGCACACCACAACTGGGACATGACCGTACCAGGTTACTCATTTTTTAGGAGAGCCAGCACTGGGAAGAAGGGAGGAGGTGTGGCACTGTATGTGAGGGAAGGAATAAATGCCACTGAAGTGCAGGCACATCAAGGTGAGGAGGGTCTAGACATGCTGTGGATCACACTGGAGACAGGCTGAGGGACCACTGTCTGGACAGGGGTAGTTTACAGACCACCAGTACAAGGGGAGGAGATAGACGGGCCCCTAGGGAGGCCATCAGCATG
Organism: Neoceratodus forsteri; assembly: GCA_016271365.2. NCBI lineage: Eukaryota > Metazoa > Chordata > Ceratodontiformes > Ceratodontidae > Neoceratodus > Neoceratodus forsteri. Next base: position 137,521,782 of record CM057449.1, on the reverse strand, counting down.
ATGGCAGGGAACAGGAGGGTGCTGTTAGTTGGAGATTTCATTCTACTGGATGTGGAGTGCAGCCTACCAGCTGCAGCTTCAGCAAGGAGCAGGGCCCTTCCTAGACACTTACACGGAGCACTGGAACCCGGCAGAAAGAACCTACTAGGGGCTCTGCAGTGTTGGACATGGTACAGTACTCACAAACAGGGACAGCATTGCAAACATCACTGTGGGAAGTCACCTGAGTACTAGTGATCATCGTACAATGTGGCTCAATCTAAGTAGAGGAACTCAGATGAGTCGCACTGAGCTCTTCGAAGACGAGGGTCCTGGACTTCAGGGGGGAGGATTTCAAAGCAATGGGGGACTGGCTCAGAAAATTCCTCAAGGGGAGGGACAGCCAGGGAGGGGTAGAGTTGCCATGCAAGGGAACAATGGAGGGCATCTTTAGGGCAAAGGTAAGAAAAAGCAGGAGAAAAAGGAAACCATCATAGTTCTGCGGGGAGTTAGCAAAGGCAGCTTTCAACAGGTAAAGGGAAACAGAAACATAGAATTTTTTGGCAGATAAGGACCACTTGACCCACCCAGTCTGCTCGTTTTTTCCTTGCCTCTAGCGTCATCGCTTATCTTGATCTCCTGCTATCCCCCTCCCGCTTTACAATTAAGATTCCCTTGTGCATCTCCCATGCATGCTTTAAGCCCATTACTGTCTTCACCTCCGTTACCTCCACTGGAAGACTATTCTGGGCATCCACCACTCTTTCAGTGCAGAAGTATTTCCTCACATCCCTCAAATTTCTCCCCCTCCAACTTCATTGCATGACCCCTTGTTTTCTTGCATTTTCTACTCTGAAAAATACTACCATTCTGTACTTTGTTTATCTCCATGATATATTTATAGGTCTTTGTCATGTCGCCCTCTTCCTCCTCTCGTCCAGGGTGTATATATTGAGATCCCTTAGTCTCTGTTCATAGGGCTTATGATGTGGCGCCTGCACCATTTTAGTTGTCCACCTCTGGATAGCCTCTACTCTGTCTCTAGAACTAGACACAGTATTCCAGGTGGGGTCTCACCAATGATCTATACAGTGGCAACACCATCTTCCTTCTGCTGGTACCCCTTCCTATACACCCCAGCATCCCACTGGCCCTACCTGCTGCCTTATCACACTGCCTTGCTACTTTGAGGTTATCAGATAGGATTACTGTCGGATCTCTTTTCTGTTTGGTAGCCGTCACTACCCCTTCCCCATATCATGCTCTACCACTTGGTTTCTGTGCCCTAGGTGCCTGATTTTGCACTTCTTCTCATTGAAACCCAGCTGACATACCCCTGACCACTCCTTAAGTTTCATCAGGCCTCTGCACATTCTCTTCACCCCCTCTGGGATGTAATCCCTGTTGCAGATTTTGATGTCATCTACAAAGGGGCATACCTCCCCATCCATATCTTCTGCAAAGTCACTTATAAAGACATTGAAGAGGACTGGACCCAGTACTGAACCTTAAGGTACCCCACTGGTCATTCCCCCCTTATTACAGCATGCTGTTTGCCACCACCCTCTGTCACCTATTCATAAACCAATTCCACGCCCAGTTAACCACCTTGGGGCCCAACCCTAAATTGCCCAGCTTCCTTATGAACCTCCTATGTGGAACAGTGTGGAATGCCTTGATGAAGTGTACCAGTCCAGGCAGGAGGAAGCAGGAAATGCCTTTAGGAAAGCTTAGGCACAGGCAAAGGAAAAGATTGCAAGTGAAGTGAGAAAGGGGTTAAGACTTTTTTTTTCGATACATCAGCGAGAAGAGAAAAGCTATGTGGGATAGAAACGTAGAAACATTTAATTTGTTGGCGGATAAAGACTGCTTGGTCCACCTAGTTTGCCCATTTTTCCTTGCCTGTACTGTCACTGCAGGCTCTACTTGATCTTCCCCTCGCTTCCCAATTAAGATTCCCTTTTGCCTGTCCCATGCATTCCTGAAGCCCCCCCCCCCCACTGTTTTCGCTCCTATCACTTCCACTGGATGACTGTTCCAGGCATCCACCACTCTTTCAGTAAAAAGTACCTCCTCACATCTTTCCTAAATGTCCCCTCTCCAGCTTCTTTGCATGTCCCCTTGTTCTCATGCATCATTCTCTTCCTCTGAGAAATACTCCCCTTCTGTACCTTATTTAACCCCCTGAGGTATTTATAGGTCCCTATCATGTCCCCCCTTTACCTCCTCTCTTCCAGGGTGTACATATTGATGTCCTTCAGTCTCTCTTTGTAGGTCTTCAAATGCAGCCCCTGCACCATTTTAGTTGCCCTACTCTGGGACAGTCTCCACCTTGTCGATGTCCTTTCTGAGATGTGGTCTCCAGAACTGGACACAGTACTCCAAGTGGGGCCTTAACAGTGATCTACAGTACACATTGACAAAACCACTTCTCTCCTTCTGCTGTTGATACCCATTGCTATACAGCCGAGCACCCCACTGGCCCGACCCACCACCTTGTCACACTGTCTCGCCACCTTGAGGTCATCAGATATGATTACTCCAAGGTCCCTTTCCTGTTAGGTGACTGTCAATACTGTACCTTCTCTCCCATTTTGTACTCTGCCTCTGAATTTCTGTGCCCTAGGTGCATGATTTTGTACTTTTTCGCATTGAAACCAAGCTACCATTCCCTTGACCACTCCTCCAGTTTTCTGTAGATTCTTCCCACCCCATCTTGAATGTCTACCCCATGGCAGATTTTGGTGTCACCTGCAAAGAGGCAGACCTTCCAGGTTGTCAGCGATGTCATTTATAAAGACATTAAAGAGAAATGGTCTCAGAACTGAACCATAAGACACCCTGCCGGTCACCCTCCCTTTCCTGGATTGAACTTTATTTATCACCACCCCCTGTCACCTATCCATTAACCCATTTTTTTACTCAGTTTACCACCTTAGGAACCACTATAAATTTCCCAGTTTCTTTATGAGTCTCCTATATGGTATGGTGTGGAATATTTATATTGTGCAGCACCCAGAGTCCATGGAGATGGGTGCTATATAAATAAAATATCTATCTATCTATCTATCTATCTATCTATCTATCTATCTATCTATCTATCTATCGCCTTACTAAAAGCTACTTATGCCACATCTACCACCCCTCCTTGCTCTATTTCCCTGGTCACCCAGTCAAAGAAACCTATCAGATTTGTCTGACATGACCTCCCCCCATGAATCCATGCTGCCTTGGTTCTTGTAACCTGCTGGATTCAAGCTAATCCACAATCCTTTCTTTTAGCTGTGACTCCATTAACTTCCCCACCACTGATTTCAGACTGACTGGCCTATAGTTGCCACCCTACACCCTGCTACCACTTTTTTGAAGTGGAACTTCATCAGCCTTCCTCCAGTCCTCCAGAACCACTCCTGTTTCCAGTGAGGTTTTGAATATGGCTTTCAGAGGTGCAGCCAGTACCTCTGTGAGCTCCCTGAATACCCTGGGTGTACCCCATCTGGCCTCATAGCTTGGTTTACTTTCACATTTGTGAGTCCCTTCAGGAACTCTCTCCTTTGTAAAAGGAGTTGCATCTACCTCCCTCCCCCCACTCTCTTGCTACTTTTACATGGCCCATTCCCTTCCTCCATGAAGACTGAACAAAAGTATTTGTTCAGGATATCTGCTTCTCCTGATCCTTTTGTGCACAGTCAGCCCACCATTCTTAACCTCACTCCCCCCTCCCATCCTCATCTTCTCACTTATGTACCTAAAAAATGACTTGTTCCCCTTTAGTTACCCCTTGGGTTATTCTTCCCTCAGTTTGCACTTTTGTACGCCTCACCACATTCCTTGATTCCGTCTGTTTTCCATAATACACCTTCCCAACCCCTTCTCTCTGCATCTCTTTATACTGCTTGAATGCTAACCTTTGAGCCTTTGCCCTTTCAGTCACTTTGTTTGAAACCATGGTGGTCTCTTTTTTTTTTCTCTCTTGTTTTTGCTCATTTCCTTAAAGGGACAGTGAGGACAAAAAGAGTCAAGGTGGGAGACTGTGTGGAAGGAGAACAAGAAAAAGCTGACATTTTGAAGAGGTTCTTTTGCTCAGTCTTCACAGTCGAGAGATGGGGATGTGCTAGCAGAGATAAATGAGAGCAGAGGTGGGGGCATGGGGAACACCATACCATTTTCAGAAGAAAGAGCACTAAAAGGACTTGCAGCCTTGAAAGTTGATAAGGCTACAGGACCAGACAAGATGCACCCAAGGGTATTAAAGGAACTCAGGGAGGTGCTAGCTGCTCCACTGACAGCCTTGCTCAACAGCTTACTGGAAACAGGAATGGTTCTGGAGGACTGGAGAAGAGCTGATGTGACACCTCTGCATAAGAGCAGCAGCAAGGAGAAATCTAGTAACTATAGGTCAGTCAGCCTAAATTCAGTGGTGGGGAAACTAATGGAAACCCCACTAAAAGGGAGTCTAGTACCTAGAAGCCAGTGGGTTCCAAGACCACAGGCAACACAGGTTTACAGAGGGGAGGTCATGCCAAATGAATATAATAGGTTTATTGGATTGGTTGGCTAGGGAAAAAGACCAATGTAGGACAGTAAGATATAGGCTATCTAGACTTTAGCAAGGCCTTTGACACAGTGCCACACAGAAGGTTGATCCGATTTGGGGGTGGGGGCCAAATATTTAATGAATGGATAGGAGACAGAGGGTAATGGTAAATGGCACACACTTTAAGAATGGGGGGGGGGGGAGTGACCAGTGAGATACCGCAGGGCTCATTGCTGAGACCAGTCTTCTTCAACATCTCCAAAGGAAAAATAGCAGAGGAACTGGAGGGAAAGATCTGTCTTTTTGCAGATTACACCAAGATCTGCAAAAGGGTGGACAGCCAGGAGGATGTGGAGAGAATGCACAAGGATCTAAGGAAACTAGAGGAGTAATTGAAGGCATGGAAGTTGTGGTTCAATGCCACAATATGCAAAATCATGCACCTAGGAATAGGAGCCCCTGTGCTGAGTGTAGGAGGGGGGTGATGTTGGCAGTCATTAGGCTGGAAAGGGACCTCAGAGTCATTATTTCAGATGACCTCAAGGTGGTAGCACAGTGTGACAGAGCCATGGACAGGGCTAGCGTGGTGCTGAGTTGCATTGGGAGGAGCATTACCAGCAGAAGGAGAGCAGTTGTGCTGTCACTGTACCACTCCCTGATACAGCCTCACCTGGAGTTCTATGTACGGTTGTAGAGGTCACAGCTCTGAAAGGACGTAGACGAGGTGGAAGCAGTCCAGAGACGGGCAGCCACAATGGTGTGGGAGTTGCAGGGGAAGCCCTATGAGGAAAGGCTGAAGGACCTCAACATGGACACTCTGAAAGACAGAAGAGTGAGGGGTGACATGATCGAGACCTTCAAGTACCTTACAGGGGCAAACAGAATGCAGGGAGAACCGCTTCTAGAAGAGGACAAGCAACAGGACTAGAAGGCATGCGATGAAGCTGGAAGGAGACAGGTTCAAGAGGGACATGAGGAAATCCTTCTTCACAGAGGGGGTGGTGGAAGTATGGAATAAGCAGCTAGGTGAAATGATGGAGGCCAGAATGGTGACGGGCTTCATGCATAATGGGAGAGACATATGCACATAATAATACAAAACCAGGGAGGGGTGAGGGACCCCGGGGACTAGTTGGGGTCCACAGAGGTACAGTAGGTAGGGAATCTTTGGGAAGACTGGGTGGGCCAAGTGATCCTTTTCTGCTGACAGTTTCTATTTTTGCAGTCACTTAGCAAAATCACCTTTTGAAGGGGATTTAAAAAATGCCACCTGTCAAGGTAATAAGGTGGGTCATAAAAAGACTGTGCTGAAAATTTGGGGTCAAAATGTCAAAAAGCAATAAAGTTACAACAAAACATTTACATTTTTCAATGTTTACTCATAACTTTGTTGTTTTTGCAGAGTTTAACACTATATTCTCAACATAGGTATTTTGTTACCCACCCTCATGATCATGACAGGTGTCGTTTTTCAAATCCCACCCAAAACATCTTTTCACACTCGTGCCACAAACTGATGTTTTGGCCAAGATTTCATAAATGACACGTCATGTTCGTAAGGTGGAGTCATAAAGAGACTACATTGAATGTTTGGGGTCAAAATCTCAAAAAAAAAACCAATAAAGCTAAGAACAAATGTTGACAATTTTAAATGTTTTCTCACAACATTGCAATTTTTTTACTTTTTGAAACCACATTTTCAACATGCTCATGTTTTTACCCCATCTCGTGAACATGGTAGATGGCATTTTCCAATCCCCTTTTAATCCTGTTTTTGTCATTCTTTCCACAAAATCATGTTTTGCTGGCGTCTGATGAGTGACAATGGCCGTGTTCATATCCTGGGGTCATAAAAATACTGTCTTGAAAATTCAGGGTTACTATTTAAAAAAAAAAAGCAACAGTGTTATGTGTGAACCTCCTTATTTCCCAATCATAAGAATGTCACTATTATAACTCATGTTATTAATTTGTTAAGTTTAACTGCTACACTATCTATGCCCAACAACTACACAAGCACAAACAAGCAAACATTTGGCATTGGTCAATGCTTGTTTGTTCGTTTATTTATGTTTCTGTTTATTTATTTATTTTACCAGGTAAGTACACTGGTTCAAGGAACCATTTCTATGAAACACCTGGGCCTAGACAGACGAAGAAATGGGCGGAGATACGAGTTACATGGCCCAAGCAAGATGGCTGCTCGGAAATGGAGCTCTGCAATTTGATGAAATTCAAATAGTTTAAACACTGTCTTTTGGAGCTTTCATATGCCAGCAACTGAGGTATTTTAAAATTGGAATATCTCCTCTGCACCATGGGGAATTCCAAGAAGGACAAACTGCAGAATGAGGGAACAGAAGGTAAGAGTGTTCCCTGAGCCCTGACCACATGGTCTGCCCCAGGTCAAACTGCTGCCATCACAGCTGAGTCATCACAGAAAGCAAAGAATCAAACTCAACAAACTCATTAGCACTGTGGCCGGATTAGCAGACAAATCTGATACACTTACAACTAGAGTGGTTGTACTAGAAACAGAATGGGACTTTGTTAAAATGGAGACAGCTGACTCAAAGAGATATTTGCAGGTGGCCGCTGATGCAGTGGTTAATGTGCTTGGGAAGACTGCTCACTGGAAATCCAGGACTGAAATAACTGAAAACCAAGCTAGAGCTCTGAACATAAGGGTGGTCGGCATGCCTGAGGGTAGGGAGGTGGGCCATTTACCTCTCTTTCTGCATGATTAGACTTGAACACCAATTCGGTGATGCTGTAAAAGACAGGCCTACAGTGATGCAAAATGCCCACAGAATGACTTCAAGAGGCCAGCCTGATAACTTTGAAGCTCCTAGGACTATTGTGATGATCACAGATGGGGTCAGCTCCTGAAACTATCTATTGGTGCTAGAAAGGAGGAAAGGTATTTTACTGCAGAAAGAACAGACAGTGAGACTAGCCCCACTATCACCTATGTCAATCAGCAAAAACGGAAGTGCTTTGATGGTGTCGGAGGTATACGAGGCTGTAGTGCTGCACGGTATGATCTTCCCAACCCACCTGCAAATAGTGCATCAGGGGAAGGTCTTCCTGTTCTCTGACCCAGAGGATGCCCTTAACTAGGCACAAAAACGCACACCACTGAAGTCAGTGAAAAAGGATCACCTGCAGGACTTGGCCTCTGATGTTGCAGAAGATGATACTTGAATGTCGGGCCTGTTCTCTGCAGGCTTATTCTAAACAGTTGTTACCATTTTGCTGCTCAAGTTCATGGACTGCTAGCTGTTCATGTTGAAGATTTTACAAGGGACTTATCATTGATGGTATTGGCTTTAGGGATTTTGTTATTTAAGTCTCCTATCTTTGGTTCCCTTTGTTGCAGGGGAAATATCTATGGACAAACTACTATTTAATATATGTAGCAGGCTGGCTGTGGCCCTATGTGTTGACCTCTCACAACCTCCCAAAGGGCCAGCCTGGTTCCCCTAAAGTAGTGCTACACTGGGTATACAGACCTAATGTGGCACAGTGCCTCCAGGCTAGGGTTGCAATATGGGGTTCCTGAATGCTGACTCACAAGACTATTACCCCCAGGACACAGTGCATAACCTGCCCACACTGTCCAACCCCCAAAACAAGTGACACATGAAAGCCTCCTTTCAAAGAGGGGCTTATGCTCCCATTAAGGCATCCTTTTCCACCTACCCCCCCCCCCCACAGAGCCAGGGAATGTGCGAGTGCTCTGGGGGATATTGGCTGCTGGACACCTCAATGTGGCAGCAGAGAGTAGGTTTAGGGAGTATATAGGGGAGCAAACAGGAAGTTTCGGGTGCCTTTCCAGCCTGGGGATTAGGCCTGGAGCTGGAGGGGTGTGGCTGGAGGAGCAGAGTTAGGTGGGCAAGTAAGGGATCTCGGCGGTCCAGAAGGGCCAGTGGGGGATTCCCCCCCAAAGTGGAGACAGAATGGCCTTCTAAGTGCCGTGGTCGATAAGCAGCTGGTGGGAATGGAGCTCCATGGGGAAAGTATGGTTAGCCAGGTCCTGTGTCATTGGGGGCAGGGAAAGTAGGGGGTTATATGGGGCCAGGACAGGAAGGAGCCCTTAGAGACCCTTGTATGTGGTATCCTGGGCCACCAGGGCTGTGGGGGCTGTGGTAAGGTCCTCACAGGTGGGATGCCGGTGGCAGTGGCTTTCCCTAGTACTTGGTGTGGCAGGATGGCCTGGGGGAAGAGGGAGCTGGGGACCCTTCACCACAAATATGGGGCCTGCTTGGAGGGGCAGGTCCTGGGGCACTGGTACATTGAGGGCCAGGTGGGTCACAGGCCGTAATGGCAGGCCTTGGAGGGTAACCCTCGACTGGAGCATAATGCAAGCCCAGGAGGTGTTGAAGGGGTTGTGGGCCCGGCAGGGATTTCCCCCAAATAAGAACAGCAGAAACCAGAGCAGCTTTGGGTCATCAATGAGAGGAGGCAGGTGGTTTGGAGGGTCCTGTGGGGTGGTAGTGCCCAGGATCCCTCCATTGGCAGGACAGCCAGTAGAAGGGGGGCGGAGTACTGGAGTAGGGCCAGGTTTTGGGGCCGCTGCACCAGTGGAGCCATTGAGAGGAGAGGCTGAGAGGATTGAAGGTGGCAGGTGCTTAAGTAGCACCAGTACTGTGCCAAGCTTGGAATGGGTTACGGGACCTGGGTCATCAGAAAAAATCCTGGCACCCCTGTTGCTTGGACCAGCACTCGGGAATCCAGGTGGGGAAAGCTGCCCACTTTCCCATATCAGAGTTTGGGGGATGACCAGTGTCACAACCCCACTCAGCAGGTCAGGCCTTCTGCTCCCACAGTACCAACCTCCAAGTGCAGTATAGTGAACAATAACAGAAACAGGGTAACCCTCTTGTCTGTTTTGTGGGTTCGAATCAACCTTTGGTTTCAAGTTCTGGAGCGAGTCAAACTGTGAACCTCTTGCTAGCTTACCCAATTGTACAGGCTCAAATAATTCTGCTCTTTTGGGTGGGGGCAGATATCTTTCGCCTACGGGCACCTAACCAGGTGTACAAAATGAACCCTTAAAAACTCAATGAAAGACAGAATAAACTCTTACCTTTTCCCAGTTGGTATTACCAGTAAGTTATGCACAATGTCAGCTTTAACCATATATGCTTCACTTGTCAAAGAAAGAATTTGAAAGGCACTCCAAGTAGTCTCTTAAAATAGAGGTTTACTTTAAAATAGATCAAAATATGTAAAATGTAAATACAGAATATATCACAAAAACATACAATCACTTAAAAAAAGGGTTTTAAAAGTGCAAAATTCGGCCCACTGGTGCAGAGGGCTGAGGCGCTGGACACCACACCTCGAACCACGCAGGCGACCCAGATTTGGGAACGGACTCGGGTTGCTGGGGGTCGGCAGGGGAGGATAGAATTGGGTGTCCATAGGACTGCTCTCCTATCCTGGGGTGGGTTTGGGGATGGCATCGCTCGGTAGCGGCCCCCAGTGGGGACTGGAGGCACTATGCGAGTGAAGTGCAGGGCAATCTAGAAAATCAGAAATATCACTCACTGGCCGACGAATGACAGCTGTCTGTCCCCAATACATCCAGTGCCTTCTCGAGGGCCTACCTCTCCTTGGCTGCATCCCTGGGGCCTATCAATCGTGTGGTGGGCCGTCCTTCCCCTGGTGCCCTTCCCCCTCAGAGGAGAGGGACCTGCCCAGCGAAGGGATGCATCCAGGATACCTCAGGGATCGGCTGCAATGTGAGGAGTGGGAGACGCTCGAGGAAGGACAGTGGGGTTCGAAGGGACTTGTGGAGCCTGAAGGAGTGGGGGTTACCGAGCACGAAGGGGTGAATAAAATACAATAATACAAAAAAAAAAGTGCAAAATTCCTACCACCAGACAATTAGACTTATATATTTAATGTATCTCTTCTAATAGTGCTAGAGTAGATGTTTCTTCTTCAGGGTCCAAAGATGTATATCACTGAAAGGTCAGTCACAGCATAATTAAAACACTGTCTTGAACCTGCCTTCTTGTCATCGTCTAGCTCCTCCTTTTCAGGATATATATATATATATATATATTTACATACACACAAAACAGGAAGTCCCATCAAGAGGTATTAAATTCTGTGATTTCAGCAAAACTAATTTTCCAAATGATGACACATTTAATTAAGACTGATTTTCCAGTGTCGTCTTCTATTCAGGAGGAGTTTCCTGCTTTTGCAAGGACATCAAAGAGCTTTTACAACTGGTCAGTTTTCTCAGTTTTTCCAGCTCCAGTTGAAATTAACTGCCCTTCTTGAGGACATTATAAAATTGATATTTTAGTTCTTAGCTTCAAGCAACCCAGATCCTAAATAAAGCTACAAAATTTGAGTTTGTGCAAGTAAATCACCTTACAGAGATCTGCTGTTTATCATATATCCTGCCCTTTGAAGTGAAACCGGGGTCATCCAGGAGCACATCATTTCTCATGACAGACAATCACACTATATTTTTATTTTACAGAAAAATCATAGAGTAATCTGAACCAGCTGTCGAATCGTCACAACCAGTGCCAGTGAGTGGGTAACCCAGAGGCAGTAGAGAGAAAAAAGGTTTAGCTTACCAGATCCAGAGAGCCAGGAGATTGCAGGGATCTGAGTTCGAGAAGTCTTGGGTAAAGCATCCAAGAGTAGTAGAGTGGAAAAATCTGTGCTTGTTACTGCCTTAAGATCCTTTGTTTCTGCTGTCTTAAATGTCCAGCCAGTATGTCTGTAAAAAGTTTGATTAGCCCCACGGAGCTGCTTTATTTGTAAATGTACCAAAAATGTATTTCTTGCCTGTTACTTGAAAATCGCTGTATCTGTATTTCCCTGTCTACCACATTGTACTACATGTACCTGGGTCGCACCTGGAAATGAGCCTCGGCTCAGCATGCCTTTCCCGGTCACCAATTTTAAATAAATAAATTATTTATTTAAATGAAGTGTGTGACCCCTGCATTGCTGGGAATCATTTGATGTGCAGGAGCTAAATAAAGAAGCTAATTGGGAGGAAATAGCAGTGACGTGCCTTATTTCAACTGAAAGGCGGAAGCTAATTACATCCTTTTCCCTCTTTATTTTCAGTTAAATTCATTTTTCATGAGTTGCATTCCAGATGAAATGTTCATCCCACCCTTGGTGGGGCGTTGGGGCTCAGTGGGGCTCCAGAGATGGTAGATGTGCAGTGTAGAGTTCCTGGTCTGGCATGCCAGCATTTGGGGAGGATCCAGGTTCTGTGAGTAAGGGTGAGAGTGCATGGGAATTAAAGACACCAAAAAGAGTTATGTAGTTAGTTATAAACAAGTTTGGAAATAAATTTTCAAGAATTACTGAAAGTATATACAATGCAAAACATTTAGATACAATTTCAAAAAGTGGCACTAAAGCAAATATGTTAATTAGTTTAGTAAGGATGTAATACTGGTACTAATATAACATAAGTGAGTATAAGCGGTGCTAACATAGCACATATCAACTAACAAGCCAGTAGCTAGAGTCTTATGCTGCACAACTGCAATGAATGCACTCAATAGGTAACCCATATGCTGTGATTTAAAGTGGTGGGAAGGGTAGATATAATTCCCACTGGAAGGGTTTTCTGGGGGGCTGGGCCAGCAGAGGAGAAAGCTGTTTTGCCTATGCTAGAATGTACCCGTGGAAATTCAAGTAAAGGGCGATTAGAGAAGAGCATGCCACATGGATTTTTTGCCTTAGGAACCTCAACATGTGAGAAAGGTTAGGGGTGCTTATGACTTGCCAATCTGGCATCAGAGAGTGAAGTCTGTGCGTGAATGTGGAGAGAGAGACAGCCAAGATTACAATAACTCACAGTGGTGTGTTCTAAAATGAGCCAATGTGGCAAATCAGTGTGTTACTCTGCATTACTTGGTTTTGCAAGGGTGGAAGTTGGCACTAGGCCCATCGAGACCACCCTCCCAACACTCGTGGGGTGGATTAAATGTCTGTCCATAAGAGGAATTAATCTAGTTCAATTTTATGTCTCTGAAAGATATTAATTTCCAAAATATGTTGGGGTAGGGAATTCCATAATGTAATTGCCCGAATTGTAAAGTAGTTTTTATGCTTATTTGTGGGATACAAATCTGCCTATTATGGCACCTCGTGTTTTTAGGTTTCTCAACAAAGTTAATATTGGAGTCACTTATTAGTTTACTGTCACTTAACGTATTGAATAATATAATAGATCACCTCGGTTCCTCCTTAACTGTAAATCATACAAACCTAGAGCTGTTAGCCTATCCTCATAAGATAAGTTTTTAACCCTTGGTATTAATTTTGGGGTCTTTCTCTGCATGCTTTCTATAATTTTCTTATCCTTATTAAGATAGGGGGCCCAGAAGGTGACTACATGGTCTGTATGTGGTCTGATAAATGATTTATACAGTTGATGAATGCAGTTTGTGTTTCTTGTGATGAATGATCTTCTAGTGACAGCTAAAATATGGTTCCCCCACCTGATCTACTTTCCTGCACTGATTACTCGATGTGAAATGATTATTAACAAAACCACCCAGATCATTTTCAGATTTAGCTGCTTTAATGACAGTGCCATACAATGAATAATCAGAGTTAGGGTTTTTAAACTCCGGGGCCCGGATATTCAGACTGCGCCAGGCTGTAGCACAAGCCTGGGCGCAGCGCAACTTGGCTGCGCAGTGGCACTGACAGGGTGATATTCAACAGAGCTGCGCCATGGCACAGCATCGCTGAATATCACACCCTGGCCACCCACAGTGCGCATGATGCAGTGGCACTGCGCCAGTGCAAGTGGCCAGAGTGGAGCAGGGGGATGCGCTAGCGCAGTTCCATTGGCGCTGGCGCGCAACAACCATGATATTCAAAAGTGCACATGCAAATGGGCCATAATGCATGCAAGGCACAAATGGGGCCATTTGCATGTCATTATGGCCCCATTTGCATGCAGGTACGCCAATCCCCGGCAACTTGCGCCTGGCGCCCTGCTAGGCTACAGCCATTAGGGACCGACACCCCCTGCACATCACAGAAAAGTGCCCCACTGCCCGATCGTGGGTATATATAGAATATATTGAACGTCCAATATCCCTGGTGGTCCAGTGGACTGCTGCATGCCCAATCGCGGACTTAAGTATTAAAATATACCATCTAATATCCCTGGTGGTCCAGTGGACTGCTTCACATCTGATCGTGAGCTTAAGTATTAAAATATACTGTGCAATATCCTTGGTGGTCCAGTGGACCGCTCGCAGCCAGATCGCAGGCATCAGTAGAAAATAATGCCACCCCAAAACAACCCTGGTGGACTAGTGGTACCCCCCTCCCCACCTGCCCACTGAGCCCCACCACCCCGCTCCCCCCACCATCAATGGCGGGCGGCAGCTCCCCACCCGCTTGCCACCCCGCCACCCGCTGACTGACACTGTACGGTAGGGCTGTACACCCATTGGTCCACAGTGTGAGCCAATGAGCGTGCAGCCCATACCGTACTACACAGTCCAGATATGTGAATGGATCCACTGGACCACCAGGGATATTGGACGTTTATGTTCTTCTACAGATGCCTGTGATTGGGCATGGGGGGGCGCCGCTACGAAGGTGCAGCCAGAGCTCGGGTGGCTACCCACAGGTGGCAGCTTCCGTGGTGCGCCCTGCAACACGGCAGCTCACCTGTGGGTGGCCAGCTGTTGCTCCATTTTGTTTTGGCTCACCTGTGTGCAGCGCAAGTAGGGGTTGCGCATGCATGGGCTCAGCACATCCCGGGCTAAATATATTGGAATGTGCGGGGTATGCATGGGCATGCCCTCACCTGCGCCAGATAGACATTGATGCGCTCTATTATCAGGATTTGAAAGCCAGCTCAATCCCCATTTGAATATCGCTGGGCGATTGGGTGGTTGTGCATGATGAACAGTGTTGCGCCATGCGAAACCCTTCTGACTATCCTGGCCCAGCTGTATAACTCTACATTTGTCAACATTAAATATAATTTTATTATTAACTGCCCAGTCTTCAATTATCATAAGGTCATATTTGAATGTTCTGATTTTTTTTCATCTGTAGCTACATCAGATGAAATTTTAGTATTGCCAGCAAATTTACTAATTTGGTTGATAACAACCTTTTGTAGCTCACATATATATATTCCAAAAAGTGTTGGTCCCAAGACAGAGCCTTGGGGAACACCACTACTAACCTTTATAGTACTTGAGATGGTATCTACTATCTTAACATTTTGTGATCTATTATTTAACCATTTTTCTACCTGCTTAACTGTATAGCTGTTGAGATCTAGTTTTATCATTTTTTGATTAATACGCTATGACACACCTTATTAAATGCTTTTTCAAAGTCTAGGTAAATTATATCTACGGGGCAGTTCTTGTTCATTCTATTACTAACATTTTCGTAAAAAGTAACCAGCTTGGTAGTGCATGACTGACTTTTTCGAAAGCCATGTTGTGTATTATCTATAAGTTCTTTACTTTCTAGCTCAAGATCTATTTTCTGTTTTAATATTTTTTCCATTATCTTGCACATGGTTGACAAACATAGAAACATAGAATTTGACGGCAGATAAGGACCGCTTGGCCCACCCAGTCTGCCCATTTCCCTACCTGATGGATAAGCTGCAGATCCTAGTTAACCAGCAGCCTACTTCTTCCTACCCCCACCCCCTAGAATTGCCTTATGACTGTCCCATGCATGCTTGAATTCCACCACTGTTTATGACTGCACAACCTCCTCCGAAGGCCGCTCCATACATCCACCACCCTCTCTGAGAAAAAATACTTCTTAAGTTACCTCCTGAGCCGCCTCTTCTATCTTCAAATTGTGCCCCTTGTTCTCGTACACCTCTTTTTGAAAGATGCTACCTCTTGGACTTTGTTGATCTCTTGAGGCATTTTGAAAGTTTCTATCATGTCCCTCTCCTCCTCCTTTCCTCGAGGCTATACATATTAGCTCCTTAAGTCTCTCTTCATATGTCTTCGTGCAGACCCTGCACCATTTTGGTTGCCCTCCTCTGGACAGCTTCCATCCTGTCTATGTCTTCATGGAGATTGGGTCTCCAGAACTGCACGCAGTACTCCAGATGGGGTCTCACTAGCTGTCTGTACAGAGGGATAATAACTTCTGTTTTCTACTGGTGATGCCTCCTGTGCATCCCAGTATCCCCCAGCCCACCTTGCCGCCCTCTCACATTGCTTGCCTACCTTTAGGTCATCTGATATGACTACCCCCAGGTCCCTTTCCATTTTTGTTGTTGTTAGTATCTCACCCCCCATTGTGTACTCTTCCCTTGGGTTTTGTTTCCCAGGTGCATTACCTTGCACTTCTTCACATTGAATCTTAGCTGCCATACCTTTGACCATTCCTCTAACCTTGCCAAGTCCCTTCTCATCCTTTCCACTCCACTTTGTGCATCAACTCTGTTGCAGATCTTAGTGTCATCTGCAAAGAGACATACTTTTCCTTCCAGTCCCTCTGCAATGTCACTTATAAAGACATTGAAGAGGACCAGTCCTAATACTGAACCCTGCGGTACCCCACTACTAACCCCCTTTTTCAGAGTGGACTCCATTTACTATTACTCTCTGTGTCCTATTCTCCAGCCAATTCTTTACCCAGGCTGTCATCTTGGGACCCACTCCCAGGCTGGCTAACTTGTATATTAATCTTTGTGTGGGACTGTGTTAAATGCCTTGCTAAAGTCTAGGTAGGCCATGTCCACAGCCCTCTCTGATCAACTACTTTGGTCACCCAGTCAAAGAAATCTATCAGATTTGTCTGGCATGACCTTCCGCTGTGAATCCATGCTGCCTTGGGTCCTGTGCCCTCTGGCCTCTAGATATTTAACAATTCTTTCCTTCTGAAGTGATTCCATCATTTTCCTACCACTGAGGTTAAACTAACAGGTCTGTAGTTTCTTGCTTCTGCCTTGCTTCACTTTTATGAAGAGGAATCACATCTGCCTCCTCCAGTCCTCGGGTACCACCCCATCCTCCCATGATTTGTTAAAGAGGGTAGTCAGTGGTGTCACTAGTTCTACCCTTAGTTCCTTTAGAATTCTGGGATGAATCCCATCAGGCCCCATTGCTTTGTCCACCTTCAGTTTTAAGAGTTCTTTCAGAACCCTTTCTTCTGTAAATGGGCTGGTATCAACTTCTGTATCCAGAGTGTTTCTACTGTTTGTTTAGGTACCTCCTTTGTAAATACTGAGCAAAAATATTTGTTTAGTATTTCTGCCTTTTCACAGTCACCCTTTGTCCACCCTCCTTCCCCTTTATTAAGCCTCACTATCCCTCCTTTGGTCTTCCTTCGCTCCCTGATGTACCTATAAAAGGTTTTATCCCCCTTCTTAACTGAGTTGGCTATCTTTTCCTCGGTTTGGGCCTTTGCTGTTCTGACTGCCTTCCCAGCTTCCTTTTGCTTTAACTGATACAGTTCTCTGTCCTGTTCCTTCTGTATTCCTTGTACTTCCTGAATGCTTTCTTTCTCTTGAACCTTCGCTGCTACTTCCTTTGAGAACCATAGTGGTTTCTTACTCGCTTCGCTTTTGTTTATTTGCTTTACACAAAGGCTTGATACCTCTGTGATGGCAGTTTTATTATTCCCATTGTTCTTCCACCCTCCTTCCTGCCCATTTGCTAGTGCATTCCTTAGGCACTCACCCATTTTGACAAAGTCAGCCTCCTAAAATCCAGTACCTTTGTCTTTGTATGGTTTGACTTATTGCTGTGTTTATTGTGAACCATACTGTTCGATGGTCGCTAGTTCCCAGATGGCTATCCACTTCTACATCTGTGATCCTCTCTTCATCTCCATTTGAGAGAACCAGGTCTAAGATTGCTCCCTTTAGAGTGGGCTCCAATACTAGTTGTCTAAGGCATGCCCCCTGTAGGGCATCTAGAATAACCCCACTCTTAGAAGTGGCTGCTGCAACTGCACTCCAGTTAACATCTGGCATATTCAGATCACCCATCAGCAATATCTCCCCTTTTTCTGCCATTCTAAGTATACTTTCTATCATTTCTTTGTCCATTCCTTCCCCCTGAGAAGGGGTCTGTATACAACCCTCAAAGTGATTAGGACCATTGCCAGTCTCCAAATTTTACCCACAGTGCTTCTTTCTCCTCCCTGTTTACCCTTTTGTTCTGTTGCTTGATTCCTTCCTTATGTAAAGAGCTACTCCTCCTCCTCTTTTACCCTCTCTGTCCCTCCTGTAGATAGTGTATACTGGTATGTTTACATCCCAGTCATGGTTTTGTGTGTACCATGTTTCTGTGACTGCCACAATATCCAGATGTTCCTCCTCCATCAAGGCCACTAATTCAGGAAGCTTGTTACTCAGACTACAGGCATTGGTACGCATTGCTCTCCATTTTTTGATGGCTTTACCTTCTGTTGCAGCATCCCCCACTGACCTTTCTACCTTGGTCCTTTTGTCATTTAGTACCCTGTTTTATAGGGGGAGGCTGGGATTTTCCTGCTGCTTATCAGTGCCTCCCCCCTTGACTAGTTTAAAAGCTTGCCAATGAAGCATTTAAACCTATTGCTCAGAAGACTCAAAAAAAACTGTGCCCTCGCAAAACAATCAGTTAAAAGCTCTGACCCAGCACTGCGATGAGTGCCTTCCTGTCAGCAAGATGCCCTACACAACAATTTGACAGAGAAAATACCCCGCTAATCAAACAGAGAAAAATCCAGACATCCAACTCAGACACAGGTAACCCTCCCCAGCCCCAAAACAGCCTGGTGGTTTGTGCTCTGAAAGCGGTCAGCCCCAAAATAAATCAGCTGTGCTTTACACTCTTCCTGCACTGAAAATCTTAAGAATTAAGCCAACTGATTGACTAGTGACACCTGTGATGTAAGCAGGCCTTTCAATGTAGGCAGGCTGCTGTCTGATTCCAATACACAAAATCTTTCAGTGAAACCAGGGACAAAAACTTAACTACTCAGTCAGCAGGACACTTTTAAAATGTTGCAAAAATATCCCTCTAAATCCTAGGTCTCAACCCCAACAGTCAAGCAAATTCAGTTGTATCTCACTCCCTCTGGTTATAAAATTACTACACTTTTAATGGAATCCTGCAATTCTCTGCTTAATGCCAATAAGGAAAAAAAAATGAAACTCTTTGTAGAAAGCGTAGCTCCCCTGTTTTACAATATTATGCCTTACCAAGTTTCCAGCTCCTAAATGAAGTTATAGTTTGTTCTTTGCAGTGTTGCAAGGTTCTCAGCTTCAGACAAATCAAAAGTCAGGTAAGGCTGATGGGGCAGTAATTATCAATTTTGTTTTTGTTCCCTTTTTTATGTATTGGGACTACTGTGGCCCTGCACCAGTCATCAGGTAACCTCACCCTCCCTATAGGATTTATTGAACATAATTGTTAAAGGGCATAATAACTAATTTAAGATTTGTTTAACAAAATGTGTATTCAGTTTATCTGGACCCGGTGCTGAGTTGTTGTTGAGGGTTAGGACTGCAGACTTGATTTCTTCAGGTGTTATATTATCATAGTTATGAATGTAGGGGATGGTTATGCTAGTTTTACCTTTTTCTGAGAAGACTGACCCAAAATATTCATTAAAGGTGTTACCTATTTCACTTCTGATGTAATCGTGTGATCACTATTTTTGTTTGAATTGAAATATGCATAAAATGTTTTAGTAGTGTTGTAAATATATAGCAGTAGTTGCCCAGGACTGATGAATCGCCCCCCTTTTTGAAAGGGATAACTATAGCCCTCTTCCGGGTGTCTGGAACTGAGCCCAAGAGGAAGGGAGAGACAGGTGATGCTGCGTTAGAAGCTGCCAGATTGAGGAACTGGGTGTCTAGTCCATCAGAGTGGCATCAGGAGAGGTGAAGGAGGCAGGAGGGGGACAAAGACTGGAGGTGGAGGTAGAGGGGAGAAATGAGAGGGCACATATGATAAAAAAGTCACTGAAAGAGAAGGTGACTTCAGCAAGGTGGATGACCGACAAACTTTCTAGTTTGAGGATGGCGCTGAACAGTTGAAGGGGCGGGGGGAGGTTAGAAGAAAGCACAAAGGACCTTCTGGATAGTAGAGAGATGGTTAATATTATTAAGAAGGGGGATAACACCTTTTTTAGGTACATCAGGGAGTAAAGGAAGACTAAGGGAGGGATAGTGAGGCTTAATAAAGGGGATGGGGTGGGCAGAGGGTGACTGTGAAAAGGCAGAGATACTAAACAAAATATTGTTGCTCAGTATTTACAAATGAAGAGGGGGAGGCACCTAAAACAAACAGAAACACTCTGGATACAGAAGTTGATACCAGCCCATTTACAGAAGAAAGGGTTCTGAAAGAACTCTTAAAACTGAAGGTGGACAAAGCAATGGGGCCTGATGGGATTCATCCCAGAATTCTAAAAGAACTAAGGGTAGAACTAGTGACACCACTGACTACCCTCTTTAACAAATCATGGGAGGATAGGGTGGTACCTGAGGACTGGAGGAGGGCAGATGTGATTCCCCTTCACAAAAGTGGGAGCAAGGCAGAAGCAGGAAACTACAGACCTGTTAGTTTAACCTCAGTGATAGGGAAAATGATGTAATCACTTCAGAAGGAAAGAACTGTCGAGTACCTAGAGGACAGAGGGGCACAGGACCCAAGGCAGCATGGATTCACAGTGGGAAGGTCTAGACGAATCTAATAGATTTCTTTGACTGGGTGACCAAAGTAGTAGATCAGGGAGGGGCTGTGGACATTACCTACCTAGACTTTAGCAAGGAATTTGACTCAGTCCCATACAAAAGATTGATATACAAGTTAGCCAGCCTGGGAGTGGGTCCCAAGATGATTGCCAGGGTAAAGAATTGGCTAGAGAATAGGACACAGAGAGTAATAGTAGATGGAGTCCACTCTGAAGAAAGGGGGGTTACTAGTGGGGTACCGCAGGGTTCAGTATTAGGACCGGTCCTCTTCAATGTTTTGTATGCGACATTGCAGAGGGATTGGAAGGAAAAGTATGTCTCTTTGCAGATGACACAAAGATCTGCAACAGAGTTGATGCACAAGGTGGGGTGGAAAGGATGAGAAGGGACTTGGCAAGGTTAGAGGACTGGTCAAATGTATGGCAGCTTAGATTTAATGCTAAGAAGTACAAGGTAATGCACCTGGGAAACAAAAACCCAGGGGAAGAGTACACAATGGGAGGTGAGATACTAACAACAACAAAAATGGAAAGGGACCTGGGATTAGTCATATCAGATGACTTAAAGGTCGGCAAGCAATGTAAGAGGGCAGTAAAGAGGGCTGGGGGGATACTGGGATGCACAGGGAGAGGAATCACCAGTAGAAAACAGGAAGTTGTTATCCCTCTGTACAGACAGCTGGTGAGACCCCATCTGGAGTACTTGTGCAGTTCTGGAGACCCAATCTCCGCAAGGACATAGACAAGATGGAAGCTGTCCAGAGGAGGGCAACTAAAATGGTGCAGGGTCTGCACCGGAAGACATATGAAGAGAGACTAAAGGAGCTTAATATGTATAGCCTCAAGCAAAGGAGGGAGAGGGGGGACATGACAGAAACTTTCAAGTACCTCAAGGGAATCAACAAAATCCAAGAGGGCAGCATCTTTCAAGAAAAGAGGTGTGCAAGAACAAGGGGGCACAATTTGAAGATGAGGGGGCGGCTCAGAGGTAATGTAAGGAAGTATTTTTTCACAGAGAGGGTTGTGGATGCATGGAACGGCCTTCCAATAGAGATTGTGGAGTCAAAAACAGTGGTCGAATTCAAGCACGCATGTGACAGCCATAAGGCAATTCTAGGGGATGGGGGTAGAAAGAAGTAGGCTGCTGGTTAACTAGGATCTGCAGCTTATCCATTAGGTAGGAAAATGGGCAGACTGGGTGGGCCAAGCGGTCCTTATCTGCCGTCAAATTCTATGTTTCTGTGTTTCTGTTCTGCAGGGCGGAAGCAAATTGGTGCAGCAGATACTGTAAAAGTCTTATACCTACAGTGGGGTCAGCCAGGATACAACGCTTTTGTCATAGTTTTTGCCCGTGACATGCTGCCGAATACTGCGGGGACACAATGTAATCCAATGATAGTTACTCCAATTTGTCTCAAACTCGTTGGCCCTAGCTATCCTAGGGCCCTGTGTGAACCTCCTTGCTGGGTCCCATATCAGAAGTCACGAAGCCCCAAGGAGCAACCTCATCCCTACCGTGGCATTCCTATTTCTTCATTTTCAGCTAGTTTTGTGCCATTTATGCACTTTACTTGCATTAGAATATAAAGGATCAGGAGGAAAGGAGACCAACTGGACAGCTGAGGCCTTTTGGCGGCCCCCTCTTCTCTTGGAGCCCTGTGCGAATGCACAGTTCATGCCGTGTTAAGGCTGACTTTGAGGGACATTTTTTATCACATAGTGTTGTATCCTGGCAGGCTGCACTGGAGCAAGGTCCACAAGGCAGTCATAGGCCTTATGGTTGGGGTAGGCTGAATCCCTTGCTTTGAGGTAGGTTAGCCCAGGGTGTCTGCCTTGGTGAGAAGCAAAATCTGAATGTGCTGTCCTTCCTCTTTAAAAAAGATTAGCATGTTCAGGAACCCACGCCTTGGCTCCTCCCCTGCTGCAGCACTCTATAAATATTAATGAGTTTGGAAATGCATTAGCTGCACATTTCAGGGACGGACAGGAAGTATACCTTGACTGAGACCCCAGCAGAGAGAAAGGAACTCAGAGTTGAGCACCAGGACGCTGCAGATGGAACTTGCTTTCTGTGGACAGTCATTGTTCTCCTTCTAGTCCCAGACTCTGAAGAACAGCAGCGGCTTGCCTTTCTTGACAGTGCTGGTTTGAACTGTCAGGGGTGGGCTTGGAGAAACGGAGAATAATGAAGTTGGAGGTAAGGAAGGCAGAACTACTATGAAAACAACCCAATCAGCAAAGCTAAAACAGAATAAAACAGGGTCAGTTTGACATGCTTTTCTAACCAAAATTATTTATAAACATTTGCATAACAGAAGACAGTATTATTGCAATGCCTTGTATCCAAAAACCAATTAAGAAGCATTGTTACAGATACAATACTGGATTCACAGGGGTTGAAATCGGTACCAGTCCACTAGCCAAATGCTGGTAGATTTTGTATTGGACTAGTAAAATTTTCCTTTAAGTAGCACAGTGGGCTGGTGCTGGAGAAGTTAAAATTTCAGTAAACCAGCTGGACCAGTGGCAAGATCTGTGGGGCTAGTAGATTTTCCCAGTCACCAGCCCTGCTGGCTAGTGGCTGCAAAACTTAAATTTGACCCCTGGATTCAGTTCTGTTTCTTTCAGTTTTGAAACAGGTTGATAAGAACTATTGCATGTTTAATGACAATAATGGTTTGCACAAGTAATTTCTGGCTTTAGATAATTTGTAAAGGAAGGGGTAGTGACTCAAAATACCCGTATTTGTATGCCGTTTCATTTTGTAAGCTGACCGGTGAGAGGGGGGATATGATAGAAACTTCCAAATACCTCATGGCATAAATAGGGTACAAGAGAGAAGCATTTTTCAGAAACAATTATGCACAAGATCAAGGGATCATGCTATGAAGCTTGGGGAAGGGGGTAGATTAAGGGGAAACGTGAGGAATAGTCTGCCAGTGGACGTGGTTGGGGCAAAAACTGTAGCAGGATTCAAAATTGCATGGGTTTGGCAAAAGTAACCTTATTGGTTAGGAAAGGGAGGGTAAAGCTGGAGATCAAGTAGGGTCTGCGGTATTACAGAAGGTAGGAAAAATGGGCAGACTAGGTGGGCCAAGCTGTCCTTATCTGCCATCAATTTTTATGTTTCTATGTGAACCAGTTCCCAACTGATATTTGGTGGAAGTGCCAAAATCGAGCACTTTTAACATAAGCAAGTATAGCGCAGCGGTTTAAGGCTCTGAGCTGCAAATCTGGTGACATCTAGCAGACCAGACCTGGGTTTGAATCCTACAGCTTCCATTTGCATACTGTGTGACCCTGAGCAAGTCACTTAACTTCCTTGTGCTTCCAGGTCACACCTGTAAAAAAAAGCTTTCAGCTTAGTGTGCTACTCCTGGTTAAACAACTAAAAAAAAAAAAAAAGTAGGTCGGAAGGAAGTTGATTTCACTTTGGCGCTTTGATCTCTTGACACGTGTTTTACATAGAAACTGACAGCAGAAAAAGGGCCAGAGGCCCATCCAGTCTGCCCACTCCACCTAACTACCCCGTAGGTAAGCCCAAGTGGCCATCCCTTTCCCTTACCTCTGCCCTTTATCCTCTTACTATGGCTAAGTGCCTGCGCCACTCTACCTTGAAACTCCCTACTGTTTTTGCTGTCTCCACCTCCTTTGGAAGCCTGTTCCACTTGTCCACCACTCTTTCCGTGAAAAAGTGCTGACAGACATCCCTCTTGAACCCCCCCCCCTGCCAGTTTCATTGAATTCCTTGCGATCCTGTACTCGTGCTTAGGACGAATCTCTTTCCAAGCCACCCTATTTACTTTGTGCAGCTATCCGTATATTTCTATCATGTCTTCTCTTTTCTATTCTCCAGGGTGTACATCTCAAGATCTTGACACCTCTCATCATATGTCTTTTCGCCCCATTCCCTGGATCATTTTGGTCACGCATTGCTGCACTGTTTCTACCCTCTCATAATCCTTGTGCAGTTGTGGACTCCAGAACTTTTCACAGTAGTCCAGGTGCGGGCACATCAGTGGTCCGTACAGTGAGAGGATCATCTCTCGGCTTCTGCTGCTTATTCCCCTCGACAAGCAGTGGACATACAGTACCTGGACTTCAGTAAGGCCTTTTACTCAGTCCCCTTCAGGTGACAGGTCAAAAAAACCTGAGGTTCCTGACTGTGGAAGAAAATATAACATCACGGGTCAAAAGATGGCTTGGGGGTAGGACCCTGAGGGTAGTGCTAAATGGTGAATTCTCAAATGTTAAAGAGATAACAAGCAGGGTACCACAGGGTTCAGTCTTAGGTCCTGTCCTCTTAACATATTTATATGTGACATAGTGGTGGGTGTACATGGTAAGGTCTGCCTCTTTGTGGATGAGTCTCAACTGTGTGCAAGGGTGGGCACTAATGAGGGAATTAGAGTACTAAGGAAGGACCTGGGTATGTTGGAAAGATAGTCCAAAATCTGGTGGTGGAGCTTTTAACATGAAGGACTGTAAGGTAATGTATACTGGGAAGAAGAACCCGAGCACGCAGTACATGATAAGGGGTGTGGTATTAGCACAGTAGAAAAAAAATGATCGGGAGTTAATAGTATCGTAAAATCTGAAATCCACAGTGAGGCAGTGGGGAAGGCTAACAGGATACTAGGCTGCATAGGGAGGGGAATAAACAACAGAAGCCAGGAGGTGATCTGTTCACTATACAGGTGTGCCCACAGCTGGATTACTGTGCAAAGTTCTGGAGTCCACACCTGCCTAAGAACTATGAGAGGGTGGAAATGATGCAGCAATGGGCAACCCTAGTATCATGTCACCCTTCCCCCTGCCTTGTTGCACTAAGCTTTTGATTTCAGATTTTCTGATATTAGAACCCCAGACCTTTATCTTCTGCTGTGCTAATACCACACCCCTCATCATGTATTGCGTGCACGAGTTCTTCCCTGTGTACGTTAGCTTACATTTCTTCATGTTAAAGCTCAGCAACCAGATTCTGAACTGTCTTTCCCGACTACCCAGGTCCTCCTGTAGTGCCTTATATACCTCCTTGGTATATACCCTTGCAGAAAGCTTAGTGTCATACGCAGAGAGGCCATTTACCACGTATGTCCGCAGCTATGTCACATATAAATATGTTACAGAACAGGACCTAGAACTGAGCCCTGTGGTACCACACTTGTTACCTCTTTATTTATTTATTCAATTCTCGGAGTAATACCTTTGAGCTATAAGCTCATTTACAAAGGTTCCATGTCAACAGTAAACAACACAAATACAGCAAAACAATACAGCCAGTGGTTACAAAATTACATTGGATACAAAAATGAATATTCTACTCTTTTGTAACTAAAATTACAAAATTCAGTCACATTAAGCAAGAAGTACATTGCAAGGTGTTTTATTTATTTATTTGTTTGTTTGTTTGTTTGTTTGTTCTAGGATTACAAAATTACCTTTGAGCCCAGGACTCTTTTACAAAGGTTCCATGTCATAACAAAGGTTTAACATCATAGGTTATGAGGTTTACATATGTTGCAAAAGAATACAAGTGATAAAGATAGGATCAGGGGGTAGGAGGAGAAAAGAAGAGGGCAGTAGCAAGTGTCAAAGAGGAGCTGGGAGGAGAGAAGGGTTGGTGGAGGGGATAGTGAGGGTGGTTGGAAAGAGTGCGAGGCAGCCAGGCGGCATTGTCAGTAGCAAGTGCGGAGAGGAAGGTGGCCCATTGGAGGGCAAGTGCGGTGGGCATAAGCCCGGCCGAGGTGAGCACAGGAGGCTTGGTGACGGATAGATTTAGCCATGGCAGTCACAGGTGCTGGAGGCAACTAGGGTGTTTCAGAGCTTGGATTTGAAGGCACCAAGACCGGTGATGGTGATAGTATCATAGGCAAGACCATTAAACCAGGTGGGGGCCCTGTAGGTGAATGATCGTTGACCTTGGTTTATGCGGCAGCGAGGATCTGAAACAGGTGAGGCTTTGCTCCTGGTGATTCTAGAGCTGGTTTTTGTTTGGAGAAGGGCAGACTGGAGGTGATCCCAACTGGATTTCTTTTGCCATCAGACAGGTTTGGTAATGGATTCGATTTTCAAGTTGTAGCCAGTTTATTTGTATGTAGAGGTCTCAGGTGTGTGTGTGAGGTGATTTACTCCAGTGACGAGTCGGCAGGCCTTGTTTAGGGTGATGGACACTCTTCTGAGGGCTGTGCGAGTGGCAGTGCCATAGATGAGTAGGCCATAGTCTATCTGGGAGACAATGGAGCTTTGAACAGCGGCAATGAGGGCCTCTTTGGTCAGGTGCCGCCGATATCGATATAGTAGACCCAGTCTGGAGTTCGCAGTTTTGGCAACATTGGTTATGTGGGTAGCGTAGGACAGGTGGGAGTCTAAGGTGATTCCTAGATATTTAAATTTCAATTCAATTCAACTTTGTTTTTATAGTGCCTTTCAAAATCAAGGCGCTTAACATAAAGACAGACAACCAATGTAAATAACATTAAAACATTAAAATTACATTATAAATCACTAGGGAAAGCCAGATCAAATAAATGAGCTTTAAGCTCAGTTTTGAATCTATTGACGGTTGGGCATTCTCTCAGCTAACAAGGTAGAGAATTCCACAGGGTCGGCGCTGAAAAAGCAAAAGCAAGTGGACCAAACATCTTTAATCATACCCTGGGAATCTCTAGCAATCCCTCGTCGGCAGAACGGAGAGGGCAGAGGGGGCTGTAAGATACCAGGAGATCTTTAAGGTAGCTGGGTCCCTGATCATGTAGGGCTTTGAAGGTTAGCATGCCAGCTTTAAAGGTGATCCACCACTAAATAGGCAGCCAGTGCAGCCTCCGGAGCACAGGCGTAATATGACTGGTCCTAGATGTCCCAGTCAGAAGCCTGGCTGCCGCGTTCTGCACTAGCTGCAAGCGGCGGATATCAACCACTGGAAGCCCTAGGTAGAGGGAATTGCAGTAGTCAAGACGGGTCATAACAAAGGCGTGAACCACTGTTGGAAGATCATCCGAGGGAACCAGATGTTTCACCCAGGCAATATTCCTCAGATGATAAAAAGAGGATTTGACGACAGCTGACACCTGAGATTTTAAGGTCAAGCTATTGTCAAAAATAACGCCCAGGTTATGCACCTGATCTGAGGTAGTGAGTGGCACACCACGAAGTAATAAACCTGATGGTTGTCCAACCCCCAAACCCACCCTCGGATGACCCGGGTCCACAACCAACACTTCAGTCTTGTCTGGATTCAGTCTCAACCAATGGGAACTCATCCAAGATCTGATCTCGGCAAGGCAACTATTTAGCATGGAGACTGCATCATTCTGTCTGGGCAGAAAGGACATTTACAGCTGAGTATCATCTGCATAGCAGTGAAAACTCGGACTGTATCGCCTGGTGATATCTCCCAATGGCAGCATATATACTGCAAACAACATGAGGGCTAATATAGAGCCCTGCAGCACCCCACAAGGCAGGGAGTGAGCGCCAGAGGAATAAATTCCAGTGGTCACTCTCTGAGACCTGCCTGTGAGGTATGAATGGAACCAATTTAGAACTGTACCAGACAGTCCACACAAAAACCGCAGGTGCTCCAATAGCACACCATGATCTACAGTGTCAAATGCAGCAGAGAGATCGAGAAGGACCAGAATGGTACATGCCTTTCGATCTCTGGCCATTAGGAGGTCGTTCAATACCCAGGCAAGAGCAGGCTTTGTGCTATGCTTCTTCCTAAAACCGGATTGGAGAGTATCATAGACATTGTGAGTTATAAGATGATCATCCAACTGCAGTGCAACTACAATTTCAATAACTTTAGCAACAAATGGCAAGTTAGAGATAGGCCGGTAGTTAGTTAGACAGTCTAGATCCAAGGAGGATTTCTTAAGGAGTGGTCGAACAGCCACCTCCTTGAGGGAGTCAGGAAAGACTCCCCTCTCCAAGAACTCCCAGACAATGTCAGCAAGGATTGGGCAGATAACATCTACACAACCCATCAAAAGGGGTGTAGGGCCCGGATCCAAACTACAACTGGTTGGACGCAGTGTTTGGATGATCTTCACAATGTCATTGAAATCCAGCTGGTGAAAATCGGACCAGACAGACAGAGTGACAGTCTCTTCCCATCGACCACTGCAATCACTCATAGAGGAAGATGAGCCGATGACAGACCTGATGCTGGCAACCTTATCTGCAAAGAATCAAGCAAACTCCTTGCATCTTAGCTAAGAAAAAGCTTCCCTGGGCTGGAGACAGATTGGATTGCACAATCTGTCAACAGTCCGGAAAAGCTAAGCCGGTCGAGTCTGTGCAGCAGAAATCTCCCTGGACAGTAATTCTGCCTTCTTACTGGTGATTTCTGATCGATGGCTATCATAATGTGCCATCAATCTAAGCCTGTCATCATCATGGCTGGACTTCCACCAAACACTCTCCATCTTCGACCAACTCGCCTCATCTCCTTCAAGGAGCCATAAAACCATGGGCTCCTTGGGCGAAGAGTGAAAGACCGAACACGAACAGGAGCAATCTTGTCCAGAGCATCTCAAACAGCCTTATTATAGGCTAGAACAAGATCATCTGGACTCGTGCATTCACTTGACAAGCCTGAGAGGTCCAGCACCACCGATAGGTCATTGGGATTAATTCCCCTTAAAGGACGGTACTGAACCAACTCCATAGGGGCAGACCCTGAAACTGAACCTTATGGTGTGGTAGTCAGACCAGCTGACCGGTTCCGCCCCCAGATCAGTAATCTCTACATCCAGAAGAAAGATCAGATTCAATGAATGACCCCCTACATGGGTTGAGGAGGTAACTACCCATGATAGGCCCAGCATCGCAATCAGCTGGAGGAGATTTTGACCAAAGTGCAAGAGTTCATCGTCGACCCAGGCATTGAAGTCCCCCAGAATTATCCATCTGGGGGACCTCAATACCACCTCGACGATGAAGTCTGCTATCTCCTGCAGGAATTCTACACCATCATCTGGTGGACAGTAGATGTGAAGAATCCCGCAGCCTACACCCTCACACAGGATATATTTGAAGGATCTGGTACTTCCCAGTGGCACACCCATAAAGTCCAGCTCAGTTTTAAACATAATGGCCACACCCCCGCTCCTATGATCCAACCTTGGACAATGTATCACCGAGAAACCATCTGGAGTTGCCGAGGCCAGTATAGGGCCTGCATTTTCATCCAGCCAGGTCTCGGTGATGCAAGCCAGATAGTTGTTGCAACAAGATCAGCTATAACAGTTGACTTGTTTTTAATCAATCTGGCATTGCATAACACCGCCAAGGAAGGATGAGCTGTCGAGGAAGACCTTGGTGCCTGCCCGTTTATATCGGTGCCCTTGGGTATGGGGACAAGACAGGGAGGACCCCTATCCTGACTCCATTTCGCCTCAGGGCGTCTCCTGGATCTCACAACCCCAATCCGCTCTCCCCCTTCCTGTCCCCCCTCAGACCCAGCTCCCCCCTTCCTTTTCCGTTTTCTTAGTATGCCCAAAGCTTGACACCTAAAATAGGTGTCAGATGGCAATGGGGGGCACTCAAAAGGGCATAATTCCCTGAGCCTGGTGGGGGAGTAATGCCCAACCGACACTAAGCCTCCCCAACACATTATAAAAAAACAATAATTAAAATCAACCAACCCAACTAGAAAAGTGAATCAATCTTAATAAAACTAAAGGATTAAAATAAAATAATATAAAATAATAAAAATAAGTAAACAAAAACAAGACCAAACCACTCTAGAGTAATAAGTAATTCCTTCTTCTGCTCTCTCTCACAGAGCAAAAGAAATAGAGGGAGAGGTCAACAAATATAATCCCACACACTGTCTCTCACACAGAAGGGTAAAAAACAAATGAAAATAAAGGATTCGACCTGCTCCAGAGGGCTACCTAAGCAGGTGTTCAAGGAGAGTTGGAGATGTTTGTGCTTGTTTTGGTGGCTGGTGAAGATCATGGTCTTGGTTTTCTTCTGGTTAAGAATTAACTAATGATCTTTGAACCAGTTTTCAACCGAGGTGAAACCGTGCTGAAGGGCTTGTTGAAGGTGGCATGGGTCTTGATGGGAGGCAGGAATCACTGCGTCATCTGCATAGAGTATTATCTGCAGTGGACTGGAGGTGGGGAGAGGGTTGAGAAACAGACCGAAAAGTAGTGGGTCCAGGATGAGCCCTGGGGGACTCCAGAGCGAACTTCTTTCATGTCCGAGAGTACATCCATTATTTTTACACTTTGGGTCCGGTTTCCAAGGTAGCTGTCGAACCATGCCACAGATTCAGTTGAGAGGCCAATGTCCAGTAGCTGACATAGCAGAAGGTGATGGTGGACCGTGTCAAAAGCCTTTGACAGGTCTATGAATATAGCCCCAGTTAGGAGACATTGGTCTAGGGAGTTCCCATGTTGCTGCTGGCAGAGGATGTTATGTTTGCTGAGATAGTCAGTGAGCTGGTCTGCTACTGTCCATTCTAGGGCCTTAGACAGGGGTGGGAGGATAGAGATAGGGTGGTAATTCCCATGTAAGGTCCGGTCACCGCTTTTGTGGATTGGAGTGACTGTTGCTGACTTCTATTTATCAGGAACTGGCTGAGAGAGAGGGAGAGAGTAAAGATCTTAGTGAGTGGCTCCAGTACTTCTTCTAGCATGAGTGACAGTAGCTTGAGGTCCAGTGTATCAGCATTTGCTCTGGTATTGCTAATGGCTTTGGAGATCTATTTCTTGACTGTCTTTTTGTTAAATGCTCTGAAGTAGAAAGGGGGGCGGTTTTTGGTGGAGTCTGTTTGGTGGGCAGATGAGTGTTGCTGACGTGGAAATAGTGAGGGGGAAGGACACTGCTGAGGTTGGTGAAAGCATCATTGACAGTATTGGCAATGACTTTTTGGTCCAGTGTAATAGACCCGTTTATTTTGAGAACAGTCGGGGTGATTTAGTTTCCTGTTCTGTGACGTCTTTTATGTTATTCCAAAAAGCTCTCCCATTTCCCCATGAGTCAGTGAATGCTTTCTTGTAGTAATCAGATTTCTGTTGGCATATGGATTTGATGCAGTCATTTCTTGCTGTTTTGTATTTTTGGGTGTCTGCTTGATTTCCAGTTGATCTGGCCTGTTCCCAGAGATGGTCCCTGCATTTTAACTTCTTTAGGAGTGTGCCCACTGCCCGAGAGTCATGGGTTGCAGAGAGATTTAACTTTGTGCTTTTTTTGTGGGGCGAAGATGTTACAGGCTTCATTGAAGATGCGGATGAAGTGGTCCAGTGCTGTGTTTGTATTAGTAGCCCAGTCGATGGTGGACCAGTCTTGATTAAGTAGGTGGATTTTTAGGTTGATTAGCTGTCCAAGGGGTAGGACTCTGCTGTGGGTGACTTTAGGAGGCGGTTTGCAGAATTTATTTGACCAGGTGCGGCTGACGGGGAGTGATCTCTGAGGGAATCTGGTAGAACAGCGGATCTTATGATCCGGGAGGGGTGAGAAGTCAGGATCCAGTCCAGTAGGGTGCTGGTGCCAGTTTTATAGTTTTTCTGGTTAGGGAGTTCAGTATCTGGGTGAGGTTGGCCGATGCAACTGAATCCCTGACAGTTCCAGCCTCAATACCCATCCAGTTTATGTTGAAATCACTGAGTATGATGGTTTTCAGAGTCGGGCGGGAGTGTTTTTGATGTAATCCAAAACCGCGCTGAGGCCCAGTCCCTGTTCTTTGGGAGGGATATACACTGTGATGGCCGATAGGGCTTTATTTTGAGCACCAAGAAGGATTTTGATGTAGCAGTTGTGTATTGGGTGTTGGTGTGTCAGTATGGACAGTGTGCCCCAACAGATTGTCTTTTAGATAAAGGGTGCATCCCCCTCCTCTTTTAGATTTACGATCCAGCCTGAAGCAAATTTGGGTAGTAAGCTGCAGATATTCAGGCAGATAATGGAGAGGATGCCAACTCGCTTTGTGTAGGTGGAGATACCAGCTGGCTTTGGGCCAGGGTTGGGGTGAATGTTTCCAGATAGCAGCAGGAGGAGGAGGAGTTTCAAAGTGGCCAGGCATAATTCCCTAAGTGAGAGCTTGCAGTTGTTTTTTGAGGTGGAGTAGGTAGAGGTACTTTTGTGAGGATTCAGAAGGAGTGTTGTGAACTGGGGTGACAGCGGTGCCCACCGCACCCTGAAAAGAAGGTGTAGGTACATTATGAGGGTGTGACCCCTTATGTCAGAGATAGGATCATTAGTAAGGGTGCCAGTTTGGCTGTATGAGAGATTCAACCTAGAGCTTTGGAGAGGGAAGGGGAGGCAGGTTGTGGGGAGATGCAACAGTGGGGCGAGGGTAAGGAGGAGGACTGGTAGGTAGAGCACAGTGGAGAAGGTGTGCATGCTTGTAGAGGAGAAGGGAGAGTGAAAGAATTAGAAGCTTGTTACAAAGGCAGTAGATGCAGCAGCAGTGACGAGCGGCGCGGGCGTGCAGAGGGAGAAGGACCAATGGGACAACGAGGGAGGAGGGCAATAATGAAGGGGCGTGATGAGGGGTGTATTTAATAAAGGGTGGAGGTGGGGATGGGAAGCGGTGAAAAAATTCAGCAGAGCTCCGTTGATTTCAATGGGCAACGCCCTGGGCCAACCAATAAGTCAGCGGGCGCCAGCCAATCAGGGTTCAGCAGAGTAGGCAGGGTCCAATCAGGATAGAGCCCTGATTGCGCTGTGAACAGAATGGAAAGGTAGCTTGCTATGGAGAGAGAAATTGGTAGCAACAGAAGCTGGGTGCTGAGAGAGTACCGAGTAGGTGAGGAAGGTATAAGGGAGAATAGGTGGAGAAACAGGAGCAGCCATAGGGCCTTGTCATTGGTTTGCTGGAGGGAGAAAATTCCATGAGGTTTTGGAGTGGGAGGATATGGTGAGGGGAGAGGGGAAGCAGATTCGGTGGGTGGAAGGTGGGAAATGAATGAGGAATGGAATGGAGGATGAAGGCAGAGTGGGACAGTAGAGGAGAGGGGTAAATAACAAGGCAGCTGGGTAGGGGGGATTGTAAGTGCTATAATGAACAGAAAGAAGACAGCCTTTAGAAATTAGAAGTTACAATCACACCTACTAAGTGTTGCTAGATGGTTACGAAGTTTAAATTTGAAGGGGCTAAGTTTAGGTTCTGACAGCAGAACATCCAAGAATTCGCCATTTCCATTTGGCAGTACCCTCAGTGTCCTACCCCCCCCCCCAGCCAACTTAAAAACCTGTGATGCTATACGTCCTTCCACAGTCAAGTCCCTCAATCTTTTTGATCAGTCTCTTGAGTGGGACTGAGTCAAAGGCCTTACTGAAGTCCAGGTACTGTATATCGACTCTCTGTCGCTTGTCGGCTGCCCTAGTCACCCACCCACTCAAGGAACTCCAATTATGTTTTTCTGCCATGACCTCCCCTTGGTGATCCTATGTAGCCTATCATCCTGCAACACATATACCTCGAGAAAGTCTAGCAGTCTTTCCCACAATATGGCTTCAGGTTCCTTCCCACACTGCTGACATTAGGCTGACTGGTATATAGTTACCTGGCTCATTCTCTCTGCTGCTTTCTTTCATCGGAGACACTTCAGCAGTCCACCAATCCCTAGGGACCACTCTTATATCCTACGAGCAGTTTAAAATAACTGCCAGTGGAACTGCTAGTACTGCCCCCTGCATCACTGAGTATCCTAGGATGGAACCCTTCTGGCCCCACTGATTTATCTTCCCACACTCCCCTCAGCCCTTTCAGCGTTCATACTTCAATGACATGGCTATGACTGATAGAGCTCCCCTCCTTCCTCCCCCTTTTCATCTCCACCCTGCACTCTGGTAGTTGCTCCTTTCCTCCTTCACAAATACTGAACATAAATATTGGTTAAGTACCCCAGCCTTGCCTCTGTTCTCCTCCTCCTCCTCCTTCTATCCATCATCCTTTTTCAGCCATGCAGTGCCTTCCTTGCCCTTGCATTTCTCCCAGATGTATTGGAAGAATGCCTCATCCCCTAGCTTTCCCCTCTTTACTATTCTAACATAGAAACTTTAAGACATAGAAGTAAATGGCAGGAAAAGACCATTGGTCCATCTAGTTTGCCTATAATATCCCAGCCCACCCCAAGACCTAGTGTGTATACGGGGGTTTATGCCCATGCAACTCATGTCCATGTTCCCTGCCTTGCTGCTACCACCCTGGATGACTATTAAACCTGTAACTTTGTACCAACTGTGTTTGAAGCTGTTGATGGTCTTGGCAGCGTCTGACTGTTTCATGGCTAAATCACTCACTCCTTAAAAAGAAGTTCCTCACATCCCTCCTGAATTTCCCTCCCACCAACTCCGACTCATGTCCCCGTGTTCTACATAGATTCCATAGCCCTGTTGAATATTTCCTCTCAGTCTACTTTTTTCATCCCTCTTAGGAACTTGAAGGCCTCTATCATATCGTCCCTCTCCCCTCTTGCCTCCAGCAAGTACCTGATCTGTGCCCTAAGCCGATCCTCATAGAATCTGTCCTGCAGGCCATGCATCAGTTTTGTTACTCTATATTGCACCCCTGTCCGTGTCTTTCCCCACGTGAGGGCTCCAAAACTGGGCACAGTACTACAGGTGTGGCCTTGCCAGTGATCTATATAGTGGTAGTAATATCTTCTTTCTTCTGCTATCAAAGAAATCCCCCTCCCAATGCACCCCAACACCCTGATTACCTTGCTGTAAGTCTTGGTACATTGGCTAGATTGTTTAAGGAAGTCACACCCTGTCTTCCTCCCTTGGACTACCTTTGCATTTCTTAAATGCCTTTTTCTTTATTTTCACATCTAATGTGAATTATAGTGGCCTTTTTTTTTGGTTTTAGAGTCTGTTTATCTCTCAGGCTATGCGTGGGGAATGTATCCCTCATCAGTGCTGGGACCCACCACCCAGCATCCCTCCCAGATTGTCCAGACTGGGAGGCTCTCCCTGAGGGGAGAGACCATGATCAACCTGAGGCCCCAGCTGAGGCTTATGCCTGGGGCATCATTGGGATGGGGATCCCGGGGCTTCATTGCATGCTGGTCCAGGGGGGTTTCCCCTTAGGTCCCCCTCCCCCAAAGGAGGTGCGGACATGCAATGATGTTGGCGCAGGACAGGCACACTGTCTTCACAGTGTATACGGATATTTACACGCATGGCATCTCAGATCCTACACTCCTGGACGCCTTAGTTATACTACTCCCAAAACCCAGGAAGGCCCCTGACAGTGTTGTCAATTAGCGTCCAGTATTTTTAATGAATTATGATATCAAAATACTTACCACAATTTTAGCTTCTAGAATCAACCAGGTTTGGGCAAGCTTAATTTGCTGGGAGCAAGTGGGCTTTATGCCTACCAGATCTTCTGTCAATCATTTTCATAAGTTGGCGCATATTGTCTCTACGTCTGGGGATCCCACAGTGCTGGTGGCCCTGGTGGCCCTAGATGCATAGAAGGCCTTGGATAGAGTTAGCTGGCCCTTCTTGTCTGCCATGCTGAGACAAATGTGGCTTTCTGGATGCATTTATTAAATGGTTCCAGGTCCTGTACTCATTTCCAAGTGCCAAAATTTACTGCAATGGGTTTTTTTCATCTCCAATTATGCTTCACTGTAGGACCAGACAGGAATGCCTCCCTCTCTCCCCTTTTATTTAATTTATATCTTGAACCCCTCCCAAGCCTCTCCCCTTTTATTGAATTTATATCTTGAACCCCTCTTGTATAAGCTTAAGAACAATCCCTTTCTTACCCGAATACCACGTGGCACTAGATCCCGATAGTTGTGGCTTATGCCAATGATATTCTCCTACATATTACCCACTCAAGCACATCTATTCCAGCTGCCTTAGAAACCATCTAAAAATATGGTAAAGTTGCCAACTGTAAGCTTAATACCAACAAAATGGAAGTGATGCCATTGAATGCTGCAGTTCTCAGGCATGTGTGCTCGCATTGGGTCTGTCCTGAGACCTCCAACAGATGAAATATCTGGGGTTACATATAACTAGAAACCAGTCACAGCTTAAAGTTAAATCTGGATGACCTTCTGTTGACCGTTAAGCAGGACTTGGACAGATGGAAATTGCTCCCCTTAATGCTCTGGGGCAGAATAAATATTATCAGAATGAATATTTTTCCCCGTTTATGTTATCCCCCAAATATGCTTAATATTTACCTTGCCCTAAATTGGTTTTGGAAAATTCATGCCCTTATATCCAACTTTATTTGGCTAGGTAACACACTAGAAGGGCTTACAACAAGCTGCCCATTTCCAAATAGTTGGGGGCTTTGATTGCCTCATTTTTTGATGTATTACTTTGTCAGCCATGCCAGCAAATACTTTAGGTGGATGGTACACAAAAAAGAGGAGACCACCTCCAAGTATACACTAATTTGGCTGGACTTGGAAACAGAAGCCATTGCGAAACTGGGTTTGTTGCCTTCTGCATTGCCCTTTGTTAGTTTTAGAACACTACGCAAAGAGGTCAGGGACTCTTCACTTGGTATTGTATATCTCTTAGTGCACACATGTTTAGACTCTGTGAGTACAGATTACCATAGGGCGGGGGGAAACAAATCAGAGTTTAGGTGATTTACAGACCACTAGGTCAAGACAAGGGGCAAGCAGGGAACTAGCATGTGTTCTTAGGAGGGCAGCTGGGTTTGTGGCAGTATTAGTAATAGGAGACTTTAACACACCAGATGTAAAGTAGAAAGTCCTGGTTATGGCGAGTGCAAGGAACCAGCTCCTGGTGGAGGGATGCCAGGATACATTCCTAGCAAAACTGGTTCAAAACCCTACAAGAGATGGAGTACTGCTTCATCTGGAGCTCACAAACAGTGATCAGGTGCACAGTGCAATAGGCCAGGCACCACTGAAGTCAAGTGAACACAAAACAGTTTGGCTGGAGATCTAACTGGAAACCAACAAGGGGAATAGTATACATAATTTTATTTTTAGTTTATTTTACAATTTTTGACTAGGAAAGACACACTAAGCCAAGGCTTGTTTCCAAGTACATCCTGGGAGAATAGGGAAGTTAAATGACTTGCTCTTGGTCACACAGTATGCAGGTGGTGGCTGTTGGATTCGGACCCAGTTCTTCAGGTTTGCAACTCAGTGCTCTTAACCACTACACTACACTGTCTCCAGGTATGGGTCCTCAGGTAAGCAGACTTCAGAAGGATGTGGGAGCTGCTGGGAGTAAACATGAGAGGGGGTAGCAGAGATAGAGAGAGAAGAGGGGGAAGTAGGAAGTATTTAAATGAGGTGTCATAGAGGCTGCAACCAGCAGTACTGGAAGGGCAAGGAAAGGGAAGCGGTCAAGAAGGACATTATGTAAGCCAGCCCATTGGCACAGTGCTGATGACACATGTTTGGGAACTAGTATGGAGCATCAGAGGGTCGGTTGTGGGGATGTAGGATGAGCGTTCCATAGACAGCTCTCCTCCGGTGGGGAGAGGGTTGTGGTTCCCAGCATGCTAGTGATACCCAGTGGAGACTTGGTGTGCAACAGCTGGAAACAACATGTAGCGGGTAGAGGTGATAGCGGATGTCTGTAGATCAGGTGTGGGAGAAAGCCCATCTTTTTTTTTTTTTTTTTTAATTTTCCTTTATTTATAAATCTTACATACAACAAGCAAAACCAACTCCCAACTCACAGCCCCTTTCCCCATCCCCTCCAAATACAAGTGAGTAGAGTACATCAAAGTCCAGGCCAAGTCTGGGAACAGTAGACAAGACAGCATACAACGTGACCAGGAGGGCTGTCCATGAAAGGTAGGTATAAAGCAATGCAACAAAACAATATCACTATATCCACAAAACCAAACAAGGATGTAGAGTGGCTTGCTCCAGGTCTAACTTGAGAGAGTATAGTGCGTGCAGCCTGCTCCATATAGAGGGATTGCTGTGTACAGTAGAGAAGTTATTTCAACAGTTGAAGTGTCAGACAAAATAAAAAGAGTAAATTCCAATACTGAGACACTATGGGTTCAATTTACAACATTCAATACCAAAAGCTTTGGGTCTATGTTACAGGCCCCAAGCCACAACAGAAGAAACTACGGCAGAAATTCTGAAAGAAGTCAAAACAGCTTGTGACTTTGATGAGATACTATTTACTAGCAGTCTAACCCTGGGAGACATGAATTTAATAGCAAATACAGCAAGTACCAAAGCGGACAAATCCCTAATTGATTATACAGAGCAGCTTAATTTATGTCAACACTTTATAACAGCTGACAAGGGACAAGAACTGTGAGATTACAAGTCCATTAGACAATAGTGATCATAACATGATCAATTTCCGAATCCAAAGTAGGTACAACTCTCCAGGTACAGCAACATAAAGGCTAACATATCTAATATATTTAACACCATTAAGAAGCTGAACTGTAAACACTACTGGCCAACAGATCAAGTTGACAGTATGTAGCTAATTTTCAAATACATTATCCTGGAATTGACTAATGCAAATACCAAAGGTTAAAAAATATAACAATAAGGGTTTTATATCAAAATGACGCAACACACTTACTACTGTAACCCCTAGGTGGTGCTGTCCCAAGGGCTACTACCCCTGCCTGCTTGACTACTGACAGGTTGAGGGGCCTGAGTTCTATGGCGGGTGCCTCCACCCAGAGGTCAGGTTTTGTAGTGGTTAGACTAGCTTGACCACAGCCCTCTGGGACACTGTGACTCCCTTTGGTTCCCTCTAGTGGCTCACACATTACACAGGAGTTACAGCTCCAATACCCCACCTATACACACTGTACACTCATAAAGTACCACTTACCCTCGAGACTGATTCTGCAGCACGTCTCTGAGGACCCCCTGTAAAACAAGGTTAGGCAATATACACAAACACAATGCGATGCTTTTTCTACATGTACTGATACCACAGACAGCATATAGTTCAAGAACAACAAATCTGATTTATTAGAGGGGGCAGTAACAAGGAGGGGGTAATCAGGTTCATTTGGTTTGGAAATATTCAAATCACAGTACTGTGCATGCATATAGGGTCCAAAATGTCACTCTCTGGGTACCCAGGATGGTGGGGGGCTAGTCAGGATCGGTGCAGCTGGTTGGGGCCCTGTGATGGAAAAAACACTTGCACAATACCCAATTGTAATCCAGAGCCGGGTGGCTCAGTTCGTGAAGAAATGAAACAGCAACAATTAGATGACACACTTGCAATTTGATAAACAGATGGCAGGGAGCTACCCTGATTTGTGCTCACAGACTCAGTGCTGAAAACTGGATGGAAAGCAGATTGTCCTGGATTGCCAGGAGAAACAGAATAGCTGGCTTAGCCCTCGTAGCAGGACTCACGTGCATTCGAAAAACAGTCGGATTCAGTCCGAATCAAGCTGGGTTCTGCTTCCAGCTTTAGCACACAATTCATAGTACCGGGGAAAATAAGATCACGATTCCCCTTAAGCACTAGACACATTTATATGTAAAAGGAGAGTACTATACCAGGCAGGCTGCTCCTCGATCCCGACTGCAATTACTGCACAATACCCGGGAGAACTCACAGCAGATTCAGTTCCTGACAGACTGAGTACGATTCAGCAAATTCTACAGTCTTCTACAGGGTGAGCCTGGTTTCCACACTTCTGGTGCTTCTTTCTCCTCACAACTCGGATTCAGTCCCAACTGGCACTCACAAAGGCTGCAGACCAAAACTCAGGGCCTCACGCACATGGAGACTATCCTGAAGGAGAGGGTGGTGGCCCTCCTAGAGGCCAAAGGACTACAGGACAGCAGACAGCATGGCTTCATACATGGCAGATCCTGCCAAACCAACCTGGTCGAGTTCTATGACTGGGTAACTAGGCAACTGGACAGAGGCCATGCAGTGGATGTCCTGTATCACGACTTCAGTAAGGCATTCGACTCAGTGCCTCATGGAAGGCTGGGAAGGAAGTTAGTAGGCATAGGGACGGGTGCAAAGCTGATGAGATGGGTAGGAAACTGGCTGCAGGGAAGGCAACAGAGGGTGGTGGTGAGTGGGGAGCTCTCACACCCAAGGGCAGTGACGAGCAGTGTTTCACAGGGCTCAGTGTTGGGACCAGAGTTGTTTGGGATATTCATTGCAGACATATCATGGGACATCAAGAGCAAGATCAGTCTGTTTGCTGATGATACCAAGGTAGGTGCAGTGGTGGATGACCTAGGGGGATGGCAGGGGTTGCAGGATGATATGGCAAAGCTTGAAACCTGGTCAGACACCTGGCAACTGGGCTTTAATGCCAAAAAGTGCAAGGTGCTGCATTTTGGGATGAAGAACCCAAGGAGGAGTTACCAGCTAGAGGAGTGCAGCTAGCCCAGACAGAGGAGACGATCTGGGTGTGCTCATTACAGGGTCAATGAACAACTCGGCACAATGTAGGGAGGCAGCAGCACCAAGGTCAACAAAATGCTGGGTTGTATTGCAAGGGTATATCCTCGAGGAGGAGGAGGTGATTCTGTCACTGTATAGGTCATTAGTTAGACGACACCTGGGTACTGCATGCAGTACTGGCATCCCAGATTTGAAGAGGACATTAAGTTACTGGAGGCAGCGAGAGTGACAAAGATGATCAAGGGCTGGGGGACTTATCATATGAGAGGAGGTTGAAGGAGTTGAACATGTACTCACTGGAGGAGAGAGGAGAGACAGGGTGACATGATTGAAACCTTTAAATACATGAAAGGAATGAACAAGACGGGTACAGAGGGACTGTTCAAAGTAAGGAGGGAGGGCGCAGAGACCATGATATGAGACTGGAGCGAGGAAGGTTCAGGAGGGAGAAGAGGAGATACTTTTTACAGAGAGGGTGGTGGCTGGGAGGAATGCATTACCTGCTGAAGTGGTATGCAGTAGAACAATGGACTGCTTCAAACAAGGATGGGACAGGACAAGGGGGAGGGTTAATGAAGGGGAAGAGTGGAAGGGAGGGGCAGCTGCAGAATAAGGGGTGCTAGCTGCACATTCGAGCAGACTTGATAGACCTCTAGGCCTTTATCTGCTGGCAAATTTCGTATGTTCATATGTTCCCGCGTGAAACTATACACCGCAGAAGCACAGAGATCCTTCCCTTTTCACAATCACAACTGATCTGATCTTTCCAGTCACAGAGCAGGGCATTTCCTTTAGCTCCACAATATTCTGCTGGCTGATTCAGCTGTCACTCACAATAAGACTCCCTCAGCTGGTAGAAAAAGGTGCCAAGGTCAAAACTACATTTTCCAGAGTCACTGCCCATACAATCCCCTTACAGCAGGCTCCAGAGGAGAGTCCAAGTTCTGATTCACCCAGAGCAGGCTCCATTTTAAAGGATCTCTACAATGATTGGTCCAATTTGGCAGTTCAGAACCAACATGAGGGAGCTACTCTACACAGGCCTTGCTACAAGAAAGCAGGTTAGAACAAACTGCATTTTCATTATTACTCTAACAGGTTACAAGCAAACAATTACTTCTTCTGAAAGAGCTCCCTCTGTGCATATAGCGACTGCAGAAATGGAGCAATTTACTCAGTGGCCCAAACGGGACTCAAGCAGGGAAACACACAGACCCCTCATTTCAAATTAATTATACTGCAGTTTGGCAGCTCTTAAAGCGACAGTACATGGAGGCATTAGACACACTCACGCAATTCTTTTTTAAATCAGCTGAAATACAGGACACCAACCTGGTGGAGAGCATTTAGGCTCACCAAAAGAAGACTTTTTAGTGACCCCCATTTGTTGGGGGGCTACGCTACAAAAATTAATCGAGAAAAAGGACAAATATACATATCATACCTATGCCTAAGGAATGAATAATCATGGAATAATTACAAATCAAGCTATCAAAAATGTAAAAACGCCATTGAAAAGGCAATGGAACAATCACTGGCGAAGAGTGCTAATAAAAGAGTGCTAATAAAATCCTGTTGGAAACAGGATTGTAAGGTCCTAATGATATTATCCTGTATAAAAATAAAGTTGTACCTACCTACACATTTCCAAAGAGTTTCTCTCTGCTGCCCCTGCTGTGGAAATACAGAAAGCAGGAGATTTCTCCAGAAATATCACAGAAGTTTCAGGAAATATCTGACCGTGTCTTTGGCTGTGAGTGTGACTGTATCTACCTAAAAATAACAGTAGTTACATCAGCTCTTTAAAACAAACAAATTGTAAGGCTGGTCCCATCCCCATGACTGTTTTATGATTAATTGTAACTGTTTTGTTTACTGATTGCAGTTTTGTACAAAGGACCTCACTGTAAAATGAGCTAGTCTCAGCTGAACTATCCTATTCAATCTTTGAATAAACGTTTAAATGAAATGAAAATGAATAATGCCTTCAGAGATGAGCAACACATTCAACACCTATTGTTGTTCACTCTTTGCACCCGGGGAAAAACTCCTAGTATTAATGATACATACAGTTTTATACCTATTAAAATGGGTATGGTAGAAATCAAAGAAAGAATAATTAAACTAAAAAAATCACTGCTCCTCAGGACAAGATATAGTTTCCGGTAAAATACAAAGTTAGTTCACATTTTATTTTTATCCAGGATAGAACTTTAGGATCAATGGTTCTATTTACAAATTGTCCTGTGTACATATAAAACATACTACAAATCAACAGATAATAAATTCATGTAGGAACATAGTATATACATATATTGCACAGATATATAACAGTTAATAATTGAATGCAGATAATGAAACCCAAATCTTTGGTAGCAGGAAGTGAGTGATCACAGAGCCTCCAAAGACTCACCATCCTAGAAGGACAAGAGTAGTTCTCCGTCCCCTCTAGCTGCTTGAGGTCTGCCTCTGAGTAAGTAAGGGGACTACTGAGAAATATAGGATCTTCTTGTCTCAGAATAGGAAGATCATGTGCTTAAAGGGCACAGAGGCAGTAACTAAGTAGGGAGGAAAAAAATAAAAATAAACAGAGGCAAGAGTAAATATTCCAAACAGCAGTGAAGGGGCCAGAAATAAGACATGATGGGAGTGGTGCAGTGCAGTGGCTGTGGAGCAGCAGTCTTCCAGGAGACATTCTGGAGGTTGCGGTGTTGTCCCATCTGCAGTCACCTCTCTGGGCTGAGGGAGGAGGTTGCTCATCTCCAGACTGAGTTGGCCAGGATTTGTGGAACCTCCTCTCCCATCCAGGGACCACCAGGGCCACTGCCATTGCCTCAGAGGTTGCCAAGAAGGAGGAGCAGTTGGA
Source organism: Neoceratodus forsteri (assembly GCA_016271365.2). NCBI lineage: Eukaryota > Metazoa > Chordata > Ceratodontiformes > Ceratodontidae > Neoceratodus > Neoceratodus forsteri. The sequence continues at coordinate 137,478,361 of CM057449.1, read as the reverse complement.
CCACAGTGGGCTCAGGGAGGGTGAGGGTGGTGGAACAGAGGCGCATCCCTCCAGTTGTACCTCTCTACAATTCATATGCCATTCTGGCAAAGTGTGATTCCTCTGTGGAGGCACGCACAGTGGAGACCAAGGAGGGTGCTGGGAACCTCCACAAAGGAGACCCACAGGAGGGTGGCATCGGACCCCACAGGGGAAGGAAACAACTCCTAGTGGGGGAATCCATTGTTAGGAAAGTAGAACTGGGGGAGGCAGGGGAGAGGGAGGTAAGGTGCCTGCCTGTCGCCATGGCTTGGAGGGATAGGTAGTGAATCCTCAGAATTGCCGGAGCAGCTGCACAGGGGAGGGAGCTGCATGTCATTGTTCACCTAGGGACAAATGACCTGGCTAAGAAAGGGATCAGAGCAGTGCAGGAAGAGTTTGTGGAGTTGGGAAGGGGCCTTAGACAAGTAGCATGCACGGTAACCTTCTCGGAGGTGCTGCCTGTCTATGGCGTAGGTGTGGCTAGGGTGCTCCACACCATGGGATTCAATCAGTGGTTGAAAAACTGGTGTTGAGCTCAGGGATTTGGCTAAATTGAGGACTGGGGGTCCACCTGGAGTGATGCAGGCCTATACTGGAGTGATGGTCTGCATCTGTCCAGGAGGGGAACCAGGATCCTAGGTGATAGGTTTAAATGCTTCATCGGCAAGCATTTAAACTAACCAAGGGGGAAAGTACTGGAAAGGAGCAGGGAAATCCTAGCCCCCCAAAAAAGTCAGGGTAGTAAGTGAGGTAAACACCAAGTTAGAGATGTCAATAGGGAGAAGGGCAGGGGTAAATGGAGAAAGTGACAAAGGCAATAAGGACAGGGATGGGGCAAAAAGGGGTAAGGCCATCATGAAATGGAGGGAAATGAGTACCAATGCCCATAGTTTGGGCAACAAGCTCCCTGAACTGGTGGCCTTGATGGAAGAGGGATGCCTGAATATCGTAGCAGTCACAGAAACATGGTACACAGATAACCATGACTGGGATGTTAACATACCAGGGTACACAACCTACAGGAGAGACAGAGGGGAGAAGAGGGGGAGGAGTAGCTCTCTGTGTAAGGGAAGGAATAAAAGTAACTGAACAAAAGAGTAAACAGGGAGGAGAGGAGGCACTGTGGGTCACCTTAGAGACTGGAAATGGCACCACAATCCACACAGGGGTTGTATACAGACCCCCATGTCAGGGGGAGGGAATTGACAAGGATAAAGGCATTCTTAGGATGGCAGAGAAAGGGGAGCTACTGTTGATGGGAGACCTGAACATGCCAGATGTTAACTGGAGCACATTTGCTGCAGCCACATCCAAGAGCAGGGCTATTCTCGATGCCCTACAGGTGGCATGCCTCAGACAGCTAATTTTGGAACCCACTTGTGAGGGAGCAATCTTAAACCTCATACTCTCAAATGGGGACAGTGAGAGGATCTCAGATCTAGAAGTGGGTAGCCATCTGGGAACAAGTGACCACCAAACAGTGTGGTTCACGATAAACTCAGCTACAGAGTCATACCATATAAAACTGAGGGTACTAGACTTCAGGAGGGCTCACTTTGGCAAGATGGGAGAGTGCCTTAGAAAAGTACTAGCAAATAGGCTAGAAGGAGGGGTAGAGCAACAGTGGAGAAACATCAAAACTGCCATCACGGAGGCAACAAGCCTTTGTGTGAAGCAAATAAACAAATCAAAATGAAAGAAAAAGCCACTATGGTTCTCAAGCCACTATGGTTCTCAAAAGAGGTGGCGGGGAAAGTCAGGGAGAAAAAGACAGCATTCAGGAAGTATGAGGAAACACAGAAGGAGCAGTACAGAGAGCTGTACCAGTTAAGACAGAAGGAAACAGGGAGGGAAGGCAGAATAGCAAAGGCCCAAACTGAGGAAAAGATAGCCAACTCGGTTAAGAAGGGGGATCAAACCTTTTATAGGTACATTAGGGACCGTAGAAAGACAAAGGAAGGGATAGTGAGGCTGAACAGAATGGACGGTGGGTGGGCAGAGAGGGACAGTGAAAAAGCAGGGATACTGAATGAATATTTCTGCTTAGTATTCACAAAAGAGGTGGAGGGGGAGGTGCCTAATCCAATTAACAGAAGCACTCTGGATAGGGGGGTCGATCCCAGTCCTTTCACAGGAGAATGGGTTCTGAAAGAACTCCTAGAACTGAAGGTGGACAAAGCAATGGGGCCTGACGGAATTCCCCCCAGAATTCTAAAAGAATTAAAGGAAGAACTAGTAAAACCACTGACTATCATTTTTAACAAATCGTGGGAGGATGGTGTGGTACCTGAGGAATGGAGAAAGGCGGATGTGATTCCCCTTCACAAAAGTGGGAGCAGGACAGAGGCAGGAAACTACAGACTTGTCAGTTTGACGTCTGTGGTAGGGAAAGTGATGGAATCACTTCTGAAGGAAAGAATTGTTGAGTACCTAGAGGCCAGTGGGGCACAGGACCCAAGGCAGCATGGGTTCACAGCGAGAAGGTCATGTCAGACTACTCTAATTGATTTCTTTGACTGGGTGACAGAAGTAGTAGACCAGAGAGGGGCTGTGGACATGGCCTACCTATACTTTAACAAGGCATTTGACACAGTCCCACACAAAAGATTAACAGTCAAATTAACCAGTCTGGGAGTGGGTCCCAGGGTGGTAACCTGGAGAAAACATTGGCTGGACAACAGGATACAGAAGGTAATTATAAATGGAGTCCACTCTGAAGAAAGAGGGGTTACTAGTGGGGTACCTCAGGGTTCAGTACTGGGTCCAGTCCTTTTTAATGTCTTTATAAGTGACATTGCAGAGGGACTGGAAGGAAAAGTATGCCTCTTTGCAGACGACACAAAGATCTGCAAAAGGGTTGATACACAAGGAGGTGTGAAAAGGATGAGAAGGGACTTGGCAAGGTTGGAGGAATGGTCAGAAGTATGGCAGCTTGGATTCAATGCAAAGAAATGCAGAATAATGTACCTGAGAAACAAAAATCTTGGAAAGATTACACAATGGGGTGGGAGGTAGTAACAACAACAAAAATGGAAAGGGACCTGGGGGTAATCATATCAGATGACCTTAAGGTTAGCAAGCAATGTGAGAAGGCAGTAGGGAGGGCTAGGGGGATACTGGGATGTATAGGGAGAGGCATCACCAGCAGAAAACAGGAAGTTGTTATTCCTCTGTACAGACAGTTGGTGAGACCCCATCTGGAGTACTGCATCCAGTTCTGGAGACCCTGTCTCCGCAAGGACATAGACAGGATGGAGGCAGTCAAGAGGAGGCAACTAAAATGGTGCAGGGTTTGCAGAGAAGCCATCGAAGAGAGACTAGAGGAGCTTAATGTATACCCTTGAGGAAAAGAGGAGAGGGGACATGATAGAAACTTTTAAGTACCTCAGTGGAATCAACAAAGTCCAAGAGGGTAGCATCTTTCCGAAAAAGAGATGTGCAAGAACAAAGGGACACAATTTGAAGATGGGGGGGGGGGGCGGTTCAGGGGCAATGTGAGGAAGTATTTTTTCACAGAGAGGGTGGTGGACACATGGAACAGTCTTCCTGAGGTGGCTGTGGGGTCTAAAACTGTGACAGAATTCAAGAATGCATGTGACAAACATAAGGTAATTTTTGTTGGGGGTAGGAAGAAATAGGCTGTTGGTTAACTAGGATCTGCAGCTTATCCTATAGGTAGGGAAATAGGAAGACTAGGTGGGCCAAGCGGTCCTTATCTGCTGTCAAAGTCTATGCTTCTATGTTTCTATGTTTCAATGTAAAATTAGGCAGCATCATTAATGACGTTGCATTCTTTAGTCATGCTCATGTTTAATTGTAATTTAAACGTAAGGATCATGAATGATCACATTGCTGCCCTATTAAAATTATCTATGAAATCTCAATTAATGGAGGAGAGGTGCCCAAAGACTGGAAAACTCTGGGCAGCCTAGAAGGATCTTTGGTCTTTTTCTGCTGTCATTATCTTTCATGCTATGTTTCTAACTGTACATGTCCTATTGTACTGATTCATATAAAAGACAGATAATAAATAGAACATCATTTATTATAGACCCATCAGTTTAACATCCATTCCAGGTAAAATTCTAGAATGTACAATAAAATCAAAATATGTGCAAAACTAAACAATCTGGACCCTGAACAACACAGCTTCACAATAGGCAGATCATACAATACTATGAAAAACTAAGCGATGCATCAAACAATAGGACTCCTATAGACATACTTTTCTTAGATTTCTGCAAAGTTTTCAATGTGACTTCACATTGGGTAGTTGTTGAAAAAATGCACAATCTTGCAATGAACCCCTGCTAATTAAATGGGTTTATAAGTGGTTGACCAGTAGAACCTAAAGAGTAATTATAAACTGGCACAAATCAGTATTAGGTAATGTCACCAGCCGGGTTCTACAAATCTCTGTTCTGGGTCCTGTAATTTTCTGCAGTATATCTTTATTTCTGATATGACAGAAAACACCATCAACCAAATATGCAGATGCTCGTGAACTAGAAGGTCCATGCACATCTGATGAACAAATTGCAGACATGTAGCCGGACACTTGGACAAAATCACTGTATGGGCAAAAACCTGAGAGATGAAGTTCAATTTAGATAAGTGCCATGTAATTAATCTAGGTCATAAAAAGCATAAACCATTAATATATACTATGTTAACAACTCTCTGATTCCAACAACAGCAGAGAGGGACCTATAATAAATAATAATAATAAACTTTATTTTTAAAGCGCCTTTCAAAAACCAAGGCACTGTACAGTAATAAACATATAAAATCAATAAAATACAGAGCAATATAGCCACATAAAACAAATATCTAAAATAGCTAAAATATTCAATCTGGGTAGGCACTCAGCCGCAGTTCTGTTTTCAATGCCTTTTTGAAGCTCTCCGCAGTCGTGCACTCACGTATCTGACAGGGTAGAGAATTCCACAGGGATGGGGCCGCTTACATAAACGCACAGGGCCCCTGATGTCTTAAGGCATACCCTGGGAATCTCTAGCAACATAGAAACATAGAAACATAGACTTTGACGGCAGATAAGGACCGCTAGGCCCATCTAGTCTGCCCATTTCCCTACCTACAGGATAGGCCGCAGATCCTAGTTAACCAACAGCCTTTATCTTCCTGCCCCTCACAAGAATTGCCTTATGTCTGTCCCATGCATTCTTGTGTAACCCCCCTGCAAATTGGGGTTCCCAAAAGACTTCCAGGAGCTTACTTGAATGCTCCAAGCCTGAATGGTGTTTGGCATTTAAGCCATTTATCAGTGAGTGTTTTAGAGCCTCTGGTACTGTCTCTTTAAGAGCTGTCTGCTTGCAGACATAATTAGTTTGTATGGGGACTGTGTGCTTCTCTGAGTACCACTCGAGCTGCTGCCAATTCACTTCATTTTGCAGTCACTAGGAGTGCAAAGGAACTTATCTGAAAGATGTAACTGTTTGCCAGAAATTATTTAGAGTAATAATGAAATTACAGTTTGTCTAACCTGCTTTCTTTGCAGTCAGAACTGTGTCTGCTAGTTCCCATTCTAGTTTTGAACTGCTGAACTGGACCAATCAGTGTGGGGTAAGCTAGCTCTAAAATGGTGCCTTGGACGAATCAGAACTTGGACTCATAATCTGAGCCAGCCACAAGAGAGGATTGTATGGGCAGTGACTCTGGGAGATGTAGTTTAGACTTCAGTGCCTTTTGGACCAACAGCAGCAGTCTATTGTGGTGACAGCCAATCCAGTCAAAACTGGGAGGAACATAAAGGAAGTGCCGGTTTTGTCGGTTGGAGTTTCAGTTGAGCTTTGGCAGTGAAGAAGGAAGGAGCCCTGTGCTTTTTCAGTGTGCAGTTTTAGTCAAAAACGTGTAAGGCCCAGAGTTCCGGTCTGCAGCTTGTGTAACAGCTTGTTAGGACTGAATCCATCCTGTGAAAAGAATCAAAGGATCTCTGAAGAGTAGAAACCAGGCTCACCCTGTAGAAGACTGGAGGAATTGCTGAAAATTGCACTCGGTCTGTCAGGAACTGAATCTGCTGTGTGTTCTCCGGGTATTGTGCAGTAATGCGATCGGGATACAGATGCAGCCTGCCTGGTATAGTGCTTTCTTTTATATGGATGTGTGAAGAGGTTTGTGTACCTCAAGTGAGCCCTGCTGACATTAAGGACCCTATCTTATTTGGAGGTCGTGAGTACTAATTCAGGGTAGCTCCCTGTTGAATTGCCACATTAAATCCAAATGGAATTACTGTACTGCTGACTGTTTAATTCTCCTTTTCTCTGTGAAAGGGCCCCTACCAGCACCACGGTTTGGACTAGCCACTAGGGCTTGGGTACCCAGGGACAGTAACTGATAGGGATAGGCCTGTGCACAGAGCCATAAAGTAGATTATTAGAGTGATAAGCTAATTAACCTGATTTCCCCTGTCCTTGTTATATCCCCTAAATAAATCAGAGCTGCTTGTTTCAGCAAAGTTATACTGCCTGAGGTATTTGTCTATGTTAAAGTACTGTACTGTGATTGTTGCACTGTATCTCATTTCACAGGAGGTCCCAGTGCCGGAACCAGACCTGGGGTAAAGTGTATACTGTGAAGGTAATTCTGATATATTGTGTGGGCCACTAGTGGGAAGAAAGGGGTTGCAGTGTCCCAGAGGCTGTGACCAAGTTAGTTTAACTATTGCAAACCCTGACCTCTGGGTGGAGGCACCCGCCATTGGATCCAGCCCCTCAACCTGTTAGTGGCAAATCAGGCAGGGGTAGTAGCCCTGGGATAGCGCCATCTAGGGTTACATCTTGGAGGCTCACCGCTGGGATTGTGTGTCCTCTGGTGGCCATATTCTGAACCACTGTTAAAAAAAAATGGGTACCCGACAGAAGTGGCTGTGCACCGGCTGGTGGAGTGGTGTACTGGGAGAGATCGACCCCAAAATGCTATGCTTATCCTGGACATCCCCTGGGTATCAATCACGGACACTGTGCAGGGTACTTTCCAAGGTGGAAGGTTTACAAAACCCTGTGGTGGTGGTCGGCATGCTAATCTGCTCACCCACACTTTCCTGGCCCTAGTAGAGTTTAAGGATCCTATAGATAGCTCCAAAGTGCCACAGACCATTACCCCAGAGGGGCCCTCATTGCTTGGAGAGTGATAACTAGGACAGTAAGGCCGAGGAGATCAGCCCCACCACTATCTGAAACTTTGAGGAGAAATTTGCTGAATGGTTGCTGGGAGAGGGAAAACTGTGGAGGACTTGAAGAAACTATTCTTGCCACCTGGGGTGTTCCTCCCCAACACCCTCTCCTGCTCCAGTGCCCGTAATGGTGGCTGAACCAATGCAGACTCCTATTTCTGCACCTGCCATTAGTCACGAACTCTTACGAAGGTTGAGGATCTTCTCTGGCACCTCCCACCCCCCAAGGGAGGATGACTGGGAGACCTGGATAGACTATGTTGCCCCAAGTGCTAGAATGGCAGTACTCGGAAGGCGGCGAAAGAGGTTAGTGAGGCCTCGAGGTCCTGCGTGGCTACCATCCGTGCTTCGCGGGCCAGTAACCTGAGCGACTGCAGGCCTATCTTGAGGCCTTGGAGAGTGTGTAGGGAGCCCAGATTCTGATGAGGACCTATGGTGGAGAGTAAGAGATGCACAACAGTACCAAGGGAGTTGTTGTCTGTGTATGTATCTCGGCTGGAAAAATTGTTGCAAGAATGCTCAGAAAGGTAGTTTGCCAGCGATTGAACTGGACCGAACCAGGCTGGACAGGATCCTTAAGTCTGCCCCTTTTCAGAACTGCTGTTGCTCCAGTTAGCCTGGCAGATCGACTGGAATCCCACCCTCCTATGATGAGTTAATGAGAGAAATCGAGGTTGAGAAAGGCGACCTCGGGAGGACCTGCACCAATAGCTGCGGCCGACCCGGTGACTGAGGGTGACCCATCAAGTGAAGTTCAGGGCAGAGGTTGGCAGTCAATGAGTGCTCTGACAAGGAAAAGATATGTCACAATAGGAGCGAACTGTTGAGAGAGATCCGGGAATTCAAAAACAGTCCCTTTATGAGGCCACGCCTACAAAGTCACGGGCCCTGACCTATATCCGACTGCATCTGCTATGGGGGTGGGGTACCACCATGTATCTCCTGCTGATAACAGCTCCGAACTTGATTCCTTGACCATGGAAGTGGAGAAACTGATGAGATGTCTCCAAATGCTTATCACGCCACAGACAGAGATGGCACCAAGGTTTCCAGTTAGTATACCCCCGCCCTGGCTCCCAGTGTGGCGCCTCGGCCAGCTCAAACTCCAGAAAATATGTTTTGCTATAATTGTGGAAAGATGGGCACATGAAAGGAATACCAGTCCCAAAAGACACTGACAAAGTTGCATATAGGCTACAAAGGAGAGCTTGGGAGAAGAAATCAGTGGTTAAGAGGTGCCGACATGATCCCAGTGAGGCACCAAAAATGCTAATTCACGTCCTTTTGTGGCAAGATCAGTTGCCCAGCCCCACTACTGCCTCTCCAGACTGGTCCAGAATAGTGGGTCCCTCCATGGAGACCACTGTAAAGGTGAATGGAGTGTCTACAAGAGCTGTATTAGACAGTGGCTCCCAAGTGAAAATTATGTTCCAGGATTGGTATCAGAAGCATTTGTCAGACGTACCCTTACAACCATTAGAAGGACTGCATGTATAGGGGTTAAGTGAGAAGGCCTACCCCTATTCCGGTATATCGAATTTGGCTGTCTTTCCCACCTCGCCGTGGCTGGAGTGGCTGAACAAGTAGAGACCCTAGCCTTAGTGTGTCCCCCCACTGGACTGTATGATGGTGTCCCTTTGTTGATTGGAACAAATGCTCATATGTTGGGAAGGCTACAGTTGTGTTATGAAAACAGGGGTCAAAGACTAGAGCTTTAAGAGTCCGGCTTTAATTAAGAAGGCCTATGAGGCACAGAGAGATGCTGAAAAACAGAACCAGAGGAACGATCGGAATTGTATGGAAGAAGGATCCTGAGTCTCTGATCCTGGCGCCTAAATGCCCAGTGTACCTTACAGGAGAGGTCCGTATCAGAAAGGATGTTAAGAATAAAATATTAATGTTGGATGCACCAGGCGATGGAAAATTGCCAGAGGGACTGCTGGTCAAGCCTAGTATTTTGCCCGCTAGAGCCCATGCTTATGCCAGAAGGTAATGGTCCAAGTTCATAATGTGTCTGAAAGAGACATTCGAGTAAACAGAGGTTGCATCCTGGCTAATGTGCATTGTGCAGACACTGCAGTGCTACCAGCAGCAAGAGTTCAGGAAGAATGACAGAGTAGCTACAACTTGTTTGATTTGGCTGACCCGCTGCCAGCTGAATGGAAAGTGAGGATCAGTGAGAAGCTTGCCCAGAGAGACCAGGTGTTTTCTTTAAAGGAATGGGATGTAGGATGCGTGCAAGGCTGAGCACAATATCCGACTGCATGGCGAAGCCATTTACGTGAGAGGTCTCGGCGCCTGGCATCTGCTGACATAGATGATGTGAGACGCATCTGCAAGAGATGTTAGCTGCTGGTGTAATACAAGAATCCAGAAGCCCTTATGCTTCCCCATTGTAGTAGTGAGGAAAAAGAATGGAACAGTAAGGATGTGTGTGGATTATCGCACCTTAAACCGTCGGACTATCCCTGATCAGTACACAATGCCCCGCATTCAGGATGCTTTGGACTGCCTAAACGGGAGCAAGTGGTTCTCTGTGCTGGATCTCCACAGTGGGTACTACCAGATCCCGATGGCCCCAGAGGACCGTGAGAAGACGGCCTTTATCTGTCCGCTTGGCTTCTATGAATTCATGAGGATGCCTCAAGGGATTTCAGGTGCCCCAGCCACTTTTCAACGATTGATGGAGCGTGCAGTGGGACATATGAACTACTAGAGTGCCTGGTATACCTAGATGATGTTATTGTGTTTGGCAGCTCACTGGAGGAACATGAGAGCAGATTATTTAAGGTATTGGACCGACTGGAGGACTTTGGCCTTAAACTGTCCATTGATAAGTGTCAATTCTTTCAAACATCAGTAAAGTATGTGGGACACATAGTATCCACCGAGGGAATAGAGACCGACCCAAGTAAAGGTTGAGGCCATGACCACCTGGCTGGCCCAAAAATCTAAAGAACTGTAAGATTCCTGGGATTCTGTGGTTATCGGGGCGCTTCATCAAGGACTATTCAAGAGTGATCCGCCCTTTACTTAACCTTACTCAAGGTATCCCTAACCCACAAAAAATACCAAAGAGTCAGCGTCCTCAAGACTGAAAGAGTGTATTTTCATCCAGGAAGTATTTGGGATCTAGCTAACTCCCTGATTGTGAGACTGCTTTTCATGAGATCATATATCAACTTACCCATGCTCCAGTGCTGGCCTATGCCGCATCCAAGAAAACCTTACGTCCTGCACACTGATGCTAGCTTGCAAGGGTTGGGGCTGTGTTGTACCAAGAACGACGAATGGCCTGAGACCAGTGCCTTTGCCAGTAGAAGCCTGACCCCATCCGAAAAGAACTATCCGTCACATAAGTTAGAGTCCTAGCTTTGAAGTGAGCTATTGTTGACCAATTCCATGAGTACTTGTATGGGGCTAAAATACTAGTAAAACAGACAATAATCCTTTGACCTATGTGCAGACCTCAGCTAAGTTGGATGCCACTGTGCATAGGTGGCTTTCTGCGTATCTACATATGACTATGCTCTCATGAATGGCAGGTCTGAACCACATAGATGCTGATGCTGTCTCCCGAGGCCTGTTCCCAGAATGATTGGGTCCGATTGGCAGAACCTGACACTGGCACTCTGCCGGAAGTTTGACAGGAGGAACAATGTCACGGATGCAGTGGACTGCATGGTGGATTGCTTAGGAGCCTCTGAGAATTGCATACCTGCTGCTTATGCCACTTTTCTGCAATAGACATTGGTGCACTGCCTCAGCTGGACAATGACAGTAGCCGGGCTCAATCCCGCGATCCCATGATCAAAGCAGCTTTAGAAGCCCTCTATGCAGGAAAAGATGTAGTCCAAATTACGCCCACTGATTTGAGAACTGCACTGTTATACAAAGAAGGTCCTAAGTTGAAACTGATCAATAAACTGTTATACAGAGAAACAGTAGACAGAGGGGACAAGTAGACAAACAACAACTAGTGCTGCCTACTGCCTGTACGAGACTCATACTGAGGTCCTTGCACAACCATAGGGCACCTTGGTACAGACAAGAACTTGACTTGGTGAGATCCAGATTCAAGTTGGCTCTAAGATGGGGCTGATGTGGAGCAACAATATTCAACTTGTAGTCGCTGCTTACAGAGGAAAGCTTTGCTCCCCAGAGGGCTGCCCCTTTGTTAACATCACCACCAGTGCACCATGGAGCTGGGTCTGTATTGATTTTCTAAGTTTGGAGTCAGATCAAAGAAGATCAGTAATGTGCTGTGGTATCACCGACCATTTCACGAGATATGCCCAAGCTTCTCCCACCAAGTTAATCCAGAAAGCATCCACTGCAGCCAAAGTACTTGTAGAAAAGTTTTTGTTCACTATGGGGCTCACAAGAATCCATTCTGATCAAGGGAGAGACTTTGAGAGTCGTCTGATCAAAGATGCTTTCTCTATGAAGTGCGAAAGTCCAGAACCCTCCTTACCACCCCCCAGAGACCCACAGCCTGAACGTTTCAACACGCACTTTGCTAGATATGCTATAGGCACTGCAACCAAAAGGACAAGCCTAGATGGAGGCCAACAAATAGCACCCCTGGTACATGCTATAACTGCAAAAGTGAGTGCACTGGATTCTCCCCTCCCAGCCTGATGTTTGGAAGAGAAGCTCGACTACCAGTAGATGTGTGTTTTAAGGTCTCTCCTGATGGGGTTCAAGCTGACAACTATTTACAGTATGTGCAGAAGTTAAAGGCCCAGCTAACTCATGCGTACATAACTGGCTCAAACCATGGCTGCCAAAAGAAATCTGGACAACAAAGAAAGGTATGATAAAAGGTGAAAGCACAGGAACTCCAGGAGGAGAGGTCTTACTAAGAAATCTGGGACTGCATGGCAAGCACAAGATTGCTGACAGATGGCACCATCTCCCTCCACATTGTAGTGGGCAAACTAGATGATCTGCCAGTGTACAAAGTAAGGCCTGAGAATAATTCAAAAGATGTAAAACAATGCATAGAAATCATTTACTGCCCATTGGACAATCTTAATTGAGTCTGAGCCCCAGAAGATACCCTCTGGACCAGTGACTAGAGCTGCTGCTAAGAAAAGACCAAGGAAGTCTGCACCTACAGAAGCAGGTTAAAGTGTTCCCTGCACAAGTCCTAGTTGAGCATGACTGTCAGTCCATATCAGAAGAAAGTGAGAGTGACTTTGAATACTATCCTTCTACAAACTGAGTCAATTGTTTTGGGGCATCCCTAGTCAATACTGGAGATGAAGCTGGGCCTCTGGACTGTCCAAGCCCCTAGCTTACGTCCCTGAACCAATGCTCCCAGAAAGTGAAGTGCAAAGCATCAAGATCAGATGAAATGGAATCACTGTGCATGGTTGAACTGTTTGAGCTTTCAGGGAGGAAATGATAGTTGGGGCAGACTGTGATACACCGAACAAGAAGAGTATTTTTGAGTGCCCTGACAGTCCACTGCCAGTCCGAAAGCTCTCCATGCAGCCAAATGTTGTGGACTCAGAAACTGTAACTCCTGGAGCTGAAAGTGCCTCAAGTTCTAGCCTCTACCCCCATGGAGACTCCTGACAAGTGAGGGACAATGCTGAAAATGAGGCTCAGGTGCAGAGACTATAACAGTTCCCCTAGAAAGACTGGTCGAGCTGTAAAGCCTTGGTGCACCTCAGTTATGATTCACTTGGGAGGCCTGTGGACTTGCCTCTCAATGTTGTCCATAAAGGAGTGTATGTGTCCCGAGCTCATTAGCCCAAACTGAGCATCAGTGCTAACTCAAGTTACTTGTGTTGCCCTCTAAGTATGGTGCCTTGCCCATCCAGCCCCAAGGTAACTGATGGGGAAGGGCCCCCTCTCTCGAGTTTCATGTACAAGAGAGTATGCTTGAGTTATGGTACAATGTATGTAATACTGTGTAAAGAGTGGCGATACTGCAATGTTTCAGAAATGTGTTTTGGTAAAATGATATATTGACTGATGATTACATATGCGAGCCTAATGCAAATGTATATGGTTGCAGTTGAGAACTTATGGGGGTACTTGGCGGCATGAGCGTCAAGCTTTCCCAAACCAGGAAAGGTGTAACCTCTGAAATGAGGGTTCTCAAAGACTTCAGGAGCTTGTTGAATGCTCCAAGCCTGAATGGTGTTTGGCATTTAAGCCATTTATCAGTGAGTGTTTTAGAGCCTCTGGTACTGTCTCTTTAGAGCTGTCTGCTTGCAGACATAATTAGTTTGTATGGGGGACTGTGTGCTTTCTGAGTACCACTCGAGCTGCTCCAATTCACTTCATTTTGCAGTCACTAGGAGTGCAAAGGAACCTATCTGAAAGTGTAACTGTTTGCCAGAAATATTTAGAGTAATAATGAAATTACAGTTTGTCTAACCTGCTTTCTTTGCAGTCAGAACTGTGTCTGCTAGTTCCCAATTCTAGTTTTGAACTGCTGAACTGGACCAATCAGTGTGGGGTAAGCCAGCTCTAAAGTGGTGCCTTGGGCCAGATCAGAACTTGGACTCATAATCTGAGCCAGCCACAAGAGGATTGTAGGCAGTGACTCTGGGAGATGTAGCTTAGACTCAGTGCCTTTTTGGACCAACAGCAGCAGTCTATTCAGTGAGCAGCCAATCCAGTCAAAACTAGGAGGAACTCAAAGAAGTGCCGGTTTGTCGGTTGAGTTTCAGTTGAGCTTTGGCAGTGAAGAAGAGGAGCCTGTGCTTTTTCAGTGTGCAGTTTTAGTCAAAACGCGGTGTAAGGCCCAGAGTTCCGGCCCGTGCTTGTGTAAGATTGTGAGACTGAATCCATCCTGTGAAAAGAATCAGGATCTCTGAAGAGTAGAAACCAGGCTCACCCTAGAAGACTGGAGGAATTGCTGAAAAGTGCACTCGGTCTGTCAGGAACTGAATCTGCTGTGTGTTCTCCCGGGTATTGTGCAGTAATTGCGATCGGGACCACAGGTGCAGCCTGCCTGAGTATAGTGCTTTCTTTTATGGATGTGTGAAGAGGTTTGTGTACCTCAAGTGAGCCTGCAGCCATTGAAGGACCTATCTTATTTGGAGGTCGTGAGTACTAATTCAGGAGTCGCTCCTGTTGAAGTGCCACATTAAATCCAAATGGAATTACTGTACTGCTGACTGTTTAATTCTCCTTTTCTCTGTGTGAAGGGCCCTACCAGCTGCCACGGTTTGGACTAGCCACTGAGGCTTGGGTACCCAGGGACCATTAACTGATAGGGATAGGCTATGCACAGAGCCATGGAAATGAATTATTAGGTGATAAACTAATTGACACCAGTTGATTGTCCTTGTTATATCCCCCTAAATAAATCAGAGAGCTGCTTGTTTCAGCAAAAGTATACTCGCCTGAGGTATTTGTTCATGTTAGCACTTGTACTGTGATTGTTGCACTGTATCTCATTTCACAGGAGGTCCCAGTGCACGGAACCAGACTTGGGGGTAAGTGTATACTGTGAAGTAATTCTGATATATGAATGGGCCACTAGTGGGAAGAAAGGGGTTGCAGTGTCCCAGAGGCTGTGACCAAGTTAGTTTAACTATTGCAAACCCTGACCTCTGGGTGGAGGCACCATCATTGATCAAGCCCCTCAACCTGTTAGTGGCAAATCAGGCGGGGTAGTAGCCCTGGATAGCGCCATCTAGGGTTGCTTGAATTCTCCACAGTTTTAGACCCACGACTTCCTCAGGAAGGCTGTTCCATCCATCCACTACCCTCTCTCAGAAATAATACTTCCTCCCATTGCCCTGAACACTCTCCTTCTATCTTTCAAATTGTGTCCCTTGTTCTTGCAAGTCTCTTTCTGAAAAGATGCTACCTCTTGGACTTTGTTGATTCTCTTGAGGTACTTGAAAGTTTCTATCATGTCCCCCTCTCCTTCTTTCCTCAGGGTATACATATAAGTTCCGCTAGTCTCTCCTCATACGGCTTCTCTTGCAGACCCTGCACCATTTTAGTTGCCCTCCTCTGGACTGCCTCCTATCCTGTCTATGTCCTTGCAGAGATGGGGTCTCAGAACTGGACACAGTATTCCAGATGGGGTCTCACCAACTGTCTGTACAGAGGGATAACAACTTCCTGTTTTCTGCTGCTGATGCCTCTCCCTATACATCCCAGTATACCCCAGCCCTCCCTACTGCCTTCTCATACACTTGCTTGCTTAAGGTCATCTGATATGATTACCCCAGGTCCCTTTCCTGTTTTGTTATCTACCTCCCACCCATTGTGTATTCTTCCTGGGTTCTTGTTTCCCAGGTGCATTATTTGCACTTTTGCATTGAATCCTAGCTGCCATCGTCTGACCATTCCTCCAACCTTGCCAAGTCCCTTTTCATCCTTTCCACGCCTCCTTGTGTATCAACCCTGTTGCAGAATCTTTGTGTCATCTGCAAAAGGCATACTCCTTCAGTCCCTCTGCAATGTCACTGATGAAGACATTAAAAGGACTGGACCCAATACTGAACCCTCGGTACCCCACTAACCGCCCTTTCTTCAAGTGGACTCCATTTACACTTACCTTCTGTGTCCTGTTGTCCAGCCAATGTTTTACAGGCTACCACCCTGGGACCCACTCCCAGGCTGGTTAATTTGACTATCAATCTTTTGTGTGGGACTGTGTCAAATGCCTTGCTACAAAAGTCTAGGTAGGCCATGTCACAGCCCCTCCTGGTCTACTACAGTCGCAGTCAAAGAAATCTATTAGATTCGTCTGACATGACCTTCCCGCTGTGAACCCATGCTGCCTTGGATCCTGTGCCACTGACCTCTAGGTACTCAACTATTCTTTCCTTAAGTGACTCCATCACTTTCCCTACCACAGAGGTCAGACCGACAGGTCTGTAGTTTCCTGCCTCTGTCTCGTCCCACTTTTTGTGAAGGGGAATCACATCGCTTTCCTCCAGTCCTCGGAACCACACTCATCCTCCATGATTTATTAAAAGAGTAGCCAGTGGTTTCACTAGTTCCTTCCTTAATTCTTTTAGAATTCTGGGTGAATTCCATCAGGACCCATTGCTTTGTCCACCTTCAGTTTTAGGAGTTCTTGCAGAACCCTTTCTTCTATGAAAGGACTGGGATCGACCCCCTATCAAGAGTGCTTCTGTTAATTGGATTAGGCACTCCCCTCCTCTTTTGTGAATACTGAGCAGAAATATTCGTTCAGTATTCCTGCTTTTCACTGTCCCCTCTGCACACCACGTTCATTCTATTCAGCCTCCTATCCCTCCTTTGTCTTTCTCGCTCGCTGATGTACCTATAAAGGTTTTATCCCCTTCTTAACTGAGTTGGCTGTCTTTCCTCAGTTTGGGCCTTTGCTATTCTGACTTCCCTCCTCTTCTTTTCTGCCTTAATTGGTACAGCTCTCTGTCCTGCTCCGTCTGTGTTCCTTGATACTTCTGGAATGCTATCTTTTCTTCCTGACTTTCACAGCCACCTCTCTTGAGAACCATAGTGGCTTTTTCTTCGTTTGATTTGTTTATTTGCTTCACACAAAGCATTGCGTCTGTGATGGCAGTTTTGATAATTCCCCATTGTTGCTCCACACCTTCTAGCCTGTTTGCTAGTGCTTTTCTGAGGCACTCTCCCATCTTACAAAGTCAGCCCTCCTAAAGTCCAGTACCCTCACTTTTGTGTGGAACTTGACTCTGTAGCTGAGTTCTCGTGAACCACACTGTTTGATGGTCCCTTGTCCCCAGATGGCAACCTACTTCTAGATCTGAGATCCTCTCACTGCCCCGGTTTGAGAGTACGAGGTCTAAGATTGCTCCCTCATGAGTGGGTTCCGAAACTAGCTGTCTAATGCCTGCCACCTGTAGGGCGTCAAGAATGGCACTGCTCTTGGATGTGACTGCAGCAAATGTGCTCCAGTTAACATCTGGCATATTCAGGTCTCCCATCAACAGTATCTCCCCTTTCTCTGCCATTCTAAGAATTCCTTCCATCATATCCTTGTCCATTCCTTCCCCCTGACATGGGGGTCTGTACACAACCCCTGTGCGGATTGTGGTGCCCTTTCCAGTCTCCAAGGTGACCCACAGTGCCTCCTCTCCTCCCTGTTTACTCTTTTGTTCAGTTGCTTTTATCCTTCCTTTACATAGAGCTACTCTTCCCTCTTCTCCCCTGCCTGTCTCTCCTGTAGGTTATGTACCCTGGTATGTTAACATCCCAGTCATGGTTCTCTGTGTACCATGTTTCTGTGACTGCTACGATATCCAGGCATCCCTCTTCCATTAAGGCCACCAGCTCAGGGAGCTTGTTGCCCAGACTATGGGCATTGGTACTCATTACCCTCCATTTCCTGATGGCCTTACCCCCTCATCAGCTGAGAGAAGTGGTCGCCCGGGGCAGTAAGGGCACAGGAGCTCTTGCATATAGTCCGGGCCCAGTCCGTGCAGGGCCTTAAAGGTCAAAAGCCCTACCGCGAAGGTGATCTGCCACTGAATAGGCAGCCAGTGCAGTTCGTACAGCACTGGCATGATGTAACTCAATTGAGAGTTCCCATCAACAACAGCGCTGCAGCGTTCTGCACCAGCTGCAAGTGGCAGATATCAACCCCTGGAAGCTCTAGGTATTTGCAGTTGCAGTAGTCAAGGCATGAGGTCACAAAGGCATGGATCAGTGTTGGAAGGTCACCGGATGGAACAAGGTGCTTAACCCTGGCAATGTTCCTCAGATAGTAAAAAGAGGACTTGATGACTGCTGACACCTGCGAGTGCAGTGTCAGCCCATCGTCAATAATCACCCCTAGGTTTCGTAACTATTCAGAGGAAGGAATCTGGGTACCCCACTAGACAAAGTCCGGTGAGATGTCCAGCCCCCAGCCCCTCTGTCCGGTGACCCGGATCCACTACCATCACCTCAGTCTTTCCAGAGTTCAACTTCAACCAACTGGAGCTCATCCAGTCCTGGATTTCAGTGAGGTAGTTGTTAAATACCAAGCACGCACTATCCTATCCGGGTGCAAAAAGACAGGTAGAGCTGGGTATCATCAGCATAGCAGTGAAACCTCAGTCCATACCATCTTACAATGTGTCCAAGGGGCAGCATATACACCGCAAACAACATGGGGGACGACACCGAGCCCTGAGGAACCCCACATGACAGAGAGAATGGATCAGAGGAAAAAAATCCTAGACACCACCCTGTGAGTTCTGCCAGTGAGGAAGGACATAACCATCTGAGAACTGTACCAGACAGGCCACAGATGAACCTCAGGCACTCCAGAAGCACCCCATGGTCCACGATGTGAAAGGCTGAAGAGAGATCAAGCCGTACCAAGACAGAACAGTGCTTCTGCTCTTTCACCATCAGGAGATCATTGAGCACCCGAGCCAGAGTGGTTTTGGTACTATGCCTCTTATGAAAACCAGACTGGAGAGGTTTGTACATGTCGTGGATGATCATGTGATTCTCCAATTGTAGCGTCACAACTTTCTCATTTACCTTCCCAACAAAGGGAAGGTTTGAGATCAGTCTTTAGCTTGCAAAGCAGCTTGGGTCCAGAGCAGCTTTTTTCAAGAGAGGTGTCACCACCGCCTCCTTCAGGGAGCTAGGAAACTCACCGGACTCTAAGGAGCACCAAACTATCCTTGCTAGGCTGGGGCCTATGATGTCACAACAACCCATTATCGGGGAAGTTGGACCCGAGTCCAAACTACAGCACCTTGGGTGCATACCATGGACAATCAGTACAAAATCCATAGTTTCCAGCTGGTCAAAGGAACTCCAAGTGAACCAAGTGGAAGTGGCCATGCACTGACCACTATCAGCTCCCACAGAGTGAGCCGAACGGATCTCTGTCCTGATGCTGGCCAGCTTATCCGCAAAGAAGTGAGCGAGCTCATCACACTCAGTCTGTAAAAAGACTATTTGAACCTGAAGACAGGTTGGGTTGTACAACCTGTCCATGATTCAAAAGAGCTGAACTGGTCGATTCTGAGCAGCAGCAATCTCCCTGGACAGGAACTCTGCCTTCTTATGGATGAGTGCTGATTGATAGACTTGATAATGTTCCATCAATCTAATGTGGTCAGCTACCAGGGTGGATTTCCACCCGTAGCGCTCTAACCTTCGACCAGCTCACCACAACTCCATCAAGGTCCCATCAAACCATATAGACTGAGGACGAAGGGACACAGAACAAACACAGATGGGAGTTATATAGTCCAGGGCCATAACAATAGGCTTATTATAGGCCTGAACCAGGCTTTCTGGACTCCCGCTTACCACTAGAATAGCCAATAGGCCTAATACCGCTGATAAACCATCAGGCTCACATCCCGCAAAGGGCGGTATCTGACCATCTCCACAGGGGCAGGCCTATCCGGGGGGGGCATAGAAACTGAACCCTACAGTGTGATGATCTGACTATCCAACTGGGTCCACCACCAAGTCGAAAGTTTCAATCCACAGGAGGAAAACCAGGTCAAGAGAATGATTGAACTTATGGGTAGCAGAGGCAACAATCTATGTAAAACCCAGTGATGTCATCAATTGGAGGATGTCCTGCCTGAATTGTGAGAGTTCATCGTCGATCCAGGTATTAAAGTCGCACAGGATCATCAATCTAGACGACCCAAATGCCATGTCGACTATGAAGTCTGCTACTTCCTAGAGGAAACGCTGCTCACCCTGGGTGGATGGTAGATGAAAGTGATCCTACAGCCTACACCTGCAACCATGGTACACTCAAATGAGTTGGCCTCCTCAACTGGCACACCTGCAAGGTCTAGTTTCTTCTTGAAACAGATAGCTACCCCCTGCCCCTGCGGACCGATCTCAAGCGGTGTATCACAGAGTACCCGGACGGAACAGCAGCCTCCAATATGGGGCCAGCATTGTTGTCCAGTCAGGTCTCGGTGATACAAAACAGTTCTGCTGTCCCAACAAGATCTGCAATTATTGCAGTCTTGTTCTTAATAGATCTGGCATTGCATAACACCGCTCGAGTCGGATTGGGATTCTGGGGCCACCTGAGCTATCGGCCCACCAATAGTGGAGCCCTTGGGTATGGAGACTAGGCATGGTGGACCATATTCCAGAATCCATTTCACCCCAGGGTGTCTCCTGGGTCTCACTACCCAGATATGAGCACCCCGCTCACTCACCCTCTGATGTTCGGAACCTACAGCCCATCCCCGCCCCCCTACAAGCAATTCCCAATGCTCTGCAATGCTGGTACACTATAGACTGTAAAGGGGGGGTTCAAATGGGCGGAGGTCTCGAAGTTCAGAGGATGAGTAGTGCACGACCAGAAGAGCAGTCCGCCGACACATCTAGGCACCAAAATATCATATCTTGCACCCAAAAAACCCAGAACACTCAAAACCACAAATAATGCAGCAAATAATAAAATTAATCAAATTCTCCAAACCCAAATAATTCAATCCTCCATTCTGTCTCACATAGTGGTGGACAGAACTAAAAACAAAACAAAACCCCAAAAAACTAAATAAAACAAATTCCACCCCTACAAATTTAACCCATTAATACAATCCCCCACTCTCTCTCACAGAGTGGTGGACAAAATACAAATGGATTTAAAAACAAAAACCCACCCCCTATCATATATCCTAGTACTTCACTCTTCTACTTTCTCTCTCGCAGAGTGTGCGTGGGGGGGGAGTGGTCAACAAATGAAAATCCCACGCACTGTCTCTCACACAGTGGGGGGAAACAAATACACAAACAGATAAAGCAGCACCAAACACCAATAATTATCACATATTCAAAATCTAAAAATAAATAAGAATAAAAAGTAACAGTAAAATAAAAAAAAAAGTCACTTGACTTCTTAATACATTTGTAGGTCCTTGAGTAGTCCCGCACTTCCTAGTTACATACGACTTTTACAAATCCTACCATCAGTTCAGAAAGTACTCACAAGTTCAATAAACCACAAAAATAAGATAAAAAGGTCTGACCAGGGTGTTGATAAAGAACTGGAGGTGGATAGCAGTTCCCAACAGATGAGAATTTTCCCAGAAATCGGTCTACTTGTCTCTAATCAAAAAATCCAGATCTTGACCCAAACAAAATCCTCTGAGATTTCTTAGGGAGAATTTACTTCACCCTGAGCAGGGGAAAAGTAAGGGCATGGATAGCAGGTACTAAGAGGGCTCCCCCAAAACCCAAGCAAGTGAATAGTCGCCATGGGATAAAGAAGCCAGCACTTTAACACCCTAGTCTGGATGGCTCTCCAGCCAGCCACCCAGGTTATCTAGAAGAACCACCACTATTTTCCATCCTTTGACAGGCCCAAAGTAAACTCTTCTGCATGGCCACCAACACCCCAGGGAACCACAACACCGGAGAGGGCCAAAGAAGGAGCCCTCCGCACAAACCCACTAGGCCCAGAGTTCGAACAAAGGCCCCTATCACTGGGGCTTATCACACATGGGTTGACAATCCGGCAGTCCGAGGCAGGGCAATGATAATCCAGATAGTCCAGATGCAACAGTCCCTCAGTAGTATTCTAGGTCAGCCGGTCCCAATCCAGAGGTTATACCTATGGGGTAATCATTACAAACAATTTGGACCAACAGAAGCTTTGTAATGAAGTGATGTCAAAAGTAAATAGAGACCTCTGGTCAGTCAGAAGAGAAATATGCTCTGGGGATAAGGACATCATATTTACCCGGTATAGAGTATACATCCATGCACACCTAGACTTTGCATCCCAGTTCTAGTGCCCATACAAAAAGTATGACATAAAAAATTAAAAAGTCCAAAAAAAGGCAACCAAATTGATTACAGGACACAACGACAAAACATGATAACAGAATCTCTGAACTGAATCCTATATCACTTAACATAAGATGAATCAGAGGTAACCTGCTCCGATCAGAGCTCCGGATAAGATTTTCTGGGATAAGTACCGTACTCCTCATTTTGAAAGTGAAGTGAGTAAAACCAAATTCAGATGCGTACATATGTCGGGACAGAGTGGAGTGAGGAGTACATTTTTAAAAAAATGTGTAGTTTTTTTTATTTTTATTTGGTAAGCCTATGCTCCAGATAATGTTGGCAGGTAGGAGTAATTTACTCACCAGTTTTAAAATATAGGGAGTAAAATAAAATTGGGATGCATATGAGTGAAGTAACTCTGGAAAAAACTGCTCCATTTGAATCACCAGTTATGTTATAAAGTATTATTCATTGGAATGTAGGGTATTTATAAATGTTGGGTGAGTATTAAAAACATTTTCTGAAGAATATATCCTAAAATGAGGTGAGTAAAACAGGATGGTACTCCCCTTATCTGGAACCCTGGCTCTGAATGTTCAATATTGATAATAACTCACTGTTAATGTGTGAATTAAACATTGATCATTAACCAGCTAATGCCGGCATCTGGGGTAACTCTTTATAAATAATGGGGAAAAGTTTAATACTAGAAAGAGAACATACTATTATACACAAAGAATCATAAATCATTGGAACTTGCTACTTTGGGAAATCATAATTAGTAAAACAAACTTAGAATTCAGAACCAAACTAGACTAATTTATAAATTGTGGAAAATCATTAAATTACTTCCATTAGCTAGTACAGAACTACCTATGGGCTCACACCTTCAGAGCTCCTAGAATCCTTAGTAAGAACTATCAGATTTGACTTCCCATCCCCCTCTCCTGTGAGTTCCTCCACCCTGGCCATGAGCCTGTCTGCTGTTGCCCCTGGGAAGCAATGCACTACCTCTTGCCATCAGGTGTTGGACCCACCTCCTTTCCAATTCCCTTCACTATAGCATTCCCTACCACAAGACTCTTTCCTTCTCCCTTTGGATCATTCCACCCTTTCTGGATTGGCCTCCCTGGACAGTCAAAAAAAGACCAGCACTGACGTCAAGCAGTAAATATTGCTGCTATTCTAATCGTGCAAAAATACACTTACAGCCACTAGAGTTCAAGGAAATCACAAACTAGACTTCAAAGGCCCCAACCGGTTTCTTCAGGGAGGCCATTCTCACCACTGACATACACCCTTTATAATGATCTAGTTCTTAAAGCAATAATATGCCCCAAGACACACACATGTGTGTGTGTGTGTGTGTGTGTGTGTGTGTGTACAGAGAGAGAGAATTGCAAAAAAAACTTCATTACTGCATCAGTTAGGGTTAATGCAACAAAAGTAGGGAAATGTGGCATTAGGGTTTTCAACCCTAACACCTCATTCCCCACCCTGCACAGACTCACAGGCGGGGAAGGGAGAGGGGGCTGTCTTGGTGGCCATGAATTGTAACGCTCACCCCATTCACCTATGCTGTAGCCATATTACCTAATTTTGGAATGGAATAGGGTGAGCGTTAGGTTTTATTGCCCCCTTCCACACTTGCGGGTCTGTGCAGGGTGGGGACTAGGGTGTTAGGGTTTGAAACCCTATTGCCACATTTCCCTACTTTTGTCACTTTAACCCTAACTGATGCATTAACAAAATTGTTTTGCAGTTTATTTCCTTATTTTTTGAGATAGTATAATAGTATCCTTATTTTTGACCCTGCGCTCCCATCCCTCCATTGATGTGTATATGGATGTAGTGTGGAAGCACAGGCGCCTCTGGCCCCTGCACTTCCAGTAGCCCACCTCATGTTCCTGGTACAGAAAATCTTGCAGTCCCCTCCAAAACATAACTCTGCGTAAGTGCAATACCAATCCACAACGCAGGTGTCAAAAACACATTTGGACAGGATTTGAAAAATGACAACTGTGACATACATAAGATGGTTTAATAAGAATGCTATGTTGAAAATGTAGGCTCAAAATGTTATAAAATTACCAAAGTTATGAGCAGGCGTAATGAAATTGTGACAAATAGTCATAACTGTGCCATCTTAAATAATTTCAACCCAAAATTTTCAACATGGCCTTCTTATGACTTCACTGCATGTACCCAGTCAGTTGTGAAAACACATTTTGGGCAGGACTAGAAAAATGACAGCTGCGAGACACATGAGGTGGGGTAATAAGAAGACTATGTTGAAAATATGGGGTGAATAAGTCAATTTTGTCGGATGTAATGTACAAGTGTACTCCTACAGCACACTATTGGGAGATTAATCTTACTAAAGGATGGCCAGCCAAAACCTGGGAAAAGATTTGGATTGATACTTATTCTTATATTAAACAGGATAGACTTAGGAATATCCAGTTTAACATCCTGCACAATCTCTACTTTACCCCTGCCAAACTATCCTGGATTTATAAGACCTCTTTATCCGAATGTGAAGATTGTGGAGGCTCATTTGCTACTCTACACCACAAATTGTGGGCCTGTCCAAAAATTGCTAAACTCTGGAATTCAGTCAAGCAGTGGGTGGCTCCCTTTTTTAACATCTCAACCTTTTTTAATGAAAATACATGCTTACTAGGGATGTACGCTCAAATTCCAGCCTTGCCTCAAAAGATGCAGGTAGCCTTGATAGCCATAGTTATCAAATTGGTAATACTACGGCACTGGCAAAGCAGATGGGAACCTTTGTTCAGAGAATGGTGGGACGGGTTTTTAAATGCTTTAAATGCCGAAAGGTGTGCTACCCGCTTTTTTCAATCCACTGAGAAATTTCATAGGTGTTGGGGTAAATTTCTCGTAAACCTGAAATATAAATATGGTTATTAAAGGAGAATGAGCCTTGAACCCCTCTAACCAGGGGTTCCCTTCGTCGCAAAGATCAGGTCAAATTCCCCCTACCATTGACTGCGTCCCCCCCCAGAAATAGATTGTGAATTTGACTTTGGCTCAATAGAAAGGTTTTCCCTTTGCGTATTTTAGTACCCCTCCTTCTCCCCTTTTCTCCTTTTCATTCCTTTAACAGTGTTTCTTTGGTTGTCTCCCTCTCCATCAGCTCAAAATTAATGTCCTTTTCCTGTAGTCTAACCTCAATTTTGCCATATTATAAATTCGTAAAGAGAGTAACTTTGTATAATATTTTCATGTATTTGCTGCCTAGGTGGGTGGGGCTGTTTTTTTTTTCTTTTCTTTTTCTCTTCTTTCTTGTAGGTATTGTCACATACAAATGTGGTCTTCCACTCTTTTGGCAATGTTTGTTTGGCCTTGTTTTTATTTGTATTGACTTGGAAAAATAAAGTTAATTGCAAAAAAAAGAAAATATGGGGCAAAAATACTGGAAAATGTCCGAAGTTACGAGCATGCATAGCAAGATTGCAATGAATGCCTATAACACAGCTGTTTTTTGAAAATTTGACCCCAAATTTTCAACATAGCCTTCTTATGACCCCCACCTCATAAACAATATGACTGTCATTACACAAATCCCACTAGAAAGGTGATTTTGCCAGCTGACAGCAAAAATCACCTTTCTATTAGGAGTTGCTCAACGACAGTCATATTGTTCGTAAAGTGGGGTCAAACAGCCATGTTGAAAATTTGGGACCAAAATTCAAAAAAACAGCTGAGTTATAGCTAAAAGTTGAACCTCCTCCCCCCATTGAAATACACAGAAATGCATTTACCTTAGTTTCTCATATTGTAGTCACCCGTTACAGCCGCAAGACACGTCTTCAGTGGGCAGAGTGGATCTCAAACCTGGGACCTCCTGAGGTGAGTGAGGGTTGGTGGGGATGTCAAGGGAGGGGGTTGCAGGGAGGAGGGTCCACAGTGGGAGGCTGGGTGGGGGTATGGGTATTATCGACAATGGACTTTTTATTCTTGACCGGTAAAAATAGACAACGAGGGATGGTTTTCTTTTTTGCAGCCTATAACATAAGGAGACTTTAGGGAGGGTGGGGGATGCCACTAATGACCACCAACGAAAGAAAAAATATTCGGAGGGTGGGAGGATATCACTAGCCACCAGGGATAATGGCGCATAGTGGCAGAAATCCACAATATTAAAAATAAATAAACAGAAAACTCTCTAAAATAAAGGGGAACAAATATGTTTAAAAAAACATATCAGGGTGGGGATTGAGGGTGGGGAAGCCACTAGACGCCAGGGCAATATAGGGGAGAAGGACCAGCTAGGTAAATCTTTTTGGGACCAGATTGTCCTGCAACAACTTTTAAGGATAAGATGGCTAAAAAAAGGATCCTTTTTCAACATCCTGATTCCTTATTCGCCAGCCTTTTCAATCACTGGCGAACAAGGAACTAGACTGGCGAACAAGGATTTCTGGTCTGGCCATCTCGTAATGAAATTTTTACAAACAGATGGCAAGACTTGAATCCTTTTCCACCACTCGCAATTCCTTGTTTGCCATTCTTGTTCGTCACTGGCAAACAAGAAAATCGGCAGGTGAACAAGGATTCCCAGTCTGGCCATCTGCTCATGAAATTTTCATGACCAGATGGTCAGATAGGATCCTTTTTTGCCACAACAATTCCTTGTTCACCATCCTTATTCATCACTGGTGAAAAAGGAAATTGGACTGCACCCCCAAAGGCAACCCCCATCCCCTGAATTTTGCCAACGGACCATAGTTAATAATCTCTGGTGTCCAGCGGTCCCTCCCCTCACTCCCAAACACACCTGATGGATTGTAGTTAATAATCTGTGGTATTAAGTGGTTCCTCCCGCCCCAAAAAGTCTGAAAGCATTCAGTGACTGATCCCTGGGGTCCAGTGGTCCCCACTCCTTAAACACCCCTCTGACAAAAATGTCTATCCCTTCTTGTATTAAAACATGAAATGCACAGAGAAAACATAATAGGATATTAACATTCATGCCATATTTCTCTGGTGCCCAGTGGTCTCCTCTGCCCCGCCAAGTTCAACTCCTCCCCACCCGCCCTGCTCTGCCCCTGGTATACCCTCCCAGGTCCAACTCTCTCCGATCTGCACTCCGTGGTCCCAGCATCCACCCCTCAGTGATTAGCACAGACTCTCCACTCGCCTCCATGGCTGGTCACTGACTGTCAGTTCCTGATCGTGTGCCTACTGTAATCAGCTGTGATTGCAGTAGGCACACAATTGGGAGCTGTCAGTTGGCAACTACCAGGGAGGTGAGCAAGGGTCTGTACTGGGGTGTGGTGCTGGGACCACGGAAGGCAAGCCAGGGAGAGTTACACCTAGAGGTGTACAGCAGGGATGTAGGGATTGGGTGGGGGGAGTCAACCCTAGGAGGGAGGGGGACTACAGGACACTAGAGAAATATGGAATGTAGCCGATCCGGTGGCACTAAGTGCTGGGATGTAGGTACCAACCCTCAGTGCGACCAGACCAGCTACATTCCTCCCTACCAACCTACCATCCCTACAGGATGCCACACCTCATGCCATGCTGGCGATCAGAGTTCAGGAGCAAGCTCAGGTTGCCATGGGTCAGCTGGGGGGGGCGAGGAGTTGGACTGAGCTACTGACAGGCAGCTCTCCTCTCTGGGGGAGGGATCTGGAGTCTCCCAGGCTCTTGGCTGCCACCAAGTAGAGGCTTGGTGGTAGTGCCAAGCCCAGTGGGAGACTCAGCGTTAGGCCAATTTGGGGGGAAGGGGCCATCACCGGAGCCACGGGGTGCATGCTCGATTCCACGGCTACACATGACCATGTTCTAGGATCCTGGGACTAGGAGGGAGAAAACCAAGAAAATGCTGATATCTCCCAGTTGTTGATGCAGGTGGGAAGCGACAATGGGGAGCAAAAAACTCTATGGAAAAAAAAAAATATGGAATGAATTCTAATATCCTATTATGTACTTCTCTGTGCATCTCACGTTTTAATAAAAGGAAGAATAGCCATTAGTTTTCATCGGGAGGGTGTTTAAAGTGTGGGGACCACTGGACACCAGGGATCAGTCAGTGAACACTGCTACATACAGTATGAGCATAGGAAGAAGCCAGCAGAATTAGGCCTTTTGGTCTATTTAGTCTGCTCATGGTTGTGCAGAGTTCTCAGCTCAGGCTGGTGTCCCTGCTCCCCCCTCCCCTACCTTTCCATCCCTTTCTTCCCCCACCTTCCATGATCCTTATCTTCCCCCTATATCTATCCCAGCCTCTCTTGATGCTGCCCACCATCCTGGATGAGTCACCTCTTCTGGCAATGCATTCCATTTGCTCATCACCCTTTCTATGAAGAATTGTCTTCTAACCTCACTTTTACACATCCCACCTCCCTCCAACTTTAGGTTGTGCCCCCTTGTGGTTTTGCTGCAGCTTAGCCTGAAGAGGCCCCCCCTGTTTATCTTATTGATCCCTTTCAAGTACTTGAAGGTCTCAATCATGTCTACCCTCTCCTTCCTGTCCTCCAAGGAGTACATGTTTAGGGCCCTCAGTCTCTCCTTGTATATGTAACCTCCCCCACCCATGCCCCCATCTAGGGGCATAACTTTCTTTCTCAGGTGTTCCAGGGCACTAGAAAGGGGGCTCTCTCAAACGCTAACATCAAGACAAATGCACTTCCAAATTAAGGCAAGGAAAATAATATTCCTACCTCTCAGGTGTCTTCAGCACTCGTGTACTTTACCTTCTCCCTCAGTATTGTGTTTTCTCCTTCCGCCAAGGGTGTAGACAGGCATACTCACTGTACAGTGCCTGTCACAAACCATAAGCCACTCTGTTTATATTATCATTCTAATCTGTAGTATTTGGGTTAGTGTAGGCCACTGAGGAGTGTCTCTGTTTATACTTCTGTTGTTTAGGATACAGATATGTGTATAACCTCTTTAGAGATTAGAGGAATCATCTAACAGCAATCTGACTTGTCTGGAAGGGGGTGCCATTTGGAGAGAATGTGTACATTTTTTAATGGGGGGGGTGTAACTGTTGGAGACTGTGTACAAAACGGAAATTTCTGGCTACACCCCGTCCGAAACAGCCCACCGGACCAGGACCTCCCTCTGCACCTCGGCTGTTTCAGAAGCCCTTACGGTCCCACGCAGGCTGAATGAATACTGCAAACTGGAATGTAACTCATGGAAAATTAATTGAACTGAAGATGAAGGGGAAAAGAAGGATTTCATTTCATTTGCTTTCCCTACTCAGTCAAATAATGCACACAACCACTATTTGCTTCTCAAACTGACTTTTATTCTGCACCTGTAATGCAAATGAGTTCCAGCAATACAGGGGTCACACACTTCATTTTAAATAGATAAAGCAGCTCCATGGTGCTATTTAACTTTTTACAAACACTGGCTGGACATTCTAAGGCAGCAGAAATGATGGCTGCAAGGCAGTCACAAGCAAGGATTTTTACTCTCCCGCTCTCTCGGATGATTTACCCAAGACCTACTTGAACTCAGATTCCTGCAATCTCCTGGCTTCTCTGGATCTGGTAATCTAAACCTCTTTCTTTCTCTCTTACTCGGGTTACCCACTCTCTGGCACTGGTCATCCTCCCCAAACTCTGCCATGGGAAAGCGGGCTGCTTCCCCCACCTGGACCCCTGGGCACTGGCTCAAGCCACAGGGGAATACCAGGATTTTTCCTGACGACCCAGGCCCCCTAACCCACAGCTTAGCATTATACTTCAGCATCTGCCTCCTTTATGCGGCTCAGCCTGTCCTCGACCCCGCTGTTGCAGTAGCTCCAAAACCCGGCCCCGCTCCAGTAATACTGGCCCCATACTCTGGGCTGTACTGCCTCCTACCGATGGCCAACACGCTCTGGCTTCTGCTGTTCAACTTCTTTGGGGGTCCCAACTAGGCCCACATCCCCTTTACACCATCTGGGCTTGAGTTAAGCTACTGCACGAGGGCTACCCTCCAAGGCCTGCCATTACGGCTTGTGACCTGCCCGGACCTCAATGTACCGGCACCCCAGCACCTGCCCCTCCAAATCCAGACCCATAAATTGTGTGACAGGCCTCCCAGCTCCCTCTTCCCTCCCAGGCCACCCTGCCACACCGGGTACGAGAGGAGCCACTAGCTCCGGCTTCCCATCTGAGGGGGCCCTGCTACTGCCCCGGCAACCTGGGAAAACACCTTTAAGGGGTCTCTAACAGCTCCTACACTCTCCTGGCCTGCAAAACCACCTACTGTCCCTGCCCCCAATGATGCAGGACCTGGCTACATATTCCCCATGGAGCTCCATTCCTCCAATCCTCGTCGACCATGGCACTGCCCAAAACTGTCCTGACTGTACTCTTTTTTTTTTTTGGGGGGGGAGGGTTCCCCACTGGCCCTCTGGGACCACCAAGCTCCCTCACTTGCCCACCTCATCTTCTCCTAATGCTACATTTCCAGCCTCCCCCTTCCAGCCCCAGGCCTAATGCCTGGGCTGGAAAGGCCCTGATACTTCCTGTCTGCTCCCTTATATACTCCCTTAGACCTGCTCCCTACTGCTACCTTGAGGCATCTGGAACAATATCTCCCAGAGCACTAACACATTCCCTAGCTCTGGGTGGGGGGTAGGTAGGGGAAAGGGATGCCTAAGATGGGAACATAAGCCCCTCTTTCACAGGAGGCTTACATATGGTTTACCCTGCTGCCCCGCAGTCATCTTCGTAGCCCTCCTCTGGACTATATCCATCAGGCTGATGTCTTTTTAAAGGTGAGGGCTCCAGAACTGCACTGCAAACTCCAGATGTGGTCTCACTGGTGACCTGTACAAGGTCAATAACACCTTCTGTTGCTTACTGCTGAGTCTACTAAGGGAGGAGTTGCCTACTGAGTGAGGAGGGCGGGGGTGGGCGAACAGGAGAGGATGAAAGAGTGGGGCCACCGTATCGGGGTCGTTAAGTCCAGAAGGCGCCCTGGGGTGAAATGGAATCCAGACCGGGGTTTTCCCTGTCTGGTGCCCATACCCAAGGGCACTACAGAACTTAGTGGGCAGATAGGCCGGACAGCTTCCGAGATTTGTCCAACTCAGGTGGTGTTATGCAATGCCAGGTCTGTTAAGAATAAGACCGCTATTTTAGCTGATCTT
This sequence comes from Neoceratodus forsteri, assembly GCA_016271365.2. Lineage (NCBI taxonomy): Eukaryota > Metazoa > Chordata > Ceratodontiformes > Ceratodontidae > Neoceratodus > Neoceratodus forsteri. The sequence continues at coordinate 137,447,318 of CM057449.1, read as the reverse complement.
ATTGGTTCGACTGACCTGGCTTGCATCACCGAGACCTGGCTAGCTGAAAATTCGGGCCCCATATTAGAGGCCATGATTCCAGTCAGGTACTCAGTGATACACCATAGGTGAGGCTGAATCCTTTGAGTGTACAGTAGTAGCAGGTGTAGGCGTTCAAATCGTTCTCATCTACCGTCCACCCGGAGATGGGAAATGCTTCTTACAGGAAGTAGCAAACTTCCTCATCGATATGTCGTTTGAGTCGCCCAGATTGATGGTTCTGGGCGACTTTAACGCCTGGGTCGATGATGAACTCTCACAATTTGGTCATCACTTCCTCCAACTTATGTCTTCTTTGGGCCTTGCACAGGTAGTTTCCACTGCTACACATAAATCTGGGCACTCTTTGGATTTAGTCTTCCTCTTAGGGATTGACTCATCCGACGTGGGGGTGGAACCAGTCACCTGGTCTGACCATCACACCATGAGGTTCAATTTCTACACCCCCCCCTGAGAAGGCCTTCCCCTGTGGAGATGGTCAGGTACTGCCCATTATGGAATATTACTTCCCAGGGCCTTGCGGCGGTCCTTGACCTCTCATTGCTCGTGTTGACTAGCAGTGACCCAGAGGCGCTGATGGTGGCCTATAATATGGCCATTACCGGCGCCCTGGATCTTATTGCTCCTGTTCGTGAGCGCTCCCTATCCCTTCACCCCAGGTCCTCCTGGTTTGATGGGACTTTGAGGGAGCTGTGGAGACAGGGGCGAAGGTTGGGCGTTGCTGGCGCAAATCCACCCTTGATGCCAACCACCTTAGATTGATGGAACATTATTCTATCTATCAATCTGCAATCACCCATAAGAAGGCAGAATTCCTGTCCAGGGAGATTGCAGTTGCACATAATCGACCGGCTCAGCTGTTTCGGACTGTAGACAGACTGTGCAACCCAGCCTGTCTGCAAGTCTGAAAAGCTTTTTCATAAATAGAGTGTGAGGAGCTCGCTTGGTTTTTTGCAACTAAGGTGGCTGACATCAGGGCGGGCTTGCATCCAGTAATCTCTGAGGGTGATGTTGTGGAACAGCGCGAGCCCACAATACCTCGGTTCTCTTGGAGTTCCTTTCACTGACAGGAAGACGTGGATATTATGAGGATCATCCATAGTGTGTGGCCTACAAGCTGTGGTTTGGACCCTGGACCAACTCCCCTAATTTTGGGTTGTTTTGAGATCATTGGTCCAGTTATGGTTCAAATAGTCTGGTGTTCTTTAGGGTCTGGGGAGTTTTCTAACTCCCTGAAAGAGGCGGTGATGACACCCCTATTGAAAAAAGCTACTCTGGACCCAGACTGTTTTTCAAACTACAGACCTATCTTTAATCTTCCCTTCATTGGGAAGGTTATTGAGAAGATAGTAGCAGCCCAACTGGAAGACCATTTAACCATCCATAATATCTACGAATCCTTCCAGTCCGGTTTTCGGAAAAGACATAGCACCGAGACTGCGCTGGTTCGGGTGCTTAATGATCTTCTGAGGGCGAGAGATCAGAAGAACCATTCCATTCTAGTTCTTCTTGATCTCTCATCAGCTTTTGAGACTGTGGATCACTTGGTGTTGTTAGCACGCCTGAGGTCAATTTGTGGAATGTCGGGAACTGTTTTAAAATGGTTCACTTCATTCCTTACTGGGAGATCACAAAGAGTTGTGTCGGGGGGTTTATTCCTCCGGCCCAACTTCTTTGTTGTGTGGGGTGCCTCAGGGTTCAGTGCTGTCACCCATGTTATTCACAGTGTACATGTTGCCCCTCGGAGACATTATAAGATGGTATAGGCTGAGGTTTCACTACTACGCAGATGATACCCAGCTATACTTGTCTTTTGCACCTGACCAGGATGGAGCACTCTTGGTGTTTAACAACTGTCTGGAAGAAATCCAAGGGTGGATGGATTCTAGTTGGTTAAAGTTGAACTCTGAGAAGACGGAGGTGTTAGTGGTGCACCCGGGTGGTCAGATAATGAGGTCTCATGGTAGCATGCCTTCGGGAATTTTTCTTGGTGGTGTGTCACTTCTGCCCTCTGAACAGGTGCGCAACCTTGGGATTGTCCTGGACAATAGGCTGACCCTTCAATTTCAAGTGTCGGCCGTTGTCAGGACTTCCTTTTACCATCTTAGGAATATTGCCAGGGTGTGTCACCTTGTTCCGGCCTGACTCTACCTAATGTTGGTCCACGCTTTTGTGTCCTCGCTTGACTACTGCAATGCCCTTTACTTTGGGCTTTCTGGGGTTGAAATCTGTCGCTTTCAGCTGGTGCAGAAACGCTGCAGCCCGGGTATTGACTGGGACAAAGGAGGTCCAGTCATGTACACCGATTGCTCACGCGAACTGCACTGGCCTTTCTCAATTAGCGGATCACCTTTAAAGTCATTTTATTGACTTTCAAAGCCCTTCACAATCAGGGTCCGACATATCTGAAAGAACTTCTGGTACCTTACTGCTGACCCGTCGCTCCGGCTCACCCGGAGAGGGTTGTTAGAATTCAAGGTGAATTTAAAATCTTCAGGTAGCAGAGCATTTTCTTATGCTGCACCCACTCTTTGAATTCTCTACCACGCCGGCTAAGGGAGTGCACCTCCGTGGAGATATTTAAGAAAGATCTAAAAACCTACCTATGGGATTTAGCTTATCTTGATGACTAGTGGAAACTATTTTTCATTATCTGTTATTGGTTGGATGATTGTATGGTTTGTTCTAACTAAATATTGTTTTAATGAATTTTTGCATGTTTTAAATTGTTATTTTATATTGTGCTTGATGTAAAGCGCCTTGATATTTTTGAAAGGCGCTTTAAAAATAAAGTTATTATTATTATTATTATTATTATTATTACTGCTGATCCCCCAGCTGTGTAACTCAATATCCTGTTTGCCCTTTCCACTGCCTTCTTCCACTGTGGAGAATGCTTTAGGTCACTAGTTATCATTACTTCCAGATCCTTCTTCTCCTCTGGAGGAGATACCCTAACCCCTCCTAAGTAATACTCTGTCCTGGGATTTTTGGCTTCAGTGTGCATAACCTTACACTTCTTGGCATTGAAGCTCAATTGCTAGATCCCGGACCACTTTTCAAGTCTTCTTAGGTCCTCTTTAAGGTTCTATATCTCCTCAGCTGCGACCACCTTTCCACAGAGCTTGGTGTCATTCGTGAAGAGACACATTTTGCCCTTGATGCCATCCACAATATCATTAATGAAAACATTGAATAGCACTGAGCCCTGCGGGATGCCACTCGTTACCACCCTGGTGCTAGACAACTCTCCCCCCACCATCACCTTTTGAGTCTTGTTCCCTAGCTGGTTTTCCACCCATCTAGCCATCTTGCCTCCTACTTTAAGGTCTGCCAACTTCCTGATCGGTCTCATGTGGTGTACAGAGTCAAAGGCCTTATTGAAATCCAGGTAGAGGATGTCCACTGCTTGGCCCCTGTCCACTGTTTTGGTTACTCAGTCAAAGAAGTCAGTTAGATTCATTTGACAAGACCTCCCTCCCGTAAATCCAAGCTGCCTTGCATCCTGGAGATCATGTTCCTCTAGATGCTCCTCTATAAGCTCTGTCAATTGTTTCTTCAGTGTGGTCTCCATAAGTTTGCACACTATCGAAGTGAGACCGAACAGTCTGTAGTTCCCAGGTTGTCCCTGGGGCTGCTCTTGTGGAGGCCACATGTGCCATTCTCCAGTCCTGCAGTACCACGCCTGACTCCAGTGAATAACTGAACAGGTCCACCAAAAGTTCCCCCACCAGTTGGGCATTGTTCAACCCACTGTTGATGGTGTTGAGGAGTGGGAGACACTACTGTACACCAGAGATTATTAACTAAAATCTGTTGGATGTGTTCAGGGGCAGGGGAACCACTGGACACCACGGATTATTAATTATGGTCCTTCGGGTGTGTTCTGGAGTCATGGGACCACTGGACACCAGGGAATTTGCACTAAATACGTGAGGGGTGTTCAGGTGGCAGGTGAGGGCACTTTGCCACCAATACAGGCAGCCCTGCTAGGCCCTGGGTGTGGGTCACAAACTCTGTTTACTTCTGGCCTGTAATGAGGTCCAAATGACCCCATAGCACCTTGCTAGTGCTATGGGTCATTTGCATCTTAAGGTACAAATATGGCAGTTTTCTCCAGTGGAGCAGTTGCCTTTACTGGACCTCAACAGCCTGATTGCGATCACAATTCCCATAGTGCCATATTGGCCACATACCTCCTGTGGTCAGTAAGAGGCTGGTATACTGGAACATGCCTTTAGGGATTGCAAAGTGCCATAGCATGTTCCAATATACCACGTGTGTTACACCAGGCGCTAATTAGCCCCAGGAGCAAATAGTTAGTGGGCCTTACTCTAGACCTACGCATTGTCTTGTCCCAATCTCTGGTTTAATTGATACTGGGGAAAAATAAAGACTAGATTGAGTCTGCATCTATAGATAAAGCAATAAGCTTATTCTCCATCAGCGGACAGTTGGTAGTACATCTGCCTCTGGACCAGTAGGTCATGTGTGCTAGTCCCACTCTGGGACTAGGCTTGCACCATCAACACTGGCACAAGAGTGCAGTACTTGGGGAAATCTGTGCTATTGGGGTGTGCCATACTTCAGATGAGATGTTAAACTGAGGTCCCTACTGACCATCTCTGGTGCTTTCCAGGTGGAAATACAAGCACCCAAGTCACTTTTCACAAGAGTAGTGGACTTTCCCTGTTGTCCTGGCCAACATTCCCCTTCCCATAAAACTGGTTCATGCAGTTGTCTAAGGCAGAGTGTGGGAGCTGATGTGCACAGTGGTTGCCACTAGTCATTTACAGTCACTTCACTACCAGTCTCGCATTGCTTGTAAAGTGCTCTGGGATACAAAGTGTAAGAAATGTACTACATAAATGCTGATTCTTCTTCATATTAATTTTATTTTTATTCAGGGGTTATACAATTGTGAATCAACCTGATATTGCCTTAAAGGGGAATTGTCAACTTCCCCAGAAGACGACAATGGGAGTTTGTAGGTCCCACTGAGCTAAAATGCACTGTGGTGAATTTTTTTAATAACTGATAAGGCTGAAATCTTACTGTTCATCTGGTTGATCCTGCGACCCTCTGCCCACCATTATTTTACCCCAGTCCCCCATGAACAGCCGTCTGATGATGCGCCTGACTGGCTAATCCATGGGGGACTCCTATGTGTCACTATACGAGCATACACATGCTTTCCTCAACCGAGCGGTACCAGTGTTAGAAGTGCAAACATGTACTGTATATATGTTATTTTTGTCAGGCTGTCAGACACATAGGAGTCCCCCACAACTTAGCCTGTCAGGCGCGTCATCAGAGAGCTGTCCTCTAGGGACTATGGTAAAATAATGGTGGGCAGAGGATAGGCATGGGTGGGTCGGTCCTTCTGAAATCAGAACACCCCCCCCAGACCTTACAGGATACGATGGACCTGGATAGATCAAACCCTGCTGCTGAGCCTTGCTGATTATTTATTTATTTTTGAAAATGACTCAAAATTCCCCCATCTATTTGAAAATTTATCCGAGCCCATGAAAATTGCAGAAAAAAAAATATTTCAGCACTGCCACTGCTCCCTCACTCCCACAGTGAGAATGAAGACCCATACACCACAGTTGAAGAGCGCCGACTGGTCAGCTGTAGGATGATGTGTTTTAAAACACAACTGAGTGAGCCCGTAGCCGCATAGTTGCGCTTAATCTTGGCAACCTTTCTTCAGCATGTGATGCAGAAATAGCCCATGAGATGAGGTCAGGTTTTTGGTGCGATGTAAGGGTCGTAAGTCACAGTTGTATTGAGCCAGGATGATTAGAATTTCCCAACTATCCCACGGCAATGCACACTTGGCAAGGAGTTAGGGAGTCATGTGAATAGACTGACTGCCACAGGAGGCTGCTGCATCAGGGCCAAGGATTTGATTTGGAATGAGAATGGATGACTGAGAAATCAGATCATTTGTGGTGGGGAGCAGCAACTTTAAGAATAATCTGTCCAACACAGTTACAGACCACATGGAGGGCTCAGTAGGAGGTAAGAAGAACTATGTCACATACTGTCATTTGGGAGGGCAGCTGAGCTGAGAGGGTTAGGCCAAAGGTGAACACACTGTTTGAGAGTGAGAAATAAGGGGAACCAAGAGTGTGATTTTTTTACTGTCCCATCAAAATACATTACCGTCTCTTGGTTTTAGGCATGATTGAGTGTACTGTGCACTACTGTATATGCTGTGTTTATTCTGCATTGTATATACTGGGACAAGGCGTTCATGCTGGGGAGGGTGGCTGCAGCAGATGGGATGTGGTATGGGTGTTTCCACTGGAAAGGGTGGATGACAGCAGTTGGATTGGGGTAGCATGTTCAGACTAGTGCAAGGTGGTTGCCAGCAAATGAGTGGGGGTTGGGGTTAAATACTGGAGCAAGGGTGTTGACATGGAGTAGGATGGGGGCTAGCAGATGGGTGAGGGTAAGGGTGTACATACTGCAGTAGGGCTATTCTTTTTGAAAATGGGGTGGTTATCATAAGATTGAGATGTTAGAGGTATATGTATGGGGCAGGGTGGGTGTCAGCTGAGGTGGGGGACAAGGGTGAGCATCTTGGGACAAACCAGGTGTCAGCAGGTTAGAGGGGTTGTGGTGGTGGTGGTGTGGTGTGTGTGAGATTATGTAATCTATACTATGGCAGGGTGGGTGTCAGAGGGGCAGGGATGTGAATACTACTGGGGCAAAGTGGGTATCCACAGATGGTATGGGGATCAGTGATCTGCATAGTGAGGTGGGGAGTCTGTCAGCAAATAGGAGGAGTTTATGATGCATTTGGGGGCAGGAGGATGCAGATGTGTTCATCAGTGATACCATGCCCCCAAAACAGATTGTAATGAAGCATAACACTTATTCTGTGTGAGACAAAGATGAAATGTCAGAAACCTAGACCAACACACTTGGGTACTGACAATCACTGAGCAGGAAAGGGACCTTGGGGTTATCATAACTGATGACCTCAAAGTGACAGGGCTGTGTGACAAAGCAGCGGGTATATCTAGTTGGGTGCATAGGGAGGGGGATCTCCAGCAGGAGGAAGAATGTGGTGTTGCCACTGCTTTGCTCACTTGTGAAACCCCACCTGGAATACTGTGTCCAGTTTTGGAGGCCACATCTCAGAAAGGACAGAGACAGGGTGGAGTCATTCCAGAGAAAGGTAACTTAAATGATGTTTGGGTAGCCCCTATGAGGAAAGACTGAGAGATCTCAGCATGTACACCCTGGAAGAGAAGAGAGTGAGAGGAGGCATGATGGAAACTTACAAGTACCTCACTGGGGTGAACAGGATGCAGGAGAGGAGTCTCTTTCAGATGAGAAAGAGAACCAGCACCTGAAGTTTGGGGGGAGGGGTAAGAGAAATGTGAGGAAGTACTGCTTCACTGAAAGTGTTGTTGACACCTGGAGCAGACTTCCAGCAGAAGTGGTGCAGGCAAAAACAGTGGGGGGCTTCAAGCATGCGTGGGTTAGATATGGGGAAATTATCAGTAAATAGACAGGGAGGAGGGATGGTCACTGGAGACCTGTCAGGGTCTGCAGAGACAGATAAGGCAGGGAACATCTGGGCAGACTGGCTAGGCCACGCAGTCCTTTTCCACCAACAAAGTCTATGTTTCTTCTCAGGTTAGAAAAATTCAGTTTACTGGATGGACCTCTGAGCTGGCACAGGAAATTGTAGGCCCACTGGCAGAATTATTCACACAGTCTCTAGAGAGCAGGGAAATATCTCAGGACTGGAGAAGGGCCACAGTGATACCCTTGCAGAAAAGTGGAAGCAGTGAGGAGGCTGGAAACTACCCGCCAGTGAGCTTGACCTCGGTAGTGGGGAAACTTATGGAGTCCTTACTCAAGGAAAGAATAGTGAAGTTCCTTACAGAAACAGGGCAGCTAGATATTAAATGCATGGATTTACAGCAGGACGGTCATGTCAAATGAATATGATTGAATTCTTTGACTGTGTCTCCAAAATAGTGGACCAGGGAGCGGAGGCAGACATAGTCTATCTAGATTTCAGCAAGGCTTTTTACTCTGTCCTCATAGATGATTGATAAGCTAGAGCACTCCGGGTTAGGGCACATAATAGTCAAGTGGGTTCAAAACTGGCTCCACAATAGAACACAGAGGGTCATAGTCAATGGAACATTGTCTAGCAAGGGAAGGGTGATCAGTGATGTGCCTCAAGGGTCTGTCCTTGGCCCAGTCCTCTTCAATATATTCATCAGCGACATTGCTAATGGCCTGCAGGGTATGGTATACCTGTTTGCAGATGTCACAAAGCTCTGCAAAAGGATAGATAGAATTGAAGGAATGGAAGCAATGGAAGCAGATCAAAAGAGCCTAGAAGCATGGTCTAGGGACTGGCAGTTGAACTTCAGTGCCAAAAAGTGCAAGGTCATGCACCTAACCCAAGGAAAATATATACACTTGATGGTGAACAATTAACGGAATCAAAACTCAAATGGGACCTTGGAGTGCTTATTTCTAATGATTTAAAGGTGGGTAGGCAATGTGAAAAGGTCATACAGAAAGCTAGTAGCATCCTCGGATGTATTGGCAGGGGTATTACAAGTAGGAAGTCAGAGGTCATACTCCCTCTGTACAGGTCCTTGGTGAAGCTACATCTCAAGTACTGCGTACAGTTCTGGAGGCCACACCTTAAAAAAAAGACATAGACCTGTACAGAGGCTGTACAGAGGAAAGCTACTAAAATGGTACAGGAACTACACCAAGAGCAATATGAATCTAGACTACAGCAACTGCAAATGTACTCCTTCGAGCAGAAGAGAAACGGGGGGGATACGATAGAAACCTTCAAATACATGAAGGGCATAAATAAGGTACAAGCAGAAAAGCTCTTTCACAGAAACAAGACCACATGAATGAGGGGGCACAGTTTGAGACTAACGGGGTAAGTTTAAAACCAACATTCCTAAGTTCTACTTCACTGAGAGGGTGGTGTACCCTTGGACTAGCTTACCACCAGAGGTTGTGGTGGCCAAAACAGTCACTGCTTTTAAGCTAGCATGGGACAGGTACTGCAGTAATCTCGGAAGAAGAACAGAATGGGGGGGTAGGCAATCTGAGCAGACTAGATGGATCATACAGTCCCCTTTTGCTGACACATTCTTTACTGACACAATCTATGTTTCTATATTTAGTGTTCGGTTCATTCTGTGATTGTTTTCCCGTATTAGCATTCATTTCGAAAAGGTTCTGATTTGAATCGGAACCCAACAGGACTTTTGGCTTGAATCCTGATCCTGATAATAAGGGTCAAGACCTTTTTGGATCCCCCATCCCTAGCAGAGGATCATAGGATCAATCAGATAACCAATAAGGCCGAAATCTTAATGTTTATTAAAAAAATGTCACCACAGTGACATACTGAGATGACAAGGCTTTTCACCATTTTTTTATCATTTATTTAGCCTTCTTCCTAGCGGTCGGGCTCCATCATCCCTGCCCCATCCCCATCATGTACCACCTGTGGGTCTTACTGAGCACTGGCAAGTCCCCACTGACCCCACCCCATGTTGGGGCCAGAGGGTGGAGAGCTGTCCCCCCCTCGAGCACAATTCAGATTCTGTTGCCCTGCCAAGTCAATGGTGTGCAGAATATGGGGGGGGGCCAGGGACTCCCCAAGTCAGTTGAGATTTGTCTCCTGGTATTTTCTCCCCCGGACCACCAATATGCAGTGATGCCCCGTGCTCCACATGCATGAGCCTGTTAGCACCGGAGGGGGGCAATCCCACTTCTGAAATGAACAGACTGCGCTGCCAGAGGAGAAGTCTTGGATGCTTAACCCCCTCTCCCTCCCACTAACCCCCAAGCAACTTGAATCCACTCCCACGCCTGGATCCTCAGCGTAGCAGGCAGTAACACTAGTACCATACTACGGAGCCAGTGCATTTCACCATTTTTACAGTGTATACTGAGACTACAAGGCATTTTATCATTCACAGTGACATTCTGAGACTACTTAGTAAGTTAAAGGGAAACTGCACCCTCATGTCTTCTAAATGTAATTTGCTTCCATGTCAATAGACAACTCTTTTCATGTAGCTGTTAAAGATGTATGCAACTGCTTCAGTTTTCACACTTCATACTAGGCCCTGTCACTCTCCTGGGAGGGTACATTTCGTGGTTGTTGAAATCTCATTTTCCCGGACAGCTGCATTAGCATATGAGAATGTGATGCATAATCAACCTTTAAACTCCCCAGTATGCCTGTCTGCATACATCTTTAACAGCTACATGAAAAGAGTTGACTGTTGACATAGAAACAAATAACATTTAGAAAATACGAGGTTGCAGTTTTACTTTAATTAGGCCTTATTCATCAGGTAAATGCACTAGATAAAGGAATTACCTGTTTTCAGACACAGCCTGGGAAGTTACAGTGAGGTTGTAAAAGTCTGAATTTACAGTACAAAACAATTCAGTGCAATCAGCAAATAGACAATTCAGTGCAAGACAACAGATATGAAAAAATGGCACAAATGCTGGCAGAAATTCACAGGTGTAAACTTCATTCAGGTACAGCATGAAAGCACAAAGAGCTATTTGTGTTTCCATGCGGTACCCGAATACATTTTACACCGGCCAAATTCTACCAGCATTAGCGCCGTATTTTGTTTTCCGAATTTGAGTTGTCGACATTTACGGCCATGCTGCTTTACCCGATAGCATGACTGTTCTGTTGTTTTCAGATATGAAACAACACCTTCCAAGAAATTGAAGTATAAACCAAATCAAAGAGCAACATAATTTTAAGAGTATGAATAATATAGAAACATAATAGGGTGTGTGAATTTTCATGTACTATACATTAATGCAGAAAGACTGTGCATCAAGAATTAGAAAAACATACTGAGACTACAACGCATTACATCATTTATATAGTGGCATACTTTGACTACAAGACACTTTGTACTTTATACAATAATATGCCGATATCAGGCATTGTATCATTTATACAGTAACATACTGAGTCTGAAACTGACGCATTGCATCATTTATACAGTGACATACTGAGTCTGAAACTAACGCATTGCATCATTTATACAGTGACATACTGAATCTGAAACTGACACATTGCATCATTTATACAGTGACATACTGAATCTGAAACTGACACATTGCATCATTTATACAGTAACATACTGAATCTGAAACTAACACATTGCATCATTTATACAGTGACATACTGAGTCTGAAACTGACACATTGCATCATTTATACAGTAACATACTGAATCTGAAACTAACGCATTGCATCATTTATACAGTGATACTGAGTCTGAAACTAAAGCAGTGCATCATTTTTACAGTGACATACTGAGTCTGAAACTAATGCATTGAATCATTTGTACAGTGACATACTGAGTCTGAAACAAACACATTGTATCATTTATACAGTGAGATACTGAGTCTGAAACTAAACCATTGCATCATTTATACAGTGACATACTGAGTCTGAAACTAACGCATTTGCATCATTTATAAGTGACATACTGAGTCTGAAACTAATGCATTGCATCATTTATAGTGACATACTGAGTCTGAAACTAATGCATTGTATCATTTATATAGTGACATACTGAGTCTGAAACTAACGCATTGCATCATTTATACAGTGACATACTGAGTCTGAAACTAAAGCATTGCATCATTTATACAGTGACATACTGAGTCTGAAACTAAAGCATTGCATCATTTATACAGTGACATACTGAGTCTGAAACTAAAGCATTGCATCATTTATACAGTGACATACTGAGTCAAACTAACGCATTGCATCATTATATAGTGACATACTGAGTCTGAAACTAAAGCATTGCATCATTTATACGTGACATACTGAGTCTGAAACTAAAGATTGCATCATTTATACAGTGACATACTGAGTCTGAAACTAATGCATTGCATCATTTATATAGTGACATACTGAGTCTGAAACTAACGATTAGCATTTTATAGTGACATACTGAGTCTGAAACTAATGCATTGCATCATTTATAGTGACATACTGAGTCTGAAACTAATGCATTGCATCATTTATACAGTGACATACTGAGTCTGAAACTAACACATTGCATCATTTATACAGTGACATACTGATCTGAAACTAACGCATTGCATCATTTATACAGTAACATACTGAGTCTGAAACTAACACATTGCATCATTTATACAGTAACATACTGAGTCTGAAACTAACGATTGCATCATTTATACAGTGACATACTGAGTCTGAAACTAACGCATTGCATCATTTATACAGTGACATACTGAGTCTGAAACTAACACATTGCATCATTTATACAGGACATACTGAGTCTGAAACTAATGCATTGCATCATTTATACAGTGACATACTGAGTCTGAAACTGACAAATTGCATCATTTATACAGTGACATACTGAGTCTGAAACTAACGCATTGCATCATTTATACAGTGACATACTGAGTCTGAAACTAACGCATTGCATCATTTATAGTGACATACTGAGTCTGAAACTAACGCATTGCATCATTTATACAGTGACATACTGAGTCTGAAACTAACGATTGCATCATTTATACAGTGACATACTGAGTCTGAAACTAACGCATTGCATCATTTATACAGTGACATACTGAGTCTGAAACTAAAGCATTGCATCATTTATACAGTGACATACTGAGTCTGAAACTAACATATTGCATCATTTATACAGTGACATACTGAGTCTGAAACTGACGCATTGCATCATTTATACAGTGACATACTGAGTCTGAAACTAAGGCATTGCATCATTTATACAGTGACATACTGAGTCTGAACTAACACATTGCATCATTTATCAGTGACATACTGAGTCGAAACTAACGATTGCATCATTATTATAGTGACATACTGAGTCTGAAACTAACGATTGCATTCATTTATACAGTGACATACTGAGTCTGAAACTAATGCATTGCATCATTTATATAGTGACATACTGAGTCTGAAACTAACGATTGCATCATTTATACAGTGACATACTGAGTCTGAAACTAAAGCATTGCATCATTTATACAGTGACATACTGAGTCTGAAACTAAAGCATTGCATCATTTATACAGTGACATACTGAGTCTGAAACTAAAGCATTGCATCATTTATACAGTGACATACTGAGTCTGAAACTAACGCATTGCATCATTATTATAGTGACATACTGAGTCTGAAACTAATGCATTGCATCATTTATAGTGACATACTGAGTCTGAAACTAACGCATTGCATCATTTTTATAGTGACATACTGAGTCTGAAACTAACGCATTGCATCATTTATACAGTGACATACTGAGTCTGAAACTAATGCATTGCATCATTTATAGTGACATACTGAGTCTGAAACTAACGCATTGCAGCATTTATAGTGACATACTGAGTCTGAAACTAACGCATTGCATCATTTATACAGTGACATACTGAGTCTGAAACTAACGCATTGCATCATTTATACAGTGACATACTGAGTCTGAAACTAATGCATTGCATCATTTATAGTGACATACTGAGTCTGAAACTAATGCATTGCATCATTTATACAGTGACATACTGAGTCTGAAACTAACACATTGCATCATTTATACAGTAACATACTGAGTCTGAAACTAAAGCATTGCATCATTTATACAGTGACATACTGAGTCTGAAACTAACGCATTGCATCATTTATAGTGACATACTGAGTCTGAAACTAATGCATTGTATCATTTATATAGTGACATACTGAGTCTGAAACTAACGCATTGCATCATTTATACAGTGACATACTGAGTCTGAAACTAACACATTGCATCATTTATTCAGTGACATACTGAGTTGCAAACTAACGCATTGCATCATTATATAGTGACATACTGAGTCTGAAACTAACGCATTGCATCATTTATAAGTGACATACTGAGTCTGAAACTAACGCATTGCATCATTTATACAGTGACATACTGAGTCTGAAACTAATGCATTGTATCATTTATATAGTGACATACTGAGTCTGAAACTAACGTATTGTATCATTTATACAGTGACATACTGAGTCTGAAACTAAAGCATTGCATCATTTATAAGTGACATACTGAGTCTGAAACTAAAGCATTGCATCATTTATACAGTGACATACTGAGTCTGAAACTAAAGCATTGCATCATTTATACAGTGACATACTGAGTCAAACAACGATTGCATCATTATTATAGTGACATACTGAGTCTGAAACTAATGCATTGCATCATTTATAGTGACATACTGAGTCTGAAACTAACGTATTGCAGCATTTTTATAGTGACATACTGAGTCTGAAACTAACGCATTGCATCATTTATACAGTGACATACTGAGTCTGAAACTAATGCATTGCATCATTTATAGTGACATACTGAGTCTGAAACTAACGCATTGCAGCATTTATATAGTGACATACTGAGTGTGAAACTAACGCATTGCATCATTTATACAGTGATAATGAGTCTTAAACTAACGCATTGCATCATTTATACAGTGACATACCGAGTCTGAAACTAATGCATTGCATCATTTATAGTGACATACTGAGTCTGAAACTAACGCATTGCATCATTTATACAGTGACATACCGAGTCTGAAACTAACGCATTGCATCATTTATAGTGACATACTGAGTCTGAAACTAATGCATTGTATCATTTATACAGTAACATACTGAATCTGAAACTAACACATTGCATCATTTATACAGTAACATACTGAGTCTGAAACTAAAGCATTGCATCATTTATACAGTGACATACTGAGTCTGAAACTAATGCATTGTATCATTTATATAGTGACATACTGAGTCTGAAACTAACGCATTGCATCATTTATACAGTGACATACTGAGTCTGAAACTAAAGCATTGCATCATTTATACAGTGACATACTGAGTCTGAAACTAAAGCATTGCATCATTTATACAGTGACATACTGAGTCTGAAACTAAAGCATTGCATCATTTATACAGTGACATACTGAGTCTGAAACTAAAGCATTGCATCATTTATACAGTGACATACTGAGTCTGAAACTAACGCATTGCATCATTATTATAGTGACATACTGAGTCTGAAACTAAAGCATTGCATCATTTATACAGTGACATACTGAGTCTGAAACTAATGCATTGCATCATTTATAGTGACATACTGAGTCTGAAACTAACGCATTGCAGCATTTATATAGTGACATACTGAGTGTGAAACTAACGCATTGCATCATTTATACAGTGATAATGAGTCTTAAACTAACGCATTGCATCATTTATACAGTGACATACCGAGTCTGAAACTAATGCATTGCATCATTTATAGTGACATACTGAGTCTGAAACTAATGCATTGCATCATTTATAGTGACATACTGAGTCTGAAACTAACGCATTGCATCATTTATACAGTGACATACCGAGTCTGAAACTAACGCATTGCATCATTTATAGTGACATACTGAGTCTGAAACTAATGCATTGTATCATTTATACAGTAACATACTGAATCTGAAACTAACACATTGCATCATTTACACAGTAACATACTGAGTCTGAAACTAAAGCATTGCATCATTTGTACAGTGACATACTGAGTCTGAAACTAACGCATTGCATCATTTATAGTGACATACTGAGTCTGAAACTAATGCATTGTATCATTTATATAGTGACATACTGAGTCTGAAACTAATGCATTGCATCATTTATAGTGACATACTGAGTCTGAAACTAACGCATTGCATCACTTATGCAGTGATACTAAGTCTGAAACTGACACATTGCATCATTTATGCAGTAACATACTGAATCTGAAACTAAAGCATTGCATCATTTATACAGTGACATACTGAATCTGAAACTAACACATTGCATCATTTATACAGTAACATACTGAATCTGAAACTGACGCATTGCATCATTTATACAGTGACATACTGAGTCTGAAACTAACGCATTGCATCATTTATAGTGACATACTGAGTCTGAAACTAATGCATTGTATCATTTATATAGTGACATACTGAGTCTGAAACTAACGCATTGCATCATTTATACAGTGACATACTGAGTCTGAAACTAAAGCATTGCATCATTTATACAGTGACATACTGAGTCTGAAACTAAAGCATTGCATCATTTATACAGTGACATACTGAGTCTGAAACTAAAGCATTGCATCATTTATACAGTGACATACTGAGTCTGAAACTAAAGCATTGCATCATTTATACAGTGACATACTGAGTCTGAAACTAATGCATTGCATCATTTATAGTGACATACTGAGTCTGAAACTAACGTATTGCAGCATTTTTAGTGACATACTGAGTCTGAAACTAACGCATTGCATCATTTATACAGTGACATACTGAGTCTGAAACTAACGCATTGCATCATTTATACAGTGACATACTGAGTCTGAAACTGACGCATTGCATCATTTATACAGTGACATACTGAATCTGAAACTAACGCATTGCATCATTTATACAGTGACATACTGAGTCTGAAACTGACGCATTGCATCATTTATACAGTGACATACTGAATCTGAAACTAACGCATTGCATCATTTATACAGTGACATACTGAGTCTGAAACTAACGCATTGCATCATTTATACAGTGACATACTGAGTCTGAAACTAACGCATTGCATCATTTATACAGTGACATGGTCTGAAACTGACACATTGCATCATTTATACAGTGACATACTGAGTCTGAAACTGACACATTGCATCATTTATACAGTGACATACTGAATCTGAAACTAACGCATTGCATCATTTATACCGTGGTACTGAGTCTGAAACTGACACATTGCATCATTTATACAGTAACATACTGAATCTGAAACTAACGCATTGCATCATTTATACAGTGATACTGAGTCTGAAACTAAAGCAGTGCATCATTTTTACAGTGACATACTGAGTCTGAAACTAATGCATTGAATCATTTGTACAGTGACATACTGAGTCTGAAACAAACACATTGCATCATTTATACAGTGACATACTGAGTCTGAAACTAAACCATTGCATCATTTATACAGTGACATACTGAGTCAAACTAACGCATTGCATCATTTATACAGTGACATACTGAGTCTGAAACTAATGCATTGCATCATTTATAGTGACATACTGAGTCTGAAACTAATGCATTGTATCATTTATATAGTGACATACTGAGTCTGAAACTAACGCATTGCATCATTTATACAGTGACATACTGAGTCTGAAACTAACGCATTGCATCATTTATACAGTGACATACTGAGTCTGAAACTAAAGCATTGCATCATTTATACAGTGACATACTGAGTCTGAAACTAAAGCATTGCATCATTTATACAGTGACATACTGAGTCTGAAACTAAAGCATTGCATCATTTATACAGTGACATACTGAGTCAAACTAACGCATTGCATCATTATTATAGTGACATACTGAGTCTGAAACTAATGCATTGCATCATTTATAGTGACATACTGAGTCTGAAACTACGTGTTGCATCATTTTTATAGTGACATACTGAGTCTGAAACTAACGCATTGCATCATTTATACAGTGACATACTGAGTCTGAAACTAATGCATTGCATTTATAAGTGACATACTGAGTCTGAAAATAACACATTGCATCATTTATACAGTGAATATACTGAGTCTGAAACTAACACGATTGCATCATTTATACAGTACATACTGAGTCTGAAACTGACACATTGCATCATTTATACAGTAACATACTGAATCTGAAACTAACGCATTGCATCATTTATACAGTGACATACTGAGTCTGAAACTGACACATTTCATCATTTATACAGTGACATACTGAATCTGAAACTAACGCATTGCATCATTTATACAGTGACATACTGAGTCTGAAACTGACAAATTGCATCATTTATACAGAAACATAGTGAGTCTGAAACTAACGCATTGCATCATTTATACAGTGACATACTGAGTCTGAAACTAACGATTGCATCACTTATGCAGTGATACTAAGTCTGAAACTGACACATTGCATCATTTATACAGTAACATACTGAATCTGAAACTGACGTTTTGCATCATTTATACAGTGACATACTGAGTCTGAAACTAATGCATTGCATCATTTATACAGTCATACTGAGTCTGAAACTAAAGCACTGCATCATTTATACAGTAACATACTGAGTCTGAAACTGACACATTGCATCATTTATACAGTGACATACTGAGTCTGAAACTAACACATTGCATCATTTATACAGTGACATATTGAGTCTGTAACTGACGCATTGCATCATTTACACAGTAACATACTGAGTCTGAAACTAAGGCATTGCATCATTTATACAGTGACATACTGAGTCAAACTAACGCATTGCATCATTATTATAGTGACATACTGAGTCTGAAACTAATGCATTGCGTCATTTATAGTGACATACTGAGTCTGAAACTAACGTATTGCAGCATTTTTATAGTGACATACTGAGTCTGAAACTAACGCATTGCATCATTTATACAGTGACATACTGAGTCTGAAACTAATGCATTGCATCACTTATAGTGACATACTGAGTCTGAAAATAACACATTGCATCATTTATACAGTAATATACTGAATCTGAAACTAACGCATTGCATCATTTATACAGTAACATACTGAGTCTGAAACTGACACATTGCATCATTTATACAGTAACATACTGAATCTGAAACTAACGCATTGCATCATTTATACAGTGACATACTGAGTCTGAAACTGACACATTTCATCATTTATACAGTGACATACTGAATCTGAAACTAACGCATTGCATCATTTATACAGTGACATACTGAGTCTGAAACTGACAAATTGCATCATTTATACAGAAACATAGTGAGTCTGAAACTAACGCATTGCATCATTTATACAGTGACATACTGAGTCTGAAACTAACGCATTGCATCACTTATGCAGTGATACTAAGTCTGAAACTGACACATTGCATCATTTATACAGTAACATACTGAATCTGAAACTGACGCATTGCATCATTTATACAGTGACATACTGAGTCTGAAACTAATGCATTGCATCATTTATACAGTGATACTGAGTCTGAAACTAAAGCACTGCATCATTTATACAGTAACATACTGAGTCTGAAACTGACACATTGCATCATTTATACAGTGACATACTGAGTCTGAAACTAACACATTGCATCATTTATACAGTGACATATTGAGTCTGTAACTGACGCATTGCATCATTTACACAGTAACATACTGAGTCTGAAACTAAGGCATTGCATCATTTATACAGTGACATACTGAGTCTGAAACTAACACACTGAATCATTTATTCAGTGACATACTGAGTCAAACTAACGCATTGCATCATTATTATAGTGACATACTGAGTCTGAAACTAACGCATTGCATCATTTATACAGTGACATACTGAGTCTGAAACTAACACACTGAATCATTTATTCAGTGACATACTGAGTCTGAAACTAATGCATTGTATCACTTATATAGTGACATACTGAGTCTGAAACTAACGCATTGCATCATTTATACAGTGACATACTGAGTCTGAAACTAAAGCATTGCATCATTTATACAGTGACATACTGAGTCTGAAACTAAAGCATTGCATCATTTATACAGTGACATACTGAGTCAAACTAACGCATTGCATCATTATTATAGTGACATACTGAGTCTGAAACTAAAGCATTGCATCATTTATACAGTGACATACTGAGTCAAACTAACGCATTGCATCATTATTATAGTGACATACTGAGTCTGAAACTAATGCATTGCGTCATTTATAGTGACATACTGAGTCTGAAACTAACGTATTGCAGCATTTTTATAGTGACATACTGAGTCTGAAACTAACGCATTGCATCATTTATACAGTGACATACTGAGTCTGAAACTAATGCATTGCATCACTTATAGTGACATACTGAGTCTGAAAATAACACATTGCATCATTTATACAGTAATATACTGAATCTGAAACTAACGCATTGCATCATTTATACAGTAACATACTGAGTCTGAAACTGACACATTGCATCATTTATACAGTAACATACTGAATCTGAAACTAACGCATTGCATCATTTATACAGTGACATACTGAGTCTGAAACTAATGCATTGCATCATTTATAGTGACATACTGAGTCTGAAACTAACGCATTGCATCATTTATACAGTGACATACTGAGTCTGAAACTAATGCATTGTATCATTTATATAGTGACATACTGAGTCTGAAACTAACGCATTGCATCATTTATACAGTGACATACTGAGTCTGAAACTAAAGCATTGCATCATTTATACAGTGACATACTGAGTCTGAAACTAAAGCATTGCATCATTTATACAGTGACATACTGAGTCTGAAACTAAAGCATTGCATCATTTATACAGTGACATACTGAGTCAAACTAACGCATTGCATCATTATTATAGTGACATACTGAGTCTGAAACTAATGCATTGCGTCATTTATAGTGACATACTGAGTCTGAAACTAACGTATTGCAGCATTTTTATAGTGACATACTGAGTCTGAAACTAACGCATTGCATCATTTATACAGTGACATACTGAGTCTGAAACTAATGCATTGCATCACTTATAGTGACATACTGAGTCTGAAAATAACACATTGCATCATTTATACAGTAATATACTGAATCTGAAACTAACGCATTGCATCATTTATACAGTAACATACTGAGTCTGAAACTGACACATTGCATCATTTATACAGTAACATACTGAATCTGAAACTAACGCATTGCATCATTTATACAGTGACATACTGAGTCTGAAACTGACACATTTCATCATTTATACAGTGACATACTGAATCTGAAACTAACGCATTGCATCATTTATACAGTGACATACTGAGTCTGAAACTAACACATTGCATCATTTATACAGTGACATACTGAGTCTGAAACTGACAAATTGCATCATTTATACAGAAACATAGTGAGTCTGAAACTAACGCATTGCATCATTTATACAGTGACATACTGAGTCTGAAACTAACGCATTGCATCATTTATGCAGTGATACTTAAGTCTGAAACTAACGCATTGCATCATTTATACAGTGACATACTGAGTCTGAAACTAACGCATTGCATCATTTATACAGTGACATACTGAGTCTGAAACTAATGCATTGCATCATTTATACAGTGACATACTGAGTCTGAAACTAAAGCACTGCATCATTTATACAGTAACATACTGAGTCTGAAACTGACACATTGCATCATTTATACAGTGACATACTGAGTCTGAAACTAACACATTGCATCATTTATACAGTGACATATTGAGTCTGTAACTGACGCATTGCATCATTTATACAGTAACATACTGAGTCTGAAACTAAGGCATTGCATCATTTATACAGTGACATACTGAGTCTGAAACTAACACACTGAGTCATTTATTCAGTGACATACTGAGTCAAACTAACGCATTGCATCATTATTATAGTGACATACTGAGTCTGAAACTAACGCATTGCATCATTTATACAGTGACATACTGAGTCTGAAACTAACACACTGAATCATTTATTCAGTGACATACTGAGTCTGAAACTAATGCATTGTATCATTTATATAGTGACATACTGAGTCTGAAACTAACGCATTGCATCATTTATACAGTGACATACTGAGTCTGAAACTAAAGCATTGCATCATTTATACAGTGACATACTGAGTCTGAAACTAAAGCATTACATCATTTATACAGTGACATACTGAGTCAAACTAACGCATTGCATCATTATTATAGTGACATACTGAGTCTGAAACTAAAGCATTGCATCATTTATACAGTGACATACTGAGTCAAACTAACGCATTGCATCATTATTATAGTGACATACTGAGTCTGAAACTAATGCATTGCATCATTTATAGTGACATACTGAGTCTGAAACTAACGTATTGCAGCATTTTTATAGTGACATACTGAGTCTGAAACTAACGCATTGCATCATTTATACAGTGACATACTGAGTCTGAAACTAATGCATTGCATCATTTATAGTGACATACTGAGTCTGAAACTAACACATTGCATCATTTATATAGTAATATACTGAATCTGAAACTAACTGCATTGCATCATTTATACAGTGACATACTGAGTCTGAAACTGACACATTGCATCATTTATACAGTAACATACTGAATCTGAAACTAACGCATTGCATCATTTATACAGTGACATACTGAGTCTGAAACTGACACATTTCATCATTTATACAGTGACATACTGAATCTGAAACTGACAAATTGCATCATTTATACAGAAACATACTGAGTCTGAAACTAATGCATTGTATCACTTATATAGTGACATACTGAGTCTGAAACTAACGCATTGCATCATTTATACAGTGACATACTGAGTCTGAAACTAAAGCATTGCATCATTTATACAGTGACATACTGAGTCTGAAACTAATGCATTGCATCATTATTATAGTGACATACTGAGTCTGAAACTAATGCATGGCATCATTTATAGTGACATACTGAGTCTGAAACTAACGCATTGAATCATTTGTACAGTGACATACTGAGTCTGAAACTGATGCATTGCATCATTTATACAGTAACACTGAATCTGAAACTGACACATTGCATCATTTATACAGAAACATAGTGAGTCTGAAACTAACGCATTGCATCATTTATACAGTGACATACTGAGTCTGAAACTAACGCATTGCATCATTTATGCAGTGACACTGAGTCTGAAACTGACACATTGCATCATTTATGCAGTAACATACTGAGTCTGAAACTGACACATTGCATCATTTATACAGTGACATACTGACTCTAAAACTAACACATTGCATCATTTATACAGTGACATATTGAGTCTGTAACTGACGCATTGCATCATTTACACAGTAACATACTGAGTTCGAAACTAAAGCATTGCATCATTTATGTAGTGAGAACAAAATAACAAGCATTTGTCAATACCGAATGTTTGCTTGCCGGTATTAACATTGGAAATACAGGAGTTAGAGAGATGCAGAATAGGAATGGCAGTGAAGTACTGAACTTCACACCAACCCCACCTCCACCCTGCAGAGACAGACTGGCATTGGGGTATGCGCTTGGGTCGTCGCCCATAACGTTCATGACATTTCACTTCACCATATTCTGCAGACACTGACACGTTTTTGAGGTGTGCCTTGGGGTGTTCAGCTGTACAGTCACCCCATTCCATAAGGACATACGCTGAAATGGGTGCAGTATAGGAGAACGGGGTGAACTCTGGGGCCAAAGAGTTCAAGGCACACCTCAAAGCCTGTCACTGGCTGCAGGGTGTAGGGGTGGGGGTGGAATGGCATGAGTATTACAGTCAGCAATCCAAAGGCACACCCCTGATGCCTGTCAGTCTGTATAGGGTGGGACGTTATGGTTAGACACCCTAACACCCCAAGCGTTTGTTGGTATTTGCACTACAAATTTTCAACCTGGCCTTTTTGTGACACCCACCTCATGAAAGCATTTCGGACCTCTTCTCATGAACAGTGGCACTGTGATTTTGTTAATGTGTCCCAAACTTTGAGTTCCCACAGCGACCGTGCCATTCCATGCCAGATGTACGAAAACACAGATTGGGCAGAATGTGAAGAATGACAGCTGTACCATTCATAGGGAGGTGTGAAGAGATGGCAGTTTTGAAAATCTGTAGTGAAAATATTAAAAATACTTGAACTTCTGGGCTTATGTGGAAACTGTGCAACGCATGCGAGTAACACAGTCATTTAGTGGAATTTTTTCATTAAATTTTCAACATAGGTATTTTGTGTCCTCTGCTCATGAACAATGTCACTATGATTTTCCTAATCTATCCCGATTATTGATTTCCCACAGTGACCGCTCTATTCTGAGCCAGATGTGTAAATACATATTTAGGGCAGGATATGAAAAATGACAGCTGTACTGTTCATAAGGAAGTGTGGAAAAATGCCAGTGTTGAAACTCTGGAGTGAAAATATTACAAATGCACGTAATTTCGAGGGCGGGTGGAAACTGCGCAATGTACGCTCGTAACACAGTCATTTCATGGACTTTTGTCACTAAATTTTCAACATAGGCATTTTAGCACCTCTGCTTATGAACACTGTTATTGTGATTTGTTTTTAATCTGACCCAAGCACTGACTTACCACAGCAAACATGCTATTCTGTGCTGGAAACGCGAAAACACATTTTGGCCAGGATGTGAAAAATGACAGTTGTACTGCTCATAAGGAGGTGTGGAAAAATGCCAGTGTTGAAAATGTGGAGTGAAAATATTGCAGATTCATGAAGTTACGAGTGTGCATGCAAGCTGCACAATGCAGGCTTGTAAAATAGTCATTTTGGGGATTTTTTCACCAAATTTGCAACATAGGCTTTTTGAGAGACCAACTCATGAACACTGGCACTATTGTTTCCTTAATCGGTCCCAGAAGGTGATTCCGCGCAGTGACCGTGAAATCACCTTTCAGGACTGAATAACGCCATGACAGTGGCTGAATTCATGAGGAGGGGTCCCCATGTTGAAAATTTGGTGCCAGAATTCCCAAAAATGCCTGAGATGTGCAAAAAAGTTGAAAAAACCTATTCATGCCATTATACAGCTTACTTGCATCTCTTCAGTTCATGGTCAGCTTTGAAGAGTGCAGATGAGTTCCCGGTCCACTGAAGATCATTGCGCCAGGCTCTGGAGATAAGTATGGGGTGAGAGGGGTGGGGAGGTAGAGTGCAGTGGGTGGGTGTGGGTTGGGGAGGGATGGCGACCGGCATGAGGCTGTTCCTTTGTTTCAGGGAGAAATTAAAAGAAAAAGACATCACAGGAAGTTTTTTCCAGCCTTGCTTTCAGCACACTGGGGTGGGCTCCCAGTGTGCCACCTGCCTTTGGGGTGGGGTACTTAAGCCGGCGGAGGATTGGGCCCCGTTGACAAGGAATGACTGTTTGGGGGTGCATGATGCTGAGAGGGATTGGGCACCCCCTCGGCGCACAACAAATGGGGGAGGGGGTTACATCATGCCGACGGGGAGTGGGCTCCCCCGTCTGCAAATAAACTGGGTTGGGGGCTGCCGATAGGGGGATTAGCCACCACCATTTGACTTTCATAGGGCTGAGAGATGGCGGCAAGCCACCGCCATGTTTCTATAAATTGTTACACTACGCAAGGTACCACCCTACAATGACGGGTCGCTCCCTCATTGAAACGGAATGGCTGATGCTGCAATGACGAGGCGGCCCCTCATTGCAGCGGCGAAAATGTTTCAACTTGATGGCACTTTTGGAAACCAGTGTCATCAGCACACTGTGCCTCCATTGGTCCACCAGTGCCATGCCCCCAAATGCAGTACTCCATTGGCTACCACAGTGCTGCACCTCCACAACCCGCTTCTCTCCTAAGCTGCCGCATAATGTTTCTTGTGCATGCGCGCAAGCAAACATAAAAAGGATCTGTGTCAGCACGTGGGTTGAAAACAGAACAAACAGGTAATATTAAATGCATGCTGAAAATAGAGTTACAATGTTTTTTTCATTTTAACCATAGGTCTTCTTCCACAGTTATCTATAAAGAGAAAATGGCAAAGTTAGTGGAGAGGTAAGGGGAAATAAGAGATATGTATGTCAGGAAAGAAAATGGGGGGATCTATGGGAAAAAATGATAGGATACTACACAAGGTAAGAGTAGAAAGTGGAAAACAAAAAGGAGGTGATGGAGCGGGAGAATCGCAGTAGGAGTGAATTCACTGAGGAGTCCTCAAGTAGGGGCTAATTAACTGAGCATTAGACCCTACTTCAGGACTTCTCAGCTCATTCACTCCTACTATGCCTCACCCTCAATACACCTCTATTTTCAGCATGCATTTAATGTTATATTCTTTTATTATTCAGTGACATACTGAGAGAGTAAGGCCTTTTGCTGTTTTTATCATATCTTACAGAGACTACAAGGCATTTCATTGTTTATGCTGAACGCACCTGCAAGTATTTGTCTGTCAGCACTCTAGCTTATAGTATGGACCTGAACGTGTTTGTCAATCAGCATGCTGGCTCATTCCATACACCCTGAAATGTTCACCTGTATACACCCTGACAAATAACGTGTGCATCAGAGTGTTTACACGCTTGCTGTCACCACGCATATTAAAGTGCATAGCTATTTACACTCTGACTCGTACCGTGTCACTCCAAGTCTTTACCAGTTTACATGCTGAATCATACCACACACCTCAAGTGTTTACCTGTTTACACACTAGCTCATACCGTGCACCTCGAAGTGTTTACCTGTTTACACTCTGACAAATACCACACACCTTAAAGTAGTTACTTGTTTACATGCCTGCTATACAATGACATGACTGTTTACCTATTTGTGAGAAGGTGTGAGTGCAGAAGGAAAACTTAACAACCAAATATTGTACAATGGGGCCAGTTAAGATGCAGTGTAAAACTGTAACATACTGTAGTAATTACTGCAGGCAGTAGCCGAGACAACTTCAATGGCAGTTGATCCCTAATGTCATGCATCAACTTGAGACACTGCATTGCATGCTGGCCAACACAAATGTACAAGGTGCAAGCATGCGTAGTTTTCGTAAAATTGAAAAAAACAAAACAAAAAAAAAGCAGTTCAGCATGGCGCAGTTATCAAGATGATTGTCAGGATGGATTTTCTCCACTAGGGGGCTAAGATCACATGACCATTCAGTACTTCTGAGTTCTTCAAATTACGGCTCAAGGGACACATGCTCTGTACTGGTCCCAGCAGTTATAAATCATGTAATTATACTTACAAACTCCAGGTGGAGTTCTGCCAACAAGCTTTACCTGAAGGAACAGAGCGCTGTGTGTTTGTCTCCTCTCACAGGGTTGACCAAGAACTGATTTTCCTTCCCCACTGGGGTCTATATGCTCCACCTCAGTCATGTGGTTCTGCCTCCTTTGCACCTTGGCATTGTTAACACTTTTTGTAAAGCTTTATTTTTAATTTAGTTTTTTTATTTATTAAAACACAATAGCAGCCATACACCCTAAGGGTGAGGCTGAAGTTCATTGCATTCAAAAACACAATCCACATACAGAACTTAAGCTTTGCAAAGCAAAATGTAACATACTACATCTCTACTTACAACAAGCATTTGTCAATGCCGAATATTGTCTCGCTGGCATTGGCATTGGTAGTGCTGGAGTTAGAGACGCATAATAGGAATGGCAGTGAAGTATTGAAGTGACGTCAATCCCACCCCCACCCTGTAGTGACTGACAGGCATTGGGGTGTGCCTTTGGGTCATCGGCTATAACACTCATGCCATTGTACCTCACCCTACCTTGTAGACACTGACAAGTGTTGTGGTGTGCTTTGGAGTCTTTGGGCGTTATACTTACTCCATTCCATAAGGAAATATGCTGAGGTGGGTGCAGTATAGGAAAATGGGGTGACCTTTGTGGCTGAACAGTGCAAGGCACACCACGATACCTGTCAGTGGCTGCAGGGTGGGGGTGGGGGTGGAATGGTGTGAGCATTACAGCCAATGATCCCAAGTCACACCCCTGATGCCTGTCAGTCTCTACAGGGTGGGGTGCTACAGTTGGAAACCCTAACACCGTAGGCGTGTGTTGATATTTTCACTCCAGATTTTCAGCATGGGCTGTTTGTGAGCCCACCTCATGAAAAGTGGCACAGTTTGTTAGCTGAAAGGTGGTTTTGCACAGAAGCTATGCCATTTGGCGACACAGGGATGAAAACACATTTTGGGCAGGATGTGGAAAATGACAGCTGTATTGTTCATGAGGAGGCATAAAAGAATGGCAACGCTGAAAATCTGGAATGAAAATATGAAAAATTGGCGAAGTCATGAGCATGCATAGAAACTGTGCAACACACGTCCATAACCCAATTATTTGGGGGATTTTTTTAACCACATGTTTAACATAGGCATTTTGGGACCTCTCCTCATGAACATTGGCACTGTGATTTTGTTAATTTGTCCGAAATGTTGATTTTGCACCGTGACCACGCCATTGTGTGCCACAAGTGCGAAAACACATTTAGGGCAGGATGTGAAAAATGGCAGCTGTACTATTCATAAGGAGGTGTGAAAAAAGGCCAGTGTTGAAAAATCTGGCATGAAAATATTACCAATTCTGAAGTTTCAAATGTGATGATTGGAAACTTCTTTGCCAATGCACCATATGTCACACAGTCATTTTATGGAATTCCATCACCAGATTTTCAACATAGGCATTTTAGGACTTCTGCTCATGAACAGTGTCACTGTCATTTCCTCAAACTGTCCCAAAAGCTGATTTCGCACAGTGACCGCACTATTCTGCGCCAGACGTGCAAAAACACATTTCGGCCAGGATATGTAAAATGACAGCTATACTGTGCATAAGGAGGTGTGGGCAAATGGCAATTGTGAAAATATGGAGTGAAAATATTACAAATTCACAAAGTTACAAGCGTGCGTGGAAACTGTACAATGCACGCCCGTAAAACAGCCATTTTGGGGATTTTTTGGGAATTTTTTCCCACCAAATTTGCAACATAGGCTTTTTGACAGCCCCCCTCATGAACAGTGGCACTGTCGTTTCATTAATCGGCCCCGAAGGCGATTCCGCACAGTGACCACAAAATCACCTTTCGGGACTGAATAACGCCATGACAGTGCCTGAATTCATGAGGAGGGGTCCCAAAAACCCAAGTTGAAAATTTGGTGTCAAACTTCCCAAAAATGCCCAAGATATGCACCAAAGTTGAAAACACCCTATTTATGCCATTATACAGCTTACCAGCATTTCTTCAGTTCGCGGTCGGCTTTAAGAGTGCAGAGCGTGTTCCCGGTCCACGAAGATCGTCGCACCAGGCTCTGGAGGTAAGTATGGGGTGAGGGAGGGTGGGAAGGCAGGAGTGCGCAAGAGGGTGAGGCGGGGGTGCGGCAGGGCAGGAGACTAGCGAGGACCGTTTTCTTTTACAGGTAAAGCGAAAAAAAACTGCAGGGCGTGACTTTTTTACAGGGTATTTGGCATGCTGGAGTGGGCCCCAGTGTTGCCACCCAAGTGTTTTGGGGAGATGCAGTAGCCAGCAGGGGATTGGGCACCCACGTCGGCACATATGGAAGGGAGGAGGAGCGAGCTGAGGAGGATTGGGCACCCCCTTCGCTACAAAACAAAGGGGGAATCATACCGACGGGAGGGGCTCCCCAGTCAGCAGATTGAACTGGGAAAGGGAGGGACTGAAGTCATGGGACGGGGGCCCCCACAGCAAAGAAAGGTGTTTTGGGGCACCATGATGCCCAGGATTGGGCACCCCCTCAGCACACAGTGGAAATGGGGGTGGAATTATGCCAACAGGGACTGGGCTCCCCCATCGGCATTGTGATAGGTTGTGGCAGTCACTGCCGCCATGTTGCCTGCACGTCGGGAGGCATATTGTGGTCCCGCTGCATGAGAGCTTGCTGTCATTGCAGCGGACCTTTTTCTCCAATCTGATGGCCACATTAGATATGCAAGGTGTCGGCCCCTGCTACTGACTGATTGGGGAATGAGGGACGCACCTACTGATGTGTGCCCTGCATTCACCCAACAGTGACCGCGCCTCCAAATCTGCTACTACCGCAATATGTTGGCTGCGCATGCACGAGTCAACATAAAAATGACTTACTAATACAAAAAGTAAAACGGCTACAAACACAAACAGAACTGTTATTTAAAACGCACTTCATATACATTATTTATGCATCTTTCCAGAAAAATCTACATTATTACACTAAATGTAAGCAGAGAAAATCATAACTTAATCAAAATCATTAAAGGGACACTGTCAACCTGTTATTTCTAGTTAAAACCCCACATTCTATGGTTGCTTGACTTTCCGAAAATTCATTAATGTTACTGTTTGTTTTGTCTGTCTCCTTGTTTAGTAGTACTGAAATGCATGATAATGTATATTTATAAACTTTGTTTTATTTCAAACCATTAGTCAATTCTTCTTGAATACTTCCTAAACATGAGAAGCACCCCCAAAACAGTGCAGTCACTCTTGAGGCAGTAGTCACCTAAACTCCCACTGCATGATTAGTGGTTTGACTGTGTTGGAGGTGTTCCCAAGTCCAGGAAAGATGCAGTGGGAGTTGATCAAGGAATGTAAACAAACCTGTTTTGGTGTGGTAACACCAGTATGGTGGGCAGTCTGTTTTTCCCTTTTTAAAAGAAAACAAAATTCGAATCAAACTACCAGCCACATCAGTAGTCTTTACAGAATGTTATCAATCATAAAATGTGTTTTTTAAACAAGGGACGCTTTGAGACCTGAGAGGGTTGACAGTGTCCCTTTAATCTAAAAATCACATAAAAAAAGGATGTTCTGTATTTTTTTGTTCTAAAAATAGGTTTCTGCCTTCTAACCTGTTTCCTTAGGCCATGCATTGATACCTCTTTCGGTGGCAAAAGGGAGTGGTTTGTGTTTGGGATCGCAAATCTCTATGGTTTCTTTGTCTTTGGCTCAGACTACATACTGTAGCTCTGTGGAAGTTACCGCAGGGATAGTGATCCAGAGGGTATACGTCTATACTGCTGTATGTTTCACTAAAACCTGTATAGTAGCTTCCCTCACTTGTGACTCCTCTGCGTTTGCTCCTTGTCATCTGCAGATCTGAACCCTGTCTCTTGCCTTTCTATGGAAAAGTTCAGGATTCTCAGTGTGTGCAGTGAAACCAGGCATAATTAAACACGCCTCATATCCTTTCAGGTACCAGAAACCTTTGAAGATGTTGTGGTCACTTTTACTGAAGAAGAGTGGAAGATGTTAAGTAAACAGGAGAAGGAGCTGTACAGGGATGTGATGGTGCAGAACTATGAAAACATGATATCACTAGGTAAGGATACACTCCCTCTCAGAGATGGGGAAATTGACTCGCAGGAAGATGTGGACCATATATTTCTTTGGTGTAATCTGTTCCCGCATAAATCTGAGGGCATTTTAAATAATGTTTGGATGGGGTGGAAAAACTATGTATAGTTACATTGCAAGGGAAATGGTTACGTAATAATGACATAGTAATTTAAGTTCAGAATGTGTGACATAAGGGGTTTTCTTATTTCTTTTTTCACTAAGAATATGGATATTGGGGCTAACTTAGCTTCTGCTATAAGTAGGCATGATTGTAGCAGTCAGGTTTTAGATGTGACTGAAACCAAGGTTGCTTTGGGCAGTTTCTGACCAGCTGGCATCAGTGAGATTAGCCAGCTGTTATTAGATCCGCACCCTAGCAGCTGTGTTTTGGACCTAGCACCTGGGGCGATACTGAAGAATTACGGCCAGTTGCACAAGTCAACAAGAAAGTATTATGGTAAGAGGCTTGTGTCTAAAGCAGTGCCACTCTGTCATGCCTCTTCTCGTCTATGCCCGACTCACGGAATAGTCATAGAATATAGTATAGTTTATATTATAGTTATAGTAATGTACTGTATGCCCGAGTCACGGAATAGTCATAGAATATAGTATAGTTCATAGAATAGTTATAGTAATGTACAGTACAGTGTGTGCAAAGTACCACATTGGACCCAGGGTGTGTGGGGGGCGGAGCGCCCCCACAGAAGATATAAACAGTTTGCTAAACAATAATTTAACTCATAGGGCCTGGGGGGGGGGAGCGCCCCCGCAGAAGAAAGAACTGACAAATGTTGTCTTGCTTATTGTAAAAAAAAAAAAAAGTCTAAATATTGATTACTTCTTTCTTCTGTGGGGGCGCTCCGCCTCCCACACCCCCCGGGTCCTAAGTTCATTGCATTTACTGTCATCCCTGCTTGCTTTGTTCTGTGAGGGTGCTCCGTCCCCACCCCCCCGGGTCCTCAGTGGTTATTCTGTATTTTCTGTAAAAATACTTTGCCTGCATTTAGTGCCATGCCTGCTGTGTGAAAGCGCATGCTGTTTCACTAGCTCTCCGGCTGACGTTACCGAATAGTCTCTGAAACTGTGCAGTGATGCGACCTGGCCGTAATCCTTCAGTATCGCCATACCTGGCTCTCTGGAGAAGGCAGAGCAGAGGTGCTGGTACCTATTTTCATGGAAATCATCAGTGGCTCTCTGAGAGAGAGTTAATTTATGGCTGCTTTGAAAGAGGCAGGGATTCAACCTGTCCTCAAGGAGGCCTCTTTACGATCCTGATGTTTTCATGAATTTTAGACCTATCCCTAATTTGCCATTTCTGGGCAAAGTTATTGAGAAAGTGGTGGTGTCATGATTAAGGAAGCCTCTGAAAGAATTTAACATCTACAAGTTATTCCAGTTTGGTTTTTGTGCTCCACACAGCACAGAGACGGACCTGATTAGAGTGTAATGATCGCCTACTTGTGAGGGACGGTGAAGAG
Organism: Neoceratodus forsteri; assembly: GCA_016271365.2. Lineage (NCBI taxonomy): Eukaryota > Metazoa > Chordata > Ceratodontiformes > Ceratodontidae > Neoceratodus > Neoceratodus forsteri. The sequence continues at coordinate 137,414,737 of CM057449.1, read as the reverse complement.
AAAAGTCTTCCTGGTGTGCTGGATTTACCTTCAGCCTTTTGGCACCATGGAACACTCAGAAATATTAGAGTACATGAGGAGGATTGTTGGGGTGGCTGGATCTGTGCTTTGCTGTTTCCAGTCTATCCTCAGGGATCACCAGCAATCAGTGTTTTTGGGGAATTTACAGTCTTCCCTCATGACATTGATTGTGGGACTATATTATTGTTCATGGTGTTCTTACTACTGTATCTCTTGGAGATGTTTATTCCAAAAGTATGGTTTGCAGTTTCATTGTTATACCACTGATACCTTTTATTTATTTATTTATTTATTTTTATCTATTTCTCTCCACCCCCCACCCCAGTCGGCTCCTCGTCTGGCCGCCATCCCATTGCTCCGCTCCTTCAGGCCCTCACCCCCTGTAACTCCCATGACTTACCCCCTGTGGTAGTCCGTTGGGGAGTCCTCCTTACTTACCCACCCTATCCGGATCCAGTTCGGGTGTACTACCTCATAAGCGGAGCACAGGGACGGCCATCAAGCTGCAATGACCAGCCAGCAGGGTCTCTTTTTCCATTTTCTGCTCACCCCCTTGCAGAAGCATGGTGTGCAATGATGCCTGCAGTGGGCCCATGCATGCACCCGTATGTGGCACTGTCAAGCGCTTGCCATGCACCCGCCCCATGTTCTTGTGGTGGTGCATCGTCGAGCCTCAGCCTCTGCTAGGGGCCAAGCATGCACCGATCACATGTCACCCCCCTCCCCGTAGATGGAGAGCAGTCCAACGGACACTCAATCCATCTTCTTCCTGCCGACCCCCAGCGGCCTGTGCTCATTCTTGAACATGGGTTACCTGCATGGTGTGAGGTGTGGTATCCAGCTCCTCAGCCCTCAGTGCCTCCGGGCTGGCTTATATCTTTTATTTTAACCTAGATTGGGCTCCCCAATAGCTGTGGTTGAGAGTACTTTATCAGAGATCAGCTTCTGTATGACTCACAGGTGGTTAAAACTGAGCTGGCAAAACTGATTTGCTGCTGGTGAGGTCTGATAAAATGTGATCACCCATTCTGGATAGTCTGGCTCTCCCTGTAATTGATGGAGAGGGTCTCAAGACTAGGCAGGTTGTCCCTAATGTAGAGGTCACTCTTGACTCAGAGATATCATTTGTTTCTGAGGTGTCATCTGTGGCCAGGACTGGCTTTTACATAGAAACATAGAAATACCAAAGCTGGCGGCAGATAAGGACCGCAAGGCCCATCCAGTGTGTTCATTTCTTTTTATACCTTATGAATGTGCCACTGGCCTTTGCTCTGTCAATGGCCTATCTATTTATACTCATCTGCATTGCTCCCTTATGCCTATCTCATGCCTGTTTGAAGCCCTGCACTGTATTCATATCCACCACTTCCTGAGGTAGGCCGTTCCATGCATCCACCACCCTTTCTGTGAAAAATAACTTCCTCATATTACCCCTTAATTGGCCTCCCCCAATCTCATGCTGTGTCCTCTTGTCTTGCTATTTTTCTTATATTGAATCATGTTAGACTGTTTCACTTTGTTAATGCCCTTAAGATGTTCAAATGGTTCGATCATATCACCTCTCTCCCTCCTTTGCTCTAGGGTATACATATTGAGCTCCGTAAATCTGTCCTCATATGTTTTCTGATGCAGTCCCTGCACCATTTTGGTTGCCCTTCTCTGGACTGCCTCAATTTGGTTAACGTCCTTGTGAAGATGTGGCCTCCAGTACTGTACACAGTACTCCAGATGGGGCCTAACCAGTGTCTTGTAAAGAGGGATTATTACCTCCCTCTTCCAACTTGTGATACCCCTACTAATACACTCCAACATCCATCTAGCCTTACGTACTGCTTTAGTGGTCTGCTTGGATGATTTCAGGTCATCGGTGATGATGATGCCCAAGTCTCTTTCATTCTTTTTACAATCTTAAAGATATTGCCAGGTTGTGGCCTGACCTTAATGCTGGTGATACACTCATACTGTTGTAAACATTTGTCACCTAGCAGCAAAACTAATATCTGGGAACAGGAAAATGGCAGTGCCATCTGGTAAAAGCAGAATACCTTTTTGTTTTTACACATACTATATAAATATCTCAGCTAATGCTGGCCTGATGGTGCTGAGGGTTGAGGCGCTGGATGCTTTATTTCGTGCCATGCTGGCGACCCAGGTTTGGGAATGATCTCAGGTAGTTGGGGAGCTGGCACATGGGGAGGGAGTAGGATCAAGCTGCCTGATGGCAACTCTCCTCTCCTGCGAAGGTTGCTTTCTCCCCCCATAGTTCCACTGCCGCTGGGTGGAGGTCTGGTGATGGCATAGGGGGGAAGGGGTGACATGAAAGGAGGGTGTCTCACAGCATGAAGTGTGCGTGCCACCACATGCAAGTGTTCGCGCCGAGATGGGAATGGGTGAAAAATGGGGGGTACAAAAACCAATAAAATACTAGTTAAAAAAATATATATATATAGCTCATCTCATATGAGTCACTAGGGTGATTGTCAAGATGGTATGTGGCTGCTCTGGGTTTGAGGGTTGGCACCAGGGTGTGATTCTGTATACTTCCAGTATTTTGTCCAAAGCATCCATCTATAATGTAGAGTGTAGTAGTTCTCCCACAAACTTTAAAACATCCAATCTCTCCATGCCCTCTGCAGCCCACAACAAACACAGATTTGCAGGACAGATTCTGTTTCCTAGGTGCTCCAGCCTTAGTCTAAGGAGTTTATTCTCCTTCACCAGGCTGGAGGTAGCAGCGGAGGATATACCCACGGAGTCAGTAACGGTTTTGAAATCTGACTGCATTGACTCCATGCAGGATTCACTGTAAGAATCTGCATGCTGAAAGAGTAATTTATTAATATTCTTTAAATCCCCCACAGCTTGTTTTAATCCCAGTTTAAGATCTTGATCTCTAGCTCCCCCTCCTAGTGATAATGCTATCCTGCCCTCTGCTGCTCCCGCTGGTGGCTTCCCACCTTTGCTCAATCTGGTCTCTGGTTGCTGAGCCTGCCGTGGTTGTCCCATGTCACCAAAGAAGGAAAAATATACCGGCAGATAGAGAAAAACTAGTCCAGTCAAACTATGGTAAGTAAAATAACAAATTGTTTCCTCAACGAGCAAGTGCTTAGTAGAGATACATCGCCTAAAGCATGAAAGTCTAGGACCTGTAGATGCCTCTGCAGTCATTTTGTTTGCTTTCATTTGTTTCTTTAATTACCTTTTCATCATTTCATCTGTATTTTGTCAACTACAAGTAAAAAAAAGAATAGAGTGGGATTCTTGTATTATGGTGTCAGAAAAGTTGTACTGGCAAAATGCTGGTAGTGTATTTCCATGGGAAACTGCAAACCCGTTTTCAGACTTTTATAGAGAAATGACACTTTCTACCATCAAAATATTATTTATTTAATAGAAATAGTTGATTTTTGATAACCTGTGATCTTCTGTCATAATTTAGCAGGTGGCATTTTCTTCATAACCAGATTTTACTTAAGAAAAGCCAATTACAGTTTAAAAAATTTAAAAATCATACAGATGGACCACAGCAGTGCAAACGTAAATGACTAAGTTTGCTGCTGAAAGAAGTATTTATTTCTTTTAAAAAAGGTAGAAAACTAGATTTAGTTTCTCATTGAAATACATTGGGCTTCTACGTAGTTGGCAGTTTATGACTTCACAATACCAGAATTCTACTGAATACTTTTTACTAGCAGTGTGAAAAGCAAAAGTGAAAACCCACTTGCTTTACTGCACTTAACATATTGTATTATTGAAGTAGAAAGTAATTACTAGTGCATCCAAATACAATAAATAAAACGGGTAGTTGTCTATTTTTTTTTTTAAAGTAATACTTCCTCTTTAAATGGCCACAAATTATGTGACTCCACGCTCGAGATGGAGCTCCTGGAGAAGCATCTACTGCAGTCAGCGGCTAGCTCCACCCCCAACATAAAGGATTTTGTATGAGCAGTCGTACATAACAAGGCAGTTGTATGATCGAGAAGTTTCCATTGTAACCAGAGCAGGGGTGTAGCCAGGAATTTTAAACTTGTACTCAAAACTGATGCACTGTTGCCCCTGCCCGCCCATTATGTAAACATAAACCAAAATATGTGCTGCTACGCCACACCATTGCCCCCTCCCTCTCTGTTTGCCATGTCTGGGTTCAAGTACAGTAATCAGTTTCCTCCTGTAATCCTCCTTCCTTTGTTTTTCTGCCTGCCTGGTAAGTTGTTCTTGTTTGTTTATTTGGCTGGTGGCATCAGTGCCCCATAGCAAACAACAACAAAGGCAAAAGGGCCCAACGCAACACAGACACAATGTTACTCACAATGTCATTGCTTTCCTCTTTTTGTTGCCCCTGCTTGATTTGCTGCCCCTGCCAGATTGTTTTTACTGTACTCTGCTGCGTACAGTGCGTATGCCTGCCGACACCCCTGAACCAGAGACCTCAATAGGTCTGTTGCTACGAAAACCTCAGGATCATAAAACTGCCTTGTTTGTGTATGACTGCTCATATGCCATCTTTTATAGTGTATGGGCAGTCGAACTTTCACGCCTCTGTCCCACCAAAAGTAAAAAAATAACTTACAAAGGCATGGTTCCTTAAGCGTCGCTCACTTCCTGGCCAGCTCTAACCACTGCAGCCCGCTTCATCGTGTATGCGTGACTGCACTCTGTATTGTTGTGCTGCGCCTGTGAAGTACTCAGTGCAGCACAACAACATCATGATGTACTGAGTGCAGCAGAACAACACTGTTCCAGGCATGGAATTCCATGTGGAACAGTGTTCTACCATACACTACATTGAATTTCAGTGCCATTCTGATAGTAGGAACACAAAACAGTCATGGCAGTACTTCACCACATAAACCAGCCTCTAAAAGTTATACATCACCAAAAACATTGTTTAAGTTTTAATGCAAGATGTTTGAATTACAAATAGGATGAATTAAAGTGCAGAATTCATCAACAGAAAACTGATGTCATTTCAATATGTGAAACCTGGGGTAAAAACAAATCATCTTGGGATACTGATATGCCTGGTTTTACGTTACATAAACTCAATAGACAGAATAGGAAAGGTGGCAGTGTTGCCCTGTATATTAACAGCAGTTTAAATTCAATTGACATTTCAAACTACATAAAAAGTCATAACACTCAAACCGAAACTATCTGGGTAAAGGTGATTTTTTTCAGCATTTGAGTTTCTAATTATCGGCTCTTGTTATCACCCACCAAATTCAACGGTGGATATTTTAGAAACTATTTTGTATGAAATAGACATGGCAAAGGCATTGGGTAACACTGTTATTACTGGGGATTTTAATTTGGGTGACATTGATTGGTCTAACTGTATAGCAAACAGCAACCTGGGGCATAAATTATTAAATTTGTGTTCCCAATTGGGACCAAAACAGAGTGTTCTAGCACCAACAAGAGGTGAAAATATATTGGATCTTATTTTATCAGATGATGGTTTAATAATTGATAACCTCAAAATCTGTGATCCCATAGGAAATAGTGATCATAACACCATTACATTCAGTATTAAAAAAGTTCATGTTTATAACCCTAACTCAACAATCATATACTTATGTAATAATGCCAATCTATCTGATATAAGGCATGCACTTAAAGATGTAAATTGGGAGGCAGTACCACTACACTCCTCTCCCCAATGTTGTTGGGAAACATTTAAAAACATTATCCATCATTTAAGAGATTTGTACATCCCCTCCAAACGAAAAATCCCCAACCATAAAAAGGCACTGAAATGGATGAATCAAACTATAAAAAGACTAATAAAAAAAAGAAACAAAAATATAATGCTTTTCAAAAAACAGGTCTCCACTGCTCTGGGAGTCCTATAAATCTATTCAAAAAAATGCAAAAGTATGATTAGAAAAGTAAAATCCAGGTGGGAATATAATCTAGCAAAAAATGCAAAAAACACTAACAGTAAAGAATTCTATTCTTACATAAATTCCTTAAAAAAAACAAAATGCCAAGTAGGGCCCCTACTTCACAACAACACCCTTATTAATGATTCAAAAGCTATGGCAGACTTGTTCAGTACTGATTTTTGTAAAATTTTCACTAATAAACCTGATGATAACTTTACTCTGAATCCACTTATTACTAGTAGTGATGCAACCATTACTTTGTCTAAGGATGAAATTAACAATAAACTTTTGGCTCAAAAAGGTAAATACAGCCCAGATCCTGATAATATACCAGGCCATTTTATTATTTCTACTGGCAGACATTCTAGCGGAACCAATAAAAATAATGTTTGATTATTTTCTTGCTGAAAGCTTTGTCCAGCAAGATTGGAAAGAAGCCAATGTAATTCCCATTTACAAAAAAGGGCCAAAGAATATGTGGGAAAACTATTACCCCATAAGTTTGACTTCTTCAGTTTGCAAGGTTTTTGAGTCTTATCAAAGACATGATTATACCAATTCTTAATAAATGTGATTCTGAGCAACATGGTTTTAGAAGTGGTCGGCGTAGTATTACCAACTTGATGTGTGTCTATGAAAATATGAGTTCCTTGTTAGATAAGAGAATCCCCGATGACATCATTTTCATAGACTTCAGTAAGGCCTTCGATGTTATGCCACACTGGGCTTCAATACAAAAACTTCATAAACTAAACATTAATTATTTTCTTGTCAAATTGATAACCAATTGGTTATGTAATAGAACTCAGCAAGTCATGATTAATGGTTATAAATCAGATAATTGTTCAGTGTCAAGTGGTGTACCACAAGGATCCATTTTGGGGCCTTGTCTTTTTCAATTGTTTATTGCTGATTTGACAATGGAATGTTTAAGCAATAAGGCATGACAAGATGTGTTATCGGTGTAATAGTCATTACACGATAACACACTACTGAAGTGCCATTATTGCATACTCTAATAAGCTCTATGTTATAGAAAACAAAAATAAAAATGTTTTTAGTAGATTTTTAGTGCGCCGGTATATCTTTATTTCTGGAAAAAAAAGGCTTCATAAAATCCACACAGTGATGTTATTGTGTAATATCATCACTGTCTCAGGCACACACTGACCAATCAGAGTCCAGGAAATTTCCTTGCCATTGTATAATTATCCATTACTACTAAGTATGCAGATGATATTAAAATAGGGGGATCTTGTGCGTCGGTTTCTGATGCACAAATTATTCAGAAAGATCTTGATATATATTACTGATTGGGTGAATAGATGGGGAATGAGACTGAATATTTCGAAGTGTAAAGTTATGCACCTGGGTCCTACTAACTCCACTAATATTTATTGGCTGGGGCAATGCTAGTGCAAACATTGGATGAAAAGGATCAGGAGATTATCATTTCTGACAGTTTATCACATAATAGACATATACATGATATTAAAAATACATCAAACAAGGTGATCTGGTCTATTCTTCGGAATATTAGATCTAGAAATCAAGGTGTGCTGCTGCCTTTGTTTAGAGCGTATGTCAGACCCCATCTTGAATATTCTTCTCAGCTTTGGAACCCTTATAATAAATTGGAATGTCACCTGTTAGAAGGTGTCCAAAGGAAATTCATAAAAAGAATTTCAGGGTTCGAGAAGGTGACATACTGGGAGAGGCTAGATTCCCTTAAACTCATGCCCCTTTCCACCCAACGCCTTAGAGGCGATCTCATGCTTTTATATGACATTATTCAGGATCCATATTTGATGTGTGAAATGGGCCTGGAATTTAAAAACTGTTCACATGAGATTAGGGGTCACCCTCTACAGCTGATTAGAAAACCATTTTTCCATACTCATAGGAAATATTTTTATACCGTAAGAGTAATTGGTCCTTGGAACAAACTGCCACTCATGTGGTTATTAGTGAGACCAAAAGCATATTTAAGTATTGATTGGATACATTAATCAATGCAGGTTACAAGTTGACCTATTTTTCTGCTTTAGCATGGGAGCATTATGGGCCTTAGCCTTCTTGCTCTCTAATCAACCTTAGTATGAACTTTAGTACACTCGCGGAAAACAGAGCAGGTGCTCACTAAATCAAACCATAACAATAATACTAATACTCAGCTGTCCGTCTCCTGCATCCCTGACCAGGACCTATCACTGCAGATGCATGAATAATGCCTGTTGGAGAGCAGTAACTGGATGACCTCCAGCTGTTTGGCAGCTTGGCAATGAACTAAGGAAGAACTGAGCTCCTGCTAGTGGGATCAGAGCTACAGGTCTTAACATTCAGCTGTGGCCCTAGACTCCCCATTCTGGACTTGGTACAGATTAGATACATTGAAACACAGAAATATGCCAGCAGAAGAAGGCCCTGTATGTTATCAAGTCTTTCCAGTATAGAGGTACGTGTCCTTAGAGGTTCATGTCCATTCATCACCCTCCCCAGAGCCCTATACCTATCCCATCCCCTCTTGAAGCGCACTACAGTTTTTGTATTGACTGTCATGAACCTACTCCTGGGGGTTGGGTCCACTGAGCTCACAGTGCCATACCCTAAGTGCAATCCATGACAGGGGGAACAGGAACATCTTCCTTGTGTCCCTTAAGAGTGCTCACTGAGTTCACAACTGAACATTCGCCACGAGGGCCCAGGGCTTCCTCTCTAATCTGGGTAAGGGTAAAATGCAGTCTCGAGTCTGTAGCCAGGTGAGAACCCTCCTTGGTTGCTGCACTGGGGGGGAGAACCCAGGTGTTACGAGCTCTTTGGGGCTGTCCTCATAACCCTGACTGTGTCTTCTCCCACAGGTGGTGCAAGAACCTAGTTCCAACCATACAGTCCCCTCCTGAGACCTATGTATTTACCCTACTTATGCCCCAAGATTCCCTTCCAGGATCCTAGTCTTTGGTAGCTAAGGTGGCACCTAGCACTAAACAGGCTTGTCACAGATTAAATAAACCTTCCCACCTTCACACACACAACACAAATCACTCCCAGGCAGTTTTTAAAAGCAAGTGCTATACTAGTTACTTAAATAATTACCATACAAGACTTACAAACAAAAGATTCAGAAATTGGGTTACAGAATAACAAAAAAAGTTGGAAAAAATACATATAAAACACACTGTTGAATTAACTGGATTATTTTCTACCTTGTTTGTAGAGAATCAGAGTCCAGAAAATAAATGATTTCTGCAAAGTCCCTTTTCTCCCTGCTAAGTCTCAAAGTCCCAATTCTTCTTGCAGCCACTGGTCCTCAGTGTGTGAGTGGCAGGTCTTGCTCTTTGTCAGAAAGGTTGGCTGCTCTTGTGTGTCAGGAAAGGTGGCTCAGGAAATGGGTGTACTGCCTCTGTTGTAAGCGGACTTATATAGGCCTAAATACCTCCAAATCCAGCTGTTCATTTCTAGGCCAGCAGGGGTCTCTCTCGCTCTTTCACAAATTATAGAGGAATCAATATTATTAATTATTTAGATTTCCTACAGTCCCAAAGTCCTGGCTGGCCTTTGATCTTTAATGTCCTTCCTGACTATATTACAAATGTAAATAAACTATGACAGTTCCTAGAACTTAACAATAGGGTCTCCAGATGGGGTGCCTGCAGACCCCTGTTTTAAAGTAATTTTTTCTTTGGTTTAAAGTTTTATGCCTTCTATCCCCTGCCATTTGATGACACCTTTGCCTTTAATCAACTTACCAGGAAATTCCAATCCTCATAAAAATGTAACTTCAGTTTCCTTTGCAGCAGGCCTTTCCCAGACTCTGGAATACACATCCTCCCTCCTAAGGTAACCTTTGCAGTAACACTGGGCATTTCTTTTATCGAACCTTATCTCTAGGCCTTTTGGGGAATTAAACATAACCAAAATCACAGAAAAATATTACAGAATTATGACTGAAATGGCCAAATCACCACATTGATTAGCACCTCTGGGAGCTTATTCCACTCCTCCACAACCCTTTCCATAAAACAATACTTCCTGGCAAGTCTCTGTAAGCTCCCCCCACCACTAACGTGCTGCCTTTTCCCCTAGTGATCTTATTTCTGTTTGGCTTGAGCAGTTCACTAACATCCAGCTTAGTTATACTCCTCATGTATTTGAATGTCTCAATCTTGCCTCCTTCCTCCCTCATGGTCTCCAGTGAGTTCTTGTTTATACTCCCCAGTTTCTGCTCATACAGTACGTATTCAGTTCAGGAAGGAGTCCATCCTCTGCGGTGCTGCAACAGTTGTGCAGCCTTGATATGAACAGCCCCAAACAAGACCAAAACAAAACAGGATGAGGTGCAGTCACAAAATGCCACTTGATGGAAAGAGGCTGAACTGCATTATCAGAGTCCAAACTTGAGATGCAAATATTTATTATAGTGATACAAATATAAAAACATAAGTATAGTGCAACCGACAAGGTGCCCCAGCACTTCGACCAGGTAGGTCTTCGTCAAGGAGCCTCCAACTTGTTTCTGTCCTTTTAACTTGACTGTTAATCCTGCATTGTCTGCATATTTACTCTGAAAGTCTGTTAATCCTTGCTTTTCCTGTATATTTCTCATAATCCCCCAGGCTGCACCTGAAAATAGGTATATATTTGTCTAGTGTGCTTACCTGGTAAACAGAAGATGAATAGATAAATTCTTCAAGTAAGGGTTCCAAAATTAGACATGTTAGTCCAGGTGTGGCCACACCAGGTTTCTGTACGTGGACGCGATAACCTCTTTCCCCCTATTGCTGAGCCCCGTCCCTACATTATCCAGCATCTTGTTTGCTTTAGGTTACAAAAGAAAGGATTTTGACTAGTCTGAGATAGTCTTTGATGAGAGGCTGACACTGGAATCCCAGTTGTCAGTAAAGTCAATGGAAGCATCTGTCATGTAAGAAATATTTACAAGATACCACCCCTTTCAGGAACCAGTCGATCTGAGAACACCAGGGCAGGATTATTGGATTCAGTGCCAGCAACTGGGTCAAAAGACAGCAGTGAGGCTGCTGACCTCCATTTGGAAGTCTGATTATATCACCACTGAGCTACAGGTCCTGGCCTGGATGCTTATAAGGTAACAAGTTGACTTCATGGCACTTTTACTGACCTATAAAGCCCTAAATGGACTGGGTCCTTCGCATCTCTATGAGCTTCTGATGAGGAAGGCTCAGAATTGGACAATTCTGATCTGATTTTCAGATTTAGGATTTTAGAAAATTCCAACTTCTAATCAGCTTGTGATTCAAATCCTAATGGGACCGCAAAAAACAGAAATTAATTTGGGTTTGGAATCCAAAATTCTGACTCCTAAACTTCTGTGTAAAAATAGGATTTAGGATTTAGTTTAGAATTTAGGATTTTCGGGCCTGAATCCTAAATCTGAAAATCAGATCAGAATCTGACAATTCTGATTCCATTCAGCAGATTCCGAGCAACCCTATTCCTGACCCCCTTGCACCAGGGAGAAACACCCATTCCATTGGTCAGGGGTATTAAGTATTCCATCATCTCATTTAAATTCTAGTAGAGACTGAGTTTTTTGCAGTTGCATCCCCTAGCCTGTGGACTGCTATCCCATCTCCATGGTCTTACAAGATATACAAGCTACGAAATTGCCAGCAGATACAGGCCATTCAGTCTATCAAGTTTGCTCGAGTGTGCAGCACTTCAATCCATTAAACTGCAGCTGCCCCCTCCCTCATATGCCTCCCATCTCCCACCCTCCCAATTTGTACCCTCACTTTGAATCTATCCCACCCTCTTGAGCCCCTAACACTCTACAGGCGGTATGACTTCCTCTGGCAGGCTTCCACCCTGCCACCACCCTTTCTGTGAAATAGTGCCTCCTCAGTTCCCTCTTGAACCTGCCCCCTTCCAACTTCATAGAGTGACCCCTGGTTTCCCTTTCACCCTTCAGATTGAACATACACCTGGTGTCTACTTCGTTCAAACCCTTTAGGTACTTTAAGGTCTCAATCACATCCCCTCTCTCCCTTTTCTTCAGGGCATACATATTGAGCTCTCTCAATCTTTCCTCATTTGATCTGTCCTCCAACCCCAGGATCATTTTTGTTGCCCTGCGCTGTACCCCCTCCAGTAGTTTGATGTCTCTTTTCGAGTAGGGGCACAAGAATTGCACACAGTACTCTAGGTGTGGTCTCACCAGGGACCTGTACAGGGGCAAGGTGACCCCCTACTCCTAGAAGTAATCCCCTTGCTATGCACCGTAGCATCCTGTTTGCCTTCGCTGCTGTCTTCCTGCACTGAGCAGAGTGGTTCATCTCCCCAGTTACCAGCACTCTCAGATCCTTCTCCTCCTTGGATTATGTTAACAGGACACCCTCCAGCCAGTAATTGTGCCCTGGGTTCTTGCCTCCTAAATGTATCACTTTGCACTTCTTGCCATTGAAACCAAGCTGCTGAGTGTGAGACCATTCCTCCAGTTTTGCCAAACCCTTCTGAAGTACTTTTGCTCTCTCCCCCCATCTACCTCATCACAAATTTTTGTGTCATCTGTAAAGAGATGCATCTTGCTCTTAATCTCTACTGTAATGTCATCTATGAAAATGTTAAACAGAACCAGTCCCAGTACCGAGCCCTGTGGTACACCACTTGTTACTGCCCTGGGTTCAGATGCCTCCCCCCATTACTACTTTCTGCTGTCTACCCTGCAGCCAGTTCTCAACCTATCTGACCAATTTCCCCCCTGCTCCCAGACTCTTCAACTTGCAGGTCAGTCTACCATGTGGCACTGAGTCAAAGGCCTTGCTGAAATCCAGATAGAGGACATCCACCACATGTCCCTGTTCAGTGCCCTCATAAACCCAGTCGTAAAAATCAACCAAGTTTGTCTGGCAGGATCTGCCTGAGACAAACCCATGCAACCTGCTGTCCTGGAGATTGTTATCCTCAAGAAATTGCACCAGTCTTTCCTTGAGGATTGCCTCTATCAGTTTTCCAATAATTGCAGTAAGGCTCACCGGTCTGTAAATCCCTGGTTCATCCTTGGGCCCGCTCTTATGAAGAGGAACCACATGTGCTTCCCTCCAGTCCCTGGGCATGTATCCTGAGTTCAGAGAGGTATTGAACAGGTCTGCCAATAGCCCTGCTAGCACCTCTGCTAACTTTCTTGGCACCCTGGGGTGGACTCCATCTAGGCCAGGTGCCTTGTCCACCTTCAGGGACTTAAGGCCCTCCCTCACCCTTTCCACCATGATTTCCCCATCCGTGTTTGCTTCTCCTCCACCCTCTCCCAACTCGCCCTTCTTCTCAGGTACAGGCCCATCCTTCTCCTTGGTGAAGTCTGAACAGAAGTATTCGCGTTAAGTACTTCTGCCTGCTCAACCCCCTTTTCTACCCACCTACTTCCCCTCCTGAGCCTAAAAATTTGATCCTTGCTCTTCCTCTTCTCTCTGATATATCTGAAGAAATCCTTTTCTCCTTCTTTGATCCCCTGCACTAACCTCCGTTCCCTAGCCGCCTTTGCTGCATTTACCACTCTGCTCATTTCTTTGGATTTCTTCACATATTCTTCTCTGTCTTCTGCCCTGTTGGATCTCTTGTAGATCCAAAATGCATTCCTCTTCTCCCTCACCTTCTCTACAAACTCTCTATTCATCCAACTTGGTTTCTTGGTCCTGGCTTTCTTGCTGTGGCTCTTGACACAAGTTTTAGTGGCTTCAGCCAGTCCAGCCTTGATGACTGCCCAGTTTTTGTTCCTTGTCCATTTCTGGGCAGATGCTTGCCATATGACATTCCAGTATGTGTCCTATCCTGCCAAAGTCTGCCCTTTTGAAGTCCAGGACCCTAGTTTTTGTAGTGGCTACTTCCCTATCAAAGATTGATTGAGAACCACACTATGTGGTGGTCACTGCTTGCTAGAGGTTCCTCCACCCTTACATCCTTGACCTGTTCACCATCTTCCAGTACCAGGTCTAATATATTCCCCTTCTACATTGGCTTCACTACCCACTGGGTAATGAAGCCATCCTGCTTGCTTCCAGAAGGATCTGCTCCCTGGCACAAGTGGTTGCTGGGATGCTCCAATCCAACCCCAGTAGATTAAAATCCCCCACCACCACTGTGCTCCCTTTGCCACTATGCCTCCTTATCTGCTCCCCCAGTTCCCTATCAGTGTCCTCTTTCTGGGCCGGACATCTATAAACGACCCCCAGGCAGATCTTGGTCCCTTTCTGGCTGTGTAGTTGTAGCCAGATTACTTCCGATCTGCCCTCCTTCCCTCCCCTTCTTCCCTATTACATCTGATCCCTTCCCTTACATAAATGGCAACCCTCCCCCAGCCTTCCCTTTATCTCTATCCCTCCTGAATAGTTTGTGCCCTGGGATGATTAGGTCTCAGTCATGGTGCCTGGTTGGCCACATTTCAGTAATGGCAGCTATGTCCACCTACCCATCTGCCATCAATGCCTGCAACTCTGCCAACATGTTCCCCAGGCTCCTAGCATTTAGTGAAAACATTCTCCACACTGCTCCTATCCTTTCTGCTTCCTTACCCTTCACTTCAACCTCTATTTCGCCTAATGTTGTATCTATCCCTGTGGTGGGGGGAGGTCCATGGGACCCTCTCTCCTGGTGATTCCCAGCACCAATGCCTCCCCCCTACCTAGTTTAAATGATACCTCTTGTTGATGAAATCCCCCAGCTTCTGCTTTAACACCTGTGACCCTGCCCTGCTGAGATGTAACCTATCTCCTGCATAAAGATCTGTGTTATCCCATGTGCTACCCCAGTCCCCCACCAATCCATAACCTTTGGTCCCACACCATTCCCTCAGCCACTTGTTGAAGTCACTGATTCTTCTCTTTCTGTCTGTACTAGCCCTTGGCACTGGCAGAACTTCTGAGAAGGCTACCGTTGTTCCCTCTTTGCTGCATAGTTTTCCCACTTCCCTGAATCTGTCTTGTACCTCCTCTATGCTTCTCCCTTCCATATCATTTGTTCCCAGGTGCACCACAAAGTGCAGCTTCCCCTCCACCTTCCCCACATATTTGTCCATATGCTGCCCGACTCTACTCGCTGTCACAGCTAGCATGCATTCTACTCAGATGTTACTTTTTCTGGCACCCTTCCCCCCATCTTATACCCTTAAGTATAGAATCCCCCAGAATTATGACTGATGCTTCTCCTGCTCACCCTCTTGTTGCTCTTCACTTCCCTGTCCCACCTCCCTTTTGCCTCCCCTAACCTTTGCCCTATCCTCTTCCCCCTCGCAAATATGACCGGGGTACTGACCTCCATCTCTGAACTATTTTCTGTCTTTTGAACCTCCCCTTTACACTCACTTGTTGCTCCGTCCACCACGCTGCCACCTCCTCTGCTATTACTTCTCCATGTCTTCTCTGAAATGTGACCCTCCCCCACTCTGACTCCCCTCCTCTACCTATCCTTAGCCTTCCCTGGGCTGCCACTTCCCCCATCCTCCTGTCTCCTTGCTCCTTCCTTCCCTCCGGAGAGACTGCATCACCATCACCTTGCTGACCTCCCTGCCACTGTGTCTTCTTGGTGAACTGCCAAACTGCATCCCCTCCGTGTAACTTTTCCCCTGCAGCATCCTTTCCCTGCATCTTCACTGTAACTTCCCTCCTCTCTGCTAGCTGGTCTTCTGGAGTAGCCAACGCTGAGAATCTGTTTGCAGTGCAACTCTCCTTTCCTTGAATGAGTGCAGTCCCCCTTCCCACAGGCTGATATCTTTGCTCCAACCCAGTCTTAATCATCATGCCCCTGTGCCTGACCCTCCTCCAGTCATCACTTCCTTCCCTTGGCTGCACCCACTTGTGTGGCCTTCCTGCTGTCCCACCTAGTTCCCCCTTATTTTTTACTGTTTTGAGCTCTTCTGGATATCTCATTAGTTTACCCTTCTGGCTGTGTCCCCTTCCCCCCCATTTTGTCTCCTCCATGCCTCCAGTTCCCTCCTCAACTACCCTATTTCCTGCCTGAGCTGGCCCACCTGCCAACACAACCTACAACCCCTTAACCCCCAAGCCACGCCCAAGAATATGGCTGCTCCACATCCTTGGCAACATACAACCCTTCTCATCTTCTGCCCTATTTGACTGCCCCTGCTCATCCTCTCCTCCCTTAACCTGGTCCTACCCCACTCCATGGAACCCTTTCCCCACCTTGGACTCCCCATGTCTGTACAGGAAATATGCGTCCCTCCCAGTTAGGCTCTTCCCTGTCTACTAGTGTGGCCTACTGCCTGCTGACCTCCCTGCTGACGCTCTGCAAACGCTACTCAAGATGCTACACTCTTGCTTTGTGTCACTCAAACTTCGTGGTCACTTAAACTTCAGGGTCGTTTCATCCCCTTTGAAATATAATTGGATCCCAGCCCTGCTATTGGCTAGTCAGAGTCACGTGACCACCCCGCCTGTGTATTTCCTAACCTCTCCTTCCCTCCCTCAATTAAATGCCCCCCTCCTCCCAGCCAAGACAAAATTATTTGTTTTGAAGTTAACAAAGGAAAACGCAGCGACAGGGGCCAGGTTGATTCGGTGCTCACCTAAAACAAGCAGCCAGCTCGTAGCGTAAACCAGGAATTCAAAAAACAGGTGGCACTGGAGTCTGTCCTTGAAAATGTTGCAAGCAACCAAGCCAGTAACAAAATAGTGTTTTATTATGCAAGGAGTACCAAACAACAGCGGACTCCCTCACCCAGCGCTTCGACTTAAACCAAGTCTTCCTCAGGGGTGTGGTTACAATACAAAAATGTCATTCTTTAAATACATGTATCTACTACATAATACATGAGATACTAGTGATGCATTCAAATATCAGCCTTCATAAGGAAGAAGTTATATGTCTTCAAACAATATACATAATACTAAACAATGTATGAACAAAAAATGACTAAAAAGTTATTCTTAATACCAGAATTGCACGTCACTTGTAAGCATAACAAATTTAAAATACACAGTGTATTCATTAGTTGAAGGCTGCCACAGGCGTTCTCCACAGTCAGAAAACTTATGCATGTAAGTGAAGAAAACATCCCAGTTGTATTCGTAACTGCAGGACTAATATTATTTCTTGTGCATTTCAGGTAAAAAATGATCTATAAGGAGGAGGAAAAGAAAAGGAAGAGACCCGAGTGCCACCTGTTTTTTGAATTCCTTTGTTTTGAAGTTACACTGTTTAAATCACGCAGCACACATTGCCTACTCATGAAATGCTACCTCAATCCTAAAAGAAAACAAACAGCACAGAGAAAGTACTTACCTTCTAGCTCCAGCTGCCTGACTCCTTCTGCTGAGTTTCAACTCCAGCTGAAAGCCCAGATGGCTTTTTAGTGACTTTTTCAACAAGGGTTTTGTCTGATTTATAGATATTATGTTTGTTATTAATTAGCTGACTGGTACCTATCTGACACTGACTGACTGACTTTCTGATGTGCTGCATATCTTAACCATCTCATCCATTTTGCCTGAATCAGATATTGTTGATGGGCACCCAGAGCTTTTAGAAAGGATGCCTCATATGCAAGAGATAGATGATATACAATTGCCTGTGTTAAAATATACCATTTACAGGTATTTCCATGAATGAGTTATGATAGTCCCGCTCCTCAAGAATGGAAGTAAATGGCATATTTGAACAAAGACCATTGTACGGTCTGACCATTGGGCTGGCAGTATAGCCTAGAGGTTAGAGGAACGAGGTGTGAACGAGTAACCGCCCAGTGCTCCCAGGCATGTGTGCCTAGTGGGCCTTACCCGGTTACCAAAGATTAAAATAAAAATAAAAAAAATATATGTTCTGCATATACAATATCCTGTGTTCAGAGGATAGACCTTCCCCAGTGAAAGTGGTGTGCATGCTGGACTTCCATCCCCTCCCCAAAACAAGTACTGTGCCCTCCACCCCCCAAACATCTTGTGTTCATAGGCTGCCCCCTCCCCACTGAAACTGGTGTGCAGGCTGGAGCCCCCCCAACTGAAAGTACTTTGCACCCCCCACAGACAGTGCTGTGCTTCAGTCTCCCTCTCTAGTTCTGACATGCACCTGTTTAGATGAATTTGCCAGCGTGTGTTTTTCCGAGAGAGCAAGCGTGAACTGCAGCTTTTCTTTTTTAAGGTTGGTGTGGTCCTGAGCATGCGTGGTCCTTAAGGAGTGCCTCCATAATCTTGCCCACTACTGAGTTAAGATTAACTGGTCTGTAGTTTCCTACCTCCTCCCTGCTGCCACTCTTGTAGAGCGGGATCACATGAGCCCTTCTCCAGTCTTCTGGGACCTCTCCTGTGCTCAGAGACTTATTAAACAGTTCTGATAATGGCTCTGTTAGTTCCACCCTTAGCTCCTTTAATACCCTAGGATGTATGCCATCAGGTCCCATTGCCTTGTTCACCCTGAGCTTAGCAAGCTCTTGTAGGATCCTTTCTTCTGTGAAGGGGTCTTGTGCACACCTCCCCCCTTTGTCCATGGTGCTGCGCTGTGGGCCCTGCCCTACCTTCTCCTCAGTAAATATTGAGCAGAAGTATTTATTTAGGATAGATGCTTTTCCTTGGTCCTCTCCCACACACTCCCCCGTATCCCCTTTGATCTCAGCAATACCCTTCTGGACTTTCTCTTTTCACTAATGTATCTACAGAAAGTCTTGTCCCCTTCTTTTACTGTTTGTGCAGGTGTGTCCTCAGTTTGGGCCTTTGCCTGCCTTACTGCCATCCTTGCTTCCCTTAGGAAAGTTTAACATCCTTCCCTATCTTCGTTCCACTGTGTTCCCTTATATTTCCTGAAGGCCAACCTTTTGGCTTTGACGTTTTCTGCTGCTGCTTTTGAAAACCAAAGTGGTTTCCTCCTTCTTTTGCTCTTGCTTTTTTCCCTAACACAATGAGTTTGCTTCAAGTATTGCATCCTTAATGCGTGCCCATTTTGCCTGTACCCACTCACCTGTATTTCTTCTTGCCAGGGCTAGCTTAACTCTGTTGGACTTCTTATCAAAGTCAGCTCATTGCTACCCCAATCTCGTGGCTCATCAACAAATCGCTGATTGAAGGGAAAGTCCCCTTCCTCTGGAAAGTGGCCCTAGTTACACCAGTCCACAAAGGTGGAGCCAGAGAGTCATTGGAAAACTACCACCCAATATCCTTACTCTCGACAATAAGTAAAGTGCTGGAGAGGGTGGTGTATTCTCAGGTCATGGATTATGTGGAGAGACATAATATCTTCACCATGGCCCAACATGGATTCAGAAAAAAAAAACATGGAACGGACACTGCCCTGGTTAACTTTACCTCTGATATATTTTCTGCCCTAGATAAGGGATTGCTCACTGGTGCAGTTTTTATTGATCTCACCAAAGCATTTGATCTGGTAGATCACCAACTACTCCTAGCCAAACTGAAACAGATTGGTCTTGACTCCCTGGAAGTTCAATTGTTTAATGATTATCTCCAGGATAGGTTCCAATTTGATAGATGGCAAGGCACCTTATCTGACAAGATCGGAATAAGAGTTGGTATCCCACAGGGATCTGTTCTTGGTTACCACTGCTGTTCTCCGTATTTATTAACAAACTGCCGACCTTCAGCAAAGATGCAAAGGTCATTCTCTATGCTGATGACATAGTTATCTACAGGTCAACTGGCAATCCTGATGAACTAAATAGAATGCTATCCAAAGACCTGTGGAACCTAGAAGAATGGCTGTCTAAAAATAAACTTGTATTGAAAGGCAGAAAAACCAAAGGGATGCTGTTCAGGCCTAAAAGCCTTGGACCCAATAGATCGAATATACTGGGCCTCTGTCTTTTGTCTGGGGCAAGGGTTGATGTAGTAGATTCACTAACATACCTAGGTCTCACCATAGACCAAGAATTCACCTTCAAGACCCATACAGATCAGCTATCTAAAACACTGAACCAGAAGATTCATCTCCTGTACAGACTCAGCCCTTACCTTAACCTGGGGTCATGTGCCAAGATTGCCCTTGGTACCCTGCTACCCCAAACTACTCTATGGCTCCCCCGTGCTCCTCTCTGTTAAAAACACTGAGATGAATAAACTTAGGACCCTATACAATAGGATCGGCAAATTTGCTTTAGGGGCGCCCCAAAGAGAACACCACTGTCATGTCCTGCAAGCCCTTAATTGGCCCATCTTGGAAGGTAGACTACAATATCCATCACTATGCCTAGCCTTCAAATTCAGGCTGGCAACTGCACTGCCTACTCTGGCAGAGGTACTACAAACTAAAATGAACAGCAGGACATTAAAGTCCTCAAGCAGACAGCTCCTCATGGTTCCTCGGATGCAGTCCTCCCAAGGTTCCAGGGCCTTTTCATCCCTCATTCCTCCCGTATGGAACTCGCTTCCACCTAATCTCCAAGAATGTGAATCACTAGGGGGTTTCAAAAAGGGGCTTAAAACACGCTTGCTGGAACTAATAACCAATGTGCCTGTAATCGTTAAATCTGAACTATCCTGTTATTTGCTTGATCCTGGAATATAACATATGACCGTACTTAATATGTATACGAGAACCAACACTAGTCGCTTTATATGTAGTTTGTTCATAGTATGTTTGCCGCCTCTCATGAAATGTAAATAATTGTTATGTTGTTGGATCTAATGTAAATGTTTTATCCTGTTCTACTATGTGCAATTAATCCTGGGTCACCCCTGAAAAAGGGACTAATACTGGTCTCAGTGGGCCTACCCAGTTACCAAAATTAAATAAATAAATTAGTTCTAGTGACCAAATTGAACCATACCATGTGATGGTCACTGGCCCCCAGGTGACGTTCTACCTGGAGATCCGTGATCCTTTCCCCATTAGTCAGTACTAGATCTAGGATAGCCTTGTCTCTTGTGTGTTGTTGTACCAATTGTTTGAGGCCTTCCCCCTGCAGGGAATCCACTATGGGTCTAGTTCTGGTGGATGTTCCTGTTGTATTGACCAATCTGTATCTGGCTTGTTGAAGTCTCCCTTTATCAGAACCTCCCCTTTAGTTGTCATGTTTTGTATGTCTTCTAACAGTAATGTGTCTATGTCCTCCCCCTGGTCTGGAGGCCAGTACACAACCCTAGTTCATATGGCTGTCTCATTTCCTGTTTCCAGAGTGACCCACAGTTCTTCTGGCTTCTTATGTGTATTCTGAATTTCTGTAGCTTTGATATTTTCATTGACATAAAGGGACACTCCCCTCTTCCCCTCCTTTTTGCACCTCGGTCTCTTCTGAACAGTACATAGCCGGGTACTGTAGTCTCCCAAGTGTGGTTACTGGTGAACCATGTATCCCTAATGGCTACTATGTCCAGTTTAGCTTGTGTCATTGTTGCCTCCAGATCTGGGATCTTTGTTTCCCAGACTGTGGGCATTTGCTTACATGATTTTCCATTGGCCAGATTTTGGTGCGTTAGTTATGGGGTGAGGTCCAGCTTTTCCCCTGCGCATCGTATGGGGAGCTGGACCTTTTTACTTATCTGGTGATGAAAATGAACTACAAACATGCTGAACTCCTGTTTGATCACTAGCTGAGGGGGATGGGGTGTACTTCCCACTCGATGTATCGGGTGCTGCACCCCTCTCTCCATTTTCTAGTTTAAATATTCTGCAAATACATTAAATCTCTACCCCAATGCACTGATTCCCTCCCTCCTTAGTCAGATGCAGTCCCTCAGATTTAAAGAACTTTCACTCCCAAAACTGTTGCTAGTTACCTACAAATTTGTGTCCTTTTCCTGGCACCAGCCCTTGAGCCATATGTTTTGCTCCCCTTTCTCCCCTTCTCTGACCTTCCATCCATCTGCCCCACCTCAGACCAGCAGGATCTCAGAGAAGGAGATGCCAGACAAAATGGATGACAGATTGTCTCCCAGCCTGAACAGTTGTTCCTTGGTCTCCACAACTGACCGGCTTGTGAGATCGTTAGTCCCTATGTGAACCAGGACATTGATGTTTTCTCCTGCTTCCTGCATGATTTTAACAATGCGGTCAGTGTATCTCCACGCTGATATACTTGGGAGACATCTGACCATTACCTCTGGCCAGAGGTAGGTATCAACTCCCTGAATCATGGAGTCTCCTATGATCAGAAGTGTTTGGGATTTCCTTTTTACCTTTCTTGTTTTGGTCCCTGTTTTGGGCAAATTTTGTAGCGCTAGCTCCTGTGCTGCAGTGTCCTGTTCTGCAGTGTCCTCTGCCAAAAAAGATGAACCACGGATGAATGAAAAAAGGAAGTAAGAGCAGAAACAATCAATCAACAACAAATGCATATGCTACTTCTCAATCTGTATCTCGTATGTGCTCCTGTAGTTAGCCCTGAAAGCTTAGCCTAATGATAGATAAAACTGTAAAACCTGTAAGCACCACCATAACAATTTAACAGAAGATATACCCTGCAAAAACACTTTGCTACAGAGAATAATAAAGCAGTAAAAAGTAACAAAACCGGGGCGCTGATGAGCCAGCTAACATAAAGACGCATATTCCTACTGCTCCCTGAGCCGCCACAAAAGAAAAGAAAATATAACTGCTCTAAATTGAGAAATAAAGTACTGGAAGCTACTGGAGGTCGTTGGAAGGTGGGATGGATGAATATGTGGTCTCAGCTTCAGCGAGCGCTCGCACTACCGGGAAAATACAGAGAAAGCAACCGCAGACCCTGCAAGAAGAAAATACAGCCCGGGTCTCCCTCTCGGCAGGAGAAGTAAGCGCACTAGGCTGCAAGGTCACACAACAGGTTTTAGCGGCACTGGAGCCTAGATTTGCTAGCCTGGTCACAAATTTCGACCGTAAACTGCAAGAACTGGTAGATTTGCATGCTACTCACACTACACGACTGTGCGAAATGGAACAATGGATTTCTGACCTAGAAGACACTACGAATCCAGTACCGGAACAACTTACTATAATGCAGAGAGAGAGAGAGATGGAGGAACTAAAGGATCTACTAGATTACCAAGAAAACTATCATCGCCGACTCAACTTGCGTCTTAGAGGGTTGCCGGAGGGTCTGGAGGGACCAGATATCATGGACTTCTGTGCTAAGGTATTGCCAGAGCTTTTGAGAGTCTCATTAAAAAATGGGCGTATAAAAATTGAGAGCGCTCACAGATCTGTTCTGCCGAAACCAGGGCCGAAGCAGCCTCTGAGGCAAATTATTATGAGGTTTCACAACTACCCTGATAGAGAATTAGTCCTTAAAGCTTACCATGCATGCTCTGAACTCCAATATGAGGGACATCGCATATTTATCTCACAAGACTATTCTGCATGCCTACTTAAAAGGCCGGCCTTCAACCCTGTTATGGCGCAGCTACTAGAAGCTAAAATTGAGTGCTACATGCTGTATCCCGCCACTCTCAAGATCAAACATGAAGGAGCCACGTACTCTTTTTGGGAAGTGCCCAAAGCAGAAATATTTGTTAAGGAACTGAAAGGGAGGAGTGGATGAAGGAACTCAATGCTGCGAGATGGAATTGTTATAAATGGAAGATAGACTAATTGGCGTGGTGGAAATTGGCAATGGAAATTCAAATGGCACTCACTTGACTTTTTTTTTCTTTTCCTTTTCCTTATTTTATAATGGATGTTGGTCCTTAGAAAAACAAGGATTAGACACTCCAGTGCAATTTTAGTCTATATGAAGGGATCCCTGAAGCGAATATGGGATAAAAGACATATTGCAGTATGCATGAGATTTCATTTCCCTCACCTGGACTGTTTTTTTTTTTCTCTACTTTATATTATTTCTTGTCCTCCATGGTGATAATGTGGGAAAATATGAACTTACTAAGGACTTCTTGCTGGCTTGCCACCATCAACAGACTCAAGTGACATTCTAAATCTTAAAGCTGGGTGCCTAGTGAGAAGGTTGAATTAAGCAGGCAGAGCACTGTAAAGTTTGGGAAGGGGAAGGAATTGAAAGTGATTGGGAAACTATGTAGACTTTTTCTTTTTTATATATATATATATATTATATATATATATAGAGAGAGAGAGAGAGCTATGGGGAAGGTGATATAGTACAGAGGCAATGGTTAGAAATGCCTCCAATAGATCCATATAAGGGGCTATAAGTAACCTGTTTTTTTTTTTGTACAAAAAGTGGCGGCTCGGAAGGGGGGGTGTTTGTCTGCTAAAGGGTTGGGATTTTAAAATGTCTGCTTACTGCAGTTACTGTTACAAAAGAGGGGAGGGGAGGCAAGGAAATAAAGGTGGGCGGAGAGGAATGGGATGGGAGGGAAGGGGAGGTTTGTACATAGGTGTTGTTGAAATGTTATGTTATATGTTTTCACTCATTTACAGATCCAAAAATAATACCAATCTAAGGACATGGGGGGTTGGAGGAAGGAAACTGGGAGAAAGGAATGAACCTGTGGTGAAAGGGAGAATACCAAAAGATGAAGGATGGCTGGACTGAAGGAATTGACCATCGTTTCATGGAATGTTAGGGGAATAGCCACTCCCATTAAATGCACGATGTTACTGACTGCACTGAAACGTCAAAACGCCCATGTAGCTATGTTGCAGGAAACCCATCTCACGGATAAGGAACATGCGAAATTAAAGAGGGGGTGGGTTGGGGAGTGCTATTCGGCGGCTTATCGATCTCATAAGAGGGGAGTGGCTGTTCTCCTACATAAAAGCTTGTCATTCAAGAAAGAAAAGCTTGTGACTGATCCGCTGAAGGGAGGTATGTTTTTGTAACCGTACTATACATGGGAGACAGTTACGCTTAGAGTGTTATGCTCGTGCATGAACCAACCTTCTATAGAACATTGATGGCTCTCTTGATAGTGGAGCAATTCCCAAATTTAATACTAGGGGGCGACTTGAATTGTTTGTTTAACCCCACTCTAGACCATTCAAAAGGCAACGGGGCCCCGAAAGGGGTGATTCGGGAATGGTTGGTGGGGATGTGTGACTTGGATTTAATTGATGGGTGGTGTGCAGCCAATCCGACGGCTAGAGAATATACTTTTTTCTCGCACCCACTTCAGACCTGGTCCCGTTTGGACTACGTGTTGCTCCCTCGACCTGGTATTTTCGGTTAGTGACATCAGGCATGGTCCAATATATAGAGGACCATGCGCGATGTCATTCTGTCACTGAAGTGGGGAAAGAATCCTAGTACGTGGAGATTCCCTAACTATTTGCTAGCTAATAAAAAATTCAAGGAGTATATACAGGATCAATGGAAACTGTATGTGCAGACTAATTCAGAGTCAGCTACTTCACGAGCTACTTTTTGGGACGCAGGGAAGGCATTTATGAGAGGATCTATTATTAGTTTTGTAGCTCATTATAAGCATAAAATTAGGGAAAGGAGGATGAACCTGGAACAGCGACTTAGGGTTTTGGAGGGAAAAGCGCCTAGAGGGGAAGGTGGGGAGAGCATACAGCAGCTGCTGAATGGAACTAGGGAAGTCCTCAATAACTTGTTATTGGGAGAAGCTAGGAAAACCTGCCTCTTTGTCAGGAAACATTTCTATGAATGGGGTAATAGACCGAGCACTATGTTGGCCAATTTAATTAGAGGGAAAAGAGGATCGCATCTGATTCAGGCTGTAAGAGGGGAAGATGGGGTATTACGGAAAGATATTGGGGGTATTGGAGAATGTTTTAAGAGATTCTATCAGAGACTTTATCAGTCACAAGCTGAAGAAGAAGGAGAAAGGATGAGGGATTTCTTGAATGGAATAACTCTCCCTAGGGCCACACAAGCACAACGAGACTGGCTAGACTCAGATATAACAAAAGAAGAAATTATAAAAGTGATTGGGGCCCTTAAGAGGGAAAACTAGTGGGCCAGATGGATTTCTGGTTGAATACTATAAAAACATGCAGCCACAGATAGTAGAACATTTAGAAGCTGTACTTAAGGAAGCCAGGAAAGAGGGAGGACAATTACCATGATCCTGGGGGGAAGCAACGATATGTCTGATTCCAAAGGCAGGAAAAGACTTGCTTGAATGCTCCTCTTTTAGGCCTATATCCCTCCTAAACTGTGATTCCAAGATATTGACCAAGGTTTTGCCGAGTAGATTGGAAATAATATTGCCAGGGCTTGTTCATGCAGATCAGACCGGGTTTATTTGAGACAGATATTCTTATCACAATGTGCGGACTCTGTTAAATGTGATTTGGGGAGCACAACATCTAGGTGAGGAGGTGCATATTCTGTCAATGGACGGGGAAAAAGCATTTGACAGGGTGGAATGGCCATATCTGATGGAAGTCCTGGCTCGGTTTGGTTTGGGTGATGAATTTATAGGAATGGTGCAGCGAATGTATGCCAGTCCTAGAGCTAGCGTGTGAGTGAACGGTATACTTTCGGATAGTTTGGAGCTAAGTAGAGGAACCAGACAGGGATGCCCCCTGTCTCCACTATTGTTTGCACTGGTGCTCGAACCTTTAGCTATAGCTATTAGATCACATCAGGGAATAAGGGGGGTACGGGGGAAGATGGGTAAAGAGAAAAAGCTCTCCTTATATGCAGATGACGTGCTGCTATATGTTTTGGGACCGGACCAGTCTATGCCTGTATTATTAGGGTTAATCGAACAATTCTCCCAATTCTCAGGCTATAAACTAAATCTAGACAAGTCGGAAGAAATGATAGTTGGGAAACCTAATGATGAGGGGAAGATTTTGCAGAAATTGAAATGGGGTCTTAAAACAGTCCATGAAGCCTTCACATATCTAGGGATAAGAATAGGTAGAAATATTGAGGATTTATACAATCTTAACTATGGACCACTATTGCAGACAATAGTGGCAGATTTGAATAGATGGCAGGGGCTCCCTATTACATGGCTGGGTAGAATTAACTTACTCAAGATGAATGTGCTGCCATGAATACTGTACTGTCTGCAAATGCTCCACCTTGGGATCAGGAGGGTGGATATTAAGAAGTTGGAAAAAGCCTTTACTGTTTTCATCTGGCAAGGTAAGCGACCCTGGGTGGGATTGGCCAGATTAAAAGCACCAATAGAGAAAGGGGGATTACAATTCCCGGACTTAGAAATTTACCATATAGCTGCTCAGTGTCGGTATGTTCAAGGCTGGATGGCTTGACCTGGAAGAGAGGGGGATGTCCTGGCAGGATCTCGGCATATTTATCTACTAGAGGATGGAAGGCCTTTCAGGAATTACCGAACCTCAATCCCTTAGTTAAGGAGGTATTAGTGAGCTGGAGGAATATGAATAAGAGAAGGGAATTGGGACGGGAAGACACACTGTTGCTGCCCCTGGAAGGAAATCCTTTTTTCCTCCCTGGGCTAGGGGATAAGGGATATTGTGAGTGGGAGACAAGGGGGATACAATGCTTAAGACAATTAATCACTCGGAATGGACTCGATACATTCGAAAACATACAGGCTTGGACTGGCCTAAGCCATCAACATTTCTTTCGCTACTTACAACTTAGGGCCTATATAGGTTCAACTGGCAGGCTACAAAATCCTGAGTCTAAATGGGAACATATTGAACAAATGATAGTTGTGGGGCAGAAAAGACCAAAGGGCACTATTCGAAGAATGGCAAGAGAAGGAAGAACCTGGCTCTCAGACAAGACATTACGCACCAAAAGCTCTGGGAGAGAGATTTAGGGACTCCTATAACAAGAGAACTGGGAATTAATAATCCGGCTCCATCAGGGCATAATGATATGTAATAAATATAAAGAATCTTATTACAAATTCTGTCACAGATTGTACTACCCACCACTAGTGGTTCATAAGTATAATCCGCTTGTGTCTCCCTTATGCCCTAGATGTAACAAAGATTTAGCATCATAATATCATTATTTCTGGGCTTGCCCAGTGTTACAAGAATTCTGGGGAGAGATTGTAACGGAGATAAGAAAGATTACGGGACAACAATATACTAAATCTCCATTATTGTTGCTTCCGGTATAGAAATTGCAGAGGATGGGGAATGGATACTGGTCAAAAGATGGCTTAGAGTGGTTTTGGGCATGGCTAGGCATTG
Source organism: Neoceratodus forsteri (assembly GCA_016271365.2). Classification (NCBI taxonomy): domain Eukaryota; kingdom Metazoa; phylum Chordata; order Ceratodontiformes; family Ceratodontidae; genus Neoceratodus; species Neoceratodus forsteri. The sequence continues at coordinate 137,386,844 of CM057449.1, read as the reverse complement.
TATCCTTAATACTTGAGTAAATGCAATGAAACCTACTATACCCCAATGAAAGGCTCTGATACTGCAAGCCCTTACGCTGGAGAGATAGGTATATGTCACTAAAGATAAGGAGGAGCTTTTTCAAAAATCATGGCAGCCATATTTGGAGTCACTAACAGTGGCCGATAATATTGTGATGAGGGAGGGATGAATATAATTAAAACGACCTGAAGAGTAAGTGTACAACAAATGGTCCTCCCTGGGCTAAGTGAATGATGAATTTTTGGTTCCCCTCTCATGGCTCCCGAGCTGTTTTCCCTCCCTCCACTGATAAAGAATGGATTGGTAACATATTTGGGATTGGTTTTAAAGTAGAAATGAACAAGAGAACGGATCAAATGTACATTAGTTATTATTTGTTAGTGTATCATGTGTGTGGTGTAATGTAATGTATTGTATGTGTCTCTTGTAGTAATGTCTGTCTATTATCATAGAAAACTAATAAAACAAATTATGCAAAAAAAAAGTAACAAAACCTGTAAGCACAACATACAGAACAATTTAACAGAAGATATACATTGCATAAAATACTCTGAAGCAGAGAAAAATAAAGCAGTAATCTGTAAGCACAACCTGCATAACAATTTAACGGAAAATATACCCTGCAAAATAAAAAAAAATTCAATCGGAAAAAAAATAAAGCAGTACACTGGAATACCTGTAGGCACAACTCACTAACAAAAACCTGTAGGCACAACCTTGAACAATTCCACAGAAAATATACCCTGCAAAGAAACAATTTGAATCAGAGAAGATTACAGCAGCAATCTGTAGGCACACCCTGTGACAATGCAGCAGAAAGTATACCCTGCAAAAGTAATTTGAATCGGAGAACAATAAAGCAGTAAAATATAAGCAAAAAACAGTAACAAAACCTGTAGGCCCAAAAGAAAATAATAATACACAGTAAATCTGCGTAGCCAAAAGAAGCCTTAATTTTTTTCCTTGCACAGATGATGTTGTTCCTTGCTGTGTCCTTACAAGCAAACCTAGAAGAAAAGAGCTCAGGTGAAGCTAGGTGCCTTTGCCAGCAAACCTAGTCTTCCACAACAGACTCTGCTCCAGCTGAAATTACCACCGACTCACCTGAAAGTCTGTACTGGCTGTTTCTCTTGCCTCACATTAAAATTCCATCATGCACTTGATCACACAAGCATTTGTTTTGCCTTTTTTTCTAGTTGGCTGCCACATTCCTACTACATACATACATACGCAGTGTCAGTGGCTCAGTAGGTAGCATACTCGCCTCTGAGGCCGGGAGATCAGAGGGCTGTGGGTTCAGTTCCCACATCTGGCACTTGGGTTAATATCCCAGTACTGACACTGTAGTGCAGCATGAGAGGGGTGCTGCACTTCTGAGGTGCTGTCTTTTGAATGAGACGTTAAACCGAGGTCCCATCTGCCTGGATTGGTGGTAGTTCAGGTGGATGTTAAAGATCCCATGGCACTTATCGAAAAGAGCAAGGGAATTTCCCCAGTGTCCTGGCCAAATTTTCCTCATTCACTTAAAATACCACCAACAGCTTAATCTGGTTCAATGTCAGTTGGCATTCATCTGTATTCCCCTCCCCCGGGTCGTGCCTAAAAATAGGCCGGATTTGTCTAGTGCACTTACCAGTCAACAAAAACTAAAAAGAAATAAAACAATAAAAAATAAATACATACATGCCCATCACCTAATTTAAAAATGCGAGTATCTTTCCAATTAACTCCCCACAGACAGCACCGACAGTAAAAAATTTTAAAATAGACTAACTGCACACAACAGGGTGATGCCCGACCATACTCTACAAAGAAACATATACAATACAGGGGAGAGAAGAAAGTGAGGCAAATGTTTTTGTTAATAATTTACCAAGAAAAAATTATCTTCTACCCCTACAAAACACCCTCCTGTATTAGCTTCTTAGGGCCCAACCTCAACTAGACCATCTTTTCACTGCCTCTGGGTTCCTTCCAGGCAAGAGGTTCAGCAGGGGAGCAGGAGAAGGTCCAGGCAGGTGGCATATGATGGCACCACAGTTCATTCTTGGCCCCGAGAAGCATGGCTTAACTCTGCCACCAACTAACCTCACACTTCACAGCTTGAACAGTCTCACCAAACCAGCTGTCACTCTCAGACAGAACCGCACAAAACTGCTTCCTCTCCCACTCACTAAATGAACAAACACAGCAACCTAATTTTTTTTAAATATTTAGATTTCCCATCTTTTGTTTGGACCACTCAATGAACCGTCACATAAAAAAAAAAATAACTGAACTAATAAAAACTATTGTAAAACTACCAAGACAGACTATTTTAAAGAAAAAAAGCACAGCACTATGTAGTGGCAGAAAATGGTCAACAAGAAAACAAATGACTTTTGATTTTTAAAACAAACAACTGTTACGTTTGTTTTCTTATTGCTCTTATATAAGAAATTATCATTTTTTTTTTCACATGGTCCCCATTTTATAAATGCAATACTACAGCCCATTGTGTTGTTTCTTTTAATTAACTGCACTCCCAGGTGCTTGAAGGCAATTGTCACAAGCACCTCGTGCTGTGCAACACACCTGGGCATACGGTTAATGAAAAGAAACCAACACCCTGTCATGTCTTGTTGTTTGAGGAAATAATTAGGACAGTAAATTCTATTAAATAACCACAATAAGCCCTGCTTGACCATAACTGAAGAGAAGAAAAGAAAGAAATACAGCCCTCTGGTATTTAGGACTAGGGTTTGATTTTTTAGTTTTGGTGATAGCCCCTTCCCTCTATCCACCACTACCTAACCTCACCCCTGAGACAGTCACTTTCAAATCCGTCCAAAAGCCACCAACCCACTGCTGAAATTTAATCTTCTTTCTTTTTTTTTTGGTGGGGGAGAGTAGGTGGGGAAAGACTACATATCAGACAGAAGACATATGAAGAAAGACTAAAGGAGCTTAATACATATAGCCTCGAGGAAAGGAGGGAGAGGGGGGGACATGATAGAAACTTTTAAGTACCTCAAGGGAATCAACAAAGTCCAAGAGGGTAGCATCTTTCAGAAAAAGAGATGTGCAAGAACAAGGGGGCACAATTTGAAGATAGAGGGGGGACGGCTCAGAGGTAATGTGAAGAAGTATTTTTTCATGGAGAAGGTTGTAGGTGCGTGGAACAAACTTCTTGAGGAAGTCGTGGAGTCAAGAACAGTGGGGGAATTCAAGAATGCATGGGACAGACGTGAGGCAATTCTAGTGGGGGGTAGGAGGAAGTAGGCTGTTGGTTAACTAGGATCTGCAGTTTATCCGTTAGGTAGGGAAATGGGCAGACTAGGTGGGCCAAGTGGTCCTTATCTGCCATCAAATTATATGTTGCTAGGTTTCTATCCCTTAAAGAGAGCGAGAGAAACAGTATACAACTATGATAATTAGTCATTTGGCTCAGGGGGTGGTAAACTGGGTATCTTTAAATTTGCACTGAGATTATAGGACAGGGAAGGACCTCCCTCAATCAAATTGCAGCATTTTCTGCATTACTGGTATAATACAGACTTACCTTGTTTGGGTTCTTGTTTCCTTTATATAATTATTATTACAGATAACACTTCTTGTGTTTCCAATAAATCTGCAGGTTACATAATCCCAGTGAGACACTTGTTGTCGCTGATCGAGAGGGGGGAGGATCTTGTTGATGTAAATGAGCAAGAAACTGAACAGCAGATGGATCAACTTAAAGACACTCCCAACAGTAAGTAGATGGGTAGAAATGGAGTTTACAATGTATTTTAGTGTTTCATATAATAATACCTACACTGTAGAAGTCTTGCTGTAGCCTTCTAAAATGAGAAAGTTGTAAAAGCGATTGAAATACAGCTGTGCTCCTGGCATCATGATGATCAAAGCAGATCTTTATGCTGCATAAAACTTCCAACATCTGGTGAGATTGTGAAACTAAACGGTGTGCATACGATAAACAAAAGTAAGTAAACAGGAATTGGGAGTTACTAAATAAAAAATCAACAAATTTGCCATTATGATCTGTACCAGTTTTACCAAAAATGACACAATAGAAACTGAAAACCTCCCAGATATGTAACAGCCGACAACAAATGTATGATACCATACAATCATAGGCATTTCCAACTACTGTATAGTATAATATAAAGGAGCAAGCCCACATTCAGTGTCCAAGGTAGAAAAATATTTGACTGAAAAGAGCCTTCTAGTCCATATGTGTGGGATGTATTGCCTAGCTTGGTTGCCATGGAAGTTAGGAGTAAAGAGCAAGGCCTAACACAAGGTATAGCAGAAAGAGGGTGACCTTGAGAATGTTGTGTAGCTGTGCCAGAGACATTGGACCATTTGTTCTGAGAATGTCCATACATAAACGCCTTTTGGATCATCCCAGCAAAGAAAGTGGAATGACCCAGATCGGGAATTGGTTACCTATAAGAATATAATAGTGGGTACCCTTCAGTGAAACAGAAAATTTGAAGAACGTGTGTTTAGAACCTTATTTTCAGTAATTTTCAATAATTACTCAGTAATTTTCAGTAACAAAGTTTTTAATCTGATAGTCAAGATACAGACTGCTTTTCAGCAACTAGAACTAACTGTACAGTCCCTTACTGCATCTGTAGAAAACAGTACTTACGAAGTTTACAAACTGGACTCTACATTTAACGTGCCAGCAAGCCTGAGAATAAGATAAGTGGGTTTATATAACCCTTTTTCCTAAGATATGTACAGTATATATAGATATCATAGGGGCACGGTAGCACCCCTATAGTTAAGGATGAGTAGCCTGCTTAATGTTAAACCTCTAGTTTTGCACAATAATATCTTTGGCTCCATTTGATGAAATGAGCTGAACTTTTGTATGTGTTGTCTAGGAGGCAAAGTCTTAATGTGTGGACATTTTTGTGATGGCAGCTTGTGCAGATTCTAAGATCTGTCTGTCATTATTTGGAAAAATCTAACTTTTCTCCTTCCTATACTTAATATGGCTTTTTTTGTGCTTTTCCCTACAGCCTACAAATAATATAATTGTTTCCCCAGATTTGCAGGCCACATGTTGGATGTCCTAAGGCAGTGCCTTTGACAGGTCTGTGAAAAAATATTAAAGGGTTCCATAGTTATAAGGGTTTAAATTTTAATGTTTTCCAACCTGTGCATGCACAGTAGAGTTTTCCAGATAAGGTTCTGCAATGAAAGTAAAAATTTGATGCAGCAAATGTGCATTTTTGCTTTCATGCCACTTGCTTGACAGGGCACCAAACATTTTTTGTGCCATGCCAACTGCCATCTTGTTGATTTTTTCCCACAAACTAACAAATGTGGAAAATACATAAAAATGCTGCAATTTAAAAACAAACAAACATCAAAACCTAGTTAAACAGGACCTGTTTAGCTAGATTCTGTTGTTTGTTTTTTAGTACAATGGCCACAAATACTTTTAGTAGGCACCCAAAATCCTGGGTGCCCAGCTTAGTGATAGGAGTGCTTTCCCCATGTTCTCTGTATGAGAACAGTGGAAATTTCTTGACTTCTGCAGCCACAGCTGAACTTGTGCTGCTGGCTGCAGTGTGAGCTAGGAGGTGCTGTTTCCCTGGTGTTTGGTGGTACCACCCCCACTCACTCTCCATTGCCATCCCTGGCAATGTCTCATGTTGCCCTGGTGTCTAGTGTCACCCCCCCAACCCTTCTGATCAGTGTTCCCTTCATAATCAAATCTTTCTCTGGTGTCTAGTGGCACGCCTCCCACCCACCGATTACTGTCCTCATTCCCTGGTGTCTAATGGCACCCCCACCTGCTGATCATTGTGTCTGTTATGAATTTATATATTCCCTAGTGTCTAGTGTGCCCCCCACCCGCCGATCGCTATCCCCAATATCAGTAGATATATTCCCTGGTGGCTGATGGCACCTCCCACCCTTTCATTTCAGGCACAACCCTGAAATGAAGAAAACAGTCCCTCGATTATTTTTTTTTAACTTGTCAAAAAAGAAAACAGTCCCTTGCCGGTCAACCCCCCCACACCTTCCACTCAACACCCACCACCCCACATCCCCAGTACACCCCCACACACCCTCATTCACCTGAACAGGTCCCAGGTTCAAGATCCACTCTCCGATCAAAGGATCAGTGTCACATCTTGCTGCTGGAACCAGTGACTACATTATGAGAAACTATAGTAAATTTGGTTCAATGTACTGTATTTCAAGGGGGGGGGGTTCAATTGTGCATAACTTAGCCATTTTTTGATATTTTGACCCCAAATTTTTAACATGGCCTTTTGGAGACCCCACCTCATGAACAATACATTGATTATCATTACGCAGCTCCTGCCTGAAAGGTGATTTCATAGTCAGTTGGTGAATTCACCTTTCAGGTGGGATTTGAACATCTGGCCTGCCCTTGTTCAGGGGCATAAGAAAGCTATGTTGAAAATTTGGGGTCAAGATTTTCAACATAGCCTTCTTATTAACCTGCCTCATGTATGTCACAGCTGTCATTTTTCTAATCCTTGCCAAAATGTGTGTTCGCACCTGTCATACGGAATGTCATTGCAGTTGCACAGAATTACATTTTGGTGGGAATTTGAACATTTTCTGTACTGGGTACATGAGTTGGGGTAATACAGTGGCTTTGCGGATAATTCGGTCACTGTTGTCCTATAAATGGAAGCACAGTGCCTTACATACATATACACATCTATGGAGCGATGGGAGTGCAGAGCCCGGAGGGCCTTGCGCTCCTGCAGGCAAATAAGGATACAATTATACTATCTTAAAAAATAAAGAAATACATTTCAAAAAACTTTGTTAGTGCTCTAGTTAGGGTTAAAGCCACAAAAGTAGGGAAATGTGGCGTTAAGGTTTCCAACCTTAACACTCCACTCCCATACTGCACACACTAACAGTCGTTGGGGTGTGCCTTTGGGTTATCAGCCCTAATGCTCATCCCATTCTCCTATACTGTACCCATCTCAGCTTATTTACTTATGGAATGGGGTGAGTGTTCAGGATGACAACCCCAAGGCACACCCCTTACTTTTGTGGCTTTAACCCTAACTAGAGCATTAATGAAGTTTTTTGCAATTTATTATATACAGTATACTGTATATTCTTTGCAGGTCATTGGCCCTAATGCTCACCCCATTCCATAAGTAAATAACTTGAGATGGGGGGGTTGCTTATGAGTAGCTGAGGAAGCAAGTCACAACCTCCAGAGCTCCGCACTAGTTTAAAAATAAAAGCATTTTTGGTGCCTGTAAATCGACAAATTCTACAAATAAGAAGTCTCTTACCAGCCTAATACTAGAAGAATTCCTAACTACAAGCAAATCATCGAGGCAAATGAACAAAAACACAAAGAAATTGGTGATACAAGAGAGTATAGCATCTGGGGGAGCAGGCCCAATATTGCTTTCAGCCGCGGAGATAACACAGATAAGCAGTGCGGTCTCGGAGCAAATCTTGTCGGATTTAAAGCCACAATGGGACCAATTCGAGCAGTCAGTTTCAGGGCTTTCTATGGAAATTAAGCAGCAGAATAGGCGACTTGCAGAAGTTGAGCAAAGGGTCTTGGATGTAGAAGATTCCACGAGGGTGACCTCTGAAAAGCTGGTGAAACTTGAGCAGGAGATGGAGGAGCTAAAGAAAGCCCTTGATTATCAGGAACAGTACAGCCGCAGAAATAATTTGAGAATCGGAGGCTTGCCCAACTTTCTCCCCATTCTCCTATACTTCACCACCTCAGCTTCTTTACATATGGAATGGGGTGAGAGTTAGGCCGATGACCCCAACCCACACCCCGATGCCTGTTGGTGTGTGGAGGGTATGAGGTGGTGGCAGGGGTAGTAACCCTAACACCACATTTCCATGCTTTTGTTGCTGTGCTATGAACCCTAACTGATGCATTAATGGAGTTTTTCTCCATGAATGTATATACATATATAGACACACAAAACTGTTAAGTTTCCCAAATTATATGCTATCTAGCTTGCTGGTTCATACATTCAGCTGCATACTCACAGGATAACTATCATAATTTTGACTGCATACAAATGCTAGTATACTATATTTTCTATGTAAGACATAATAATATATAGTACCATCAGGCTTTCTTTCCATCTGTCTTGTGATCGCCCCACTTGCTACTTGTTTGTGGAAATCCCGAGGATCTACAGAAACAGTTTAATCCAGTTTATGGCTGTTCAGAGGGAAAATGAAGATGAAAGTCCAGTGCTGGTTTCTTTATCTGAAACAAAGTAAGAAACAAAACATAGGTAAATTCAGTGTTCATAAAATAGGAATCCAAAGTACAATACACTGTTACCAAATGAAATTAGAATGCAATTCAAAATTCTAGCTTATACCCTAATACACAGAGCGTAAATGGAATGGTGGTGGGGGGGCAAAGACTATAATTTTGGGGATTTTATTTACAAAGGTGAAAGCTCTCATATCTTTATCGGGATATATGCCGACGCAGTCATGATTTGCTGGTTCTGTAATGATTCATGGACATACATGCTATTAGTGAGTAGTGTAAGGGCAAAGGAAAAATTTGTCAAGGACCAGCTTGCAACATATTATATTTCTGCTGAACTCGGAGGGGAGGGGATTATAAAAAGATAGACAGATGGAGAGATGGATTGAGAGATAGACAGACAGAGGCAGATAGAGGGATCACACTATTGCTGGCTCACTGCTGACATTCAAACAGCAGCAACACTTAATCTGTGGCTGCATAAATCAAGAAAGTCCTGCTGTTCTCCTACAGAGAACACAGGTGAACAGCTCCTCTCTGCTAGCTGGGCAACCAGGATTTTTGGGTGATCAGAAACCTTATTTCCAGCATTATATTGAAAAGCAAACACCAGAATCTAGCTAAACAAGTCCCATTCAGCTAGGTATGAATGTTTTTTTTAAACCTGGTTAATCCGTGCCTTGTTATTACGTATACCTGATTATCTGAACAGGGTTTTTTTGCCATGTTGATTGCCTCTTTAATGTAGAAACCTCTGTTTCTGAATCCAAATCCCGTGTTCAGAGTACAGAGACCATTGTCCCAATTCATTTTAACCCAGATAATCCATTGCAGGTGTTAATAAGTGTGCTAATGGCAGTCTTCTTAATCCCTCTTAATCTCCTCTGTCATTTTAAAGGTGAAAGGAAATGAGTTTTAGATAGTTAACAGCACTCCCATTTTCATTTTCATGCCAGTATGTGTTCCGATATGTGTTGACCAATTTTTTTAATAAATAAATAACCTAGCTTTGGGATGCATTCAGCTCTACCTTGAGTTACACTCTCTTCACCAGCTACTGCTCTTTCTTTTCATATTCCTAAACATTCCGTGGAATCAGTAACACCATTCCTGGCTATTTATGTGAATTGCCTAGAATAGTGTTACTAATGTCATAGAATATCCAGACAGTGGAAAAGAGCACATCAACTGCTGACGAGAAAGGGATTCACTGTAGTTACAAAGGCAAAAAATAAATTCTTAATTTAACAAAAAGGGCTAAAACATAGAAAGTAGAAGGGGCACCAGAGAGCCATCTTCCAGGTTGGAAGTATTTCTTCTATTCTCTCTTCCACGTAGCAGAATTTTGTATAAAAACTCAGAAATAAGAAACTTTTCCTGAGTTCCAGTGGCAGATCTTGATCTGATATGACTTTCTGAATCAGGAGATACCACATTTAATATGGGCAGAACGAAAACTCAACAGCAGGGACAGCTTAAAATTCCACCACCAAGTAATGGCAAGGCCACTGACGCCGCAGGTGGAAGCAACATTGAAAATACTGAGAGGCAGTTGGAACCACCATGGCATACCTTGCTGGAGTCCATGCAGGCCATGGACTCCAAAATCGGAAAAGCTCTGCAAAGGTCGGAGAAGCATGATGCTGCTATTATACAACGTACTGGGTCCCTGGCAGAAACAGGCAAAAAGATAGTCTCGACCTTAGCCACGGTAGCCACCATCACTAAAGAAAATGGCCAGCTTCGTGGACATCTTGAGTCACTTGAAAGTGAAATCACAGCTGGAAATATCAGAATTGTAGGGCTTCCTGAAGGTGTGGAGGGGGCAACATTATTACCTTACTTACTGAACTAGATGAAAGAGTCACTAAACCTTCCAGATGATTTTCCTTGGGTTTCACTCACCAAAGCATACAGAGTGAACCAGAGGATCCACCCAACCTCCTCAAGCCAGCCACACACTATCTTGTTGAAGTCTCTGGGGTCCGAAATCTGGGATCGGGGCCTGTCAGCAACAAGGGCAGCATACCCACTGGAGATCAATGGCGAGGATGTCAAAATATATCCAGACCCCTCCTTCCAGACCCGGGCTAGGAGGAAGGCCTTTGACGCTGTGAGGCACCGATTCCATGCACTTGGCATTATTCATTCATTCTTGCTGCCAGCCTGACTTTGGGTCATGTATGGAGGGAAAACACGGCAATTTTCCAGGCCCCAAAATGCTGGATGCTGGATGGAGAAGATAGAGCTTGAATTTGGGGCAAGGAAAGAACCTACTGATTTGCAGAGCTGTGAACTGGATGCGGACTGATGGATTGCAATGGGGCCTAACTTTGTAGCAGGCCGGAACTTACCTTTTAATGTGACCTAGGGCTTTGAAATTTTAATGATTTCTACTGAGATCTATATGCTTACAGATCTCGGAGAGTAACTTAGTTCGGGCTTTCTTTTATTAATGTGGGGATTATGGTAGGGGCTGTAAAATTTTAAGAATATATGGGCGAAATTGCCATTCGATTTGAGTGGGAGGGTCCACTATCTTTGTGGTCCCTGCATGTTTTTCTCCCATTACCAAGGGCACATATAAAGTCTGATCTAGATGTTTGTTAGGAAACCTTATAAAGAGAAAAAATATCAGTTAAATTCTGTTAAGGGTGTTACTGCTTAAATTAGAAACTAGAAATTATTTATCTTCTTTTTTAATTACATCATCTGTTGGGAACTGTTATTGATCCTGTGATGGTGGGGAGTTTTAGAGGGAATCGCTGTTTACGTATATATGTTCTACCTAGTTATACCAGGTTTAAATAGCAATCTATTAGATTGTGTTTGTTCTCCCTTTCTAATTATCCCTTATAGAAACACCTTTACCTATGAAGAGGCTGGCACTTCTCAAGAGACTTGTTGATTTATTATTGGGACTTACTGCCTAGTACCCCCCCATTCCTTTTGTACAAGAATATAGGGGGTACTAATATGTGAATATAAAACATACCTATTGATGTAATGTCATTCTAAAGCGGAACCCTGTATGAGATTTTGTGGATATTGATTGTCTGCTTAAACCGAAAATTAATAAACATAAAGTTAAATAAAAAACATAGAAAGTAGAATATGTTAACTGCTCAGCACTGTAGTACCAAATTTCTAATTTTCTGATAAAGTTAACAAAACATCCTTTGATCATTGTCTGGTTACTATGGATATTTTTATTACGTAACAAAATGGTCAGAAACAAATATTTATTGATTAAGCAGGTCTGACTGTAATTTCTAGGTATCATCCACACTTTTTAGTTGAAAACAAAGATTGCAGCCATCGTGACCCCCCACCAAAAAACTGATGTTCATAAGAGCTATTTTTGATTCATGACAGCTTAGTGTATCTATGTAGAAAAATGGCTCTCATGAACTGAAAATGTATGACTCATATCAGACGGTTAGCTCAAACCCCTACTGAGCACACTCAGAAGAAAACTTAAACTCCTTATAATTCTGAAACCTTTTAATATTTTTTTCACTTTGAGAGGCATTGCCTCAGCACAGGCACGTTTTATCCTGAAAATTCTGTGAAAAATTTAGCACTGTCCAGGCTGTACATAAGAAAAAGAAAAAAAGCATGTTAAGTAGTGGAAAATATTGCACTTCATTAAAAATCAACATTCTGTATCTCTGAAATTGTACAAGACGTCATCACAAAACTTGTCATATCTTGAGACTGTCCCAGCCAGATCGCGTCTGCAAAATTTTAGGTTATTTTATCAAACACTACCAAAGTTATTAACTCACTCAGCTCTAGAATGGAATCTTGAATGAGTGCTGTATTCCTGTGTAAAAATGGCTGTTTTCCTGAGCAGTTAGAATATTCGGAACTAAAATGTTAACACTCCAACTTGGAGTATAAATAACTAAAAAACTATAACTCCTGTCACAAAACTTACAGTACGAAGTTTGCTCACAATAAAAACATCTTTAAAATGAGGGGTCACACATGTTAATAGCATTAACCTTTTTTTTTTTCACAGAGCATGTAACAATGGAAATATACATTTTTTTCTTTAAAAAAAACTAAAAAAAAACACCTTAGAAGTGGCAAATGTCTGTTGTATGATGGTTTTCCATCACACCATCATCTGTGCATTACACTGCCACCGTTTAGAGTATTTCTGAGCTGTTTTACATAATAAAACAGACCATAAAGTAAAGCATGTGCCAACACATAATGCCAGTAAACTGACTGAATTCAGAAAAATGCTCTCCACAACTGCCCACATGATGCACAAACCACGACAACTAAAAAAGTATGCCGCCTAGGCCCTAGACACCTGCACAGAAAATGTTCATAATAACAAGAGCTTTAAAATGATGGGTCACTCATGTTAGTGGCATTTGCAGATATTTTTTTTTACAGTTCCTGAAATGATAAAAAAAGAGCATTGTTTTATATTTTGTTCCCAAATAAAAACCTACATCATAAAAAGTACACCTCCTAGACCCCAGACAACAGCAAGATAAGTGTCCATATTAAAGAGACCTTTCAAATGATGGGTCACACACATTTCTAGCATTTATAGTTTTGTTTTTTTTTTCACAGTACCTGAAATGGAAGAGAATCACATTTTTACACTTTTTGTATCCCCAAAAAACTAAAAAAAAAAAGTACACCTCCTAGCTCCCAGACACCAGTATACTACTTTTTCACAATGAAAAGAGCTTTCAAATCAGGGATCACATATTTATAGTATTTACGTTTTTTTTTAACGGTACCCGAGATGGAGAGAAATAGCATTTTCTTCAATTTTTAACCCAAATTTAAGCCTAAACAAAATCTGAAAGGTAGCATATGTGTCCAATATGAAGTCGGTATTCTGGTAGGTAGGAATGTTTCCTACTGATCTGCACTTTTCAATAACCTTATCCCTGATTGGTTGATCCAGAAAGTGCATAAGAAGTGCAGGATGCACATATGAGCTCTGGGGATGAGAGGAAGTGAATACCCGATGCACATATGCACTATGGGGCTGAATGAGTTAAGGTTCAAAAATTAGGGTTTGACATTAATTGCCTTACTTAACCTTATCTATCTATCTATCTAACTATTATAGTGCTGCGGCACCACCACAATAGTTAAGGTTGAGCAGGGGTTTCTATGTTAAACCTCAAAATTTGCACTTTAATATCTTCACAACTGTTTAATGAATTTGCATTAAATTTTGCAAGTGTTGTCTTGGGGGGGGGGGGAGTAGAGCTCTTGATGTGCCAAGTTGGATTCCAGTTGGATGTGCGGATTCCGAGATGCTGATAGTGAAAAACTTACAAATCTATGTTTTTTGCTTTTTTTGTCATTGCCTAGTGTCCTAATGGTTTGGTATTTTGGTCTGCAATTTTCAGGGTAGAAAGGGCTTGCCCTACAGATGTGCCTTTCACTAGTCTGGTGAAAAAATATTATTTTGTTCCAAAGTTATACAATTTTGAAATTTTGGTTCTGAACATGCTCAGTACAGTCTTTTGGATAACTACTTGGAATGAAAAAATTATTTGGTACATATAAAAAGGATCTATCTTCATATGGGGACAGTACTTTTTCATTGGGAAAAATTATTTTTCGTATGGCCACCATCTTGTTTTCAATTAAAAAAAAAAAAATTCAAAACCCACAAAAATGACATCCTGCGCATACACCAACACATGTATCTTGCTCATTGGGACCCCATTAAGTGGATTCTGTACTTAGTTTGTGGATAATCCAAGAAACCAAGACTACAGGTGGCCATCAGATGGACTAGCAAAGCGCCATATATGACAAACTGTAGAATAAAAACAAAAATGACCATGCTAAGGCTATTACAGTGACTGAAAACCACAATATTGATTGTCTGATTCATGTACTTTATCAAAAGAGGATATGATCACAACACTCCTACCAGCCGCCAATGTGTTTTCATTCCTTAGTTTGTGGATAAATGACCCAGAATTTTTTTTTTAACATTTAAAAATCCTATTTTGTCAGCAGATTTTCTTTTTTCGTATGGAAATATGAAAAAAGAATAGGTCCATACAAAAAGAGAATGGCTTCATACAAAAAAAGAATTTGGACTTTCTTGCCCTCCCCGATTCTTTTTCATATGAAATCATTCTTTTTTTGTATGAATGAAAGAAGCATACAAAAAAGGATGCCTACATACAAAAAAAGAATGGGAAAAAAACTAAGTCCAAATTCTTTTTTCATATGAAGGCACCCTTTTTCGTATGATTTTATTCATTCATGTGAAAAAAGAATGCCCTCATATGAAATTTGGGCTTAGTTTTTTTTTCCCCACATTTGAATTTCAACAAGCCACAACTCCCTCAGTATTTGAACTTAAGGAGCAATCTATATATATATATATCAAAATAATGGTCTTAATGAGTACTACAAGAATAATACATAATCCCCCTACAGAAATTTAGGGCCCACATACAATACCATAAAAATTAAAATAAAATTACAATTTTCATAGAATAACACTGGAACTTTAATGAGCCATGACTCCCTCAATATTTGGACTTAAGGGACAATCTATAGAGGTTGGGGAGGGGGATCTGGAAAAGGAGAGAAGGGTGATGGGGTGGAGGGTGGTCTCGGTGAATGCGAGAAGCCTTGGTAACAAGGAGGTGGAGCTTCAAGTGCTCTTGGCTGTAGGGAGGGTGGACATCAGGGCCATCACAGAAACATGAGCCACAGAGCACTGGGACTGGGACCTGGCAATCCCAGGGTTCAGACTGTACAGAAAGGACTGTGGGGAAGGGAGGGAAGGGGGGTGGCTGTCTATGTGCGGAAGGGGATCAAATGTACAAGGGATGAAAAGGAAGAGAGGGTTATGGAGGCAATGTGGTTACAGCTCCTGGACTCCAGGGGAAGGAAGTTGTGGTTTGGGGTGGTGTATAGGTCACCATCCCAGACAGTGGAAAGGGACAGGGAACTGGCTGAACAAATCAGTAGGGTATGTAAGAGGGGGAAGGTCATAGTGGAGGATTTCAACCTGCCGGGGGTGGACTGGACCATATTGGTCACCTCCAGTGCCAGGGATAGGGTCCTCTTGGATGCATTTCAGGAGGGGTTCCTGACACAGCTGGTTGCTGAACCCACAAGACTAGGGAACATGCTGGACCTGGTACTATCTAACAGTGAGGCAGTGACGTTCATAAGGGTGGAGGATCCGTTAGCTGATAGCGATCATCAAACGGTGGGGTTTAACATCATAGTGAGCAGGGAGCCAGAGGGATCTGCAACAAAGGTGGTGGATTTCAGGACTGCAGACTTTGGGAAAATGGGGGAATTGCAGAAGGGAGACTCGAAAGAATAAAGCAGGGGATGGAGACAGCACAGAAGTGGGACATAATAAAGCCAGAAATCATAGAGGCGATGGAAACATGCACCAGGCTACAGAGTAAGAAGAGTAGGGCAAAGAGACCATGTTGGCTGAACAAGGAGGTAATAGAGGGGTGAGAGTAAAAAGAGCAGCATACCAGAGGTTCAAAAGGACAGGGAAGGAGGAGGAGGACAGGGAGGAGTACACCAAGTGGTCCAGGGAGGTGACCAAGAGGGTAAGGGGTGAAGAAGCCACTAGGGAACTCAGATTAGCACTGGGAATTAAAGGAGGGGAGAAAAACTGTTTTAGATACATCAGGGAGAAAAGGAAGTGCAGAGACTGTATAGTGAGGGTAGAAAAGGGGAAGGAACAAGTAGAAGCTGAATGAGAACTTCTGCTCAGTGTTCACAGGGGAGGAGCGGGGTTCATTACCACCCTGGTCGGGGGGATGGGGGTGTAAGTTAACGGATGGTAGCAGAGTCTTGGAAGGGCTAAGGGCACTGAAGGTGAATAAAGCACCAGGGCTAGATGGCATCCACCCCAGGGTGCTGTGGGAGATTGCAGAGGTTCTAGCAGAACCACTGGGGGACCTGTTCAGCACCTCCCTGGAAACAGGGGAGGTGCCTCAGGACTGGAGGAAGACCCATGTGATTCCGTTACATAAAAGCAGTCCAAGGGACAAGCCAGAGAACTATAGCCCAGTCAGTGTGATGTCCATAGCGGGAAAGCTCATGGAGACAATACTAAAGGACAGGCTGGTGGTATTTCTGGAGGGCAACAACCTGCAGGATGGTAAGCTGCATGGATTCATTTCAGGGAGATCCTGCTAGACCAGTCTTATACAGTACTGTGACTGGGTGATGAGGGAGTTGGATGGGGGCCATGCTGTGGATGTGCTATACTTGGACTTCAGCAAGGCCTTCAATTCAGTGCCCCATGGGAGACTAGGGGTGAAGTTATCTGGGGTGGGAGTGGGGACAAAGATGGCATGTTGGATCTCAAACTGGCTTGGGGTAGGCTATACAGGGTGGTGGTGGGGGCAAGTCTCAAAGCCTAGATCTGTGACAAGCAGGGTGTTGCAGGGCTCAGTGCTGGGCCCAGTGCTGTTTGGGTTATTCATCTCAGACATTGCACAGGGGTGGTGATCAGGATTGTGTGTTCGCCAATGCCACCAAAATGGGTGCAGTAGTAGATGATGACGAGGGATGGGTGCAATTACAGAGGGACTAGGAATGTTCAGGGAAGTGGCAGCTTGGGTTCAATGCAAAAAAATGAAAGGTGTTGCATTTTGGGGCATGGAACCCAAGGAGAGAATACTGGCTGGGGGAATCAAGCTGGGGAGCACTGAGGAGGAAAAAGACATTGGGGTATTGATAACAGCAAACATAAACAATACTGCCCAATGCAGGAGAGCGGCGGTAAATGCAAACAGGATGCTAGGGTGCATAGCTTGTGGATTCACGTCCAGGCACAGGGAGGTGATTTTTCCCCTTTATAGGGCACTGGTTAGGCCTCACTTGGAGTACTGTATGCAGTTCTGGAGGCTGCACCTGAGCTGGGTCGTCGAACTGCTGGAAGAAGTGCAGCAAAGGGTGACGAGGCTGATTCAGGGGATGGAGGTAATGGATTGTAAGATGAGGCTAAAGGAACTGAATATGTACACACTGGAAGACAGGCGGGAGACGGTGGACATGATTGAGACATTTAAGTACCTGAAGGGTGTCAACAAAGGGGGGGCGAAGAGGGTGTTGAAACTAAGGAGTGGGAGGGAGGGAGACTGGGGCCGTGGGCTAAGAACTGGGGGGAGATTCAGGAGGGAGATGAGGAGGCATTACCTCACAGAAAGAGTAGTTGTGAGGTGGAATGCACCACCAGAAGGGGTGATATCATGCAAAAATATGGCTGGCTTTAAGAACGCTAGGGGCAGGGTATAGGGGTGGTAAGGGTGGGCGAGAAGGACAATAATGGGAGGTTATGAGAGTTGGGGGAGGGACAGCTGCCTGCTAGGGAGCTAGCTGCACAATTGAACAGACTTTGATAGACCGGTAGGTCTGTTCTGCTGACACCTTCATATGTTTGTATATATCAAAACAAAGGCCTTAATGGCTACTGCAAGAATAACACATATTCCCCCCCTAAACATTTACCAGCAGTATAAAAACAAAAAAAAAGAAAATTCCCATAGGATAACATTAGAACTTCAACAACTCCACTTCAGCACCAGCAAAAAGACGGAGGTGGTGATACCACTGTCCAAAACATTGGTGAGACCACATCTAGAATACTGTGCCCAGTTCTGGAAGCTACATCTCTGGAAGGACATAGGAACTGGGAAGGGAGAAGCCAGAGAAGGTGAGGGGGGGCAGCAAGGTCAGCTCCCAGGGTGGAGGCTGACCAAACGAGCAGACACGAAAGACCGTTAGGCCTATTCTGCTGGCATTTTAGTATGTTAGTATGTAAGAGTAGAGGCAGTCCAGATGAGGGCAACTAAAATGGTGCAGGGTCTGCACCAAAAGCCCTATGAGGGCTGAAGGGCCTTAATATGTACACCGTTGGGGGGGGGATATGATAGAGACTTTCAATACGTCAAGGGTATCAGTAAGGTACAGGATGGCAGCATTTTTTATAGAAAAAAGATGTTCAAGAGCAAGAGGTCATGATATGAAGTTGGGAGGGTAGACTAAGAGGAAACGTGAAAAAGAACTTCTTCACTAAAAGTGTGGTGGATGTGTGGCACGGTCTCCCAGCAGAAGTGGTGAGAGCAAAAATGATAACAGCATTCAAAAAATGCATGGGATAAGCATAAGGGAACCCTGGTGAATAAGAAGGTGGGATAAAGCCAGAGCTCAAGTAGGGTCTGTGGTGTTACAGTGGATAAATGGGCAGACAAGGTGGGCCATGCGGTCCTTATCTGATGACACTTTCTATGTTTCTGTGTAACTCATAACTCCCTCAGTATTTGGACTTAAGGGACAATCCATATATCAAAACAAAGGTCTCAATAAGCACTACAAAAATAACACATATTCCCCAGCCCCCAGTGACATTTAAGGGCAATATAATGAAAGCATGAAAAATAAAAATTGGAAATTCTTTTAGGATAACACTGGAACTTTAATAAGCCATATAACAAAAGAAACAAATAGCTGTTTTGGAAGTATGGAGGGATGGAAGCTCAGGCACAGAGAGCCCTGCACTCCCACATGCAAATGAGGATACAATTATGCTAGCTCAAAAAGTAAGGAAATTCATTGCAAAAAAACTTATTTATACACTAGTTAGGGTTAAACTGAGAAAAATGGGGAAATGTGGCATTAGGGTTCCCAATCCAAAATAGTGCAGGGACTGCATCAGAAAACATATGAGGACAGATTAACGGAGCTCAATATGTATACCCTAGAGCAAAGGAGGGAGAGAGGTGATATGATCGAAGCATTCAAACACCTTAAGGGCATTAACAAGGTGAAAGAGTCTAACATGTTTCAATATAAGAAAAATAGGACAAGAGGACACAGCATGAGATTAGAGGGAGGCCAATTAAGGGGTAATGTGAGGAAGTTCTTTTTCACAGAAAGGGTGATGGTT
The DNA here is from genome assembly GCA_016271365.2 of Neoceratodus forsteri. Taxonomy (NCBI): domain Eukaryota; kingdom Metazoa; phylum Chordata; order Ceratodontiformes; family Ceratodontidae; genus Neoceratodus; species Neoceratodus forsteri. Next base: position 137,367,627 of record CM057449.1, on the reverse strand, counting down.
GCATGGAACAGCCAACCTCAGAAAGTGGTAGATATGAATACAGTGCAGGGCTTCAAACAGGCATGGGATAGGCATAAGGGAGCAATACAGACGAGTATGACTAGATAGGCCATTGACAGAGTAAAGACATATGGCACATTCATAAGGTAGAAAAACTGGGCAGACTGGATGGGCCTTGTGGTCCTTATCTGCCGTCAACTTCTGTGTTTCTGTGTTAAATGCCCCACCCCCACCCTGCAGGCAGCAAAAGCAAAAAACATTACTATTTGACCTGTCCTACATCTTCGCAAATCAGGCATGGGGTTTGCTTTGGGTTTGTCAATCCTAACACTCATTGTACCTAGAAAAAATGAATTTGGAGAAGAAAGTTGGAAAAACCCTCAAGAAATATGGATTTATAATGCTGCCTAAGAAATGCTCTAACTTGACTACTCCACCAGGTAAATCTCTGCGGTGGCTGGAAGTTACAACGCAACTCCGGGCAGCAGCCTTAAAAGCCAAGCAACTGGACAAGAGAAATTTGGAGTCAGTGGCCCTGAAAGGAAAAAAACGGTGAAGAATTACGAAGTTCAAGAAGAGAAATCATTGAAGTCTAACCTGCAGAAGGAAGAGGTAAAGAGTTTAAAATCCGCTGGTATTTTCTGTAGGAAGAGGAACGCTGAGTCACTTGGCACTAAAAATGGAGATGAAAGAAGCTGCCAAAAATCTGCCTGTAACAGGGAAGGAAAATGGTGGAGGTGAGAATAATTCCACCATGGAAGTTCAAAAGATTTCAGCTTTTGTACCTGAACTTGCCTCAGGTGGGCCTCAGTTAGACAATGCTACTAAGGAAGTATACGAGGGACTTAAGGGGTTAATGAAAATGTTGAAAAACTGCCCGGGACGTCAGAGGATGAAAGGGGCCTGCAAACTCAGAAAATTATTCTAGCCCTGATTTTAACACACCTAGTAACTTTGACATGGCTAACTTGAAAACTACTCAGCAATTAGAAATATATGCTTTGCTTGGTTATAACGCTGCTGTTAAAAGCCCTATTAACCTGACTGCTCTAAATCAAAATAAAAAGCCTGTATTAGTGAGATTCACGGAAAGTGGAAAAGGGGTGGTGAACAAAACTAAACACAATGGCAAAATATCAAATGTGAGTAAAGTAAAAGGAGGGGGAGGTAAATCTCAAGGACCTTCTATTAAAACAAAAGAACTGATAATTCATTTAAATCAGAATGAAACCGATTCAGAGTCGGAATACCATGAAGCTCAGTCTGACTTTGAGGGTCCAGAGGAGAGAGGAACTAGATGCCCTTTTTGGGCTAAGCAAATGTTATCACGGTTGGCTATTTTAAATGAAGGGGTGAAAAAAATTGGCTCTTTGGAAACCAAAACAGACAATGTTCCTATCCTAGTAGCTGAAAACCTACAACTAAAGCAGAATATACAAGGACTGCAACAAAGAGTTTCAGAAACTGAAGATGTTGCCAGCTCAGTGGTGCTGAGGGCTGAGGCGCTGGTCGCCTTACCTCATGCCATGCCGGTGACCCGCGTTCAGGAACGATTTCGGGTGTCGGCAGGGGAGAGAGAGGATCGAGCATCCAGAGGACTGCTCTCCTCTGTCTGGGGAGGGATGCAGGGACCACTCAGCACAGCAGCAGCCCCCAGTGGCAGCCGAAGGCACTGCTTATGCTCTGAGCTGAAGTAGAGGGGAGGAGTGTGGGGGACATCCGCAGCACTGCTGCACTGATGTTATTGCACTGCTAGACTCCTGGGGATAAACAAGTAAAAAATCCCCTGCCACAGCACCGTGGAGACGAAGGGGGCTCCAGGGACAGACCCACATCCCACCGCTGGCCCATCACTGCAGAGACTCCACGACCTGACCCGGCACTCAGGTAAGGCCTCTCTAATCCCAGATAGGCCACCAAGGGAGGGCAGACCTGCTCCAGGGGGTGATCCAGAGGGCAAGGCCTGCCTGGGTGGTTGTGGGAGTCCTACAGATGAGTGGTTCAGGCAGGGAGTAGAAGGTCTATTCGAGCGAGCACCCCGGAAGTATGCCCGGGCTGTGGAGGGAGCAAAAACAGAATATACAAAAAAGAAAAAAGAAACTGAAGATGTTAACACACCAATTCAAAGACAAATCAAGGAGTTGAAGAATTTAAATATGGACCTTAAGGAAAAAATGCTGGATTTTGAAGCGAGGGCCTGCAGAGAGAACATAAGAGTTCTGGGCGTACCTAAGCATGGAATGACATTAGGCCCTTAAAGGAATCATTGAATCAAATATTTACAGAATACCTGGATGTAGATTGGCTAATATTCAGTTAGGCATCGACAGGGCCCATAGAGTGTGGTGACCTGGTGAGGCTCCTGGCCAGAATAATTCACCAAGACCTGTTATTGTCAAATTTTTAAAATCGAAAGATAAAGAAAATCTGATGTTGAAAGTATACAAGAAAAAAAAAAAGAATCACTGTGGGGGGGGGGGTGCCAAGGTTAATATTTATCAAGATTTTCCTGCCGAAATAGTACAAGAAAGGAAAAAGTATGACTTTTTGTGGAATAAACTATGGGTTAAAGGTGTGAAAGCTATGATGTTGCATCCTGCTAAACTAAAGGTTATCTTTGAAGGGCTGCGACATTTATTCTACGGTTGAGGAAGCCCAAAAGGGCCTAAGAATGAAAACCCCGAACTTGTATGATTAAAATAAGGAATAGAGGGATGGCACAGGGAGACTGATCCTTTTAAGGTTCTGGTTCATGGCTTTTGAAGCCTTAGTAATCTGTTTTTTTTTTTTTTGTAGGTACCGGAGAGAGAGGAATTAAAGTCGGCTCTTCAGCGGACCCGGGAAGGGGAGGGGAAATGATTGGAGCTATAACTAAAGATGGGTAAAGAGATCTGAGTGGATCTCATTTCTTTTTTCTTTTTCTTTATCTTTTTTCAAGGGGGGTTTATGAATGCTATAAATGGGATAATAAATGATGTTATCAATGGGTTACAAGGTATAATATGTTTAGAGTAGGCTAGTAAGAGGGATAGGTTATTTCAGGGCGATTATGGGTTTGAATAAGCTGATTTTTGAGTCCCTAAATGTGAATCGGATACACTCTCTCATAAAGAGGACTAGATTACTCTCTTTTTTAAACAAAACAAATGCGTTTTGCATAGCTCTACAGGAAACCCACCTAGAGCAAAAAGAAATCAGGAAATTAAAACATAAGTGGATATCTTACTTATTTTCATCAGAGGGAACAAAAAAAGAGTGCGATGTTGCTTTACTTTTGAGGAAAACAATGCCTATCAATATCTTATAATCTTTTTCTGATGAGAATGGTAGAATACTGTTGGTCAAACTCAAAATTCGGGGTGTTAGTGTGACTGTGGGTTTAATATATGCTCCCTTTGTGGACTACTCAGGTTTTCTTTAGCTGAATTGACTGCAGCAGTAACCATGATGTCAGCTCAAAATATTATCCTACTGGGTGATTTCAATGTGTTAATGAAAATTAAGCTGGATACAACTTTAAAAATAAGTTTAACAAATATATAGCAATCTAAATTAATAAATCACTTTGCACTTCAGCATGATCTGGCAGACAGCTGGAGAGTATTAAATCCAGGAGTAAACGGATACACCCATCATGATAAAAAAAAAAGTGGGCTCCTCAAGAATAGACTATATTTTTCTATCTAAAAGTCTGTTACCAATGTTAAAAAACACTGTAATTGATTCTATCCATTTAACTGATCATGCATTAATACAGGAAAAAATAGAATTTATTCTCATCAGTTGAGAATGGACAACATTTTATTGGGGGACGATAGGTTTTGTAAGAAAATTAGAGAAGTAATAAAAGAATTCTGGTTATTTAATTATGATGGGTCTCAAAATATCACAAAACTTTGGGATGCTTTTAAAGCGGTAACTAGGGGAGCTATTATATCTTACACAGTCTTTATAAATAAAAAAAGAAAAGAAAGAGCAAGAAGTGGATAGAAGATTAAAGAGTTAGTGACTAATGATTATAGTAAGTATGCAGAAGAGTGGTATAACCTGAAAGCTATCAAAAAATGAGAGTAATAATAAGGAAGTAGCTGCAAATTTAGCTAAGGTAAAAAGAGCAAAATATATACAGGGAGACAAATCAGAGAGAATGCTAGCATTTTTGTTAAAGAAACAAAGGGAAAAAATATATTCTCTGCTTTGATAGATGAAAAGGGAAATAATTTGAAAGATAAAGAAATGGGGGAGGCTATAAATGAGACATATAAGCACATTTTTTCAGTCAGATCTACAGCCTTCTTTAGAAGTAATTAAAGAGCATTTGAATAAGGTACAACTGCCCTCACTGTACTGTAATCATGAAGTTTTTTGGGAAAATGAAATCAAGGAGGTTATTACTAGTATGCCCAGAAATAAAAGCCCAGGTATGGACTATGGAATTTTACATCACCTTCTTGGATGAGCTGCTACCCTGGCTCTTTTTAATGTTTAGAGAAATTATTGAGCAAGGCAATTATATCCCACTGTCTATGGAGGAAGCAAAAGAAGGGAAGATTTCAACTAAAATACATAGCTATAGACCGAGTGCCTTGCTCAATAGTGACTACAAGATATTGGCTAAGTTACTGGTTTATAGAGTAAAGGGAGCATTGGTGGGCCTAGTTCGGTGCTTTTCTGCCGTCACACTTATATGAATCTATGAATCTATTGCCTAAAGTCATACATAAAGACCAGTTTGGGTTTATAATGGGTCAAACTATTTCTAATGCTACAAGAAGAGTACAAACACTAACACATTTTGCCCAGGCAAATAAAATAATATCACATGCCCTGGCTATAGACACCTCAAAAGCTTTTAAGAAACATAGAGTTTGATGGCAGATAAGGACCACTTGGCCCACCCAGTCTGCCCCTTTCCCTACCTATTGGATAAGCTGCAGATTCTAGTTAACCAACAGCCTACTTCCTGTAACCTCGCACTATAATTGCCTTATGTCTGTCCCATGCATGTTTGAATTCCCCCACTGTTTTAGACCCCACAACCTCTTCAGGAAGGCGGTTCCATGCGTCCACCACTCTCTCCGTGAAAAAGAATTTCCTCACATTACCCCTGAGCCGTCCCCACTCTAACTTTAAATTGTGTCCCCTTGTTCTTACACATCTCTTTTATTGAAAGATGCCACCCTCCTGAACTTTGTTGATTCCCTTGAGGTACTTAAAATTTTCTATCATGTCCCCCCCGTCCCTCCTTTCATCAAGGGTATACATATTAAGCTCTCTCAGTCTCTCTCTCTTTATATGGTTTCTGATGTAGACCCTGCACCATTTTAGTTGCCCTCCTCTGGACTGCTTCCATCCTGTCTATGTCCTTGCGTAGATGAGGTCTGCAAACCAGCACATGATACTCCAGATGGGGTCTCACCAACTGTCTGTACAGAGGGATAACCACTTCCCTTTTTCTACTTGTGATGTCCCTCCCTATGCATCCCAGTATCCCCCTGGCTCTTCTTACTGACGTCTCACATTGCTTACCCACCTTTAGGTCATCTGATATGGCTACACCCAGATCCCTTTCCATTTTTGTTGTCGTTAGTTCCTCCCCTGCTATTGTGTACTCTTCTCCTGGATTTTTATTTCCCAGGTGCATTACTTTGCACTTCTTTGATTGAATCTAAGTTGCCATATGTCTGACCATTCCTCCAACCTTGCCAAGTCCCTTCTCATCCTTTCTACTCCCCCTTGTGTATCAACTCTGTTACAGATCTTTGTGTCATATGCAAAGAGGCATACCTTTCCTTCCAGACCCTCTGCAATGTCACCTATAAAGACAATAAAGAGGACTGGACCCAGTACTGAGCCCTGAGGTACTCCACTAGTAACCCCCCTTTCTTCAGAATGTGTTCCATTCACTTTTGATTTATTAAATAGAGATTTTTTATTAAAGACCTTAAGATATTGGGGGCTACCAGGTAATTTAATTAGAATTATAGCACTCTTATATAGGAATACTACAGTTAGGGTTTTGGTTGATTCTTATTTAGGGAACCCACTATAAATGACCAATGGGGTAAGACAGGGATGTCCTCTGTCCCCAGTTTTATTCATCTTGGCATTCGGGCCTTTATTAAGAACTATAAGGACGCAAAAGCTCTACTATGCACTTCACGTAGATAATGTAGCTAGAGCTGCTAATACACGTCTTGGTCTCCTGTACAAACACAGACAACACCTAATGCCAGAAGCTTTGAAGGTTGCAGTCCTGAGCTCTGTGATCTCTGTAATAGACTATGGTCTCATCATTTATGGCTCGGCCACAACCACAACCCTTAGACGCCTCTCAACTGCCTTAAATAAGGCATGTTGGCTCATCACTGGTGCTCACTATCTCACCCACACATGTGACCTGTATACCCAGACCGGCTGGCTCCAACTATCAAACCACAAGAAGTTTCTCACGTGCTCCATGGTGAAAAAAATCTACCTTGCCCTTGCACCCTCTGGGGTTTCAACTCTGTTACAACACCGAACCAACAAATGGTGCCTTCGGAGATCCACGCTACAGCTACTGAAAGTCCCCCACTGTCACACTTCACAGGGACAATGCTCTTTTGCTTATCGAGTGCCACTTTGGTTCAATGGCCTCAGCCCCACCCTCTCCTCTGCCCCGACAATTGATATGTTTAAAACTAGGCTCCAGGACTATCTCACTACCAACAGCTCCTGTGACTGCCCAACTTAACCTTGTTTCTCCACTTCCCTGCCTGCTCTGATGGCCCCCTCCTCCCCTCCTCACTGGATTCTACCCTCACATCTTGGTATACCCAATGCTGCACTTTTCACCCTCTCCCCACCCTACCTACATTCCTTCTCCCCCCTCCCCTCTTCCCTCTCCCTATGACTCTGGCACTTCTTATCTCTTGTCTGTTTTCTCTGACAAATGCTGCTGGCTGCCTTGCTTACAATGTTACCCTTGAATTGTATTAATCTGTAATCTGTTTGCAATGTCCACATTGTTGTAATGTCTGTCTTGATGTTCCCCATAATTTGTGTTTCTCTTATGTGGAACCTTTGTAAAAGAGCCTTGGTTCAAACATATTTGTAATCCTAGACTTGATAAATTAAATAAAAAAAAATACAAAATAAAAAAAAAAGAGCTAATTCATGGAATTTCAATACAAGGACGTGAAACAAAACTCAATGTTTTTGCAGAATTCATGATATAAATAAGGCATTACCAATTTTTTGCAAGAAATCAGTACTCATGGGGCATTATCTGGGTACACATTGAATAAAGCAAAATCCATTGTACTAGAAATTTATGCCCTGGATTATATATTAGACCAGAAAATAAATCAAGATTTTACAATAAGTAAACAATGTAAGTATCTGGGTATCTCCTTATCTAAGAATATGTCTGAAACTATTAGTATTAATTAAAATAAGGCTAAAGAACAAAATTACGAGGTTATTGGAAGGATGGGTAAAATTGCCATTATCTTTATGGGGAGAGTGGAAACAATAAAGATGATGGCACTTCCCCATATAATATATGTCATACAAAATGTTATTGGGTTTCCACAGGAGAAATGGTTTAGCAATATTAGAAGGAGAATAATTAAGTTTCTGTGGAGAGGGAAAGCCCAGAATTCCATAGAAAAATATGATATATCTTAGGAAATGGGGGGGGGGGGCTATAGTTGCCTGACCCACTTTCTTACGCTGTGGTTTATCAGATTAAGCTTCTCTGGGAATGAGCATTTTTACCAGATAAGGATACCTTCTATGAGATGCTTTTTTGGGGAAGGAGTCTTGCCCTTGAACACTAACAATATTACACAAGAGTTGGAGGTAAGATGTAAAATTCCTAAAATTTACAGTACAATTAAGAGAGAATTGCTTCAAGCTATAAAAAGGGTCAGAGAACAAGATATATTCCCATGACTCTATCTAAATATCTAGGGGAATTCTACAATTAGAAATATGAAATTATTAAATAAATTAAGAAGTTCAGGTAATATGGAGGGGCTTGCATGGTCCCATTTAGTGGAGGGGGAGAAGATGTATCTCATTAGAGGGGTTTAATATGCTATTCCCAAATGCGAAGAGAGTAAATTTTATTTATCATCAGGCATTATATAAAGTATATCGGGAACAGATTTTTTGGGGGGAATAGACATGATCTTTCTGTATTGATGGAGGAACAGAAGAAAATAGTATAAAAATGGAAAAAATAAAGCAGCCCAACAAATATATGCTGTATTGGTTACTAATATTAAAGACCCTTGGACCACAATAAATGACAACTGGAAACAGGAAGGCAATGTGGGCTATACAGTACAACAGTGGAGAAATTTAAGAATAAAAGCTAATAGGAATTATTTACAGTATATGCCAAAAATAAAGTCACTCAGAAAAAAACTATTGGATCGGGCTTATTTCACCCCACAGATATTGGGCAATATAAGGAAAGATGGTATTAAAACATGTTGGCATGGATGTGGTACTTTAGGGAATTTGTACCACTGTATATGGGCAAGTGAACACATCCAAAATTGGTGGCTAAAAACAAAATGGATGCTTTATTCAGGGTTAAATATTGATCTACCATTGAATTTTAAAAGTATGATACTTAATGATGTCCAAGAGTTGGATCTGTCTGATAATCAAAAGAAAATATCTTGTTTAGCAACTATGGCTACAAAAAGATTAATTTTGGCTAGCTGGAATGCAGAAGAACTAAGGGATTTTGACTCCTTTAAATGGTCGTATATGGTATATGAAACTGCTCAATTTGAACAACTGTGGGATGAATCTGAAAATGATAATTCACAGAGAGAAATTATTTGGAGTGAGGTGAGAGATTTATTAGCTCCATGCTTGGTATTTGAAAATTAACCCATTGTAGGATTCTTCGGGGGGGGTAAATATTTATGAACTTCCTACTGGTGTATCAGCCTATTTTTGTAACTTATATTTGCTATGAATATTATTACATATGTATGTTTATGGATTTATATTGTTATTTTCAACAAAAATGTTCTTATAAAAAAAAAAAGAAAGATTACACATTTAAATTCATGTCTTAAAGGTACGGTCATCCAGTATCTTACTTGTGAGGCACATCAATTTAAGAGTCATGGGCCAAATATTCAAAACTTTGCACTGGGCGCAAACCGTTTGCGCAGGTTTAGCGCTGGGTTAGTGCAGGTCTGCTGCATTTAAAAGGTCAAATAGCATGCTCAAACTGCATTAGCACTGGGCAAAACTGTAATGTATGCAAGGGGCAAACTGAGGGGGCATGTCTACGCAATGCTATATTCAGCGAATAGCAATGCACAAAGTGGTTTTGCGTGACTTAGCGCAACACTTTGCATGGTGTAAATTATCACCCAGGAAAGGTAGTCTTAACTCTGGGCAAACCAGCTTTGCGTAACTTTGTGGCTTTGCACGACTTTTGCTGGGTTTTGTATTACCCTAACCAATAAGTATGACACATAGCAGTAAGTCAGACATAGAGGAAACATGCTACTCACCGATGGCATCACTATGATGCCATCATCTACCACCAGTCCCAGCCATGCCAGGCAGTAAGTGGTGACCCAGCTCCCAGTGGACACCATGGCAGTGCAGTCATACAGCACACACCTGCAGACCACCCTTCTGTGGACACCAACAGTCATCAGAGCACACACTTGCAGCACTGTGGGCATGGAGGGTGTTGAGGGGAGGGTGTACAAGTGGCCAGGCTGCACCACAGACTGGGTGCAGCCACAAGGCTGGGACAAGCCATGCAGTGCACATGGGCCAGTGTTGGGAATACCCCAACACCAGTGTGCCTGTCTGATCATATGTGCCCCCCGAGCCACATACCGCACATCTGTACAGACACCACAGCACACACAGCCAGCTGTGTATATGTCACTGTGAGCATCCCATGCCAGTGGTGCAGCAACTGCGGATCACACAACAGCATAACAGTAATGTCCACTGTCAGTGAACACCTGCAAGTTGGGCCCTGTCACTGTGTACAGTGCAGTGGTCATCACTGCCCTGCACACCATAGCATTGCTGTGTCCCTCACACTACTGGCCCCTTTGCTACTGTAGTGTCTGCTGTGCACTGTAGCATGCACTACAGTTTGACAGTTGGATACAGCACCACCACATGTGCCTGTGCTGTGTACTCCCTTGGGGCACTATATGCTATACTGTACTGTACAAATGTAGCCTGCTGCTACCACCATGTACTGCCAGACTGACTGACCTACAGGTGGAGCTGTGGGCAGACATAGCCAACCTCTGTACTTCCAGACTGGCCTACAGGTGGAGCTGTGGGACCCTGCAATAGCGCAGGGCAAACTGCATGCAAATCAGGTCATAATGAGATGCTAATCTGGATGTTGCCCATAGACTACCTAAGTAGGCTCATTTGCATGTCACTTTTGAATATAGCACAATTTTGCCCCAGGCAAATGTGATTGCACTGGGCAAGCGACTTAGCTCCATGCTAAACCTGCGCAAATATGTTTGCGCCGCGCAAACGTATCAGAAAAATTGTACATTTTTGCACAACGCAATTTCACATGCGCTGCTGCTTGCAGCTTTACTGACTCCATGCCTTTGCTAGCACACACATTGGCCACATAGTTCACTACTCCCTTCCTTCATGTCGCTGTGAATTTGGCTGCTGTTGTGGTGTGCACTTCTTGGTTGCTATATTCAGAGCTGTCTTATTCCCGGGCTATTTTTGCACTGCACTCCCAGCCCAGTTTGCCCATCTTCCTTAGCATGCTATATTCAGCAGGTTTAGCACCGGAGCTATCCCTTTTGAATATAGCAGGCTATTGGGTCCGGGCTAATTTAACACACCGGACAGTGCTAATTTAGCCCTGGGGCAAAGTTTTGAATATCTGGCCCATAGTAGGTTAAAAATACAAGCTCATTGAAAAGAGACAAGGAACAGAGAATCAAACTACCCATCACAATTAATCTAATAATTAAACCATTTGAAGTGTATTGAGAACTTGTTATATACATATTGTAGCAGCTGCATCTACAGAATGGAAAAGAGAAACAGAGTAAAAAGCAAAGATGAGGAAATAAGAGGAGAAAGAAGTGAGGCAGTGTCCAAATCAAAGAAGTCATATAAATATGATTCACTGTAGGCACATTATAAAGGTATTATTGCACAGACAAGACAACAGAAAACAAAAAAAGCATGGTTTCAAAAAAGAAGGGTAGAAAAAGTACAAAAATTGTCCAAATTAAATACTGCTCTTTCAAGAAAAATATTAAGTGCCTAAATGGTAAATTTCACTAAAAAGAAAAGGAGGGGAGAGGGGGGAAGAGAGGGTAGAAAAGGGAAGGAAACACCATAGTAGTCCAAACCAAATATTTTATCTGGATCACATGATCAGCTGGTTTTGCTGTAGCAAGTGCATGAGCACTTTCATTCATGAGAAAGCTGACAGTCATGGAGGAGGGAGGGAGGGTTGAGCCGGTCACCCATCGGGGATCTACAATGATTCATGCAGTGGTTTATACAGTGGTATGAGGAGCAAAAGAAAGGCAATGGGACCATCAATGCTGTTATCCAATCAGCCATAATAAGAGGATACGCTCCCATCAGTAATATGTGTGTGTCTAGTCTTTTTTTGAACTGCTGTTTATTCTCACTAACACTAATATTTAAGGGAAGCTTATTCCATGGATTCACCAAACTCTGGGTGTAAAAGCCTTTCCTCCTGGTCATGTGAACTCCTTATGGCCTAAGCTGCAAGGGGTGGCCTCTGGTACCCAATCTGTCATTTTTAGTTTCAAAACCCATTTCGTTTAATAGATGTTCATCCTGTATAACATCATAACATAATAGTGCTGATTTCCTAATTTCTTCAAACCTGTCCTGATTTATGAATGGTGTACGTTTTTGTCATGGTATGGAGAATTCAAGAATGCATGGGACAGGCATAAGGCAATTCTTGTGAGGGTAGGAAGAAATAGGCTGTTGGTTAACTAGGATCTGTAGGTAGGGAAATGGGCAGACTAGGTGGGCCAAGTGGTCCTTATCTGCTGTCAAAGTCTATGTTTCTATAATAATGACTCCTCTAATCCTTCGTCTCGAATGACATAAGCCCCAAATGTTTTAGTCGCGCTCTTGGTACGAGAGCGGTTTTATATCATACACCAGTTTAGTTGTTTTCCTTTGTACCTCCTCTAGTTTATTTGTAGTCCCTTTATCTATTGGTCCCCAGACTGGGTTTGCATAATCCAGTAATGGTCATATATAATTTCTATATAACCGCATTATTATCTCACTACTCCTACTCTTGAAGTTTTTTTTGATTGTGTATAGTACTGTACCCTGTTAGCTTTAACAATCTGGCTTTCACATCGCAGGTTATAGTAAGTGAAGGTGGAGTGCACTCCAAACCCCTGAAGGTGCTGTTGACTAGCTGTTAGGCACAAAGAAAAACAATGAAAAAAAAAAGCAGTGCACACACCAAGCTCAGATGTAGATAGTGTATGTTAATACTGCTGCCAAGATCACTCTTATGGTTGTAAGAGTGGTCTAATGCACATTCTTAGGGTATGAGAACTGTGAACTGAAGGTGAGCGGCTCTGATACCCTAAGGATGCAAATGAGACCACTCTTACAATGGTAAGAGCGGCCTTAGCTGCAGTAGCAATATGCTATTGATCGAGACTGATCAATAATACAGTAACATTCCAAAAAAACCTGCCTCGAACATCTCCATTTCCACAGCAGCTGCACGTGAGACACTCATCATAGAATGAGCGTCTCACATGCAGAGGAGAGGAGAGGAGTGCTCCAATTGATCAGGAGCACTCCCTCAATCTATAATGTATTTGCCTGTGCAAAACAGAACTGCCAGTCAGCTTCCCCTACATATCGCCTCTGACGAGGCTTCTTCAAGGGGTAGGGAAGCTGACTGGCATTTTTATTTTACACAAGTAAATAAACAAAATCTGCATCTAAACCCGGTGTATACACTGCACTTCCTTCATTTATTTATTGTTCCACGATTGGATATAAAGGAAACAGGAACATAGAAATGTACAAGTCAAGTAGCCACAGGCCTTGGAGACTCAACTTAATTCAAACCTTACACACCATCCAGGTATTCCCTATATCTCAGTCAAGAGCTATTTTAAAGGTACTCAGTGAATTACGTTCTACTATTTTCGCAGGCAGACGATTCCATAGGTTCACCACTCTCTGATTAAACCATTTACCCCTTCTATTTGTCCTACAGTTTTCACCTTTTAATTAATATCTGTGAAACATATAAGGGGATATGCAGTGGCTGGACTCAAAATATGCAGTTTATCTCCAGATATGAGGGTGCAGTACCATAGCTCAGGTGTGGTGAAACCGCAAGTAAGTTATGAAAACCTTGCTGCCTTATAAGTGAAGATAAACTGTGTATGTTGAGTCAGGCCTTTGTGTATGTACAGTACAACACCAGTTTAAGAGTTATTACTTTTAAAAATTTTTTTTTTTGAAAACTTTACTGGTGTTCTACCACTTTAAACTAATGGCTTTAGTTCGGCACAGGCCTATTGTGATGTCATCAGCATTAGGGTGCTTGGAGTTGTATGATTCTGATCTGATTTTAGGATTTAGGAACTTCCAGATCCTATTCCAGTTCCAAGTCAAATCCAAAAAGGACCTAAAATAGGATTTCGGATTCAGATTTGAAATCCTAAATTCTAACTGCCTACATAAAATAGATGTTAGGATTCTGTTTAGGATATAGAATTTTTGGACTGCAACCCAGAAGTCCTAAATCTGAAAATCGGAATCTGACAAAGTCAATTCCATTCAGCAGACTCTGAGCAACCTTAATGGGTACCATGAGAGCTGCTCTCTGGTTCTGTCTTGTGCAAAGGTAAGGAAAGTGATTGTGGCGCATCTGAACTCCGATGAGACGTTAAACCGAGGTCCCATCTGCCTGGATTGGTGGTAGTTCAGGTGGATGTTAAAGATCCCATGGCACTTATCGAAAAGAGTAGGGGAATTTCCCCGGTGTCCTGGCCAAATTTCCCTCATTCACTAAAAATACCACCAACAGCTTAATCTGGTTCAAGGTCAGTTGGCATTCATCTGTATCCCGCTCCCCCGGGTCGTGCCTGAAAATAGGCAGGATTTGTCTAGTGCACTTACCCGGTCAACAAAAACTAAATAAATAAAATAAATAAATAAATGTTTATCTGGAGGTCAGCATGATAAACCAATTTATTACGGAAAATGTATCACCACTGATGTTGAATAAATCCCTCTGTCTATCAGAAGTTATAACTATAAGCTTAAGGGAGAAGGTAAACGCTGACATGAGGTAAACATTTTTTCACGCAACCTATTGTGACTTCATGGAATGGTTTACCAAAGGAGACTGAAATGTGTCAGTCTGTGGAATCATTTAAAAGGGCTTACTATCAGTATATGGATAAATTAAAGAGAAAGAGCTATCATCGCCGAGTTGCAACAGACAATCTCGATAAACTTTTTTTTGTTTTCTACTGTCTGTACATTTCCTGTGTTCCTGTATATAAGTCTGGTTCATCAGATGAGATATGTGCCAGCTTTGTAATTAAAAAAATGAACATGGTTTGTTTTTGTGCTTAATTGCAACTGGTGTAACTGTAACCAGGCCTGGAGTTCAGAAATGGTTGCAATGATGCCGACCACAAAGTATATTAATTCTGCTGCAGAGACTGCTGTTACAGTTGGAAGAGTGGTTTTACATGCATTCTTAGGGTATGAGAACTGCAAGTGAAAGGTGATCAGTTCTGATACCATAAGAATTTAAGTGACACCACTCTTACAACTGCAGGAGTGGCCTCGACAGCGATATTAATATATTATCGATTGAGCTTGATCAATAATGTAGGAATTTTTTAGAACACTTTATTTGAACGTGCCTGTTTCCAGGGCAGCTGTGAGTGAGACACTCTTCACAGAATAAGAGTATCTCATGCACAGAGGATGCAGTGCCCCAGTTGGTTGGGAGTGCTCCCTCGGTCTATAATGCTGTCTACCCAGCTTTGGGAATGAGCCAAGGATATTATGGGTTAGCTGGGGGAAGGATACAAACATCTCTCATGACGCTGTCCTTCTCCTCTTCCTCTGGAAGGGTTGCAGCCTCTGCTGTTACACCACCACCTGGTTGACCCCCATGAGAATAAGGACACAGGTTGACTGCGGAACATAGCCACCCATTTGTGTTTGTCTGCACCTCACAGAGCCCTCATAATTAGGGCCGTGCAAAGCAAACACTATTTGGGACAAATACACACAATTACTACACTTTCTATAAAAATACAAATTTCTACTCTTAAATATTTTGTTAGACCACATAACGTAGCATTAAACCTAAGCTGAGCTCAGTAACACACATATGACTACTATTGATCATTACATAAATTACATACATTTTTATTGATCAATATTAATATTTTATTTATAACTCTCATCTCCTTGGCCAAGTGCAACCCATTAAGAACAGAAACAAGTATAAAATGTAAAAAATACATTTTTATTAGACATGAATGTGCAAACAAACACAAATACCAAAAATCTGCCCAGACAAACTCAGTCATTGTCCCTGAGGATGAATCGAGCTAAGGAGCAGATCCCTGGTGTGCGGTAGCATGATGCTGGCACGCTTGGGGCGCTCCCGTTCCAGAGTGGCTTCCAGCCCCCTGAATAAGTCCAAATACTGCAAGCTCATCCCTTGCTCATTCACAAAGTTTTAATCACATTTCTTATAAGTTCACTCAGTTTTTTGGGGTGTTACCAGTGCATGGCAAATATCAGCAATTAAACAGAATTCAGTGCACCCCCATTGCCAATCCTTTCAAAGGTATGTTTTTTACTCACTTTTTCTGTCTCTTACTTTATCAGAATTCATCTGAAATGTAAAGAACAAACAGGCAAAAACATTAACCCCATGGCTGGGTACAACTTTTAAGCCACAAGTGGTCATTTGGAAGAATGCTAATGGAGATTACCACACATCTCACAATCATTAAAGAAATCCATATATAGAAAGCTCAACCCTTGCTGATTCACAGCGTTTTAATCACGTTTCTTATAAGTTCCCTTATTTTCTAGGGGTGCTGACCACTTGCGAATTTTTAGGTGGCTGCACTTTATTTAAAGGGGAACTGTCAGCAATTAGAGCCTCACACCCAAGCGTGAGGCTGATCCCAATTTGTATTTGTGTACAAAAGCATTTTTTTCACTTACTACAGTGTAATAGAATGCATTAGGCTTATTTTGCTGCCTTCTGAGATGCTATTTCCTGTAACCAAAAATCCCAGAATCCCCTGCAGCTGACATCAGAGGAGGGCTACAGATCTGGGAGATTCAATAGCCCACAGTACACATGTTAAATATTTTGTAACTAAAATCAGATGTTTGCTGGTCCTGCTGTGCTCACGGGGCTTAGTATAGTCCTCTGTGACTGTACCTAGCCACAAGAGAGCAGCAGACCAGCAAATAGAAGATTACAGCTTATAAAAATCTTTGACATTCACTGCAGCAGAGGAGTCTGGCATTTCTGTTTACAGGAAATACCAGCTTACAAGTCAATGAAATTAGCCTGATAAAATCTACTACACTGCGTGTGATCAGTAAGTAAAAAAGTATTTTGCACACAAAGAATATTGAAATCAGCCGCATTGGTGTGACAGTACATGACAGTTCCCTTTAAAGGTGAACAAGAAGTCAATTCAGACAAGTTAAAGTTTTAAATGATTGAACAGGTACCCAGCCATGGGGTTAACCTTGTTGTCTGGTGGTTGTGCCTAACTCTAATCTCAGTTAAAATCTGATAACAAAAATAAACCCTTTGAAAATCATCAAAAGACATCGATGGACAGTTTTCTGCTTTTCAGGTTAGTTACTAAAACAAAACAAAAAAAAGACTACAAGGAAACTTTTTTTTTTTTACAGGTGCAAGGGTGAAATTCAGGATTGTGCACCCCAGCATTACAGATGTATGGTGGTGCTGGAGTTGGGCACGCCTCTGTCCACACACGTGAAGTTTGTGGGGGGCACACTACTTGGGGGGGTGATTACATTATAGATGCAAAATGGCAGCACCGGGGGTGGGCACCCCTGTGTCTGCATACATAAAGTGGGTGGGGGGTACACTACATGGGAGGTGATTACATTACAGATGTACTATGACAGCACCAGAGGTGGGCACCTTGGTGTCTGTACACATGAAGTGGGTGGGGAGGAGTACACTACATGGGGGGTGACTACATTAGAGATGCCCACTCACAGTGGATCTTGGTACAATGATCTGTGTGGCTGATAATGACGCCACTCAGCTGCTTGCTGGGCAGCATCATGCAGATTAAAACATTGAGCCACTCTGTCATGGGGGTGGCCAAGTCCTTTCAACTACAAGAAGTTTCTTCCCCACAGGCACTGAACAGCGTCACAGTCAGCCTCATTGACCATTGGGCTGCCACTGTTGAGCCTACAGTAGCCTGAGCTGCATTGGACCTGACAGTGACACACCTCTGCAATGCCGTTTATGTAACAAAATGTTTGCAGCATGCACACACAAACATAAAAATGATTGCAGCAAGGTGTCACTTCTATAACTGATCTGGGATAAGCATGCTATTTGATGTCTTAGGCATACAACATTTCTGGTGAACACGATAATATGTTTGAAAATTATTCATGAATATACAGTATAAAGCAGTTGACATAATTTCCATGTTTGTTTAATAAAAGGGTTCTCTTTTACAGTTGGGGGATTGGTTTATTTATATTCTGTTATTGAAAACAAAATAATGAAGCATTTCATTTTCTTCTGACTCCAGTCACTAAATCTGCTGATCGTGAGAAGGATCAACATTGGCAACTTCCTGAACACCACCAGAGCCTCACCGATGCAAGGAACTTTAAACGTACTGCTTGTGAGAGGAGTTTCCGAGATCAAATGATGTTTATTGAATCTGAATTTAAAGAATATCAGTGGGTTCACCGAGGGAAACAAAACTGGAGGCCTAGTACAGTACAAAAACATTTTCAGTGCACCACTGACGGGAAACATTTTAAACAGGGGGGAAAGCTTTCGCTACATCGGAGGATCGAGACAGAAAGACAGAAATTGCGAGGAAAGCTTCCAGTATGTAAAGAGATTCAGACAGGCAGACAGAAACATGTTAAGTGTAATGGTTGTGGGAAGAGTTTCAAACATAAATCAGCTTGTCCTAGACATGAATGGATTCACACAGATAACAGCATACCTCCAGAGAACATTTTAAAATGTAATGATTTGGGGAAAGATTTTAGAAGGCAGTATAACCTCTCACACCATGAGAAGAAACACACAGGAGGGATGTCTTTCAGCTGTAATGACTGTGGAAAGAGCTTTGGAGTGAAGGGTGAACTCACAGCCCATCAGAGGGTACACACAGAAGACAAACCTTTCAAATGTGCTTATTGTAATAAGAGTTTCAAATGTAAATCACATCTTACCACACATCAGTCAGCACACTTGGGAAAGGAGCATTTTAGATGTGATGATTGTGGAAAAGGTTTCCCATATAAATCAGCTCTCATTAGGCATGCGTTGATTCATACTGGAAAGGTGCTACCCCTAGAGAAGCATTTCAAATGCAATTCTTGTATGAAGAGTTTTGTATATAAATCACAGCTTACTAGACATCAGCCAGTTCACACTGGAGAGAAGAGTTTCATATGTAATGATTGTGGAAAGAGTTTCAAATATAAACCAGATCTCACTAGACATGAATGGATTCACACGGTCACAGCCTTAACCCAAGAGAAACCTTTTAAATGCACTAATTGTGGAAAGGGTTTCACACGTAAATCATATCTTACTAGACATGCTTGGGTTCATGCTGACAATGCAATATCCCAAGAGAAACCTTTTAAATGTAATGATTGTAGGAAGAGTTTCACATATAAATCACAGCTTACAAGACATCAGCAAGTTCATACAGGAGAGAAACCATTCATATGTAATGATTGTGGAAAGAGTTTCACATTTAAATCGGATCTTTCTAGGCATGAGTGGATGCACACTGTCAAAGCATTAACCCACAGGAAACCTTATAAATGCATGAACTGTAGGAAGAGTTTCAAACACCAATTAGCTCTTAGCAAGCATGTGAAGATTCATACCGGCAGTACATTACCTCAAGTGAAACAATGTAAATGTAAGGAATGTGGGAAGAGTTTCACATATGAATCACATCTCACAAGACATCAGCAAGTTCACACGGGAGAGAAACCATTCATATGTAATGATTGTGGAAAGCGTTACACATTTAAAGCAGATCTTTCTAGGCACGAGTGGATGCACACAGTCAAAGTAGTAACCCAAGACAAACCTTTTAAATGCACTAATTGTGGAAAGAGTTTCACACATAAATCAGATCTTACTAAGCACATGAAGATTCATACGGACAATGCATTACCCCAAGAAAAACCATTTAAGTGTAAGAACTGTGGGAAGAGTTTCACATATAAATCACTTCTTACCAAACATCAGTTAGTTCACACAGGAGAGAAGCCTTTCAGCTGTAATGATTGTGGAAAGTGTTTTAGATATAAATCAGATCTTACTAGACATGAGTGGTGGATTCATTACCAGCAAGGCATTACCCAAAAAGAATCATATTAAATGTAATGACTGTGGGAAGGGTTTCACATAAATCAAGTCTTATTAGGAATGAATGGATTCCTAATGGCAAGGCATTACCCAAGTAAAACTTTCACACTATAATGCTGTGGGAATAGTCTCGGCAGAAAAATAAATCATTTTACGCTTTAGTCAGTTAATGCAGGAGATAAACCTTTTAAATGGTCTGATTGTGGAAAGAGGTTCACACAAATTCCACATCTTGCTAGGCATAGTTTACATGGGAGAGAAGCCTTTCAGATGTAGTGACTGAGGGAAACGTTTTAGAGGGAAGGGTGAACTCAAGGTTGCATACTGGAGAGAGACCTTTTAAATGTACTTATTGTGTGAAGAGTTTCATGTGTAACTCGCATCTAATTACACAAGCTTACATGAGAGAGGAGCTTTTTACATGTAATGACTGTGGGATGCGTTTTACATACGCATCAGCTCTCTCAAGGCATAATTCATACTAGAAGGGATTACCCTGAGAGAACTCTATTTTTGAGTGTTCTGTGCTCCTCTAGCTGATATCCCCTTCAGCCATTCACGCTAGCCCCCTCCATCACTTTCCCCAAGGACATAGCAGACCTCTGTTTGTGCCTACCTCCTACTGTGTGGGACCATGAGGAGTCAGGTAACACGTCCAGCAGGGATCTCATCCAGCATGGGGGCCTCCTGTCTGGTTGGTGTTTGCTCAGTGAGGAGTGAGGCATTGTCCTCCACTTCCATTTTTCCTCCTGTTTTTCTCCCACCCCAAGATGCTGGCTATGAAATGCGGACTGCACGCGTGCAATGTCTGTGAGTAAGCCCAGTGCATCTTCTTAACCCTTGCCGTCCCTGACTGTGTTGCTCCACCTTTGGAGTGCTTGGAAAAGTGTCAAGAATCCGGCAACCGAACTTCAACACCAAAAAGTGCAAACCAGTGCGCATAGGGAAAAGAAACCCAGATACTGTGCACCTGATTGATGTGGTAGTAGTGTGTACTATGGAGGTAATGTCTTCAGGGCTATCGTCTGTTAGAGCCTGCAGTCCACTACTCAGTGTAGCAAGCATACTGGGAAACCAGTAGTATGCTGGGTTGAATAGGGAGGGGCTTTGTCAGCAAAAGGTGTGAAGTGATCCTTGCGCGGTATAGATTTCTGGTATGACCTCATCTGCAATACTGTGTACAGTTCTGGAGCTTGCAGTGTGAGTGTCAAGACACTGTCCTATTTTCATAGGGAAAAATGAAATAACTAAAACCTCTTCTGTTCTATCCTTTACATGTCCTGTCCTTTCTATCTTTTCAAAAATAAGTTGCTCATCCATATTCCTGTGGGATTTAAAAGTTGGTTCATCTGGTGATTGTAGTGATTTCAGGCCATGCAATCAGGTAGCCATCTTTATTTAGTCTGGTCTACACATGCTCAGTCTGCAGCTATTGCATCATAGTGTTTCATATGAGAATGCAATGACCATGAATGTCCACAGGGTGGCAGTGTCACTTGCATAATGCTGCATCCTCCTTGTTGACAAAAAGAAAGCTCTATATTATTATGTCTTGGTTTTAAAGCGATTTACCAAGTTTGGATATATGAACACATATACTGCAAGGTGACTGCATATAGAACTGATTTGCAATGTATTTTGATAGATGCATAGCCTATTTTAGCAAATTAAATCAGGTTTTCACCCTCACAAACCAGGAAGTGTCATTTTGGGTACTGAAGCCTGTATTTGGTGACCTTTGACACTCGTTACCTTTGTAATGTCACCACAGGGAGATCTGTGCTCTGCAATTAAAATTAGTTCTTGGTCACAGCAATTCTGTCTTGATAACAGAGCTCTTGGTCGCAGCATGCAGCACGACAACGGCAATGTCAAACAGTTCATTTTCAGGGTCCGATGATGAAAGCATTATGTTGTCCTGCACTAACAGTGATCTTTCGGACACTGACATAGTGCCACAATTTGACAGCCGCTGCATAGTAGATCCCCATAGGGATGACCCTATGACAGCAGCGAGAATGATGTGGGCAGTAGCTCAGGCAGTCACAGCAGTAGTCCTGATCCATTCCAGTACAGCAGTGAGAGCAGACTTACCAACACGGACTGTTAATATTATATTTTGCTACTTAGTACTTAGTGCTACGGTTTGGTTCCCATCATTGCTGTCATTTTACTGTGCAAAATTGAGGTATGGTGTGTGCTCTGTTACTCCCAGCATTGATCTGCCCACACAAATGCTAGTGATAGTACCCTGGGTTTTTATATTTCTTTTTTTTTTGGGGGGGGGGATTGCTTTCCCCTATGTGAATGAGTTGTTGGCCACTCCAGCTTGACACTGAGAGCATGGCTCGATCTGGTGGCATTGCTTGAGCAGGATAAATGGCTCACAATTTGTCCAAATCCAATTTCTCCAAATTTCTTACCTGGTACTAGTTAGTAGTGACCTCCTGCCAATTGATTTATCAGTCACTCACTCTGATGGAGCACAGGGTGGAAATTACAAGCAGGCACCTTGTACCCCAACCACTCCAAACCCCCCAGCTGCACACATACACTTAGAAAAATGCTGCAGCAAAGAACTTTTATTATCTGTAAATTATTTATACTGTTTGGGTCTGTCTTTGCCCTAGTGCCAACTGGTCTACGCTATAGCTTTCTTCTCTTTGTATGTGTGTGTTTGGGGGTGGGGGGCCCTGCTTGTACTTTCCCCTTTAGAGGTTATCAGTGATTGAGTAATGTGTTGAAGTCACCGGTTCCCCTGTTTATGACAAGTTATAAATTTAAAACTACAAATTATTGCACCAGTTTTTTGTTACCTCTAAGCGCTCAGGAACTATACAGACTGCAGCTGTCATTAGTGTCTGCATAAGCATCTGTAATACCATCCTGGCATTGGCTTATTGCCACTACATGTGTGCCTCCAGGTGCATTATGAATTGAGCAAAAATTACACAGTGCAGTCGGTGATCGTCCCCCACCCCCCAAGGTTAACAATGACACTGCCAATACCCTTTTCATGGAGAAAGAGACTGCATTTATGTTTAGATAGCCTAAGTACCGTTTGATTGATCCACTACAAAAAGGGACATATCCTTGCGGTAGATACTCAAGTGTTAGACTGTATTTGAACCACCCTTCCTCACTTATGTCACCATACTTCATTACCACTTTGGTCTGTGTCAAGCGATTTGTGTTTTCCCATTTTTTCCATTACAGTGGATCTCTGATGCACATGCATAAAGTGTACAGCAAATACAACAGATGCTGCACTATACTGTCTCCCATGCCTTACTGATGTCATGGTGCATTGTGTAGACGCCCTGCATTCATTGCTGTGTAGCTCATATTTTGGTACAGACATTATTCCCTAAGTATGCCAAACTGACTAGCACACTTTGCAATATAACACCATAGAAGCCGTACATTGGTACCAGAGTATCGGGAGAGGATGGCAACTGCAGTCTCTTCTTTTGCTGATGCTCTGGAGCACATGCAATGACGCTATAATCCTAATTATAAATAAAGACTGTATGTTAAAATTTTAAAAAACTAAGTGTTTAATTTTGAGATACACTGTAAACTATGTAAAGTATAACTATGTACAGTATATAACTGATTTTATTGGATTCATTTTTAAACTTAGCGAGGAGCTGGCAAGCTGGAGAAACAATTCAGTGCACCATGTCCCTTTATTCATGCACATCTAAGCATACTTTGGTGATCAGTGTTATGGCGCTTGCATGAGAACACCAAATGAGCCCAAGAAAACACAGGAGCACAGGAAAAAATATAAACTGTCTATAATGATGGTGACAATCAAAATACAATAGCAAAGGCAGTTTACGGAAGCAATCACACTGGAAGCAGCACTTGCCAAAAATACACAGTTTATTGCACTGTTCTCCTGGGATTGGACTGTGCAGCTCAGTGCTTATACTCTTACTGCACATTACAATTCTGAACTGTTGAAAAAGTCACCCATTTAACACAGACCTCTATGTACCAATACTGAAAAGCTTACTGCAATTTATAGATCTGCCCAGTTCAAAAGTCGTCCTTTTGTGTCCCAATACGCTACAGATTACAGCTCCACTCAGTTAAAAAAATGTATTTTTTATACAGACTTGTTGTCATAATTATGTACTTGCAGCACTTACTAAAACTGTAACACTGTACTCAAGCAATGTAGATTGTGATGTTCCTAGAACCGATGGACCTAGGACACAGAGCTTAGTCAGATGAGTAAAATTGAAAATCAGGAGAAATTACCACTTCTGCAATCCCAAAAGCAAGTATCCGCCTCAGATGCCAATATAACAAACAGTTTCAGTCATCAGTGCTGTAATTTTTGCCAGTTCAGTTTTGGATCTGCACTCACTGAAGCTGGGTCCAGGAAAGATGAATGAACAAGCAGTGAGAAAGGTGCAGTGGGAACACCTTCCCTGTGCTGATGTCACTCATGCATGTGGATGCACTGCTCATGTGTGAACTTCAAACAAAAAAAAAACATGCAGAGACAACTGTGGCACAAAAATGTTAAAAAACTAATCATCTGAATATATTTAATACTTAACTTCAGGGCAGCTGAGCTTTGCATCACTCAATGAAGGGAAGGTGATCTGCAAACATGACATCAGGAGAAGTTGGTGAGTCACTTTAAGGCAGAACAGTACAAAGCAGAATCTGCCCCCAACCCCCCAATTATGCTTTTTGCAAGCCAAACCTTGTTTTTGTAAAAGTGTGTTCACTTTATTTAGTTGTTGAAAAGTCTGGGATGCTGCAACATGGCGGATGCTGCGCAGTGCCATTTCAAGTGAGTGTGCGGCGCCACACCGCTCACTTCAATACAAAGTGAACGGTGCAGCACTTCACTTACACTTGAAATGGGACTGCTCAGCATCCGCCATTTTGCAGCATCCTGGACTTTTCAACAACTTAATAAAGTAAGTGAACACACTTAAAAAAACAAAACAAGATTTGGCTTGCAAAAAGCCTAATTGGGGGTTAAGGCTTTGGGGGGTGGGCAGATACTGCTTTGTACAGTTCTCCTTTAAACACAGCACTACAACATATCAAAATTTGAACTCTTAACAAAAACATATATGACCACACTCCACCATCCCTTGCTACCTGTCCCGCAGAAATATGCCAGCAGGAGAAAGCCTTGTGGTCTATAAAGTGTGCAGTGCAGAACCACATGCACCATAGAATAACATTTAACATTTTACTCCACCCCCAGTCTCTTGTACCCACCCTTTTACCTTATCCCACCCCCTTTTGAAGCTGCCCATTAATTTTGCACTGGCAACCTCCTCCAGCAGTGTGTTCCATCTCCATCCCCATGAAGTAGTGTCTTCTGACGTCCGGTCTGAATTTTCACATGCCAATTTGCACCTATTCCCTCTTGTATTTTTGTTACCATTGGTTCAGAATAAATCACTGGGATCTACCCTGTTAATACCCTTCAAGTATTTTTTATTTACTTTTTTTCCCCTCCTTACTGGTGGCCCCATTCAGCCAGGACACCCCAGCCCTGTCACCTCGATGTCTGCAGGGACTTACCACCATCCAGTAACCCAAGGGCATGTCTCCCCTGGTGGGGTCAGCGGGTCCCCATTGCTGCTGTGAACCAGATCCAGTACTTGGACTGGTGAGCCCAACTAGTTGGGTGTGGGGCCTGCAGGTGTCCCAGCACCATCCTGCCATTGGCATTTGTTTTCTCTTTTTCTCCCCTGAGCGGCAGGCATGCAATGATGCCATGACGTGCACCATGTCTGCTCCGCATGCCCCACTTCGATGTCTGCCGGCTTCTCCTGCCTTGGAGGCAGTCCCGGGTGCCTTTCCCTAGCAATCTGCTAGGGGTTAGGCATACACCAGGTTTTGCAAACCTTCCCCTCCGAAAGAGGGGAGCAGTCCTCTGGACACTCAGTCCTCCTCCCCGCAGCCTGCCCTCCCAACGACCCAAGCTGACTACCAAACTCAGGTCACCGGTGTCGCAAGCTGTAGCGCTACCACTGCACCAGCAGGCCAGTGCCTGTTCAGGTATTTAGAGGTCTCTATCATGTCCCTTCTCTCTGTCTTGTCTTACAGTAAGTTCTCCAGCCTCTGTATATACAAAAGCTCCTGCTGCCCCTGACTCATTTCTGTGGCCCTTCTTTGCACTGCCTCCAATTAATTTATGTTCTTTCTGTGGTAGGGGGTCCAGAATTAGACACAGTATTCCAGGTGCAGCCACATCAAGGATCTGCACAGAGGCAGGATAACCTCCTTCCTTCTGCTTGTGAACCCCCTGCTTATGCAACCCAGCTTCCTGTGTGCCTTTCCCACTGTTTTACTGCATTGTGTAGATAGCTTCAGAGTACTTGCAAACTGCAACCTCTAGAGCATTCTTTCCCTCTGTTACTGTGATGGTCACTCCCGCTCCCAACCTGTACTCCACCCTGGGTTCTTTCTCGTCACATGCAGGACCATGCCCTTCTTGGTACTGAACCCCAGCTGTCAGATTCCAGACCATCGTTCTAGTCTTTTCAGGTCCTCCCCCCATGTTCCTGCTCCCCTCTTCTGTGTCCAACCTCTCGCAGAGCTTGGTGTCATCTGCAAAAATGGAAATTTTCCCCTTTGTGCCTTTCCCAGTGTCACTTCTGAACGCATTGAACATCACCGGCCTGAGCACCCACTCCTGTGGTACCCCACTGGATGCCTCCTGCATCCCTAAATGCTCCCCACTGACTATGACTCTGTGTTCTCCCCCCAGTCAATTTTCCTCTCCCTAGATCATTTGACTTACAGAGCAGCATTTTATGGGGGACTGAATCAAAGACTTTGCTGAAATCCAGGTGCAGGATGTCCACTGCTCAGCCTTAATCCACTGACCATGTGATCCAGTTGAAAAAATGGATCAAGTTCATTTGATGTGACCTCTCCTCACCACAAACCCAGGTTGCCTGTCATCCCGTAGTGCATTAGCCTTGAAGCTCTACCAGCTGTTCCTTAAGAATGGTTTCCAACAGCTTGCCAACAATCAACAGCAAAGCTGACTGGTCTGTAGCTCTTGCCCTTGCTCCACTTTTATGTAAGGTCACTACATTAGGGGCTGTCCACTCCCTTGGTACCTCACCTGAGTCGAGAAAGTTGTTACACATGGATTCCAGCTCTTTCAGCACCCTGGGGTGCATTTTAGTAGCCCTTTTAGGACCATGTGATCTGTAATCAGCTCCTAAAACATCCATGTTGCCCTCTGCCTGTCCTCCTTTGTGGTATTGGTCCTTTCTTCTTTTTGGTAAGTACCGAACAGAAGTATTCGTTCAATATGATTTCATTTCCTTCACTGCCTTCCACCCACTCTCTGTCATGTTGTACTTTGATGATTCCTTCTTTCGTTTACCTTTTTCCTTGTCTATTGAAAGAAGGTCTTGTCTCCTTCCACTTTTCTCAGTTCAGCTCCTGCTTTAGCACTCCACACTTCCCCCACCTTGCTGATTTGAGTTTTGACGATACACTCTTCCCCCTCTTTCTGAGTCCCTCTGTACCTCTTGAAAGAGACTCTTTTTTTTACTCTCTCTCTCTCCACCTTCACTACCTCCCCCATGTACCAAAGCAATTTCTTGTGCTTATTTCTATTTCCTTTCTTCTTGAGACAGGTGCTCATGGCTGCCTGGATACCCTTCTTTATGATGGATTAGCATTTCTCCTGCACGACCCCTGCTCCCATGAGTTCAGTCAGATGGTCCCTTAATGTCTTCCTCATTGCATGTCTGCCTTCTTGAGATCAAGAACACGTGTTTTGGTGGTTAGGATTTCTTTCCCAATATCTAGCCAAAACCACACCAAAAGCTGATTATTATTACCACGGGACTCAGCTATACTGATGTCCCTGATATAATCATATTTCAGCAGCACCTGGCTCAATTCAATGGATGTTCTCTTTGCTCTCCAAGCTAAGAGAATGTTTGCTAGTCTTAGGCATAAGCGTGTCACAAGGCTCAGTGCTAGGCACCTTACTGAAGACCTGGGTCAGTATGTCAGAGTGAGAACTACCAGCTGTATGCAGATGTTACTGTATGGTGTGCCTCTGGAACCAACATCTCTGCTGTACTGACCACTCTCCAGAAGAGATTTCATAACCTGCAAGCCTTTCTCCTCAACTCAGAACTGTCTTTAAACGTGGGAAAGACCAAAGCTATAGTATTTGGGTCTGCCCCATGACAGAGGAGCTATACCAGCTCTGCTTCTCTGGTCATTGCTACTACAGATGAATCAGTGGTCAGAGAGTACAAATATCTGGGTTTCTGGGTTAACTAACTCCTCACAGGGAACAACCAAGGTCAATAAACTTACCAAAAGCCTATGCCCAAAGATTGACTTCATGCTCAGATATAAATCCTTGCTGCCCCAGAACTGCAGTGAGAGAATAATCCCACCTATGACACTCTTCTTTCCAGTGCATGAACATCTCACCCTCTGTGATGCTTCCAAGTTGAGATGGCCAGATTAGATGAGCATTGCAACAGACTAGCCAGGCTGATACTCGAATACCCTCACAACGCTCACCATTGTAAACTGAACAGTGCAATAGACTGGTTGCTCCTGGGTGGCAGGTGGCAATTGCACTTCATCCTGTTCTCCCTGAAGTGTGTCAAAGGCATTGCCCCGTCTTATTTCCACTCAAGGCTTAACCTCAAGTCCTGTCCTCGATTCTTGTGCTCCACTGAATCACTCAAGCTGATGGTCCTATACATAAAAAAAATGGCTTGTGGGTCCCTCACCTTCAATCACAAATGCTAGGCCATGTGGATCTCCCTGCCAAAATCCTTACACCTGATAAACTGCCCCTTGCCCTCCAGTAAAAAATGTACAGAATGGTTCTTGTCAGTTGCCTCTGTCCATGAACCTTGCTTGCCATCATTCCAGGGGAGTTGCATAGGTAACAAGTCATAAGCTTCCATCCTTATACCCCGGCACTGGACCTTACCTTGCACTTGAGACTTTGGTATGCCTATATGTGAACATACAGTATAATGCCTTGTAAGTTGTATGCTGTATGTAACCCTGTTTATGTCTGTAACATGTTAGTTTTTCATCAGATGTTTTGGCTTAACAGAACACCATTGTAAATAAACTCTGCTCAAAGGTTTTCATCTTGAATAAAATTGAATTGAATCAAATAACCAGAGTACTTACCAGAAACTCTGGGGGCCCTTATTATCTTTACTTGTACTGTAGGATCTCTCATAGTGGTATTAATATTCCAATAAATTACTTTCAAATCTGGCTTTATTGTGTTTACATGTCTGTTGTAACCCTTGCTTCACTGCTTTTGTTTCCAGAGCTGCATGTGACATGTTGTATGGGACTGTATTTAATGCTCATTGTGACATGTTGTATGGGACTGTATTTAATGCTCATTGTAACATGCTGTATGGGACTGTATTTAATGCTCATTGTGACACGTTGTATGGGACTGTGTTTAATGCTCCCTGTGACACGTTGTATGGGACTTTATATAATGCTCATTGTGACACGTTGTATGGGACTATATTTAATGCTCATTGTGACATGCTGTATGGGACAGTATTTAATACTCATTGTGACACGTTGTATGGGACTGTATTTAATGCTCCCTGTGACATATTGTGTGGGACTGTATATAATGCTCATTGTGACACATTGTATGGGACTGTGTTTAATGCTCCCTGTGACACGTTGTATGGGACTGTATTTAATGCTCATTGTGACACATTGTATGGGACTGTGTTTAATGCTCCCTGTGACGTTGTATGGGACTGTATTTAATGCTCATTGTGGCACGTTGTATGGAACTGTATTTAATGCTCATTGTGGCACGTTGTATGGGACTGTTTAATACTCATTGTGACACATTGTATGGGACTGTATTTAATGCTCCCTGTGACATGTTGTGTGGGACAGTATATAATGCTCATTGTCACACATTGTATGGGACTGTGTTTAATGCTCCCTGTGACATGTTGTATGGGACTGTATTTAATGCTCATTGTGACACATTGTATGGGACTGTGTTTAATGCTCCTGACACGTTGTGTGGGACTGTATTTAATGCTCATTGTATGGGACTGTGTTTAATGCTCCCTGTGACATTGTATAGGACTGTATTTAATGCTCATTTTGGCACATTGTATGAGACTGTGTTTAATGTTCATTGTGACACGTTGTATGGGACTGTGTTTAATGCTCCCTGTGACACGTTGTATGGGACTGTATATAATGCTCATTGTGACACATTGTATGGGACTGTGTTTAATGATCCCTGTGACACGTTGTATGGGACTGTATTTAATGCTCATTGTGGCACATTGTATGAGACTGTGTTTAATGCTCTCTGTGATGTTGTATGGGACCATATTTAGTGCTCATTGTGACACGTTGTATGGGACTGTATTTAATGCCCATTGTGACACGTTGTATGGAACTATAATATGCGCTCCCTGTGACACGTTGTATGGGATTGTATTTAATGCTCCCTGTGACACATTGTATGGGACTGTATTTAATGCTCATTGTGACACATTGTATGGGACTGTTTTTAATGCTCCCTGTGACATGTTGTATGGGACTGTATATAATGCTCCCTGTGACACATTGTATGGGACTGTATTTAATGCTCATTGTGACACGTTGTATGGAATTATGTGTAATGCTCCCTGTGACACGTATGGGACTGTATTTAATGCTCCCTGTGACACGTTGTATGGGACTGTATTTAATGCTCAGTTGTATGGGACTATGTTTAATGCTCCCTGTGACACATTGTATGGGACTGTATTTAATGCTCATTGTGGCACATTGTATGGGACTGTGTTTAATGCTCATTGTGACACGTTGTATGGGACTGTATTTAATGCCCATTGTGACACGTTGTATGGAACTATGTGTAATGCTCCCTGTGACACGTTGTGTGGGACTGTATTTAATGCTCCCTGTGACACATTGTATGGGACTGTATTTAATGCTCATTGTGACACATTGTATGGGACTGTGTTTAATGCTCCCTGTGACACGTTGTATGGGACTGTATATAATGCTCCCTGTGACACATTGTATGGGACTGTATTTAATGCTCATTGTGACACGTTGTATGGAATTATGTGTAATGCTCCCTGTGACACGTTGTATGGGACTGTATTTAATGCTCAGTTGTATGGGACTATGTTTAATGCTCCCTGTGACACATTGTATGGGACTGTATTTAATGCTCATTGTGACACATTGTATGGGACTGTATTTAATGCTCATTGTGACACATTGTATGGGACTGTGTTTAATGCTCCCTGTGACACGTTGTATGGGACTGTATTTAATGCTCATTGTAACACATTATACGGGAATGTGTTTAATGCTCCCTGTGACGTGTTGTATAAGTCTGTATTTAATGCTCCCTGTGACGTTGTATGGGACTGTATTTAATGCTCATTGTGACACATTGTATGGAACTATATTTAATGCTGCCTGTGACGTTGTATGGGACTGTATTTAATGCTCATTGTGACACATTGTATGGGACTGTGTTTAATGCTCCCTGTGACGCATTGTATGGGACTGTATTTAATGCTCATTGTGACACATTGTATGGGACTGTATTTAATGCTCATTGTGACACATTGTATGGGAATGTGTTTAATGCTCCCTGTGACATGTTGTATAAGTCTGTATTTGATGCTCCCTTTGACACATTGTATGGGACGACATGTAATGCTCATTGTGACACATTGTATGGGACTGTATTTAATGCTCATTGTGACACATTGTATGGGACTGTGTTTAATGCTCCCTGTGACACGTTGTATGGGACTGTATTTAATGCTCATTGTGACACATTGTATGGGAATGTGTTTAATGCTCCCTGTGACATGTTGTATAAGTCTGCATTTAATGCTCCCTGTGACGTTGTGTGGGACTGTATTTAATGTCCATTGTGACACATTGTATGGAACTGTATTTAATGCTCCCTGTGACGTTGTATGGGACTGTATTTAATGCTCATTGTGACACATTGTATGGGACTGTGTTTAATGCTCCCTGTGACACATTGTATGGGACTGTGTTTAATGCTCCCTGTGACACATTGTATGGGACTGTATTTAATGCTCATTGTGACACATTGTATGGGACTGTATTTAATGCTCATTGTGACACATTGTATGGGAATATGTTTAATGCTCCCTGTGACATGTTGTATAAGTCTGTATTTGATGCTCCCTTTGACACATTGTATGGGACGACATTTAATGTTCCCTGTGACACGTTGTATGGGACTGTATTTAATGCTCATTGTGACATGTTGTATTGAACTATATGTAATGCTCCCTGTGACACGTTGTATGGGACTGTATTTAATGCTTCCTGTGACACGTTGTATGGGACTGTATTTAATGCTCATTGTGACATGTTGTATTGAACTATGTGTAATGCTCCCTGTGACACATTGTATGGGACTGTATTTAATGCTCATTGTGACACGTTTTATGGAACTATGTGTAGTGCTCCCTCTGACACATTGTATGGGACTGTATTTAATGCTCCCTGTGACACATTGTATGGGACTGTATTTAATGCTTATTATAAAATGGCTAAAGAAAATGCTTCACTTCCACTGGCTGGAAGGACCTTCCAGCCGTGTCCTTATCAGCGAGTATTTGTGCCAACCGGCACTTTTCTCACCGTGGGAACCTCACAACCAAAAAAATCAGTAACCTATTGAACCAGGAATCTGTTTCTCAGAAGCAGGCACACGACCCACAGCAGCAGCATGAAACACCACAGGATTTTAACAGCAAACATAAACTCAAACAGACCAACCTGCAAGCGCAAAAGGGGTCCTTAATAATACAGTATCGTCCTTTCTCTGCATGTGCCCCAAAATTTCAATACATTTTATCATTGAAAACGAAATAACTACTCTAGGATCATTGAAACGGAACGCTACGTGCGTTTCCATCTCTCATCATGTTGCCTGTATTATCGATCCTCAGCCCTATGCGGTCCTTTTCTATATTTATGTACTGTTGGACACACTTTTAAGCGAAAGAAAATGTTGTTGTTTTAAAAAGATGTCACCAACCCAGAAATGGCTCTCTATGGCTGGCATGGACAAGCTCGCTGCCATTAACAGCAGTTGGCAACGGTAATGCACATAAATGCTGAATATGGTACCTCTTTAATGATATCTCGAAAAGGACAGCAAAATGGAAACTAAAAGTAAAACACAGACACAACAACCTTACCAACATCCCTGTGTCTGTGTGTGTGTGTGTCTGTGTGGGGCAGGAGGAAGCATCTACTCAATGTCACACAATAGAAAAATAACCTAAATAAAGGGACTATTTTACTACTTCATCTATAAAAAACACCCCTAAAACAATAAAAAATGTTTTCCTTCTTTTTTTCTTCTTCTTCTTACACATTTACTTTGAAACCCATTTTATAAGCGCAATAAGACACTCCGAGGTGTGGGTTATCTCCTGATAAAAGCATGCCCAGGTGCATAAGGCACGAGGCGCTAACAATGCACTGGTGTGCTCTTATCAGGAGATAACCCACACCTCGTCGTGTCTTATTGCTTGCTTGTGACACATTGTATGGGACTCTGTTTAAAGCTCCCTGTGACAAGTTGTATGGGACTGTATTTAATGCTCATTGTGACACATTGTATGGGACTGTATTTAATGCTCATTGTGACACATTGTATGGGACTGTGTTTAATGCTCATTGTGACACATTGTATGGGACTGTATTTAATGCTCATTGTGACACATTGTATGGGACTGTGTTTAATGTTCATTGTGACACATTGTATGGGACTGTATTTAATGCTCATTGTGACACATTGTATGGGAATGTATTTAATGCTCATTGTGACACATTGTATGGGAATGTGTTTAATGCTCCCTGTGACACATTGTATGGGACTGTATTTAATGTTCACTGTGACACATTTTATGGGAATGTGTTTAATGCTCCCTGTGACACATTGTATAAGTCTGTATTTAATGCTCCCTTTGACACATTGTATGGGACAATATTTAATGTTCCCTGTGACATGTTGTATAGGACTGTATTTAATATTCCCTGTGAAACATTGACTGCGACTGTATTTAACTGTTTCTTAGCCTGTGGCACCTACATTATAGTCGAAATGCAGTGTGTGTGTGTGTGGTGGTGGGGGGTGGGGGGTACTGTCATGCAATGTTTGTTTTGTCCTGTCAGTTTTGGGTATACTTCATTCAAAATTCAATAACGTTTACTGAAATAAAAACAAGACTAGGACTACCCAGTAGCAACTGGCAGCATAGCTTAGAGGAGCTGTGAATAAGCTTGGTACATCCAGCAGACCGGGGTTTAATTGCCGCAACCTCCATCTGCATGTTGTCACCTTGAGCAAGTCACTTGATCTTCCCAGTGCTGCCCGGTCACCCCTGAAAACAGGCCTTGTGTGTAGTAGGCCATTGCTGGTTACCAAAGAATAATTAAAAAAAAAAAACTGTCAATAAGTGGATGCCACAAAGCCTTATATAATTATAATAAAAGAAAAAAGAGCAAAGTCAGCACGGCTAGTAGAAGGACCCATCATTGTGGCTAAAGTGTCCAATGCATTCAGGGGCCAATGAAATTATCAAGGCATGCTGTGCATGAAAACAGAAAGTTTGATCCTCTTGATTTCTCGAAAGTGTATTTTTTATTTTCTTTACATGAATTCTAGGAGTGAGCTGTTTTGTGGGAAACCCCACTTTGTCTAGGCTATGGTTGTCAGCTTCAGCAGTACTGAGGCTTATTCATTTGTTGACACTCCGGGGGGATGAGAAAGGACCTAAACATGTTTGAGGAGTGGTCAGTGGTCGAGAGTGTGGCAGCTAAGATTCAGTGCAAAGAAGTACAAAATCATGCACTTGGGGCACAGAAAAACAAGAGAGGAGTGCAAGACAGAGGGTTGGGGGGATACTGACGGCCACCAGTCAAGAAAGGGACCTGGGGTAATCATATCTGATGACCTAAAGGTAACTAAATGTGAGAAGGCTGTGGGGAGAGCCAGTGGAATGCTAGGGTGCATAGGGAGAGGAATCACCAGCAGAAAAAAAGAGCTGGTTATGCCACTGTACAGATCACTAGTGTGACCGCGTCTGGAGTACTGTGTCCGGTTCTGGAGGCTGCATCTCTGGAAGGACATAGGCAAAACAGAGGCAGTCCAGAGAAGGGCAACAAAAATGGTGCAAGGCATGCACCAGAAGTTATATGAGGAAAGACTAGACCTTGATATGTATTCCCTGGAGGATAGAAGAGAGAGGGGGCTATGATTGAGACATTCAAGTTCCTCAGGGGTATAAACTAGATACAGGAGGGTACTATATTTCAAAAAAGGTGTACAAGAACAAGGGGCATGATATGAGGCTAGAGGGGAGTAGGCTCAATGGCAACATGAGGAAGTACTTTTTCACAGAAAGAGTAGTGAATGCTTGGAACAGCCTCCTTGCAGAGGTGGTGGGGGCAAAAACAGTAGGGGAATTCAAGAATGCATGGGATAGACATAAGAGTACTCTATCAATATGGAAGAGTGGGTAAGCCTCAGATCAACTAGCGTCTGCATTAGGTAGGGAAAAGGGGCAGACTAGGTGGGCCACATGGTCCTTATCTGCCGTCACCTTCTGTGTATTTGTGTGTATGAATCCTGTGCTGGAACAGGAGATTCTCATCCTAGCACAGAAGCTGGCAGCTTCCTTTCCCTCAGTTTGTACTACTATTATCTCTGCTATGGAGAATAATAATATGGATTCAGGGAAGCCCAAGTAAGCTGCATAAGTCATAAGGGACGCATGAATAAGCCTCAGTAATGTTGAAGTTGACAGATTGCTTAAAACAAACAGACACTACCATAGTCCAGATGAAGTGACATTTGTCATGAAATGTTGGCTCACTCCTTTGTGTACTATACTGCTGCCTGTCTTCCAACCAGCCCACATTGGTCTTTCACTCCGCCCAGCCCCATAACCGACAATCTCCAGCCTTGGTCCTCCATGGATGACCCTTCATGGGAAGTACTGCTGGAGGCCACCCTTTACCCCCATACAGAGACTGAGGTTCAGTGAGGGAGC
This sequence comes from Neoceratodus forsteri, assembly GCA_016271365.2. NCBI lineage: Eukaryota > Metazoa > Chordata > Ceratodontiformes > Ceratodontidae > Neoceratodus > Neoceratodus forsteri. The sequence goes on along the minus strand of CM057449.1, from coordinate 137,331,825 downwards.
GAGAGCCCAGTTGGCTATGCGGAATCTGTGGCGGGTGTCAGATGGCATAGCACACAGTCCGGGGGGGCCCTCTTTTCTCATCCCGGCCCATGGACATCATGGAGTTTGTGTTTGATGCAGGATGCATCAGAACGCCAGTGTTCCCCTCCCTTAACGCTGGCTGCAGCTGTATCGCCACCTGTGGTCACCCCAGGTGGTGGTACTGCAACAGAGATGAGGAACCCTCCCCCGAGGAGGTGAGCATCCACTGGGACATTCAACTATCCTCCCCACCCAGACCTCCAATGACGCAGGCTCATCCCTGAACCCGGGTCACTGGCATCGCAAATGGTAGTGCTAGGCTCACTCCTTTCTGTTTTCATTAACAGTTTCATTTCCACTATCCGATAGTGTTCCCCCATTTGTACATGTTTTTCACAAGGGAAGCAGGTGTAACGCCCCTGCAAATGGGGGTTCCCAAAAGTCTTCCAAGAGCTGCCTAATTCCTCAAAGCCTGGTTGGTGTTCAGCGTCTAAGCTGTTTAAATGTGATTGCCAGTGAGTGCTTTTAAAGCCTCCAAGTACTGTCTCTTTAAGGGCTGCCTGCTTGCAGTCATAATTAATCTGGATGGGGGGCCTGTGTGTTTCCCTGCTCGAGTCCCGCTCGAGCTGCTGACTAATCACTCCATTTCTGCAGTCGCTACTTGGGCAGAGTGAGCATTGTTGAAAGATGTAACTAGTTGCTGGGAACAATTTAGAGCAGTAATGAAAATGTAGTTTGTCTAACCTGCTTCTCTTACAGCACAAACTGTTTCTGTTTAGCTCCACCATTTTGGTCCCGAACTGCCGAATTGGACCAATCAGTATGTGGGGCTCTAAAATAGAGCCTGGCAATGTGGAACTTATGGCGCCAGACTCTGGGAAATGTAGCTTTGGATCCTTGGTGCCTTTTTGCACCAACAGGGGTAGTGTGTTTCTGACTGACAGAGGAACCAGCCAATCAGACCTTTTGGATCTAAGGGAAATCCCCTGAACTGTCTGCTGGCAAGCCAGATTCGAGTTGGAAGCTGAAGGAGCAGCACCTGTGTGTGTTTGAGCAGCCGTTTGTGGTGTAGTTCACGCAGGAGACCCGTGGAAGGCCTGACTTCTGGCCTATTTGTTTGACTTCTGCCCTGAGAGGAGACGAGGACTTTTCTGGACTGAATCTGAATTTGCAGAGAACGAAGCAAGCTGCTGTGGGACTAGGCTTATCCTGTAGAAGACCGAAGATCTTGCTGAACGCAATCGGTCTGCCAGGAACTTTAGCTACTGTAGTGCTCCTGGGGTTGGCAGTGATTTTGCAGTCGGGACTGAGGAGTCGTTTGCCTGGTACAGTAAACTTTCTTTACATATGAATGTGCTATGTGCTGGAAGGGGATCGCGATCTGATTTCCCCCATTCACCGTAAACTGTGTGCTAGCACTGGAAGTTGTTTTTCCAGCAAGAATCTAGACTGAATCCATGCTGCCTGATGCAGATAGACCCTGCCACGAGGGTCTTGTCTCACTACCCTGCTGCACAGAGGAAAGATTCATTGACGAGGGACCAGCCAGGGGACCAGCCCCTTACACCTTGCCTGAACAAGAACAGAGCCAAAGCAACTCGTGTGGGCCCTGCTTCCTCTGGCAATCCAGAAAGTTCATCCATCAGCCCTCCTGTGTTTAGTCTGGGTACCGTGAGTAATTATCAGGGTAACTCCCTGCAACTTTTCTTAAATCAAAGTGTGTCATCGCGTTTCGCGTTCCTTTTCATGAACTGAGCCCTCCGGATCTGGATTACAAATTGTGTGTACATGTTCTTTCTCCATCACAGGGCCCCAACCAGCCTTATCGCCGGCCTACCCTGGACATCGGTCCTGGCTAGCCTTTTCCCCCATCCTGGGTACCCAGAGAGTATGACTGAGTTGGACTCTAAGTGCATGCACAGTAGTGTGATTATTAGTGTGTTCCAGCTAATTAACCTGATTATTCCCCCTCATTGTTACAGACCCCTGAATAAATCAGATCTGTTTGTTTTTGCAATTTACATTGACTGTGGTGTCAGTTTATGCTGAAGGTATTGCATTGTTGCTGTTGTACTGCATCACCTTATTTTACAGGGGTGTCCCCAGAGTCAAGCTGAAGGAACCAGTCCTGGGGGTAAGTGCCAAGTACAAGTGTATATGGTTTGCATATCTGGGATATTGGGGAAGTCACTGTTGTGTACGGTGTGGGCCACTAGTGGGAGATAAGGGAGAACACAGTGTCCCAGAGGGCTGTGGCCTGGTTAGCATAAACCAAACCAACCCTGACCTTTGGTTGGAGGCACCTGTTTCAGAACTCAGGCCCCTTAACCTGTTAGTAGCCAAGCAGGCAGGGGTAGTAGCTCAAGGGTTAGCGCCCCCTAGGGGTCACATCTTGGAGGCACCGCTGGGATTAGTGTCCTCTAGTGGCTATGTGAGGAAATTACCCTGACAGGTTCAGTTTGGGACAGAAAATGGAGGCGCTTACTACACCTAAGCTAAAAATTGCCCCCCATAAACTGTTGGTGCACCGAATGATGGGGTGGAGTGAAGCTGAGGGGATAGACCCTCAAAAGACTATTCTGTTATTGGATGTCCCATTAGGGACCAGTAATGCTGATATTGTATCCACTGTGGAGCTGGTTAAGGGTGTGGGCAAGGTGGAAGTAAGGGGGCGAGATGCAGATTTATTTGAACAAACTATGATAGTACTGTTCTCATGTAGCTCCTACATAGATCCTGAGGAGGTACTCCCTGTTATTCTGCCCAAAGGTACCCAGAAGGTGTGGAGGGTCATTCATTTACATAGTGGTTCGGCGACCTCGAGTGGGTTCCCCAGTATAGATGGGTTTAAGGAAAAGCTGCTCAAATTGTTAGCATCTGAAGGGAGAACTGCTCAAGAGCTTGTAAAGGTGCTAGACCTGTCAGAGGACCACATGTCCCTGCATTCCCCAGCCACGACCCCAGTGTCCCCCAAGAGCTCCCCAGTAGCTTCCACCCCCATCATAATTCCCCGATACAGCTGGACTCCTACTGAAAGCTCAGACTTTTATCGGGCACAGTCCCAGTGCCTATGAGGGAGGATGATCTAGAGACATGGATGGACTATGCTACCCCTGTAGTGCAGGAATTGCAGTGTTCAGAGGGGGAAAAGCAGAAGCGATTAATGGAGAATTTGAGAGGCCCTGCACTGGAGGCCATCTGTTTTCTGCGAGCAACTAGTTCAGAGGCTACTGCAGCTGAATACCTCTCAGCACTGGAAGGAGTATTTGGCAGTACTGAATCGTTGGATGATTTGTTATGGAAATTCAAGTCAGCCAAACAGTGGAAAAATGAGAAATTGTCTGCATTTGTTACCAGGATTGAGAGGGCTCTGCAGAGGACTCACAGGAAAGGGGGAGTACTGCCAAGGAGCTAAACTGGGTCAGACTGGACCACATCCTGAAGTTGGCTAGATTTTCTAGTGTAATGATATTGAAGCTCAAGTTGCAAGATAGAAGGGCAAATCCTCCTGAATACTGCCACCTGATGAAAAAAATGTGTGAGATTGAGACTGATGAGGAGGGCTAGGAGCCCGAAGCAGGGGTTGTGAACACGTGCCAGACTCCGGAGAGAAGTGATTCAGATGAGGCCCAGCAGCTGAGAGAATTGATTAAAGAGTTGACCAAGGCAGCCAGAGAACCTGATCTGTATCAGGCACCCCCAGAGCCCAAGAGTGGAGTGGGAGTGCATGTTGTTTCCTATGAGACCCGGACTGAGGGTAACCTATTGGCAGAGATACGAGAGTTGAAAGCCATAGTGGGGGACTTGCTGCGAAACCCGCCCAATCTCCACCCTGGTGGAGGCCCAGAAGTTCAGGAATGTAGGTCCCAAGTTCAGGAAGGGCCTCAAGGTGCCCCTGAGGTACCCCAGCAGAGAAAGGACCCCCCACCCCTCAAAGACTCTAGAGAAACTAAGTTTTGTTATCACTGTGGGGAGGATGGGCACATTCAGTCTGCCTGCCATTCACCAGAAAATTTGAGGAGAGTTACGACCTTGTCACTGGCTAAGGTTCAACAAAGCAACAACCGACCACCAGGGGGAGTTGTTCAAAAAAGTTATGCTACCAAAGCCAAGGCCAGATCGACACCAGCGTCTATGCCACCTGAATGGCCCAAGGTGGTGGGTCCCTCCATGGAGACGACGGTGACAGTAAATGGAGTGTCCACTAGGACTGTGCTGGACAGTGGTTCCCAAGTAACCATCATGTTCCAAGACTGGTACCAGAAGCATTTGCCTGATGTGCCCTTACAGCCTTTGGAAGGACTGCATGTCTAGGGGTTAAGTGAAAAGGCGTACTCATACTCTGGATACATCCGAATTTGGTTGTCTTTCCCCACCTCGGTGGCTGGAGTAGCGGATCAAGTGGAAACCTTGGCCTTAGTGTGTCCCCCTACTGGACTGTATGATGGGGTTCCTCTATTAATCGGGACAAATGATCATATGTCTGGGTGGTTGGCGCAACTATGTTATGAAAGACAGAGGCAGTGGACTGGTAGAGCTTTGAGGATTCCTGCCTTGATCAAGAAGGCTTATGAGTCATGGAAGAATGGTGACGAGATGGATGCGGATGAACCAGTTGGGGTTGTATGAAAGAAGGACCCTGAGTCCATGATCCTGGCGCCCAATGCTCAGTGTATTTTACAAGGAGAAGCCCGATTAAGAAAGGATGTCAAGAACAAGATACTCATGCTGGATGCTCCAGGTGATGGAAAATTCCCAGAAGGATTGCTAGTTAAGCCCAGCATCTTACCCGCTCAGGCTTATGCCTATGCTCGACGGGTAATGGTCCAAGTTCACAATGTGTCAGACACAGAAATTTGGGCAAATAGAGGCTGCACCCTGGCTACCGTACACTGTGCAGACACTGCAGTGTTACCCAGTAACAAGTACTGGGAATGACAGAGTGACGCCCGACTTGTTTGATTTTGGTGACTCCCCATTGCCATCTGAGTGGAAGAGAAGAATCAGTGAGAAAATTGCCAAGAGAGACCAGGTGTTTTCACTAAAGGAATGGGATGTGGGATGTGTGCAAGGAGCTGAGCATCATATCCGGCTGCATGATGAGCGGCCATTCCACGAGAGGTCTCGACGCCTGGCGCCTGCTGATATAGATGATGTGAGACAGCACCTAGAGGAGATGCTTGTGGCTGGTGTGATACAAGAATCCAGAAGCCCTTATGCTTCGTCTATTGTAGTGGTGAGAAAGAAGAATGGAACAGCACAAATGTGTGTGGATTATCGGACCCTCAACAGGTGGACCATCCCTGATCCAATACACTATGCCCCGTATTCAGGATGCTTTGGACTGTTTGAATGGTAGCAGGTGGTTCTCAGTGTTGGATCTTCGCAGTGGGTACTACCAGATCCCCATGGCCCCAGAAGACCATGAGAAGACAGCCTTTATATGTCCACATGGGTTCTATGAATTTATGAGGATGCCCCAAGGGATCTCGGGTACCCCAGCCACTTTTCAACAGTTGATGGAGCGTGCAGTGGGGGATATGAACATACTGGAGCGTTTAGTATATCTAGATGATGTTATAGTGTTTGGGAGTTTGTTGGAGGAACATGAAAGCAGACTTTTTAAAGTGTTGGACCACCTGGAAGATTTCGGCCTCAAACTATCCATCGACAAATGCCAGTTCTTTCAGACATCAATAAAATATGTGGGGCATATAGTGTCCAATGAGGGGATAGAGACTGATCCTAGCAAAGTTAAGGCCTTGACCATCTGGCCCCAGCCCCGCAACCTAAAAGAATTATGGAGATTTCTAAGAGTCTGTGGTTATTACCGGCGGTTCATTAAAGACTATTCCAGGGTGATTCGTCCACTTCTGAATCTTACCCAAGGTTACCCTCCCACCAACGAAAAATACAAGAGAGTGGCCTCCACTGAAGCCGCAAGAGTGTATTTCCGTCCAAATGAGTCTTTTGGGTCATGATGGACGCCTGATTGTGAAGCTGCTTTTCATGAAATCATATACCAACTCACTCACGCTCCTGTCCTTACCTATGTTGATCCTGCAAAACCCTATGTATTACATACTGATGCTAGCCTGCAAGGCTTGGGGGCTGTGTTATATCAAGAACATGAGAATGGCCTGAGACCAGTGGCCTTTGCCAGCAGAAGTCTGACTCCATCCGAGAAAAACTATCCTGTGCATAAATTGGAGTTCCTGGCATTGAAGTGGGCCATTGTTGACCAATTCCATGAATAATTGTATGGGGACAAGATACTGGTAAAGACAGATAATAATCCTATGACTTATGTGCAGTCTTCAGCCAAATTGGATGCCACCAGCTATAGGTGGCTTTCTGCATTGTCTACCTATGATTACGCTGTTGAATACACAGCAGGCCTGAATCACATAGATGCTGATGCCCTCTCCCGGAGGCCTGTTTCCAGAAGTGATTGGGTCAGACTGCCAGAACCTGATATTCGAGCTAGAAGTTTGACAAGGAGGAACAAATGTCCACAGATGCAGTGGACTGTCTAGTAGATTGTTTGGGGCCCTCTGACAGTTGTATACCTGCTGCTTACTGCCACTTTTCTGCATTAGATATTAGTGCTCTGCCTCAGCTTGATAATGACAGTCTCCAGTGGGCTCAATCCCGAGATCCTATGATCAGATCAGCCCTTGAAACCCTGTACGAAGGGAAAGATGTGTCCAAGTTGCGCTCCTCTGATTTGAGAACTGCATTATTGTATAAAGACGGCCCTAAACTGAAACTGATTAACTGATTACTGTACAGAGAAACAGTAGACAGAGGGGGACAAACAACAATTGGTTTTGTCCACCGCTTTCAGAGACTTGGTGCTGTGGTCCCTACACAACCACATGTGGTACCTCGGTATAGACCTTACCCTTGACTTAGTGCGGTCTAGATTCTAATGGCCTAAGATGGGGGTCGGTGTTGAGCATCATATATAGACTTGCAGTCGCTGTCTGCAGAGGAAGACCTTGCCCCAGAGGGCTGCACCCCTTGTTAACATCACCACCAGCGCCCCTATGGAGTTAGTTTGTATTGACTTTCTGAGTTTGGAGCCTGATCAGCAGAATATTAGTAATGTGCTGGTGGTCACTGACCATTTTACAAGGTAAGCCCAAGCATTTCCCACCAAGGACCAAAAAGCATCCACTGTGTCCAAGGTACTGTTAGAGAATTTCTTTGTATACTATGGAGCCCCTCAGAGAATCCATTCTGACCAAGGCCAAGATTTTGAGAGCCACTTAATCAAGGAGATGCTCTCTCTGTGGAGAGTGCGGAAGTCTAGAACCACCCCTTACCACCCACAGGGAGATCCACAGCCAGAACATTTCAACCACACCCTGCTTGACATGTTAGGCACTCTCCACCCAAAAGAAAAGACAAGCCCAGATGGAGCCAGCAAATTAGCACCTTAGTACATGCTTACAACTGCACCAGAAATGATGCCACTGGGTTCTCTCCCTACCGCTTTATGTTTGGAAGAGAAGCTCGGCTGTCAGTGCATGTTTGTTTCAGGCTTTCTCCTGATGGAGTCCGAGCTGAGAATCACTTACAGTACGTGCAAAAGTTAAAAGCTCAATTGAATCATGCACACCAACTAGCTCAGACCATGGCTGCAAAGAGAAATTTGGCTAACAAAGAAAGATATGATAAAAAGGTGAAGGCCCAAGAGCTCCGAGCAGGGGATTGTGTATTGTTAAGAAATCTGGGACTGCATGGCAAACACAAGATTGCTGACAGATGGCACCATTTCCCTCACACAGTAGTGGGAAAACTAAATGATTTACCAGTGTATAAAGTGCGGCCTGAAAACAACTCAAGGGATATCAGAACAATGCACTTAACCATTTGTCGCCTGGACAAATAATGATTGAATTTGAACCCTCAGAGATTGCCCCCCGGACCGGTGACAAGGGCTGCTGCAGACAAAGACAGAGAAAGCCTGTACCTGTAGTTACTGATTTAAGGTTTCCTTCACAGCAAACCCCCGTTGACAATGACTGTCAGTCTACTTCAGATGAAAGGGAGTACAACTATGGTTACTATCCTTCTTATGAACTAAGTCAGTTGTTTCAAGGTAATCCTCTGGTCAATTATGGGGATGAAGCTGGGCCTTGTGGACTGCCTAAGCCCCCAGCTTTGTCCTTGGAGCCAATGCTCCCTGAAAGTGAAGTGCAGAGTGTCACGTCTGAGGATATTGAGTCACTTCGTATGGAGGAACTGTTTGAATTGCCTGAGGAAGAAACAGTTGAGCTGAGACCGACTGGTGATATACAAGTTTTAAAATTCAGCAGCTGGACTCCTGTGTATTTGGAACAACGTTGATAACTCTGATTATATTCATTATCTAAATTGAAGCAGTACAGTGGTTATTTTAAAGTGTAACTCTGGACTCATGAGGGTACCACAGTAAGCCTGATTGCTTAATACAAAACCAATTTCATCTGCTAAGCTTATAAAATGCTATCTTATTAAAATGCTATACTAGTGACTGAAGAAATTTAGGACCTACAGTATAGTGAGGTATTCCTGCTTCTCTTTGGCTAATGATTTAATGCTCCAGACAATTTATTGTAACAAAGTTACTGAGCCCGAAAGCAAAACGTGTTCTTCAAAGACTTCTATTAGGGAGTATAACACTTTTTGACTCTCCCTCTTTACTTTTAAGTAAGTGCATAGTGTATAAGGATCCATGCTGAATCAGTATGTGAAGGGACTTCATTTGTATAGTATACTACTGAAGAATTGACTAGGAGTTTTGGCTAACACACTATTGGAATTATTGAGAACAAAAAATATATCTCTTTTGCCCTACGGCTAATTGTTTTCATATTTTTCATTTGGGAATATCATAATAATTACATTAAGGGATTTTAACTTTTTGCATTGTAACTATAGGTTCATAGGTGTGTTACGAGTCGGAAGGTTGTAGACCTATAGTGACTCGCCACTGATTAAGTGGTAATACCTACAGCTGTTTGGGCCCATGTACGTATCTAAAGTTTGCTTAAAAGTATCCATTGTCTTGCAAGTAACCACACTCTCTGGGAGAGAGTTCCAGACTTTCACCACTCTATGGGTGAACCATTTTGCTCTACTGGTTGTCCTTGCTACTTCTCCCTGTATTTGTAGGGTGTGTGTTCTTGTGGTTCTGGTGACTATTTATTTTTTTGGTTAAACCTATACTTTCTATAAAAAGCAGATCATTAAAGGTTATAAAGACTTGACAGAGATCACCTTTAAGGCCCCTATATTGCATGGAATACAGGCCCAGGTCTTTTAATCTTTCTTCGTATGTTTTATTCTGTTCTGTAGTGATTTTTTTGGTTATCCTTCTTTGCACGCCCTCAATTAATTTATTCCCCGTAACACTCTGGGGGGCGCAGAAGGCAGAGCAGTATTCCAAATGGGATCTCACCAAAGCAGAATACAGAGGAACCATTACATGAGAGTTTCTGGTTTTTGTATTCTTACGTATACATGCCTGAATCCTGTTGCATTTTTAACCTTATTTCTGGTATGAGTTTCAAATGATAAATCATTTGTAATACTGATACCTAGATCCTTTTCATGTGTATTTTCTAATAGAACAGAATTGTTTAAAGAGTAAGTGTTTCTGTGGTTGTTTTTCCCAAGATGCATAACTTTACACTTCAACTCGTTAAATTTTAGTTTATGAGTTTCAGCCCAGTGTACCAAAAGCATTAGGTTATTTTGCAGTTGTGCAACTGAGGTCTCATTGTTGACTGTTGCCCCAACTTTACTATTGTTGGCATACTTGCATAACCATGAATTATTTGAGGTCTGCATTGATGATATACCTATGTTGAACAATGTAGGTCCCAACACTGACCCCTGTAGGACCCAACTAGTCACCTCGCCCCACTCAGAGTAATGTCCCGTGACGGCCACTTTCTGCTTCCTTTCATATAGCCAAGCTTCAGTCCAGGAGATGTAACTCAATAATAATGTCATGTTTTAATATCAATGTTCATTTATCAGCTGATTTTATTATAAGATGTTTGAAAATTTTGAAAATAATTTGCTCTTGTCCAGAACGCTCTTTAATTAAGTTCAGCAGTGCCATAATGACTTGATAATTAGTAGGCTGTAACTGAGATGTAGGTGTGGGAGTTTCAGAGGACGGGGACAGGCTGTGTATTGCAATTGCCTCTAGGGGTTAGTCACTCGGTGATTTAAAATACTAAACTTCCAGTTGTTAATGGAATGTGCTGTTCTTCAAAATACTGGAACAAAACCTGTGTGAAAAACCCAAACAAGACTGGCAATGAACCTCAATAAAAGCTCCCTTCAATTTGCTTTCTTAAAGGAGGACTGGTAATGGCCTTGAATTGAAGCCATGTATGGTCACTAACTGGCCTGCTTACTTATGGGGTGAAACTAGTGAACCACTGAAAACTGGTGACTGCTTTTGATGTTCAGATAAATAAGTTGCAGGGTAAATGTTTGGGTAGCTCCAGATATAAAAGATTAGTACTCCCTTGCAGAACTTGTGCGTAGATACACATAAAGTCCAAAGAACGGCATTTCTATATGTGCTTTGTGATTATAGCCTTCTGTTTCTGATTTTGTAAACTTTAAGCTGTTTTGGTGTTCTCACACCTTTAATCTCAAATTGAGATGTAACAATGCTAATTGGTCCGTGCTGAATATGCATTGTTTTTATGAATTTCCAATCATGTTCAATTTATATTGATGTTTATGTATTTTACAATGTGTTGGGCATGTTGCATGTGTAAAATGTTTTTCTGTATCATAATAACTTATTGTTGAATGAACAAACTCAAATTCACCATGCAGATGACACAGTCATCTACACCTCTGACCCCTCTACCCCAGCCGTAGAAGGTGTGCTCCAGACCCCTCATGAAGCCTTAAGGAGAAGGCGAAGCGCTGGGGTTTTTCTTGCCTGTGTATTTGACCAACATGAACTTTATAGAGCAAGTGGGCTCAGTAATAAATAGCATTTTGAATTGAAGCTATTATCGCTGTTGCGTTTTCATTCTCAGGAGTGCAGTTACACTGTTTCTTTAAGCCAGTAAATAGGTTTGCTGCTTGTACTACAGCATACCCATTGGTCTGTCAGGCTGTCAGTCACTGTAATTATAGAGCCTAATAGATCCTGCCTTTTCACTGTCGTCAAGTCACCAACATTATCAGTTAAGAGTGCAGTAAAATGACGTGTCTTCCTGCGGTTTCAAGTCAGTCAGAGGGCTTGCAGTTTGTGCTGTGGCATGCTCACTCATCAGCCAGGCCAACAGCCACTGCAGCTGCAGAACCCAACAGCTACTTCAAGCCAGTGTAGAGGACTCTGAACAGAGACTGAGAATGAGACCTCTGGTTTAGCTGGTTCGCCTTGGTTCACAAGGGGGATGACCAGAAGAACCAGTCAAATGCTGAAATACAGTCTGCACCTGAACTAGGCAGTGTGAGTGATAGCTGGCCTCATTTATTTGTCAGTCTTAGCTCAACACCACAGCACTGTCAGAGTTTGGTCATGGGCACGGCATCTGGATGTACATACAGTAGATAGCTTAGGCAGAGCACTCAAGATTATTTTGTAGATTAGCTAAGAAAACTTTCAAAAGTTACAAATCACTAACTTCTTCAGAAAATAACACAACGCAAGACTGCAATATCCTGTTTATTAAGCAGTAGGAAAACTCAGGAAAAGCAAGAGAAAAAAAAACACTCCATCCAGTTGAGCAACTGCACTGAAAAAAAGCAGGACTCTGGGACCAGAGGCTTGCTTGGAGCGGGATCTGGGTGGGGAGGGGGTGTGTTTGGGCAGTGGGCAGAAGGGGAATGAGGTGGTGACAGTCTGCTAGAGCACAATTGCCCAAAACAACCATTTCCTGTACAAGAACATTAAGGAGTCTGACTGGACTGCAGCATTTTTTGCAGTGATTGCATTTTTTCCCCCCAGAATAAGCCGGGTGTAGTATAGAGACCCCAGAGGCCTGATTAGGGAGTTAATGGCCAATATGAAGCAAGGGGGTATCTGATGGTGCCTGGCTGAGCTCTCAAGTGCCTATAACAAGAAAAAATATTTTTCCTTTTCATAAACTAGAAGAATGGGAAGGGGAGCTGTTGCCTTTTTTCAGTGACTACAACTACAGTTTTTTTTAAGATTGATCTGTTTGCACAGTACAGAAGAAACCCTGAGGTCTGCAGTTAGGGCAATATGCAAAAAGTGTAGAAGATCAAAAGCACGTGTGAATAGGAGTGTGGTAAAAACTATGGAGAGAAAACAGCACAAGTGAAAACAGCTATTGGTGAATAATAGCATGGATATTATAGCACTGTACCTGTAACTGTTTTCACCCGTGCCGAGCAGTATAAGTCTATGAGTGTGTGCAGTGTCAGTGTTCTGGCATCCTGGTGCAGCGGATAGAGGAACAGACTGTGAGCGGCTGTAGTACACCTGACCGTGGTTCGAGCCCAGCATAGAACTCGTACATTTTTTATTCTTTTTTTCACTGTGTATTTCTCCTTAGTAATATTGTCATTGTGTGGAGATGCATGTGGTTGTGGAGGATGTTTATTTATCTTATGGGGTTGCAGGGGGTAATGCCCCCCCCACAATTGTCCAACACACCTCATCCCCCCGCCCCAGTTAGGTGACTTGTGGAGTTTCTGTATCTCTTTTATCCACCCACCTGAATGTCTCCCTCCCACCTGAGTTGCATACAGTGGGGAGTTTAATTGTAGAATATGCCTCCCTTCCCCTGATGTTCACCCACCCCCAGTCGCAGCACTGTCTCTACCCTCACTGTTTTTGCTCAGCACTGTTATTTTTCCTGCTGTGTTTCCTGTGCGGCTGTTGGCTGTGATATTATTGACTTGCTGTTTTGACCTAGACCCTGCAAAAAGTTGGGGTCAGCTGGCAACCTGCTTGTGCCTGTCCACTGCTACATGGCACTTCTGTGACATCCTGTATAAATTTTTAAATAATGACACATATATTTTTTGTTCCAGTTTTTTGCACTCCCAACTTCTGGGTTTCCTTCTGTGGCTTTGTATGTATCCCCTGTGCTCTACTGGTGTGGTGTGAGCTAAGCAGTGGGAAGCATGTGGGTGTCAGCTGGCAGCCTTCAGGTACCCAGCTGCTGCTTGTTGGCAGTCTATAAAAAATATGTTTTTTCCTTTCCATTCTTCACATTCCAGCTTCCTGAGATTTCTCCTGTCGCTGTGCGTGCATGTTCTCCTGAGCTGTACCAGTGCAGTGTGATCTGGGCATTATGCAGCAAGTGGGTGTCAGCTGGCAGCCTGCCAGTGCCTGGCTGCTGTTAATCCAAGCAGGGTAGATGTCCGCTTTCCCTGGAAATGATCCATGGTGCCACTGAGAAGGGTGCTACCCTCCAACAGAGAACAACGAGCAAAAATCAGTGCACTCTAAAGGAACAGTCCAAACAGTAAAAATACTGTTAAAGGTAATTCATTGTCAAAATGACATGTTGCAGGACAAATGTCTGAACTGCAGTCTAGATGCCCCAGTGCTTTGATCATAGATACATAGACAATGTCGGCAGATAAGGGCCTATGGGCCACCCAGTCTGCCCATTTAAGTTTGTAAGTTCAGTTTATGTTTTCCAGGAAGTCTGTTGCCCCTTACCCCTGACCTCCAGAATTCCTTTATGTCTATCCCATGCATTCTTAAATCCTGTGATTGTTTCAGCCCCCACCACTTCCTCTGGCAGGGTGTTCCACTTGTCCACCACCCGTTCTGTGAAGAAATTCTTCCTCACGTTTCCTCTGAATCGTCCTCCCTCCAACTTCATCCCATGCCTCTAGTCCTGGAACATCTTTTTCACTTAAAAATAGTGCATTCCTGCACCCTGTTCCTCCCTGTAAGATACTTGTATGTCTCTATCACATCCCTCTCTCCTCCTCTCCTCCAGGAGTACATGTTCAGTGCCTTCAACCTGTCCTCATAGGACTTGTGATGCAATCCATGCACCATCTTTGTTGCCCTCCTCTGAACCTTCTACCCTGTCTATGTCCTTACGTAGGTAAGGTCTCCAGAACTGCACAGTGTACTCCAGGTGCGGCCTCACTAGTGTCTTGTATAGTGGAATTATGACCTCTTTCCTGCTGGTGATGCCCTTGCCTATGCATCCCAGCATCCTATTTGCTTTACCTGCTGCCTTGTCACACTGTTTCTGCCTTGAGGTCATCAGAGATGATAACTCCAAGATCCCTTTCCTGCTTGGTGCACGCTTATATCCTCACCCCAACTGATATATTGTGCCAGGGTTTTTGTGCCCCAAATGCATTATCTTGCACTTCCCTGCATTGAATTTCAACTGCCAAACCCCTGACCATTCTTCAAGTTTCTGCAGGTCCTTCTCATTCTGTCTACACCCTCTGGTGTGTCTACTCTGTTACAGAGCTTTGTGTCATCAGCGAACAGTGAAATTGCCTTCTAGGTCCCGCGCAATGTCACTGATGAAGATATTGAATAGTACCGTCCCAGCACTGATCCCTGTGGTACCCCACTGGTCACTCTTCTCTGTGGAGTGACAGCCATTTACCACCACCCTCTGTGTCCTGCTGCCCAGCCAGTTACCTACCCACCGCACTACTGTCCTGCCCACACCCATATTCCCCAGTTTGTGCAATAGTCTTCTATGTGGCACAGTGTCAAAGGCCTTGCTGAAGTCCAGATAGGCCATGTCCACTGCCCTCCCCTGATCCACCTCCCTAGTCACCCAGTCAAAAAATTCAATGAGGTTGGTCTGACATGACCTTCCCCTGGTGAAACCATGCTGCCTTGGGTCCTGTAGTCCATTGACAACCAGATGTTCCACCAATCTCTCCTTCAGTAGTGCTTCCATGATCTTCCCCACTACCGAGGTGAGGCTGACTGGTCTGTTGTTCCCCGCTTCCTCTTTGTTCCCACTTTTGTATAAAGGGACTACATCTGCTATCCTCCAGTCTTTGGGTACTTCCCTGTTTCTAGTGATCGGGTTAAACAGGATAGCAAGAGGTTCAGCCACCACTCTTAGTTCTTAAGGACCCTGGGATACCCATCTGGCCCCATTGCTTTATCAACTCTTATTACTTCCAGTTCCTTCAGGACCCTTTCTCTGTAAAGGGACTTGTGTCCATTTCTGCACCATTCTCACCCCTTGTACTCCCTTCAGACCCATTACCCTCCTCTTCCTCAGTAAAGACTGAGCAGAAATACCTGTTCAATATGTCAGCTTTACTGTTGTTATCCTCCACACAGCCCCCATCCTCCCCCTTCAGTCTCACTATCCCTCCCTTTGCCTTTCTTTTTTCACTTATGTACCTGTAAAAGGTTTTGTCGCATCTACGCACTGATTTTGCAATGTGTTCTTCTGTCTGAGCTTTGGCTTCCCTTACTGACCTGCCTGCCTCCCTTTGCTTCTCCTGGTACTTCTCCCTATCCCCTTCTGCCAATCAATCAATGGTCTTTATCTGACTGTTGGAAATTTGGGGTTAAAATGTGAGAGTCCGCCTATAATTAATTTGATGTTGTCTCACAGCTGGCCTATCCTGGGTAAATACAATCTAAAAAATGTGTAAAAGTAGGACACCACTGAAAATGAGATATTATTCATTTATTTGAGTTTTGATAACCTGGTAAGTCCACTGAGACAATTACAGTACCTTTTTGAGGGTCGACCCAGGATTGCAGCAAGCAATACAGAACAGCTCAATAACACAAAGGAAGCAAAAAATGGACATACCGTACAGCATTAAAGAAGGTATAAAATACAATACAACATAATATAATAGATCATTAAATAGGTATTTACACTTCAGTAATTACAAAAATACATGGCTTAGTCAATTGAGAGTACAGGCTGAAGAAACTAACAGCAGAAAGATAAAATTATAGGTATAGGGGTAAGAAAATAGCAGGTTGTACATGACAGTAAGGACAGGGGGCAGGGAAAGGGGCAACGTTAAAGGCTAGGCTGGAGGAAGAAGTAATGGAGCAACACAAGAATAAATCAGACATCATTGGAAGCAGGAGCATGTTATAGAAGCTGAGAGAGAGGAAAGCAGATTGCATTGGAACTTGGGAGCAGTGGAGCAAGATAGGACGGAGGGAGGAAGGCAGTTCCAGTCAGACACTGCCGCAAAAGAGAAGGACTTGCAGGCGATAGCTGGTCACAGTTTAGGCCTTATGAGAAGGGGGAGAGAGGCAGACCTGAGGGCTCATGAAGCTTATCCTAGGTGCGTAGTCTCAATGGGGCAAGGAGGTGCACATTTGTGGACCAGCTTATGCTTGAATCTCAGAGTGGTATACCTCAGTGTAGATTCATAAGGTAACCAACCCAACAATGACAGGACTTCACAGTAGTGGTGGTGGGTGTTAACCCCCAAGGTGAACCTTCCCACCCTATAGTAAGCTTGTGTTAGGAGAGACAGGGTAGTGGCATTGGTTGAGAGCAATAAAAGAGCACCATAAGTTAGGAGAGGAAGAAGGAATGATGAAGCAGTCTTAAGGCAAGAGGCTGAAATGAGGAAAGGACAGATACGATAGAGGAGACCTAGCTTTTGGTTCAATTTAATTACATTGGAACCATGTGCATTAAGGGAGAGAGAAGTATCCAGGGTGATGCCCAGGTATTTAAAGGAATGGACAGACTCAAGGGTATCACCATTGAGAGAGGTAATGGTAAGAGGGGAGAGGGTACGTGTGGAGGGGGGTAGGTTATATTGTGTCTTATCTGGTCTATTCTGGGTAAATATATAATAAAAATGGGGTAAGAGAAGAGCCCCCACTGAACTGTGCATCTATTCTGCTCTATCCTGGGAAAAATACAGTGTAAAAGTTGGACCGCAATAGAAATGTAACTTGCCTTTTAGCTGGGCTACCCTGGGTGACTGCATTAGAAAAATGGGTAAAAGCAGGGCCCTATCGAAAAATGAGATACTGCATTTCGGCTGTGCTGTCTTGAGTTATACAGTGTAAACATTTGGAAAAGCAGGATACCACTGAAAATTATGGGTGTGTAAATACCTTAATTTCAATATTTGGATGAATATTCTTATTTGGGCCACAAGATATTCAGTATTCATTATTCGGCCACAGATAAGTGTTTTTTGAATAAGACATTGTAACACAAGTCCACCACTTCCTTCCCTACTGAAGTACAACAGTTAATTCTGCCATGAACACCCCCTAACAGCCTTTCACCAGCCCAAAAAGGTAACAAACTACTGCACTGGTCAGTGGTTAGGTGACAGACAGTCATAATAGATTGACCAAAGGTTGTAGATGAGGTGACGTCTTCTGTCTTGTGTAGGGCAACTAAAATGGCACTGGCATAAGTGCATTGTATGTGCACCCTGGAAGAGAGGCGAGCGAGATGTGCCTTGATAGAGACCTATACAAGTACCTCATGGGGGTGAAGAGGACACATAAGGGAGTCTCTTTCAAATGAGAAACAGCAAGGCAACTGGGACATGTGATGAAACAGAAGCAGGAGTGCAAGACAGATGTGAAGAAATATTTATTCACAGAAGGCATAGCAGATGCCTGACACAGACTGCAGGTACAGGTAACAGTAGCAACAACAGTGTGGGGCTTCAAGCATGCATGGGCCAGGCATAGGACTGTATTCCAAAACAGGCAGGGAGACAGCAGGGTCGCTTTAGGGTCTGCAGATGAGACCGATAAGACACGGATGGATAGTCTAGAAAGACCCGTGGGCCAAGCAGTCCTTTTCTGCAGACAGATAATTAGCAACCTAAAGTACACAATAGTATGTGCACTAAAACATTATACTGTATTTAACAGTTTCCAGTTTAAGAGGGGCATCATTGTGGTCCTGCAGTTATATGCCAGGGAGTGGAACGTTACCCTTTAAATTAAATATTTAATGTAACAGAAAAACGAAAGGGTGAGCCAAGAAAGTAACATTACCCTGTCGTAACATAAGGGAGATTGACAATAGTACTGTACCACCAGTTTTATGTAGGCAGA
This sequence comes from Neoceratodus forsteri, assembly GCA_016271365.2. Taxonomy (NCBI): domain Eukaryota; kingdom Metazoa; phylum Chordata; order Ceratodontiformes; family Ceratodontidae; genus Neoceratodus; species Neoceratodus forsteri. The sequence continues at coordinate 137,313,788 of CM057449.1, read as the reverse complement.
TCATATCTGTAGCCAGCTACTGGTAAGCTTAGCTTAATGAACACTAGCTGTTTAATGTGTTGAGGGTCCAGCTTGGAATGGTGTGGCTCAACAACGTCACCAGCAGTGCTAAACATCCTCTTGGATGGCACACTTGTAGGAGGGCAGCTTAGGTATTTTAAAGCAAGTTGTGCCAGGTGAGGAGAGGAGTTCATTATGTGAATCCAGTAGCCCAGTGGATCAACTTCAAATGACTAAATTGATTCTGCAAAGAAGACATTAAGTAAATTTTCCGCAGAGAGAGGCTGAGACTGTGAGTGTTTGTGTTGCTGTTAGCACAATGATGTGCTGAGTAATGCTCAGTCACTCTCCCTGCACTGCCACTATTCTGTTTTTCCCCATCTCCACCAGTACCTTCTGATTCCAAACCACCACATACCTGTTTCTGTCCCTCAGGAGCCTGAACCAGAGCATCTTCTTCCCGTTCTGAGTGTCTCACTGCCTGCATGGCATTTTTAACTTTTTACTCAGCTGTTGCCTAAAATGAGACACCCTGTGGTTGTCCAAGGCTATATGAAGAATCTTGCATGTGATCCTAGTGTCCAGCATGGTAACAAATACATGGTGGCAGTTATCCATGACTGTGGTGAACCTTGCATCAAGAAGATTAACAAGCTCAGTGACTTTGTGTGTACTCGTGCCAAAAACCATTGCAATGATCTTCGGAGAATATGCACAGCTGGGATAACCTAAGTAAGACTGTGGTAACACTTAGCTCACATGTACTCCTCTCAAATGGTGCAAGAACCTTCACCATGCCCTCAAGAGCTAAGCAGTCATGATGTCCTATGACCTCTCCAATGTCTGCCTCCATAAACATTTTGTATAGTACCTGCTTTTGCTCCAGCAGTCTTGAAAGCATCAAGGTATGAAGAATTCCACCAAGTGCTAACATCTTGTATTACACGAAGTTGGGGCAGACCAAGGCATTCCTGAACGTCTCGTAATTTGTTAGTGGCTTTTACAGAGTGATGGAAATGGCTGCAGATGGAACGGGCTGTGGATAATATGTTGTTGGCCCTAGTACTGTTACGCAGTGCATGAGTCACCACTAAATTCAGTGTATGTACAAAGTAACGAATACTCGTAAAATGTCCATCATTGATGGCTTTCACCATGTTTGTGCTATTGTCAGTAACAAAAACCCCAACTTTTAAATTGGTGTTAACACCAGTCCAAGAGTGCAACATGTCTTTCAGGAATGTGAGACTATTATGTGCTCTGTGGTCTTCCTCCATCAGGCTATCACTCAACAAAGCTGACCTAATGTGGCTACCACATTGTGGGGAGCAAGGGTGAGCCATAAGGTGATACATCAGAAGCAACAGCAGGCTGTTGCACTCAACAGTGTGTGGTTAAGGAGAGATAGGCATGCAGAGAGTTATCTTTAGTCCAGATATCTGATGTGCAGTGAAAAACGCAGCCAACACCCTCTGCAAGCAGAGCAGCAACAGCAGATTGCATGCCATCATACAGTCATGGCAATTCACTCCATGGAAATGTAGTACAAGATAGTATCTGATAACATGAGTGCAAATAGTAGGGAAGCCATCAGAAGCCAGTATCTTCCACAACTGAGATAGGCTGAAGATCCAATGCCATCATAGATACAAAGATACATAGATGTTGTTGGCAGATAGGGGTCATGTGGCCCATCCAGTCTGCCCTATCCCCTTTTGTAATGCTTAAGGTACCCTAGAAGCTACAAGCCCCCCCCCACCCTAGCTTGATAATTCCCATGTGCCTATCCCACACATTCTTAAATCCCTGAACCATAGCCACACACCACTTCCTGGGGAGACTGTTCCATCTCTCCACCACCCTATCAGTGAAGTAGAATTTCCTCAAGTTCCCTCTAAGTTTTCCACCTTTTAGTCTCATGTGATGCCCCCTTGTTCTGCTATTTCCCTTCATGTGAAAGATGCTCCACTGTGGTACCCTGTTGATCCCCTTCAGATATCTGAAGGTCTCTATCATGTCCCCCCCTCCTCGCCTTTCCTTCAGGGAGTATTTATTTAGAGCTCTGAGTCTCACCTCATACGACTTATGCTGTATCCCTGACACCATTTTTGTTGCCTTCTTCTGTACTATCTCCATCCTGTCTATGTCTTTTTGGAAATGGGGCCTCCAGAACTGAACCTGAACTGAATCATCTTGGCAATCAGCTGTGTGATTTGCTGTGTTGTTGGATGTGAGGCATGATACTTTGCTTGTGCATGCTGAGTATTCATTACTAGCACTGCCATGGGAAGGTTCCATGTCATCTCCTCGCAATTCATTTCACTGCGGTTTATTACCACATGGTTATTTCAGCACTTGTAGCAGCACTGCAGCAAGGCATTATGGTGCCCGGGGCAAGCCACACATTTGGCCCCCCCTATCCTGTTCAGAAAATAAACTTTTGTTGTACGCAAGAAATACGCAGGGATAAACAAATAAGTAAATCTATATATATATAATAGCAGATAATCCACGCTAAAGTGTGTGGTGTTGCTCTGATATATGCATGCCTTGGTGTGCGTTGTTAACTATCTTATAAAATGGCAAAATTGTTCTGATTGGGGTGAAAGTGCAGGCGTGCAGTTGAGCTCTGATATATGCATGGTCATGTGATGTGTTTCAACCAACCAGCAGAGGTGTTACATCTTGGGCGGGAAAACCCTAAACACAGTACACCCTGGGAGGGGAGGCGCTGGAGGCCTCAACAAGGGAAAAAGACCTAGGGGTCATAGTGGATGCATGTAGGAATAACTCTGAGAAGTGAAGGAGAGCGACTAGCAAAGCAAACAAGATGTTGGGATGTATCATAAAGGGGATCACCTCTAGGAGTAGGGAAGTGATTCTGCCGCTGTACAATGGACTGGTTAGACCACACCTTGAATACTGGGTACAGTACTGGAGACCACACTTGAAAGGGATATACAGCTCCTGGAGAGGGTACAGAGGAGGGCAACTAAGATGTTATGATGACTAGGAGATTTGACGTATGAGGACAGACTTGAGGAGCTCTGCCTGTTTTCATTGGAAGAGAGGAGAGACAAGGGGGACATGATTGAGGTCTTCAAGTACCTCAAGGGTATAAATAGGGTAAACACGGAGGGGATCTTTTGACTAAAGCAGGGAGGTATCACCAGAGGGCATGGTTTGAAGTTGGAAGGTGGAAGTGTGAAGGGGGAAAATAGGAGGAGTTTTTCACAGAGATGGTGGTAGATCCTTGGAACGTGCTGCCTGGTGAGCTGGTTCAGAGATCCACAGTGGAGGGCTTCAAGAGGGAGGGCAGACACAAAAAGCAGATGATGGCCTGGCCCAGGGGTGGGGATGGATGATAGGGGTTTCTGGAACACAAGGGGGGTCTCAGTACCCGACTAGGGATCTGAGGTTCGAGCAGACTTGATAGACTGTAAGGCCTAATCTGCTGGCAGTTAGTATGTTAGATAATTTTTCCTACCCATTTTATAAATATATATATAGTTTATGTTTATTCAGTTTCACATTACAAAACAGAAGTAAACAGGACCTTTTTGCAGAACATTGAAAGCAGATAAGAAATATCATGAGAATTTGACCCTGGTTTCCCCACATTATAACATTCGGAGGTAATTGCTATAATACTTTAAACTTGCAAATCTCATTATTACACAGTCACAATACTGTAAATAAAGTTTATCAAAGTGCAATTCTAGCTTGACTGACTGGTGGCAGTATGCTAGCAAGAGTCAGACTCAGAGGGAGCAGAGCCACAGCAGGACAAAGAGAGGTTCTGGCCAACTAGCCAACTCGGAGTCCAGGAGTTGGTCGCCCCCTATAGACTACCCCACCTCCTTCTTAAAATCAGTTTTTATAAAAGAAGAAAAGACTCCATCCCAACAACAGTGGCAGACTGGCTGGCAGTTCAGGTCAAATGTGGGATCAGAATGGTTGGGATGTGATTATGGCTTTTCTTAGTCTTGACTCTGTCTTGTGGGCTCTTGGGATTGCTCAGAAAAGCATCACACAGGCATTAGTCAGAGCTGGCCATGGGCTGGCCATGGTCAAACTCAAATTAAATCTCAGACAACAAAGACACATGACCAGCAACCTAACGCCTGCCTCATAACAACAGAATGGAAAAAAAAAAACAGAGCAGTAGCCTACCTGGTGTTGCTGAAGGTTTAGGTGCTGGATGCCACACCTCACGCCATGCCGGTGACCCAAGTTCAGGAACGGACTTGGGCCGCTGGGGGTCAGCAGGGGAGGGAAAGGAACTGAGCATCCAGAAGACTGCTCTCCCTTCCCCAGGGAGGGTTCCAGGCTTTGTGCTGCTCCTTGGCAGCCCCTGATGGAGATCAGGGGCAGTGCAAGGAATTTGTAGTGCCATTATGTGGGAAAGGAGCATTGGCAGATGTTGGCACATCTGTGCCAGGATGTCACTGCATGTCCACACTCCTGAGGGGAAACTATAAGACTGAAATCTCTGATGGGAAAGAGAGGCAACGACGGCTCCAGTGACTAAGCTCAAATCCCTAGCACCAGACCATCCCTCCCCTGGTCCTCCAGGGCCTCTACTGTGATGGACCCTCTTATCTCAGATAGGCCACCAGGTAGGTGGGCACAACAAGCAAACTCATCCACCAGCACTGCAGCAGTGTGGCGACAGTGCAGCCTTACAGCCGGGTCGGCGTACAGTACCTACCTACAAGCAAGCAAAAGAGGACAAGTGGTGCTGTTGCGGAGTCTTGTGGTGGCCTGTAAAGCTGAGCTCTCCTCCGGGGGTATCCAGGCCCTCCCCCTGGGGGTGATCTGGGGGATTAGAAAGTCCTGGTGGGGTCCTGGAGGAGGGGGGTTTCAGTGAGGAGTAGAGACATAGGTTGAGTGAGCACCTCTGAGAGATGCCCTGCCCTATGGAACATAAATAAAGTATACAAAAAAACACAGCAGCAGAGCAGACTAGAGGAACAAAATTGGGCCTGTATTGCCTACTCAGTCAGTCTAGTGCCATCATGCTGAGCTGCAGACATAAAAAACTCACACCGGCAACCAACTAACATCACCGCCACACTGTGTGAGTCATGAATCACAAACAATTCACAGATTGAATTGCTTTTTAAAACTTACTCTGGCAAATAAGAGGCTCAGGTGACTGGCGGCTCGGTGAGAGCAACTTGCTGCAAGACACAGGGCAGAGGGACTGAGAAGGGCCCAGGAGGAGTCAGGGAACGGGGAGAAAGCAGCAGACACAGTCAGCAAGAGGCAAGCTGGCCATGGCAACCTGCAACTTACATTTAATTAGCACCCCAAAAAGGCACAGAAGCAAGAGGCAAGCTGGCTATGGCAACCTGCAACTTACATTTAATTAGCACCCCCCCCCAAAAAAAGGCACAGACAGCAAGAGGCAAGCTGGCTATGGCAACCTGCAACTTACATTTAATTAGCACCCCCCAAAAAAGGCACAGACAGCAAGAGCAAGCTGGCCATGGCAACCTGCAACTCATATTTAATTAGCACCCCCCAAAAAGGCACAGACAGCAAGAGACAAGCTGGCCATGGCAACCTGCAACTTACATTTAATTAGCACCCCCCCCAAAAAGGCACAGACAGCAAGAGGCAAGCCAATAGCAACCTGCAACTTACATTTAATTAGCACCCCAAAAAGGCACAGACAGCAAGAGGCAAGCTGGCCATGGCAACCTGCAACTTACATTTAATTAGCACCCCAAAAGGCACAGACAGCAAGAGGCAAGCTGGCCATGGCAACCTGCAACTTACATTTAATTAGCACCCCAAAAAGGCACAGACAGCAAGAGGCAAGCTGGCCATGGCAACCTGCAACTTACATTTAATTAGCACCCCAAAAAGGCACAGACAGCAAGAGGCAAGCTGGCCATGGCACCTGCAACTTACATTTAATTAGCACCCCCAAAAAGCACAGACAGCAAGGAGGCAAGCTGGCATGGCAACCTGCAACTTACATTTAATTAGCACCCCCCAAAAAGGCACACAGACAGCAAGAGGCAAGCTGGCTATGGCAACCTGCAACTTACATTTAATTAGCACCCCAAAAAAGGCACAGACAGCAAGAGAGCAAGCTGGCCATGGCAACCTGCAACTTACATTTAATTAGCACTGCCCCAAAAAGGCACAGACAGCAAGAGGCAAGCTGGCCATGGCAACCTGCAACTTACATTTAATTAGCACCCTCAAAAAGGCACAGACAGCAAGAGGCAAGCTGGCCATGGCAACCTGCAACTTACATTTAATTAGCACCCCCAAAAAGGCACAGACAGCAAGAGGCAAGCTGGCCATGGCAACCTGCAACTTACATTTAATTAGCACCCCCAAAAAGGCAGACAGCAAGAGGCAAGCTTGCTGTGGCAACCTGCAACTTACATTTAATTAGCACCCCAAAAAAGGCACAGACAGCAAGAGGCAAGCTGGCCAATGACAACCTGCAACTTACATTTAATTAGCACCCCCAAAAAAAGGCACAGACAGCAAGAGGCAAGCTGGCCATGACAACCTGCAAGTTACATTTAATTAGCACCCCAAAAAGGCACAGACAGCAAGAGGCAAGCTGGCCATGGCAACCTGCAACTTACATTTAATTAGCACCCCCAAAAAAGGCACAGTCAGCAAGAGGCAAGCTGGCCATGGCAACCTGCAACTTACATTTAATTAGCACCCCCAAAAGGCACAGACAGCAGAGGGCAAGCTGGCCATGGCAACCTGCAACTTACATTTAATTAGCATTCCCCAAAAAGGCACAGACAGCAAGAGGCAAGCTGGCCATGACAACCTGCAACTTACATTTAATTAGCACCCCCAAAAAAGGCACAGACAGCAAGAGGCAAGCTGGCCATGACAACCTGCAACTTACATTTAGTTAGCACCCCAAAAAAGGCACAGACAGCAAGAGGCAAGCTGGCCATGACAACCTGCAACTTACATTTAATTAGCACCCCCAAAAGGCACAGACAGCAAGAGGCAAGCTGGCGCATGGCAACCTGCAACTTACATTTTGCCAGCACTCCCAAAAAAGGCACAGACAGCCAAGAGGCAAGCTGGCCATGGCAACCTGCAACACATTTAATTAGCACCCCAAAAAGGCACAGACAGCAAGAGGCAAGCTGGCCATGGCAACCTGCAACTTACATTTAATTAGCACCCCAAAAGGCACAGACAGCAAGAGGCAAGCTGGTCATGGCAACCTGCAACTTACATTTAATTAGCACCCCAAAAGGCACAGACAGCAAGAGGCAAGCTGGCCATGGCAACCTGCAACTTACATTTAATTAGCACCCCAAAAAGGCACAGTCAGCAAGAGGCAAGCTGGCCATGGCAACCTGCAACTTACATTTAATTAGCACCCCAAAAAAGGCACAGACAGCAAGAGGCAAGCTGGCCATGACAACCTGCAACTTACATTTAATTAGCACCCCAAAAAGAAGGCACAGACAGCAAGAGGCAAGCTGGCCATGACAACCTGCAACTTATATTTAATTAGCACTTCCAAAAAGGCACAGACAGCAGAGAGGCAAGCTGGCCATGGCAACCTGCAACTTACATTTAATTAGCACCCCAAAAAAGGCACAGACAGCAGAGGCAAGCTGGCCATGGCAACCTGCAACTTACATTTAATTAGCACCTCCAAAAAGGCACAGACAGCAAGAGGCAAGCTGGCCATGACAACCTGCAACTTACATTTAATTAGCACCCCCAAAAAAGGCACAGACAGCAAGAGCAGCTGGCACGGACAACCTGCAACTTACATTTAATTAGCACCCCCCAAAAAAGGCACAGACAGCAAGAGGCAGCTGGCCTATGGCAACCTGCAACTTACATTTAATTAGCACCCCCAAAAAAGGCACAGTCAGCAAGAGGCAAGCTGGCCATGGCAACCTGCAACTTACATTTAATTAGCACCCCAAAAAGGCACAGACAGCAAGAGGCAAGCTGGCCATGGCAACCTGCAACTTACATTTAATTAGACCCCCAAAAAGGCACAGTCAGCAAGAGGCAAGCTGGCCATGGCAACCTGCAACTTACATTTAATTAGCACTTCCCCAAAAAGGCACAGACAGCAAGAGGCAAGCTGGCCATGGCAACCTGCAACTTACATTTAATTAGCACCCCCAAAAAGGCACAGTCAGCAAGAGGCAAGCTGGCCATGACAACCTGCAACTTACATTTAATTAGCACCCCCCAAAAAAGGCACAGACAGCAAGAGGCAAGCTGGCTATGGCAACCTGCAACTTACATTTAATTAGCACCTTCCAAAAAGGCAATAGTCAGCAAGAGGCAAGCTGGCCATGACAACCTGCAACTTGTATTTAATTAGCACTTCAAAAAAGGCACAGATAGCAAGAGGCAAGCTGGCCAGTAACCTGCAACTTACATTTAATTAGCACCCCCCCAAAAAGGCACAGACAGCAAGAGGCAAGCTGGCCATGGCAACCTGCAACTTACATTTAATTAGCACCCCCCCAAAAAGGCACAGACAGCAAGAGGCAAGCTGGCCATGGCAACCTGCAACTTACATTTAATTAGCACCCCCCAAAAAAAAGGCACAGTCAGCAAGAGGCAAGCTGGCTATGGCAACTGCAACTACATTTAATTAGCACCCCCCAAAAGGCACAGACAGCAAGAGGCAAGCTGGCCATGGCAACCTGCAACTTACATTTAATTAGCACCCCCCCAAAAAGGCACAGACAGCAAGAGGCAAGCTGGCCATGACAACCTGCAACTTACATTTAATTAGCACCCCAAAAAAGGCACAGACAGCTAAGAGGCAAGCTGGCCATGACAACCTGCAACTTACATTTAATTAGCACTTCAAAAAAAGGGAATAGACAGCAAAGAGGCAAGCTGGCCATGGCAACCTGCAACTTACATTTAATTAGCACCCCCCAAAAGGCACAGTCAGCAAGAGGCAAGCTGGCCATGGCAACCTGCAACTTACATTTAATTAGCACCCCCCCAAAAAGGCACAGACAGCAAGAGGCAAGCTGGCCATGACAACCTGCAACTTACATTTAATTAGCACTTCAAAAGGCACTAGACAGCAAGAGGCAAGCTGGCTATGACAACCTGTAACTTACATTTAATTAGCACCCCCCAAAAAAAGGCACAGACAGCAAGAGGCAGCTGGCCATGACAACCTGCAACTTACATTTAATTAGCACCCTCCAAAAAGGCACAGACAGCAAGAGGCAAGCTGGCCATGGCAACCTGCAACTTACATTTAATTAGCACCCCCCAAAAGGCACAGACAGCAAGAGGCAAGCTGGCCATGGCAACCTGCAACTTACATTTAATTAGCACCCCCAAAAAGGCACAGACAGCAAGAGGTAGCTGGCTGGCAACTCGCCAACTTACATTTAATTAGCACCTCCAAAAAGGCACAGACAGACAAGAGGCAAGTTTCGCCGCGGCAACCTGCAACTTACATTTAATTAGCACCCCCCAAAAGGCACAGTCAGCAAGAGGCAAGCTGGTCATGGCAACCTGCAACTTACATTTAATTAGCACCCCCCAAAAAAGGCACAGCTGCAAGAGGCAAGCTGGTCATGGCAACCTGCAACTTACATTTAATTAGCACTCCCCCAAAAAGCACAGATAGCAAGAGGCAAGCTGGCCATGGCAACCTGCAACTTACATTTAATTAGCACTTCAAAAAGGCACAGACAGCAAGAGGCAAGCTGGCCATGGCAACCTGCAACTTACATTTAGTGCCCCTAAAAAAAGGCACAGACAGCAAGAGGCAAGCTGGCCATGGCAACCTGCAACTTACATTTAATTAGCACCCCCAAAAGGCACAGACAGCAAGAGTAGCAAGTTGTCATGGCAACCTGCAACTTACATTTAATTAGCACCCCCCAAAAAGGCACAGGCAAGAGGCAAGCTGGCCATGGCAACCTGCAACTTACATTTAATTAGCACCCCCAAAAAGGCACAGGCAGCAAGAGGCAAGCTGGCTATGGCAACCTGCAACTTACATTTAATTAGCACCCCCTCAAAAAGGCACAGGCAGCAAGAGCAAGCTGGCCATGGCAACCTGCAACTTACATTTAATTAGCACCCCCAAAAAGGCACAGACAGCAAGAGGCAAGCTGGCCATGGCAACCTGCAACTTACATTTAATTAGCACCCCAAAAAGGCACACAGACAGCAAGAGGCAAGCTGGCCATGGCAACCTGCAACTTACATTTAATTAGCACCCCCCAAAAAGGCACAGACAGCAAGAGGCAAGCTGGCTATGGCAACCTGCAACTATATTTAATTAGCACCTCCCAAAAAGGCACAGACAGCAAGAGGCAGCTGGCTATGGCAACCTGCAACTTACATTTAATTAGCACCCCCAAAAGGCACAGACAGCAAGAGGCAAAGCTGGCCATGGCAACCTGCAACTTACATTTAATTAGCACCCCCCCAAAAAAGGCACAGACAAGGAGGCAAGCTTGCCATGGCAACCCGGTAACTTACATTTAATTAGCACCCCCTAAAAAAAAGGCACAGACAGCAAGAGGCAAGCTGGCCATGGCAACCTGCAACTTACATTTAATTAGCACCCCAAAAAAGGCACAGACAGCAAGAGGCAAGCTGGCCATGACAACCTGCAACTTACATTTAATTAGCACTTCAAAAAGGCACAGACAGCAAGAGGCAGCTGGCCATGGCAACCTGCAACTTACATTTAATTAGCACTTCCAAAAAAGGGCACAGATAGCAGTGAGGCAAGCTGGCCATGGCAACTTGCAACTTACATTTAATTAAGACCCCCCAAAAAGGCACAGATAAGCAAGAGGCAAGCTGGCCTTGGCAACCTGCAACTTACATTTAATTAGCACCCCCAAAAAAGGCACAGTCAGCACAGAGGCAAGCTGGCCATGGCAACCTGCAACTTACATTTAATTAGCACCCCCAAAAAAGGCACAGTCAGCAAGAGGCAAGCTGGCCATGGCAACCTGCAACTTACATTTAATTAGCACCCCCCCCAAAAAAAGGCACAGACAGCAAGAGGCAAGCTGGCCATGGCAACCTGCAACTTACATTTAATTAGCACCCCCCCCCAAAAAAAGGCACAGACAGCAAGAGGCAAGCTGGCTATGGCAACCTGCAACTTACATTTAATTAGCACCCCCCAAAAAGGCACAGACAGCAAGAGGCAAGCTGGCCATGGCAACCTGCAACTTACATTTAATTAGCACCCCCAAAAGGCACAGACAGCAAGAGGCAAGCTGGCCATGGCAACCTGCAACTATATTTAATTAGCACTTCCCCAAAAAGGCACAGACAGCAAGAGGCAAGCTGGCCATGGCAACCTGCAACTTACATTTAATTAGCACTCCCAAAAAGGCACTAGACAGCAAGAGGCAAGCTGGCCATGGCAACCTGCAACTTACATTTAATTAGCACCCCAAAAAGGCACAGACAGCAAGAGGCAAGCTGGCCATGGCAACCTGCAACTTACATTTAATTAGCACCCCCCAAAGGCTGAAGAGCAGCAAGAGGCAAGCTGGCCATGACAACCTGCAACTTACATTTAATTAGCACCCACAAAAGGCACAGACAGCAAGAGGCAAGCTGGCCATGGCAACCTGCAACTTACATTTAATTAGCACCCCCAAAAAAGGCACAGACAGCAAGAGGCAAGCTGGCCATGGCAACCTGCAACTTACATTTAATTAGCACCCCCAAAAAAGGCACAGACAGCAAGAGGCAAGCTGGCCATGGCAACCTGCAACTTACATTTAATTAGCACTCCCAAAAAAGGCTCAGACAGCAAGAGGCAAGCTGGCCATGGCAACCTGCAACTTACATTTAATTAGCACTTCCAAAAAGGCACAGACAGCAAGAGGCAAGCTGGCCATGGCAACCTGCAATTTACATTTAATTAGCACCCCCAAAAAGGCACAGACAGCAAGAGGCAAGCTGGCCATGGCAACCTGCAACTTACATTTAATTAGCACCCCCCCAAAAGGCACAGACAGCAAGAGGCAAGCTGGCCATGGCAACCTGCAACTTACATTTAATTAGCACCCCAAAAAGGCACAGACAGCAAGAGGCAAGCTGGCATGGCAACCTGCAACTTACATTTAATTAGCACCCCCCCAAAAAGGCACAGACAGCAAGAGGCAGCTGGCCATGACAACCTGCAACTTACATTTAATTGGCACCTCCCAAAAGGCACAGACAGCAAGAGGCAAGCTGGCCATGACAACCTGCAACTTACATTTAATTAGCACTCCCAAAAAGGCACAGACAGCAAGAGGCAAGCTGGCCATGGCAACCTACAACTTACATTTAATTGCACCCCAAAAAAGGCACAGTCAGCAAGAGGCAAGCTGGCCATGGCAACCTACAACTTACATTTAATTAGCACCTTCCCAAAAGGCACAGACAGCAGAGGCAAGCTGGCCATGGCAACCTGCAACTTACATTTAATTAGCACCCCCCAAAAAGGCACAGACAGCAAGAGGCAAGCTGGCCATGGCAACCTGCAACTTACATTTAATTAGCACCCCCCAAAAGGCACAGTCAGCAAGAGGCAAGCTGGCTATGGCAACCTGCAACTTACATTTAATTAGCACCCCCAAAAAAAGGCACAGACAGCAAGAGGCAAGCTGGCCATGGCAACCTGCAACTTACATTTAATTACAGTCCAAAAAAAGGCACAGACAGCAAGAGGCAAGCTGGCCATGGCAACCTGCAACTTACATTTAATTAGCACCCCAAAAAGGCACAGACAGCAAGAGGCAAGCTGGCCATGGCAACCTGCAACTTACATTTAATTAGCAGCCCCCAAAAAGGCACAGACAGCAAGAGGCAAGCTGGCCATGACAACCTGCAACTTACATTTAATTAGCACCCCCAAAAAGGCACAGACAGCAAGAGGCAAGCTGGCCATGGCAACCTGCAATTTACATTTAATTAGCACCCCCAAAAAGGCACAGACAGCAAGAGGCAAGCTGCCCTATGGCAACCTGCAATTTACATTTAATTAGCACCCCCCAAAAAAGGCACAGACAGCAAGAGCAAGCTGGCCAGTGGCAACCTGCAACTTACATTTAATTAGCACCCCAAAAAAGGCACAGACAGCAAGAGGCAAGCTGGCCATGGCAACCTGCAAATTTACATTTAATTAGCACCCCCAAAAAGGCACAGACAGCAAGAGGCAAGCTGGCCTGCGGCAACCTGCAACTTACATTTAATTAGCACCCCAAAAAGGCACAGACAGCAAGAGGCAAGCTGGCCATGGCAACCTGCAACTTACATTTAATTAGCACCCCCAAAAAGGCACAGACAGCAAGAGGCAAGCTGGCCATGGCAACCTGCAACTTACATTTAATTAGCACCCCCCAAAAAAGGCACAGACAGCAAGAGGCAAGCTGGCCATGACAACCTGCAACTTACATTTAATTAGCACCCCCAAAAAAAAGGCACAGACAGCAAGAGGCAAGCTGGCCATGACAACCTGCAACTTACATTTAATTAGCACTTCCCCAAAAAAGGCACAGACAGCAAGAGCAAGCTGGCCATGGCAACCTGCAACTTACATTTAATTAGCACCCCCCAAAAAGGCACAGACAGCAAGAGGCAAGCTGGCCATGGCAACCTGCAACTTACATTTAATTAGCACTTCAAAAAGGCACAGACAGCAAGAGGCAAGCTGGCTATGACAACTGCAACTGCATTTAATTAGACCCCCCAAAAAGGCACAGACAGCAAGAGGCAAGCTGGCCATGGCAACCTGCAACTTACATTTAATTAGCACCCCCAAAAAAGGCACAGACAGCAAGAGGCAAGCTGGCCATGGCAACCTGCAACTTACATTTAATTAGCACCCCAAAAAGGCACAGACAGCAAGAGGCAAGCTGGCCATGGCAACCTGCAACTTACATTTAATTAGCACTCCCAAAAAGGCACAGACAGCAAGAGGCAAGCTGGCCATGACAGCCTGCAACTTACATTTAATTAGCACCCCCAAAAGAGGCACAGACAGCAAGAGGCAAGCTGGCCATGACAACCTGCAACTTACATTTAATTAGCACCCCCAAAAGGCACAGACAGCAAGAGGCAAGCTGGCCATGGCAACCTGCAACTTACATTTAATTAGCACCCCAAAAAAGTGAACACAGCAGCAAGAGCAGAAGCTGGCCATGGCAACCTGCAACTTACATTTAGTGCTTGCCCCAAAAAGGCACACAGACAGCAAGAGGCAAGCTGGCCATGGCAACCTGCAACTTACATTTAATTAGCACCCCAAAAAAGGCACAGACAGCAAGAGGCAAGCTGGCCGCTGGCCTGCAACTACATTTAATTAGCACCCCAAAAAGGCACAGACAGCAAGAGGCAATGCTGGCCATGGCAACCTGCAACTTACATTTAATTAGCACCCCCAGGCAGGAGACAGCAAGAGGCAAGCTAGCCGTGGCAACCTGCAACTTACATTTAATTAACACCCCCCAAAAGGCACAGTCAGCAAGAGGCAAGCTGGCCATGGCAACCTGCAACTTACATTTAATTAGCACCCCAAAAGGCACAGACAGCAAGAGGCAAGCTGGCCATGACAACCTGCAACTTACATTTAATTAGCACCCCCAAAAAGGCACAGACAGCAAGAGGCAAGCTGGCCATGGCAACCTGCAACTTACATTTAATTAGCACCCCAAAAGGCACAGACAGCAAGAGGCAAGCTGGCCATGGCAACCTGCAACTTACATTTAATTAGCACTTCCAAAAAGGCACAGTCAGCAAGAGGCAAGCTGGTCATGGCAACCTGCAACTACATTTAATTAGCACCCCCCAAAAAAGGCACAGTCAGCAAGAGGCAAGCTGGCTCATGGCAACCTGCAACTTACATTTAATTAGCACCCCAAAAAAAGGCACAGACAGCAAGAGGCAAGCTGGCCATGACAACCTGCAACTTACATTTAATTAGCACCCCAAAAAAGGCACAGACAGCAAGAGGCAAGCTGGCCATGACAACCTACAACTTACATTTAGTTACCTTCCCAAAAAAGCACAGACAGCAAGAGGCAAGCTGGCCATGGCAACCTGCAACTTACATTTAATTAGCACCCCAAAAAAGGCACAGACAGCAAAGAGGCAAGCTGTGTAGCAACCTGCAACTTACATTTAGTAGCATTTAAAAAGGCACAGACAGCAAGAGGCAAGCTGGCCATGGCAACCTGCAACTTACATTTAATTAGCACCCCCCAAAAGGCACAGACAGCAAGAGGCAAGCTGGCCATGGCAACCTGCAACTTACATTTAATTGCCACCCCAAAGGCACAGACAGCAAGAGGCAAGCTGGCCATGACAACCTGCAACTTACATTTAATTAGCACCCCAAAAAGGCACAGACAGCAAGAGCAAGCTGGCCATGACAACCTGCAACTTACATTTAATTACACCCCAAAAAGGCACAGACAGCAAGAGGCAAGCTGGCCATGACAACCTGCAACTTACATTTAATTAGCACCCCCAAAAGGCACAGACAGCAAGAGGCAAGCTAGCTGTGGCAACCCGCAACTTACATTTAATTAGCACCCCCAAAAGGCACAGACAGCAAGAGGCAAGCTGGCCTATGGCAACCTGCAACTTACATTTAATTAGCACCCCCAAAAAGGCACAGACAGCAAGAGGCAAGCTGGCCATGGCAACCTGCAACTTACATTTAATTAGCACCCCCAAAAAGGCACAGACAGCAAGAGGCAAGCTGGCCATGGCAGCCTGCAACTTACATTTAATTAGCACCCCCAAAAAAAGGCACAGACAGCAAGAGGCAAGCTGGCCATGGCAACCTGCAACTTACATTTAATTAGCACCCTCAAAAAGGCACAGACAGCAAGAGGCAAGCTGGCTGCTTGGCAACCTGCAACTTACATTTAATTAGCTCACCCCAAAAAGGCACAGTCAGCAAGAGGCAAGCTGGCCATGGCAACCTGCAACTTACATTTAATTAGCACCCCCAAAAAGGCACAGACAGCAAGAGGCAAGCTGGCCATGGCAACCTGCAACTTACATTTAATTAGCACCCCAAAAAGGCACAGTCAGCAAGAGGCAAGCTGGCCATGGCAACCTGCAACTTACATTTAATTAGCACCCCCAAAAAAGGCACAGACAGCAAGAGGCAAGCTGGCCATGACAACCTGCAACTTACATTTAATTACAACCCCCAAAAGGCACAGACAGCAAGAGGCAAGCTGGCCATGACAACCTGCAACTTACATTTAATTAGCACCCCAAAAAGGCACAGTCAGCAAGAGGCAAGCTGGCCAGACAACCTGCAACTTACATTTAATTAGCACCCCAAAAGGCACAGACAGCAAGAGGCAAAGCTGGCCATGGCAACCTGCAACTTACATTTAGTTAGCATTTCAAAAAGGCACAGACAGCAAGAGGCAAGCTGGCCATGGCAACCTGCAACTTCCATTTAATTAGTACTCCCCAAAAAGGCACAGACAGCAAGAGGCAAGCTGGCCATGGCAACCTGCAACTTACATTTAATTGCACTCCCAAAAAAGGCACAGACAGCAAGAGGCAAGCTGGCCATGGCAACCTGCAACTTACATTTAATTAGCACCCCCAAAAGGCACAGACAGCAAGAGGCAAGCTGGCCATGGCAACCTGCAACTTACATTTAATTAGCACCCCAAAAAGGCACAGACAGCAAGAGGCAAGCTGGCCATGGCAACCTGCAACTTACATTTAATTAGCACCCCCAAAAAAGGCACAGTCAGCAAGAGGCAAGCTGGCCATGACAACCTGCAACTTACATTTAATTAGCACCCCCAAAAGGCACAGACAGCAAGAGGCAAGCTGGCCATGCAACCTGCACTTACATTTAATTAGCACCTCCAAAAGGCACAGACAGCAAGAGGCAAGCTGGCCATGGCAACCTGCAACTTACATTTAATTAGCACCCCCAAAAAGGCACAGACAGCAAGAGGCAAGCTGGCCATGACAACCTGCAACTTACATTTAATTAGCACCCCCAAAAAGGCACAGACAGCAAGAGGCAAAGCTGGCCATGGCAACCTGCAACTTACATTTAATTAGCACTTCCCCCCAAAAGGCACAAAGACAGCAAGAGGCAAGCTGGCCATGGCAACCTGCAACTTACATTTAATTAGCACCCCCAAAGAAGGCACAGACAGCAAGAGGCAAGCTGGCCATGGCAACCTGCAACTTACATTTAATTAGCACCCCAAAAAGGCACAGACAGCAAGAGGCAAGCTGGCCATGGCAACCTGCAACTTACATTTAATTAGCACCCCAAAAAAGGCACAGACAGCAAGAGGCAAGCTGGCCATGGCAACCTGCAACTTACATTTAATTAGCACCCCCAAAAGGCACAGTCAGCAAAGGCAAGCTGGCCGACAACCACCAACTTACATTTAATTAGCACCCCCAAAAAAAGGCACAGTCGGCAAGAGGCAAAAGCTAGCCGCGACAACCTGCAACTTACATTTAATTAGCACCTCCAAAAAGGCACAGTCAGCAAGAGCAAGCTGTTATCATGGCAACCTGCAACTTACATTTAATTAGCACCCCCAAAAAGGCACAGTCAGCAAGAGGCAAGCTGGCCATGGCAACCTGCAACTTACATTTAATTAGACTCCCCCAAAAGGCACTAGACAGCAAGAGGCAAGCTGGCCATGGCAACCTGCAACTCCCATTTAATTAGCATTTCCCAAAAAGGCACAGACAGCAAGAGGCAAGCTGGCCATGGTGACCTACAACTTACATTTAATTAGCACCCCAAAAAAGGCACAGACAGCAAGAGCAAGCTGATTGTGGCAACCTGCAACTTTACATTTAATTAGCACCCCAAAAAGGCACAGTCAGCAAGAGGCAAGCTGGCCATGGCAACCTGCAACTTACATTTAATTAGCACCCCAAAAAGGCACAGACAGCAAAGAGGCAAGCTGGCCATGGCAACCTGCAACTTACATTTAATTAGCACCCCCAAAAAGGCACAGGCAGCAAGAGGCAAGCTGGCCTTGGCAACCTGCAACTTACATTTAATTAGCACCCCCAAAAAAGGCACAGACAGCAAGAGCAGGCTGGCCATGGCAACCTGCAACTTACATTTGTTAGCACCCCAAAAAAGGCACAGACAGCAAGAGGCAAGCTGGCCATGGCAACCTGCAACTTACATTTAATTAGCAGCCCCAAAAAAACACAGACAGCAAGAGGCAAGCTGACCTTGACCTGCAACCCCATTTAATTAGCACCCCCCAAAAGGCACAGACAGCAAGCAAGCTGTGCAACTGACCTGCAACTTACATTTAATTAGCACCCCCAAAAAAGGCACAGACAGCAAAGGGCAAGCTGGCCATGGCAGCCTACTGCATTACATTTAATTAGCACCTCCAAAAAGGCACAGACAGCAAGAGGCAGCTGGCCATGGCAACCTGCAACTTACATTTAATTAGCACTTCCAAAAGGCACACAGACAGCAAGAGGCAAGCTGGCCATGGCAACCTGTAATTTACATTTAATTAGCACCCCCAAAAAGGCACAGACAGCAAGAGGCAAGCACATGGCAACCTGCAACTTACATTTAATTAGCACCCCCAAAAAAGGCACAGACAGCAAGAGGCAAGCTGGCCATGGCAACCTGCAACTTACATTTAATTAGCACCCCCAAAAAGGCACAGACAGCAAGAGGCAAGCTGGCCATGGCAACCTGCAACTTACATTTAATTGCACCCCCAAAAGGCACAGACAGCAAGAGGCAAGCTGGCCATGGCAACCTGCAACTTACATTTAATTAGCACCCCCAAAAGGCACAGACAGCAAGAGGCAAGCTGGCCATGGCAACCTGCAACTTACATTTAATTAGCACCCCAAAAAGGCACAGACAGCAAAGAGGCAAGCTGGCCATGGCAACCTGCAACTTACATTTAATTAGCACCCCCAAAAAGGCACAGACAGCAAGAGGCAAGCTGGCCATGACAACCTGCAACTTACATTTAATTAGCACTCCCAAAAAGGCACAGACAGCAAGAGGCAAGCTGGCCATGACAACCTGCAACTTACATTTAATTAGCACTCCCAAAAAGGCACAGACAGCAAGAGGCAAGCTGGCCATGGCAACCTGCAACTTACATTTAATTAGCACCCCCAAAAAGGCACAGTCAGCAAGAGGCCACAGCCATGGCAACCTGCAACTTACATTTAATTAGCACCCCCAAAAGGCACAGTCAGCAAGAGGCAAGCTGGCCATGGCAACCTGCAACTTACATTTAATTAGCACCCCAAAAGGCACAGACAGCAAGAGCAAGCTGGCCAGGCAACCTGCAACTTACATTTAATTAGCACTCCCAAAAGGCACAGTCAGCAAGAGGCAAGCTGGCCATGGCAACCTGCAACTTACATTTAATTAGCACCCCAAAAAGGCACAGACAGCAAGAGGCAAGCTGGCCATGGCAACCTGCAACTTACATTTAATTAGCACCCCCAAAAGGCATGGACAGCAAAGGCCAAGCTGGCCATGGCAACCTGCAACTTACATTTAAGTAGCACCCCAAAAAGGCACAGACAGCAAGAGGCAAGCTGGCCATGGCAACCTGCAACTTACATTTAATTAGCACTCCCCAAAAGGCACACAGACAGCAAGAGGCAAGCTGGCCATAGCAACCTTGCAACTTACATTTAATTAGTCACCCCCAAAAAGGCACAGACAGCAAGAGGCAAGCTGGCCATGGCAACCTGCAACTTACATTTGATTATCACCCCAAAAAGGCACAGACAGCAAGAGGCAAGCTGGCCATGACAACCTGCAACTTACATTTAATTAGCACCCCCAAAAAAGGCACAGACAGCAAGAGGCAAGCTGGCTATGGCAACCTGCAACTTACATTTAATTAGCACCCCCAAAAGGCACAGACAGCAAGAGGCAAGCTGGCCATGGCAACCTGCAACTTACATTTAATTAGCACCCCCAAAAGGCACAGACAGCAAGAGGCAAGCTGGCCATGACAACCTGCAACTTACATTTAATTAGCACCTTCAAAAGGCACAGACAGCAAGAGGCAAGCTGGCCATGGACAACCTGCAACTTACATTTAATTAGCACCTCCAAAAAGGCACAGACAGCAAGAGGCAAGCTGGCCATGACAACCTGCAACTTACATTTAATTGCACCTCAAAAAAGGCACAGACAGCAAGAGGCAAGCTGGCCATGACAACCTGCAACTTACATTTAATTAGCACTTCTAAAAAGGCACAGACAGCAAGAGGCAAGCTGGCCATGGCAACCTGCAACTTACATTTAATTAGCACCCCCCAAAAGGCACAGACAGCAAGAGGCAAGCTGGCCATGGCAACCTGCAACTTACATTTAATTAGCACTTCCCAAAAAGGCACAGACAGCAAGAGGCAGCTGGCCATGGCAACCTGCAACTTACATTTAATTAGCACCCCCCAAAAGGCACAGACAGCAAGAGGCAAGCTGGCCATGGCAACCTGCAACTTACATTTAATTAGCACCCCCCAAAGGCACTAGTCAGCAAGAGGCAAGCTGGCCATGGCAACCTGCAACTTACATTTAATTAGCACCCCCAAAAAAGGCACAGACAGCAAGAGGCAAGCTGGCCATGGCAACCTGCAACTTACATTTAATTAGCACCCCCAAAAAGGCACAGACAGCAAGAGGCAAGCTGGCCATGGCAACCTGCAACTTACATTTAATTAGCACCCCCAAAAAGGCACAGACAGCAAGAGGCAAGCTGGCCATGACAACCTGCAACTTACATTTAATTAGCACCCCCAAAAAAGGCACAGACAGCAAGAGGCAAGCTGGCCATGACAGCCTGCAACTTACATTTAATTAGCACCCCAAAAAAGGCACAGACAGCAAGAGGCAAGCTGGCCATGACAACCTGCAACTTACATTTAATTAGCACCCCCAACAAAAGGCACAGACAGCAAGAGGCAAGCTGGCCATGACAACCTGCAACTTACATTTAATTAGCACCCCCAAAAAGGCACAGACAGCAAGAGGCAAGCTGGCCATGACAACCTGCAACTTACATTTAATTAGCACCCCCCAAAAGGCACAGACAGCAAGAGGCAAGCTGGCCAGGCAACCTGCAACTTACATTTAATTAGCACCCCCAAAAAAGGCACAGACAGCAAGAGGCAAGCTGGCCATGGCAACCTGCAACTTACATTTAATTAGCACCCCCAAAAAGGCACAGACAGCAAGAGGCAAGCTGGCCATGACAACCTACAACTTACATTTAATTAGCACCCCAAAAGGTCAGACAGCAAGAGGCAAGCTGGCCATGGCAACCTGCAACTTACATTTAATTAGCACCCCAAAAAGGCACAGACAGCAAGAGGCAAGCTGGCCATGGCAACCTGCAACTTACATTTAATTAGCACCCCAAAAGGCACAGACAGCAAGAGGCAAGCTGGCCATGGCAACCTGCAACTTACATTTAATTAGCACCCCCAAAAAAGGCACAGTCAGCAAGAGGCAAGCTGGCCATGGCAACCTGCAACTTACATTTAATTAGCACCCCCAAAAAAGGCACAGTCAGCAAGAGGCAAGCTGGCCATGGCAACCTGCAACTTACATTTAATTAGCACCTCAAAAGGCACATAGACAGCAAGAGGCAAGCTGGCCATGGCAACCTGCAACTTACATTTAATTAGCACCCCCCAAAAAGGCACAGTCAGCAAGAGGCAAGCTGGCCATGGCAACCTGCAACTTACATTTAATTAGCACCCCCAAAAAGGCACAGACAGCAAGAGGCAAGCTGGCCATGACAACCTGCAACTTACATTTAATTAGCACCCCCAAAAGGCACAGACAGCAAGAGGCAAGCTGGCCATGGCAACCTGCAACTTACATTTAATTAGCACCCCAAAAGGCACAGACAGCAAGAGGCAAGCTGGCCATGACAACCTGCAACTTACATTTAATTAGCACCCCCAAAAGGCACAGACAGCAAGAGGCAAGCTGGCCATGGCAACCTGCAACTTACATTTAATTATCACCCCCAAAAAGGCACAGACAGCAAGAGGCAAGCTGGCCATGGCAACCTGCAACTTACATTTAATTATCACCCCCAAAAAGGCACAGACAGCAAGAGGCAAGCTGGCCATGGCAACCTGCAACTCATTTAATTAGCACCCCCAAAAAGGCACAGACAGCAAGAGGCAAGCTGGCCATGGCAACCTGCAACTTACATTTAATTAGCACCCCCCAAAAGGCACAGACAGCAAGAGGCAAGCTGGCCATGGCAACCTGCAACTTACATTTAATTAGCACCCCCCAAAAAGGCACAGACAGCAAGAGGCAAGCTGGCCATGGCAACCTGCAACTTACATTTAATTAGCACCCCAAAAAGGCACAGACAGCAAAGAGGCAAGCTGGCCATGACAACCTGCAACTTACATTTAATTAGCACCCCAAAAAAGGCACAGACAGCAAGAGGCAAGCTGGCCATGACAACCTGCAACTTACATTTAATTAGCACCCCAAAAAAAGGCACAGACAGCAAGAGGCAAGCTGGCATGACAACCTGCAACTTACATTTAATTAGCACCCCCAAAAAGGCACAGACAGCAAGAGGCAAGCTGGCCATGACAACCTGCAACTTACATTTAATTAGCACCCCCCAAAAAAGGCACAGACAGCAAGAGGCAAGCTGGCCATGGCAACCTGCAACTTACATTTAATTAGCACTTCCCAAAAAGGCACAGACAGCAAGAGGCAAGCTGGCCATGGCAACCTGCAACTTACATTTAATTAGCACCCCAAAAAGGCACAGACAGCAAGAGGCAAGCTGGCCATGGCAACCTGCAACTTACATTTAATTAGCACCCAAAAAGGCACAGACAGCAAGAGGCAAGCCAGCATGGCAACCTGCAACTTACATTTAATTAGCACCCCCAAAAAGGCACAGTCAGCAAGAGGCAAGCTGGCCATGGCAACCTGCAACTTACATTTAATTAGCACCCCCAAAAAGGCACAGACAGCAAGAGGCAAGCTGGCCATGGCAACCTGCAACTTACATTTAATTAGCACCCCCAAAAGGCACAGACAGCAAGAGGCAAGCTGGCCATGGCAACCTGCAACTTACATTTAATTAGCACCCCAAAAAAGGCACAGACAGCAAGAGGCAAGCTGGCCATGACAACCTGCAACTTACATTTAATTAGCACCCCCAAAAAAGGCACAGACAGCAAGAGGCAAGCTGGCCATGACAACCTGCAACTTACATTTAATTAGCACCCCCAAAAAGGCACAGACAGCAAGAGGCAAGCTGGCCATGACAACCTGCAACTTACATTTAATTAGCACCCCCAAAAGGCACTAGTCAGCAAGAGGCAAGCACAGCCATGACAACCTGCAACTTACATTTAATTACTTTCCCAAAAAGGCACAGTCAGCAGAGGCAAGCTGGCCATGACAACCTGCAACTTACATTTAATTAACACCCCCAAAAAAAGGCACAAGACAGCAAGAGCAAGCTGGCCATGACAACCTGCAACTTACATTTAATTAGCACTTTCTCCAAAAAGGCACAGACAGCAAGAGGCAAGCTGGCCATGACAACCTGCAACTTACATTTAATTAGCACCCCCCAAAAAAAAAGGCACAGTCAGCAAGAGGCAAGCTGGCCATGACAACCTGCAAGTTACATTTAATTAGCACCCCCAAAAAAGGCACAGACAGCAAGAGGCAAGCTGGCCATGACAACCTGCAAGTTACATTTAATTAGCACCCCCCCACCCAAAAAAAGGCACAGACAGCAAGAGGCAAGCTGGCAAGCAACATTTTACATTTAGCACAATGCACAAACTTGATCACTAGCACTGCAGCAGTGTAGCGACAGTGTGCCATTACAGCTGGGCTGACGTACAGTACCTACCTACTAGCAGGCGAAAGAGGACAAGTGGTGCTGTTGTGGAGCCTTGTGGTGGCCTGAACAGCTGAGCCTTAGACAACAGGACAAGCTTCAAGCAGTAGAATCTACTCTAGCACAGCACAGGTAAATAACAGGCTACAGACAGTGCTTTTCACCTTTTCTCCCCTAATCTTCTATCTTCTGTAGCTGAACACTGGAGTATACAGATCACGCACAGAAGTGAGAACCACATTTTTCAAATTTTTGACAATCAGTGACTGAGATCGGAATCTAGACCCTGCATCTTGAGTCTCAAAGGGTGCTGTCAATCTAGTATAAGCAGATGGGGGTAGCACAGCAAGCAGACAGGAAAGGCGAGTGGAGCGGGCGGAGGGACCAGAGCAGCAGCAGGTGTGGAGATACCACGCCAGAAGAGAATAGAGAAATAGCAGGATTCAGAGTTATTCAGCTTGGGAGGGTGGGAGGGAGACAAATTGTGCACCCACTGGAGGCTTGCGCCCGGGCAGCTGCCCTCCACCCTACCCTTCCTATGGTACTGGCTTGTAGTTTCATCAAGCTAGTTTTCAGGGCTTGTCTGTCCAGTATCATTGTCAGTGCGATTATCAAAGTGAACTCAAATGGCTGTCTGAGTAGCAGCACACATCCTCAACCAAGCTTCATCCATAATCAGCTTTTGGCTTTCGCTTTGTACACACATGCAGAAAGCTTAATTAATACTTGCAGAAACAGCAACCTAGTTGTGACTTCAGTAATCATGTCATTTCATATCATGGCAAAATTTATACTGTCAATCAGTTATGCTGACTGCAGGTAAACATCATTCCAGAGGTGGTTTTCAGTACAGACAGACTAAAGCAGACAAGTGTTATTGCCCTGTCAGTGTAGAGCTGAGGTTACTGTTGGTTAATTGTTCAATAGGTTAATGTTGTAATTAGCCTCTGGCATCTGGTGCATCTGTTACCTGCAATTACAGTGAAGTGCAGCGTGCATAAATCAGACACTATTCAGGCCTGCTCCCTCTCTATACTCTTATCTTGCTTACATGCTGCTGCACTTTGTTCTGAGTATTAGAGGGCAGCCATTGCTTTCTCATCAAGGATTCCTGTATAGAAAGGAGCGCTCATATAGAGCCAAAGATTGCTGGAAGTGCCTCCAATACGACTCCTTTAAGTGCCCAGCAAGGGTGCACACTGCAGAGGATGAAATAGTTAACTTTGTCAAATCCCATAACCATGTACCTGATGCAGGTGCAAGCAAGGTACATAAAGTGTCTGGTGTTATCAAGGAGCGAGCAGGCAGCTCACAGGAGACCACTCATCAGGTTGTTGCCAGTGCCACCAACAATCTTAGTCAAGCAGTGTGTGGTAAACTGCCCTCTTTTGCCTACTTAAAACATACCGCACAGAGAGCAAGACAAGCATCAGCAGTGGCTCCCAGTCAGCCAACATCACTGTATGACTTGCATATCCCATCAGAGTACAGTAAGACAGAGTGTGTTAAACACTTCATGCTGCACGACTCAGGAAACAATGATACTGAACATTGGTACGCAGGTGGTACATTTAAAGCCACACCGCCACTTTTCTCCCAGCTCTACACCACACACGGTGTTCAGTATTCTGCTGTGATACCATGTGTTATCATACTCATGTCAAACAGAAGCTATGGCAATTATGTGAGGGTTCTGTCGGAATTAAAACAATTGTGTCCTCAGCCGGCACCTACATCTATTTTGACCGATTTTCAATTAGCAGATGCTAACGCATTTTCAACTGCTCCCCCAATGGCTGGCACAAGGGGATTTTTTTTCGCTTGTGCCAAACCATATGGCGTAAGGTGCAGGAAAACCAAGACATTCACAAAAGTGACATGGTAGATGAGGAATTTGCCCTCCAAATTCGGATGCTCCCTGCACTTGCCTATGTTCCCCTGCTGATGTGGTAACAGTTTTTGAGCAGCTATGGTCCACAGACTTTTACACAATGTATAATTATCAACTGGCCCCCCTCATCAATTGGTTCGGGGGCACATGGATAGGGAGGCCAGTTGGTCATCGTGGTCCGCGTAGACCACATTTCAGTATAGAGTTCTGGAACTGCTATTCAGCAGTAAAGGATGGGCTGCCAAGAACAATAAACTCTGTGGAAGGGTGGCACCGAAGTTTTAACAATCTTCTGGGGGCTAGCCACCCCACAATATGGAAGTTCATCAAAGCACTTAATGAAGAGCAAAACCTAAACAAATTAAAGATGGAACAGTACATAACAGGATTGGAACCTCCAGCACGAGGAAGAAACACAGGAATACAGCTAAACATATAACAGTGGTTGTGGATGCCTATGGTAGCATTATGTGCTTGGATTACCTGCGAGGAACCTGCAGGAATTTTCAGTAGCAGGTTTGAAGCCTATGCTTTGAGACACTAGAGAAAAAAAATATTTTAACTAAATGATTTATTTATAATAAAACTTATTAAAATAAAGTTTGACATTCAAATGTGGGGACACTATATAAACTGAAGCCTCTAAATGAACTCAGAACTAATGGTGACCCCCCATATCAACATGGTACAGCCTCCTCCTCCTGTGATGCAAGCATGCATGCATGCACCTTGCATAACACACCAGGTTGGGTCGGGTCAATTAATTGTGGTGGGCTCAATGAGTTCTCTTTTCATTAATTAAGATGATAAAATGTGTTGCAAATGAAATTAAATGTACCCAAAATGTCTTTGAAGCTGCTGTATCTTGAGTTGCTAAAATGTTTTGTAAATGAAATGAAAATCAACTTTTTCAAAATCGGTTGCTTGGTTGCAGTTTCTGCTTAAAACAACTATTGCATTTTGAAATGGAGTTATGTGGTTTATTGTTACTGAAGAAATCCTGCTATTCCTGTGAAATCCTGCTATTTGTGAATTGTCATGCGCTGCAATTGCCATGTGTTGTACTGTTCCATTAGTGGTAACTGTTTTAGCTCAGCTGAATGTGTGGTGATGATTGCACTTAAAAGGATGCACTGAAATGATGTGGACCGCTTCACTTGTGGTGTGCAAGGTGCTGATGACTGTCTCCGCCTTGTAGTATCACTGGCGTCAGAACTGACCAGAGCATAGTGACTCTGCTGGTGAGGGGGAAAGGAGTGTCATGACTACTGGGTTGCTCGAAATCAGATCTATCAGTACCACAACCATTGCCAAGAGTACATGCCTGTCCACTGGAGGGGTTTTGTCTTGATGAAACCAAGGGTTTAAAACACAAAATAGGCTGCACTAGGACAGTGGTGCAGTATAGTGCAGTGGTTTAAGGCTCTGAGCTGCAAATCTGGTGACATCCAGCAGACCAGACCTGGGTTTGAATTCCATAGCTTCCACTTGCATACTGTGTGACTCTGAGCAAGTCACTTAACTTCCCTGTCCTCCCAGATTGCTCCTGTAAAAAAGCTTTCAGCTTAGTGTGCTATTCCTGGTTAAACAACTAAAAAAAACATTAAGGCAATGAAAACAGAAAATTTGGGCACACACCACCTTTACTATTAATGAACACTTGGCTCCACATAAAATTATTTCATTTTTATGATTTATTAAAAAAGCAACCAAGACATGTTGCTACACACCTAACATGTTTTGGACTTGTGGTCCTTTGTCAAAGGCTAGTGTAGCACTCCATGGAACAAGTATAAATACAGTACTTAAAATACCTAACCTAGAAAGTGACGTCAGATCAACAGTTTAAAATCACTGATGCATTTAAAATGTACATTAGTTAGTTATAATGCAATCAATTCTGAATATATAAATGACAAACAATCACACCAAAGACACAGGCGACAACAAATAAATTCATACCATGACTAAGAAGACATATACATATGTGCAACGTTCAAGTCAAAAATAAATAGCTTGTTAGTGTTTTTAAGGAAGGGTTTAATATCAAATCCTGTGTTAAGGCCAGGGTGTCTAGCTGCCCTGATATTTTTGATTAAAATACTTCTCTTTGTATTACTAGATTATTGAAATCTCCTCAGGGTTGGGGGTTCACTTTATCTATAGCCATCGATTTGAATTCGTGAGTACTAGTAATAGCTGAAGTGGCTATATGAGTGGCTGTGGCATACGTCTCATCTTTTCTCTCGATTGCTCATAAATGCTCTCTTAACCTGATTTTAAATTTTTTGTTTACCCAACATAGAAGGATCCACAGGTGCATGTAGCAAAATAAATAACCTACGCTGTATTGCAAGTGATTAGCTGTTGAAATAAAAAAGGAAATATCAGAAAGGACTCAATACACCTACCTGGATGAATAACAACATAAAAAAGATGATTAAAAAAAGCAAAAGCTCTTAAAGACTCTAATAGGGTAGGATTGATAAAATTCAGACATCTTCTAAAGAAGTTAAAGAAAGATATTAAAAAGGCAAAATCAGCCTACGAAATCATGCTGACAACTAAAACAAAGGATAATTACAAAGTATTCTATGCTTATATAAATGAAAAAAAGGGCACCGGACACAAAATAGGTCCCCTTAGAGGACTAGATGAGTTAATGGCAACTACAAACAAAGTCATGGCCGATGTGTAAAATACATACCTATACTTTGCTTCAGTCTTTAACAAAAGGGTAGCATAAATACAGCAGGAAGACAATGCACGGTGTCTACTAGTCTGATAGAAATAGAGACCAGTGACATTAAAGAGTGATTGGCAGCATTAAATCTGAACAAATCAACAGGACCGGATGGATTCCATCCAAGGTTACTCAAGGAGTTAGCCACTATGCTACCTATTCCACCACTCTCTAGAGAAGGGTGAAGTAGTAACTGTCACACTTGGACAGCTGGTTCTGATCCCCATATCATTTTTTGTAAATATAAAAATAATGTGTGCTGGACTGTCTGTCAGGGAGAAATGCTGCCTTGCTGAAATTGACACATCAACCTCCCCCCCTGCCCCGGGATAAGTTCAAAGGACAGGAGGTAGTGTAAACTGCAAATATCTAAAATACAATTCCCTTGTCAATTTGCTTTGAAGCCAGGAACCAATATATCAATTTTATAATGCCCTCAGGGAAACCCTTTGATTTGCACTAGGTGTCATAAGAAAAAGGGGCCTAGGCATGTGTTTTGGGTATCTTCCCAGGAAGCCAGCTAACTACATCAAAGAGGCTTTGATGTCTGGGTAAAGCAGGTCCCAGACTAAATTAGGAAAGTCCAATAAGCATTTGCTTGGAGTATACAGTGAATTACATCAAAGAGGCTATTGATGCCTTCGTGAAGCAGATCACAGACCATTTTTTTTGCCAGTCATAAAGAGAGGCAATTCATTATGTCACCTATTATTTTTTAAAAATCTTAGTAGGACATCCTGTGTTATAAAATATAAATTTTAATACACCAAGGCAGAGTTAGGTGACCTCAGAGAGAAGGCCGGCTCAAGACAGCTTTAAATCTACTGAGCAGACCTTACAGAGGGGACATTCATTTTCTGACTGACAGAGAGAGGAACATCAAAGCACTGAAAGATTAAGAAAGTAGGAATACAGTTAACTAAGACCCGTCTGAGTGTATGGATTGTAGGAATTTGCACTTTTAAACTTATTTTGTTTTTAAGGCTGTATGTGTTGGGATATCTTGTTCTATATTTACTGTTTTGCTATTTTTATCTATTTTAAAGTAAAGATATATATTTTAAAAACAGAAACTCCCTGGTATGCCTTGAAACTTCTTTTTATATAACTGAAGCTTAGATGGTTATAGTTTACAATGTGCAGGAGCTTACTGTGGTACCAAACTGGGAAACAGAAAAGAGTTCTCTAGGTCCTACATAGAGTTCTAAGGGTTCATTTTTAAATACCTGGTTAGGTGCCCGTAGGCAAAGATATCTGGCCCCGAAAGACAGAATTATCTGAGCCTGATGATTGGGTACGCTAACAAGAGGTTATCAGTTTGAATCCCTCCTGAACTTGGGACTAAGGTGACTCAAACCCACAAAACAGACAAGAGGGTTACCTTGTTCTGTTCACTGTTCACAATTCTATGCTCAGAGGTTGGCACTTTGGGAGTAGAGGGCTGACCTGCTGAGTGAGTTTGTGACAATAACTGCATGGAGGGAAACAGTAGTGATACCTCTGTACAAAAAAGGGGAACAAAAAGTGCCCGTCAAATTATAGGCCAGTAAGCTTAACAAGTGCAGTATACAAAATCTTGGAGAGTATATTTAAAGATGTATTACCACCTTTCTTTAGGAAAATGGGTTGAAGGATGACACACAGCATGGTTTTAGGAAGGGAAGATCTTGCCAAACAAATATGCTTGATTTCTACAACAGGGCGAGCAAATGCCTAGATGAGGGTGGCCCAGTGGAAGTGGTCTTTTTGGATTTTACAAAGGCCTTCAGAAAACTCCCCATCAGCAGCTCATAGAATGTCTAAAGAACATAGGCATACATGAAACATAGTACTGTGGATCACCTCAGGGCTTAAGAACAGAAGACAAACGGTTAGCATCAGGGTGTCTTGTCGCAATGGAGAGATATATCTAGTGGAGTACCGCAGGGATTGGTCCTTGGGCCATCACTATTTAATATGTATGTTGCTACACTGACATACAACCATGAGAAAGTTTGGATAACAAAGTTTGCGGATGACTGCCATTTGGGGGGCAGATATGATAGACAAAGACAACCATTTAGCAGTGCAACAGGCATTGGACCATATAAATATATGGTGTGTCGCTTATCAACTCTACCTAAATCCCAAGAAATGCACAGTCATGCACCTGGGTAACAGAAACACTAATGCTAAATACTATTTAGGCAACAAAAGCCTTAAACAGTAGCTGATACCTTCAGAAGAACTGTAACAAAGCATTAATTTAGACACAGTCCAGCTTGTATTTCACATTAGTTTTGGTGAATTCTTCAGCCCCATTATGTATTATTGAGGTAATTTGCATGAAAACAGAATATTTGCTCCTGAAGAGTTAATATATTCCTGTTGCCTTCTTCCTACCTGAGGTCATAATGCGCTGCTTGTGACATCAAAGTTACTTCCATGGCAACAGATTGTGATGTCACAATAGAGCATTATGACATGAAGTAGACAGTAAACTACAGAGGCAGATAAATTCTAAGGTAAATCTAGGGGATAAATATCATGTACTCATGTAACTTTACTCAGTAATAAATAACAAGGAAGAGAAATATATAGAATACATAGAGAATGCAAGCTGAACTGTACCCAATTATTATGTTTTTCAAAGTTTTCTTTTTGGCATCAGTAGCTCTTTAAATCAGTAACAGAGGAGAAGGATCTGGGGATCACAATCTCCAAGTACCCCCAATTTGGGTCACATTGCACAAACATCAGCAGGAAAGCAAACGGGGTACTAAACTGTATTCTGAAACATACCTTCAGCAGAAACAGCAGGGTTCTGGTCTCCGTGTACAGGTCCTTGGTGAGACCCTTGGAGTATGAAGCCCAGATCTGGTCACCACACAAGAGAGGAGATATTTTCAAATTTGAGAGAGTACAAAAAAGAGCCACACGCTATATAAAAGGGATGAAAACCAAAAATGATACCACTAGATTGAGGAAACTTAATATGTTCACACTGGAACATAGAAGGCTGAGGGGTGACATGTGCTTGCTCTTTAAAGCACCCACAGATGAAGAGCTGTGGGAAAAACTGGGAATGAAATTTAAGAATAATCTTCATAATACTAGGGCACATCCACTACAGTTGAAAGGGGAAAAGTGTAGAAAATGGCACAGGAAGATGTGGTACACTCAGAAGAGAATTCCAATCTGGAATGCACTACCTGAGAAGGTAGTAGGATGTTCATCCTTGGACGTTTTTAAACTTTACCTTGATGAACTATATCTGTTAGATCAGCTTTAGTAATATATGCCGGGCACTATGGACGAAAGTCCCCTCAGCTCTCTATATACCTATTGCACCTATGATACCTTTTTTGTGCATTCATGCTGCTAAATTCTTTGTTTGCATGCTTTTACAAAAAATGCAGCATTTGTATTGATGGCAAGCAGGGATCCGCTGCAATGCAGCAGGGGTTATTTATTTAGCTACGTGCACTCACCTGCAGATCCTTTGATGTGGGGTCCAGATCCAGACCCAGATGAGCTTCGATACAGCTGAGGGTGCTTAAGCTTCAAGTGGTTCTGTAATGATGTTGAGGTTAAGTTACAGTACTTTCCCTTAGTTTATAGTGCTGTTGCAAAAAGAAGACTGCCTTCCTCGTGTCCTCCTTTTACACGGTGACATGCAGCCATGCCGCACTCTTAACACTGTGGTTACCAGTGATTCTGGGACCACCACATCCCCTAGTTCTTTTTTCAACAGATGTGCCTGTCTTGTCCTGATGTTCTTGCCCTGTGACCACTGGCCCTGATGGTGCCATGCCAGTGCTGCCATCACTAGGCTGTCCTTCAGGCTGTGATGGAGCCTGCAGAAGAAATGTCAGTGTTGCTTGTTTGGTTTTCTTAGGGAACGGGGCATGCAGAATTAGTTTAGTTGCTGGTCCTTGTAAGAACAGATCCAGAAGCAGATGGTTTGATACATTTTATTCGATCAACATAGATGTAACAAAACAAAACCCTGCCTAAGCTTTCGGACCAACCAAGTCCTTCCTCAGAAGCTTATGCCAGTTGTTTACAAGGACTTGGTTGGCTTGGAAGCTTAGGCACCGTTTTCTTTATTTACATCTACATTGGCCCAATGCAAGGCATCAATCCATTTGCTTCTGGATCTGTTAGGAGGAGGGGGACCTTTATGCTTACTGCTATTTCTACTACCCTGGGTAGTACTACTATTCCTAGAGACTCTTTTGCCAGCCACCATTTTTTTTCCTGCCCTCAAGGTATATAGCATACTCTGCCTCATCCTCAAAGTCACTCACATTTGCCTCTGATGAAGAAGATGACTCATCACTGGGCAATTCATGTGGGGGGAAATACTTAGAGCCAGATGACTGCTCCTCCTCTACAATTTCTTCAGGAGTACTGAGAAGCAGGAGGCATAAATGAATCAACTGTAGTGGTTATACTGCTAATATTCACTGTGGCAGGGATACCAGACTGTGGTGATAGTGTTACAGTGGCAGGATTAATAGTGTAAGTAATGGCTAGAGTGACAGTCACAGTTGCAGGACTGGCTGTAGTAGTCATGCTGCCAGTCATTGTAGAAGACAAGGTCCCTATGGTGGTGCTGGTGGTGTAGATGACAGATGTGATGGTACTGATGAGAGATGGGGACACATTGATGGTTGTGGTGGGAGTCAAAAACAGTGTCCTTCTGCTTGTGCTTCATGTATCACTTTCTACTGTGCCAACCACAGTACTACTATTGCTGGAAGAAATAGGCTTGGAAGAGGTAAACAATAATTTTGGATGTCAAATACAGCCTGACCGTCGCTCACATTCAGGTTCTCTATCACCAACCTGTTCCTCTATTGTAGAATTGCATGGGCTGGACCAAGGACATTTTTTACCACCTTTAGCTGCATTATCTATAGCAACAGTTTCTAAACATGCTCAACTACTGTAATGCTTTTAAATGAAAAGACATATTGATTTATTTTTTGCACAAAAAATTCTTGCAAGTGGCACGAAGGCAAGGGTGTGCGTGCGACTGCATATGTCAATACCTGACCCTAAACTGCGGGCGGTGGGAGTGCAGTCAGCTGACTGCCCTCCAACACTGCTGACTTTTGTGAAACCTGATCCCAACCCCAGATTACACCACCAATATTTTTAAAGACAGATTTCTACAGCAGCACTATTGTAATACTTTTGAAATGTGCAGAAGTACTGACTGATTTTTGCTCAAAAACATTTTTGCAAGCGGCTTGCAGGGCAGGCAAGAGTGAGCGTGCAGTGCAACTGCATGGTGTCACTACCTGGCCCGTAACTGCGGGTAGTGGGAGTGCAGTCAGCTGACTGTCCTCTGAAGTTACTGACTGCTACTGCCTTTCGTGAAACCTGAGCCCAGATTACACCCTATTATTGAAACCAGAACTAAAATACTTCTAAATGTACAGAAGTACTGATTTATTTTAGCATAAAAAAATTCTAGCAAGCGGCACGCAGGCAAGGATGCGTGTGCGACTGTGCAGTGTCACTACCTGGATTTATGCTGTGGGGTGTGGCCAGGGAGTGCAGTTAGCCGACTACCCTCCAGGATTTCTGGCTGCTACTAGCTTTCATGAAATCTGAGTCCCCCCAGAATACTTGTTACTTACATCACCAAATTAAAGACATATTTTTTTCAAAATAAGTACAGCAGTCAAGCTAGAAGTTAGAATTATTGTAATTAATGTAGATAAAATAGTTTTAGTAGCACTGTCTTTCTCTCCTTCACCTCCACAAAGCAAAGAGGCCTGTGAAATCAAGGTAGTGAAACTGTAAGTCTCGCTCTGCACAACTCCTGCTAAATAAATCACTAAAGCAAACGTTTTCTCTGGGAAATAAAACTCCTATTAGTACCAGGCACTAACAGAAACACAATACACTAACAAAAAAGCAAAGGTTTTGTGATGTAATATAATGTGTTTGTGCTTAATCTCTCCCACTCTTAGAGCTTTCTCTACCACCACATCTTTCTCTGCTGCAATATGGCAGTCACATGATCTGGCTGAGGCAGATGCTCAACGATTGGCCAGCAAGTCCTGTGAGATCTTAAAATCCCACTGAAAAGCCAATCCGAATACCAGTCAAATAGTACCACTATTCAGTATTCAGTTTCCGAATACCGAATAGCGCTTTATTCGTGGTATTCACAATTTGATATTCA
The DNA here is from genome assembly GCA_016271365.2 of Neoceratodus forsteri. Classification (NCBI taxonomy): domain Eukaryota; kingdom Metazoa; phylum Chordata; order Ceratodontiformes; family Ceratodontidae; genus Neoceratodus; species Neoceratodus forsteri. The sequence continues at coordinate 137,279,073 of CM057449.1, read as the reverse complement.
TTACTCGTATACCCTTAGTTGTCAGTATCACTCACCCATTTTGTACTTCGCCCCTGGGTTTCTGTGCCCCAAGTGCATTATTTTGCACTTCTTCATATTAAAATCCAGCTGCCATACCCTTGATCACTCCTCCAGTTTTTTCAGATATCTGCCATCCGTCCCCCGCCCTCCCGAGTGTCCGCCATCTTGCAGATCTTGGTGTCGTCCGCAAAGAGGCACACCTTCCCCTTCCAGATCCACTGCTATATCACTTATAAAGACATTGACGAGGACTGATCCTAGTACTGAACCCTGAGGTGCCCCACTGGTCACCCTCCCTCTTCAGAGAGAACTGTATTTACCACTACCCTCTGATTCCCATCCCCTAGACAGTTTCTTACCCAAGTTACCACTTTGTTGCCCACCCCTAAACTATTGTACATAGCTTGCTTACCAGGTTCTTTTGTGGAATGCTGTCTAAAGCCTTATTGAAACCAAGGTGGGCCACATCCACTGCTCCTCTCTAATCTAATTCCTTGGTCACCCAGTCAAAAAAATCTATCAGTTTGTTTGGCATGCCCCCCCCCCCCCGTGAATCTATGCTGCCTCAGATCCTGTAACCCACTGGATTCAAAATATTCTGCAGTCCTTTCCTTCAGCAGTATTTCCATTAATGTACCCACCACTAATGTCAGGCTGACAGGCGTATAATTGCATGCCTCTCCCCTGCTACTACTTTTGTGCAGTGGGACTACATTTATACTTCTCCAGTCCTCTGATGCCATTCTGGTCTTCAATGATCTGTTAAGTAGGAGTGTCAGAGGTGCAGCTAGTACCTTCCTTAGCTCCCTCATCTCCTTTGGATGCACCCCGCCTGGCACCATAACTTTGTCTGCTTTGAGGTTAGTGAGAGCTTTCAGGACTCTTTCCTCAGAAAAAGGAATAGTGTCCGCTTCCCCCCAATCTAAGTTTCTAATGTCTTTTTATAGTCCCTCCCCTTCCGCTGTGAATACTGAGCAGAAGTGTTTGTTCAAGATGTCTGATTTTTCTTGCTCCCCCTCTGTACAGTTCCCCACCTCTTTTTAACCTTACAAGCCCTCCTTTTGTCTTCCTTTTTCCTTTACATACCTAAAAAATGTCTTGTCCCCTTTTGATACAGCCTAAGCTGTTCTTTCTTCAGTTTGTGCCTTTGTGCCTCCTACTGCTTTGCCTGCCTCCCTCTGCTTCTCCTGATACACCTCCCTATCATCCCTCTGCATCTCCTTATAATTCACTGGGAGTTTCAAGAGCCGGAACTGACAGTACCGGGAAGGTATTTCATTGGTGGTGCACCACAGCTGCAGGGCTGACTGAAGAACTGAAGAAAACTGATCTTCACCTGCCTGGCCATGCCAACTTCAACTCTGAGGCCTTTGTAGACAGTGTTCACCAAGCAGGCCTCTCACCATCTTCTTCCACTGGTCCCCTACTTAGCTGGTCTGGAGATAGGGCAGGCTTGGTCCCCTAGACTTGCAGCTTGGCACACACACTCAATTTAGGTGCCAGCAAAATAGCTTTGCTTTGGCTCAGTCTCTAACCCCAGAACTTACATTTTGTCCTCACTGTGTGCCAACTGTGGCTGGGCTCTGGCTCAGTCTCTAGCCTCAGCACACACAGTTCCTCCAGAAAGTGGCAGGTAGCAGGCACAATGAATGCTTTTCCCACCGAGGGGGAACACAGGTTGCTGATCCATGGTCTCCAGCTGCAGCACATGTTAGTTCAAAACTGCAGAACTTACAGTTTCTGCACTCACACTGCAGCTCCAGCTCTCTCTGTCTGAAAACTCTGGCTCCTCTTTTTCTGCAGCAAATGTCAAACTTCTCTTTCTCTTTCTCTGCAGCAAAGCTTAAACCTCTATTTCTCAGGTAGCAGCACTTGCTCTTTCAGGCGCTCTGCATATTTGAAGTCAGCTGGGACCGGACAGGCCGTTGGGTCTGAGAAGCAGCTATAGGCTGAAAAGCCCACAGTAGTCTCTCCTGCAGTCCAAACTCAGGCTGAATCTCTCATTTAGGGGGCAAACAGTTCATTAAATAACTATTTCAAGGCCCTCCTCTGATTGGTTGCTGTGATCCTGGGCTTTCTGATGCCCCTTGACCTTTTTTCCCAGCAGTCCCTGCTCTACCTAAGTCCACGGGTGCCACCATATTTATTTATGTTTATGCCCAAACAATTCAGCTCTCTATATTTCAAATCAAATCAAATCAAACTTTATTTATAAAAGGCGCCTTTCCAAAACCAAGGCGCCTGTACATAACATAATAAAATCAATAAATAATTAAGACAATATTAAAATGAATCCAATCCTGCAACATTTAAAAATCATTATATGCAAGGCTAAAAAGGTGTGTTTTTAATGCCCCCTTAAAGCTTTGGACAGTCGGGCAATCTCGTGCCTGATGTGTTAGAGAATTCCACAGGGTTGGGACCATAAAACTAAAAGATCTGGCCCCAGAGGTCTTTAAGCGAACCCTGTGAATCTCTAGCTATCCCTCGTCAGTGGATTGGAGAGAGCGGGAGGGACAGTAGGGACAAAGGAGATCTTTCAGGTAGCCAGGTCCCTTATTTAAGCAATAAGGCATGACAGGGTGTGTGTTATTGTGCAATAATGTCACACCTCAGGTGGTTGAAGCATAAGGCCACAGGCCAAGTACGTTCAACACCAAAGAAGTGACATTATTACACAATAACACACACCCTGGAGTGCCTTATTTAAGCAATAAGCCACAAGGGTGTGTGTGGGTTATCGGGATTTACATGGCTGGAGTGGTTTGCCTACCAGGCGCAGCCGAAAGGGTAACCGCCAGCCGTGGTAAATCCCATAACCCACACACTTTTGTTATTTATTGTGATTATACCATCACAACCTGTCATGGATGAAAGTTTAAATTGTTTATTTTATTTTTCCTGTGGAAAAAATTATTTTATTAAAAATATCCTTCCATGGAAAAAAGTAGTCCAGGGTTTTCAATGCAATTCTTTATTTAAGCTTTGTGAAGTGGGTGATAATAACAGACAGTGAGGTTTTCAGTGGCAAATAATATGAAATGAGGGTTTTAAGCTGTTAAACAGTAGTAAATTGTAAAAAAATTGCTAAATACTAGTACATTCTATTAGAAAAAAATACTGCAATGTAAGGTGCCATTCTTTTTATTAGAAAGGAGTTTTTTAAACAGCTCATATATTGTGTAGATTTTTTTATTATGCTGTGGTGCAGTGCATTTTGTTTGGGTCTGCTGCTTTAAATTAGTGTAAGGTAGGCTGCATTTCATTCTGTGGATGTAGTAATGTGAGACCTTTGACCTATTGAGGAAAGGAGAAAGGGCTGCTGCGTCTGAGGTGGAGAGAGTCGCAGAGTTCAAGCTGGTAGCTGCGGAGACTCGGGTGATGTAGTCGGCTATAGGGAGGACTGGAGAATCGGGGTTTCGGATGGTGGGACCCGGAGCGATGCAGCATAGCTGTATTTAGCTGAGTACATTTTCTTGTTGACTTATAAAATGTACTGCCGTTTTGAAGTTCAGTTGCGTCAATGAGGTCAAGCGAGGCATACATTTTGTCTAGCTGGCCAAGCATCAAGCAGAGTGGAGCTCCAGATCGTAGTTTTTTTTTTGTTTCGGCAAGCAGCAAAATGGTATTGAGGGAATTTATTGCAGGGATTTTTTCTGGCTGTTTAATTTTTTTGTATGAATAACACAGGTAGAGGGCTAGTTAGTACACCAACGTTTAGCGAGGAAACGAAGATGGCGGCTCGGAATGATTTCAAATTTTTTTTTGTTGTTGTTATTGAGATGCGGCTGGCTGGCACCTTTTGCGGTGATTATCAGAGGATTTACAACAGAGGTAAGGTGCCAGCCAGCCGTTTTCATTGATCGGTGTCCGAGGTCCATGGTATAATGCTTTTATACATTGGCTAATTTAAAAAAAAAAAAGGAAAAAGAGAATAGGAAAAATATGTTTTAAATTTTTTTTTATTATTTTTATTTGGGGAAGTATACCTATTGAAAACAAGAATCCCTACTTTCTGTTTCATCCAGCAGTTGGTGCTACTCTTTAATGTTTGCCATGTATCTCCTCTTTAGGGCTCTCTCACTCTCTTCCTTATGTGTCTCAGCCCCCCTCTGCCACCATTGTATTGCTGTCTGCCTCTCATTTTTATTGTGTCGGGCAAGTCTTTGAAATTAACCAGTCTTTTTTGTTTGTTTGTTTTGTGTCTAATGTTTTCGTACTGACATTGCTGAAAGCTTTTGAGCTGAGATGCAGTGCAGTGCTGAGCAAGTGGTTCGTGAAGCCGGCAAGTTTTCAAATACTGACTGCTCAGACTTCCTGCTCCCGAGTTGTGAAGCTGAATAAAACTTTAATGTTAAAAAAAATGAAAGAATGAAGTTTTATCATTTTAGAGTGGTCATACAGTGTTTCCCCATGTGCTACTTTGGAGATGCCACTTAAGGCAGAAGACAGGCTGAAAGAGGGAGTGAGAATATAACTGCTTTCATTTTATGTTTCGCTGAGAAACGGAAAATCATAGCTGCTGGGGTCTTGCTCACCTTTCTGTTCTGACTCGTGTCAGGTTTGCTCATAACACTCCCTTGTAGTGTGTCTGTGTGTTTTTTTTTTCTTTTGTAAAATTAAAGCCCTTATGGCTGTTACGGGAATGTGAAGTTGTTTTCTGACGTGAGCTCTGTCAATGGTTGTGCTGGGACTGTGAAGCCGTGTTGGCTTACTGGTGGCTTGGGCAGGGAGGGAAGGGTTTTTTCACTGTCCTGTGGTCATCTCTGCGCCTGCCCTAGATACAGTGATGTTACTGTCTAATAACATCACTGTCTCTGGGGGTCAGGAACCAATCAGCCTCTTAGAATTTTTCCTGCCATTGTATAATTATTTTTAGCCTTTCACAAGGGCATGCAGCTATCTTCCTCCCAATGTTGGAGGCAATTCAACCTTGATCCCCAGCTGCACTGCATACCCTGGAGACGGGGATAACATTAACTTGTAGCCATAGACAAAACACTCCTTTGGAACTGTGGCTCCTTTAACTTTATCCCCTGGATGACCGCACATGCCCAGTAAAGCGCACACCGCCATGTTTTTTTATTTACATTATGCCGGTCCCTTTTTGGCAGCCCCCTGGGACTGATAAAATATTTTCTAGTGCCCAGAGGCACAGGAGCAGTGATTGTAGATCAGCCCCCTACTGAGGATGGGGCGGAGACACCAGAAACAGTGGCAGCAGCTACAGGATTAATACAGGGTGCAATGGGGCCCTTAGCCCACCAGAGCCACTGGCTACAGAATGCAGCACGACAGTAGAGCTGGGCAAGCCTTGATTTTGTGAGGAAGAGCTGAACCAGAGCTGAGCCAAGGGTCTGGCTTGGCTCTTACAGCCAAATCATGATCCGAGCCAAAGGGTGAGGCTAATACAAATATTAGGCTGACCTCACTGAGTGTACTGTCATTAGTTTGATACCAAGGGAGGAGGCAAGGATGTGGCTGTTATTTGGTGTCTTGTACCTATGGGGGTAGGGAGGTGAAGGGGGCAACATTGGACAACTTGATGTGAAACAAAATTAGTGAATACAGAAAGGAGAAGCCTCGTAGTATGTTCTAACCCAATCCCATATATCCAATGACTGCACGCAAAATGCTGTCTCTGCTCATGATTTCTCCCTCCCAATGCACACACAACACACCCACTAGCAGTAACATCCATTGTCCCTCTCCCATGGAAATGGCATAATTAACATACTTCTAATTTCTGCATGGAGGAGTAGTTAATGATATACATGCTAAATTTAAATTAAAAAGTATAAACACTGTCTTACAATGATATTGCATCTCCAAGTCCCCCCAACCCCCGTTACTGTCACTCCATCCCATGATCAACATTTGAAACCCATTACATCTCACCGGACGATAAACACAAAAGCACCCACCACCTCCTTACAGACTGTCCTCACCTAGTCATCAAAGACCAGTCACAGCACTGTGACAGATAACCGTGACTGGACTTTGTTAATATTACTTGAAATGATTGCTCCTGACAGCAGTTTGGGGGAAGCATGGAGGATGGAGAAGCAATATCATTGCAGAAGTGTGCTGTTCTTTATTTTTCTTTTTAGCTTAAATCTGGCATGTATATTGATCACTTTCCAATGCATCACAAGCACATTTCTGCTAATTATTCGAGACTATTGCTAGTGTATGTGTTTTGTGTATATTGTTTAAGAGGTGGGGTTGAATGTGAGCAAACCAGGCATTTGTCATCTTGTGCACATGTGATGACACAGAAGTGGGACTAGAACATGGTACATGACTTCCTGTTCACCCCATTCACCAAGTTTCTTTCAGGGACAGCTGACCAATACACCAAAAAGCAAGAGCACACCCACCCCCCCCCACACTCCACTCCACCTAAGCAATTGCAATATACCAAGTTTGGCCATGGCAAAGTGAGATATGAGTTACAGACTGTTTGACCTAATGCCCCAATGGAACTGTTGCACCAATCTTCTGACTTTGGCAGACATGTGAACGAATGCTGACAGCACTGAATAGCAACACCATTGTCCAATTAGGTGTTACTATAGTTGATGATGTCAACATTCATTCACAGATCTCACTTCTTATAGCTAAAAGTCCAGTGCAGCAGCACAATAGGGGCTTTTCAATCATCTGTAATGTATGTGTTTCTCACCTGACCTCCGACCATGGCTAGACTTGATTGATCAGGTACATGATCAAACTGCACATGACAGAAGACAAACAAAGTAGAGATACGCAAGATATTCCAACAGACAGAACTCAAAATGTTGACAAAATGCATTCAGAAAATATTTTATCAAGAACAAACTAAACTAACCCGGAGACAGTATCAACTTGTTTCAACTTTTCCAGCAAGTAATTTGTTTTCTACTTCGATCATAGTCTGACTTTCAAATTCTGCATCGGTAGCAGAAGGCGGCATCTAGTTCTGTCACTGTGAGGCATGACCAGTATGGCATGGGACCAATACTGTAACACTTTTACACACACAGGACAGTCCATTCTGAGCAGTAATATTTATAAATTATTTTAAGTGAAAAATTAAAACAAAACTCATACCATCTTTAAATTCTCATTGTAGCACTTCTTTCAAAGAAGGGCAGCTAAGTCTATAGGTTAGAGCAATGAATAGTGACTGAGCTTAGTACATCCACCAGACCCGAGTTGGATTCTTTCAGCCTTCACTTTCATACTGTGTGACCCTGAAAAAGTCACTTAGCCTCCCTGTGCTCCCAAGATACACCTGGAAATGGGTTTGTATTGGACCAGCTGTATAGCTTAAAGGTTTATACTAGAGCAACAAGCTGTGAATGACCTTGGTACAGCCAGCAGACCTTGGTTTGATTCCCACAACCTCCATTTACATACTGTGTGACTCTGAGCAAGTCACTTAACCTCCAGTCGCCAGTGCACATGGGTTGCCTCTAAAAATGGGCCTCATGCCCATTTGTAGCCCCTTCCCCTGGGTCGTGCCTGAAAATATACAGAATATATCTAGTGCACTTACCTGGTCAACAAAAACTAAATAAATTAAATAAATAAATCTCCGCCCTCATGTTTTAACGCATGCCCCTTAGTGGATTTGTTCTCATTCAAACTGAAGATATGTTCAACCCTCACCCTATTTATGCCTTTCATATACTTGAATGTTTCTACCATGTTCCCCTTCTCCCTCCTCTCCTCTCCTCCAGTGTGAACAGGCTCAGCTCACCCAGTCTCTCCTCATATGTCTTCTCCTGCAGCCCACTCACCATTCTGGTAGCCCTTCTCTGGACCCTCTCCAGCCTGTTCTTGTCCCAGTGTAAGATCTGCCTCCAGAACTGTACCCCATATTCCAAGTGCGGTCTGACTATTGTCTTGTATAGTGGCATGATCACCCCCCTTCTCCTGCTTGTAAAGCCTCTCCCAATGCAGGCCAACATTCTAAGTGCCTTCCTCGCTGCCTTGTCGCACTGACTCTGAACCTTCAGGCCATCCAAAATAGTGATCCCAGGTCCCTTCCTGTTCTGTTGTCTCAGTCCCCCCAAGCTAGTATGTAAGCCTTGGTTTCTGTACTTCAGCAGCATAATTCTGCATTTCTTTGCATTAAATTGTAGCTGCCATCTTTCTGATGACTCCTCCAACATTCCCAGATCATGTCTCATACTTTCCACTCCCCCCGTCGTATCCACCCTATTACATACTTTCATATCATCTGCAAACAGACTCACCTTCCCATGCAGACCCTCCGTAATGTCCCCAATGTAAATGTTGAAGAGTATGGGTCCCAGCACTGACCCCTTGGAACCCCACTTGTCACCCTTTCCTCCTTTGAGTGCATCCCATTTACCACAACCCTCTGCATCCTTCCCTCTAACCAGTGCTCAACCCAATTTGTGAGCTTGCTCCCCACTCCCAAAATACCTACTTTGCCTACTAGTTTCCTGTGGGGGTGGTGGTGTCAATGGCCTTCCTGAAGTCCGGGTAGGCCATGTTCACCACCCTCTCCTGGTCCCATATCTCTGTAACCCTGTCAAAAAATTCAGTCAGGTTGGTCTAGCAGGACCTACCACCTGTGAATCCATGCTGGTTGCCATCCAGGAGGCCCACTGACTCCAGTTATTTACTCAGCCTTTCCTTTATAAGAGTCTCCATTAGCTTACCCATCACAGAGGTAAGGATAACTGAGTAGTAGTTTAGTGGTTCCTCCCTTCCTCCCCCCTTATGCAATGGCACCATCTCAGCCCTTTTTCAGTCCCCTGAAACCCTTCCCTTGTCCAGTGACAGATTAAACAACCTCGTGAGCGGTGCCACCAACACCTGTTTTAGCTCTTTGAGCTCTCTTGGGTGAATCCTGTCAGGGTCCATCGCCTTATCCTCCCGCAGTTTCCCCAGTTCTTCCAACATCCTACCCTCCATTAACGGACCCGAGTCCACTTCCCTGCACTCCCTTTCTCTGACATCCAACTCTGGCCCTATCCCCTCCTCCACTGTGAAAACTGATGTGAAGTAATTATTCAGAACATTAGCCTTTTAAATGTCTCCTTCTGCCATTACCCTCCTTCCCCATTGAGTCTAATAATCCCCATCTTCCCCTTCCTTCTGTCACTCACATATCTAAAACATTTCTTATCTGCCTTTTCCGCCTCCTTCGCTATACGAACATACAAAATTTGCCAGCAGATAAAGTCAAGTCTGCTCAAATGTGCAGCTAGCACCCCTTATTCTGCAGCTGTCCTTCCCTTCCACCCTTCCCCTTCATTGACCCTCCCCCTTGTCCTGTCCCATCCCCTTTTGAAGCAGTCCACTGTTCTACTGGATACCACTTCTGCAGGTAACGCATTCCACCCAGCCACCACCCTCTCTGTAAAAAAGTGTCTCCTCATCTCCTTCCTGAACCTTCCTCCCTCCAGTCTCATATCATGGCCCCTGGTGTCCCTCCCCTCCCTTACTTTAAACAGCCCCTCTGTACCTGTCTTGTTTATTCCTTTCATGTACTTAAAGGTTTCAATCATGTCCCCCCGTCCCTCCTCTCCTCCAGTGAGTACATGTTCAACTCCCTCAGCCTCCTCTCATATGATAAGTCCCCCAGCCCCTTGATCATCTTTGTCACCCTGCGCTGTACCCCCTCCAGTAACTTAATGTCAGTCTTCAGATACGGGCACCAGTACTGCATGCAGTACTCCAGGTGCGGTCTAACTAATGACCTATACCAGTATACCTATACTATAATGACCAGTGGCAGAATCACCTCCTCCCTCCTCGAGGATATACCCCTTGCAATACAACCCAGAATTTTGTTGGCCTTTGCAGCTGCCTTCCTACACTGTGCCAAGTTGTTCAATGACCCTGTAATGAGCACCCCCAGTTCCTTCTCCTCCTCATCTGTCTGGGCTAGCTGCACTCCCACCAGCTGGTAACTCCTCCTTGTATTCTTCATCCCAAAATGCAGCACCTTGCACTTTTTGGCATTAAACCCCAGTTGCCAGGTGTCTGACCAGGTTTCAAGCTTTGCCAGATCATCCTGCAACCTTTGCCATACCCCTAGGTCATCCACCACTGCTCCTACCTTGGTATCATCAGCAAACAGACCGATCTTGCTCTTGATGTCCAATGATATGTCTACAATGAATATCCCAAACAACACTGGTCCCAACACCAAGCCCTGTGGAACACCACTCGTCACTACTCTTGGGTGTGAGAGCTCCCCACCCACCACCACCCTCTGTTGCCTTCCCTGAAGCCAGTTCCCTACCCATCTCACAGGCTTTGCACCTGCCCCTGTGCCTACTAACTTACTTCCCAGCCTTCCATGTGGCACTGGGTCGAATGCCTTACTGAAGTCCAGATACAGGACATCCACTGCATGTCTCCTGTCCAGTTGCCTAGTTACCAGTCATAGAACTCCACCAGGTCGGTTTGGCAGGATCTGCCCCATATGAAGCCATGCTGTCTGCTGTCCTATAGTCCTTTGGCCTCTAGGAGGGCCACCAGCCTCTTCTTCAGGATAGTCTCCATTAGCTTACCCACGATGGATGTGAGGCTCACTGGTCTGTAGTTTTCCGGTTCATCCTTGGGGCCACTCTTGTGGAGGAGCACCACATGAGCCATCCTCCAGTCCTGAGGTACACACCCAGATGTAGTGAGGCATTAAATAGGTCTGCCAAAGGTCCTGCAAGGACCTCTACCAACTCTTCAGTACCCTGGGGTGGATGCCATCTGGGCCTGGCGCCTTATCCACCCTCAGTGCCTTCAAACCCTCCCGAACTCTGCCCTCCATGAGTTTCCCATCCATCACCCCTCTCCCTGTTTCTGCCATTTCTCCCCCTTGGTGTCACCCCTCTTCTCTTTAGTAAATACTGAGCAGAAGTACTCATTTAGTGCTTCTGCCTTATTCACCCTGCTTCCACCCAACCCCTCCTTCCTAATCCTTACTATGTGGTCCTTACAGCTCCTTTTCTCTCTGATGTACCTAAAAGTCCTTCTCCACCTTCTTAATGCCTTGTGCCAGCCTGAGTTCTGTAGATGCCTTAGCTCCCCTTACTGCTCTTGTCACCTCCTTCGATTCCGTCAAGTACTCCTCCCTGTCCTCCCCTCTCCCTGTCTTCTTGTACTTCTTAAAGGCAGCTCTTTTCCTCCTTACCTTTTCCATGACCTCCTTGCTCAACCGGCTCGGTTTCTTAGGCCTAGCCTTCTTGCTGTGGGCCTTGCAGCAGGTTTTGGTTGCCTCCACTGTCCCCAGCTTGATGAGCTCCCACCTCTGTTTAGTGTCCATACTAGATTGAATTCTGGCCAGGTACCCTTTTACCACTTCCCCCATCCTCCTAAAGTTGGCCCTCCTGAAGTCCAGCACTCTTGTGCCAGATTCCACTCCTTCCTTGACCATATCCAATGTGAGCCATACTAAGTGGTGGTCACTCCCTGACAGCGGTTCCTCCACTGTAAGTTCTCTCACAAAGTTCCCATTTGCCAGCATAAGGTCTAGGGTATTCCTAACCTGGTTGGTTCACTGACCATTTGCAGCAGGAAGCTGTCCTGGAAGGCATCCAGCAGTACCTGCTCCTTTCTGTTCCTGGTTGTTGGGGTACTCCAGTCCACTCCTGGCATGTTGAAGTCCCCCACAATCACCACACTACCCTTCTCGCTGGTCCTCCTAATCTGTCCTGCTAGTTCCCTGTCTAAATCCTCCATCTGAAATGGCAGCCAGTATACCACTCCCATTCTAAGAATCCTATTCTTGGAATCCTGGATTTGCATCCAAAGTGACTCCGTCCTACCCTCCTCCCTTACACACTTCAGTCCTTCCTTCACATATAGTACTACCCCTCTCCTTTCCCAATCACCCTGTCCCTACAAAATAACCTGTACCCTGGTACAGACAGGTCCCAGTCATTGTATTGGGTGGCCCATGTTTCTGTGATGGCTGCAATGTCCACCTCTCCCTCTGCCATGAGCACCTGTAACTCTGCAGTTTTCCTCCCAAGTATACAGATTAGGAAAGCTGGCCACAAATATCAGATGGTGGTAAAAATATAGTGGTGGAAAAAAATATACTGGTGGCTCACCCCACTAAAATGAATGGAGAACACTGATAAGTATACAGACAATAGCACATATCATACTGCCTAATATACAGCATATCTTCAAACTTATTAAACATTATACCAAGGTGAGTGACAACAAACAATTTATCTTTCTGCTTCTAGTAACTTTTGAAGAGCACCAGCCCTGTTCAACTTAAAAAGAAAAAAGCCCCACGTCAATATTAATCTTTACTCTTGGTACGGCAACAGACATTGGGGCCCCATTTTCAGAGCTGTCTGTTAGTGTCGCACACCCCATAGCAGTTTTCACGTGGCCTGTCTGAATATTGGAGTGCAGTGCACAGTGATTGTGCTAACGTAGAAACAGAATTTGATGGCTGTCCAATTAGGTCAGGAAATATAGGCAAACCAGAAGTCATAAAATTTGCAAGTAGCATTTTATTAGTATCAATAACAATAAAATACAAGCATTTGTCAATGCCGAATGTTTGCTTGCTGGCATTGGCATTGGTAGTGTAGGAGTGAGAAAGATGCATAATAGGAATGGCAGTGAAGTACTGAACTGAAGCCAACCCCATCACCACCTTGCAGACATTGACAGGCATTGGGGGTATGCCTTTGGGTCATCAGGCCTAACGGCCACGCCATTTCACCACACCCTGCCCTGCCGACACAGACGGGTGTCACGGTGTGCCTTGGGGTCTTTGGGCCTTATGCTCACCCCATTCCATCAGGAAATATGGTGATATGGGTGCAGTGTAGTAGAAGGGGGTGAGCTTTGGGGCAGAAGAGCCCAGGGCACATCTCGATGCCTCTCAATGGCTGCAGAGTATGGGTGGGGGTGGGGGTGGAATGGTATGGTATGAGCATTACAGGCGACAGTCCCGCGTCACACTCCTGATGCCTGTCGGTCTCTACAGGGTGGGGCGTTATGGTCAGAAACCCTAACGCCTCAGGTGTTCATTGGTATTTTCACTCCAAATTTTCAATATGGGTTTTTTGTGACCCCCACCTTATGAACAATGGCAATATCAGTTCATTACCCAAAAGCTGATTTTGCACAGCGACTACGCCATTTGGCACCACAGGTGTGAAAATGCATTTCGAACAGGATGTGAAAAATGACAGCTGTACTATTCATGGGGAGGTGTAAAAAATGGCAATGTTGAAAATCTGCAGTGAAAATATAAAAAAACTGGTGAAGTCACGAGCGTGCATAGAAACTGCTCAACGCACACCCGTAATGTAATTAGTTTGGAGATTTTTTTACAGTAGATTGTCAACACAGGTATTTTGGGACCTCCGTTCATGAACAGTGTCACTGTAATTTTCTTAATCTGTCCTGAACAGTGATTTCCCACAGCAATCATGCATTTCAGCGCCAGAAGTGTGAAAACACATTTCGGCCATGGTGTGAAAAATGACAACTATACTGTTCATAAGGAGATGTGGAAAAATGCCAGTGTTGAAAATCTGTACTGAAAATATTACAAATTCATGAACTTACAAGGGTGCATGGAAACTGTGCAATGCTTGCTCGTAACACAGTCATTTTATGGACTTTTGTCACCAAATGTTTAACCTAGCCATTTTAGAACCCTGCTCATGAACAGTCTCACTGTGATTTTCTTAATCTGTCCCGAACATTGATTTTGCACACCGACTGCGTCATTGTGCACTACATTTTGGGTGAGATGTGAAAAATGACAGCTGTACTGCTCATAAGTAGGTGTGGCAAAATGGCAATGTTGAAAATCTGGAGTGAAAATATTAAAAACTTGCGAACTTACGAGCGTGCATAGGAACTGCTCAACACAGGCTCGTTTTGGGAATTTTTTCACCACATTTTCAGTTTTGGGTTTTGAGGGACCTGCCTCATGAACTGTGCCACTGTTGTTTTGTTGTTTGGTCCCGAAAGGTGGTTCCACGCAGTGACCGTGAACATAGAAACATAGACTTTGACAGCAGATAAGGACCGCTTGGCCCACCTAGTCTGCCCATTTCCCTACCTAGAGGATAAGCTGCAGATCCTATTTAACCAACAGCTTATTTCTTCCTACCCCCCACAAAAATTGCCTTATGTCTGTCCCATGCATTCTTGAATTCTCCCACAGTTTTAGACCTCACAACCTCCTCAGGAAGGCTGTTCCATGCGTCCACCACCCTCTCTGTGAAAAAATACTTCCTCAAATTGCCCCTGAGCAGTCCCCACTGTATCTTCAAACTGTGTCCCCTTGTTCTTGCACATCTCTTTTTCTGAAATATGCTACCCTCTTGGACTTTGTTGATTCCACTGAGGTACTTAAACGTTTCTATCATGTCCCCCCCCCCCTTCCTCAAGGGTATACATATTAAGCTCCTTTAGTCTCTCCAATAGTATCTATGCAGGGGTGAAACCCTGGAAAGAGTGGACAAATTTAAGTATCTAGGCTTCTGGTTGGACTGTAAGCTCTCATATATCCCTCATGTTGAAGAACTCTCCAAAAAGCTAAAACGAAGGCTGGGCTTATTCTCTATCAAATGTTTGCTTACCTATGAAGCAAAACTACGATTACATAGAAACATAGAATTTGACGGCAGATAAGGACCGCTTGGCCCACCCAGTCTGCCCATTTCCCTACCTAATGGATAAGCTGCAGATCCTAGTTAACCAGCAGCCTACTTCTTCCTACCCCCACCCCCTAGAATTGCCTTATGACTGTCCCATGCATGCTTGAATTCCACCACTGTTTTTGACTCCACAACCTCCTCCGGAAGGCCGTTCCATGCATCCACAACCCTCTCTGTGAAAAAATACTTCCTTAAATTACCTCTGACCTGCCCCCCATCTTCAAATTGTGCCCCTTGTTCTTGCACACCTCTTTTTTTGAAAGATGCTACCCTTTGGACTTTGTTGATTCCCTTGAGGTACTTGAAGTTTCTATCATGTCCCCCTCTCCTCCTTTCCTCGAGGGCTATACATATTAAGCTCCTTAAGTCTCTCTTCATATGTCTTCCGGTGCAGACCCTGCACCATTTTAGTTGCCCTCCTCTGGACAGCTTCCATCCTGTCTATGTCTTTGCAGAGATTGGGTGTCCAGAACTGCACATGGTACTCCAGATGGATTCTCAACACCTGTCTGTACAGAGGGATAATAACTTCCTGTTTTCTACTGGTGATGCCTCTCCCTATGCATCCCAGTATCCCCTCAGCCCTCCTTGCTGCCCTCTCACATTGCTTGCCCACCTTTAGGTCATCTGATGTGACTACCCCCAGGTCCCTTTCCATTTTTGTTGTTGTTGTTAGTATCTCACCCCCCATTATGAACTCTTCCCCTGGGTTTTTGTTTCCCAGGTGCATTACCTTGCACTTCTTAGCATTGTATCTAAGCTGCCATACATTTGACCATTCCTCTAACCTTGCCAAGTCCTTTCTCATCCTTTCCACCCCACCTTGTGCATCAACTCTGTTGCAGATCTTTGTGTCATCTGCAAAGAGAGACATGCCTCCTTCCCAGTCCCTGTGCAATGTAAACCCCATAAAGACGCAGAAGAGGACCAGTCTAATACTGAACCCTCACGGGAGGTGCCCACACAAGTAACCCCCTTTTCTTCAGAGTGGACTCCATTTACTATTACTCTCTGTGTCCTATTCTCCAGCCAATTTTACCCAGGCTGTCATCTTGGGACCCACCCCGGCTGGCTAACTTGTATAATAATCTTTTGTGTGGGACTGTGTCAAATGTCTTGCTAAAGTCTGGGTAGGCCATGTCCACAGCCCCTCCTGATCTACTACTTTGGTCACCAGTCAAAGAAATCTATCAGATTTGTCTGGCATGACCTTCCCGCTGTGAATCCATGCTGCCTTGGGTCCTGTGCCCCTCTGGCCTCTAGATAGTCGAACAATTCTTTTTCCTTCAGAAGTGATTCCATCATTTTCCCTACCACTGAGGTCAAACTAACAGGTCTGTAGTTTCTTGCTTCTGCCTGGCTCCCACTTTTGTGAAGGAGAATCACATCTGCCCTCCTCCAGTCCTTGGGTACCACCCCATCCTCCCATGATTTGTTAAAGAGGGTAGTCAGTGGTGTCACTAGTTCTACCCTTAGTTCTTTTAGAATTCTGGGATGAATCCCATCAGGCCCCATTGCTTTGTCCACCTTCAGTTTTAAGAGTTCTTTCAGAACCCTTTCTTCTGTAAATGGGCTGGTATCAACTTCTGTATCCGGAGTGTTTCTACTGTTTGTTTTAGGTACCTCCCCCTCTTCCTTTGTAAATACTGAGCAAAAATATTTGTTTAGTATCTCTGCCTTTTCACAGTCACCCTCTGCCCACCCTCCCTCCTCTTTATTAAGCCTCACTATCCCTCCCTTGGTCTTCCTTCGCTCCCTGATGTACCTATAAAAGGTTTTATCCTTTCTTAACTGAGTTGGCTATCTTTTCCTCGGTTTGGGCCTTTGCTGTTCTGACTGCCTTCCCAGCTTCCTTTGCTTTAACTGGTACAGTTCTCTGTCCTGCTCCTTCTGTGATTCCTTGTACTTCCTGAATGCTTTATTTTTCTCTTGAACCTTCACTGCCACTTCCTTTGAGAACTATAGTGGTTTTTCATCGTTTCATTTGTTTATTTGCTTCACACAAAGGCTTGTTACTTCTGTGATGGCAGTTTTTATTATTCCCCATTGTTCTTCCACCCCACCTTCCTGCCCATTTGCTAGTGCATTCCTTAGGCACTCACCCATTTTGGCAAAGTCAGCCCTCCTAAAGTCCAGTACTTTTGCCTTTGTATGACTTGACTCTATTGCTGTGTTTATTGTGAACCATACTGTTCGATGGTCGCTAGTTCCCAGATGGCTACCCACTTCTACATCTGTGATCTTCTCTTCATCTCCATTTGAGAGAACCAGGTCTAAGATTGCTACCTCTTGAGTGGACTCAATACTAGTTGTCTTAGGGCATGTCTCCCTGTAGGGCATCTAGGAATAACCCCACTCTTCAAGTGGCTGCTGCAACTGCACTCCAGTTAACATCTGGCAGCATATTCAGATCACCCATCAGCAATATCTCCCTTTTCTGCCATTCTAAGTATATTTTCTATCATTTCCTTGTCCATTTCCTCACCCTGAGAAGGGGGTCTGTATACAACCCCTGTGCGGATTGTGGTGCCATTGCCGGTCTCCAAATTTACCCACAGTGCTTCTTCTCCTCCCTGTTTTCCCTTTTGTTCTGTTGCTTTGATTCCTTCCCTTAAGTAAAGAGCTACTCCTCCTCATCCTCTTTTACCCTCCCTGTCCCTCCTGTAGATAGTGTATCCTGGTATGTTTATGTCCCAGTCATGGTTTTGTGTGTACCATGTTTCTGTGACTGCCACGATATCCAGATGTTCCTCCTCCATCAAGGCCACTAATTCAGGAAGCTTGTTACTCAGACTACGGGCATTGGTACTCATTGCTCTCCATTTTTTGATGGCTTTACCTTCTTTTGCAGCATCCCCCACTGACCTTTCTACCTCGGCCTTTTTCTCATTTAGTACCCTGTTTTGTAGGGAGAGGCTGGAATTTTCCTGCTGCTTATCAGTGCCTCCCTCCTTGACTAGTTTAAAAGCTTGCCAATGAAGCATTTAAACCGACTGCTCAAAAGACTTGTTCCCTTCCTGGACAGATGCAGACCATCCTGCCAGTATACAGTAGGCTGGTGTCCCTCCAGGTGGAACCCCAGTCCCCAATGAAGCCAAACCCCTGTGCTCCACACCATTTTTTCAACCATTCATTAAACTGCATGGTGCAAGAGTACTCTCACCTCACTCATGCCATTGACAGGCAGCACCTCAAAAAGGATATCATGTGTGCTACTTGTCTTAGGCCCCTCCCAATTCTACAAAGTCTTTGCTCTGCTCTAATCTCATGATTAGCCGCTGTCATTTGTCCCTAGGTGGACAATGACATCCAGCCTCAGACTCGCGTGCAGCTGTTCTCGTGATCCTGAGGATGCGCTCCTGTCCCTCAAGCCATGGCACCAGGCAGGCCCTTTTCAGTTTTCCTGCTCCCCAGTTCTATCCCCCTAATAATTGAGTTCCCCACCAGGAGCTGCTTCCTTTCCTTGTGATGTCCTCTGCCTCCTTCCTGTAGGCCTTCCTTGTGACAGTTGCTGTCAGCCTCCTTAGTCTCCTCTGCAGGTGCATCCATAGGGGAGCTATGGTCCCCCAGAATGGTGTATGGATTGTGGAGTGGAACAACTGACTAGGTGTGCCTCTGTTCCACCATCCTCACCCTCCCTGAGCCCACTGTGGTCCAACTGCTGTGCTTTCTTCGCAACCTCTGGGGTAGTGGTGGTGGCTCTGGTGCTCCCTGGATGGGGGAGGTTCCCTTCCTACCGTCCAGTGTGGCCTAGGGGAAGGTTCCCTTACTACTGTCCAAACAACATTCCTTCCACTAATTGACTAAGCTGACTTTCTTTACAGTTATTGCCCCAAAACTGTCCTTACTAAGCTGGATGTCCTGTACCATGGGGTCTTAAGATTTGTGACCAACTCTCTGTTCAAAACGCACCACTGTTCACTTTACAGCCAACTTGGCTGGACTTCCTTATCTACCAGAAGATGGCGTAATGCCTCCATCTGGACCTTCAAAGCCCTCACTACCAAACTCCCTCTTTACATATCCAGTCTCTTTAAATCAACACCTTGCACATACTCACTTAGGAAATATGATTATATCTCACTTGACCCCCCCCCCGGATAAAATCTCGTTTTGGCACCATATCCAATAGCCATGCCTTACCAATCTTGTGGAACTCCCTCCAAAATACCCTAAAACTGACTCGCCTTGTTAGACTATCCTCCTTGAAATCTCTTCTGAAACCTCTGTTGAAGGAAAACTGCCGGTGCTATGCCTAGGGTCCCCCCTTTTGATATTTTATATGACACCTGCCACTATATTTGCCCCTGCCTCTCCCTGCTCCCCTTCTTTCTTTTGTTTTGCACTCCTGTCTGTCTAGGCCCTGCTACTCCCTGAGCCTCTCTCCCTTATACCTTCCCCCCCCCATCCTACTTATCTTTGACTATTCCTACCTCACCTTATGGATCGTGCTCTACCTTCCCCCTTACCTCCCTCCATGCCAATCGTATTATGCAGTTAGCTGCTTGCACTTATGTAGATATGTAAAACTCTGAGTAATCTGACTGTACCTTGTTATGTATTACCCACTGTATTGTGTGGAATATTGTATAAATCTGTATTGTTTTCCTTTTATGTATCCATGTGTGTCCCCCAGGACCACCTTGCAAATGAGTATCTCAATGGTGTGCTTCCTGGTTAAAAATAAAATTGAGTTGAAAAGGGATGCAAACATAAATAACTGTTTTGAAAATGCAAAATAACAATAACAGTGCCCACCACCAACACCAACAGCATGGAAAGGCCCACCTCCCACTAGTATCAGTTTCCTTGGTGTCCTGTCTGGGTACCCAGCTCAGTGAGTCGGTGCAGGCATGATGCACTGCAGCTGGCTGGCCGGCATTGGTGCACTTTTTAAAAACAACAGAAACGTTGCTGGCAGACTATTTAAAAAACCCCAGAGGCAGGGCAAACCTTGAATTTACTCATGGTCAAGGAGATACGGTAGCCCATGACATGGGCGTTGGTGACTGGGTGCCTGCAGTAATGGCGATCCAATCCCTGGCACATGTCATCGGGGCTACCAATGGGGTAGGGAAACCAGATGGGGGGATTGGCGAATATAGCGATGGGATGTCGCAATATGTATGCACATGGGGGAGTGAGCACGCACAGCGAGGGGCGGGAGGGATTGTGAGGGGTAGTGCCACAGTGGGTTGCTGAGCTGGCCCCGTGGCATGGTGGATAGGTTGGTGGCTTCGCTGGGCAGGATGCTGGGTTTGGGTCCGGGCACTGGTGCATTATTGTTGCACCTGGCCCCAATTTTTCTTTTACAGTTTTGCACCACCCCAACATGCACCCCCAAGTTGAGAATCCTTAAGTAGGGGGTGCAGAGGGTGAAGCCTCATAGGGGTTGCGGGTGCACAGCCCCACATAAAACATTTAAAAAACAAGTCCCTGGCACCGTTTTGTTGTGCGCCAGGGAGTCAGAGTGCTGAAACTGATTTTCAGTACTCTAGCTTTGCCATAATGGTGATCGCCTTTAGGCTTTCACCATTACCACATAAATCTAGAGATACCAGTCACTGCGGCTTTTCAGACTGAAGGTTGAACCTTTCTCTATCTGCAACTCTAGGGATGGCTCTCGGCTCAGATTTCTGGGTGGGTCAGGCTTTCTGACTGGGTTGCAGCTCCGTCTGCCTTTCTTGCAGCTTTCAGGAATTCTGCAGCTTCCTCTGGCACACTGGATTGACCAGGCTAGGGATGAGGGCTACACACTTCACCCACCCATCTAGGCTTCAAGCCCTCAGGGTGAGGTGAGAAACAGTGCCTAGCTGTGACACTGTTCAGCCAACTCCCTAAACTGTTTACTGACAGGAATCTCCTGGGTCTCAGGAACACAAACTTGTTTTTCTGCAGCCACTCTGCAGGCTTGCAGCAGTGGCACAAATAAGCATAGTTCTGGATCTCCTTCTGGGTGTATGCAGAAATCAGCCTCTCAGATTCAAAAGCTCTAGTTCTGTTCGGCAAAACATAGCAGTAAAACCTCTGGCAACTCCTTCCAGATAGGAGAATGAAACAGGCACTTTCTGGGCTATTTGCTGTGGAAGCCCAGGCAGGCCTCCCCACTTTCCTGCAAAACACACAGTCTGAGACTCCTCACTCTCTCTCTCTCTCTGGAAGCTCCAGCAAACTGCTCCAAACTGGATCTTCCCCCAGGTCTTAGGGAATCAGATCAGAGTCCCAGTTTGTCAATCAGGATGTCAAGCCATCAGATTCATATGTAGAATGTTCATTCCAGATAAGCTGGGGGAGGCACCAATACACAATTCTCACCTTCTCCCAAGAGTCCCCTTTTTGTAGTTTTTTGGACCCTTGTATTCCCACTGGTTGCAGAGCAGGTTAAAGGCAACAAAGATGGCTACAAATGAATCTGGCAGTCCCGCTGAAAACAAAGTCCCAACTTTAAAGTCTTTTTACAAGCAAACAAAGCAGTTTTAGTAAACAACTTCCCAGTATTCAGTAACTGCCTCTCTGCCCTATTGTCCAGTGGCAGAGTGGACACAAACAGGAGCTCCTTCTGCCTGTCACTGGCATCGTAACACTGTCCCCCTAGGCGACAAGCAGAACTTTTATTTACCACGTAGCTGCTCTTAAAGACACAGTGTTCTTAAGTGCTTACACAACATTTATTTATTTCTTCTCCAATGTGCCTCCAGACCTCCACTCATGTCTTTGGGGTCCAAGGGGTCAGAGCACACCAAGGGAAACACTTTCCAGAGCCACCAGGACAGCTTTAACATTAAGCGGTATCATGCTACCAGGATCTGTGAGCAGACCTGGGCAGCTTGCACGTTCGAGCAGGAGCTAGCTCAAATGTGCACACGCAGAACAGCGGGGCGCTGCACTGGCTTGCCCAGCTCTGCTGCACCGTACCGCTAAGCTGGCTGTTTTAACATTTACACACCATGTTCCTCCAATCCCCCACAGCAAAGCAGGGACATGGGGACCAGCAGGAGCAATTAAAGAGGCACCACTGGATCAGGACTGGCGAGACTAGATGGCTGGGAGGCAGATCAGGTCTGCCTCACCCATGAGGGGGGTTACATACACCCTGATGCTGGTCCACAGTAGATGGTGTTCACAGCACTCTGCTGGTATGGAGCTGTGCATTGGAACAGGGGATGATAGGGGTGGGTGGAGTTGGTCAGATTCCATGCTGGTCTGCAGGTGAATCCCTGCCTGTGCACAGTGTAGGGAATGTCAGGATATGGCTATCCTCCACGACTACCATATCCCCACCAGAATCAGTGGAACATCCATAAGGAAACATAGCAGTCAGTGCTGGTGATGCCCTCTGCCCATTGTGGAGGCTCCTAGGGCTGGAGGGGGGGCCGATTAAGCAATGTCAGAAGAGGTACAGCCATGCAGAGGTGAGTGTGTACTCGTTATTGCTGCCCTTAGGCAAATGTAAAAGCCATTTTCTCTGCTGGCACTCTGCACCATGGAGAACTACTTCTGGATATGGTGAGTGTCTGGCCCACACTCTGGCCTGCCCATATCAGTCACCCACATAGCCCTGTGCATGGCTCAGATCAGGTGTGGAAGGGGCCAGCTGATGGGGCTGTGGAGTGTGGAAATCACCCCATTTGGGGACCAGGACCTCAGTGGTCCACAAGCTCTAATCAAACTGCCCCACAAGTGTAGACGGGGTTCCACCCTGTTGAGGATCATGCCCTGGGACTTGCTTGGAAACAGTTACTTGCAAAGTTCGTAAAGTAATAGTCTCAAGGTGTGCTAAGAAGATTCTGGTACCCATCCAGTCTCCAAACAACTGTCCAGGGAGCTGGTAGTATATCAGATTTAGTAAGACACATTGGTGGTTCAGCAGTAGAATGTTCATCTCCCATGCAGAAGACCTGGGTTTGATTCCTGGCCAGTGCATCAAGTCTTTCATGCAGACTGGATGGACCTTGCAGTCCTTTTCTACTGTCAAAAATCTGTGTTTCAATGGCAGCCTAAACTTTTAGGGAAAGAAGTTACATGAGGAAGAGGTCAAGCCAGTGTTTATTATTTAGACAACTACTACTAATGTTTTTGCAAGGAGACTGAATCCTAAACACTGACCTCCAAATTAAAATAATTAGGTTCTGCATAGGAAGGCTTATTATGTTGCCTCCCCAGCCCTGCATCTCCATCCCTACCGTGTTCTTGCAAAATGTGTTGCTTTGTAGGAGCAGAGGTGGCTCGACTCATTGGCATGTGTACTCATGATTCCTCCCTCATTCCCTGCATGTGAATGGGCTGAGTATATCTTGACTGACCAATGGCACTGCAGATTTGCACACCACAAGCAGCATATTCCACTGTGGATCTGGGCCACCTGTGGGAAACAAACCATGAGTTGCTGTCCTGCTACTTTAAGGGATTACTCTCAACTGTCCCTGCCTCCTCTGTGCTGCAGTCTAGGAATATTTAATGAGCAGATACTGCCAGGGGCCTGTGCTGTTGATATCTGTCTGATAAGATACTTGTACATAATAATTAAATTATTGCCTTAGTGTTTTCTGTATTTACTCTATATTGACCTTGCCATTATGTTATACTAAATAATCTTACCGTGACTGTCATGCTTCTCCTGCAGTCAATGTACTTGCCTTGCTTGTGTAAAAATGTACTCTGTATATATTGTAACCACTGTACTCTCCCAGGTCATACCTGAAAATAGGCATATGTTTTGCCTAGTGTACTTACCTGGTCAACAAAAGCTAAATGAATAAACAGATTTGAATACTGCTGGGACACATTTCAGAGGCGGACAGGAAATGTACTTATGCAGCTGGGGGGAGGGGCACACAACTGAGCTAAACAGGAGGGTGCTGTGAATTTTCTCTGGATACAGTGTTACTCCTGTCCTCTTCTAGTCAAAGACTGAAAGAACAGCAGCTAGTTGTGTTTCTAAACAGTTCAAGTTTGAAACTGTTGCATTTTAAGGAGGTCGTGTGTTATGAGACTGAAACTGAGAATTATGAAATTGGAGGTAAGGATGCCTTTCATGTTTTAACAAACAGAAAACTGAAACAAGAGAAAACTGTTAGTTTGGCATAAAAGTGCACAGACATTGGCCACAGTTCTAGTCTGTTTTGATTGTGTCTTTGTCAGTTAATTACCCCTCCCCTCCTGCAGTAGCTAGGACTGTCAGCACTAATGAGGAAAGTAAAACCATAGCCGTTTAAAGGGACACTAACCCCCGCAGACATCAGAGTGTCTCTAGTTTAAAAAAATAATAATAATGTTCTATGGTTGATCACATTCTGTAGAGATGGCTGAAGTAGTTGGTAGTTTGCTTCTGATTCTTTTTTTCTTTCTAAAAAGGAAAAACAGACTGTCCATCATGCTGATGTTATTACGCAAAAACATGTTTGTTAGTCCTTACTCCACTCCCACAGCATCATTCCTGGACTTGGGAACACCCCCAACACAGTAAGACTCTCATGAAGTAGTGGGAGGATATGAGGCTATTGCACATGGAGTGACTGCACTGTTTGGAAGTGTTCCTAATGTTCATGAAGTATGCAATAAGAGTAGATCAAAGATTTGAAATGGAACAAGGCTGGGTTTAAATAAACCATTAGCATGCATTTCAGTTCTGCTAACAAAGGAAACAAATGAAATGACCAGCAACATCAGTGAATTTTAGAGAAGGTAAGAAGTCATAAAATGTAGGGTTTCAGCTAGAAATAATGTGATGCAAAAAGGAACGCACACCAGATTCATGCACCTGTGGTGTGAAGTATTAAATGTAGCAGAGCTCCTGGGGCTCTTGGAGGTCACCTCTCCAAGCCTTCCAAGGGGGCCATCCTAGGTCACCTAAAGATGGGGTAGCAGTATGGGGTACTTGGATGCTGACACAGTAAACCGTGTATAACCTGCCCACATGGCCGTGTCCTCAGAACAAGTGACAGTGTAACAGCAACACCCCCAAACCAAGAAATGCAGTTCAGACAGTTTATTTAATGATGGAGATACAGAGAGAACAAGGGACAGTAGGGGAAAAATGAGAGCAATGTTGTAGCAGTAAAATCCTTATACTCTATGCATTAACAACAACTGTTTGCCCCCACACAATCTGCCCACCCTCCCCAGCAGTTCTTTAAACCCCATGCGGGTGCACTTGACTTAAATCCCCCCAAAACGTCATTTGCAATAGCTCTCTTTTCGTTTTAGTGGGGATGCAGCTGCTGTTAGCAGGGTAGGAGCTCGATGGTGCGCTTCGCTTTAGCTGCTGCAGACAAACACACTTTAAATCCAAACTGTTGCTGAGCAGCTAAACTGTAAACTGTTGAAATAGGGCCCCCATTTGTAGTCCATACACACATGACCTCCAGAGAGCATCTGTCTGGGCCTATCAGAGTAGCAAAGTCCCCGTCCAGGGCTTCTCCTTCAGTCCTCACAGTGTTCCCCTGGTGCAAGGCCGAACCTCTGATGGTTACTCACGGTTTTGTAGTTTCACAGGCACTTCTGGTGTCTAGAGTGTAGAACAGGCAAGATGGCTAGACATGCTTCTAGCTGGAGAGCAACCTTCTCTAGGGTCATCTGGTGTTTGCTCACCTGTCTCAGATAACTCACATGATCAGTCTAAGGGTTCAGAAACAGGCAGTGGCCTTCTCGGTTGGTCAGCTGAACTTTGAAGTAGCTCATACCCCAGAGGGGAAAGTCACTGGTGGGACAAGAAAAAAAAAATACAGCTCCTCCTCCCCTTCAAACTTTGTTTTGATA
The DNA here is from genome assembly GCA_016271365.2 of Neoceratodus forsteri. NCBI lineage: Eukaryota > Metazoa > Chordata > Ceratodontiformes > Ceratodontidae > Neoceratodus > Neoceratodus forsteri. The sequence continues at coordinate 137,253,628 of CM057449.1, read as the reverse complement.
AAAACTGTTGATTTCAACTGCTGCATTATTCACTTGTAGGGCACTGTAACCCTGTGGTAACCTGTCCATAAACTCCACGCAGGGGTTAGAATATACGTTTTAACAATTTGGAAAGTTTTTGTGCAGGGGAGAGCTGTGACCTCAGTGTGACAGCGTGGAATAGGACCATGTCCCAATTGTTTAGAGAAAGTGTTTAAATGCAAGGATCTGTTCTTTTCCTGTCTATTTGCCTGTCAGGTTGCACAACCCAAGTTTCCTGTGAGACCTCGGACTTGAGCAACCCAAATAGTCTCGCAATTCTTTGCCTCTCAGTTTTCTCTTCCTGTCTGTTTTTCTCCCTTGCTTATCTAGATCAGCTAATATAAAAATATGTGCAAATCAGTGTATGGAATGAAACTGATATTGGGATCCCTTTTGTTTAGAAAACACAATGTTACTGTTGAAATGTATATAGTTATATTTTGAGATGACTGCAGAGTGCTGTTGTAAACTGGAGGTTACTGGAGTTCACATTTTAGACCTTTTTGCAAGAGCTGTTCAGGGGGAGCCTCAGCAAGCACAATGTGTTCCTGCCTTGCACCTGCCTGAAATATGCAACAACAGAACACTGTGGAAGAAACAGGATGTTTGCTTAGAATGGAGGTTGAAATTACTCATTAAAGAGCTGAGCTGCAAATGAAGAGATTGGAAGAAAAAGGGACACACAGAGACTGAATAAGATTTTATTTTATTTCTCCTTTGTACGTAGTTACACTGAACAAGTTTATTTTTATGTTGATTGTGCGCATGCGCAAGAAACATGCTGCGGCAGCTTGCTGCAGAAGCAGGTTCTGGAGGTGTGGCACTGTTGTGGCCAGTATCCCCACTGCCTTTTGAGGTTTGGCCCGCTTTCCCCAATGGGGTGGCACACTGCTGTTGACATTAGTTCAGCCAGAGTGCCACGACCTTGAAACATTTTAGCCACTGCAATCAGGGGCCGCCTCATCATTGCAGCATCAACCATTCCACTGCAATGAGGGAGCGACTCGTCATTGCAGGGTGGTCCCTTTCATTCCCCTGACCCAGTTTGCTGATGGGGAGCCCAGTCCCCATCGGTTTCTGTTGTCTGCCGAGGGGGTGCCCAATCCCCCTCAGCATCACGTCCCCTCCTCCTGTTTCTTTGCCAACGGGGGTGCCCAATCCCTGTCGGCATGTCCCCCCCCCATTTCTTGTGTGCCGAGGGGGTGCCCAATCCCCATCGGCTCCAGTCCCCCCACCCAAAAACATGTAGGTGGCATGCTGGGAGCCCACCCCAGTGTGCCAAAAGTACCTGCTAAAGGGAAACCATCCCTTGATGTGTGTGTGTGTGTGTGTGTGTGTGTGTGTGTGTGTGTGTGTGTATATATATATTTTTAACCCTGTAAAGAAGAAAACAGTCCCTACGCTGTCTGGCCCCTCCCCCAGCCGCCAACCCACTGCGATTACCCCACTCCCACAACCCCTCACCCCCATACTTACCTCCGGAGCCCGGGCAATGATCTTCAGTGGACCAGGAACGCATCTGCACTCTTCAAAGCCGACCGCAAACTGAAGAAATGCCGGTAAGTTGTATAATGGCATAAGTAGGGTTTTTTCAGCTTTGCTGCATATCTCAGGCATTTTGGCACCAAATTTTCAACATGGGGTTATTGGGACCCCTCCTCATGAATTCAGCCACTGTCATGGTGTTATTCAGTCCCAAAAGGTGATTTTGCGGTCACTGCGTGAAATCACCTTTCAGGACCGATTAACGAAATGAAAGTGCCAGTGTTCATGAGGTGGGCTTTCAAAATGCCTATGTTACAAATTTGGTGGAAAAAATCCAAAAAATGACTGTTTTACGAGCGTGCGATGTGCAGTTGCTATGCACGCTCGTAACTTCGCGAATTTGTAATATTTTCAGGCCAGATTTTCAACACTGGCATTTTTTCACACCTCCTTATGAACAGTACAGCTGTCATTTTTCACATCCTGACCGAAATGTGTTTTTGCACTTCTGGCGCAGAATAGCGGAGTCGCAATGGGAAATCAGTGTTCGGGACAGATTAATAAAATGACAGTGACACTGTTCATGAGCAGAGGTCCTAAAATCCCTATGTTGAAACTTTGGTGATGAAAGTCCATAAAATGACTGTGTTACAAGCGTGCGTTGAACTGTTTCTACGCACCCTTGTAACTTTGCAAATTTGTAATATTTTCATGCCACATTTTCAACAATGGCATTTTTTTCACACCTCCTTATGAATAGTACAGCTGTCATTTTTCACATTTTGGCCAAAATATGTTTTTACACTTCTGGCACAGAAATGCACGGTCGCTGTGGGAATTCAGTGTTTGGGACAGATTAAGATCGAGCGAGTGAGGTGGGGAGTGACTGAGCTCAACTGAGCTCTGCTGGGACTGCTGCAGATTTCTTTGTATGCAGAAAAAGGCCCCAGTGCAGGCAGGAGCCCAGTACGAAAGGGCAGCCTGCAGAACCAGGAGAAACATAACAAGAGAGCGAGTGAGGAAGGGGGGGTGAGCGAGCTCAACGGAGCTCTATCAGGACTGCTGCAGATTTCTTTGTGGGCAGAAAAAGGTGCCAATGCAGGCAGGGGCCCATTACAAAAGGGCAACCTGCAGCGCTGGGAGAAAGGGAACGAGCGAGTGAGAGAGGGAGAGTGAGCAAGCTCAACGGAGCTCTGTTGGGACTGCTTCGGATTTCTTTGTGGGCAGAAAAAGGCGCCAATGGAGGCAGGAACCCAGTACAAAAGGGCAGCCTGCAGCGCCAGGAAAAACAGAATGAGTGTGTGAGAGAGGGAGAGTAAGTGACCTCAACGGAGCTCTGTCGGGACAGCTGTGAACTTCTTTGTGGGTAGAAAAAGGCGCCAAACACAGGCAAGAGCCCAGTACAAAAGGGCAGCCTGCAGTGCCAGGACAAACAGAATGCGCGAGTGAGAGAGGGGGAGTGAGCGAGCTCAACGGAGCTGTGTTGGGACTGCTGCAGATTTCTTTGTGGGCAGAAAAAGGCACCAATGCCAGCAGGAGCCCAGTACAAAAGGGCATCCTGCAGCGTCGGGAGAAATAGAACGAGCGAGTGAGAGATGGGGGGTGAGCGAGCTCAGTGGAGCTCTGCCGGGACTTTACAGTTGCCCACCTCCCACCCGGGTCCTCTGTGGTCCTATATTACAGCAGGTCTCTCGGAATGGAGACAAAGCAATGGCTGGATACTTTAGGATTGCTGAATAATACAGATTTATTTGTTCTGTTTATTTCTCTAACTGAGCTGAGTAATAAATTTGGTAGAAAAAATCCAAAAAATGACTGTTTTACGAGTGTGCATTACGCAGTTGCTACGCATGCTCGTAACTTTGCGAATTTGCAATATTTTCACTCCAGATTTTCAACATTGCTATTTTTCCACACCTCCTTATGAACAGTACAGCTGTACTTTCACATCCCGGCCGAAATACGCCGTCGTGACTTCGCACAGAATAGCGCTGTCGCTTTGCTGGAAATCAGTGTTCGGACACATTAAGAAAACCACAGTGACACTGTTCATGAGTAGAGTCTTAAAATACCTATGTTGAAAATGTTGTGATGAGTTCATAAAATGACTGTGTTACAAGTGTGCGTTATGCAGTTTCCCACGCACCCTTGTAACTTTGCAAATTAGTAATGTTTTCACACCAGATTTTCAACATTGGCATTTTGTCACACCTCCTTGTGAACAGTACAGCTGTCATTTTTCACATCCTGGCCGAAATGTGTTTTTACACTTCCGGCGCAGAATAATGCAGTTGCTTTGGGAAATCAGTGTTTGTGACAGATTAGGATCAAGCGAGTAAGGGGGGGAGTAACCAAGCTCAACTGAGCTCTGTCAGGACAGCTGCGGATTTCTTTGTGGGCAGAAAAAGGCCCCAATGCAGGCAGGAGCCCAGTACAAAAGGGCAGCCTGCAGCGCCGGGAGAAACAGAACGAGCAAGTGAGGGAGGGGGAGTGAGCGAGCTCAACAGAGCTTTGTTGGGACTGCTGCGGATTTCTGTGTGGGCAGAAAAAGTCATCAATGCAGGCAGGGGCCCAGTACAAAAGGGCAGTCTGCAGCGGTGGGAGAAACAGAACGAGTGAGCGAGGTCAACGGAGCTCTATCAGGACTGCTGCAGATTTCTTTGTGGGCAGAAAAAGGTACCAACACAGGAAGGAGCCCAGTACAAAAGGGCAGCCTGCAGTGCCAGGAGAAACAGAACGAGTGAGTGAGAGAAGGGGAGTGAGCGAGCTCAACGGAGCTGTATCAGGACTGCTGCAGATTTCTTTGTGGGCAGAAAAAGGTACCAATGCAGGCAGAAGCCCAGTACAAAAGGGCAGCTTGCAACTCCGGGAGAAACAGAATGAGCGAGTGAGAGAGGGGTAGTAGCGAGCCTAACGGAACTCTTTTCGGGACTGCTGCGGATTTCTTTGTGGGCAGAAAAGGCTCAGTGCACGAGGAGCCCAGTACAAAAAGGGCAGCCTGCAGCCAGGAGAAATAGAATGAGCAAGGAGAGGGGAGTGAGCGAGTTCGAATGGCGCTCTGTCGATTTACAGTTGCCCACCCTCCCGCCCAGTGTCCTCCATGGTCCTGTATTACAGCACGGTCTCTGGAGTGGAGACAAAGCAATGATTGGATACTTTAGGATTGCTGTAATAATACAGATTTAGTTGTTCTGTTTCTTCCTCTAACTGAGCTAAGTACTGAGCTATACTGTTATGATTGCTGTAATAATACATATTTATTTGTTCTGTTTATCTCTGTAACTGAGCTGAGTAATACTTGGAGTGCAATAGGATTTCTAACTGGGCTAAGTGAAACTATATGAAAGCCGAGAACAAAAAGTATGGTAGCTGAGGGGTGAAAAACAGACAAGGAGGCTTTAGGATTGCTACAGTAATACAGTATCTAACAAATGAGATTTGAAACTGAATTACCCTGGTTGGCAAGGGGTCAGTAGGGGACTAGTGTGGGGGTGGGGACAGGAATTTGAGTAAATAGGGGCATAACAGTTGTAGTAGGGTACAGAACCTGGGAGTAAGAGCCCATAATATAAGATGTGGGCCAAAATGGGGCAGGTGCCACATGTCAATAGGGTGAGCATCTTTGGAAGGGTGGTGGGGTGTACAGGCTGTGGGTCTGCCTTGATCCTGGACTGGGCTTGGAGGATTGGGGGGGTGTATGGTCTGTAGATGACTGGCTAGTTTGAGGGAGGAACTGTGGAGGTTAGGGAGGAGTGTAAGTGGCAGGGCAGATGAGTATGGTAGGCATCCTGAGGGGGGAATAGGGGATGGCAAAGGGGACGGAGGAAGAATAACTAGGGACTAAAACCAACCCCAGTATCAGAGGCAGAGCAGAAAAGAGAGGAGAAGGGAGGGGTGCCCGAGGCGAGGGGGAGGGGGCTTCCTGATGGGGAGAAAGAGACCCTGAGGAGTACCAGGGTGAGAGAGAGCAGATGGCTGCGGGTAGGGAGGGACCAGGGGTGACACGGAGGGAACAAGTAGGAGGGGGAACTGATAGGGGAAGAGATATAGACATGTATCGACTACTAATAGATTCGAACCTCTGCTATAGGACGGGGAGCAGGAACATACTGAAGGGGGGAGGACAAGCAGGGCATGAGAGGATGGCAACAGGTAGGGAAGAGATAGCGAGGGACAAAAGGGTAGAAGGGGGCTAGTAAGGAAGGAGGGGGGAGGTGACTGAAGGAGAGAAGGCTACAGGAAGGGGGAAGGATGGGAGGGGCATCACTATCGGGGTAGAAGGGAATGGGGGCTCTAAACTGACAACAGCAGGGATAGGAGAGGGGTTGGAAATCAGCAGGGGAGGAGGGGAGATCGACATGGGAAGCCCAGTAGGAAGTAGTCAGGCTGGGAAGCGGTTCAAGGGGGATGGGAGGAATGAGGCAGAGAAAAGGGAAGAGGTGGAAGTAGGAGGTACAGATACAGAAGTCACAGAGGGTGCAGTTGGTGGGGGTAAGGGACAGGGAAGAACGAATACTGGGGTGGTGGAAGGGGCATTAGAAGGGAAGGGGTAAGGGGTGGGGGAGGTACTCATCCTGGGGGATTCTATACTGAAATGGGTGCGATGGGGCGGAAAGTGGGAAAGGCACAGCCATATTTGGGTTGAAGCTGTTCCCAGGTTGACTGCAGGAGGGGCAGGGCAGGCACTGCTCAAGCATGCAGCACGGGGGAAGAAGAAACCTCATTTACTGTTGTATGTGGGTACAAACGACTTGGCAGGGGACACTGTGGAAGTAGTGAGGGGGAGGTTTGAGTACTTGGGCAGGCAGTGTGAGGGGGTGGGGAAGTCGGTTTCATTCTTGGAGGTACTGCCGGTACCATGTGCAAGCATGGGGAGGAAAGATAGGCTTCAGGAGTTTGAGTGGCTGAGGGATTGGTGCCACATGAAACATTATGGGTTAGTGACTAAGTGGGGTAGGGTCTGGGGGGAATAGTGACTAGTACACGGGGGACAAGGTACACTGAAGCAGGAAGGGCAGGGGAGTATTAAAGGCAGCATTGCTGCCGGGCCACTGGCGCTGAGGGTTGAGGCGCTGGACGCCACACCTCATCTGCAGCTGGCGACTTGGGTTCGGACGCAAGCCCGGGCCGCCAGGGGTTGGCAAGGGAGGGATAGTATTGAGCATCCAGAGGACTGCTGTCCTATCCCGGGGTGGGATCCAAGGACCCACTGCTCTGTAGCGGCCCCTGGTGATGACCGCGGGTGCTACTACAGCGGTGTAGTAAAAGGTGTCGGAGTGTGGTGGACTTTGGCACGCTATGCCTAAGCGTCATTGCACGCCCACACTCTGCAAAGGGAGACAAGTGGAAAATGGGCTACGGTCAGGCAGCATGAGCTTCCGACCCCCCCTTCTCGCCCTGAATGGTGCCTCCTCAACTGGATCCTGCTCCAGTGGGTCGACCTGGGAAGCTCCTTACCACCCCACCATGGGGGTAATCCGTGGAGGTGAGCAGGTTGGCACAATGTAGGGGGAGGGCTGGGGGTTGGTCGGGATGACCAAGCCGACCGTAGCCCAGTGAGAAACTATGTGTGTGTAAAAAAAAAAAAAAAAAAAAAGGCAGGATTACAGGGGTATATCTCTAAAGGTGGATTTCAACAAATGGGGGGGCCAAAAGACTGAGGTTGGTAGAAAGGTCCAGACAGGAGAGCCTGATGAGCTCACCGCCCTAGATATAGGTAAAGGCAGAGGTGTAGTAACCCTGGAAGGGGCCGGGGAGAGTGGTCTGAATGTAATACAGAAGGCACCCCCACCTGGTAAGAATAAGGAGGAGAAAGGGTGCAGACTACTGGGAGGAGGGACACAAGCCAAGGAGGAGAAGAGTGAGGAGAAGGAGGGTTACGGGTGGAAGGTGGTCTGACTAAATGGACAGAGAACTGGTTACAGGGGCGGGTGCAGAGGGTGGTGGTTGGGTAGCTCTCAGCACTCAGAACAGTGACAAGCAGGGTGCCGCAGGGCTCAGTGCTTGGCCCAATGCTATTTGGGCTCTTTATCTCCGATATAGCACACGGAGTGGGGAGCAGGGTTAGTCTGTTCACACATTATACCAAATCAAAAGCAAATAGTTATAGTAGCAGAGCCCCCTTCCCCCCACACACACACTCTCCCTGAAAAGCTGCTTAAAAGCCTGCAATTCATTCAAGTCAATTCCATTTTCTTACTTACTTGGGGTTCAGTGCCAGCAAGTGTAAAGTCATGTACCTAGAGCATAGGAACCCTGATGCTGGGTATAGGATGGGGGGGGGGGGTACTGATACTCACTAGACACGAAAGGGTCCTTGAGGTTATTATATCAGAGGACCTCAAGATGGCAGTACAGTGTGACAAGACTACGGGCAGGGCAAATTGGATTCTGGGGTGCATAAGGAGTGGCATCTCCAGTAGGAGGAGGAGGGATGTTGTGCTGCCATTGTATGCAGCCTCCCTGGTGTGCCCCCAGCTGGAGTACTGTGTCCAGTTTTAGAGTCCACACTACAGAAAGGACATAAGGTGGAGGTTTTCCAGAGGAGGGGAACTAAAATGGTTCAGAATTTTCACAGGAATCCCTGCAACGAAAGCCTGAAGAATCTCAACATGTACACTCTGGAAGAGAGGAGGGCGAGAGGTAACATGAGCAAGACCTACAAAGTACCTCACAGGGGTAAAGAGGGTACAGTTGGGGAGTTTCCTTCAAATGAGGATGAGCACCCAAACCAAGGGACATACAATGAAGCTAGGGGGGTAATTCAGGATAGATGTGAAGAAATATTTCTTTACTGAAAGGGTGGTAGACGCCTTGAACAGACTGCCAGGAGAAGTAGTGGAAGCTAAAATGATAGGGGGCATGAAGCATGCATGGGATAAACATAGGAGTATATTAGAAAAAGGGAAAGGAGGGGGTCAGCGGAGATCAATAGGGCTATGGAAGTGGAGTAGGTTCAAGTTCATTGCAGGAAAAATCCATTGAGCAAGCTCATTCACAAGGAGGTCCTGATGGATGCAGGCAGAATAAGACATGCAGTAACACATACAGGCAGGAATTACAAGTAGGAAGAGAATGCTTGGGCAGAATGGGTGGGCTGAGCGATTCTTTTCTGCTGACAAATTCTATGTTTCTGTGGCATCATGTGTTAATTCAGGTGCAGTGTTTATTTAAAGTTGGGCCTACCATACATACAGATGTAAGGTACAGTAAATTATCTAATTAGGTGCAGCCCACTTACAGTACAATAAACAGAACCCCAGTGCTTGGAGAAGCCTTTACTCTTCATAAGGCTGCTTAAAGAGCCGGGGTTCTATTTGCAGTGTCCACACCAGTATGCTGATCTTAAAATCGACGCCGCATCTGAGTGAGTACTAGATTCTTGCTCACTCCATTTCTTCCCCACTTTGAAACCTCTTGTCCTGAGTTAGTTTTGGGCTGGCAGCGCCTCACCTGTGTTGGAAGATGACCAATTAGTGGCACTGAAAGATGTCAGACTTCACAGACTGTGAAGGCAGCTGCTCACGGACAGACATAAGGCAATTCTACTGGAGGGAAGGAGGAAGTAAGCTGTTGATTAACTAGAGTCTGCAGCTTATCCATCAGGTAGGGAAATGGGCATACTAAGTGGGCCAAGTATTCCTTATCTGCCATCAAATTCTGTGCTTCTATGTTTCTCACCCACCATCTTGGCAAGAAGAAGGCTGCAGCTGTGGCCACTGATGACTGTTGGGGTGTGGGGATGGGGGGACCAAAGGGGACAGACATAAGGAGGTAAAAATTGTGAGACCTTCACCAGCTTTCCAAAATGCTTACCAGTAAAAGAACACTCCAAGAAGTTTTTTAAATGGCAACACAATCTGGTGAGCCCTCTGTCTGCCATCTGACACCAGGCATCAACCAGCATAAAATTGCCTAAAGAAGGCAGTGTGGTCATGTGGTTACTGAAATACTGGAGATTACAGATTTATAAGAACAAAAGAATATCACACAGAAGCTGGCACATATGCCTATAGCAGCTGTCTCCTGCTGCTCAGTACTTATATTTATACCCTTGGGGTACTTGAATGTTTCTATCATATCCCCTCTTTCCCTCCTCTCTTCCACTGAGTACATATTGAGGTCCCTTAATTTCTCCTCATAAGTCTTGTGTTGCAAGCTCTGTACCGTCTCATTCACCCTTCTCTGGACCATCTCCAGCCTGTTAATATCCTTACAAAGGTGCAGCCTCCAGACTTGCAGACAGTACTCCATGTGAAGTCTGACCATGGTTTTATATAATGACATCACTACCTCCCTCCTTATGCTGCTGATACCCCTGCCTATGCACTCCAGCATGTCACTGGCCCTCCCAGCTGCCTTACCACTTTGACATTTTCAGGTCATCTGAAATAAGTACCCCCAGGTCCCTTTCCTTCTTTGTGACTGTTAACAACTCCCCCCCCCCATCCTGTTCCTTTCCCCAGGGTTTGTTTGTCCCAGGTGCATAATTTTGCACTTTTTTGAATTAAACTTCAGTTGCCAGTCCTCAGACCATTTCTCAAGCTTCCCCAGGTCCCTCCTCATTTTCTCCACCCCCTCTGGGGTATCCACTGTGTTACAAATCTTGGTGTCATCTGCAAACAGGCAATCTTTTCCCTTCAGCCCTTTTGCAATGGCACTAATGAAGACATTGAACAGGACTGGCCCCAGGACCAATCCCTACGGCACCCCACTGGTCACCCCCTCTCCCCAGACTGCGCCCCATTTACCACCACTCTCTGCTTCCTGTCTCTTACCCAGTTTACCACCCCTTTCCCCCATGCCCAGCCTACTGTGCTAGTTTATCAGCCTCCTATGTGGGACGTGTCAAAGGCTTTACTTACATCAAGGTAAGCGTTGTCCACTGCCCCACCCTGATTTACTTCCTTTGTCACCCAGTCAGAGAGATCAACCAGATTTGTCTGACATGACCTCCCCACTGTGAATCCATGTTGCCTATGGTCCTGGGCTCTGATGGCTTCTAGATGCCCCACTATCCTTTCTTTGACCATTGTCTCCATGATCTTCCCCACTTCTGAAGTGAGGCTGACCAGCCTATAATTCCCTGCCTCTTCCCTACTGCTGGATTTGTATAGAGGGACCACATGTGCCCTCCTCCAATTCTCTGGTACCACCCCTGTGTTGAATGACTCAGTGAACATGGCTGCCACAGGTACTGCTATTTCCCTTTACAGTTCTTTTAATATCCTTGGGTGTATGCCATCTGGTCCCATCACTTTCTCCACCTTCAATTTACTCACCTTCTGCAGGATTCTTCTGGCCGTCAATGGACTATTGCCCACCTCTTCACGCCTTTGCAACTGCTGTACTGCTGTGGCCCGTGCCCCTCCCCCTCTTCTGTGAATACTGAACAGAAGGACACAGTGGATGTCTTGGGGGTACATGACAGTTCTTAGGCATAGTACTTTCCTTCCAAATACCTAAACAGCACATATAAGCAATCAACATTAGGCATTGACAAATGCTTGTTTTCTATGACACTGCTACTGTAAATAAATAGTTTGCCTGAATTCTACAACTGCTCCTGGTTTTCCCTATGCTTCCTGACCTGTGCCTTGACGGCACCCGGGAAGACTTGTTTGGAGGCCCAAAAACTGTAAGTCAGGTATTTTAAATAAACTGTTGCAACTTGCTTGTAACTACACTAAGACTTGCTCTGTAACAAGTACTAGCTAAACACGGAGACAGTAAACACTATTTTACAATGAATGTGCAGAGAAGAAACTCTAATCTGCTGTACTAAATGTCAAATGTACAGAGAAATAACAGACCTTGTAAAGGAGATATTAGAATAGAATGTGACATGTTTAGAACATGACACAGACAATTACAAACTTAACAATGCCCTAAACGAGTTAAAAAATCTGAGAGAGCTGATGAATATAGGACAACAGTAGGGTATTAATGGAAATGAACAAATGATACCAGAAACATCAAACACCAAATAAAGGAACAAAAAAAAAAAGGACAAGAGATGTATTCCTACCCGAAAGTGACCCCATAGAAATGACTACAAACTGTAACAAGGAAGTAAAGACTCATCAGATAACATTAACAGTGAGTGGTACACAGTTAAACAAGGTAATGGCATTAAAAAGGGAAGGAGGGCTATCACATCCCAGGAGATATTAACAGCAAATAGATTCAGTGTCTTAGTGGACAACCTTCCTAGTGACACTGACATTATCCTATAGATTTTGGTAATGTAGAAATTAGTGTTCTGGGGGACTCTGTTATCTGGAAATGTGACTCTATAGTATGTAATCCTAATAAGGAAAATCGGATGTTGTTATGTTACCCAGGAGTAAAGACAGAAGATATAAGTTTATATCTCATGTTGTGAAGGGCTCTGAAAAAAACACAAATTGTCACTGTCCATGCAGGTATCAATGACACGCCAGAGCACGCCATCTCCTCGCTCGTAGGACTTACTCAGTTTGGCACTGTTTTAAATTTAAATCTGTCAATGTACATGTGGAGATAGTTTTTTCTCATATGAGGAAACGCTAGCCCTTAAATGGAACCGTACCTACTGCCTTAAAGGATCCTGTTGTAGCATAATCTGTATTTATTAATTCTATGTAGGATCCAATTTTAAACAGTTTTTATTGCCTTAAAGGATTCCTTGTAGCTTACTGTGATCTGAATTAATTTTACTGCCTTAAGGATTCCACCCAGCTCACTCTGTTCTGATTTCTTTTAAATGCACTATGAGTCCATGAGCTGCTAGTATTTAACTCAGGCAGGATCTGAATTTAAAACTGTATCTACTGCACTGCCTTAAATCATTCCGACTAGCTTATTTGGAACTGCTCTCATTCTAATCCATATGTGAGTTCCGGAGTAGTTTGTATTGCATGTTACTGGCTATTGGAGTGAACAGTCATTCGTACTGCTTCTCCTGCTATTTTCAGAAAACGATTCTCAGGCTCAGGCCCTAGTCTCAGTGTGTTCCCTTCCCCCTTTACCTAGCTCCTGCTCTATAAATTATTACCTACCTTTCCTATTTCTTCATAGCACCTTGAGTCAGGATCCTGCAAGGGTCCATTAGAGGTTGTGAGGGCCACGGATAAGTCGCCCTCCCCCACCCCCCGAAACCACCAGGTATGGCATTCGACAGCACACCAGAACACGTCATCTCCTCGCTCATAGGACCTATTGAGTTTGACCCCGCCAACACTCCGCGTCTGCTCCCACTGCCCCCGCCACCACCCTTGGTGAGCACGCCCTTATACAGGGTCTGTGGCTGATGTCTGAACCAATCAGCCCATTTTTCCATTAGCAGCCTATATCCTTTCACCACTAGAGGCAGTTCTGATTAGCTGCTCCTACTGGCTTTTCCTCTGGTCTTCCTCCTACCTTTCATTTAGCAGGCTTCTTTTATTCCTCTCTCTCTGCCCACTCTGCTGCTCCCTGTGCTAACTCCACCCCCCCACTATTTTTCCTGAGTATCCACCTGTCTATGTCACTGACTACTTTCTGACTGCCTGGCAGCCTTCCCCTACAGTTCATCCAGCAACACCTGAGATGATCGGATGTCAAGGCAACCTATATTCACTGCCCCCCACTGCTAATGATGGGACCATCCCTCTGTACTTCTCTCCATCTATCACCTCTAACAACCACTGCCCCAGACGTATCACCCTATGTTCTCCCTTCTACTCTTGCCAGCCACCCCTCTTACAACCCCCACACCAGCCACCCCTCCCCTCACTGCGGCTCCTCTTCCTGGCTACCCCCATATACTAACCCTCCCCATTCCCACATTTTCAAACCTGAAAGGGTCCCTAGCATGCATATCTCAGTGTCTCAAAAAGTTGACCTGGAATCCCATCCTCTGGTCCCTCCTTCTCCTCCTTGTCATGTTGGGCAATATTCACCCAAACCCCGGACCACTCACAACCTCTGCGCACACACGTCCCTGCCTGCGGGTTGCGCATTGCCACCCTTAATGACTGCAGCTTATTAAAAAAGTGGGACTCCTTCCAGGGATGGGTCTTGCAACATCAGCCCGATACTGCTATGGGTGAAACCTGGCTCCCCCCGCACCCCGCATTCCAGACTCATCGATAACCCTCTCCAGGTACAACATATACCAGGCCGACCAGTGGGGTAAACGTGGGGGAGGCTGTGCCATTTACGTTAAGGACACATTACATGGGCAGCTACTTCCCAACCCCCAAATAGAACCTGAACCCCAAGCTCTCTCGCTCACACTCAAACTTACCCTGGGACGCTCCCAAACCCCCCTTCTCATCACCGCTGTATACATTCCCCCAGGGACCAGAAGGTGGCCTTCCACTCAGTACTGTCCTACCTTGCCACCCTCCCATCTCAAACTGAAAAAATCGTACTTGGGGACTTCAGTATCAGTTGGCTAGCTATGTCCGCCGCCCCGTTCATCAACGCTGCCACTGCCCAAGACTTAATAACAAGTATTCCCTTCCCCCACCCATCAAAACCAGCATATGGGGTCCTCCTCCTTGATGGACCTGGTCTTCACCAACCACCCCCACAAAGACAAATGCACTTAGAGATCACTCCCCAGTTCTCTGCTCCTGGACATGCAAAGCCCCAAAGTCCCCTCCCAAAATAGTCCTACAACACAAGCTTGGCCCTGGTAAACTTGCTCTTTTAAAAGCTCATCTCAGCATGATAGACTGGTCTCTCATAACGAATACTCTTGACCCTGACAGAGCCCTTGACCTCTTCATTCTCTCCTTTAATGCTATCTGTGACAAATGTGCTCCACTTACCAAAAGAATGGTTAAAGGTAACCCAGCACCTTGGGTCACTGACCACCTCCTGGCCCTGATGCGGACTAGAGATTCATTATGGCACCTCTCCAGTGAGACTGGCCTGCTGGCCGATAGACAGAAGTACAGGGAGACCCGGAACAAATGCACGTGGTCCATGCACAAAGCCACAGCCAAGTTCTACAAATCCTCCCTAACCTTTACCTGGGGCTCAGAGCATAAATTCTGGAATAATATTAAGAATACCTGTGGCAAAGACCAGCACCCTGCCCCAAATCAGATCATGGTAGATGGGTACCTGACCTCTGATCCTACCAGTATAGCCACAGCCTTTAACAATGCCTTCACCAACCTCAGCCAGATCCTCCCACCTAATTTCTTTGACCCACCCTACCTGCTCCCCCACTTTCCCCCAATAGCCCCTCCCTTTCACCTACATTGCATCACCCCCATGTCTGCTGAGCCATGCCTCAAAAAAGCCTTAAACCACTCCCACTACAGTAGTGACTCCTTAGACCTGAAACTCTTCTGGCTCACTCTTCATGATGTACTCAACCCCCTCACCCACATTCTCAACCACTCCTTACGTCAAGGGAAAGTCCCCTCCCGGCAGAAATCTGCCTCCATTACCTACATATTTAAAAGCGGGGACCGTACCATCACCAATAACTACTGCCCCATCTCTATTCTCCCTCCCCCATCTAAGGCTGTAGAGCGTATTGTCTCTGATCAGCTCACTGACCACCTCAGCAAACACAACCTACTCTGCAAACAGCAACATGGCTTTTGCAAAGGACACAGTACTACTACTGCCCTCCTGGAGTTCACCGCACACATCCACTCCACCTTAGACAGAGGCCATATCACTGATGCTGTCTTCATTGATCTCACTAAGGCATTTTGACACCGTCAACCACTCCCTCTTACTAACTACACTCTCCAATATCAGATTCTCATGGGACGCCCTTTGCTGGTTCACTGACTACTTGTCGGACCGATTCCAGCAGGTCAAAATTGGTAACACATTATCCAACAAGCTGCCTGTCTGCTCCGGTGTCCCACATGGGTCCATCCTCGGACCACTACTTTTCAGTCTCTTCCTTAACTCCTTCCCCTTGTCCTGCTCTGGCAACCTACTACTCTATGTGGATGATGCAGTCCTATATTCCTCCAATTCTGACCCCATTCAACTCTACCATTTCCCCCTCCAGTCCTCCTTTAGTGATGTTGAAAAGTGGTTCTCCATACAGCACTTTATTCTAAATTATAAGAAGACTAAAGTTATGTTCTTCTCACACCCTCAGAACTCCCGGAAAGAGCACTGCCCCCAAGTTCTAACTGCCAATCTGACCCCACTTGAGCAAGTGGACTCCTTTAAATACCTGGGCATCACCCTTGACCTGGCTCTTAATTTTCACCAACATATCCATCATCTGTCTACCGCCCCTTAAATGTCCGACTCAGTATCCTATATCGCTTCAAACACTGCCTTACTCCTGACGTCCTTAGGCTCGCTGTCTCCTCCTCGGTCCTCTCCCTTCTCGACTATGGCTAACTTATCTATTGTGCAGCAAACACCTCAGCTCTACATAGACTCCATCTCTCCCTAAACAAAGCCTGTTGCCTCATCCTGGGCTGTGACCGTCTCACCCACACATGCTCATTATATAATACTATTAACTGGCTTAACCTTGATAACAGAATCAGGTTCCTCACTTGCCTCATGGCTAAAAAGATTCCCCTTGGCCTCTCCCCCTCTGGTTTCACACCACTAATCCATCCAGCTCCAATGCTTAAGCATACCCGAAGCTCAGGCAAGCAGCTCCTCTTGGTTCCACACTGCCGAACCTCTCAATTTCAAAGGTCTTTTAGTTAGAGCCCCTTCTAGCCTGCCCATCTCACTTGTAAAAGAGAACAGAATTAGCCCCTTCAAAACTTATCTTAGTGAACATCTCCAGTTCTCCAACCCCCGTGATTGCCATTGAACCCTGCCCTGCCCCCCACTCCTGACGAAGGACTATGACTGGCTTACCCCCATGAGTTCCCTAACCTGAGTCTGCCAGGTTAGCTCTATATCTGAGTTTATATACATATTGCTTAAGTCCTGTACTAATTCCTAGTATCTGACTGTTAGCCTTGTAATGTTTTTTTTTTTGTAACAAGCTTGTCTGTGTCCTGCTTTGCATTGCTATGTAATGTTGTATTTGTCTCTAATTTCTGTGACATGGAACCTTTGTAAAGGAGTCTCTGACTCAAAAGTACTTTCCAAATCCTCTATAAATGCGTAAAATAAATTATGTTGGAAATAGTCATGAAAAAGACATCTGCTTCAAATTAATTGCAATAGCAAACGATATTAAACAAAGAGGAGTGGAGGTGGTAATTTTGGCCCACCTCCCGGTTCCAGGGTTAGTACATGAAAAAAATCAAACAGAAAAAATATACACCAGGCTTAAAAATTGTTGTCACAAAGACGTCTTTCACTTCATTGATTCGTGGGTCATTTTTATGGAAACAGTCAATTGTATAGCAAAGATGGATTACATATAAATAATAAAGGGACAAATGTCTTTGACAACTTAATTAAATCACAGATGGAGTCGATATATTTAAACTGATATGGAAGGGGGGCATGGGGTACACACTAAATAAAAGCAGAAAAACTAAACAAAATGGGATTGCAAGTAGGAAAAAATCTATTAAATACCTACTAAGTAACGCAATGAGTCTCAGTAATAAAATGGCAGAACTTCAGAGCATGTTACACTCCGGAGAAATAGACATAGCAATGTTAATAGAGACTTGGTGGGATGAAAATGACATATGGAATAATAAATATACCAGGGTACCAAGTAACAAGATTAGATAGAAAAAACAAGAAAGGAGGAGGAACTGTTATTTATATTTCTGAGGTAGTTAAAGCAAAAGATATATCATGAAGGATTAAGAAAGAGATACCAACAACCAAAACATTATGGGCCTGATTCCAAAATGACTTATGCATGTTGCAAGGCACTTTACACCAGACTCAGTGGCATAAATTGCACCTTGTGCCATGCGTTCTACAAGTTGGTATTTCAAGTTGCAGCTTGTACCATGCCGCATACAGGTTGCGTCAAAGGTGGGCTATGCCACCCACTATGCCCGCAACCCTCTGTGGCATGGTGCAAGGGTGGGTTATGGCAGCAGCTGCACCCTATTCCAGAAGGGCGGCTGCCATAACCCACCTTCACCATTCCAGGACCTGGTTTGGCATAGTGGGGTTAGACCAGCTTGGAGGTGGTCTGAGGGGCATCCGTACTGGTACATCGATGGATGCCCCCCCCCGCAGCACCATGGAAACACCATGTCTGTGCCCACGTGTCCCCCACTCAGACATGCCACCACCCCCAAAATTTGGGGACCCCAGGTCTTGTTTTCTGTCATGTCCCCCTGATCACCAGTGCCAACTGGTCAGCCTCCCCCAATGTCCACTGGTGCGTGCAGGTGTGTTTCAGGGTGGGGGGCTCCAGGGGGGGGGCAGTAGATTGTGTGCTGTGACTTGCGACACCCAGGTCCAGTGTTCCATTCCCTTGGTGCTAGCTTGCAGCTGCCACAAGTCATGGGCATAGGTGCCAGGGACCCTGCCTGTCTTAGAATAGGACATAGGGTCCCCGGCGTAGTGCTGCATGGTGCAACTGGCATACGCCCGCGAGTTGCGGCATGTGTCTTGTAATCAGGCCCCATGGTTCAAGATAAATAATGGCAATGTAGGGGATTATATCTAGGATTATGCTACAGAGACCCCCTGACACACCAGAAGAAAAAATCAAGAAATACTTGATGAAATAACAAGAGCCATGGATATGGGAAATATTATACTAGCCAGTGATTTTACTTACTATGATATAAATTGGACAACAAATTATTCTACATCCAGAGTAAAGAATTTTTGGAAATATGCTTGGAAGATAACCTAGTACAACATGTTAAAACACCAACCAGAATGGAGAATATGCTAGACGTTGGTAATCAGCTCAGAAAATGTAAGAATAAACAACTGTGAAGTTACTGCACCTCTAGGAAATGGTGATCATGCATGAGTTACCTTCTCAATAGACAATAACCATAAAAGCCAGAATGGATGCACCAAGATTTATTTGTATAAAATAGCAAATACTGAAGGTATAAATGTAGAGATAAATAAGATAAACTGGAGCACAGTATTAAGGAATAAAACGGTGGGGCTCACCGGCGCAGCGGTTGGATTTCTGCTAGCGATGCTGGCAACCTGGGTTTGTGAACAGACCTGGCTCATCGGAGGGATGGCTGTGAAGAGAAGGATTGAGCGTCCTGCGGACTGCTCTCCTTCTCCGGGGGGAGGGTGCGGGATGTCACTGGAGCATGAGGGACCCCTAGTGGAGGCCAGGGGCACCACAGCGACTGGCGCCAACAAGGACTCAAGGGGCCGGGATGGACGCAGGCATCATTGCACATTCCCGTCCCCTGCTTACAGGGGAAAAACTCAAGCCTGCCTACTGCCTCTATGATGCCTGCCCCCCCGACTGCAAATTGGCTCCCCAGGCCAATTCCTGCCCTATCCCATTGTTTGTGGCACCTTAGGGCCAGGTGCCACATCCCCACTCTGGGGAGCAAGCCAGGGGGTGTTGGAAGAGTGGCTCATGTGGTGATGCCACAGCCAAGGGGGTCCGTGACTGGGCAGATGGCCCAGCAGTGGGGTGGGCACCAAAAAGATTAAAATAAAAAAAAAAGAAATAAAATGGTGGATGAGGGATGGGAATGCATAAAAAATGAATATACATGTGAAACATGTGAAAAAATATAATAATAAAGGTATGAAACCAAAATGGCTTCATAAAGGCATTATGCAATTAATAAAGAAGAAAAACAAAGCGTATGGCATCTCCAAACACCAAAACTTGGAGGAACATTGGCTTAAATTTAAAAAGATCCAAAAAGCTTGCAAAAATAAAATCAGTGGGGCAAAGTGAAACTATGAGAGGAAACTTGCAAAATCTGCTAACAAGAACAATAGTAAACAGTTCTATGGATATATTAACTATTTAAAAAACGCCTGACACAGAATTGACAACCATTAAAGAAAACAGTGCATTAATAACAGACCCCCCAAAAAATGGCAAACACCTTTAATATACATCTTTGTTCAGTTTATTATAACACAGCACAAAATATGACGAATGACATAAATAAGAATACTGACATAGGTAAACATGAAATCCAAGTCAAGAATATGGCGTCACAAATCGACAGACTTGAACCACAGTGCTCCAGGTTTGGATAACGTCACTTCATCTGTGCTAAACTTGATGAAACGTAGTATCAGCATACCTTTAAAAATACTTTTTGAACATTCATTGAACACTGACATAGTAACAAGTGATTGGAAGGTAGCAAAGGTCACGCTGATTTAAGATAAAGGCTGTAAAATGAACATAAGAAACTACTGACCTATAAGTCTAACATCTGTGCCATGTAAAAGCGTGGAATCTTTAATAAAAGAAAAAATACAAAATCATTTAGTAAATAGCCCTAAGTTTGATTTCAACAAACATGGCTTTACATGTGGAAGATCATTCTTAACAAATCTTATATGTTTTTATGGACATGTAAATACACATCTAGATAAAGGAGAACTGGCTGATGTAATACTGTTAGATTTCAGTAGAGCCTTTGATTCTGTGCCACATTGGGCTGTTAGTGAAAAACTTACTAAGTATGGTATAGCTAGGCATATCATTACAGGGATAAATCATTGGTTGTTTAAAAGAACACAGAGGGTTACGATAAGAGGACATCTCTCAACGGGAGGGGGTGTGACCAGTCTGGTGCCTCAGGGCTCGGTGCTGGGACCAATCATTTTCTAGTTATTCATAGCAGATTTAGAAGAGAATGTCCAGAATTATATTATCAAATACACAGATGATGGCAAATTGGGAGCCCATGTAAAATGGCGAAACAAATTAAGCTATTCCAGAAGGACTTGGATTCAGTAGCAAATTGGGCGTGTAAATGGGGGGATGTCCTTAAACATGGAAAAATGCCACATTCTGCATATGGGGAAACATAATTCCCTGAATAAATATTTCTTAAACAACCAAGTCATAGAATGAAAAGCAAAATATCTAGGGATATCAATTGATAATAAATTGGACCTAAAAGATCCCCAAACATCAGTAGTAGCTAAAGCAAATAGAATGCTGGGGGCCATAAAGAGAAATATTAAAAACAGAGCTGCAGAGGTGATGATGCAGTTGCACCTGCCTTGTTAGGCCGCAGCTAGACTACAGTAGTCAAATCTGGAGTCCGCATACAAAGAAGAAGTCAGTAGAGTGGAAAGAGTACAACACAGATTTACAAAATCCGTCAGAAATCTGAGAGATTTATCATATACATCCAGACCAAAACATTTAGACCTACATATTTTGGAGACCAGAAGCTAAAGAGGAGACATGTTTTTTTCTTATGACATCATAAGTGACCCATACTTAGTAACAATTAAATATTGAATATAAAAACATTGACTCAATAACGAGGGGTCATCCTTTGCAAGTAAAAATCAAACAGTTTTAGTCTCACAAAAGGAAACATTTCTATACACAAAGGGTGGCAAATCTGTGAAATAGGCTTCCAGAACATATAATTAAAAGTGAAAACAGGGAAATATTTAAAAGGAATTTGGACAGTTACATTGCAAATGATGGTAATGTGAGTTATCATAACTTGTTTTAAAATAGCTGAATTTGGACCTCAGCCTCGTTTGCTCCTTCAAGTAGTAAGTGACATTTCTTCACAAGAGTAGCTGCTAAGATCCCAGACTTCTTTAGCCTACCAGGCCTGCAGTGCCTGGCAGACGGTGGTTCACCAGCTGACAGCGTTCTCTCTGTCGAACTGGCTGAGCTCAGCTTGTTTATTTCTGTTCTGCCTTATAATTGCTCAACTTGGCACCCTACTGGTCTAAAAATGCCCAGGCTGGCTGGGCTCTGGAATAGCAGCCTGCCATGCAAAGCATGCATGCAGAGTCTGTCGTGCTGTAAACAGATTATTGGCCCAAATTTCCAGACTGGAGATCTGTGACCTCTGATGCACTTTCTGCTACCCCTGCCTGCTGGGCTCCAACCAGGTTGAGGGGTCTAGTTTCTTGTTCTGGTGGAAAGGTGGGGGGTCTTTCCAAGAGATAAAATAAATAGCTTGGTGCTTCCACCTAGAGTAAATTTATAGTGAGCCAGATATTTGGTTGATACAACCCTCCTGGGATGCTGTACCTCCCCACCTCCCCTTTCAGTGACCTCACGCATGGATTACCAATAACCAGTTCAGTATTTCAGCATGCATGCAGTTTCTGACTTGCGCAAATAATATGCTTACGAGAGAGTTACAAAAAGGTTAACCAACAATTTATTTACATGGGGAAGGGTTAGGAAAAGGGAAAAAGGATGTAGAAGTTAGGCAACTGTTAACATTTGGTAAACACCAATCAGTCACTTTGTTTGTAAACCCAGAAACATTTCCAGTGCCTGCCTCCCACCAGCATATACATTAGAACAGGTAATATCCCACCTGTTCTAAATATTACCCACTCCCCAACTGGTACCAGTTTACCCCTAAGATTTGGGTACCCAGGGAATGTTGCAGACCTATACGGTTCAGCTCATTGGCCGGCGTTGGTGTACTTTTTGAACAATTCAAATTAAATGCAAATCCTTTTCTGGGCTGATAGCGAATAACTATTTGGAAAACTTGGAAACTTCAGTGGCCAACATATTAACTGGCAGAACTTTCTACAGTGCCCCCACAGATGCAGGGCAAACCCTGAATTACTCATGGTTTTGTAGATCAGACTCTGGCGTGTTAAGCTGATGTTTTTCAGACTGTGGATCTGGGGTGCTTGAAATCAGCAGTAACTTGATGACTCAGATGGCTGAGATGAGAAGCAGGCTCTTGCAGCTCGGACCTTGCCTCTGCATCACTTGCAGCTTGGACTTTTTCAGCAGCAAGTCTTGCAGCTTGAGCAGGCTGATACCACTCAGCTTCTCTGGCAGCTTGTCATCTTCTTTCTGCATCGTCGCAGGACTGGAATAGGCCAGTGCTGGGGACCAGGGCCACACGCCTTGCAGGGAGACAATGGGTAATGCCTAACGATGACACTAGCTGGCCGATTCCCCAGACCATCCTTGGGTGGCAGTCACTTTGTCTTCTGGAACTCAGAAACCTCAGATTTTGGCTGGCTTCAATCACACTGTCAGCTAGCAGCAGTGGCTTTCACTTAATGGAACATACCTCTGAATTTCCTACCATGTTGTGGCATAAGCAGCCTCTCAGCTTCAGTGTTTTAGTGCTCAGGCTTGAACAGCTGAAAGCTTTCCTCTTCAGGCTTTGAGTGCTCAGGCTGGGGACATAGAAAGGCATTCATCTTGGCACTTTAAAGACTCAAACTTACGCAGAAGAACAAATCTTCTCACTTCATCTTCCCAGCTATTCATTTGTTTGTTTATTTTTGTTGACCGGGTAAGGTACACTAGGCATACAACTGCCTATTTTCAGGCATGACCAAGGTGAATACAAAGCAGGGCATTACAGTTCACAATTAGAGCAGTAACAATACAATAATAGTGATAACAGTACATGAATAGGATGAAACCAGCAATAACATGAAGTGTATGGGTACATTAAACACAATTGTCAGATATAACATGGTACAGAATCACATAAGCACACAGCAGCAGGTGTAACCCCCTACAAATGGGGGTTCCTGAAATGTCTTCTTTAAGCTTGCCTAAATGCTCACTGCCAGGCTGGTGTATTGCGTTTTAGCAGTTTAAATGTGATTACCAGAGCTTGTATAGCCTCTGTGTACTGTCTCTTTAAGAGCTGCCTAATTGCAGCTTAAGTAATCTGAGATGGAGCTCTGTTGAAAGATGTAACTATCTGCTCAAAATCATTTAGAATGATAATGTAGTTTGTCTAACCTGCTTTCTTTGTAGCAAGGACTGTTTTGTTTGTCTCCACTATCTTGGTCCTAGACTGCAAATTGGACCAATCCATTCTGGTGGGACCTAAAATGTAGCCGGACTACAGTAGCTGTCTGAATTCAAAATCTTAAGAACTGCGGTTTGAGTTTTTGCACCTTTTTTTGCAACTGAAGGGGGAGCTCTTGGTTTGACTGACAGCCAAATCAGCCAACCAAAGCTTTTGGATCTTGAGGAAGTCCCGGGCTGCTTGCAGTTTTCAGTTAGAACTAAGCTGGAAGCTGAACAAGAGGGAGCTGAAGTAATTCTGAGAGCAATCCTGAGTGGATTCGCATGGGAGAACTATGAAAAGGCTGAGAGTTTGGCCTCCATGTCTGCCTGCTGCTCCTGAGAGGGAGAGAAGAGTATTATTTTGGACTAAATCCAAGTTTGTGTGACTAAAGTAAGCTACTGAAGTGGGCCAAGCTCAACCTGAAGAAGACTGAATATTTTTGCTGAATGCGATCAGCCTGTCAGGAGTTCCAGCTACCCCTAAGCTCCCGGTGTGTGCAGAGACTTTGCAATTGTGCTTGGGGAGCGCTTTGCCTGGTACAGTAGAATTCCTGTACATGTAAATGTGCTATGATCTGCTCGTGGGTTGTGAGTTAGTTCCCCACTGTGTGAACTGTGTCCTGCTTGCTGGAAGCAGTATCCAGCCCAAAACGGACTGCTTCCGAATTTGTCTCCATGCGGTCTGGGCTTTGCCAGACTGGCCCAGCCAGACTACCCACTGCACAGAGAAGCCATCAACGAGAAACCTGCCTGGGGATCAGCCCCCTGCTCTATGCTTGAACAGGAATGACGCCTCTGCGACTTGAGTGGGCCCCGCTTCTCCTGGCATTCCAGATCAACCACCTGCAGTCTCAATTTTCGTCCAGCCTGTGTCCAGTCTTGGGTATCGTGAATAAATACCAGGGTAGCTCCCTACAACAACAGCTTAATCTGAGTGTGTCATCTGATTGTCTTGTTGTTTCGTTTCCTTTACGAACTGAGCCCTCTGGCTCCGGATTACAAATATCGTGTACTGTGCATGTTGTGTTTTCCATCACAGGGCCCCAACCAGCCGCAACCCTGGGGAACTGTCCTGGCTAGCCCATCTCTTCTCTACCTAGGTACCCAAGGTGGACTGTGTGGGGGGGGACTCAAAGAGCATGCATAACTGCTTGATTGATATAACCTTTAAGCTTATTAATCTGATTTTGCCCCTCCCTTGCTCAAGTCCCCTGAATAAATCGGATCTAACTTTTTCTGCATGTAATCTGACTGTGGTTCCAGTTTGTCCTCAAAGTAGTGTACTGTTGCTATTTGCTGTGCTTAACCTTGTTTTACAGGGGGGTCCCCAGGGTCAAGCCAGAGGAACCAGCCCTGGTGGTAAATGCAAACAGTGTGGATACTTGTGTGGTGTACCAGGGGTATTGTGAAAGTGATTATTGTGCAGTGTTCAGGCCACTAGAGGGGAAAGAGGGGAGCTGTAGTGTCCCAGAGGGCTGTGCCCAGGTTAGCTTGACCACTACCAACTCTGACCTCCGGGTGGAGGCACCCGTTTGAGAACTCAGGCCCCTTAACCTGCTACTAGCTAAGCAGGCAGGGGTAGTAGCCCTTGGGATAGTGCCACCTAGAGGTTACATTTTGGAGGCTCACCGCTGGGATTTTGTGTCTTTTAGTGGCCAAATTTGCGAATTGCAGTTAAAAATAAATGGCTACCCCAACAGAAGTGGCTGTACACCAGTTGGTGGGGTGGTGTACTGGGCAGGAGATCGACCTCCAAAATGCTATACTTATCCTGGATACTCCCCTGGGTACCAGTAAGGACACTGTAGAGGGAGTACTTTCCAAGGTTGAATGTTTACAAAACCCTGTGGTGGTGGGTCGACAGGCCAATCTGCTCGCCCAAAGTTTCATGGCGTTAATAGAGTGTCAGGACCCAGTAGACAGTTCCAAAGTGCCATGGACTATCACCGCCGAAGGAGCCCTCACTGCCTGGAGAGTGATAACTAAAGGCAGTAAAGACCCTGGGGAGAATGAGCCCCCCCCCCACTATCTGAGACTTTTGAGGAGAAATTTGCTAAGTTGTTGCTGGAGGATGGAAAAACTGTGGAGGACT
Organism: Neoceratodus forsteri; assembly: GCA_016271365.2. Lineage (NCBI taxonomy): Eukaryota > Metazoa > Chordata > Ceratodontiformes > Ceratodontidae > Neoceratodus > Neoceratodus forsteri. The sequence goes on along the minus strand of CM057449.1, from coordinate 137,228,195 downwards.
TAAAGAAACTATTTCTGCCACCTGGGGTGTTCCTCCCAACACCCCTCCCACTCCAGCACCCCATTATTGCCCCCTCTGTGCCTGTGCTGACTCCTGTGTCTGTACCTGCCATTAGTCACGACTCTTACCGAAGGTTGAGAATCTTCTCTGGCACCCTCCCAACCCCCCAAGGAGAGGATGATTGGGAGACCTGGATAGATTGTGTTGCCCCTTTGGTACCTGAATGGCAGTATGCGGAGTCTGAGAAACGGAAAAGGATCACAGAAAGTTTGAGGGGTCCTGCCCTAGAGGCCATTACATTTCTGAGGTCCACAAACCCTGATGCATCTGCCCAGAAGTACCTATCTGCACTCGAAGGGAATTTTGGGAACACTGAGTCAGGGGAGAACTTGATGTGGAAATTTCAAGGTACAAAACAATGGTCAGAGGAAGTTTGTCTGCATATGTTACTCGTCTGGAATGAGTGCTGCAGAAGGCTTACCGAAAAGGTGCGGTAGCCGCCAGTTACTTAAACCATGTGAGGTTGGGGCACATACTGCAACATGCAAAGCATTCTAAATTGCAGCTCCTTCAATTAAGGCTCCCAGACAGAAGGGGCAACCCACCGGACTATTGTGACTTGATAAAAGAACTCTGGGAGGTTGAAGATGAAGAGGGGGATTGTAATTCAGGGTGAGCGCAGCCCAAGTAATCACGCATCGGAAGGCCTTCAAGTGGGGACCAATGAGGGTGTGCCACCATGGGATGAACTGCTGAGGAGTTCAGGGAAACAAAAAACAGTCTCTTTATGAAGGCCGCTCCTGCAAGTACAGGCACGACCCTTATCCAACTGCATCTGCTATGGGGTTGGGGGGTGTCCACCCAGGCATCTCCTGCTGACAGCAGCTCGAAACTCGATGTCTTGACTATGAAAGTAAGAGAACTGAAGAGGTGTCTCCAAATGCTGACCACACAGCAGACAGAGATTGGACCAAGGTTCTCGGTTGGTAGTACCACCACCCCAGCTCCCAGTGTGATGCCTTGGCCACCCCAAATCCCAGAAAACATATTTTGCCATAATTGTGGGAAGGATGGGCACACGAAGAGAGAATGCAGGTCCACAAAAGACCTAGGTAAAGTTGTATATAGACTTCAAGGCGAGCTTCGGAGAATGAATCAGTGTTCGAGGAGTGCCCAAAATTACCACAGTGAGGGTCCAAGAAGTAGTAACTCAAATCTCTATGTGGCTAAATCATCTGTCCAGCCCCTGCTGGTGTCCCTCCAGACTGGTCCAAAATAGTGGGCCCTTCAACGGAGACTACCGTAGCTGTGAATGGTATTCCTACTCGGGCTGTGCTGGACAGTGGGTCACAAGTGACCATTGTATTTAAGGACTGGTATGACAAACACTTATCTGCTGTGCTCTTACAATCCCTGGAAGGCCTACATGTGTGGGGGGCTGAGCAACAAGTCTTATCCCTACCTAGGATATGTCTGCCTCTGGTTGTCATTTCCTGCAGCTGTAACTGGTGTAGAGGATTAAGTCGAGACACTGGCCTTAGTGTGTTCCCCTACTGGACTGTATGATGGGGTTCCCCTGTTAATCGGGACCAACGCCCACATGTTTGGGAGACTGGCACAACTCTGTCGCGAGAAACAAGGGCGACGGACTGGGAGGGCCCTAAGAATTCCCGCTCTGATCAAGAGGGCTTATGATTTGCTTCAGAACCCCAAGGGAGTGGACCAGGATGAACCGGTAGGGGTCGTGTGGAAGAAGGATCCCGATTCAATGGTACTGGCCCCTAACACCCAGTGTACCATTCAAGGGGAGGTCTGCCTCCATAAAGATGTCAAGAACAAAATACTGATGTTGAATGCGTCAGGTGATGGAAGATTGCCGGAAGGATTATTGGTTAAGCCCAGAATCTTGCCAGCTCGTGCTCATACCTATGCATGACGAGTGATAGTCCAGATTCATAATGTGTCAGATCAGGAGATCCGGGTGAACAGAGGATGCACCCTAGCTATGGTACACTGTGCAGACACTGCAGTGTTGCCCATCAACAAGCACCCTGGCAAGACAGAGTGACTCCCGACTTGTTTGATTTTGGTGACTCCCCGTTGCCAGCTGAATGGAGGACTAGAATTAGCCAGAAACTTGCCCAGAGAGATCAAGTGTTTTCGTTGAAGGAATGGGATGTGGGATGTGTCCAGGGTGCGGAGCATCACATACGCCTGCACGATGAACGGCCATTTCGAGAGAGGTCTCGATGCTTAGCCCTGGCGGACATAGATGATATGAGAAGACACTTGCAGGAAATGCTCGTGACTGGTGTGATACAAGAATCCAGGAGCCTATATGCTTCTCCCGTTGTGGTTGTGCATAAGAAGAATGGAACAATACAAATGTGTGTGGATTATCGGACCCTCAACAGGCGAACCATCCCTGATCAGGACACCATGCCCCGTATACAAGATGCTCTGGATTGTTTGAATGGGAGCAAATGGTTCTCGGTGTTGGATCTTTGCAGTGGATATTACCAGATTCCAATGGCTCCAGAGGACCATGAGAAGACAGCCTTCATCTGTCCTTTGGGGATCTACGAATTCCTGAGAATGCCACAGGGGATATCGGGCGCTCCAGCCACCTTCCAACAACTGACAGAACAAGCGGTGGGAGACATGAATTTGCTGGAATGCCTGGTGTACTTGGACGATGTCATTGTGTTTGGGAGCTCCCTAGAGAAACATGAGAGTCAACTGTTCAAGGTACTAGACCGACTGGAAGATTTCGGCCTCAAGCTGTCCATTGACAAGTGCCAGATTTTCCAAACCTCTGTGAAGTATGTTGGGCACATAGTGTCTACAGAGGGTATAGAGACTGATCCTAGTAAAGTTGAAGCCTTGACTACTTGGCCCCAGCCCCACAATTTGAAAGAGCTACAGCATTTCCTGGGATTCTGTGGCTACTACAGCCATTCATAAAGGACTATTCTAAAGTGATTTGGCCACTCTTGAATCTTACCCAGGGTTCGCCTCCTACCAATCAAAAATACAAAAAAGGGTCCGTCAAAGAACCAGACAAAGCATATTTCTGCCCAGGTGAACTTTTTGGGTCCCATTGCACGCCTGACTGTGAAGCAGCTTTCCACGAAGTCATATACCAGCTCACCCATGCCCCCATCCTCGCTTATGCTGATCCCTCCAAACCCTGTGTGCTGCATACTGACGCCAGTCTACAGGGTCTAGGAGCTGTACTGGATCAAGACTATGAGGATGGTTTGAGACCAGTGGCATTTGCCAACAGGAGCTTGACCCCGTCAGAGCGAAACTACCCTGTGCACAAGTTGGAGTTCCTTGTGTTAAATTGGGCCATTGTCAACCAGTTTCATGATTACCTCTATGGGGCAAAAATATTGGTAAGGACTGACATTGACCTATGTACAGACTTCAGCTAAGTTAGACGCCATGGGGCACCGGTGGCTTTCTGCATTGTCAACATATGATTATGCTGTCGAATACAGACGGGGCCTGAATCATATTGATGCTGATGCCCTATCCCGGAGGCCCATTTCCAAGAGCGACTGGGTCAGGCTGTCTGAACCTGACATCCGAGCATCGTGCCAAAAGTTTGATAGAAATGAACAGATGCCTATGGACACAGTGGACTGCTTAGCAGATTGCTTGGGCCCCTCTGACACCTGCATACTTTCTGCTCTAGATATTAGTGCACTACCTCAGTTTGACAATGACAGCATTCAATGGGCTGAATCCCGAGATCCGATGATTCAGCTAGCACTTGATGCCCTTCGTGCAGGAAAGGATGTGTCCAAGTTGCGTTCCTCTGATCTGCGAACCGCTTTGTTGTTTAAAGAAGGCCCCAGGTTGAAGCTGCTTAATCAGTTGTTGTATAGAGAGACTGTAGATCAAGGTGGCCAAATAGACAAGCAACAATTGGTCCTGCCCACAGCCTTCAAAGATTTGGTACTGAGGTCCCTCCACAATCATATGGGCCACCTTGGTATCGACCGGACCCTTGACCTAGTATGATCTCGATTCTACTGGCCCAAGATGGGGGCCGATGTTGAGCACAATGTAAGGACTTGTAGTCATTGCCTGCAGAGAAAAGCCCTGCCTCAGAGGGTTGCCCCACTTGTCAAGATTACTACCAGCACCCCAGTGGAACTAGTCTGCATAGACTTCTTGAGTTTAGAGCCTTATCAGTGAAACATTGGCAATGTGTTAGTGGTTACGAACTATTTCACATGGTATGCACAAGCTTTTCCCACCAAAAAGATCAAAAAGCGTCTACCGTAGCCAAGGTGCTAGTGGAAATTTATTTGTCCACTCGGTGCCCCCAGCTAATTCACTCTGATCGGGCCGGACTTAGAGTCAGCTAATCAAAGAAATGTCTCTCTATGGAGGTGCGAAAGTCAAGAATCACCCCTTATCACCCGCAGGGGGATCCTCAACCAGAACGCTTTAACCGCACCCTGCTAGACATGCTAGGCACCCTCCACCCAAAAGACAAGCATAAATGGAGCCAGCAGATTAGCACCTTGGTACACGCATACAATTGCACGAAGAATGATGCTTCCGGGTTCTCTCCCTACCACCTCATGTTCGGGAGAGAGGCCCGGCTGCCTGTTGATGTCTGTTTTGGGGTTTCTCCCGATGGGGTCTGAGCCAAGATTACCTGCAATATGTACAAAAACTGAAAGCTCAATTGAACCATGCCTATCAACTGGCCCAGACAATGGCCGCCAAAAGAAATCTAGCCAACAAAGAGAGACATGATAGAAAAGTAAAGGCTCAAGAGCTTAGGCCTGGAGACCGTGTGTTATTACGAAATTTAGGATTGCATGGTAAACACAAAATTGCTGATTGATGGCACCATCTTCACCATGTCATAGTTGGAAAATTGGATGATTTGCCAGTTTACAAAGTGCGCCCAGAGAATAACTCCAAAGCTGTTAAGACCATGCACCGTAACCACTTGCTACCTATTGGTCAAGTTATAATTGAGGCTGAACCCACCGAGATTGATTCCCCTAGACCAGTGACTCATGCTGCTGCAAGAAAGAAACAGTCAGCCTGCTTTTGTGGTTGCCGATTTAAGACTTCCCCTGTAGCAGGCCCAGAATGATAGTGACTGCCAGTCTAACTCGGATGACAGTGAGTGTGATAATGCCTATTACCCCTCATATGAACTGAGTCAGTTGTTTCGTGGAAATCCTGTGTTGAATTATGGGGATGAAGCTGGGTCTTCTGGACTGCCTAACGCCCCGGCATCATCCTTGGAGCCAATGCTCCCTGAAGGTGAAGTGCAAAGTATCACATCTGAGGATGCTGAGTCTTTGTGTATCGTGGAACTGTATGATTTGCCGGAAGGAGAGGCTGATGGTATGAGTCTTTCTGGTGACATGCCAGAACTTGAGAAACACAATGAGAGTGCTGAAAACCCTCCTTCAGTACCACAGTGTCTTCAAAATGAGCCAAGTGTTGTAGAAACAGAGACGACAGAGCAAGGGGCTGACAGTGCTCCCAGCTTGGACATTCCCCTTCAAGCAGAGGCACCCCTCACAAGTGATGAAAGCTCCAAGACCATTGCTGAAAGTACAGAGACTGTGGTTGTTCACCCCAGAAAGAGTGGCTGAGCTGTCAAGCCAGTGGTGCACTTCAGTTACAATTCCTCCAGGAGGCCAGTGGATTTGCCTCTCAATGTAGTCCACAAAGGTGTTTATTTCTCTCAGAGCTCACTGCCCAAATTGAGCTTGACGGCCCATTCCAGGTTACTTGTCCTGCCCTCTCACCATGGTGCCCCTGCCCCAACCAGCCCCAAGTTAGCTGATAGGGAAGGGCCCCCTCTTGCATTGTTTAGAGTACAAGAAGTTATTACATGATTCTGTATAGTAATGTTCAATTTACCTGTGTGAAATATGCATAATGTATTGTCAGAATGGAAATTATATAGTGGAGTACATTAAAATGTATAGTAAAGTGACAAGTTATGCCAAATGATGAATCGGATAGTACTTGTATAGCATGCTAATGGTATAAATATCTTGTATATGTTGCATTTTCAATCTTATGATGGTACAGACTTGACGCAGATGCCAAGTTTTCCCAGACAGGGAAGGGTGTAACCCCCCTACAAATGGGGGTTCCCAAAAAGTCTTCCTTGAGCTTGCCTAAATGCTCACTGCCAGGCTGGTGTCCTGCGTTTTAGCAGTTTAAATGTGATTACCAGTGCTTGTATAGCCTCTGTGAACTGTCTCTTTAAGAGCTGCCTAATTGCAATTTAAGTAATCTGAGATGGAGCTCTGTTGAAAGATGTAACTACTGTATTTGCTGAAAACCATTTAGAATGATAATGATAATGTAGTTTGTCTAACCTGCTTTCTTTGTAGCAAGGACTGTTTTGTTTGTCTCCACTATCTTGGTCCTGGACTGCAAATTGGACCAATCAGTTCTGACTGTGGTTCCAGTTTGTGCTCAAAGTACTGTACTGTTGCTATTTGCTGTGCTTAACCTTGTTTTACAGGGGGTCCCCAGGGTCGAGCTAGAGGAACCAGCCCTGGTGGTAAGTGCAAACAGTGTGGGTACTTGTGTGGTGTACCAGGGGTATTGTGAAAGTGATTATTGTACAGTGTTCAGGCCACTAGAGGGGAAAGAGAGGGGTTGCAGTGTCCCGGAGGGCTGTGCCCGGGTTAGCTTGTCCACTACCAACCCTGACCTCCGGGTGGAGGCACCCATTTCAGAACTCATGCCCCTTAACCTGCTACTAGCCAATCAGGCAGGGGTAGTAACCCTTGGGATAGCGCCACCTAGGGGTTACACAAGCGTATACAAAATTGTTTAGTTGACACATTGGGTGAGGCAACGGGGAAATTAGGAGTAAGCAGATGAGAAGAGGTAGAGGAGTAGTTAAGTGCAAGAAGAATGGTGAGAGAGTGCAGAGATTCAGTGGGTTATGGGCAGATAGATGGCGGAACATTAGGATAGGTAGGACCAGAATAAATGCATGAAGGAATTAGTGTCGTGATCCTGACGTATGGTGGAATACTGTTCCATAGGTTAGAGGCTGCTGACACAAAGGCCATGTCACCATACTTGGACTGAGATCTAGGGATGGAGAGTTGATCACAGTCAGAGGACCTAAGGGAGTAGGAATTTTTATATGGCATATGGTTGGATACTCAGGAGCAGGACATTTGGTTTGTTGGTGTACTATGGATAACTCTCCCTAGGAAAAGATCCCGGAAGACAGAATGGGATAGCCAACCTAATTTAGAGTATAGGAGGCAGTGGTGTGTGAGGCAGTTGTATGCAAGGGCGAAGTGGCAGATGGTGTTGTACACCACATCCCACTTACGGATTAAGATGCTAGAGGCTTGGGCAAACACAGGCAGGCCATAGGATAGCTTAGGTAGGAGTAAGCCACGTGCAGTTGTTGTACAAGCTGAAGAGGTGAGGTTGGGGCTAGCTTGGTAAGCTGTGCCACGACTGATGCTGTCTGCCTTGCAGACCATAGATATGTTATGGGAGAATTCGAAGGAAGGATCTAGAGTAGCACCAAGATATCTGAAGTTGGTAACAGTGTCCAGAAGGGAGCCATTGTTGCAGAGCACTACTAATGGAGTAGTGGAATTATTTAGCTGGTAGGGGGGTGCCGAAGAGCATAGCTTAAGATTTTGTGCGGTTCAGTAATAGTCTGTTTTCTTAGAACCAGGATTGGGTGGCCTTGAGATCAGAAGTTAGTGCACTAGTGACACCTGCTACATCGGTAGAGCTGCTGAAGAATATTAGGTTGACGGCATATAAGAGAGGGGTGCTGAATTTAAAGCAGTGGTAGATTGTATTTATATGCAAGGAGAAGAGCAAAGGCCCAAGTATTGACCCTTGGGGAACACCAAGTGAGGAGGGAACAGTATCTGAAAAGGTGGAGCCAATCCTAACTTGCTGCTTTCTATTGTGGAGATAGCTGGAAAACCAGGGTAGTGCATGCCCAGATATCCCTAAGGTACATAATTTGTTTAGCAGAAGAAAGTGGTTAACCACATTGAAGGCCTTTGTGAGATCAATGAATATGGCTCCTGTATACTCTATCTATACTTTATCGAGAGAGGTATATATGTTGTCAGTAAAAGTGAGCAGAGCAGTAGTAGTGCTATGGCTTATGCGAAAGTCATGTTGAGCGGGGCTCAGGAGGTCATAGTGTTTTAAGTAGGTATTAAGTTGGGCTGTATCTATTTTCTCGAGTACTTTGCTAAGTACCAGCAGGATGGCAGAGGGCCTGTAATAGGAGATCTGCTTATGCACTTTTTAAATACAGGTACAATATTTGCCATTTTCCAAGCAGTCTGAAAAGAGAGAAGGGGATATATATATATATATATATATATATATATATATATATAAAAACATACATATATATACACACACACACACATATACATATTCTGCCCAAGGAGTTTATAAACTTCAGTGGTACACAATTAAAGTGGAAAGGGGGAGGCTGCCCTGTGGTAGAGGTTGGGAGGTGGTATGGTTGTTCAGAGTGAGTGTTTAAGTAATTAATTTTTGGAAACATCAGGCAGGCAAGGGTAAGGGAGGCAGTGGGAATCACTGGCAGAAGGGGAAGGCCCACCAATGATGAACCAACGCTGGGTGGAGGAGCTCCAGTGGGAAAGGCTGCTAAGGCCGACCCCGTAAGAGAGAGGGATGGACGGCAGCGGGGGTCACCGGCCATCTGGTTGATGACCCCGTAACGGTCGGTGCTGGAAGCAGCGACTGACAGTGCTTCCAAGTGGACCTGTCCTTCTCCCAGTGGTGATGCTTCTCCAATGACTTGTCCCAAACGTTGGCATGATAGCTCATGGACGAAGTCGGGGAGGCGGAGGAGCTCCTAGCCTGAAGCTCCTTTTACAAGGCAGCAACCTTCTGCTCCATCAGGAAGGATTGTAGTGTTTTCTGGCACTGCTACAAGGTAGCTTGATTGAAGCTGCAGCAGATCTCATAGGCTTTAACATCATGGTCAGACCTGAGGCAGTGGGCACAGACCCCATGGTCATCTTTATTGTGGATCTTCTGTTTGCAGCTGCAGCAATGGACAAGATTATCAGATCTGGGCATAAACGAAAAGAAAATGGGAAATCACTTTAGAAAATAAAGTAATTGACGAACCAGAAAATAAAAAAAAACAGAAAATTCCAGAAAAATGGCAGTCTACTAAAGCAACAGTGCTCCGTGGAGTCCCAAAGTTCAATGGTCGTTGGTGGGGAAAAAAACTGAGGAGGGCGTGGGGTCACCCACGGCTATATAGGGAGGAGGAGGTTGATATGATAACGTCACCATGGGTGGCCCCAGTTAGACTGCTAGCAAAAATGTTTCCATGTGGTCCTAGTGCCTGATGGCTATAGTTCCTAAGGTGTGACCTGCTGCAAGAGATATCCTCAAAGAACCATCTAAAAAGCATTAAAGTGTATAACAGCTATACAACACCACAAAATATGGATCATGCCCTGAGCCCAGGAAGACTAGAACAAAAACCGGCCTGTGGGATGAAGTAGTGTTCATGAAGACACTCACCTCCTGCAGGGAGGTCTCTCATGCACCACTCCTAGAGTGCCTCCTGGTTGTGGTGCAGTAAAGCTACACTTTGCGGTGTGAGGGACCACATGCAGTTGTGCACCTCCTCCCAGGATGGGGCAACATGCATGCACTTGTAGGAAGTGAGTGGAACGGGAGAGAGAAAATTTAAAAATAACAGTGACAGCTTTCTCATCTTCCCATGCCACCGGACCCCTTGGCGTACCAAGTCGACTACTACATCCATCATCCCCAAATCCCTGATGCTTCCTTCTTGTGGCAGTGGGGGGGAGGGGTTGGGCCCTGCCAGGGATAGACCTGAAACTAGGAGATGAGACACCAAAGGAGCCAGGAGGATGACGATTTGAAGGTGGAAGGTGAGCCCAGCAGACAGTGGGGATGTTGAGTGACCCAAAAGAGTGGGGTGCCAGAGGAGCAGGGAGAAGCAAAAGAAAAACATAGAGTTCTCATATTTCCTTGTTTTGTAGCTGCAGCTTCTATTGCATGTTTATATTTTGAGCAGTGGCTTCAAAACGGGGATGGCTTGTTAATGGGGTGGGGGGGGCGTTATTAAAAATGTTGGCTTAGCATGTTGTTCTTGATTTCTGCCCATTTCTAACAGCAGGCTTACAAACTCTCCCAACTTCAGGAGCCTTCATGAACTCCCGTGCTACAGACGCCCTGTTCATCCATACTGCTCTCTACTCCCAACTGGATAGTAAAGTGCAGCCTTGACACTCATGAAGTGCCGAAATGCAGATCCCTATCCAATGGATCTCACTAGCTACAGGGTACTGTGGTACCTTGTGAGGGTTGTGTTTAGTAGTGTGGAAATAAAAGCACAACAGTGAGTTCACTGAGGACCATAAGAGGACAGTAGCATGGTATGTGTAAAGTTGTCTGTCTTTAGTCCAAGGCTGGGACCACAAGGGTGGCTTCAATATGAGGACAGCTTCTATTAACACTGCCGAAGTCAGCTGTGGCTTCAATTCAAGGGTGGTTTCAATGTGGGGGCACCTTCTATTAACAGTGCCAAAACCAGCTGTGGCTTTAGTTCAAGGCAGCTTCTATTAACAAAGCCCAAATCAGCTGTGGCTTCAATTTGTGGGGTGGCTTCTGTTAACAATACCCCAAATCAGCTGTGGCTTCAATTCAAGACTAGGCGAGGGTGGTGGTGGTGGTGGAAAGAAGCAGGGAGATATAAGCTGCCCCCCAAAGCTGAAGTAGTCAGTAGGGGGAACCCTAAGGGATAAAAATACCAAAGGGTACTTAATAACAAGAAAAACAAAATGGTAGAAATGAAGAGAGATGGGAAGGAAAGCAGAGGGGGTAAAGACAAGGGAAAAGGGAAAATGTGGGGTTGACAAGCAGGGTAGTAGCAGAATCTGGATGGCCATGCGTGCAAATGCTCGAAGTCCAGCAAATAAAATCCTGGGCCTAGTCATTATGGCAGAGGCAGACCTGAACATTGTCGCCATTACTGAGTCATGGTGCAATGAGAACCATGACTGGGATATAGCCGTACCACGCTGTACTCTGTTCAGGAAGGATAGGGTGGGAAAGAAAGGGGGGAGAAGTGGCTCTTAATGTGATGGATGGCATAAAAGCAACAGAGATACAGGGAGGGGCAGAGGTATTGTGGGTCACCCTAGAGAAGGGGAATGGAGCCGCAATTGGCACTGGCGTGATCTGCAAACCTCCAGCACTTGGGGGAGGTTGGATAAGGTTCTGGTGGAAGCCATCCAAAAGATGGCAAATAAGGGGGAGGTGCTGCTGGTGGGGGACTTCAGTCTGCTGGATGTAGACTGGAGCATCTCAGCTGCAGCTTCAGCTAGGAGCAGGGACATCCTGGACTCCCTGCAGGAGCTTTCATCAGGCAACTAGTAAAAGAACTCACTCGTTAGGGGGCAGTACTGGACTTTGTTCTCTCCAACTGGGGCACTGTTGCAGATGTCACAGTGGGTGGTCACCTGGGGACCAGTGATCACTGTATGATGTGGTTCAATATAAGTACTGTGGGAGAAACGAACTACACAAAGGCGAGGGTCTTGGACTTCAGGAGGGATGATTTTAAAAAGATGAGGGAATGCCTCAGGGATGTCCTACCAGGAGGGGAGGACTTGGGTGGAGTGGAGGAGCAGTGGGTGAAACTAAAAGAGGGGATGGTGAAGGCAACAAACCCCTGCATCAGGCAAGCAAGCAAAAGCAATGGAAAAAAGAGACTGCTATGGTTCTCAAAAGAGGTGGTCGGGAAGGTACGGGGAAAAAAATTAGTGTTCAGGAGGTATAAGGAGACACAGAGGGAGGAGGATAGGGAGGTGTATCAGGAGAAACAGAAGGAGACAAATGGGGGAGAAAATAGCCCAGGCAGTAAAGAAAGGGGGCAGGATTTTTTTTCAGGTATGTAAGCGAAAGGTGAAAGACTAGGGGAGGGATAGTTAGGCTAAGGAGGGAAGGGGGTGGAGTGTGCAGAGAGGGACCAGGAAAAAGCAGACATTCTGAAAAATGCTTTTGTTTAGGGTTCACAGAGGAAAGGGGAGAGGGACCACAGATAATTGCCAGGAGCATGGAAAGAAGGGAGGTGTGCAAAGTAGTGCAGCCAGACGGGGTGCATCCAAGGATATTGAGGGAGCTCAGAGAGGTGCTGGCTGTGTCTCTGACAGCCCTGTTCAACCACTCAGTGGAGACAGAAGTAGTTCCAGAACACTCTAGCAGGGCAGATGTAGTCCCACTTCACAAAGGTGGTAGCAGGGAGGAGGCTGGCAATTACAGGCCAGTCAGCCTGACTTCGGTGGTGGGGAAATTAATGCAATCACTACTGAAGGAAAGGATTATGGCATATCTTGAATCCAGTGGCTTGCAGAATCCGAGGCAACATGGATTCACTGGGGGGAGGTCATGTCAAACAAATCTGATAGATTTCTTTGACTGTGTGACCAGAGAATTAGATCAGGGTGGAGCAGTGGATATGGCCTAGCTGGATTTCAGTAAGGCTTTCAACGCCATTCCACACAGGAGACTCATTAAATCCTAGGAGTGAGTCCAAAGGTGGTAAACTGGGTAAGGAATTGGTTAGGGGACAGAAGACAAAAGGTGGTGGTAAACGGAGTTCACTCCGAGGAAGGGAGGGTGACCTTTGGGGTGCCACAGGGATCAGTACTGGAACTGGTCCTCTAATGTCTTCATTAGTGACATTGCTGAGAGGCTAGAAGAGAAGGTATGCCTTTTTGCAAAGGACACTAAAATCTGCATTAGGGTGTGTGTGGGGAAAATGAATAGAGAGCTACAAAAGCTAGAGGAGTGGTCAAAGGTGTGGCAGCCAAGTTTCAATGCAAAGAAGTGCAAAACCATGCACTTGGGGCACAAAAACCTAGGGGCAGAGTACAAAATGGTGGGGGGGGGTTAGTATTAATGACCACCAAACAGGAAAGAGATGTGGGGGTAATCATATCTGATGACCTAAAGGTGTCCAGACAGTGTGACAAGGCCGTGGAGAGAGCTACTGGGATGCTAGAGTACATAGGGGAGGGGTATCACCAGCAGAAAGAGAGAGGTGGTATTACCACTATATAGATCACTGGTCAGACCTCACCTAGAGTACTGTGTCCAGTTCTGGAGACCACATCTCTGGAAGGACATAGACAGAGTAGAGGTGGTCCAGAGGAGGGCAACTAAAATGGTGCAGTGTCTGCATCAAAAACCCTATGAGGAAAGACTTAAAAAACACAATATGTACACCAGGGAGAAATGGAGGGGGGGGGGGGACATGATAGAGATGTTCAAATACTCATGGGTATAACTGTGGTTCAAGAGGGAAGCATTTAAAAAAAAAAAGATGCTCAAGAACAAGGGGACATGCTAAGGAGAGGGGTAGACTCAAGGAAGATGTGAGGAAGCACTTCTTCACAGAAAGAGTGGTGGATGCCTGAAACATCCTCCCAGTGGAGATGGTGGGGGCAAAAATGGTAATGGTATTCAGCAATGCATGGGATAGGCATAAGGAAACCTTCATGGTAAAGAAGGGGGGTATAAGGCTGGAGATCAAGTAGGGTCTGTGGTGTTACAGTAGGTAGGAACACTAGTAGACTAGGTGGGTCAAGTGGTCCTTATCTGCTATCAGATTCTGTTTCTATGTAAGAGTGCCTTCAGTATAGGGTGGCTTCTATTAACAGTGCCCAGATCAGCTGTGGCTTCAATTCAAGGGCAACTTCAGTATGGGGGCAGCTTCTGTTAACAATGTCCAAATCAGCTGTGGCTTAAATTCAAGAGCGCCTTCAGTATGGGTGTGGCTTCAGTACAGAAGCGACTTCTATTAACACTGCCCAGATCAACTGTGGTTTCAGTATGGTAGTGGCTTCTATTAATAATGCCCAAATCAGCTAAGGCTTCAAGTCAAGCGTGGCTTCAGTATGGAGGCGGCTTCTATTAACAATGCCCAGATCAGCTGGGGCTTCAATTCAAGGGTGGCTTCAATGTGGTAGTGGCTTCTGTTAACAATGCCCAAATCAGCCAAGGCTTCAATTCAATGGTGGCTTCAATATGGAGGCAGCTTCTATTAATGATGCACAGATCAGCTGGGTCTTCAGTTCAAGTGGCTTCAGTATGGTGGTGGCTTCTATTAACAGTGCCCAAATCAGCTAAGGTTTCAGTTCATGAGTGCCTTCAGTATGGTGGTGGCTTCTATTAACAGTGCCCAAATCAGCTAAGGCTTCAATTCAAGGGTGGCTTCAGTACGGAGGTAGCTTCTGTTAACAATGCCCAGATCAGCTGGGGCTTCAATTCAAGGGTGGCTTCAATACGGGGGAGTCTTCTATTAACAGTGCCCACATTGATAGTGTTATTGATAATAAAATGCTACTTCTTACTGCCTATGCTTCCTGACCTTTGCCTTTACAACATGATGCTTTTACAAATAAATTAATACTGTGGTATTTATCAACCAAAGAGGAATTAATTTTGTTCCTTGAAGAAATTATGTTGAACACCGAACAAGTCTACAGAGCTGGAGGAGGCACGACTGGTATAGAAAGTTCTGTGCTAATCTGAACCCTGTCTGTGCCCTTCATATTGAAAAGCTGTCAAAAGCTCAATGTGTCCTGTAAAACCAGAAATAAAATGCATCTCATGTCCTTTCAGGTACCAGAAACCTTTGAAGATGTTGCCGTCACTTTTACTGAAGAAGAGTGGAAGATGTTATGTGAGCAGGAGAAGAAGCTGCACAGGGCAGTGATGGTGCAGAATTATGAAACCATGACTTCATTAGGTACGTATTAGTCAAGGAGATGGGGACTTCAGTTCCAAGGGGGATGGGGCTGTAAAGTAACATTGGTGTCTTTTTTTTTTTTTTAGTCAGTGTGGGGCACGAAGTTACAAGGTGAGGGAAGGATCCGAGCTGCCTGGCACTCAACATTCTGACCTGTTTCTCAGTCCTTACTGAAGTCTGTTGGAGGGGGTTCAGGGTGCATTATATCAGTGACATAGAAACATAGACTTTGACGGCAGATAAGGACCACTTGGCCCACCCAGTCTGCTTATTTCCCTACCTATTGGATAAGCTGCAGATTCTAGTTAACCAACAGCCTACTTCCTGCAACCCCCACTATAATTGCCTTATGTCTGTCCCATGCATGTTTGAATTCCCCACTGTTTTAGACCCCACAACTTCTCCAGGAAAGTGGTTCCAAGGCCCACCACTCTCCGTGAAAAATAATTTCCTCACATTACCCCTGAGCCATCCCTCCAACTTTAAATTGTGCCCCTTGTTCTTACACATCTCTTTTCTGAAAGATGCTACCCTCCTGGACTTAGTTGATTCCCTTGAGGTACTTAAAAGTTTCTATCATGTCCCCCCTGTCCCTCCTTTCATCAAAGGTATACATATTAAGCTCTCTCAGTCTCTCTTCATATGGTTTCTGCTGCAGACCCTGCACCATTTTAGTTGCCCTCCTCTAGATTGCTTCCATCCTGTCTATGTACTTGCATAGATGAGGTCTCCAAAACTGCACACAGTACTCCAAATGGGGTCTCACCAACTGTCTGTATAGAGGGATAACCACTTCCCTTTTTCTACTTGTGATGCCCCTCCCTATGCATCCCAGTATCCCCCTGGCTCTCCTTACTGACTTCTCACATTGCTTACCCACCTTTAGGTCATCTGATATGACTACACCCAGATCCCTTTCCATTATTGTTGTCATTAGTACCTCCCCTGCTATTGTGTACTCTTCTCCTGGATTTTTATTTCCCAGGTGCATTACTTTGCACTTCTTTGCATTGAATCTAAGTTGCCATATGTCTGACCATTCCTCCAACCTTGCCAAGTCCCTTCTCATCCTTTCTATCCCCTTGTGTATCAACTCTGTTACAGATCTTTGTGTCGTCTGTAAAGAGGCATACCTTTCCTTCCATACCCTTTGCAATGTCACCTATAAAGACGTTAAAGAGGACTAGACCCAGTACTGAGCCCTGAGGTACTCCACTAGTAACCCCCCTTTCTTCAGAATGTGTTCCATTCACTATTACCTTCTGTGTCCTGTTGTGCAGCCAGTTTGCCTCAGCTTCATTACTGATAGATATATAGGTACACAAAGACGTGAGAAAGGCTTGAGTCCGTAGAATCTGCCTTGATGTTCTGCATTGCTTTACTCAGCACTTACAGAGCTCTCCCTACGACCTGCATTTTATAGTCCACTCTAGATAGCTTCTAATACCTCTCTATCCTTCTTCAGATGCAGGTTCGAAAACTGCATGCAGTACTCCGCGTATGGACTAACCAATAACATGTACAGTGCCAATATCACCACTATGGTGCGACTAGTGAAGTCATGCCTGATGCTTCCTAGCATCCTGTTGGCATTCCAATATGCTATACTGCATGGGAAGAGGCTCTCAAACTATTGTTTATTATCACTTCCAGGCCCTTTCCTTCTTTGAGTGCTCTACCATGATAACATTGATGTAGTATTCCATATGCAAATTTTTGTTTGTTTGTTTTTTTGTTAACTCAGCTTTATTGACGGGTAGTAGGACATGTCAACATTACACACAATCAAAATATGGACATGGTGTACAAGGTATTACAAGAGTAGCATACCTTAGTAACAGAACATTGCACCCTTTACAGTGTGGGGTATACTGTTACAAAAGATTTCGGTACACGGAAAGTTCAAAATTTCATAGTGATGCACTCTTCCAAGGTAGAGAAGGATGTCCTACCACATTTGTTGTACCTTTCTTCATGCAGGGCGCACAGGAGAGCATATTTGATGGTGTTTGTTCATGGGATGGGGTGAGTATTAGAGTTGACAACCTCAAGGAAGACCCCACCACTGATTCACCAAGACTCCAGAGACCCAAAACTCTAATTTATTTTCCTTTTGCTGCTTGGGGGGGCTGGGGGGTTAGGGCTGAAAATCCTACTGCCACATTTCCCTAAAGCCTTACGTTACCCTAACTTGTACGTTTAATGAAGTTTTTTTGTACAAGGTATACTGCATAGATGAAATAAGTCAGAAATATATATGCAGTGTTCTTCATTTTAAATTCAGTAAAATGAATGTGTCCACTTAGTTAGACCAGTGGATGCAAAATGATCAAGGTCTAGCATGGTCAATCATGGTTAAAACTGACAATGGTTGCCCATGCTCTGACCATGCTAGACTGACAATGGTTTTTAACCATGGTCATCAACCACAGTCAAAACATGGTCAGCCATGTCCATCCATGGTCGAACACAGTACCATGGTCATATCCTCTCTGGGTGTGGGAAATCCATGGGGAATAGTGAATGATGGCTTGGGATAACTCTGGCACCTGCAATATAACCCCACCCCTACCCCCACCCCTGAGAGATGTAAGAGGAAGGAATAACCTGGGAAGGGGTAATAGAACATGTTGACTTAAAATTCTGGGTCGCTATTTTCAAAAAGATTTCTCCTATTCTGTGCCTATCGAAAAATTCTTTGAAAATGGTTCTTTGCCTGTTGCTGATTGCATAGGATTATCCTTCAAAAAGGACCACATGTAGACCTTAGATTACCCCCCTCCATGCTAGTCAGTTGTTATATTATTGCATATTATATATGACATGTGAGGACAGATTAACGTAGCTCAATATGAATACCCTTGATAAGGAGGGAGAGATGTGATATAATCGAAACATTCAAACATCTTGAGGGCATTAACAAGGTGAAAGAGTCTAACATGTTTCAATATAAGAAAAATAGCAGGACAAGAGGACACGGCATGAGATTAGAGGGAGGCTGATTAAGGGGTAATGTGAGGAAGTTATTTTTCATAGAAAGGGTGGTGGATGCATGGAACAGTCTACCTCAGGAAGTGGTGGATACGAATACAGTGCAGGGCTTCAGACAGGCATGGGATGGGCATAAGGAAGCAATACAGATGAGTATGAATAGATAGGCAATTGACAGAGTAAAGGCCTATGGCACATTCATAAGGCAGAAGAAATGGGCAGACTGAATTGAGCTTGCGGTCCTCATCTGCCGTCAACTTCTATATTTTTATATGTGGTTGATCTCTCTGGTAAAATGAGTGGAAGCAATATAGTTAACATAATTATAGAACTGATATGTCAATGTCAGTTGCTCAGTAGGTAGCATGCTGACACCTCTTGGGTCAGAAAATCATCAGGTCGAGGGTTCAAGTCCCACACCAAGAACTTGATTATTTCCCAGTAATGATGCTGTAAAGCAGCACTAGGGTGGTGCCACATCATTAAGGTGCAATCATTTGGACAGGATGTTAAGCCAAGGTCCCTTCTGTTCATCTCTGGAAGCTATGCAGCTGGAAATTAAAGACTCTGTCGCACTTATTGTAGGAGTAATGGATTTTCTCCAGTGTACTGGTCAACCTCCCCTGTGGATAAAGCAGGTCTATGTGTCCTGCCACCATCATAGGACACACTTGAAAATGAGCTGCGACAGCTTAGTGTGCCTTTTCTGGTTGAAAATTACAAATGAATATTAACTTCTGTTTCTTAATAAACAAGGATTAAAACCCACTCCTTTGCTGAATCTTAATAATTGGACAGGGACAAATGACCTATCCTGTGGAATGAGCAGGGGCTGAAATGATGCGTAATGCTGGATGGAAATGAGTAATTTGACCCCTGAGGTGGTCGGATATTTATCTGTGATTTTTGTACAGAGATTATTCTGTAGGGAATGAACATTATTATCCAAACAAATGTGTGCAACACCTACATCACTTTGATATACAGCTGTTTAGTTACCCTTATTTAGTTGTTATTGCAAGTAACATTTCTATATCATTATGTGTGTAAAGAGGGGCTCAAGAGTGAAAAGAATATTCAGGTTATTTTGTTTATTTTAAGGGAGTTTTATTTTTAGGGTCTAGTTGAAAGGTTGTTTTTTTTTATATATATGAGTAAATCTGGCAGTTGTGTTTGCGACAGCACTCAAGAATGGCGGAAGTGGCTCATGAAGTCTTTATATGTGCTGCCCAAATTCCAAACCCACTGCCTGAATTGGTTCCAATCTGTGCAGTTGTGGAGAATTGAGATATGGGTATCAGAACTTGTATGTAAAAAAAACCTCATTAGCCAAACCAGTTTTGGTATTTTCTTTCTCAGGTATGACCAACAGGTGCAACACATACATTGCTGATTTGGACTGTTGTTTTGTTGCCTTTATTTTGTTTTTTATTGTAAATAACATTTCTATTATCTTGTTTCTCTTTTTTATGAATGTGCAGGATACAGAATCCCATCGGAACATTTATTGCTGCTGTTGAGGGACGGGATACTCCCTGTTGGTGAAGTAAAGGAGGAAGAGACTGAACAGCAGAAGGACCATCTTGGTGACACCCCCAGCAGTAAGTAGATAGATAAAGGACTTGCATGAGATTTTTTTGCTTTTATATATATATATATATATATATATATATATATATATATATATCTATATCTGGACCTGTGGGGGTATATCGGCATCTCACATTGGCAGGAGACAGAGAATGATGGAAGAGTTTGGGGCCACCTAAGGTATTGGTATATAACAAGGTCTCCATAGATGTTGTGGTTAGTACCCCTGCCATGTAGGCTTAAACATTGTTGAGGGGTATAGGTCATTAAACTCCTGATAAGGGGGGCTTGAATCCAAGGTTTAAAGAATTAGCATGGTCCTTCCACTTAGAAAAATGTTTTAAGTGGGCGTGGTGTCAGTATGGTACAAACCCCTTGGATGCAGTACCTCTCCACCTCCCCACTGTAACACCCCACCCATGAGCCAGTACAGTGCAATTATAGTTGTTGTTTTTTTTAACTTTCTTTATGCTCCTCCTCACTGGCCCCATAGGACATCTCTCCAGCAGAACTCGGGGCACCAGCCTTCTCCCACTTGCCTGAGACCTTCTCAGACCAAGCCTCTGTCCCTGCATGCTCCCTTCTGCACTCCATCATGCCATCCCCCTGGCTCTGAACCCCCCCCGAGGTGGGGTCGTTAACTCCTAACTGGCACTCTATCTAGAATCGAGAGTGCAGCCAGAGTGAGGAAGAGAGCCAGAGGCTGGCAGGGGCCAATCCAGCACTGAGCTTGGGGGCCGTCCACAGGACCTGCCTTCACCTTCCCAGGTACCAGGGCTTTTCTTTATTTTCTTGGACTCTGAGGTGCTGACATGCAATGACGTGTGGCGCATAATGGACATGCTCCCGCACCCACCTGCAGGTTGTCCACCGACACCTCTATACCGCTTGAACATTCCCCATAAGTTGCAGTGCTCCCAGTCTCCACTGGGAGACGCCGGAATGCAGGATGCACAACCCACCATCACCTGGAGAGGAGAGCAGTCCATTGGATGCTCGATCCTCTCCTCCCCTGCCAACCCCCGGCGACACGAGATCACTCCCGAATACTGGTCACTGGCATGGTACGAGGTAAGGCTAGCGCCTCAACTTTTAGTGTCACTGGACCAGCTACTGCAATTACAGTTGACCAAAAATAAAATTACTAACACTCTACTCATAATATGCTCACGATTCAGAAATAGCAAACAAATAATATATTTATTAGGGCAGCAAACCCTAGCTAGAAACTGGATGCACAGTAATTCAGAATTTAATATGGCCAGTCTTTGGTGCCCTAGGTAGGTTCTGCCTTAAACTTGTGCCTCTGGAGGCTGCAAGTAGTTACCATTCCAGGAGTAGCCTGAACCAGTGACCACCCTTAAGTGCCCCAAACAGGTGCAGTCAAAGAAATTTAGAAAATGGGCTTATTATTTCCTGATCTTTGATTGGCTGACAGCTATGCCAAGGGGGTACATTAAGTACCAGTAGAGACTAGGAAATAAATGCCAGTCCAGCCTGCCTCAGTACCAAACTGGTGTCACTGTGCCAGTTCAGATTTTAAAAGTTACTAGCCACCATTTTTTCTTCTTGTTCAGCGAGCAAGTGAACTCCTCCCACCCCCGAAAAACAGTAGTCACTTTAATCACATAACAGAATTCCCTTGCCACATACAAAGTTTTTTTTTTTTGTTGCTAAGTGCTACTGCTAGCACACACGCACTCAGTTCCCCATACTCAGCTCTGGGGTCTCCTACTCAGGGATAACAACAGTTGTCACTGTAAAAAAAAAAAAAAAATCAGCATTTATGTAAAAAAGTAGGAAAATGTGGCGTTAGGGTTTCCAACCCTAACTTCCCACCCCAAAGCAACAAAAGGACAACATCGCACAAGCAACTACAGACAGCTATTATCAGGTGCAATAAACAACATACAACTGTTTCCATTTGACACAAATGCAGTAGCACTGATGTGTCACCTTCATGGATTTGTATCTGTGGCTGCAGGAGCACAGGCCCCACAGGGGGCTGTGCTTCTGTGGCCACACCTGTGTGACTGTGTTGTACAATGTGCGTGAGTAGCTGTGGCTGCAGAAGTGCAAGCTCCATGGGAGCCTGTGTTTCTGCAGATAGAATTACTCTAGAAATAAACAGACTTAACTCATGGCTGTGCGAATTGTGCCAGGTTAAGGGCTACTGCTTCATAGGAAGCTGGGAGAGAGGATTTTTTCAATATGATGGCCTGCACCTCACCAATGAAGGATGAAGGGTGCTCGGTCAAAAGTTAGATGTATACACCAGTCATTTAAGCTGAAAAAAGGACAGCTGGGGACAGCACAGAACACGGGTATATCCGTCTCATATTGGAACAAACTTAACAGACAAATCTCCAGATTCGTTTGGAATAATAAAAGACCTAGGATTGCTAGGAAAATATTACATCTCCCAAGGGGGGGCAGGAGGGCTGGCATTGCCTGACCTCTCACTATACTATTTAGCCTCACAGGGCACCATGTTGGTAACATGGGCTAAACAGAGAACATCATCCCTATGGTACCTGATAGAAGATGCTGACGTTGGAATAAGGCTACTGTATACATTAGCCCTAACTTCAACACCCCCATATTTTGTGGGAACGGTGAGGAACCATTGGGTTAGACATGGCCTGTACATTCTTAGTAAGATCCGGAAACTTACAAATACACCAGAGGGACTAAAGCCCCTTTCACTCATAAGATATGAGACTGAGTTTTTTCCACCTTCACTTGACTTGGGGGAATGCAGGGTGGGGGACGTGGGGCCCTAATAGTTTCGCACAGTTATTGAGGGGCAGCGATGTACAGCCTTCCACCGAGCCAAGGACAAATTTGGTTGGCCCAGCTCGGAGTTCCTCCAATACGTGCAAGTTAGGCATTTTATTAACACAGAGGATAACATTCAACTTTTCACGAGACCATATACAGAATGGGAGGAGTTTTTATATGGAGCGGTTACCATTAAAGACGTTATGGGACATATATCGAAGTGTTTACAAAATCTTGTTGGCCCAAAATGGAACTTCTCTGGATCCCTTGAGGAGGACCTGGGAGAGGGAGGCTAACATAAACATTATTGAATTTGATTGGTCACGTAGACTGGAGCGAGGGTGGCGGGTAACATCAGCCACAGTGTGGCGTGAGTTATTTTGGAAGATTTTAATCAGATTCTTCCAGACCCAACAATTACATATCAATACAGCAACTCGGGTTCGAAAATATGCTGGCAGGGTTGTGGGAATACAGAGAATCACTGGCACATATTCCGGGGCTTCCCCTTATTGGATCCATTTTGGAAATCCTTTCAGAAGACAGTGCATTACATTACTGGGGTCTTACTTCCCTTACAATTCAAAGAATGGGTGCTGGGATTCCCAAGGGCCAGAAGGGGGACACCAGGTGAGTCTTGTTGACTTTGATAGTAGTGGCTGTCAGGTGTATAACAGTACATTGGCTAAAGCAGAAACCCCCAACCCTGGGGGGAATGGATAGTGAAAGTTAAGGGAAATCCTATCAATGGAAGCTCTGACAGCTAAATTACAACTCCGCCAGGAACAACATGAAGCTTGATGGTGCAATTGGGAAACCTAGCTTATGAATAGGGCTGCACAGTACAGCCCAAACCCAAACTGGGTGAATCCTTGGGAAAAGGAGAAAGTTGGGAGATGGGGGAGATATGAGATTGTTCAGGAAATCTCAGGGCATTAATTTAATGGTACATGCAAGAGTCAGATCTCTGGTGGGGGGTGTTCAACGGCCACAAGTTAAAACTGGGACGTTTGGCCCAGTAGTTTATATGTTTATTTGTGTTTTCTATTGCAACAAGCACACAAATACGCTCATTGGGGAGTGTTTAAAGAGTATAATATTTTCTTTTTCTTTTTGACTTTCTTTATCCTCCTGTGGCAGGTCCACCATCACCGTCCACCAACCTGCTGAACTCGGGGTCCTTCGGGGGCTTGTACCACCATGTACATCATCCTTGGTGGCTCCCCACACTTTCCTCCATTTCTTTCCTGTGAACTGCTACTCCCGAGACCCCCGGATGTGGTAGTGCATGCGTGTGGAGGCGCACATGCTCACTACAGCTCCAGATGGGGTCTCCTTCTCCTCCTTCCTCCCTGGTCGGCCTAGCACAAAAGGTCCTCGGAGTGACGCTGCTTCTCCGGCCTCCTCCAGGTGGTGGCCAAGCTCCAAGGGTACCTGCTACCCCTGCCCAAGGTAGAGGGCCGCCAGCCAGCAGCCTGCTCTAGTCCTCTCCTTCCCTCTCCTGGTTGACCTCCGATGACCAAGGCTCGTTCCCGAACCCGGGTCGCCAGCATGGCACGAGGTGTGGTGTCTACCGCCTCAACCCTCAGCACCACTGGACTGGACTGAGTATAAGATTTTCTACAGCAAAATATAGCTCTAAAAGGTTACATTTAATTGTATTAGCAGCTAGTGAGCTTATACTAAATACCTTTATGCAATGGTTGGCTGTGTATCCTATATAGACTAATAGGTAATATCTCCAACTCTATATGTAATACTGTATATGTAAGCTTTGAAAGAAATAAAGTTGAGTTAATAAAAAGGTTGGGGCATGGCTCTGGCACAGCCATACCTGCTAGTACAGTGTTCTGTCTCTGTTGTTGGGTTCTGTCTCAGCAATGAGGACATTCCTGAACCCACAACCAGGCATTGTTGATTCCCAGGCTATGCCGGTGTTGTTTTCAGAAAAGTTAACTCGCCTGTTCTCGGTGTTGACAGTGTCAGTGCCAGTCCCATTGACAGGTCCTCCTTTGTTGGCACCATCGTTGTCAATGAGGCCTAAAAGCATGCCTTTAGCTCATCCAGTACAGCCACCACCTCTGTTGCCAGCTCCATCAATTGGTCCCATTGCCATTCAGGATGACGGCCAGATAGAATACAGCCCTGAGACCTCCTGGATATCGAGGAGGAGGATTTGGAGGATGAAGGAAGGGAGGAAGATCCCTATGAAGGGCGTTTTGTTTCCAACTCTACCCAATCCTCTTACGGTGAGGACTCTGTGGTTTACAACTCCAGATCTCCTCCTGAAGATCCGTCCTTTCAATCCTTATTCAAGCAAATCCAGTATGTAATGGGATTTGAGGGCAAAGAGGAAGACACCAGTAAGAAGACTTTAATGGAGTTCTTGGAAATCACAGTGACGCCTATTATTGTAGTACCTCCTTTTCACCTTACATTGGAGGATGCTTCCGTTGCTGCCTGGCACAAGCCTAGCACTTTACCTGCAGTCACCAGAAAGGCTGACAAGCAGTACCTTCCTCTGTCTGTCAATCCCTATTATGCTTCCCAGCCTAGAAACTGACTCTGCGGTAATCATGGCTGCGTAGGATCACTCTAGGGCCCCTAGAATCATAAGTACTTTGCCCACGGACAAACAATCCAGTAGACTGGATGTTTTGGGCAAGTGGAGCTTCATACTGCAAGTTACCAAGCCCACATGATTAAGTATCAAAATAGCCTATGAAAGTCTGCCATATCTACTATTCAGACTACCTGAAAGCTCTGCAGAAACAGAACTTATAAACGCTGCATGAGCTGGTCTTGATACTGGTTAGCATCTGTTACAGTCAGCATACGATGTATCGGATGCTGCTGCCGGGGCTGCTGCTTCTGGCATCTGTCTGTGGAGATTTTTCTTCCTTAGGGTTACAGGCTTTGCAGCTGACATGCAGTAGGCCATACTGAATGCCCCTTTTAAGGGCTCCAGTTTATTTGGATCTGATGTGGATAATGCACTGAGAAACCGTTAATCATCCAAACTGACTCTGAGACTTCTGAAGTCCTTGACCCTACAAAAAAAAGAAAGAGAATGGGTTAGAGGTGTTTTTTAGAGACCCACTGGTCATGGAGTCCATGGATACCATCTACAGTATCGTAGTAGAGGAGGACGTCTGTCCTACAGGCTCCACTGTCATTCTGTCTCCCCACTTCCTCCCCTCTACACAGTTGCTTTCAGGGGTTCAAGCTGGGGAAGAATCTCCCTTCACCTACCAAACTTGAGAGAGATTACCATAGATGTGTTGGTCTTGGAGATAGTGGAGAATGGAAATGCACTAACTGCTCTCCAAACCTTCAATGCACCCTCCACCTCCTTCTCATTATCCTCCGTGCCATTTCCCCCTGCTGAAAGAAGTCGTCCAAGTCCTACTGTGATGAGCTGCCCAGCTGCTAGCCCTTATTTGTAGATATTATTCTGTTGTATATGTGTTTTTTTTGTAATTCTATGTACATGCCAGTGTCAGCACAAGGCACCTAGAGAAAAGATTGGATTTTTAAAAAGGGTTTTGACATTCTTCTGACCTGAGAGATCCGCTGTTTGCCAGGAATCTGACAAGTTATTATCAAAGGCTTTGGGGATAACTGATCAAAGAGTATTCCTCTAATGTTAGCCGACCAAGGGAAGCAGAAGAAATAAAATCAGCTTGTATCATCGTACAATTGACAGAAAATTCCTTATAACTAATTAAATTAAGCCAGTTCAAAAGCTTGGGAACGTTTTAGCCAGGAAAGATCTTTCTAACAGGCCTGTGTGAGGTAAATGGAAAAATAAAAACATCCTTATAGCATACCTGTGTGAAATTCCTCTTACATGGGTTATGATTATAAATCCTGTGTTGACAATGGGAATCGGACCATCAAAGATCATCAGGAAAATAAGATTTTTGGGAAGCGCAAGAGTGATCTGGTGGCATAAACAGAAAGGCCAACCTCTATTCACTGATCTGCAAGGGCTAGTCTTTATTCATAGATTCTGGTGGGGGGGGTCTTCTGTATAAACTCCCCAGCACCGACACTCAGGGCCATTTTGCACAGTTTGCTTTGATCCTCTCTCCTGACCACAGAGAACAACACCTGTCAGCACAGAGACTGCCTAAGAACTAAAGGCTACAGAAAGACTGCAATGTTTTGCAAACCAGCGATTCTCTGGACTTTGAAATCTTCCTACCTCAGGTAGATTAGCTAACAGTCTGAGTGCATTTCATTGTACATGTTTCCGTGTTCTTTTCCTGTATACGGTAACCCAAATTAATATTCTCTTTTTTAGTTGTACCCATATGTATTTAAGTATTTTAGTAAAACTTTTCTGTTTCTAAAGAATATCTGCCTGAGTGAGCATTCCTTGTATGTAGAAGGTTTATTAATAATCTGTGACAGCTGTTACTTGCTTAGATGGGCCACCGTAAGCAACCAAATTAAGAAAGGGATCTGTAAAGCACATCTGGAAGGATAGGGAGAATACCAGAGTCTCATGCGAGTCTGCAAGGACTGTGAACTATGCTGTCGCATGTCCTGTAGGGCGATGGCCAAATCAGGCTTACACTGCTACTTCGAAGAGAGTGTGATGCCTGGGTCTTCCCCCTTTTTGTAATAGCCAAGGAAAAGGTTCATATTTGGCTACAAGACTTGAGACTGATATTGTGGCCTTGTCTAGAGGGATGCCTGGGATCTTTGTGGCAGAGATGCAGTCGTGATCTCAGCGAGTATTCTAATGGATAAGGAAGGTATCCCTGCCACCCCCCATCATGGACTGCACTTAAGGGTGAGCACTGTGAGCTCAGTGAGCCTAACCCCCCAGGAGTGGGTTCATGACAGATCTAATACTCAAGAAAGCTATCAAACCCCTCCCTCCTAAAAAAGGAAACAGGGTTTTGTTCTGGATATTTTCTGGTCCCCAAGTCCACAGGACACCTGTGTCCAGTTTTGGACCTCCAGAGCAGTAAACAAATTCATTGAATACAAAAAGTTTCAAATGGTGTCTCTTCAGGCTCTCATCCACCTACTGCAAACATGGGATGTGCTCTGTACTCTGGACCTGAAGGATGCATACCTTCATATCAATATCAGAACATGTCACAGGCAATACCTCTGCTTTACTCTGGAGGAATGCCATTACCTATTCCAAGTCTTGCCATTTGGCTTATTCTCGGCACCACAGGTATTTATAAAATGCTTTGCAGTTGTGGCAGCAGCCCTCCCAAAGGAAGGAATTTATGTCTTTCCTTATCTGGATTATTGGCTCCTGAGGGGCCTATCCAGGGAAGTGGTCCACTACACAGTATCCAGAACTCAGCAGTTGTTCAAGAACCTTGGTGTCGCAGTCAGTGTACTAAAATGTGTCCTTATTTCCTGTCAGTGTCTCCTGTTCATTGGGGCAGTGCTGGGCATGGCAGTGGGCAGTGTATTCCTGCCCGTGGACAGAGACAAAGTCCCAACTGCCCTGACCTGTCTGGTATGCAGGAGTCACTGTGTGTCCACTAGGACAATACTTTGCCTCCTGGGACCTATGGCAGCTGCCACTGTAACTGTCCCATTGGTCTGCCTCCATATGTGAATCCCACAATGGATACTTTGGGTACAATAGGATAGCTGTATGCATGAATTGGAACAGATGGTTCTCTTCATGTCTCCTCTGCAAAATTCACTGCCATGGTGGATGAAGGGCATCTCATTCTTTTCCCCAACACTGATGCATATCCTCACAACAGATGCCTCTGGATTAGGATGGGGCGCACACCTGGGAGAGTACCAGACTCTGGGTTGTGGACTGACCTAGATGCGGATCTCGAGATTAATGTTCTGGAGATAAGAGCTGTTCTTCTTGGTCTCCAGGCCTTCGCAGAGCACCTCAGTACAGACCCCCTATTGTTCAGGACAGACAAAGTCAGTGTGATGCACTAGATCAACAAGAAGGGGTTACTCGCTTGTATCTTCTGTGCAGGGAAGCAACAAGAGTGTGGCCTTCAGTTGACAGCCATTTTTCTCCCTGGAGTCCAAAATGTCTTGGCAGACAGACTAAGTCATCTCTGTCTCAGGTACATGAATGGGGACTGCCAACCTCTGTGATAAATGATCTGTTCGCAAGATGGGGTCATCCAGAGCTGGACCTTTTTGTGTCCCCACACAATGCAAAATGGCTGCATTTCTGCTCACTCACTCCAGGGCCTACAGTTTTTTGGTGAGATGCATTGCCCCTGTCCAGGAGAGGGAGAGAGAGGTTCCTTCATGCATTCCCTCCAGTCCCCCTCATTCAGAGGGTTAATAAGCCACCTTGATAATGGTAGTCCCCCTCTGGTCTTGCCAGATATGGTTGCGACTACTACAGCATCTGGCAGTGGAGCCTCCTGTTCGACTGCCCCTGTGTCAGGGTCTACTGTCCCAGGACAGGGGGTCCCTGGTCTATCCGGACCTGCAGTCCTTGCATCTCCACGCATGGCTCCTGAAGTTGTAGCCATTGCACATTTTAGGGTTTCTCCACAGGTGGCTAATATCTTACTGGTAGCTAGAAAGTCTTCCACAAGACACACCTATTAACTATAATGGAAGCGTTTCTCCATATGGTGTGTTTCCCATTCTGAGGACCAATTTACATGTCCTGTTCATACTGTACTGGACTACATTCTGTCTTTATCAGGCTCCATCCTACAATACTCGTCTATTAAGGTGCACTTGGCAGCCATTTTGACTTTTCATGCCCCTGCTGACAGATGCATGGTGGCATAACTGGAAGTGTCCCATACATTCCTTAAAGATGTAAGTGCATGTGTCTCCCAATTCGTAAAATGGTTCTGCCTTGGAACCTTAACTCTGTTCTTTAGAAATTGACTTTGGCTGCATTTGAACCTGTTGCAACTTGCAAGATGCTCTTCCTTTCTTGGAAGGCTCTTTTTTGGTTGCAATAACTTCTGCCTGAAGTATTTCTGAACTTCAGGTGCTCATGCATGAGTCCCCCTACCTGATTTTTAACAAGGACAGTGTGGCCTTGCACACTAATCCATGTGTCTTGCCCATAGTGGTTTCTGACTTCACCTTGAATCAGACCATAAACCTACCAGTAAATTACCCTGAGCATGGCAACATGGGTGAGGCACTGCTCCATATGCTCATCATATGAGGGACTACAGAAAATCCTTTCATCTTTCTGTAGTATTCACCCCTGGGAGAGGGGGCATACCTGTCCCAAGCAGTGCCTATCCACTGGAAGTATGGTAAGGAGCTTCTTAATGCTGTGCTTGGCCACTCTACACGTGGTATGGCCACTTCTGCTGCCTGCTTTCAGAGTGTTTCTGCAGTTGACATTTGTGCTACTGCCACATGGAGCACTGAACATACTTTCACTAAGTACTGTAGTCATGACATTGTCTTATGCAGATGTGCTGGCTTTGGTCTTGCTGTTCTGCAGGGCCTTTTGTTCCTGATTTCAATATTGACAAACCGATTTAGTTTAGTTGCCGTATTGATCCTTTTATTGGACCAACTGAGATGTCACAAAAAGAACAGAATGCCTAAGCTTTCGGACCAACCAAGTTCTTCCTCAGAAGCTTATGACAGTTATTCAGAAAATCACAAACTATTAATACCCAGATCACACATAAAAAAAAAACTCTCATTGGTTCAGAATTCTCCTGGTTTAATTATTTTAAACCAGTGGGAATTTTTTCTGGGTTTTTCCTCAACCGTTGTTTTCCTGATATTTGTTGTTTCCTAACCAGCACTTATTATATATCCGTGTGTGATTTTTGACATTGGACTTGTACTTGCACTGTTTTCTTTGTGTGCTTTACTTGGTTTTCTGTATTCTACGTTTTGCTATGTAACCTCATTGTAAACATGCATTTGTACTCACTTTGTAATTCTCCTGATGTGGAGCCTTTATAAAGGAGTCTCTGACTCAAAGGTTTGTAATTCCAGTATTTTCAATAAATAAATAAACGGTTACTCTCCATAGCAGCAGATCTTCAAGAGAGAGAGTCTCCTCCATTGTACCACAGCGTACCCGCCCTCCTTCCCCATCTTGGGTATAAGCTGGCAGGGTGAGTCTACAGCCTTCTCTGAAGGTGTCCATAAGTAACTTATCTATACTATGTTTCCAGTCCCATACGTCTCCTTGTGTGCCTGATACTGGTTTGATCTCCTGGTTCCTCATGGTAAGAGGCCCACCGAGCTTGTCTTCAGTTGGGAACTAAGGAGCAAGGGGACCACCTGTGTTTTATAGGTGCTGACATTGCATGTCATAGTGGGTGGCCCCCAGCTAGCAAATGTTTCCGAGTGTTCCAGACACCGACGGTTTATAGTTCCAAAGGTGTGGCCCAACGGGGGAGAGTCTCTTAAAGATCTACATTTATGGTGAGTAATTCCATTCTGTTGCTACATGATCCAAAAAAGGTTCTGCTGTATTGGCATTCAAAGAATAAATGTGTCATTGTTTCTGTGGTTGCACCACAGGTGTGTTTTGGGCAGTATTGTTCCTGCTCAGCTTTGTGCTTATGATTACCTGTAACGTTCAGCCATCTGTGGGAGTATAGCCAAAGGGTAATCCTTTATTTGGCACGTACTCGTGACTCAGTCAGTTTTTTGGATACCACTGTTGTCATCCCTGCCAAGCATATCTTGTACTCCATGTCAGCATGGAACTTAGTGGTCAGCATAAACTAATATGCTGTCTTCCTTCTATCCATAATTACCTGTTGCACCATAAACTTATATTATTTCATTTTATCAAACAGAGAGAGACTAGCTGTTCAGGTACTAGGGGAACTCTTTCTTAAGTGTGCCTCTACCGTAGCCTTCCAAAATAGGCCACGCCCAAGTTGAAAGCCAAGGGACCCCTGCTTTATCAGAAGGCTTTTACTAAAGACAAAAATACAATTGAAAAACAACAACAGGATTTATGATGGTTATCATGTTGAAAAGAGTAAGGGAATTTCCTCTGTGTCCTGACCAAATTTCCCCATTCATTAAAATACTACCAACCGCTTATCTGTTTCAATTTCAGCTGGTTTGTATCCCCCCCACACACACACACACACAGAATGAGGATTAAATTAGGCACTATTTTCTAGCTTCCTTTCCTGGTCAACAAAATCTAAATAAATAAATAATACTGTATATGAGAGTGAGAGGCTCAAAGAAAAAGCTGTTTCCAACAGGCTGCATGACGACCCCTGCTCACCCAGTCAGTTACAGTCATTACTCACTCTCTCTCTCTGGTTTTTTAACTGCTTTTAACTGCTCGTTCCCCCAATAAGCTTAATTTGTGTAAATAATATGGGGATTGCTTAATGTTTTAATTTTTAATGAAGATCAGCTAAGAGTTTTTCATATGGGGACAGTATTGCTGCTCTGCTCACTCTTTCAGTATGCCACAGTTTGTCTCCTCCATGACAAAATAACAAGAGTGGCACACTGCTGAGATCCCAGTCTGAACGTAAGTGGGATTAGGAGGAGGTGGGAGGAAAAGTAGACAGACACTCACCACTGGATTATGTTGCTCTGTCATTTATCTTCCATGCCCTTCTGTCATTCTCAGTGGATTACTAATCAGTCTTTCAGGGTAGATCGGGGGGAGTCTGCTAATCTCTCTCGTCCTTCGCTTCAGGCTCCTTAAGCAGTCTCGTGATCAGTGCTGTCAGTGAATTCCTCCTCTGCTGCACTCAGGATAACCACAACCCTCACTCCTCACATGCAATAAATACCACAGACACACACATAGTAAGGTACCATTTGGTAGCCAAGTATGCATAGTTCTTTGCCAGGCTGGCAAAAACTTGTGCATGTGCAGACTGCTACCAAACTCAGCAATTTCTTGCTTGCCTTGCAGGCAGCCAAATAGAGAATTCACTTGCCCCGATGGCTGTTTTTGTCATCCCAGTCTGACGGGCAACAGAATTCTTCCTAGCCTGGTTAGTAAGTTGTAGGTCCCTAACGGAAAACAAGTCACTACCTTGTTCAGCTTGTTAAAGCTGTGGATGCAGTGTGGATCAGGTCTGATCAACAAGGTGCTTTACCACTTTACTACTATGGTTGTTTAGTCAGAACTGTGATCGCAGCATGTCAGATCCCTATCATCAAGAAATTGAACCACTTTAAGACCATAACACAAGTATTCATGCTGCTTTTCATCAGAATACATTAAAAAAATACGTTGCAGGTGGTACCCTTTCTTGGACTAACAAAATTGTGTTTTAGACTAGCTTTCGAGAGTTAAACTCCCTATCAGTGGTCACTGACCTGATGAAGGAAGTTTACTTTTCAAACACTAGTCTCAGTGACAGTATTGTTTGTCCAAATCACCTGCAACATATTTGTTGCTTTTTTCTTTCTTCATCATAGATGGGACTAACACAGTGGCCACATTTCTCCATCAAACTGCTCCCATTTAAAATATTAATGCTGAAGTCACCCCTTCTCCTGGATCCACATCGTTACGCAGCATGTCTCCTGCAAAAATCCATGGTGGTGGGAGAGGGGTGAAGAAAAGATAAAAAAGTGCATGCAGTAGTTTTGTTGGGAAAGAGTACTTCAGAATCTGCTTCTTAATAGAAGCAGAGCAAAACCCAGTTTAACATGCTGAAAAACACTGTAATTCCTAAACCTTGCTGTTACACGTACAGCTACAGACACAGGTCTAGCAGGACCTATAGTTAAAAAGCAGGAGATAATCTGAGAACAGGGCAGACTAGATGGACCAGGAGATCCTTTTCTGCCGATAACTACTATGTAACTGTGTACCTATGTAGCTACTGCAGCTTGCTTGGGGAAAGAGTGAGTAAGTGGCCCTGGTGGGAATTTACCCTCAATTTGCTGGTTCCCAAGCCTGTTATCTAACCACTAGACCTCAATACCATCCCTCTGTTACATTTTTAAGGCTGCTTAGCAAAGCTTAAAACAGAACACAGTGGGCATGAGAAGAATCCCGGGGAACTTGGTTCCGAAAGTGAAATTAAATGTCTGACTCATTCCAGAAGTAAAACTAGGAAGGACTGCTTCTATGTGAAATGTATGCCCCTAAAGACATAAAACAAAAAAAAAAGTAGGACTACATAGGCCTACCTCCAGTTAACAGGTATACCCCTTGTCCAAGTTGGCTCATTCAGTAGTACTGCAAGAGCGGCTGCCAACCCATGAGCCCATTCCTGTGATGTTTCCAACTTGTTTAAGAGGGAAATTTGGGTCAAATTAGTAGGGCCTGCTAGTAGGGAGATTTTTTTAACATCATGAGCTCGTCCTTAAATGGTGTCAAAAAAAGAAAAAAACATTTAAAAACATTTAATATATTTTACTTTGTCAAGAATAAGCACTAAAAAGAATCAACAACTAGTTATACAAAATTATAATTGTTCATCACTAATTTACCTTTTATGTATTTTTATCTGCCCAAAAACAATTTAAATAGATATTTTTGACACAATTTTACTTAAGCAAGAGATTTTGTTTCCCGGGAGGGAGGGCTGAAGTTCAGTCAAAAATACAGGAGTCTCCTGGAAAAAGCAGGAGATATCACATGTATGTGAGCCTATTCTCTGTGATTAAACCCTCCCTAACTATGACACTTTTAAACATAAATTCCAGTGAGTCATTTCTCTGACTCTCACTTTGTTATGACTAGGTCATGTGTTTGTGTTATAAAGCTTTTTTCTTTATCATTAAAAAATAAAATAATTATTTCCTGTTCTTCTAATTCTAGTCCCTAAATCTACAGATTGTGAGAAGGATCAACATTCGGAATTTCCTGTACAGCAACAGAGCCCAACAGAAGAGAGGAGCTGTAAAAGTGCCATGCATGAGAAAAGTTTCCCAGATGGACTGACATTTGCTAAAGTTAAGTTTCGAGAACATCAGCGGAATCGCAAGGCGAAGAGAAACGAGAGATCCAGCATGACACAGAAACACTTTCAATCTGTCACTAGTGATAATGGTGTTAAACAGCTGGGTACTCTCTCAGTTCATAGGCAGGCCCATGTGGAACAAAACATTTTTAAATGTACTGAGTGTGAGAAGAGTTTCAGGTATGAATCAGATTTTGTTGTACATCAGGTGATTCATTCACAGGAGGAGGCCTATGTATGTAGTCACAATGACAAGAATTCCACGAATGAAAACCGTCTTACTAACCACAAACCGATACAAACAGGGGGCAAATCATTTAATTGTGCAAAGTCTGGAAAAGGTTTCAGCTGTGAATCACATTTTGCTAAACACCAGCGGACTGACACAGGGGAGAAGCCATTTAGATGCACGGAGTATGGAAGAGGTTTCAGTGATAAATCAAATCTTAGTAGTTGCCAACAAATTCACACAGGGGAGAAACCTTTTAAATGCACTGAGTGTGGAAAGTGTTTAGGAAATGAATCAAATCTTACTGCACACCAGTGGATTCACACATGTGAGAAACCATTTAAATGCAGTGAGTGTGGGATGAGTTTCAACCATAAATCAAGTCTTACTGAACATCAGAAGATCCACACAGGTAAGAAGCCGTACACATGTAGTGAATGTGGGAAGGATTTCAGAAAAAAATCAAATCTTGCTGTACATCAGCAGATCCACACAGGAGAGAAGCCACATACATGTAATGATTGTGGGAAGAATTTCTACGCTAAATCAAATCTTACTAGCCACCAGCGGATTCACACTGATAAGAAACCTTTTAAATGCACAGAATGTGGAAAGTGTTTCATTTATAAATCACATATTACTAAACACCGACGTACTCACTCTGAGGAGAAGCGTTTTAAATGCAATGAGTGTGGAAAGGGTTTCATCTATAAATCAGATATTGTTAAACACCAGCGGGTTCACTCTGGGGAGAGACCATTTAAATGCACTGAGTGTGGAAAGAGTTTCAGTGACAAATCAAATTTCATTACCCACCAACGGATTCACACAGGGGAGAAACGTTTTAAATGCAATGAGTGTGGAAAGGGTTTCAGCTATAAATCGGATATTGTTAAGCACCAGTTGGTTCACTCTGGGGAGAGACCATTTAAATGCACCGAGTGTGGAAAAGGTTTCAGCTATAAATCAGATGTTGTTAAACACCAGCGGGTTCATTCTGGGGAGAGACCATTTAAATGCACTGAGTGTGGAAAGAGTTTTACTGACAAATCAAATCTCATTACCCACCGACGGGTTCACACAGGGGAGAAACCTTTTAAATGCACTGTGTGTGGAACATGTTTCAAACACAAAGCAAATATGACTAAACACCAGCACACTCACTCAGAGGAGAAGCCTTTTAAATGCACCAAGTGTGGGAGTAGTTTCAACAAGAAATCATTTCTTGCTGGACATCAGAAGGTCCACGCAGGAGAGAAGTCCTACACTTAAAGTAATGATTGTGATAAGAGTTTCACAAGTGAAGCATGGGTCTCCAAACAACAACAGTTTCACTCGGTGTCAAATCTTTCAAATGCACTGACTGTGGTGCCCCTTTATAGGTCCCTGGTGAGACCGCACCTGAAGTACTGTGCACGATTCTGGATCCCCCACCGTATGACCACTTGGAAACAGTGAAGAATCTTTTTGCAAATAGATATACTTTATTGCACAGATTATACATAATAATAACATACACTTCAAATAAATAAAACATTGACACACTTACACAAATAAATCGGCAGTGGTCCCCAAACCATATTAGATAATATTAAAAAAAAAAACATTTAATGTGCAGACTGTTCCAGGTAGGGTCCCACCGCCCCCGTCCCTCCCCTCCCCCCACCCTAGGCAGCAACATAGTAGTTTCTAACCTAAGGCCTAAAAAGGCCCAAAATAAAATTATGGCTCATTTACCACTATTTACTCTCCAAACTTTAGCACAGTCCACCACGTGATGAGCAACCTTAACATACTGCTCTTTAGATGATTCAGTACCTTTAACTACTCGTTAACACGCATTAATAATAGTCTTGCTTATTAATCATTTGAGCAATAAAGAGGCAGAGAGCTCCGCAGCGCTAATGATATAACCTGGGCCACCTACCCTTATTGTAAATCGAATAAACCAAAGAATAGGGAGGATTCTCAGTTTATCAGTATCCATATCTATCTTTCAGAAGGTTCAAAAAGTTATCCCAAATGCAATTAAATTTCTCTATCGTTCCATGAAAAATAGCAGCAAATCTCTCAGCATTTAGTGCGGTAAGAAATTCGTTCCACCATTCTTAACAGTGAAGGATCTTCTTTGAGGATATCTCCCTCTATTGAGCCATATCATGTAACTGTAAGCTGTCGGCATCAGGACCACCCAGAACATTTTCTTAGCTGGGACTGCCCACACTGAAGAGCATCATTGCTGCCTATATACATGGGTGGCCTATCATGCCTCAGTTCTTTCTCCTGCCTGTCAATGGCTCATTGGCCCACCGCCACTAAAATATTCCATCGAACTTTACAAGTATCACTAATGCTTCTTTCTGTCTGTTATTTTAAATTACTTAATCACAGGACAATAGAAACATAGAAAGTGATGGCAGAAAAAGACCAATGATCCATCCAGTCTTCCTAATTTCCCTATCTCACCCTGGGACTTACTGTCCATCCATGGTCCTAACCCTCTCCCCCCCCCCATTCTTCTTCCCGATTCTGTTGCCCCAAGTGACCACTATGTCCTTCAGTCTGTACCAACCATGTTTGAAACCACCAACAGTTTTAGTACCCATCACTTTGGCTGGTAGACTGTTCCATGGGTTCACCCCCTTGTCTGTAAAATAATACTTCCTCATGTCAGTTTCCATTCATGGCGTCATGACCTTGAACTGTCATTCAAGCTAAATAGTTCCTCACAGCTCACCTTGTTTAATCCTTTCAGGAACTTGAAGGTCTCTATCATATCTCCCCTCTCCCTTGTGGTCTCCAGTGAGTACATGTTCAGTGCCTTGAGGTGGTCTTCATATGACCTGCCCTGTTGGTCCTGAATAATTTCTTTACCCTGCACTGCACCCTCTCAAGCATATTTCTATCCTCCCTGAGGTGAGGGCTCCAGAACTGGACACAGTACTCCAGGTGTGGCCTCACTAGCGTTCTATAAAGGGGTGTATTACCTCCTTCCTCCTGCTATCAATACCCCTTCCTAAACACCCCAGCATCCTACTTGCCTTACCATAGGCCGTGTTGCACTGGCTCGATTGCTTGAGGGTGTTGATGATAACTTCTAGGTCACATTCCTCAGCCATAGTACTGTCTCACCCACCCATCCAGTACTCTCTCCTGGGGTTCTTATTCCATAGGTGCATCACTTTGCACATTTTGGCATTGGAGTTCAACTGCCAAACCTTAGACCAGTCCTCTAACTTTTGCAAGTCACTTTGCATTTCTCTGATTCTCTCATCACTATCCACCCTCCCACAGAGCTTAGTGTCATCTGCAAAGAAATGTAACCTCTCCTGCATACCTTCTCTTGTGTCATTGATGAACATATTGAAGAGGACCAGGTCCAGGACAGATCTCTGTGGCACCCTGCTCATCACCTCCCTCTCTTCTGGTTTGACTTGATTGACCACAACCCTCTGCTGCCTACCCTTCAGCCAGTTCTCCACCCAGTTAATTGTGTCCTTAGCTCCACTTAGATCCTCCTTCTTTTTCAGCAAACATCTGTAGGGCACCAAGTTGAAAGCCTTGCAGAAATAGAACAAATCCATGGCATGGCCCCTATCCAGTTCCCTTGTCACCCAGTCAAAGAAAACTATCGGGTTTGTCTACGAGGACCTCTGTGCCATGAATCCATACTGTTTACTATCCTGGAGACCATTGCTCTCCAGGCAGTCCATGAGGTCTTCTTTGATCAGTGATTCCATCAGCTTCCCATCTGTAGTTCCTCCCTTGCTCCTTGTCTTCCCCCAACCCTTATGGAGAGGAATGATGTCCACCACCCTCCAATCCTTTGGGACTACCCTTGTCCTTAGTGAGCGGTTGAGTAGTCCTACCAGGGATTCATCCAGTTCCACTTCTAGTTCCCCAAGTATCCTTGGATGCAATTCATCTGGTCCTGGGCCCTTTAGGGCACCAGCTGTTTCTTAACCCTGTTGCTTGTAAATATTGGCTGCCTCATCTCCGGAACCCCCCTTATTGGCTGTTTTTTTTTTTTTACTTTCTGTTTATGCCTTTATTCTCCATGCCGCTTCCCCTTCAGGGCACCCAACAAGTACTACCTGGCTGCGCCCGGGGAACAGGAGACTTCACCCAAAGGTGCCCACTACAATTTAGTCAAGCCCTCAGATTGCCCTCTCCCCGAAAGTGGGGTGGGAGAGGCCCCCCTCCTTACCTCATGGGAGCAGACAGTCTGCAGAGCTTCTCCCCCCAGTTTCTCCAGTTGCCGGGGCCCGTCTTCAGGAGTGGACGTGGGGCTTTTTCTTATTTTCTGGTCCCATCCTCTGCAGGCACCTGCACTTAGAGAGGGAACAAGGAGACAAAGGGATGCTGAGACATGGCTTCACTTCGGACCCACGGCTGACGTCTGCCCCTCCCTGAAGCTACTGCTCCCCAGCTGTACCTCCACCCGTGGTCACCCAGGTGGTGGGACAGCAGTGAGGAATGCAGCGCTCCCTCCCCGGAGAAGAAGAGCAGCTCTCTGGGCACTCAATCCTTCTCGCCCCCCCCGACCGGCCCTGTGGCAGCCCAGGCTTGTTACCGAACCTGGGTCGCTGATGTTGCAAGTGGTAGCTCTACCACTGCATCAGTGGTCCAGCCCTTTACTAGCCACTTTGTTGCCACACTCTAGAAAATGTCCACTTTCCTCCCTGGGAAAACTGAGCCAAAATAATCAATAAGAATGGCAACTTTTTGCCTGTCCTCTTCTATCACCCTACCCCCATGGCAGCCTAACGATTCCCTGTCCTTTCATTCTTTTTTTTTTCACAAATATCTTGGAAGAGATGTTTCTCTCTGCCCTTGACCCCTTCTACAGTATGCAGCTCTGTGTCTGTTTGTGCTTCCCTAACTGCCTTCTTTGCTTCCTAATTTCTCAGTCTTCCTTCCCCTGCTTTTCTTTGTACGTGTAGAAGGCCTATTTCTTAGCCCCCACCACAGGAACTATAATGGTCTCTTGAACTTATTCCTTTTGGTTACCCTTCTCATGCATAACACAGATGCTTGGAGAATGGTGACCTTTATTAACCCCACCTCTCTTCCAACCCATCTAATTTGTCTACCCAGACTAACTTCCCCTGACTAGGTACCTCAGCATGCTGAAGTCCGCCTTCCTAAAATCAAGTCTGTCAGTTCTCGATTGGGGCTTTCGGTCTCAAGGGCCAGTTCAAACCAAATGAGGTTGTGGTCACTGTTCCCAAGTGGCTTCCCTACTCTCACTGCTCCTACCAACTCCAACTTGGTAAAAACCAAATCAGGAATGGCATTCTGCCTGATGAGTTCCTTCACTGGCTGTACCAGGAGAATGTCCTGGAGTACGTCCAGCAGGGCCTGACTTCTGATGCTTTTGGCCACAGGAACATCGCAGTTGATGTCCAGCAGATTCAGATCACCCACTACCACTAATTACCCCTTTCAAGTTATTCCCTGAGCTGCCTCTCTTCTCCTTGCCCCAGAGGTGTCTATAGAGCACCAGCAATCATAGTTTCTTGTCCAAGGCTACCTTGAGTTGCACCCACAGTGACTCTGATTCCCTGTTATTACCCCTGATGCACCCATCCTCCACAACCACATATAGCCGAGCCACGGGTACAAAACACGACCAGGGAAAACAGAAGAAAGCCGAACTCCATGCGAGGACCAGAATACAATGGTGGCAAGTGAAAGTTGTGGTTTATTCTAAGGTAGTGCACAATTATGTATCTATTTACAGCCTCTTACCGAAAACCTGTGCCTCCGCTGCAAAGTGTGTTTCTCAAATGTGATATCCTCCAAGCAGTTCCTATGCAAATGCAGGAACTGTCCGTAAAGGATGTTATTGATAAGATGTCTAAGATTGCCATCTGTATTGCTCCCTTATGCCTATCACATGCCTCTTTGAAGCCCTGCACTGTATTCATATCCACCACTTCCTGAGGTAGGCCGTTCCATGCATCCACCACCCTTTCTGTGAAAAAGAACTTTCTCACATTACCCCTTTTTCTTATATTGAAAAATGTCAGACTCTTTCACCTTGTTAATGCCCTTAAGGTGTCTGAATGTTTCGATCGTATCACCTCTCTCCCTCCTTTGCTCTAGGGTATACATATTGAGCTCTGTTAATCTGTCCTCATATGTTTTATGATGCAGTCCCTGCACCATTTTGGTTGCCCTTCTCTGGACTGCCTCAATTTGGTTAATATCCTTGTGAAGGTGTGGCCTCCAGTACTGCACGCAGTACTCCAGATGGGGCTAACCAGTGTGTTGCAAAGAGGATTATTACCTCCCTCTTCTGACTTGTGATACCCCTACTAATGTACCCCAACATCCCCCTAGCCTTACCTACTGCTTTAGTGGTCTGCTTGGATGATTTCAGGTCATTGGTGATGATGATGCCCAAATCTCTTTCTTCCCTTGTGTGCCGACAACTCCCCTCCCAGCCTATAGGTGGCTTCAGGGTTTCTCTTCCCTATGTGCTTGATCTTGCATTTCTTTGCATTAAACCCTAGTTGCCACTCTTTTGGTCATTTTGTTAGTTTATCCAGAGCTCTTCTCATTCTGCCCACCCCATCTGGATCATCTACTGTGTTGCAGATCTTGGTGTCATCTGCAAACAGACAAACCTTACCCTCCATTCCATCTGTAATGTCACTGATGAAGATATTGAAGAGGACTGGCCCCAGGACTGATCCCTGAGGTACTCCACTTGTGACTTGCATCTCTTCTGACTGTCTACCGTTTACCACCACTCTCTTTCTGCCTGTCAACCAGTTTGCCACCCAGTTGACCAACTTCTGACCCACCCGAGCCTACCCAGCTTATTATTCAATCTTCTGTGTGGAACAGTATCGAAAGCTTTGTTGAAGTCAAGGTATGTGACATCAGCTGCTCCCCTTGGTCCACCACTCTGGTTACCCAGTCAAAGAAATCTATGAGACTAGTTTGACAGGATCTTCCTTTTGTAAACCCATGCTGTCTTGGATCCTGTGCCCCTAAGAACTCCAGGTGTTGCACTATCCTTTCCTTAAGGAATGCCTCCATAATATTGCCCACTAAGGTAAGACTGACTGGTCTGCAGCTCCCTGCCACCACTCTTATGGAGTGGGATGATACAAGCCCTTCTCCAGTGTTCTGGGACCCCCTCCTGTGCTCAGACACTCACTAAACAGTTTTGATAATGGCTCTGCTAGTTCCGCCTGAGGGAGTGATGTGGACTCACCGGTATTGTCATCAAGTGGTTTGAGTCCTTTCTCACCAATAGGAGGCAACGAGTTGTGATGGGAAATTTCTCATCTACACCCTGCCTCCTTTTGTGTGGAGTCCTCAGGGTTCGGTATTGGCCCCAATGTTGTTCGAGTATATATGCTGCCCTGGGGATCATTAGGAAGTATGGTCTGAGTTTTCATTGCTATGCTGATGACACTCAGCTATACTTATCCTTTGCCCTGGAACATCAACGCAGTGGATGTGTTAAATATCTGTCTGGCTGAGATTAGTGACTGGATGGCCTCCAGTTGGCTACGACTGAACCCTGACAAGACTGAGGTATTGGTAGTGAGTCGAACAGAGTTCGTGATGGGATGACTCTCACTCTGCAACTGGACTTGTGCTGGAGCTGCGTCATTGATGGCCTCCCCTTGGGTGCGAAATCTTGGTGTGATTCTTGACAGGAACCTGTCCATGGAGGCTCAGATATCTTCCGTGGTTCGTTCCGGTTTTTTCCATCTTAGAAACATTGCCAGGATTAAGCCCCTTGTTCCGTCTCTGGACCTCCCTACTCTGATACATGCCTTAGTCACTTCTAGGCTTGACTACAGTAATGCTCTCTATCTCGGGGTCTCTGGGGGTTCTCTTCATAGACTGCAGCTAGTGCAAAATGCTGCTGCCCGGCTTTTCACCGGGCAAAGTAAATTTTGTCATATTACACCTGTATTGCGCGAATTGCACTGGCTCCCTGTCAGATGGAGAGTACTCTTCAGGGTGGGTTTTCTCACCTATAAGGCCCTACACGGGCAGGGCCCTGGTTACCTGTCAGCTCTCCTGGTACCCTCTTCCTCTACCCGTAATCTCCGCTCTTCTAATGGTGGCCTCCTAACTGTTCCAAGAGCGAGATTAAAATCTGCAGGCGACCGAGCCTTTAGTGATGCCACTCTTTGGAACTCCTTACCAAATCTAGTCAGGGAGGCCCCCACTATAACTGCCTTTAAGGTTCGCCTAAAGACTTTCCTATTTATGCAAGCTTTTGAGATGTAATGTTGATTATCTGTATGTACACATTTTTATTCTATATATTTATGTGGTATGAAATGCTGTAAAGTTTTGTGCGGCGCCCAGAGCCCTTGAGATTGGGCGTCTTTTTAAATAAACTTGCCTTTGCCACCCTAAGCTCCTTTAGTACCCTGGGATGTATGCCACCAGGTCCCATTGCCTTGTCCATCCTGAGCTTATGGAGCTTTTATAGGACCCTTTCTTTTGTGAAGGGACTAGTGCACACTTCCCTCCCCCCTGTGTCCATGGTGCTGAGCTCTGAGCCTTACCCTACCTTCTCTTCAGTAAATATTGAGCAGAAGTATCTATTTAAGATAGATGCTTTTATGTGGTCCTCCTCACATGCCCCCTTATCCCCTTTGATCTTAGCAATACCCCCTCTGGACTTTCTCCTTTCACTAATGTATCTATAGAAAGTCTTGTCACCTTCTTTTACTTTTGTGCTAGTGTTTCCTCGGTTTGGGCCTTTGCCTGCCTTACTGCCTTCCCTTAGGAACCTTTATTAAAATTTATATAGACAGAGAGAGAGAACTACTGCATTCAGGCATTTGATGAAGTTACTGGGACCTCCACTTTGTTCTTCTGCAGGCTGACCTGTGAACAAGGAGACAGATGAAGCTGTAACATCATAGTCTGCACTTACTGTACTTTAAAAGTGACATTTGTGACAGATTTTTAGCCACTTACTGAGACGCAGTAATCACTTCAGATCGCTATCTGTTAGGCAGATGTCTTCAAGCTCTCCACCCACCTCAGAGACCTGGAAAAAGCACAGTACAGTACATTTAATCTGAAGGAGGAAGGTTTGTTCCACAATAAAAAAGGAATACCGTACTCATGAAGCTATCCAGGCAAGTCTCATATGCCGTTAAGATTCCTGCTTCCTTGAACCCCCCTGAAACAGTCTTCTTGTCGAGTACTCAGGTCGAGGAATGCTTTTAAAATCCACTGGGCGTGCTCTCCAGCCACCTCGGAGGCCTGGAAAAAGCACAGCACAGTACATTTTTTCTGAAGGAGGAAGGTTTGTTCCACAATAAAAAAGGAATACAGTACTTACGAAGTTATCCAGGCAAGTGTCATGTGCCGTTAAGATTCCTGCTTCCTTGAACCCCCTGAAACAGTCTTCTTGTTGAGTACTCGGGTTGAGGAATGCTTTTAAAATCCACTGGGAGTGCT
Organism: Neoceratodus forsteri; assembly: GCA_016271365.2. Lineage (NCBI taxonomy): Eukaryota > Metazoa > Chordata > Ceratodontiformes > Ceratodontidae > Neoceratodus > Neoceratodus forsteri. The sequence goes on along the minus strand of CM057449.1, from coordinate 137,184,451 downwards.
GCTCCTTTAAAGTTGTCAGACGCAAGTCCACTTTAATGTTTTCTGCTACAGTTCCACAGTTTATTGTCTCTGTGATTCGGGAGGCATATCACTCAGTGAAGCAAGCTTTGGTATTGTCCTTAAAGATCTTATTTACCGAGATGTCCAGTGGCTGTAAGACATCGGTACATGATGTAGGTACGAAAATCGGGATAATACCACAGCTTTCAAGTTTGTCCGCTACCGGGCGTGTGGTATGAGCCCTGTAAAGATCCAAAATTAACAAGGTACGTTGCTCTTCGGGCAGTTCATGCTTTTGGATGGTGGACTGAATGTAGGGCACTAGCACATGATTGATGTACTCAATCACTGTGCTCTCATTTTCCCAGTGGTTCTCAGAGTGCCAAACATGCCAGTCTTTGGGGAAGTTAAAATGAGGGTGACAATTTGAGGTTTTTTCTTGATAGATGACTTGCGGTGGTAAATAAAACCCTGCTTAGAGTATACCCCCACACCATCAACACCTGGTGTTTCCCACCAAGCCTGTCACCTTGACTTGCTTTGCTTATACTTCCTCCATTGTCCACTGGGAGCACGGTATAAAGGACACCCGTCTCATCCATATTTATGACCAGCTCTGCTGGTATCATTTCCTGCATTGAAGCAAGTGCTGATTCTTTTAAGGAACTGTTTTTTAAGTGTTTCAAAATCATTGGGCGTTTTACGACCTGCCTTAGTCCCCTTTCTTCTGCAGAAGCCTAACCTGCTAAGGAACAGCCAAGTCCACTGGCGAGAAAAGGAAAGACTACCCCCATTTTCTAGTAGCAGCTTTGGGTTGTGAGCTTTAACAATATCGATTGCAACAGCTGCTACTACACGGGCATTTACAACTGCTCCCTCTGAGCGTACGCTCTTAATGATTTGTTTTAGCTCATAGAAACATAGAATTTGACGGCAGATAAGGACTGTCTGGCCCACCTAGTCTGCCCATTTTCCTACCTAACAGATAAGCTGCAGATCCTAGTTAACCAACAGCTGAATACCTCCAACCCCCCACTAGGACTGCCTTATGTCTGTCCCATGCATTCTTGAATTCCCCCACTGTACTTGACTCCACGACCTCCTCAGGGAGGCTGTTCCATGCATCCACAGCCCTCTCCATGAAAAAGTACTTCCTCACATTACCTCTGAGCCATCCCCCCTCTATCTTCAAATTGTGCCCCGTTGTTCTTGCACATCTCTTTTTCTGAAAGGTGCTACCCTCTTGGACTTTGTTGATTCCTTTGAGGTACTTGAAAGTTTCTATCATGTCCCCTATCTCCCTTCTTTCCTTAAGGGTGTACATATTAAGCTCCTTTAGTTTTTCTTCGTATGTCTTCTGGTGCAGACCCTGCACCATTTTGATTGCCCTCCTCTGGACAGCCTCCACTCTGTCTGTCTTTGTGGAGATGGGGGTCTCCAGAATTGCACACAGTACTCCAGATGGGGTCTCACCAACTGTCTGTATAGAGGGATAACAACTTCCTGTTTTTTACTACTGATGCCTCTCCCTATGCATCCCAGTATCCCCCCAGCCTTCCTTACTGCCTTCTCACATTGCTTGCCTACCTTTAGGTCATCTGATATAATTATCCCCAGGTCCCTTTCCAATTTCACTGTTGTCAGTATCTCACCCCCCATTGTGTACTCTTCCCCTGGGTTTTTGTTTCCCAGGTGCATTACCTTGCACGTCATTGCATTGAATCTGAGCTGCCATACATTTGACCATTCCTCCAACCTTGCCAATTCCCTTCTCATCCTTTCCGCTCCATTTTGTGTATCAACCCTGTTGCAGATCTTTGTGTTGTCTGCAAAGAGACATACTTTTCCTTCCAGTTCCTCTGCAATGTCACTTATAAAGACATTAAAAAGGACCGGTCCCAGTACTGAACCCTGCGGTACCCCACAAGTAACCCTCCTTTCTTCACTGTGGACTCCATTTGCTACTACCTTTTGTGTCCTGTTGTCTAGCCAATTTTTTATCCAGGCTACCACCTTGGGACCCACTCCAAGGCTGGCTAACTTGTGTATTAATCTTTTGTGTGGGACTGTATCAAATGTCTTGCTAAAATCTAGGTAGGCCATGTCCACAGCCCCTCCCTGGTCTACTACTTTGGTCACCCAGTCTAAGAAATCTATTAGATTCATCTGACATGACCTTCCCATCGTGAATCTATGCTGCCTTGGGGCATGTGCCCCACTGGCCTCTAGGTACTCAACAATTCTTTCCTTCAGAAGTGATTCCATAATTTTTCCTACCACTGAGGTCAAACTAACTGGTCTGTAGTTTTAGAACCTCTGTCCTGCTCCCACTTTTGTGAAGAGGAATCACATCTGCCCTCCTCCAGTTCTCAGGTACCACCCCATCCTCCCATGATTTGTTAAAGAGAGTATCAGTGGTGTCACTAGTTCAACCATTAGTTCTTTTAGAATTCTTGGTAAATCCCATCAGGCCCCATTGCTTTGTCCACTTTCAATTTTATTAGTTCTTTCAGAACTCTTTCTTCTGTAAATGGACTGGTATTGACCCCCCTCTTCAGAGTGTTTCTCTTCTTTGGTTTAGGTACCTCCCCCTCCTCTTCCTTTGTGACTACTGAGCAGAAATATTCTTTCAGTATCACTGCTTTTTCACTGTCACCCTCTGCCCACATTCCGTCCCCTTTATTAAGCCTCAGTATCCCTCCATTGGTCTTTCTTCACTCCCTAATGTACCTATAAAAGGTCTTATCCCCCTTCTTAACAGAGTTGGCTATCCTTTCCTCGGTTTGGGCCTTTGCTCTTCTGACTGCCTTCCCTGCCTCTTTCTGTTTTAACTGATAAAGTTCTCTGTCGTGCTCCTTTTATGTTTCCTTATATTTCCTGAATGCTATCCTTTTCTCCTTAACCTTCCCTGCCACCTCTTTTGAGAACCATAGTGGTTTTTTACTTAGTTGTGTTTTGTTTATTTGCTTTACACAAAGGCTTGTTGCCTCTGTGATGGCTGTTTTGATACTCCCCATTGTCCCTCCACTCCTCCTTCTTGCCTGTTTGCTAGTGCTTTTCTGTGGCACTCTCTCATTTTCCCAAAGTCAGCCCTCCTAAAGTCCAATACTTTTGCTTTTGTATGGCTTGATTTTATGGCTGTGTTTATCGTGAACCACACCGTTTGGTGGTCGCTTGTTCCCAGATGGCTACCCACTTCTAAGTCGGAGATTATTTCTCTGTCCCCATTTGATAGTACCAGGTCTAAGATTGCTCCCTCCCGAGTGGGTTCCAATACTGGCTGTCTGAGGCATGCCCTTGTAGGGCATCAAGAATGACTCTGCTCTTGGATGTGGCTGCAGCAAAGGTGCTCCAGTTAACATCTGGCATATTCAGATCCCCCATCAACAATATCTCCCCCTTTTCTGCCATTCTAAGGATGCCTTCTATCATTTCCTTGTCCCTTCCCTCCCCCTGAGATGGGGGTCTGTATACAACCCCCATGTGGATTGTGGTGCCATTTCCTGTCTCCAGGGTGACTCATCTGCTCCCTGTTTACTCTTTAGTTCTGTTACTTTAATCCCTTCATTTACATAGAGAGCTACTCCTCCTCCTCTTTTGCCCTCCCAGTCCCTCCTGTAGACTGTGTATCCTGGTATGTTGACATCCCAGTCATGGTTCTCTGTGTACCATGTTTCTGTGACTGCCACAATATCCAGGCAACCCTCTTCCATCAAGGCCACTAGTTGAGGGAGCTTGTTACACAGACCACGGGCATTGGTACTCATCACCCTCCACTTTTAATGGCCTTACCTCTTTAAGCCCCATCCCTGCCCTTACTGCCTTTGCCTTTTTTTACATTTACCTCTGTCCTGCTCCCTAATGACTGCTCTACTTTCGTGTTTTCCTCACTAATTACCATGTTTTGTGGGGGAGGCTGGGATTTCCCCTGCTCCTTTTCAGTGCCTCCCCCATTGACTAGTTTAAATGTTTGCCAATGAAGCATTTAAACATCTCACCTAGGATCCTAGATCCCCCCCAGACAGATGCAGACCATCGCGCCAGTATAGGTCTGCATCTCTCCAGGTGGCTCCCCAGTCCCCAATGAAGCCAAAACCCTGAGCTCCACACCAGTTTTTCAACCATTCATTGAATTCCCTGGTGAAGAGTACCCTTGCATCACCCTTGCCATAGACAGGCAGCACCTCCGAGAAGATTACCGTATGTGCTACTTGTCTAAGGCCCCTCCCCAACTCTACAAACTCCTCTTGCACTGCTCTGATCCCATTCCTAGCCAGGTCATTTGTCCCTAGGGTGGACAATGACATCCAGCTCCCTCCCTCATACAACTGCTTCCATGATCCTGAGGATTCGCTTCCTGTCCCTCCAAGCCGTGGCACCAGGCAGGCACTTTACCTCCCTCTCCCCTTCCTCCCCCACTTCTACCCCCCTAATGACTGAGTCCCCCATCAGGAGTTGTTTCCTTCCCCTGGGGGGTCCCATGCCACCCTCCTGTGGGTCTCTTTTGTGAAGGTTCCCAGCATCCTCCTTGGTCTCCACTGCAGGTGCCTCCATAGAGAACCACTATCCACCAGAATAGTGTATGAACTGTGGAGAGGTACAGCTGGAGGGATGCAACTCTGTTCCACCACCCTCTCCCTCCCTGAGCCCACCCTGGTCCAGCCTCTCCTCTTTCTTGGCAACCTCTGAGGTAGTGACTTTGGCCCTGGTGGTCCCTGGGTGGGGGAGGAGGGTTTCACGAATCCTAGCCAGGTCAGCCTGGAGACGGGCAACCTCTTACCTCAGACCAGAGAGGTGCTTGTAAATAGGGCAGCATCGCAGCCTCCAGAATGTCTCCCAGAACACTGCTGCCCCACAGCCATTGCACTGCACCATTCCTATCATGTCCTATTTTGTGTCCCCTCTCCTGTTTCTCTGCATGCTTACTCTCTCCTCTCCTTACAAACTCTCACCCTTCCTGTTCTGGGACAGCAACGTCCTATATTCTTCAGTACCCTCCTTCTTTCTTGCTCAGTGTCAGACCACCAGCAGATAGGGGGGAGAGCGAGCTGCCTTTTTTCCTTTAGGGTTGACAAAACTAGTGTTTCACTATGATCCTTCCTTTCCTACTGCCAAACAGGAAGTTCCTGTACGGTGGCAGCTGAGGTTGGCGCTGGGCGCCACACCTCGCTCGCGGCGACCACGGGTTGAGACGGACCCAGGTGGCGGGTCGACAGGGAGAGAAGGATTGAGCATCCCAATGGATGCTCTCCTCCCTCAGGGAGGGAACCAAGAAGCACTCCGTTCTGCATCCCCTTCATAGCTGGTGGAAGCACCACGACAATTGAAGGGGATGGAGGACTCCGTTCGCCTGGTCGGGGAGGGGGGCGCTCGGCAGCGACATGAGAGGTCCGGCATGCATCAGCATCGCCACCTCTCGGGATGTACATCCTAGCGATCGACGTCCCAGAGGGTAGGGGGGTAAACCGGGGAGAAAACACCTCCCGGTGGCCTAGATAATAGCCTCTCTGTACCATCAGGACCACCAAAGAGGGACAGACCCCAATGTGCAGGAGGAGAAAAAGGAGGCACTCTATGGGCAGATCCCACCGAAGGTGGAATGGGGGCTGAGAGGAAGGAAGGAGAGGACTCCAGAAGCAGGCAAGGAGAGATAAAAGAAATAAAGTAAAAAAAAAAAAAAAAACAGGAAGTTCCTGTTGTCAGTCAAATCCAGTGGCTATAAAAGTAGAACTGGCTTAGGATGGGTGGGTGGGATGGAGGGCAATTAGTAAGAAAAAAAGGCTAGCAACAGGAAGTTGTAATTGGAGTCACCTGCTTTTATATGGTCTAAGCCACACCCCAATTAAGCTCTCTTTCTCTCTCTCTCTCCTCCTACTGATTTAGCAAAGTAAGTTGATACAGTACCCTTCACAGCACAGAACACACACTGACTTTCTTTTTTTTTTACCTAAATAAGACCCCTTCTACTTCTAATAAAGTATTTGTCTGCTTAATCTCAACAAAAACTGATTTCTGCTGAGATAGAAGTGTTAAATTAGTAAAAAAAAATGGTACCTTCCTTCAGTTAGCTGCTCTCTCCTTTACAGGCTAACAATAGGAAGTTGTAACTGGAGTCACCTGCTTTTATATGGTCTAAGTCACACCCCCAATTAAGCTCTCTCTCTCTCTCCCCTCCTCCTACTGATTTAGCAAAGTAAGTTGATACACTACCATTCACAGCACAGAACACACACTGACTTTTTCTTTTTTTAACCCTAAATAAGACCCCTTCTACTTCTAATAAAGTATATGTCTGCTTAATCTCAACAGAAACTGATTTCTGCTGAGATAGAAGTATTAAATTAGTAAGACAATTGTACCTTCTTTTAGTTAGCTGCTTTCTGCTTTACAGGCTAGCAACAGCCTCCACATCTTGCACAAGTAAGGTGGTCTCCCTCTGGGCTTTGTAGGCAGAACAGAAGCCATCAGAGCAGGGTCTGACACTGATTTTAATTTATTTAAGTAATCAGTTTTAAATTTTTGAACTGTGCTGTCGTTAATGTAGGAGCTATACTTGGTTTGGTATGGACAAACTGCGCTCATCACACCACATTCTGCAGTGTGCTTACCCAATTCAGACCTTACTTCTGGGTTGTAGCTTACATACTCTGACTTCCTTCATTTGGGTGGAGGAGCTGAGTTCCTTAACTCACGGACAACACTGTCAGCAGTTTTTAATGATACTGCAGCACATTCACTCAGTGCATCAGGAGTGATTTCTTCCAGCACTGAGCAGTCTCTCTTCACCGACCGTCCTTGCTGCCGCCACTGAACCAACGACATGCTGAAATGAACAGAATACCACAATATTGAAACAGGAGAGCAAGTGCAACACTAAACTATGCAGAGCTAAGTACCATTATAGCGTACTTGAAAACTACTAAATTTGGGTAGTCAATTACAGTAATTGAATCACTGATATGTGCCCTTGAGTAATGAAATTGGCTACCCTGTGGTTGAACTACTTGAGTTTTTAACTGTTTGAACAACTGAGATGCATTGCTGTATCGTGTAAACAGCATCTGATTGCTGTCAAACTGCTGTAAGGGAGGAAAAAACGTGAACTTAGGTTTGCGTTTTTAAGTTTAAAATGCTCTGACCGTGATCTTTTGTTTGCGCAGGAATTAACAGTTTTACAGTACATACATAAATATTGATGGCAGATAAGGGCCTCCAGGTCCACCCAGTCTGCCCAAGCATACTACCTACATGTTAACCAAGGACCCTAGGAGTCCCTGGTAAATGGCCTCAAGTACACTATTTTGCTCATGTAAGAAGAGCTAACATCCCAGGCCATTCCACTAAAGGCCTTCAGCACTGACACAGTGTCCCGAAGATACTGTGCAAAGGAAATGTAGTCACCATCTCTTGAAGAAAGGTGTCAATAGAAATGGATAGGTGCTCAGTAAGTCAGCAGATTGATGACACATTCAGACAACCAGGTGGGCATTGGGGGTCTTTGCGGATTGCGTAGACAGTGGGAATTGTAGGGGCTTTGCATTTATGATAGCGGTGTTCATGAGCGGTACTATAGCCTAAACTTAAAGACCTGTCTTGTGGTAGTCTTCATTCCCTAGTTGGCCAAGGGGTTCATCCAAGTAGCAAGAGGTGTCCAGGACTGCCACTCACCCCCCCGTCTGATAATTTGATGGTGAGCATAGTCCTTCCATTCTTGGAGTGCCCATTTTTCTTCCACGGCTAAGTTAGGCTGACAATTGTTGTTAGTGGGAAGGATGGTGTCGACATCCCAGTTTACTAGCTTTTCAAAATGGTGATAGCTGGGGAGGCTGTTTGGAGGGTTAAAAAACTGATTGGGGTCTGATGTTCCCTCTTTTCTTTGTGAAGGTTGAATCCAGTGATTGGTCAGCTTTCCCCAGATGTCCCTCATTTATGAACCAGTCAAGAGCGAGTTCTGGATCCCAGTCATTTGGTAAATTCTGTGATTGGTCAGTATGAGTGGGTGAGCCAGTATGGGCCTCTTGTAAAGAAATGTTTGTTATTAATGAGCTAAATTTCTGAAAACTCAATGTTTTTTCTTCTGTGGTGAAACTTTTTTAAATGTAATTTCCTGTAAGTTGAGAGAGGACACTATGCTGGGGTTCAAGGACAAATTATATAATTTCCTAGACAGATCTTTAAATCTAGGCTATGTCACCACTCATGAACACCACTATCTTAAGTGCAAAGCCCCTACAATCTCCATGTTCTACACCCTCCCCTAGGTCCAAAAAGGCTCCCATCACCCACCTTGTTGTCCAATTATGTCACTGACAGGCTCACTTACAGAGCACCAATCAGTTTTTATTGATCCCTTCTTTCAATATATGGTTGGCTACACTTCCATTGCATCTTCAGGACACCATGTCTGTGCTAGAGACTTTAGTGGATTGATTTGGGATGCTAGATACTCGCAGCACACAACTGATGTGAGTTCTGTCTACACTAGCTTCCAACAAGTTGAACACTAGCTCCATTCTTAACTCTGACTTTGTTTTGCTTTTTTTTTTTTTTTTTTAGCAATTGTTTTACCAGGAATGGCACACTAAGCTGATAGCTTGTTTACAGGTGTGACCTGGGAGCACAGGGAAGTTAAGTGACTTGCTCATGGTCACACAGTATGCACGTGGGGGCTGTGGGATTCAAACCCAGGTCTCCAGATTAACAACTCAGAGCCTTAGACCACTGCGCCATACTGTCTTGCAGCATATTCTCAACATGAAGTACTTCACATTTAACAAAGTTTTATCGAGAGATTTGTGATGAGGTCAGAGATGGCATCATCCTGTTCCAACCTATTTATGGGTTGGTGGGAGAACATGACCACCTACGACCCCATCGCTAACCATTACACAAGCAAAATAGTGTCCTGGGGGCCATTTCATTGACAGTATAATCTGTATATGGAACAGTACCCAACAAGAAGTCAACGGCATAGCAAGCAAAACCATACTAAACCAAAATTTCCACAAACCTACATCAGGCAACTCACTCCTTTGTGCAAGTAACTCACATTCTAGACATCATATCAAGGGAATCCCTTATGGGCAGTTCCTGCATTTGCACAGGAATTGCTTGGAGGCTATCACATTTGAGAAACGCACTTCGGAGGTGAGGCACAGGTTTTTGGAAAGAGGCTGCACACCTGAGTTCTTATACACCGAAAAACAAAGAGTCTATGACAGGAAATAGCTCCTGACATCCAACATAGAAGCATAGAATTTGATGGCAGATAAGGACCGCTTGGCCCACCTAGTCTTCCAATTTTTGCCTACCTGTTTCATATACTGCAGATCCTAAATGATCTCTGGCTTACCCTCTCTTTCCTATCACTAGAGTTCTTTTATATCTGTCCCATGCATTTTTGAATTCTCCTACCGTTTTGGCCCCTACAACCTCTGCCGGGAGGCTGTTCAATGGATCCACCACCCTTTCCATGAAAAAATACTTTCTCACGTTACCCCTAAGTCCACCCTGCTCTATTTTCATATCAAAGCTGCTTGTTCTTGAACATCCATTTTTTTTTTTGAAAGATTCTACCTTCTTGTACCTTATTTACACACTTCAAGTATTTGAAAGTCTCTATCAGATCCACCCTCTCCCCCAGGAAATACATATTGAGATCCTCCAGTCTCCCCTCATATGACTTTTAGTGCAGCCCCTGCACCATTTTTGTGGCCCTTCTCTGAACCACGTCTGCTCTGTCTACGTCCTTCCAGAGATGCGGCCTCCAGAACTGGACACAGTACTCTAGATGTGGTCTTACCAGTGCTCTATACAGTGACATCATTGCCTCCTTCCGCTAGAGATAACTCTCCCTATACACCCCAACAGTCCACTGGCTCTCCTCACAGACTTCTTACATTGTTTGGTAGCCTTTAGATCATCAGATATGATTACTCCCAGGTCCCTTTCCTGTTTGGTGGCCGTCAGTACCTCCCCATCACGTACCCCTCCCCTGCATTTCTGTGCCCCAATTGCAAGATCTCGCACTTCTTTGCATTGTGACACAAAGTCCTGATACTATCCGCTTCTTAGTTGATTTCAACGCTGTCTCACCTAAAATAGCAGGAATTCTGAAAACACTGGAATGTGTTAACAGCCAGCCCTGATCTTAGAGGTATTGTGGGTAATGGTCTGAGTGTTGTGTAGAGGATGAATACGTACAACTATCAGAAACAGCCTAGGTAGGAGTCATTTTGTAGAGAGATGTGATACTAGACTACCCCTCGCTTTACACCCCATCCCATTGGTTTTGATCAGTATGGAACCTGGAATATGTGCCCATTGGCGCAACAAAGGTAGGGTCTTCACCAGCCCCACCAGTCATACCACTTACGAGGTTAGACATCTCATCACCTGCCAGATTGAATATGTGGTCTATTGCAGGGGTAAATAAATCAAATGAACATTAAGGTCTTTGATGAGGCTATGACACTCAGGCATCTTGACCGCTAAGCTGACTCAAGAGACACGGAGATTCATCTGCTAAAGAAAGAAATATCCCTACTATGGGATAAAATTGATAATATCCAGCGCCGGGGCCACAGGAACAGTACTTGAATTACAGGTGTGGCAAAAGGAGTGGAAGGTAAAATCATGAATGACTGTCACTCACTTAGTTTCTCGGCTACTAAATGTACCTGGCAGCAACTGGACATTCACTGCTCTCATCGAACTATAGCCTCCTCTGACCCAAGCCAGGTGAAAAGCCTAGACCCATCCTTGCTATGTGGTTAAAATATTCAATAATGGACACTTTACTCTTTCTGGCCAGAGGGACGGGCGCTTGATTGGCATGGGCACCTCATCTCCCTCTTTCAGGATTATTCTGCCTAACTAAATAAATGCTGGGCAGCCTTTACTTGTATCCAACATACACTGCAGAAAGCTAAGGTGAAATACTGCGTGACCTACCCAGCTACATTAAAAAAGAGTGCAGTGGTGTATTCCATGAATTTAATGAAGTAAATAAAGTGGCTGTATTTATTAAGTGCTCTCGGGGATGGGAGCCTGGTGCTCCAACAGAAACTGCCACTACTAGCCCTTGTTCACCGTCTGGCTTCCCAAAGGCTACTTTGGACTCCCCAGGCACAGATGGACACAACATCTTGCTCCCTGGCCCCTTCGACCAGCATAGCACCCCAGTAGTGGCAGCATAAGCTTTCCAGGCATCAAAAGATGGGCACCTCAAACACACATGCCTCTTTGCTTTCCAGGCGACAGCACCGTACCAGAGGCAAAGGCTCAAGGGAGGGGGGCATCATCAGGGGAGGACAGTTACTCTGTCTCACTCCTAGACAGATCTGCACTGCCTCTCCTGAAACAAGGGCCACCCGCCGCAACCCCACCATACACACAGCCACCATCTGGTGTTAGGAACAGCGCACCATCCTGAGCTGACATAGACCCATCATCAACAAACAGTGCTACAGACTTGAGAGGTTATACCCCCTTGTCTAAGCTGAATAAGCAAAATGACAACCCATGAACAACCAGGGCAGCCACCTGAACTTTGAACGGATTGCTTACAAAGATTTTTACTGCAATGTTCACTGCTTTTAGTGTTAGTATTTGTACAGACTCAGATATATACACATGAAGCATATGGTCTGGTTCCCCTTATGATTACTGGTAAACTCCCCAGGTAACAAGCAGTTTGACTGCCTTTGTATAAGAAGGTTGTTTATGGATCTCTCCAAATACAGCCTTCAGACGGCTGCCCCGTGCCCTTCCCTTATTCACTTTCCCCAATTCCTTTTGCTGAAGGTGACTTGGAAAACCAAGATAACATAATGTATGTTACCAGGAATTCAAACACCAAGAGGCTGAAAGTACCCAGAAATAGTGCAAGGATTGGGGAGACATGGATTTGCAGTAATGCTGCTAGATTCTGGAACAGGTTGATTGTTGCCAGTAGGCTTGTACTGATGCTCATCGTGTCCCAAAAAAAGTCTATTAGATGAACTTACTTTTAAATGTGAATGTTAACTGAACACAAATTTGAAATATTTATGTAAATTAGGGCAGACATTGATTTTTATATTTTTATGTATGTATTGTAGGAATAGTGTATTTGTATGTAAGAAACAGCATTCATCTGAAAATTTGGCCTGTGCATTTAATTCCTGTATAAAAATACATTTTACTTAATTACTTTCTTTTATCCTATTATTTATTTCTTCCCTTTATAATGCTATTTATGGTAGTAGAATGTGACCTATGGTAAATAGTTATTATGTATAATAGTGAGGCTATGTGGATTTTCCCTCTCTGCTGAACAGGGTTAGACCTCGCAATGTGGTGCTTTCAAACAGTGAAGGCTCAGCCCCACGTCTCTTCCCTCCATGCCTCCCTTCCTACTCAGTTGTCTCCATAAATTGCTGTCAACCAGGTACCCTACATGTGCAATATTCAGGGGCAGGCTGGTCATACGTGCCTCTGGATATAATCCCGATTTCTTTTTAAATACAGCCAACAGAAATATCATAAGCCATAAGATACACGTTTTATTTGTGCATCCTGGTTGTAGCAAAAGGGAATTAATGTGCACCCTTCAAAGCAATACTCCCCTGCACCCTCCTCCTTGAGTAAAACCCATGAGACAACAGAATTATTATGGGCCTGCTTCCTCAAATGCTACCCTCCACACCCCTTTTACACATTTTACCTCAACCCTTCATGCATCACTTGAAATGCCATTCTCGTGAAGAGGTAGTAGCTCTTAGTGTGTCAGGAGAGCAGGCCTTGTCATGAGGCAAGCATCTTTATACTTAATTGCCTTTCCACCAGCTAGAGCAACATGCTGTCCAAGTTCATTAGTCTGTGCTCTTCCCCTTCCTCACCTTACCTTCTGCATTGCATTGTCCTGCAGTAGTACTGGATGACAAGTTTCCAAATTTGCTAGCCTAGCCCAGCAGAGGTCCAGTGTCTCTCAACATGTGGAGACTGCATGCTTTGGGTTACCTAGGAAACACCCAGAGGACAACTTAGTGCTGCATTAGCACTCCTCATTTGCAACTGCTGAGAACAACTGGCACATTGGTTCCTTTGGTTCCTGCCTCACAACCTCTGGCTCCTTCTGCAGTCAACTCAGGGAGCCAAACTGAGTTTACAGGCGCTTATCTGATCTGAACCATTAAAATCCTGCAAGAGGACATGAAGGGCCAATACATGGGTCACATGTGGAGAACCTGCCCTCGTATCGGACCCCTCTGACCATAAGAGATACTGAACAGCACACACTTATCCCACCATGGTTAACCAGCAGCACAACCAAACAGGAAAGGACCATTCAGGGAGACGCAGGATTTATTTGTACTGCGTGTGTGAGGGCCCCCGCCACCCCCCACCACCCTTGGTGAACTGAGAGTTATATAGGCTATATCACATGCAGGATACAACCAATCGGCCCACTTTCCCATCTGCACATTATATGAGCTCACCACTAGTGGCTGCCCTAGTGCTTTTCCCTATTATCATTTTTTCTGTCAGCAATATGCTGCCCTGGTATCTGTCAAAATTATGCCTGCTAACACCCCTAGCCTCTCTTCCACTCTCCATCTACCCCCTGCCTCGGCCAAACCCCTTGGCTCTCTACCCCAGAGCACAGCCTCCACCACATTGTGCCACCTCCCCCCTATGGCTGCCGCTGTCATGCCCCCTGAACAGTTGGGACTCTAGGAGCTTCCTTCCTACTGCCCTCCTCTCACGCAGGGCTGACGGTAAATTGGCCCCAACTATTCCTTGCCATTCCCCCTCTCTCCAATCCCTTCCTATCCTGATCTTGCTCTCCACTACCCCCACCAAGGGTACTGTCTCCAGACATCATAGGCATAACACCACTCTTCACAGGCTGATTGCACTACTCCTCCTTCCATCTGGCAATGTCCACCCAAACCCAGGCCCACTCACTGGCAACCAGCCTCGTCCTTCAACAACCTCAGGACTAAAAATTGCCTCCATTAACGTCTGCAGCCTACTAAAGAAATATGCTGGCCTGCAAGTCTGGGTCACCCAGCACCAACCAGATGTGCTGGCTCTAGTAAAAACATGGTTATCCAAGACAACGCCTGACTTGTTCATCTCTCTCCCGGGTTACTCGCTCTACAGGGAGGACAGAATTGGGAAACGAGGGGGGTGCTGTGCCATCTACATACGGGACTCCCTCCTATGCCTCCCACTTCAAAAACCACTGCTAGAGCATGCTGCCCAGGCTATCTCACTAAAAGTCACCCTGGGCCCCTCAAGAGCCCCCCTCATTGTCACAGCCGCCTACATTCCCCTGCACCACTAGAACCACGCTCTGCAATCCCTCGTAGACTACATCACTCATCAACCCAGCAAGATAGAGCAAATTATCATGGGTGACCTAAATATTAACTGGCTCGCCAATGCTGGGAAGAGTGCCAAAGATGCCTTTGCTGTGCTCATTCTCACCCAACTTGTCTCCTCCCCCACCCGCTTCCACCCAACTACTGGTAGTGCCACTCTACTGGACCTGGTACTTTCAAACAGGCCTCATAAGATCACCAATTTGATAGTACTACCAAATGCCCTCAGTGACCACTGGCCAGTTTTCTTCTCCTGGTCATGTAACCTTTGAGAAGCCTAAGCCCGTCCTCATCTCCAGGAGGCACCTGTCCGCGGGTAACCTTGCCTTACTCCATTGGCACCTTGCCAGTTGTGACTGGTCCCCGGTTAAACTGGCCTCCGATATTGATGCTGCCCTCAGCTACTTAATTTACTACTTTAACAGGGCCTGCGATGCATATGCACCCATCTCCAAAACCATATGAAAGAAACACAACTCTCCCTGAATCACCCTGCTCTCATAAAGCAAATGTGTCTCAGGGATGATCTTTGACACAGAGCCCTGGAGTCCAGGAAGCCTGCCGATAGACAAGCCTATAGAACGGAGTGCAACAAATGCACCTGGGCTATCCAGTGCAAAGACGGCATATTACAGGAATACCTTTGCATCCACCTGGGGCTCCTCACGCAAGTTCTGGGACAACCAAAAGGAGCTTAATGGCAAAACCCAGTCCCCACCCCACCTCCCAGCTCAATATCGATGGTGCCATCACCACTGATACACACGGTATTGCTAACTGGCTGAATGGATGCCTTCTCGGATCTCTCCTCTACTCTACCTAACAACTCTTTTGATCCACCCCCTGATCCCCCTACCACCACTCTCCAAAACCAACCCTTCTATTTCTGAGCTCTCTCCCCATCTGCTGCCAAACCCTATCTGATCAAAGCCCTAAAGGGTTCCAGACACAGTAGTGACTCACTTGGTCCCTGTCTTCTCTACTCTGCTCTGCCCTGGACGTTGTTCTCACCTCCCTCACTGACCTTCTCAACCTCTCCCTCCAACTTGGCCAAGTCCCCCAAGCATGGAAAAGAGCTATCATCACCCCCATACACATGGGCGGTGATAAAATGACCCCAGGCAGCTACAGACCAATCTCCATCCCCCCACCCTCCAAAGCCCTAGAAAAGATTGTGGCTGACCAGATAAGACTACCTCACTATGTATAACCTCCTCTGCAGGGAACAGCATGGCTTTTGCCATGGCTTCAGCCCCACAACTGCCCTCATTTAGTTCTCCACTTTCATTCACTCTGTCCTGGACAAATGGCACCCTGCTGTGGCAGTCTTCATTGATTTGTCAAAAGCCTTTGACACGGTCTGTCATCCTCTTCTTATTAACACCCTCACCCAGCTTGGCTTCACCTCAGGCCCTGTAAAATGGGTTGCCAATTACCTCGCTGCCCGTACCCAGTGCATAAAAATAAACAATATCCTCTCTAGCCCCCATCAGGTCTGCTCCAGTGTTCCCCAAGGCTCTATCCTGGGGCCAGTACTCTTTAGCTTACACCTAAACATGCTGCCCAATGTATCATCAGAAAACATTCTGCTTTACACAGATGATGCGGTCCTCTTCACATCCCACCCCGACCCTGCCCAACTCCAGCTTACGCTACAATCCGCTTTTGCCCAGATTGAGCAGTGGTTCCTCGACCACAGGCTTGTGATCAACCTGAAAAAAACTAAAATTCTGCTGTTTACCCACAATCAAAACAAACTCAAGGGCTCTGCACTGTCCATTCAATCCCTCTTCCACCACTCTATTGAACAGGTTACCTCGTACAAATACCTAGGCGTCATCCTCGATTCCTCCCTCGCCTTCCATGAACACATCCACACCCTCTGCTCTGACATAAATTCCAACATAGGCTTGCTATATCGGCACAGAGCCTGTCTCCCCCCAGAAGCACTAAGACTCACCATTGTCTCATCTATCCTGTCCGTAGTGGACTATGGATTCCTAATATACGGTGCGGCGGATATACGGTGCAGCGGACAACACTGCCCTGGACAAAATCAAGCTCTCAATCAACAAGACCTGTCGGCTACTCATTGAAGCTGACAGGAAAACAGATACCTGCACACTTTATGCCTTGTCTAACGTCCTCTCCCTGGAAGAGCGGCTAATCTACCAGACCTGCCTGCTCACCAAAAAAAATCCGTGTTGGATTAACCCTTCCCCCCCGGACTGACTAAACTGATCAGTAAGGCCACCCCTCCTGTCCACACTTGTAGATCCACTAAGACCCTGCTAGTAGTCCCCAGGGTTAGGATGACCCTCGCACAGAGATCCTTTCCCTACAAAGCACCCTCCTGGTTCAACACCCTCCCTCCTGATACCTCGTCTGAGCTCAGAATTGGATCGTTCAAGTCATCTCTGCGTAGCCACCTTCTAAGCTCCCATGATTGCAATTGTAAATAACTGCTCCACTACTGGTCCTCATGCAACCACCTAACCCACACCACCCACCCTGGTCATATACCAGTGTACATATCCCACGATTGCTGAGCCACAATCATATAAAAACCTACACCTGCAATTTTGAGCTTAGCACTGCACTCCGGCCATCTACCACTACTGTCTTCAAAGTATGTATGCCCAATGATCACTCCTTCTTGCTTAGCTACCATCATGTATAGGCCTGTCTCTCACTGTTATGAGCCATCCACCTGTTTTCAACTGTACAAATTGTAATTGTATATATTTCTGCCATGCTACTGTTCCTGCACTACTGTCTGTTCTCCACTCACTATGTGTTTTTTGCCTCCCTGTCCTGTTCTGTGTATGACGATGAACCTTTGTAAATGACTCTTTGACTCAAAGGGTTGTAATTCTGATATTGTAATAAATCCTTGGAGCAGCATAACCTAGAACACTGGGATCAACACAGCAATAAGGCAACAGGCAGCTAGTTCATGGAGATCATTATACCTGCTTCATCTCACTGTTCGCTTTCACTCTTTCTGAGCCTCCTGTGAAACTGCACTGCCCCTCCCCCCCTTCCTCTCTGAACCTGTCCCCCCTGCCTGAGGTGCAGGACAGCCCACAACCTTCCATCCCCATATTTCAAAGGAACAGAAATAAGGCCAACATGTTAGTGAGAACTGTGAACAACTGCTGCAGCCACCCTTCTCCAAAATACCTGGTCTGACTTTTCCTTCTCACCCCCCACCCTCTCCCAATAGCAAGAACTCTGAAGTAGACATCAAATGCAAAATAGTCTGTCACACTCACCTCCTCATCTCCAGCCCAAGGGAAGCAAAGGCGATTTACACGAAGAAGTACTAGGTGCTGGAACTAGCCACTTGAACACAGTTCTATGACTGGATGAGTGCCTTGGACCTGGGTAGACCAGTGGACATCCTCTTTCTTGACGTCAGCAAGGCATGTGACTGTTCCTCACGGGGGCCTGTTGGATAATCCGGGAGAAATGGGGGTGGGGAATCAGATGGATAGGAAATTGGCTCCAGAACTGGACCCAGAGGGTCATGGTTGGCAGGATAGTCTCATCCCCAAGGAGGGTCATCGGTGGAGTCCCTCAGGGATCAGTCCCACTCTTTGTGGAGGACTCAAAAGTGGGGGCGGTGGTGGACGGGGAGATGGGGAGGGTGGCCCTACAGGGAGACCTGGAGACTCTGGATAGGTGGTCTAGAAAGTGGAAGCTGAGGCTCAATGCAGGGAAATGCAAGGTACTGCACCTGGGAGTCAGAAACCTGGACCAAGTGTACACCCTGGGGGGAAAATGCTGCAAGTCTCGATGGCTGAGAGGGACCTGGGGGTGGTGGTGGATGTCAAGATGAACAACTCGGAGACTTGCAGGAGGGCAGCAGCAAAGGCCAACAGGATGCTTGGATGCATCGCTAGGGGGCTCACCTCCAGAAGGAGGGAAGTGATACTCCCACTGTATAACTGCTTGGTGAGGCCACACCTCGAGTACTGCGTCCAGTTTTGGAGGTCACATTTAAAGAGGGACACTGAACTCCTGGAGAGGGGCAACCAAAATGATCTGGGGCTCGGGGAATAGGCTCGAAGAGCTAAATATGTACACATTGGAAGACAGAAGGGACCGGGGGGACATGATAGAGGTCTTCAGGTATATGAAGGGGGTAAATGGGAGAGGAGCAGTCAGGGTGCACCGAAGGAAGGAGGGGGGGGAAACTAGACGGCATGGGAGGAAGCTGGAGAGGGAGATTCAGGGGAGAAAGGAGGAGGTGCTACTTCACTGAGAGGGTGGTGGAGCCATGGAATGCGCTGCCCAGGGGGCTGGTGGAGGCAGAAACGGTGGAGGGGTTCAAGAGGGGGTGGGACGGGTACAGGGGAAGGGTTCTGGAAGCAAAAACCAGTGCAGCAAGAATATCCAGGACTGGGAAGGGAGAAGCCGGGGGCAGCAAGGTCAGCTCCCAGTGTGGGGGGTGACCAAACGAGCAGACACGAAAGACTGTTAGGCCTATTCTGCTGGTATTTTAGTATGTTAGTATGAAGGCATACCTGGCTTGCATGCCTGTCTGATGTTACCAGTATCCCCCTCTTCAGGGTATTATGTTAATTATCTTGTTCTCTTATCTGCCTTTGAAGTGTTTCTTGTTGCTCTCCTCCCCTGTTCTTGCAGAGGATTTCTCCTTGGATATCTTCTCTGATTTATGGTGAAGTTTGACAATCACCTTGACAATGGTTATATAGACAACTGTTTAAATACTGTTTTCATTGCAATTTTGTTTTGCTTTAAACTGTTTGACCTACGGACCTTAGAAAATAATGCTAATGTGGGGCACTGTCCCATTACTTTAATCCCCTCATTAGGGGCAAGCCAGTCTTGGGAAATGTCACAATCTATTACACTTTTTTAAACCCAGAAGCTGGGCCCCCTGTGCCAATGGGACTTGGCCTAGTTGTTTCATATTAATTACTCTGAACACAACTATGAGTTCTTCTTCAACCGATGTCGAGTTTGCCTCTTGGAATTTGCAGGGTATCGGCTCCCATATTCAGCGAAAGCAAATTTCTGGCCCAGTGGTGCGGAGGGCTGAGATGCTGGACATCCCACCTCCTCCCACCCTGGTGACCCGGGTTTGGGAACAAGCCTGGGCTGTTGGGGGGTTGGTGGCTGGGGGGCGAGGAGCTAGACTGAGCTGCCGCTCTCCTCTCTTGGTGAGGAACATTGATCTCCCTGGCTGTTGGCTGCCACCAGGTGGAAACTAGGTGGCAGTGCCAAGCCATTCAGGAGACCAGGCATTAGGCCAGGTGGGAGGACGGGGCTGTCACAGGAGCCTCTGGGTGCATGCACGTCCAGGGCCCCAGACAATGGGGAGAAAAATGGGAAAAAAGGGGACCCAGAGCAGGCTGAATGAAGCCCTAAAGCACAACAGGGCGGATTGAGTTCCTCCAAGGAGGACCATGGCCCGCCTGTCCAGATCCCCAGTGGAGAAAAAAACAATATGGAAAAACAATTTAAGCAAATTCTCCCACATTTACAAAAACAAAAATGTGGCATAGTCTTTTTCACAAGAAATGCACTTGCTTCCCATGGAGGTGCAACAATTCAAAAGGGAATGGGTTGGAAAAGTAATCGGCAGCTCAGGCATGACTTAAGCTAAAGGGGTGCCAATATTATTTAATAAGCGTCTGCCCATCCAACTTCTGGACACAAAATGTAGCAAGGACAGTCACTAGGAGATCATAAATATACAATCAGGCGGCAGATAAGGGCTGGGGACTCACTGAGGCTGCAAGTTTCCATGTCAAAATGGCGAGGTTACAACAGTAAAAGTCATTATGGCTAAGCAGCAATTGCGAGTGCAATAACAGTGCACACAAATCTGCGTGACCAACATAACAGCGACTCCCACCCCGTACCTCTGGCTCACACACCCGTATCTCTGTCTCTCCCCCTCCCCCACCCCCATCAGAGGTGCAGCTCATAATATGCAGGGGGCTATGCCCCAGCCCCCCATCTCTAAGATTCCCACTCCATGCCACACTTGGATAGTGGGATATCGTAGAATACCCACAGTCACTTTTTGCACCTGTGTGCTGTTCTGTGCCAGTAGCCGTTTTAGCAGTCGCCGTTATTTCCTTGCCCAAATGTAGTCGCTCAAACGTGCTCATTTCATGCGATACCAGTCTGCACACTTTTTCCCTACTCACACTCTCACTGCAGATAATACTTGATCTTTTTTTTTTTTTTTTTTTTTAATGTTTATTGGTTTAACAATAAACATGTAAATGTAAATTAGGACGCAGTACGTAAGGACTGAAAATACCTCAGCCATTGAGGGCACCACCCCTCAATACATGTAGGTAAACACAAACGTACTCCACCAAAAAGATACCTCTTTGGAATGTAACTTGTAGGGACTATAAAAAGCTTTAAACAATGTTAACAATATATATGCTGTAGTGATGAGTCCACGAGCTGCATGAATACATTTAGAACCATCATTAGTCCATAAGGTTATCAGTCTCCGCTTCCTACAAGAGGAAATGAGGATTCATGCTTATTCCAATAATTGATACCCTAAAGATATTATCCAGAAAGGACTGTAGCTCTGCACTATAGATGCTTTGTCAGGCATACTGGCAATAGATGGTACAATGAAACATAAACATTCCGAGCAGAACAGTAACGCCCCAAATTCTCCAACCACCCACAACTGGACAGAAAAGAACTGAGAAAGTAAAAAGTAAAAACATTCAGCACCAGCTAGGATACAACAGAATATGGCAGTCTGCAACCCGGTACACCATGGAAAATATGAAATACAGAAGTCAATCGGCAAAGTTCAGAAGTGGGCAAGGCCGCACTGTAAACAGAGTGTTAGGCAAACCTGAACTTTCTTCCACTCCAGGTAATTCAGGTACCTCCATTGTCTTATCCCTTCACAGCAGACTGAGACTACTCATGCTCCGGCGTCTAGGCATGACATGGAGTTGGACCCACCTCAGGGCTTCACTGGAGTCAGAAAACACACACACTTTCCCTTGATGAACCATGTATAGATGGGCAGGGAAAAATCATACCAGGTAAAACCTCGGCTTCCCTCAAAATAGTCCACACTCCGTTTTTTTCTGCCAAGTGGCATAGCTAAGATCAGGGTATAAGCGGACCTGGTGACCATCCTGTAGCAGATTTTTTTCTTGGTGAGCCAGCGCCAGAATAAAGTCCCTGGTCCCTACTCCATCCAGAACCAGAGCAATGGCCCTGGGAGCCTCAGGATTATCTGGTCGCCCCCTCCAAGCCACTCTGTAGGCTTTCTGTACTGTAATGTGCTGGTGTACGAGAGGTTGTCCCAGTTGATTTTCCAAAGTCTGAAGGTGAGACTTTAAGTGGATGTTTTCTAGCTGGCCCACCAATGCAGCAGTAGAGCTACCTCTCACAACTCTAGTGACCAGGGTTCGGGAACAGACCAGGGTAGCTGGAGGGCCAGCTGTGGTGGTGGTGTATTGAGCAGCTCTTGCATGGACTAGAACTCCAGGGGGAAGGGGAGTTGTGTCCCCAGTACAGGGCTCCTGGGTGACTACACGATGTCCTGCTATCAGCAACCCAGCTGGAGCTAGCATCAGGGAGGCGGGCCGGGCACCTGGTACGCTCACATCCCTGCGCCATAGCATGCTACACCTCCCCCCGCAGGTGCAGGAAAAACTGCCAGACAAGCTCAATGCCACCCACATTGCATCAATGCCACCACGTAGCTGACCCAGGATTTCCTGGCTGGACACCAGATGTATTGTCCAAAGGGGTATGAGGGAGCCCCAGAGGCCCCGCCCTGGGGGGGAGCTAGGGTGGAACACTGGGTTGGGTGGACCTCGTCATCATACATTGGTTTGACTGATGGGGGCACCATCCTAGCCACGAAGCATAGTAAGTAAAAAAAAAAAAAGTGCATGTTTTCTTTAACAGTTCCAAGGTAAGCCGCCATGAACAACCTTTGTGTGGATGGTGCTCACGGAGGGGCAGCCAGCCCCACGCACAACAATCAGCTCCAAAAGATGAGCACTCAAAAACCATGCAGGGCATCCAGATATAACCAAAATGGTTTATTGAGTAGTATAGGAGCTGCTTGCTCTGACTCCTGGAACTGTTTACATGTTTTCTTTAACCAGGCTAACAGAAGCACCCAAGGCCTCCTTGGAGCACTTAGAGTCTCCATGGATTCCGTTTTTACAAAAGTCAAATCTGTTTCCAAGGCGGTGACTCTGTTAGTCAATGAGTCAAATTTGTCAGCTAGTCCTTCAACCGAGGAAATAAGCCAATTTATTTTCGTACCGAGAATCTGCAGCATTTCTTCCCCAGTGTCTGCTAGCTGAGGTACAACGCAGCCCAGAGCCGACCACATAGCTGGAGGTCCAGGAGTGTTCTTACTCTTAGTTCCCCTCCTGTTGAACTTTATCTTTTTTCTGATTACCCATTCTTAAAGAGCAGGCTGTCTTCTGATTGCTGTAAAGGTCTGTTACGCTTGCCAGATCACCCAAAAAAGCAAGTTTAAAAGTTTAATATTGTCGGAATATGCAGAACATTAATTCCTGGCAGCCATCCTGCTCGAGCTCCACAGGGCCCCCGGCCCTGCTTAATCTACCGCTTTTTCTCTCCCCCCCCCTCCTTTCCACTATGATTCCCTTGTGCCTATCCCATGCATTCTTGAACCCCTCCAATGTTTTTGCCCCCACCACCTACGCAGGAAGGCTGTTCCAGGACTCCACTACTCTTTCTGTGATGAAGTACTTACTCGTATCTTTCCTGAATCTACCCCCCTCCAGCTTCATAGCATGTCCCCTGTTCTGAAGGACCTTCTTTTCTGAAAAATACTCCCCTCCTGTACCTTATTTAGCCCCATGATGTATTTAAAGGTCTTTATACTGCCCCCCTTCCTGCTCTCTTCCAGAATGTACATATTAAGATCCCTCAGTTTCTCCTCATAGGGCTTCTGGTGCAGAACCGGCACCATTTTAGTTGCCCTCCTCTGGGCCACCTCCACTCTGCCTATGTCTTTTCAGAGATGCAGTCTCCAGAATTGGACACAGTACTCAGGGTGGGGTTTTATCAGTGATCTATACAGGGGCAACATCATCTCCCTCTTTCTGCTTGTGATCCCCCTTCCATTGCATCCCAGCACCCCACTAGCCCTCCCCACTGCCTTGTCACACTGCCTGGCTACGTTCAGGTAATCTGATAAAATTACCCCCAAGTCTCTTTCCTGCTTGGTAGTTGTCAATACCACTCCACCCATTTCATGCTCCACCCCTGGGTTTCTGAGCCCCAAGTGCATTATTTTGCACTTTTTCTCATTAAAGACCCAGCTGCTTTCCCTTGACCACTCCTAGAGTTTTCTCAGGTTTCTGTTTATCTTTTCCACCCGTGCCTCCAGAATATCCAACTTGTTGCAGATCTTAGTGTCATCTGCAAAGAGGCAAACCTTCCCTTCCAGCTCCTCTTCAATGTCACTTATAAATACATTAGAGAGAACCGGTCCCTGCACTGATTCCTGAGGTACCCCACTGGTCACCCTCCCTTCCTCGGAGTGAACTGAGTTTATCATCACCCTTTGTCGCCTATCCCATAACCTTTTTTTTACCCAGTTTGCCACCTTATTACCCACTCCTAAGCTTCCCAGCTTGTTTACCAGTCTCCTATGTGGAATGGTGTCAAAAGCTTTGCTGAAATCCAGGTTGGCCAAGTCCACCACTCCTCTCTGATCCAGTTCCTTGACATGACTCCCCCCATGAATCCACAGAAACATAGAATTTGGTGGCAGATAAGGACCGCTTGGCCCATCCAGTCTGCCCATTTCTCCCTACCTACACTGTTATCAAAGACTGTGCCCAGTCAGCAGCTCTTTCTCCCCCCTCCTTCATTTCCACTACGATTCTGTTGTGTTTATCACATGCATTCTTGAGCCCCACCACCTCCACTGGAAGACTGTTCCAGGAATCCACCATTCTTTCTGTGAAGAAGTTCATCCTAACATCTCTCCTGAATCTACCCCCTTGCAGCTTCATAGCATGTCCCCTTGTTCTTGAGCAACTTTTCTTCTGAAAAGTACTGCCCTCCTGTACCTTGTTTACCACAGTGAGGTATTTCAAGGTTTCTATCATATCCCCTCTCCCTCCTCTGTTCCAGGGTGCACATATTGAGATCCTTTAGTCTCTTCTCATAGGGCTTTTTTGTGTGTGTGTTTTTTCTTTATGGTCCCCCAAGCCCCTGGCCGACCACTCCTTTGGGTGGCCTAGGGCCCCGCTGCCTGTCCCTGTTGCCATCCCACCGCCCTCATTACTGCTGCAACCTGGTTGGTTCGACATATCTCTTTTTCAGGGGTCTCCTCTCCCGGGGCAGAGGAACCAGGAGAGAAGACGTGCCCATAAGCTTCCTTCTATGCCGTATACATGACGAGGGATTGGCACTGACACTTCCATGCTTCGTGGTGAGCGGGGACCGGCCGTTATCATCTGAGTGACTGTTTTTCTGCATTTCTTCCAACCCATGCCCCTTCCCAACTGCAGCTGCATCCTTGTGGGGGGAGGGGTGTTCGGTGATGTGTTGAGGCTTCACACCACCATGATCACCTGCCACAAGCCACCACCAGGGGCTGCCCAACAAGCAGTCCAGGATCGTCCCAAACCCCCCCCCGGAGGGAAGCATCCATAGGATGCTCATAACTCCCTCTCTCCTTGCCAGACTCCACTCCTGACATCCAGGCTTGGGGTATGAACCTGGGTTACCAGCATGCTGAATGAACGCACATCACTCAGCGCCATGGAGCCTGCCTCGTAGGGCTTTTCATATAGACCCGGCAGCATTTTAATTGCTCTCCTCTGGATCATCTCCACTCTGTGTCCTTCTGTAGATGTGGTCTACAGAACTGGAAGCAGTACTCTAGGTGGGGTCTTACCAGTGATATATACAGAGGTAACACCACCTCCCTCTTTCTGCTAGTGATACCCCTCCTTATGCACTCCAGCATCACACTCACCCTCTCTTCTGCCTTGTTGCACTGCCTAGCAATCTTTAGATCATCCAATATGATTACTCACAAGTCTCTTTCCTGCTTGGTGGTCATCAATACCACTCCACCCATTTTGTGCATCACCCCTTGGTTTCTGTGCTGTAAGCACATTATTTTGCACTTTTTCACACTGAAGCCCAGCTGCCATACCCCGATCAGGTCTCTGCTCATCCTTTCAGCCCCCTCGGAGTGTCCACCCTAATGCAGATTTTGGTGTCATCTGCAAAGAGGCAGACCTTCCCAGGGGTTAACTTGGGTAGGAACTCAGCTCCACGTCCTTTGACAGCTTTCTCCATTGAAAACTACTGGAGAATTCCACCTCCTACAAATGTACAGATTAGAGTTCCACCTTCTAAACACTTCCAGTTAAACCACAGACCTTCCCTTCCAGCTCCCCTGTAATGTCACTTACAAAGACATTAAAGAGGACTAGTCCCAGCACTGATCCCTCAGGCACCTTACTGGTCACCCTCCGTCCTGAATCTCAGCGAGGCAGTTGTTAAAGACCGATAATGTGTCATTCTGTTCGGGTACAAAGGACATATAGAGCTGAGTATCATCGGCATAGCAGTGAAAACTCAGCCCATAATGCCTTTTACTGTCTCCCAACGGCAGCATATACACCGTGAACAACATGGGGGAAGCACAGAACCCTGCAGCACCCCACAGGGCAGAGCAAAGCGAGCACAGGAAAATATTCCTGATACTACCCTCTGGGTTCGGCCCATGAGGAAAGAATGAAACCATCTGTGGACTGTCCCTGACAGTCCACAGAGCAGCCGCAGGTGCTCTAGCAACATCCCATGGTCCACCATGTTAAATGCTGCAGAGAGATCAAGGAGAACCAAGATCGAACGGCTCCTCCGATCTCTCGCCATTAGGAGATCACTTAGTACCCGAACCAACGCCGTCTCAGTACTATGCCTCTTCCTGAAACCGGACTGGAGAGGATCACAGACCTCATGGGTGGTAAGAAAGTCTTCGAGCTGCAACAAGACTACTTTCTCAATAACCTTGCCAAAGAGGGCAGGTTAGAGATCGGTCTGTAGTTAGCGAAACAGTCTGGGTCAAGGGAAGGTTTCTTCAAAAGGGGTGTCACGATAGCCTCTTTTAGAGACTCCGGAAACACCCCTTGGTCCAAAGAGCACCAGACTATCTCAGCAAGGGCTGGTCCAATCGCATCCATACACCCCACAAGGAGGCGTGTAGGACCAGGATCCAAACTACAGCAAGTTGGTCGCAAGCTCAGGACAATCTTCATATCATCTGTGATCGCTGGCTGGTCGAAATCTGTCCAGACAGATCGAGGCCCTGCAACCTCACACTGATCACTGCCATGCTCATTTGAATGCATACTGCGGATCTCTGATGTGATCGACGACACCTTATCATCAAAGAACCGAGCAAACTCATCACACTTTATTTGTGAAAAAGCTCTCTGACCCTGCAGACAGGCTGGATTGCACAGTCTGTCCATGGTCCGGAAGAGCTGAGCTGGTCGATATCTTGATGCAGCTATCTCCCTGGACAGGAACTCTGCCTTCTTACGGGAGATTTCCAATTGATAGTCTGTATAATGGGCCATCAATCTAAGTCTGTCATCTTCCAGGACAGATTTCCGGCGGCAGCAGCGTTCCAACCTTCGCCCCACTCTCCTCAACTCCCTGAATGTCCCGTCAAACCAGGGGGACTGAGGATTGAGGGAGAGGGGGCGAACACAGATAGGAGCTATGGAATCCAGAGCCTTCAGCACCATGTTATTATAGTGCACTACTAAGACATCTGGTTCCATGCACTCCATAGGCCAACTCAATAGGTCCAGCACCGCCATCAGACCTTCAGGGGTAACTCCCCTCAAAGGGTGGTACTGGACCATCTCCAAAGGGGTTGGTCTCATAGGGTGGGCCGCGAAATTGAACCTTATAGAGAGATGATTAGACCACCCAACTGGTTCCACCACCAGTTCTGTGATCTCCATCCCCAGGGTGAACACCAGATCCAAAGAGTGACCCTGAATATGGGTAGCAGTGGTAACAGTCTGTGTAAAGCCCAATAAAATCATCAGTTGGAGGAAGTTTTGACCAAAATGCGAGAGTTCATCATCGACCCAGGCATTGAAGTCCCCCAGGACCAACCACCTGGAGGGCTCCAACACCAGGTCGACAATGAAGTCTGCAACTTCCTGCAGAAAAAATTTCTTGTGACCGGGTGGACAGTAGACAAGCAAGATTCTGCAGCCCACACCTGCTCCCATGATACACTCTAAGGATCTGGGGGTCACCACTGGAACCTCTACAAGGCCCAGTTCCGATTTAAAACAAATAGCGACCCCTCCCCCCGATCCAATCTTGAACGATGTATCACCAAGTACCCGGCTGGAATGGCTGATTCCAATATGGGACCAGCATTCTCATCCAGCCAGGTCTCGGTGATGCAAGCCAGGTCAGATGACTCAACAAGATCAGCAATAATTGCTATCTTGTTCTTTATAGACCTGGTGCTGCATAACACCACCCAGGTTGGATGAGAGGCCTTGGAGGAGCGGGCCACTTGCCCACTATCAGTGGAACCCTTGGGTATGGGAACCAGGCATCGCAAACCCCTATCCTGAACCCATTTCACCCCAGGGAGTCTCCCTGACCTCACCACCCTTATCCGCCCACTCCCCTCTCCGGCTGAAGAACCCCCCCCCCGCCATGCATTTCCCAAGGCACGACAGTGCCTATATACCTCGGGTTGCAACGGGGGGCTGTCGAAGGGGCGCAGGTCCCTCAGCCTAGAGGGGGAGTAGCACATGCCCACAAAAGCTCGATCCCAACACATGCTGCCACAAATTTAAAAACTACTATTAATTAGCCACTAGCTTGTTTAAATTAACTTGTATAACAAATATCTAAACAAGAAAAGAATAATTAAACTATTTTAAAACTAAATTAAACAAAAAAATCTCCCACCTCTCACATAGCAAGGGAGAGCACTTAACAGAAAGAACCAAAATAAAACAATTGTCCCTTCCCCTTCAAGCAGATTTTGGATCCTCAAGAGGAGTTCAAACGATCTGGGCACAGAGCCTCAGTCACTTTTCTGCCTATATACCACTGAAAACTGAGAATAGTAGACACCCTTCAGGGCTCTCACCCCTGAGGAATTAGTTCCCACACCTACCTCTCACATAGGCAGGGCAATAATTAAACAGTCACACAAATGTTCTTGGCAGAAGAAAGAAGCACTCTCACTGCTCCACCAAAGTACGTAGGAGAGAAAAGGGGACAGTCTGACCTGGATTGTTCTCAGTAGCTCCGCAGTAACATAATCAGCCCAATTAAAGACATATGCTATGACAGACAATATGCAATACCAGCAGGAACATCTGCCAGAACTAGACTCATAGTGGATTCCCTGCAGGGGGAGGGCCTCAAACAACTGGTACAGCAACCCACAAGAGACAGGGCTATCCTAGATCTAGTACTGACTAACAAAGAAGGGATCACAGATCTCCAGGTAGAAGGTCACCTGGAGGCCAGTGACCATCACATGGTATGGTTCAATTCGCACTACATCTAAATCATCTCATTCCAAGGCAAAAATATGGGACTTCAGAGGAGCTGACTTTGATAAGATGGCCAACAGAGTTAAGCTAGCTCTGGCAAAAAGAAACACAGGTGAGGAGGTACAGGCAAAGTGGGCAAGCAATAAGGATACAATACTTGAAGCAACATCCCATTGTGTTAGACAGAAAAGGAAGTGCAAAAGAAGAAGGAAACCACTTTGGTTCTCAAATACAGTAGCAGAAAAGGTCAGAGCCAAAGGCTGGCCTTCAGAAAATATAAGGAACACAGCGGGATGAAGATAGGAGGCATACCAACTGCCCTAAGGGAAGCAGGTAAGGCAGTAAGGCAGGCAAAGTCCCAAACTGAGGAAACACTAGCACGAACAGTAAAGAAGGTGACAAGACTTTCTATAGATACATTAGTGAAAGGAGAAAGTCCAGAGGGGTATTGCTAAGCTTAATGGAGAAAAGGGAGCATGTGAGGAGGAGGACCCTGTAAAGGCATCTATCCTAAATAGATACTTTTGCTCAGTATTTACTGAAGAGAAGGTAGGGCAGGGCCCACAGCTCAGCATCATGGACACAGGGGGAGGAGGTGAGCACTACTCCCTTCACAAAAGAAAGGGTCCTACAAGAGCTCTAAGCTCAGGTGGATAAGGCAATGGGACCTGATGGTATACATCCCTTGGTACTTAAGGAGCTAAAGTAGGAACTAGCAGAGCCATTAGCAGAATTGTTTAGTGAGTCTCTGAGCACAGGAGAGGTCCCAGAAGACTGGAGAAGGGCTCATGTGATCCCACCCACAAGAGTGGTAGCAGGGAGGAGGCGGGGAACTACAGACCGGTCAGTCTTACCTCAGTAGTGGGCAAGATTATGGAGGCATCCTTAAGGAAAGGATAGTGCAACACCTGGAACTATAGGGCACAGGATCCAAGACAGCATGGGTTTACAAAGGAAGGTCCTGTCAAACTAATCTCATAGATTTCTTTGACTGGGTAACCAGAGTGGTGGACCAAGGGGAGCAGTTGATGTCGCCACCTTGACTTCAGCAAAGCTTTTGACACTGTTCCACATAGAAGATTGATAAATAAGCTAGGTAGGCTCGGGTGGGTCAGAAGTTGGTCAACTGGGTGGCAAACTGGTTGACTGGCAGAAAACAGAGAGTGGTGGTAAATGGTATACAGTCAGAAGAGATGCAAGTCACAAGTGGGGTACCTCAGGGATCAGTCCTGGGGCCAGTCCTATTCAACATCTTCATTAGTGACCTCGCAGATGGACTAGAGGGTAAGGCTTGTCTGTTTGCAGAGGACACCAAGATCTGCAACAGAGTAGATGATCCAGATGGGGTGGGCAGAATGAGAAGAGATCTGATAAACTAGCAGAATGGTCAGAAGAGTGGCAACTGGGATTTAATGCAAAGAAGTGCAAAATCATGCACATAGGGAAGAGAAACCCTGAAGCCACTTATGGACTGGGAGGGGTTGCTAGCAGTCACAAAGGAAGAAAGAGACTTGGGATCATCATCACTGATGACCTAAAATCATCCAAGCAGACCTCTAAAGCAGTAGGTAGGCTAGGGGGTGTTAGGGTGTGTATAGTAGGGTATCAAAGTCGTAAGAGGAGGTAATAATCCTCTGTACAAGACATTGGTTAGGCCCCATCTGGAGTACTGCGTGCAGTATTGGAGGCCACACCTTCACAAGGACATTAACCAAATTGAGGCAGTCCAGAGAAGGGCAACCAAAATGGTGGGGACTGCATCAGAATATTACATGAGGACAGATTAACGGAGCTCAATATGTATACCCTTGAGCAAAGGAGGAGAGAGGTGATATGATCGAGACATTTAAACACCTTAAGGGCATAAACAAGGTGAAAAGAGTCTAACATGTTTAAATATAAGAAAAATAGCAGGACAAGAGGACACAGCATGAGATTAGAGGGAGGCCGATTAAGGGGAATGTGAGGAAATTCTTTTTCACAGAAAGGGTGGTAGATGCATAGAATGGCTTACCACAAAGTGGTGGCTATGAATACAGTGCAGGGCTTCAAACAGGCGTGGGATAGGCATAAGGGAGCAATACAAATGACTATGACTAGATAGGTCACCGACAGAGCAAAGGCCGATGGCACATTTATAAGGTAGAAAAAGAAATGGGCAGACTGGATGGGCCTTTCGGTCCTTATCTGCCGTCAACTTCTATGTTCGCTATGTTCTATGCCTGTAGTCCCACAATCGTTGACCTGCACTGACCTTGTTGACCTCACTGCTATACGGATGATACTCAGCTCTACATATCCTTCACACCTGGGCAAGATGAAGTGGTCTCGGTCTTTAACAACTGCCTCTCGGAGATCCAGGATTGGATGATGGCCAATTGGTTGAAGTTAAATCCGGACAAGACCGAAGTATTGGTGTTGGAACCTGGTCGCCAGGGCGTGACGATGCAAGTTGATCAGACCTCAGAGCTTTGGCTCAGGGATTCCCAGCTGCTCAACTTAGATCGGGTGAGAAATCTGGGCATTGTGTTTGATAGTGGCTTAACACTAAAATCTCAGTGTTGGCCATTGTGAAAGCTTCATTTTACCATTTGAGAAATATTGCCTGGATCAAACATCTGATCACCCCTGGTGACATGCCAACTTTGGTTCACGCCTTTGTGACCTCCCGACTAGATTGCTGTAATGCCCTATACCTAGTGCTGCCAGGGGTAGATCTTTGGTGACTGCAGCTAGTGCAGCATGCGGCAGCCAGGTTGATGATTGGCTTACCTAGATCTTGCCATGTCATACCTGTGCTCCGCTATCTGCACTGGTTGCTGGTAAATTGATAGATCACCTTCAAGGTCGGTTTGCTGACCTACAAAGCCCTAGATGGCCAGGGACCCAGCTACCTGCAAGACTTTCTGCCCACTAACTGCCCTTCCCGCCCACTCCACTCCACTGACGAGGGATTGCCAGAGATTCCAAGTGTCAAACTGAAGACATCTGGATCACGTGTGTTTGCTTTTGCAGCTCCAACTCCTATGGGATTCTCTACCTTGTCAGATTAGACACTGCCAGACCATCGACAGTTTTAAAATCGAACTGAAAATGTTTTTATTTAGCCAGGCCCTCCCTGATGGGGTTTAAGTTAAGGATTTTAATACTGTAGCTGCTGTTTAAGTGTTTGTTAATTACTTAATAGATTTTAAGTGTAAACAATCTGTAAAGCGCTTTGATTCCCTGAAATGTGCACTATATAAATAAAACTTTAATTGACTGATTGACCTATATGTATAGTCAATCTTTTATAAGGCCCATTCCTCCTTCAGAACTTGGAATTTATAATCTTGGCGTACACTGGATTGTACAGGCAAGCATGGAGAAATGTTCTTGTTTCTCAGTCCAGTTGGTCCAGCTCATTCTGTGGCCAGATAACATCAAAACGATCACAGAAAGGGCAAGATGATTCATAGCGGACCCTTTACTGCATGTTGCCAAAGCAGTTTTCAGTACAAGCTTCAGCCATCTAAAATACTCCCTGCTGATCTTTTGTCTCATTTGTTCGTGTTGTATTGCTGCTCTTCCAACTATTTCTAGTTACTTGTATACGCTCACTTACTTGGGTTATTAGATGGAAGTATGCTAATTGCCCATCTGCACTATCTCCCACTCCTAGTGGGAACACTACCCTTTACTTTAGCTTGTTGAGTTAGTTTTTAAATGTTTGGAAGGAAGGGATGCCTACCAATTTCTGAGGTAGTCTATTCCATGCCCTCGCCACCCTTACATTAAAAAATGTGGTTCTTGTATTTTTGTTAGCCTTATTTATAATAATCTATTATGAGCTCTTAAGGTAACCTCCCTTTCACAAAACAATCAGTCCCATTTCAGGGCTTCGTTACTTATTTTAAATAGCTGTAGTAGGTCCCACCTACATAGATACATAGACAGTGTCGGCAGATAAGGGTCTATGGCCCACCCAGTCTGCCCATTTGAGCTTGTAAGTTCAGCTTGCCCTCCCAGAAGTCCGCCTCCCCCCACCCCTGACCTCCAGAATTCCTTTATGTCTATCCCATGCATTCTTAAATCCCGTGATTGTTTCAGCCCCACCACTTCCTCTGGCAGGGTGTTCCACTTGTCCACCACCCGCTCTGTGAAGAAATTCTTCTCATGTTTCCTCTGAATCATCCTCCTCCAACTTCATCCCATGCCCTCTAGTCCTGGAACATCTTTTTGCTTAAAATAGTGTTTTCCTGCACCCTGTTTCTCCCTGTAAGATACTTGTATGTCTCTATCATATCCCCTCTCTCCCTCCTCTCCTCCAGGGAGTATATGTTCAGTTCCTTTAACCTGTCTTCATAGGACTTGTGATGCAATCCATGCACCATCTTTGTTGCCCTCCTCTGAACCTTCTCTACCCTGTCTATGTCCTTACGTAGGTATGGTCTCCAGAACTGTACACTGTACTCCAGGTGGGGCCTCACTAGTGTCTTGTATAAGCATTATGACCTCCTTCCTTGCCCTGGTGATGCCCCTGCCTATACATCCCAGCATCTTATTTGCTTTACCTGATGCCTTGTCACACTGTTTCACCTTGAGGTCATCAGAGATGACAACCCCAAGATCCCTTTCCTGCTTGGTGCATGCTATATCCTCACCCCCCAACTGATATATTGTGCCAGGGTTTTTGTGCCCCATATGCATTATCTTGCACTTCTTTGCATTGAATTTCAACTGCCAAACCCTTGACCATTCTTCAAGTTTCTGCAGGTCCCTTCTCATTCTGTCTACACCCTCTGGTGTGTCTACACTGTTACAGAGCTTTGTGTCATCAGCGAACAGTGAAAGTCTGCCTTCTAGATCCTGTGCAATGTCACTGATGAAGATGTTGAATAGCACTGATCCCTGTGGTACCCCACTGGTCACTCTTCTCTCTGTGGAGTGACAGCCATTTACCACCACCCTCTGGGTCCTGCCACCCAGCCAGTTACCTACCCACCACACTACTGTCCTGCCCACACCCATATTCCCCAGTTTGTGTAATAGTCTTCTATGTGGCACAGTGTCAAAGGCCTTGCTGAAGTCCAGATAGGCCATGTCCACTGCCCTCCTGTGATCCACCTCCCTAGTCACCCAGTCAAAAATTCAATGAGGTTGGTCTGACATGACTCCCCTTGGTGAAACCATGCTGCCTTGGGTCCTGTAGTCCATTGACAACCAGATGTTCCACCAATCTCTTCTTCAGTAGTGCTTCCATGATCTTTCCCACTACCGAGGTGAGGCTGACTGGTCTGTAGTTCCCTGCTTCCTCTTGTTCCCACTTTTGTATAAGGGGACTACATCTGCTGTCCTCCAGTCTTTGGGTACCTCCCCTGTTTCCAGTGATTGGCTAAACAGGATAGCCAGAGGTTCAGCCACCACCTCTCTTAGTTCTTTAAGGACCCTGGGGTGCACCCCATCTGGCCCCATTGCTTTGTCAACTCTTTTTACTTCCACCTGTGCCTTCTATCTTCCAATGAATACATGCCCACTCATTCTGCCTTTCTTTTTTCCTTTTTTTTGCTCCTCTGACCCCCTGGCCATCCACTCCTTCAGGCCAGCCATGGCCCCATATGACGGCTGTTGAATCCCGAACACCATCCACCGCCCCAATTGACGTTTCCCCGGTAACTGGATGTAACCCTTCGTCGGGTGGGCCCCTACCCCTGTAGGAGGCTGCCAGGGGAGGAGAATCACCCCAACGGACTTCCAATGTATCCTGCATATGGCAGAGGTCAGCATACATGCTCTTTTCTGGGCTTCGGGTGTGTGGAGAGACCAGCAGCCATCATCCAGTCGGTCAGGCAGGCGGCTTTTTTTCCTGTTTTCTCAGGGAGAGTGACATGCCACATGATGTCAAGGTGCAAGCCGACATCTGCCACGCTACCTCCCGCAACAAGGCCGACATGTTGCCACGCCCACGGCCTCTGCCAAGGGCCAGCAAACATTGAGGTGTGAACCCCCTTTCCACCCCAGGAAAAGGTAAGTGGTCATTGGACACTCAAGCCATCTTCTGCTGGCCAGCCCTCCAACACCAGAGTCCATTCCCGAACCCAGGTCATCAGCGTCGCAGGCGGAAATCCAACCATTGTGCCGGCAGTCCAGCCATTCTGCCTTTCAGCGTAACTCATGTTTCCTAATCTAGGTATTAATTTTGTCATTTTTCATTGGATACATTCCATCAACGCAACAGAGTATCTTTTTTAAGATTTGGGCTCCAGTACGATAAACATTAGTCCAAGTGGTGTCTGATATAGATAGTGTACAAGGGAGTAATGCAGTTTTCTGTTCTATTTACAAATGTCTTTTTAATACAACTCAATATTCTATTAGATTTTAATATTACTTGTTTACATTGCTTAGTGTTAGATAAATTCTGACCAACCATGCTCCCTAGGTCTCTTTCAGTATCTACTTTATACAGTATGGTGCTATTTAGTGTATAGTTCTTACAAGAATTGTTGTATGCCAAATGAATTACAATACACCTGTCTGTATTAAAATACATTTTACTCTAAATGCCTATAGCTGTATTTCTTTTAAATAATTTGCAAGTGAAATATGTTTGCCTTCAGTGTTGACCATCTGTTTTGGTGATATTGGCAAACTTTGTGATACCAGATAAGTGGAAGGGAAGGATGCGGAGGTCAACCGAGGAGATGACCTCAGTGGGTAGAACAGTGGACTCCAGAGGAGGAGGAAGCAAATGCTGATGGGGGACTCTATCCTAAGAGGGATTCAGTTAGAAACACATAAGGGGAAGGACAGGAAAGGTGAGGTGCCTACCAGATGCCACAGCATGGAGGGATGGGAGGTAGATCCTGGAGATCACTGGGAAGGCAAAACAGGAGGGTGAGGTGAATGTCAATAACCACCTAGGTACTCATGACCTGGAAAATGGGGAGACTAAGGAAGTTCAGGAAGAGTTTAGAACATTGGGAAGGGGTCTCAAGCAAGTAGCTATGTCTGTCACCTCCTCGGAAGTACTACTTGTGACAGGCATGGGAGAACATATGGGCGATGCACCAGGAACTTTAACACATGGTTGAAGAACTGGTGCTGTGAGGAAAGGTTAGGATTCATTGGTGCCTGGGGATCCACCATGAGGGATGGGGGCTTGTTCAAGCTTGACAGCCTGCATCCGTCCTGAAGGGGAATCCAAGCACTCAATGATAAGTTTAAATGCTACATGGACAAGCATTTAAACTAGCCATGGGAAGGGGGTGCAGGCCAGCAAGGAGGTTACCTAATTGCCCACCCTCAACAGTTAGCAATGGAACCAGTAAACAGGAAGAGGAGATATCTCGACAAAGCAGTGTGCAAAAGATGGACATAGACACCCAAGGAGTGGATAGGCAGAAAGGGGGCAAACTACAACAGAAAGGCAGACAGCAGGGAGAACCAGGGGTAAAGGACAACCGGTGGGGGGGGGGCTGGAGTAGAACAGCTAAACAGTCCAGGGACTTCACATAATGGAAAGCCAATGCCAGGGGCCTTAGCAACAAGATCGAGGATTTGGAGACTGTCATGGCACAGTCAGACATGGACACTGTGGCCATCATAGAGACCTCGTGTAATGATATCCACGACTGGGAGATGGCCAAACCTGGCTTCAACATATTCAGAAGAGACAAGGCAGGCAGGAAGGAGGAGGAGTGGCACTATGGCATAAAAGGCCACAGAGATCCAGCAGGAACAAAATGGGGGAGATACTGTGGAGTTTAGCTGGAAAGGAAAACAGGGTCAGCCATCCACACAAGGGTAGTCTATAGACCAGCAGCCCAGGAGGAAGAGACAGACAGGGAGTTTATGCTAGCCATCCAAAGGATGGCAGACAAGGGGGAGGTGGTGCTGGTTGGAGACTTCAATATTCCAGACGTGGAGTGGAGCCTCCCAGCAGCAGCATCAACCAGGAGCAGATTTATCCTGGACTCCCTTCAAATGTCTTCCTTAAGCTACTGGTCATGGAACCAACTTGGCAGAAGGCAATACTGGAATTCGTGCTCAAAAATGGGAACAGTGTGATAGGGGGTAACAGTGGGTGAGTACCTGGGGAACAGTGACCAGTGGTCACTGTGGTCTGAAATCACAGAAAGAGCAGAACTAAATTGCACAAAAACACGTATCCTACATTTTAGGAAGGCAGACTTTGGGAAAATGGTGGCATGCTTGAAAGAGGCACTAATGGAATGGGAGAATCGGGGTGGAGGAACAGTGGGCAATATTTAAAACAGGATTACAAGAGCAACAAATTATGTATTAAGCAGGTTAGCAAGGAGAAAAGGAAGAGAAGGCTATTACGGTTTTACAAGAAGGTAGCGGAGAAAGTGAAAGCTAAAAAGATTGCATTCAGTCAATACAAAAGGTTGCAGGCAGAAGAGGATAGGGAGAAGTACCAGGAGAAGTCAAGGGAGGCAGGGAGGTTAGTAAGGGAAGCCAAAGCTCAGACAGAAGAGTGCATCTCAAAATCAATGGGTACAAGGGACAAAATCTTATACAGGTACATAAGTGACAAAAGAAGGGCAAAGGGAGGGCTAGTGAGACTGAAGGGGGAGGATGGAGGCAGAGTGGAGGATAACAGTAAAGTCATACTGAATAGATATTTCTGCTCAGTCTTTACTGAGGAAGAGGAGGATAATGGACCTGAAGGAAGTACAAGGGCGCAGAAATGGACACAGGTCCCTTTACACAGGAAAGGGTCTTTAAGGAACTGGAAAGAATAAGAGCCGATAAAACAATGGGGCCGACTTCTGGCGACGTCATGCTCCCACGGTGATCAATACAATTCCTCCAAATTTCAGCATTTTTAGAAAAAACTAAATAGCACAAACTGCACGGAGGATATAAACATGCCGCGAGCAAGGGATAGACTGAAAACTAAAACTCTCACTATGCCAGAAGGAGAGATTATCTGAAGGCGGCTCAGAGAGTGAGGGCTCCCAGGCCTCATCCGCCTTGCACCGTAGCGTGAATACCTGCAGCCACATTACAACGGATACTCTACAAAGGCAAATGGCGCAGATGCTGGCCGAACTCCGAGATTTTCGAAAGGAGATGAGATCTACCATCACAGGCCTTCGTACTGATATCACAAAATTAGAGAAGCGGCAGGAATCCACAGAGGCGCAGGTCACAGAAACCGATGGCAGGGAAGACAACACTGAGAGAGCTATTGTGCAGCTCCACAACAGTATAAAATACCTCCAGGACAGAGCAGAAGACGCGGAGAGTAGGAATCACCGAAATAACATCCGCATTGCTGCCGTTCCTGAAGGAGCCGAGGGCTCAGATATTATTAAATTTATCCAGAACACCCTCTGCGAAGTGCCTACCCTTCCATCGCACCATCACACCATACCTTGGAGTTTGAGCATGTTCATCGTACCCTGGGCCCAAAGCCAGCCCCTGGAGCAAGGCCAAGAGTGATCTTAGCTAAATTCCTCTGCTTTCAAGAGAAGAAGAGTGTCCTACATGCAGCGTGGAGGAAGGGGGTGGTTCTCCTCAATGGCCAGCGGCTGTATTTTGAAAATGATTTCGCCCCGGAGATCATGCTGAGGTGGAGGGCCTACATCCCCATAATGAAGGCGCTCATAAATGCAGTCGTTCGATTCAGGACTCCATACCCAGAGAAGATGACAGTCTACTTTAATGATGGTACCCTTACCTTCGACTCGGCGAATGTGGCAATGGCAGCCCTGAAGTCCGGAAAGATAGATGTCCCACTGCAGAGACCCAAAACTGACCCAGTTGGCCCCTCCATAGCGGTGAGACTCTCACAGAAGATCTGGAGTGGAGGCCAACACAATGCAGGCCGCCGTTGGGTCACAGAGGCAATACTGGACATTGTGAATGCTCTTAAGGCACAACGATCCGCCCCCCCGACCGTCTGGATTCCTCGGAGGCCCCTCCATGAGACTAATTCCAGCTGTCCTGGGAAGCAAGTATTTTCTCAGTTATAGACACTGCTAATTTAAATGTACCACAGTCTGATAAATCTGTTGTGGCCCAGGCTTGGGGGGTCGGTGCAGCTTGCACAGGTATAAAGACATAAACTGCAGCTTTGGAGGGCTAGTGGGGTCTAGTATTCCTGCTGCTTTGTGCCTTGCTGTTAGTGCAGTACAGGGCAACTCACAGTGAAGTCGATCTCAAGGACGGGTCTTACTTTGCTATTCTGTTGGGAAGATCGGCCCAAGGAGCAGCGGCGGCACTTGCGACCTTTTCTGCCCAGGTATGGAGACATGCTGCTGGCTCCATTGTTCTACATCGGCCGGTTTTTGGGAGAGGGCAGCAAGTGGGTATCTCTCTCGAAGTATGGGCAGTTTGTTGAGGCTGCAAACCAGTGACTATTGTATTTCTTTAACATTTCATGAGTTTGTAGTCACTGTCCAGCTGGTTGGACAATCTACTGTACATTATTTGTCGTTTAGGGTGGCGGGTTGCAAATAGCTCGCTAAGCGAGGGGGGAAAACAATGGTGGCTACAGAGCTTGCAAATTCAGGGGTGCCCAATAATATACCAAGTAATGGGGCACCCTGAGTTGGCTCTCATTTTCTAGCGGGCTCTATCGAGAATTTCCCACCCACTAAACTTACTGTCCTAGCCAATGAGAATGCTAGGATTTACTAGCCCATTTTCTAAGTGGTTGTAGATTCTATTTGCAACTAATCCAGAGTATAACTTGTATGTTACAGGTAAACAGGTTATTGGGCGATAGTTCTTGGGATGACTGGCAAGGCCTGATACTATGAGGAGTATTGAATTACCCATTGTTAGCTAGGTGGGTGTTAACTCAGGTAGAGCATATAAAATGTGCTACTCACCTGTAACTGTAGTTCTAGGAGTGGCATATGGTTCGCATCCACTCGATGAGAGTTCCACCAGAAGTGCTGATTCATCAGAATGTCTAAGCTAAGCTCCTCTCACCACCTATGCAGTATAGCCTCTGGATCCACCCCATGACATCAGATCTTGCATGCTGGAAGCAGGGATCTGTGTGCCACTTGCCAGGGGAGGTCAGGTGGGTGGTGTGGAGGTGAACCATATACTACTCCTACAACTACAGTTACAGGTGAGTAACCTATTTTTCTAGGGGGGGAATTTGATCCAATTATCCACATGATGGCAGACTTCCAGCAGTTTTCTGGGAGGAGGGGGTAAGGCGCACCCCCCCTACTTAGTAAACAGGGACTGGAGACCTGAGGTCCCAAAAGCAGCATCCTAATGAGAGTCAAGGTCGAGGCTGTAATGGGAGATGAAGTTGTGTGCGGACTTCCAGCTAGAAGCCCTGCAGATCTCCTGGATAAGGATGTCCCTGGAAGCAGCCATTAAGGCAGCGATATGTCTGATGGAATGAGCCCTAAGCCCTACGTGGGGTGCCCCCTACCACCCAACCTATAGCAAAGGCGATGCAGGATGTAATCCATCTCACTGCCAATCGTCCTCTTAAATGCTGGTCTACCAGGTGTGGCTTCAGGTTACATGACAAAATTGATAGACTACCTAAGCTAAATTGTTTCGGTTACGTCTCCTCTCTGCCATGCTCTGCTGCAGTCAATGGATCACCCCAGTTTAATGTAGGGTGTTCCCTTCTTTCACCTGGCTCCCCAGCAGATTCTGACCATGGACGCCTTCTGGGTCCAGATCAGGTGCTCATGTGGGATCATTCCAGATTCTGGGCAGTTTGTCCAGTATGGAGTCCAATCTCCATATAAATATTCTGGAGATGCGTGGTGCTCTACTGTGCCTACAGGCACTCCAAGCCCACCTTTCGGTTCCTTGCCAATTCACACAGACATGTCAGTGTGATGCACTACATAAACAAGCAACGCAGCACACACTTTTGTCCACCGTGCAGGGCGGCCATGAAGGTGTGGTACTGGGCCATGCCTCACGGCATTCAGCTGTCAGGAGTGTTTCTCCCTGGTGCCCAAAATGTCTAAGCAGACAGGTTAAGCAGGTCTCAGTCCCTGACTCACAAATGGGAACTACAGACCTCCATGGCAAATAACCTCTTCATAAAATGGGTTCATCCAGAGTTGGACCTTTTTGCGTTCCCACACAACACAAAGCTGCTGAGATTTTGCTTGCTCAAGGGCATGGCATTTTCTGGTGAGACACACTGTCCCTCTCATGGAAAGAGAAGTTCCTTTATGTCTTTCCACCAATTCTTCTTCTTCAGAGTGCTGAATTAAGCTGTGGGTGGAGCATACAACCCTAATACTGGTGGAACCCTTTTGGCTGGGTCAGATCTAGTTTCCACCTTTGTAGCATCTGGCTGTGGAATCTCTGGTACAGCTACATCTGTTTTTAGGTCTGCCGTCTGGCTCCTTAGGACATAGCCATTGCTCATTTTGGGGTTTCTCCTAAGGTTGTTGATATTCTGTTGGCAGCTAGAAAACCTTCCTGTAGACAGAGAAATTCCCTGAAGTGGAAACATGGCTCCATATGGCATGGTTCCCACTCTGTGGACCTTTTTACAAGTCCTGTCAGTACTGTACTGCATTACCTTCTGACCTTATCTGACTCCAGTCTGTGGTACTCATCCATTAAAGCACATTCAACAGCCGTTTCGGCTTTCCACACCCCTACTGATAGAAGAATGGTGGCAGTGGCTCAACTATAAGTATCACGTACATTCCCTAGAGGTATTCTATACATGTGTCCCTGAATCCATAAACTTGCCTAAAAAACTTTAATTATGTGTTACAGAAATTAACAGGGGCTCTGTTTGAGCCTGCTGTGACCTGTGACACCGTTTCCAATCCTGAAAAACACCTTTTCTTCTTGCTGTTACTTCTACTGGTAGAATTTCCAAGCTCCAGGTTCTTGTGGCTGAGCCTCTGTATTTGATTTTTCACAGCAATAGCGTTTTCTTACAGACCAATCTGAGATATCTGTGGAAAGTGGTTTCTTATTTCACATTGAATCATACCATTCACCTACTGGTGTCTTTTTGTGTGCATACTAACAAAGGGTAAACATTGCCTGCATACACTTGGGGCCAGATATTCAAAAGGGTTGCACCATGCGCAACAGATATGCACCAGCGCAAGTCCGAAAATGCGCCATTGTGCGATTTTCAGCGAGAGCCAGCTGCGCTGCTCAAGTTGCAATGCACAAGAGCGCAATGGTAATGAATACATGCGCAACCATAGGGGGAGGAACCATGAATAAATGGCGCAGTGCGATGTTCAACGACATGCGCCATGCGCAACAGGGGAGGTAGCAGAAGTTGCGTGATAGCAGAAGTGAGCCAAAATAAAAAGGAGCAAGAGAGAGGCGCAAGAACGCTACAGGAAGGCCTGGAGTGGGAGCGAGCTGGCAGCAAGAGGAGAGAGAGTATCAGAGAGAGAGGGACAAAGAAGGAGCAGGACAGGGCACACCTGTGCCATGCAGGACAGGTGTGGGGAGACAGTGACAGTGAGCAGGACAAACATGGCAGTGCTGCAGAGCAGTCAGGGTAGTGGTAGGAGGCAGGACAGCAGAAGGCCGGAGGTGTACCTGGTGCAGGGGGAGCAGCACAGAGGACCCTACCAAGGTGCCAAAGTTCACTTGCTGGGCCTCCATAAACTTCTTTCTCCCCGGCCTTTAGCTCCCACAATGCACCAACAGACCCCCTTTATTGCTCCAATGCTCCCCTTCAGACTATGGCCCGAACTGCTGTTCACTGCCTCATGTGGGTCTTTGAGGGAGGAGGGCCAGGGTGGCAAGCAGCCCACTCTGGCCCCGCCACGGCCCTCCAGCTGAACTTGTAGGCCAAACCCCCCCCA
Organism: Neoceratodus forsteri; assembly: GCA_016271365.2. Lineage (NCBI taxonomy): Eukaryota > Metazoa > Chordata > Ceratodontiformes > Ceratodontidae > Neoceratodus > Neoceratodus forsteri. Next base: position 137,141,701 of record CM057449.1, on the reverse strand, counting down.
ACTCTTTTCTGCCCCAGTATTCTTTCCCCAATCTCCCAATGGCACCAAAACCCCTCCTATTTATACCCCTTGGGGATGGGGCCCCCTGCCGGCAGCAAGCAAGCCCCAATTCCAGACCTAATGGTACCAAGCTCTCTATCCATGCCTAACTACATTTAGCAACCCAAATTTAACTAGCAAGCGTCCAGAGGGTGCTTACACAATTTTTTGCCAACTAACAAATACTGCTGCTTTAGAACTAATGTGATCATCAAAGTTAAAAGCAACTTCCTGTATGCTGATATAAAAAGGTATATTCAGGAGGTACAAACCTAAACTCCTAAACTTATCTCAACATATTGCATAAAGAAGGACTAACTAGATTATTTAGATATTTCTTAGATATTTCTTTGTAAAAATCAACTAAATGCATTGTATTATACACAGTACACTGGTAGTAAAACATGATTTTTATTTATATCACTTAGCACAAAATTTACACATAAGCTATTTTCTGGTACCAGGCATCCCGACTTCAGGGTCGCCCCTGAAAAAGGAACCATTTGGGTCCAGGGGGCCTAAGTATGCCTCTTTGAAGATGACACAAAGATCTGCAACAGGGTTGATACATGAGGGTGGAAAGGATGAGGAGGGACTTGGCAGGGTTGGAGGAATGGTCAAAAGTATGGCAGCTTAGAAAGGAAGTACAAAGTAATGCAACTGGGAAACAAAACCCTGGGGAAGAGTAAATGTGGGGTATCAACAACAACAAAATGGAAAGGGACCTGGGGTAGTCATATCAAATGACCTAAAGGTAAGCAAGCAATGTGAGAAGGCAGTAAGGTTGGCTGGGGGGAAACTGCGATGTATAGGGAGAGGCATCACCAGTAGAAAACAGGAAGTTGTTATCCCTCTGTACAGACAGTTGGTAGGAACCCATCGGGAGTACAACGTGCAGTTCTGGAGATCCCATCTCCGCAAGGACATAGACAGGATGGAGGCAGTCCAGAGATGGGCAACTAAAATGTTGCAGGGTCTGCAACAGAAGCCATATGAAGAAAGACTAAATGAGCTTTTATGTATATCCCTTGAGGAAAGGAGGGGGGACATGATAGAAACTTTCAAGTACCTCAAGGGAATCAACAAAGTCCAAGACGGTAGCATCTTTCAGAAAAAGAGATGTACAAGAACAAGGGGACACAATCTGAAGATAGAGGGGGGACAGTTCAGGAGCAATGTGAGGAAGTATTTTTTCACAGAGAGGGTGATGGACGCATGGAAAGGCCTTCTGTAGAGGTGGTGGGGTCAAAAACAGTGGGGGAAATTCAAGAATGCATGGGACAGAGATAAGGCAATTCTGGTGGAGGGGTAGGAAGAAGTAGGCTGTTGGTTAACTAGGATCTGCAGCTTATCCAATAGGTAGGAAAATGGGAAGACTAGGTGGGCCAAGCAGTCCTTATCTGCCATCAAAGTCTACGTTTCTATCTATGCTTCTACCTGGTCAACAAAATGAAATAAATAAACTAACAAAAAGTTCATATAAATATAGTTTTCTGTTCATTATTAATGATCTGGGCTGCATTAAGAGTTTCACATTCTGCGCTTCAATTTCACCAAAGTTCCCAAACGCGAATGCTGCTGTGTTCGATCCTATGCCAGACCCTCAGATTCAGCCTTCCAAAGTCTCAAGAAACCTCAGGTGCTTTAAAGAGGAACAGTCAGCACAAAGAGTTCCATATATACTGATGGACTGTCAGACAGATTTGCTCCTCCCTTGGGAGCTTTCACTAATTTCGTAACTGAAGTTGTCTTGGTCTTATTTTCATGATGCAAGACTTTGACCAAGTTTGGGTCCTAGGATGTCAATAAATATCAAATCAAATCAAAATTTATTTGTGATGTGCTTTTTCAAAATATCAAAGCGCAGATACATAACAAAATAACATCCATCACAATAAATAAAATATAAAAACAGTTAAAAGGCAACAGGGTGACCTATTCAAAGGCTAGTTCAAATAAATAACTCTTCAAAGATGTCTTGAATGACTCAGTGGACAGGCACTCTCTAATCCAACGAGGTAGAGAATTCCACAGGGTTAGTGCCACAAAGGAAAAAGCTCTGGCCCCAGATGACTGAAAACGAACCCTGAGAATCTCTAGCAATCCCTCGACGGTGGAGCAGAGTGGGCGGAGAGGGTGGAAGGGTCGAAGGAGATTTTGCAAGTAGCCCGGTCCCTGACCGTGTAGGCTCTTATAGGTCAGTAACCCGACCTTGAAGGTGATTCTCCATCGCACCGGCAGCCAGTGCAGTTTGCGCAGTACAGGTGTGATATGGCAAGCTCTTGGTAACCCAGTCAACAACCTGGCTGCAGCATTCTGCACCAACTGCAGGCGACGGCAATCCACCCCGGGCAACACTAGATATAGAGCATTACAGTAGTCAAGACGCGAAGAAACAAAGGCGTGAACCAATACTGGAAGGTCATCGTGTAGAACAAGGTGTTTTATCCGGGCTATATTCCTCAGATGGTAAAAGGAAGACTTGACAATGGCTGACACCTGTGTCTTCAGCGTCAGCTCGCTGTCAAGAATTACGCCCAGATTCCGCACCTGTTCAGAAGGTCTCAACTGGTTACCCCCTAACACAAGGCCAGAGGGAAACCCAGGAGTCAACATCTCTGCATGGTGACCACCACCAACACCTCAGTCTTGTCCGGATTCAGTCTTAACCAGTTAGCACTTATCCAGTCCTGAATCTCAGCGAGGCAGTTGTTAAAGATCGATAATGCGTCATTCTGTTCGGGTACAAAGGACATATAGAGCTGAGTATCATCGGCATAGCAGTGAAAACTCAGCCCATAATGCCTTATAATGTCTCCTAACGGCAGCATGTACACCATGAACAACATGGGGGAAGCACAGAACCCTGTGGCACCCCACAGGGCAGAGCAAAGGAAGCAGAGGAAAAAATTCCTGATACTATTCTCTGGGTTCTGCCCATGAGGAAAGAATGAAACCATCTGTGGACTGTCTCTGACAGTCCACAGAGCAGCCGCAGGTGCTCTAGCAACATCCCATGGCTCACAGTCTCAAATGCTGCAGAGAGATCAAGGAGAACCAAGATTGAATGGCTCCTCCGATCTCTCGCTATTACGAGATCATTTAGTACCCGAACCAACGCCGTCTCGGTACTATGCCTCTTCCTGAAACCGGACTGGAGAGGATCACAGACCTCATGGGTGGTAAGAAAGTCCTCGAGCTGCAACGCGACTACTTTCTCAATAACCTTGCCCAAAAAGGGCAGGTTAGAGATCGGTCTGTAGTTAGCGAGACAGTCTGGGTCAAGGGAAGGTTTTTCAAAAGGTGTCACAATAGCCTCTTTAGAGACTCCGAAACACCCCTTGGTCCAAAGAGCACCAGACTATCTTTCTGGCAAGGACTGGTCCGATAGCATCCATACACCCCACAAGGTGGCGGGACCAGGATCCAAACTACAGCAAGTCGGTCGCAAGCCCAGGACAATCTTCATGATATCTGTGATTGCTGGCTGGTCGAAATCTGTCCAGACAGACTGAGGGCCTGCAATCTCACATCGATCACCGCCATGCTCATTTGAATGCATACTACGGTTCTCTGACCTGAGCAACGACACCTTATCATCAAAGAACCGAGCAAATTCATCACACTTTATTTGTGAAAAAGCTCTCCAACCCTGCAGACAGGCTGGATTGCACAGTCTGTCCACGGTCTGGAAGAGCTGAGCTGGTCGATTTCTTGATGCAGTTATCTCCCTGGACAGGAACTCTGCCTTCTTACGGGAGATTTCTGACTGCTAGTCTGTATAATGGGCCATCAATCTAAGTCTGTCATCTTCCAGGCCAGATTTCCGCCAGTAGCGTTCCAACCTTCGCCCCACTCTCCTCAACTCCCTTAATGCCCCATCAAACCAGGGAACCGAGGGTGGAGGGAGAGGAGGTGAACATGGATAGAAGCTATGGAATCCAGAGCCTTCAGCACCATGTTATTATAGTGCACTACTAAGACATCTGGTTCCATGTACTCCATAGGCCAACTCGATAGGTCCAGCACTGCCATCAGACCCTCAGGGGTAACTCCCCTCAAAGGGCGGTACTGGACCACCTCCAAAGGGGTTGGTCTCATAGGGTGGGCCGCAAAATTGAACCTTATAGAGTGCAGGTCAGACCACCAACTGGTTCCACCACCAGTCCTGTGATCTCCATCCCCAGGGTGAACACCAGATCCAAAGAGTGACCCTGAATATGGGTAGCAGCAGTAACAGCCTGTGTAAAGCCCTATGAAATCATCAGTTGGAGGAAGTTTTGACCAAAATGCGAGAGTTCATCGTCGACCCAGGCATTGAAGTCTCCCAGGACCAACCACCTGGAGGGCTCCAACACCAGGTCGACAATGAAGTCTGCAACTTCCTGCAGAAAAACTTTCTCGTCACCAGGTGGCAGTAGATGAGTAAGATTCTGCTGCCCTCACCTGGTCCCATGATACACTCAAAGGATCTAGGGGTCACCACTGGAACCTCTACAAGGCCCAATTCTGATTTAAAACAAATAGCGCCCCCCTTCAATCCAATCTCGGATGATGTATCACCAAGTACCCGGCTGGAATGGCTGACTCCAATATGGGACCAGCATTCTCATCCAGCCAGGTCTCGGTGATGCAAGCCAGGTCAGATGACTCAACAAGATCAGCAATAATTGCTATCTTGTTCTTTATAGACCTGGTGTTACATAACACCGCCCAGGTTGGATGAGAGGCCTTGGAGGAGCAGGCCACTTGCCCACTATCAGTAGAACCCTTGGGTATGGGAACCAGGCATCGCAAACCCCTATCCTGGACCCATTTTGCCCCAGGGAGTCTCCCTGACCTCACCACCCTTATCCGTCCACTCCCCTCCCCGGCCGAAGAACCCCCCCCCTAATTCCCAAGGCACGACAGTGCCTATATACCTCGGGTTGCAACAGGGGACTGTTGAAGGGGTGCAGGTCCCTCAGCCTAGAGGAGGAGTAGCGCCTGCCCACAGAAGCTCGATCCCAACACATGCTGCCACAAATTTAAAAACTACTATTAATTAGCCACTAGCTAGTTTAAATTAACTTATAACAAATATCTAAACAAGAAAACAATAATTAAACTATTTTAAAACTAAATTAAACCAAAAAAAAAAAAAACCCTCCCACCTCTCACATAGCAAGGGAGAGCACTTAACAGGAAGAACCAAAATAAAACAATTGTCCATTCCCCTTCAAGCAGATTTTGGATGCTCAAGAGGAGTTCAAACGATTTGGGCACAGAGCCCCAGTCACTTTTCTGCCTATATACCACTGAAAACTGAGAATAGCAGACACCCCTCAGGGCTCTCACCCCTGAGAAATTAGTTCCCAAACCTATCTCTCACATAGGCAGGGTAATAATTAAACAGTCACACAAATGTTCTTGGTGCAAGAAAGAAGCACTCTCACTGCTTCACCAAAGTACGTAGGACAGAAAAGGGAACAGTCTGACCCGGATTGTTCTCAGTAGCTCCACGATAATATAATCAGCCCAATTAAAGACATATGCTATAACAGACAATATGCCTGTAGTCCCACAATCGTTGACCTGCACTGACCTTGTTGACCTCAGTGCTATGCGGATGTTACTCAGCTCTACATATCCTTCACACCTGGGCAGGATGAAGTGGTCTCGGTCTTTAACAACTGCCTCTCGGAGATCCAGGACTGGATGAGGGCCTATTGGTTGAAGTTAAATCCGGACAAGACCGAAGTATTGGTGTTGGAACCTGGTCGCCAGGGCGTGACGATGCAAGTTGATCAGACCTCAGAGCTTTGGCTTGGGGATTCCCAGCTGCTTAACTCAGATCGGGTGAGAAATCTGGGCATTGTGTTTGATAGTGGCTTAACACTAAAATCTCAGTGTTGGCCATTGTGAAAGCTTCATTTTACCATTTGAGAAATATTGCTGGGATCAAACACCTGATCACCCCTGGTGACATGCCAACTTTGGTTGACGCCGTTGTGACCTCCCGGCTAGATTACTGTAATGCCCTATACCTAGTGCTACCAGGGGTAGATCTTCGCTGACTGCAGCTAGTGCAGAATGCGACAGCTAAGTTGTTGATTGGCTTACCTAGATCTTGCCATGTCACACCTGTGCTCCGCTATTGGCACTGGTTGCTGGTAAACTGACAGATCACCTTCAAGGTCGGTTTGCTGACTTACAAAGCCCTACATGGCCAGGGACCCAGCTACCTGCAAGACCTTCTGCCCCCTAACTGCCCCCCCCCACCCACCTACTCTACTCCACTGACGAGGGATTGCCAGAGATTCCCAGTGTCAAATTGAAGACATCTGGATCACATATGTTTGCTTTTGCAGCTCCAACTCCTATATGATTCTCTACCTTGTCAGATTAGACACTGCCAGACCATCGACAGTTTTAAAATCGAACTGAAAATGTTTTTATTTAGCCAGGCCCTCCCTGATGGGGTTTAAGTTAAGGATTTTAATACTGTAGCTGCTGTTTAAGTGTTTGTTAATTATTTAATAGATTTTAAGTGTAAACAATATGTAAAGTGCTTTGATTCCCTGAAATTTGCGGTGTATAAATAAAACTTTAATTGACTGATTGACCTATACGTATAGTCAATCTTTTATAAGGCCTATTCCTCCTTCAAAACTTGGAATTTATAATCTTGGCGTACACTGGATTGTACAGGCAAGCATGGAGAAATGTTCTTGTTTCTCAGTCCAGTTGGTCCAGCTCATTCTGTGGCCAGTTAACATCAAAACGATCACAGAAAGGGCAAGATGATTCATAGCGGACCCTTTACTGCATGTTGCCAAAGCAGTTTTCAGTATAAGCTTCAGCCATCTAAAATACTCCCTGCTGATCTTTTTTCTCATTTGTTCGTGTTGTATTGCTGCTCTTCCAACTATTTCTAGTTACTTGTATACGCTCACTTACTTGGGTTATTAGATGGAAGTATGCTAATTGCCCATCTGTACCATCTCCCACTCCTAGTGGGAACACTATCCTTTACCTTAGCTTGTTGAGTTAGTTTTTAAATGTTTGGAAGGAAGGGATGCCTACCAACTTCTGAGGTAGTCTATTCCATGCCCTCGCCACCCTTACATTAAAAAATGTGGTTCTTGTATTTTTGTTAGCCTTATTTATAATAATCTATTATGAGATCTTAAGGTAACCTCCCTTTCACAAAAAAATCAGTCCCATTTCAGACATCAGGTCTTCGTTACTTATTTAAATAGCTGTAGTAGGTCCCACCTGTGCCTTCTATCTTCCAATGAATACATGCCCACTCATTCTGCCTTTCTTTTATTTTTTGCTCCTCTGACCCCCTGGCCATCCACTACTTCAGGCCAGCCATGGCCCCATACGACGGCTGTTGAGTCCCAAACACCATCCACCGCCCCAATCGATGTTTCCCCCCAGGTAACCAAATGTAACCCTTCGTCGGGTGGGCCCCTACCCCTGTAGGAGGCTGCCAGGGGAGGAGAATCACCCCAATGGACTTCCAATGTATCCTTCATATGGCAGAGGTCAGCATGCATGCTCTTGTCTGGGCTTCGGGTGTGTGGAGAGACCAGCAGCCATCATCCAGTTGGTCAGGCGGGTGGCTTTTTTTCCTGTTTTCTCAGGGAGTGTGACATGCCACATGATGTCAAGGTGCAAGCAGACGTCCGCCACGCTCCCTCCCTCAACAAGGCCGACATATTGCCATGCCCCCAGCCTCCGCCAAGGGCCAGCAAACATTGAGCTGTGAACCCCCTTTCCATCCCAGGAAAAGGTAAGTAGTCACTGGACACTCAAGCCATCTTCCCCTGGCCAGCCCTTCAACACCAGAGTCCATTCCCGAACCCAGGTCATCGGCGTCGCAGGCGGAAATCCAACCACTGTGCCAGCAGTCCAGCCATTCTGCCTTTCAGCGTAACTCATGTTTCCTAATCTAGGTATTAATTTTGTCATTTTTCATTGGTTACATTCCATCAGCGCAATACGGTATCTTTTTTAAGATTTGGGCTCCAGTACGATAAGCATTAGTCCAAGTGGTGTCCCATATAGATAGTGTATAAGGGAGTGATGCAGTTTTCAGTTCTATTTACAAATGTCTTTTTAATACAACTCGGTATTCTATTAGATTTCAATATTACTTGTTTACATTGCTTAGTGTTAGATAAATTCTGACCAACCATGCTCCCTATGTAACTCCTTTGTTACCTGGGGTTACTAGAATCCCAGTAAGACCTAGTGATAGGCAGGGAAGGCAGCTAGTAAAACTCCAGTTAAATGGGTTTCACACTGTCTCACTCTGTCCTCAGTCACAGTTGAGACTTGAGAGATGACTTCACTTTAGAACTGTCACAGCTGCATGAGCCACTTTGGAATCTCCAGCTCAGGGTGGGGTAGTAAAGTAAACACAGCAGCAGAGGAGCCATTTTAAAGCTACAGAGTGTGTTCATTTAAAGTGGGACTTTCAGTTACAGTGAACTTTTGTTTGTTTTTCTGCAGTTATGGCCTCAGGACCAGCTCGTTACCCGGATCATGCCCGAGTTGCAGTAACAGCAGCAGTAAATAGATGAGAGATATTGAAAATTGGTGCTATAGAGGGCAACTCCCTCCTGATGTGGCAATTCCTAATTATCCAGTGCGTGTATGCCAGATGTGCTTGAGTGCTGGAAGGGATGTCTTCATGTTTCCTCACTGTGCTGGATGTCTACAAAAATATGGCTTGTATAAAGCGCCAAATTCGTTTGGCTCCCACATGGACACAACTTCAAGAATCTGCAGTTGGCAGCACACAGCATCAGGCGGAGCCTGTGGAGGAAGGTCCTCTGGGGGAGTGTGGCACAAAGTTATAGAGTGCAGAATTAGAGACTGAAGCTGAAATTGAAGCATTGGATGCTGGATCTCAGAAAGCAAGTTCAGATAAAGCATCAATAGTCCCTTGGGTGGGGGGGCCTAGCCCAAGTCTTGAAGGTGAAGATGAGATGCGGGAGGCCTTTGAATGGGAGGTGTCGACCTCCGCTCCCAGTGATGAATGGATAGTCTCGGGGGTGAGAACTACTGCTCACTCCTGGGCTCAGATCCTCAGTGAAGAGGAAGATGAGGGGGAACCTATGTGGCCTTGTGAGATAGGAACGGGTACACAGCCTCAAGATCTTGCCTCGGAAGAATGTGTTCAAGAAGGTGGTGATGCCACTGCCCTGGCTTCACCAGAAGAAGAAGTAGTCAGGGATCCGTTTTTAATTTCATTGAGGATGCGAAGCTGGCAGAACCAGGACAGGCCAGCGGTCTCAGATTGACCAAAGCAAGTAAAGAGGAGAGACTGGTTTGTAGAAAGGCCAATGAAATCTTTGGTATGACCTTTCCTACCTTTCCTCGGAGAGTCTGGGAGGAGATTGAGAACTGCAGGAAATCCTGGATCTGGGACGAAGCAATGAAACATGTGCATCCTGGGGCTAACCAGCATGTAAAGAATAGACTGTTCCACGAAAAGTATACACAGTGGAAGAGAGGCAGGACACTGTTTATGGACAGAGTGAGAATAGTGGACGGAGAGGGACGTGAAGTCTCCCACTGTGTGAATTATGTGCGTCCAGACGGAGTAATAATTCAAGCCCCTGACCCCCTCTGCTATTGGCCTCAGTGCAAGGACCTCCCAGTAATTAAGCCCGTGCCTACAAAATGGAGAGCCGAGCAGTGGTAGTCAATAATGCCATATCTAGACTGTGAAGTGCCCTTATTGAACTGCCAATATGAATAAACAAGGAATCAGGTGCCCCATATTCTTCAGTCCACAGTGTACTGTCCTGTTCAGCAACCATCCACCGGCACCACCACATGACTTCAGATCCAGAGAGGACACCAGCCCAGCTGTTTCCTGTTCATCGCCTGGTAACTGGATGACGCCGGACCAGCTGTTTTCCTTTTTGTTCCTGTTCTAAGGTTCCTTCTCCAGTTATGACATCAGCCCAGCTGTTTCCAGATGTGAACTCCTGTGGGTTCCCGGAAGATGTCCACCCAGCTGTATCAGAAGAAATGCTGCCAGGGAGAGTCTTCGGAAGGGACCAGGTTTGTGATGTTCGAATACTTCAAGAGGCTGGTAAGTCCGAAAAATCTTTTATTCTATCTTTATGACATTGCAATACACACCCTACACTACAGACTTCAAACAGTGTGTGAACTGTCCAGAAGACTCTCCTTCGGATTATTGCCTTAAAGAACTATGCTTCACGGGCCGGCCCAGGAGAGACTCTTTATTGGACTGGCCTTCGGGCCTTGTAGTCACTAGTTGGGACTTTTAGGGCACTCCATCCCCCCAAAGGTGTATTGTTACCAATGTCATTAATGTACTTTAATGTAAATACTGTTTTTCTACCTTTTTCTAAAAAAAATATATATATTTTTCTTTTTTGGGATTGTTCAGTGCTTTTTCTGTATGGTAAGGGTTGTTGTCATTGTTATTGTTTAGATAGACTGTACATGCAGATTAGGATTTTTTTTTTTTTTGTTTTTGTCTTTTCTTACAGGTGTTCCTGGAAGACAGAAGAGAAGACAAGAAGAGGAGGAGGGGCTCATCGGAGTCCCTCGTCAGTGCTTATGGTGTAGAATTTAAATGTACTGTGTTATTATTGCTAATGGCTGTAGTTGCAGGCTGCTCAAGGTCGGGGAGGTCCCTGGGTTTTGTTTTATTTGGGAATATTATGTTAGAGGCAGATAGGTTTTCCCTAGAGGGTTAGGGGGGATAGACAGGCTGTGGTCCTGAGCGGCCGTAGGGATTGCAGTGCTGATCTATCAGGGCTATGCTCTGGATGGTTCTACCAGAGCCACTAGGTGTCCATAGTAAGTGGATAGAGTAGAGGCTGATATGTCAGCTATAGGCCTCTGGGCCCTTAGTGTTGCCTACCTGTGCTTGCACATGGTAGGAGGGGGCCTGATCACTCCCCTCCGCAGGTAGCACATAGGGTGGGATGGCCTAAGGCCGGGTGCATAATGACTGGGGACAGTCATTTTCCTGGTCAAGGCGAGTGTAACTTTGTTACCTGGGGTTACTAGAATCCCAGTAAGACCTAGTGGTAGGCAGGGAAGGCAGCTTGTGAAACTCCAGTTAAATGGGTTTCACACTGTCTCACTCTGTCCTCAGTCACAGCTGAGACTTGAGAGATGATATCACTTTAGAACTGTCGCAGCTGCATGAGCCACTTTGGAATCTCCAGCTCAGGGAGTGAAGTTTAGAACGTTGGGAAATTCAAAGGAGTCTTCCGTTTGTCCTTAAGCAAGAAGGAAGCATCAGTCTGCTGTTTTATCTCTCACTAAGAAAAAGGAAGTGTTCCTGTGATTTACCCTTTTTAAAGTGGTGGACACCGCTCCCCCGGTCTCAGTGCCCCCCCCTCCCTCCGGAAGTAAAAGTTCTCTGTGGGTTCCAGGGGCAATCCCCTTCTCCCACCATGGAAGGAAGCTGCCTGATTTAAGTTCAGTCTGTTCTTGCATAACAGCAAAGGTTACAGTACTTCACCTGTGGGGCACCTGCAACGAATGGGTGAGTGTTTGGCTCCATTTGAAGGGGCAAACTTCTTGTTTTCTTCAGTTGGGAAATAAATGTGGACTGCTATTTGGGAGGACTATGTCAACTAGGACAAATAGAGCAGTCAAACAGTTAAAGTTTTAAATGGATTTAAAGTTCGCTGTAGAGGGGGTGCTTCAGGTCATCCACCGTTCAATCTACATTTTAAAGTCTTAAAGTTTTCTGTGTGTATCCAGAGAAATGGCCGGGTATGGGCTGTGGGAGCTGGAGGTGGAAAAACCCCATCTTTAGTAACCAGGTCCACCTCTACGGATTTCTTCTGTGTTTTTGCTACCTGCCTCATGCACTTGGCCAGTGATGGGGTGGGTACCCAGACGTGGGTCTCAACTTGAAAATCTCTCTAGGAGTCGCAGACTCTAAGTGGTGTGGGGAGCCGCAGGATGGGAAAATTATTCCTTGTCTGATAGGAGTTTCGATTGGAAGTACAAAAACAAATCTCTCTCTAGGAGTCGCAGACTCTAAGTGGTGTGGGGAGCCACAGTTTGGGAGTCTCCTTGTTTGATGGGATGTCTTTCCAAGTAAAGTTTGGGTTCATTGGCATGTGGACCATCAGTCAAGTGGCGGCAGGGGAGCCGGCCAGTCGGGCTATGTATCCAATGCGCATGCAAAGTCCGGCTGAGTGCCTGGTGGGTCCAAAGCCAGACAACTGTAGTAATGTGTTCATTCCTCAAATGGACCGCTGTGTTAACCTCTAATCTGCACATACAGTATCGTGAGCCTTTGGGGGACCATGCAATGCTTTGTTTATGTTCAGTTAGTTAATAAATAAAGCCACACTGAAAAATCCCAATTCTGGTTCTGGACATTACAGTTATTGCTTCCTGTAGTTGGATTTACTTGGGTGCCCCTGTGCAGAGTAGCTAAACTTAGGTCCCTTGTGCCAGGTAACCTCATCCTTCCCCGAACCTGTACACATATGGTTACACCTAGGTCTCTTTCAGTATCTACTTTATGCAGCATGGTGCTATTTAGTGTATAATTCTTACAAGAACTGTTGTATGCCAAATGAATTACAATACACCTGTCTGTATTAAAATACATTTTACTCTAAATGCCTATAGCTGTATTTCTTTTAAATCATTTGCAAGTGAAATATGTTTGCCTTCGGTGTTGACCATCTATTTTAGTGTCATTGGCAAACTTTGTGATACCAGAGATGTGGAAGGGAAGGATGTGGAGGTCAACCGAGGAGATGACCTCAGTTGGTAGAACAGTGGACCCCAGAGGAGGAGGAAGTGAATGCTGATGGGGGACTCTATCGTAAGAGGGATTCAGTTAGGAACACATAAGGGGAAGGACAGGGGAGGTGAGGTGCCTACCAGGTGCCACAGCATGGAGGGATGGGAGGATGATCCTGGAGATCACTGGGAAGGCAAAACAGGAGGGTGAGGTGAATGTCAATAACCACCTAGGTACTCATGACCTGGAAAATGGGGAGACTAAGGAAGGTCAGGAAGAGTTTAGAAAAATGGGGAGGGGTCTCAAGCAAGTAGCTACATCTGTCACCTTCTCGGAAGTACTACTTGTGACAGGCATGGGAGAACATAGGGGGGCGCATGCACCAGGAACTTTAACACATGGTTGAAGAACTGGTGCTGTGAGGAAGGGTTTGGATTCATTGGTGCCTGGGGATCCACCATGAGGGATGGGGGCTTGTTCAAGCTTGACAGCCTGCATCCGTCCTGAAGGGGAATCCATGCACTCAATGATAAGTTTAAATGCTACATGGACAAGCATTTAAACTAGCTAAGGGGAGGGGGTGCAGGCCAGCAAGGAGGGTACCTAATTGCCCACCCCCAACAGCTAGCAGTGGAACCAGAGAACAGGAAGAGGAGATATATCTACAAAGCAGTGTGCAAAAGTGGGACATAGGCACCCAAGGAGTGGATAGGCAGAAAGGGGGCAAACTACAACAGAAAGGCAGACAGCAGGGAGAACCAGGGATAAAGGACAACCAGGGAGGGGGCTGGAGTAGAACAGCTAAACAGTCCAGGGACTTCACATAATGGAAAGCCAATGCCAGGGGGCCTTAGCAACAAGATAGAGGATCTGGAGGCTGCCATGGCACAGTCAGACATGGACACTGTGGCCATCATAGAGACCTTGTGTAATGATATCCACGACTGGGAGATGGCCAAACCTGGCTTCAACATATTCAGAAGAGACAAGGCAGGCAGGAAGGGAGGAGGAGTGGCACTATGGCATAAAGGCCACAGAGATCCAGCAGGAACAAAATGGGGGGGGGGAGATACTGTGGGTTAAGCTGGAAAAGAAAATGGGGTCAGCCATCCGCACAAGGGTAGTCTATAGACCACCAGCCCAGGAGGAAGCGACAGATAGGGAGTTAATGCTAGCCATCCAAAGGATAGCGGACAAGGAGGAGGTGGTGCTGGTTGGAGACTTCAATATTCTCGACGTGGACTGGAGCCTCCCAGCAGCAGCATCAACCAGGAGCAGATTTATCCTGGACTCCCTTCAAATGTCTTCCTTAAGCTACTGGTCATGGAACCAACTTGGCAGAAGGCAATACTGGACCTCATGCTCAAAAATGGGGACAGTGTGATAGGGGGTAACAGTGGGTGAGTACCTGGGGAACAGTGACCAGTGGTCACTGTGGTCTGAAATCACAGAAAGAGCAGAACTAAATTGCACAAAAACACGTATCCTACATTTTAGGAAGGCAGACTTTGGGAAAATGGTGACATGCTTGAAAGAGGCACTAATGGGAATGGGGAGGGAATCAGGGGTGGAGGAACAGTGGGCAATATTTAAAACAGGGATTACAAGAGCAACAGAATTATGTAGTAAGCAGGTTAGCAAGGAGAAAAGGAAGAGAAGGCTATTACGGTTTTCCAAGAAGGTAGCGGAGAAAGTGAAAGCTAAAAAGATTGCATTCAGTCAATACAAAAGGTTGCAGGCAGAAGGGGATAGGGAGAAGTACCAGGAGAAGTCAAGGGAGGCAGGGAGGTTAGTAAGGGAAGCCAAAGCTCAGACAGAAGAGTGCATCTCAAAATCAATGGGTACAGGGGACAAAACCTTATACAGGTACATAAGTGACAAAAAGGGCAAAGGGAGGGCTAGTGGGACTGAAGGGGGAGGATGGCGGCAGAGTTTTAATTTTTTTATTTTATTTTATTGAAATCTAGGATTACAAATACCTTTCAGCAGGAACTGCTCATTTACAAAGGTTCCACGTCGAAGGAATGGGGGGTATACATACATACAAAAGTCAACATAATAATACATAGTTACACAATAAGAAGAAGTAAGAGACTGAGGCTTAGGAAATTCCAGTAAGTCAAAATGTGCCAAATGTTAGGTAGCATGACATAACCAGCCAAGGGCAATCTTGGAAATAAGCACTGCAGGTGAGAGGGAAGGGGGTATGGCAGGAAGGCCATTGTCGGAGGGTAGAGGTGAGGGTAAGAGCCTAAAAGGGAGAGAGAGGAGATAAAGTCAGGAAATGCCCGGGAGGAAAGGGAGGGGGAGGCAGGCAGGTAGAAGGAGGCAAGGGAGAGAGATAGCTTTCAAGACTGAAGTGGAGGGCAGTGAACGGTGGGCCCCGATTAGGCGAGGCAGTCACAATGACCAGTTGAAATGAGATGAAGTCGGAGTTGTCTCTTAAAAGGGCCAAGAGCAGCAGCAGTAAGAGTTTCTTTGTTGAGAGTATTGTACCACTGTGGTGCTCTGTGGGCAAAGACCCTCTGGCCCATGGTAGTCCGGCATCTGGGGACAAGGAAGGTTAGTTGTTGTGAACTTCTAGTTCTCTGGGTGCTGTGGTGGTCAATAAGTAGCTTTTCAATGCCCGGGGGCATGACTCCGAGGAGGACTTTTTTGGCTAAGAGGAGTGGAGGATAACAGCAAAGTTGTCATACTGAATATATATTTCTGCTCAGTCTTTACTGAGGAAGGGGAGGATAATGGACCTGAAGGGAGTATAAGGGGTAGGAAGGGCACAGAAATGGACACAGGTCCCTTTACACAGGAAAGGGTCTTTAAGGAACTGGAAAGAATAACAGTCGATAAAGCAATGGGGCCAGATGGGGTGCACCCCAGGGTCCTAAAGGAACTAAGAGAGGTGGTGGCTGAACCTCTGGCAATCCTGTTTAGCCGATCACTAGAAACAGAGGAGGTACCCAAAGACTGGAGGACAGCAGCTGTAGTCCCCTTATACAAAAGTGGGAACAAAGAGGAAGCGGGGAACTACAGACCAGTCAGCCTGACCTTGGTAGTGGGGAAGATCATGGAAGTACTACTGAAGGAGAGATTGGTGGAACATCTAGTTGCCAATGGACTACAGGACCCAATGCAGCATGGTTTCACTGGGGTGGGGGAGGTTATTCCACACCAGCCTCATTGAATTTTCTGACTAGGTGATAAGGAAGGTGGATCAGGGGAGGGCAGTGGACGTGGTGTATCTGGACTTCAGCAGGGCCTCTGACACTGTGCTGCATAGAAGGCTATTTAATAAACTGGGGAATATGGGAGTGAGCAGGACAATAGTGCGGAGGGTAGATAATTGGCTGGGCGGCAGGACATAGAGGCAGAGGGTGGTGGTAAATGGCTGTCACTCCACACAGGGGAAGAGTGACCAGTGGGGTACTGCAGGGGTCAGTGCTGGGACCAGTCCTATTCAACGTCTCCATCAGTGTCATTACGCAGGACCTAGATGGCAGAATTATCCTGTTTGCTGATGACACAAAGCTCTGTAATAGAGTGGGCATGTCAGAGAGTGTGGACAGAATGAGGATGGACCTGCAGAAACTTGAAAAATGGTCAAGGGTTTGGCAGTTGAAATTCAACACAAGGAAGTGCAAACTAAAGCATATGGGGCACAAAAACCCTGGAACAACATATCAGTTAAGGGGTGAGGATATAGCATGCACCAAGCAGGAAAGGGACCTTGGGGTTTATCATCTCTGATGACCTCAAGGTATGGAAACATTTTGACAAGGCAGCAGGTAAAGCAAATAGGATGCTGGGATGCATAGGCAGGGGCATCCCCAGCAGGAAAAAAGAGGTCAGAATTCTACTATACAAGACACTAGTGAGGCCCTACCTGGAGTATAGTGTACAGTTCTGGAGACTTTACCTACATAAGGACATAGGCAGGGTGGAGAAGGTTCGGAGGAGAGCAACAAAGATAATACCTGGATTGCATCACAAGTCCTATGAGGACAGGCTGAAGGATTTGAATATGTACTCCCTGGAGGAGAGGAGGGAGATAGGGGATATGATAGAGATATACAAGTACCTTACAGGGAGGAACAGGGTGCTGGAATACACCATTTGCCAGCGAAAAAGATGTTCCAGGACTAGAGGGCATGGGATAAAGTTGGAGGGAGGGCAATTCAGAGGAAATGGGAGGAAGAATTTCTTCACAGAAAGGGTGGCGGACAAGTGGAACATCATGCCAAAGGAAGTGGTGAGGGCTGAGACAATCACAGGATTTAAGAATGCATGGGATAGATATAAGGGAATCCTGGATGGCAGGGGTAAGGGGCAACAGACTTCTAGAAAAACGTAAAGGGAACTTACAAGCTCAAATGGGCAGACTGGGTGGGCCATAGGCTCTTATCTGCCAACAGTATCTGTGTATTTCTTATTTATGGTAAGGGTCTCTGATATATATGCCAAAAAGTGCTGGTCCCAAAACAGACCCCTGCGGCATGCCACTGCCGATGCTGCCTTCCTTGGATGTGACCCCCTTGATTCTTACAGTTTGTGATCTAAACCATGAGTCCACCAACCTATTTTTTCATTGAATTTCACATTTTTAATTTTAGTTATTAGTTCTTAATGTGGTATCTCATCGAAGGCCTTATTGAAGTCCACGAAAACAGCCACTGGGACATTACTATCTAAACTAATACTAACTTTATTGTGAAAAGGTCTCAGATTTGTAGCGCATGATCTACCTGTCACAAAACCATGCTGTGTTCTGTCCTGTACATTCTTATGTGATATTTCTCTATCCAACCTGCTTTTTATTAATTTCTCCATCCCTTGCCACAGGATCGAGATTAGACTGCTAGTCCTATAGTTTCCACCGATTGCTTTACTCCTTTTTATGTTTGCTTATGTGCATGTGCAAGAAACATTATGTGGCAGCTTAGGAGAGAATCGGGTTTTGGAGGTGCGGCACTGTGGTGGCCAATGCCACCATTGCATTCTTGGGCTTGGCCCTCATTTTCCAATGCAGTGGCACGCTGCTGCTGACACTAGTTGAGCCAGTGTGCCACCAACTTGAAACAAATTAGCCGCTGCAATGAGGGAGCGACCAGTCATTGCAGGGCAGTGCCTTGCCTGGTGTAACATTTAAAAAAAAAAAAAAACATGTCGGCTGTCGCCGTCCGCTCATAGTCCCCATAAAAGCTGATGGGGTGCCCAAACCCTATCGGCATGCCCCCACCCCAGTTCATTTGCTGATGGAGGAGCCCAATCCCCGTTGGCATAATGTCTCCCCCATTTGTTGTGTGCTGAGGGGGGGTGCCCAATCCCCCTCGGCATCATGCCCCCAATAGGCTTTCTTGGCCGATAGGGGCCCAATCCCCATCAGCTTAAGTCCCCTTCCCCAAAAATGCAGGTGGCACACTAGGAGCCCACCCCAGTGTGCCCAAAGCCAAACCTGCAAAAAAAACAAAACAAAAAAAAAAAACTTTCCTGCATTGTCTTTTGTTTTTTTCCCCCTGAAATAAAGACAACGGTCCCTTGCCATTGGGTCCCTTCCCCCAACCTGCACCCACCCTCTTCGCACCTCACCTCTCCACACCCTCTCACCCGACACTTACCTCTGGAGCCAGGTGCGACAATCTTCAGTGAACCGGGAACACGTCTGCACTCTTCAAAGCTGACCGCGAACTGAAGAAATGCCAGTAAGCTATATAATGGCACAAATGTTTTTATTTTATTTATTTATTTATTTATTTGGAAACAATCAGAATTACAACCCTTTGAGTCACAGACTCTTTTGCAAAGGCTCCACGTCGGTTACAAGGGTGGAGGGTAGACAAATACAGTTGAGAACATACATGTAACAGGCAGAATATACATAAAAAAAATCAAAGGAGCAGTCCAGTCAAACTTAGTGACTGTTGAAGAAGTTAGGCAGCAATCTTGGGATACCCAGGCGGGATTATTGGTGAGATACGTGGGGCCTTGTGTGGCTCTGAGTCGAGCGTGGGGGAGGGCAGATTAACTGGGTGAGCTGAGTTAGCCGAGCCACATATGGCTCTCTCTAAGGAGGTGAGCTTTGAGGCCTGTTTTAGTTGAAAGATGCTGTGGGTCTGTGAGGGAGTGTGGTAGCATTGAGCCAGAGTGGGGCCCGGTATCTGAAGGATCTTTGCCCAAGGAAGTTCTACATTGAGGGTACAAGGGAAGGGGAGCTTCACGGCCAGTCTTGTATTGCACGTGGGTGCAGAACTGATTAGGGAGAAGTCCGACCGGGGCTCAGCGAGGTGGTTTTTTTTGCAAGGAGTAGGTGTGGAACTGTACCGTTGTTGGAAGTTACCAACCAGATAATGCATAGAGATCACAGGTGTGGGTTAGCCGATCACAACCAGTGACTAGGCGGCAGGCTTTGTTCAGGAGAATGTTTATCCTGTTCAGGAGGTGGGTTCAGCAGAGCCGTATATAGTGATCCCGTAGTCCACCAGGGAGAGGATGGAGGAGGTGACTGCTAGCCGCATTGTCGGGCGGGGTAAGCAGTGCTAAGCTGTATACAGGATGCCTACCCTTGAGCTGATAGAGGTGGAGAGAATCTGGGTGTGCCTCTGGTACGTAGAGGGAGGTGTCTAGGTGACACCCAGGTATTTGAAATTGGATACTTGTTCGAGAGGGCACCTTGAGCGCTCTTGATGAGGAGAGCAGACTGACTATGAGGATTTTGGTGGGCAAAATCATGGATTTAGTTTTATTATAGTTGATGATTAGGCGGTGTTCAGAGAACCAGGTCTCAAGTTCCCGGAAGTGCCTTTGAAGGGCCTGCTGGAGGCGGTAGGGTGGGGGTGTTTCCAGAACAGAACTGCATCATCAGCATAGAGGAGCAGCTGACCACTGCACGCCTTGGGGAGGGAGTTTAGGAAGAGGGTGAACAGCAGTGGGCCTAGGATTGACCCCTGAGGGACCCCTGAGGCAACTGTTTTAGGGGTGGAGAGGGTGGAGCATATCCTGACTTGTTGCGAGCGGCCTGTGAGGTAATCCTGGAACCAGGACAAGGTCTCCGGGACCACATTTAGTTTAGGGAGGATTTGAAGCAGAAGCTCGTGACTGACCGTGTCGGCGGCCTTGGTTAGGTCCACATATATGGCCCCAGCAATTGAGCCATGGTCGAGGCTTCATGTAGGAATGAGGGAGGCTCTGTCAGGCGGTGATGGTACTATGACCTGGCGGAAACCATGCTGCTCCTGGCTAAGGAGCTTATGCTTGGATAGGTGTTCGGTTAACTGGTCAGAGACTATTCTTTCAAAGGGCTTTGGAGAGAGGTGGAAGTATTGAGATGGGTTTGTAGTTGCTGGTGTTGGTGGGGTCTCCACCCTTCAGGATGGGCGTGATTATCGCTCTTTCCAGGTAGAGGGAACTGGCCTAGGCAGAGCGAGAGGTTAAGAATTTTAGTGAGTGTGGTAGAGTGGCATCAAGGAGAGCCTCAGGAGTTTAAGATCAAGGGAGTCATTGCTGTATCGTGTATGAGAGATGGCCCTGGAAATATAGCGTTTTTGCCTCGTGGAGGTGATTCGGGCAGGAAGGGGGGTATTGGTAGGGCTCATGTTGGGGGGAGTTAGGAGGGGGATGTGGGATAGATCCCGAGAAAGGCCGAGTTAAGGGCTTGGCTGATAATCAGTATGATCTTGGGTACTCTCGCCATTAATAGTGAGTTGCGTGGGGATGGGAGGCGGGTTTGCCACTAAGTTCCTTTATGTTATCCCAAAATTTTTCCCATCACCCCAGGTAGAGGTTAGTGTGTTGGTAGTAGTGGCTTCGGCCGCAAAGCCCATGTGCATTTGCTGGGCCTCCCTGTAGAGTTGTCTATCCTGGATGCTTTGGGAGTCTATGGCTTTGTGCCAGAGGTTATCTCTATGCTGGAGCAGGCTTAGTAGGGGGTGTGATCCAGGGGTGAATCTGATTTCACAACTAGCTTAGAAAGGGGCGATAAATCACAGGCTTTGTTGAAGGTGGTTATGAAGTGATCCAGAGCGGAGTCAACTGACTGGGCAGTATAAATAGGGAGCCAGTTGCTGGTGGTTAGGTGGGCTTTAAGGTTCTTTAAACCGCCCTGTTTGAGTCTACGTTTCCAGGAGATTTTAGGGGTGCTGGGGCAACTTGCACGACCACCAGCAGGTAACTGGCGAGTGGTCGCTGATTGCATCAGGAGTACTGTAATTTTGGAGAGATTTCCGGCCGGTTGGTGAAGATGAGGTCCAGGAGGGTGGAGGCCCGGATCTGAAGTCCCTTCTGGTGGGGAGGCGACTAGTTGGGTGAGATCAAGGCCCGGCGGCATCTTTGTAGCTGGAAGAGGCCAGGGATAACCAGTTTATATTGAAGTCCCCATAACGATGACTTCGCTAGTGTTGGGCAGATGGGAGATGATTTGGAGGATGGAGTCGAATCGAGTTTTTGATTTCTAGGGGGATGGCCGAGGCGATGTGGAGTGTTTTGGAACCCAGGCAGAGTTTTATTGTGAGTACCTGGGCACCGTATTGTGATGCTGGTGTATGGACTTCAGTGGCATTGAGAGAGGATTTGACATAAATTGCACAGCCCCCGCCTCTCTTGCTGGGCCTATCTGCCCGGAAAAGAGCATAATTAGGGAGGGAGACCGCTTCACTGGGTATTTTATCTGGGTATTTTATTTCAACTTATGTGGATATCGCGGCCATTTTTTTGACTTTTGACACCAAATTTTCAACATGGAGTTCTTGGGACTCCTCCTCGTGAGTTTCAGTCACTGTCATGGCATTATTTGGTCCCAAAAGGTGATCTTGCGGTCACTGCGTGGAATCACCTTTCAGGGCTGATTAACGAAAAGACAGTGCCAATGTTCATGAGGTGGGCTCCCAAAAAGCGTATGTTGCAAATTTGATGAAAAAATTCGGAAAAATGACTGCGTTACAAGCATGCAGTGCACAGTTTACATGCACAATTGTAACTTCGAGAATGTTTAATATTTTCACTCCAGATTTTCAACAGTGCCATTTTTGCACACCTCCTTATGAACAGTACAGCTGTCATTTTTTTACATGCTGCCTGAAATGTGGTTTCGCACATCCAGTGCACAATGGCACGGTCACTGCGGGAAACCACTGCTCAGGACAGATAAAGACAATCATAGTGACACTGTTCATGAGCAGAGGTCCCAAAATGACTATGTTGAAAATCTGGTGAAAGAATTCAAAAAGATGACTGTTACGAGCTTGCGTTGCACAGCTTTCAAGCACGCTCGTAACTTTGAGAATTTTTAATATTTTCACTCCAGATTTCCAACATTACCATCTCTTCACACCTGCTTATGAATGGTGCAGCTGTCATTTTTCACATCCTACCTGAACTATAGTTTCACACATCTGACGCAGAATGGCACGGTCACTGTGGTAAATCAACGTTCGAGACAGATTAACAAAATCACAGTGCCACTGTTCATGAGCAGAGGTCCCAAGTGCTTTCATCAGGTGGGGGTCGCAAAAAGACCATGTTGAAAATTTGTAGTGCAAATACCAACAAATGCCCGGGGCATTAGGGGTTTCTAACCACAACGTCCCACCCTGTACAGACTGACAGGCGTCAGGGGTGTGCCTTAGGATTGCCGTCTGTAATGCCCAAGCCATTCCACCCCCACCCTGCAGCCAGTGACAGGCATCGAGGTGTGCCTTGGACTCTTTGGCCCCAGAGTTCACCCCATTCTCCTATACTGCACCCATTTCAGCGTATGTTCTTATGGAATGGGGTGACAGTAAAGCCAACACCCCAAGGCACACCCCTCAACACCTGTCGGTGTCTGCTGGATAGGGTGAGGTGAAATGGCGTGAGCGTTACGGGCGGTGGCCCAAAGGCACACCCCAATGCCTGTCCATCTCTGCAGGGTGGAGGTGGGGTTGGCGTGAAGTTCAATACTTCACTGCCATTCGTATTCTGCATCTGTCTAACTCCTGCACTTCCAACGCTAATACCAGCAAGCAAACTTTCAGCATTGATGAATGCTTGTTTCTGAACTGGAACAACTATGGCTTTCCTCCAGTCAGTTGGAACCTCACCTTCTGAGAAAGATGTGTCATATAACACTTTTTTTTTTAATTCTCTGTTTATATCTCCTTCTATGCCACTGCTGAGCCACTCCCTCAGGGTCCTCCAAGGTACCTCTGGCTATGCGTACTACAGTACTACGCCAGGTACTCTGCTTCGGATTTCTCCCTCCAAGGCAAGGAAGGAAAGAGCACCCCTTTTCTACTCCCCCATACCTGTATGAATTTACGTCAGGTGGTGGCCATGGGTTTCTGGGTTTGATACTTTTGTTGCAATATCAGAGGCCATTGTCGGGCCAGCTGCAGGGTCTTTTTCATCATTTCTCCCATCCCCGAGTATGTCGGCACGCATGGAGGTGCAAGGAGCGTGTGCATGCAAGGCGTGCTGCCACTCCAGATCTTGACAAACATCCTCTCCTCCCACTTTGTCCCTCGAGCTGCACCACCACCTGTGGTCACCCAGACGGCAGTACTGCAGTGACGGTGGTGACCCTCCCTCCACAGAGGAGGAGAGCATCCCGGGATGCTCAATCCTCCTCTCCCTGGCCAGCCTCAGACAGTCCAAGCTCTGCCCCCGAACTGGGTCACTGCATCGCACTGCGCTGACGGGCCCACAGTTATATAACATTCTTAATGGACACAAAAATGGGCATAGTTTCTTTTTATTAAGATGAAATGCAATCCATCGGGGTGTGGTGATGTATCTGTTCGAATTTAGCTCAAGTTCTTGTATCTTACAGTCCTCCTCCAAGTTCTCAGTGTTGCTTTTGCATGTTTATCCAATCCAAATGCCATCCTTATGTCACTGGAGGACTTGACAATTTGCAACTGTTCTTTCATGTGTTGGTCACATGAACTCTAAAACTTTAAGTCATACATGAATAGAAGATAAGAAGTCTGATGGTCCTTGTTATCTGTTTTTTAAGCTATACCCATGCCCAAAGTTATTAATGAGACTGCTCAGTGGGTTTAGGGCAAGGAAAACCAGCAGTGGTGACAGGGAATCTCCTTGGAATAGCTCTGCTGTATCTTGATTTTTGGGATGATGCTCTGGTCTTTATTCTGGTTCAGCTACAGGGTAGTCTGCCACTTTGTCCAATGATCTTGATGAGCTTTATCATAATAGGGTGATTCTGTAGATTCTTAGGCATTCAGGAATCTAAGAATGCTGGATACTATCAAATCCTTTTTTGCAGTCTAGCCATTCTACACTACGGTTGTGGCCTTTTTGCAGCTCTTCATAATGCTTGCATTCAGCAATAGCTGGTCTTTTGCATCATGCAATCATCTTGTATTCTCTTTCAGTTCTACTGCCATGAATCTGTCTTAAGTAAGCAATACTACCTAACAGGCTGGACGGTACTGGGCAATATTGGACCTCCTAGGAGCGTAATGAGGCACAACGCCACAGGCTCTGGAAGGTCCAGTATTGCACAATACCACCCATCCTGGAGGATATTATTGCACTTAAAAAATGGGCAACTGTATTCTGTGTGTTTGGAAAAAAAAGAAATAAGTTTAAATGTTAAAATCCTTAGTTGTTTAAGCCTTTTGGAATAACATAGTTCCTCTGCCTGCATTTGAGTGCTGCTTTTTTTCCCCCTTAAACCTACGGATGTTTTAGCACGCACACACACACACACACACACACACTGAGCTAGACATTTTTTTTTAACCTTGTTTCCCTCTTCGTGCTGCTTCAGTGTGAAATGTGACCCCCCGCTCTCACAGTCCTGTAAATTTATGAAGCTCAGCACTGAAGGCAGAGAATGGCCAGCGCTGTTGGGAGTGTGAGGACAAGGGGAGCGACTGCCTCAAAGCCGATAGTACTGACAGCTTTTATTTTACACAGGTAGCAGGCACTGTGAGGGATAAATAGAAAAGCCTATCTGGCTAACAGCTCAAACAGTCAGTAAGTGTTTTTTCTTTGTTTAAATAAATAAAAAAAATGGTATGCTGCTGGCATTTGGGATGTTCGGCAAGCGGGGACTGTTAGTGCAGTACAGGGCAACTCACGGTGAAGCCTATCTCAAGGACAGGTCTTACTTTGCTATTCTGCTGGGAAGATCGGCCCAACGAGCA
Organism: Neoceratodus forsteri; assembly: GCA_016271365.2. NCBI lineage: Eukaryota > Metazoa > Chordata > Ceratodontiformes > Ceratodontidae > Neoceratodus > Neoceratodus forsteri. Next base: position 137,116,768 of record CM057449.1, on the reverse strand, counting down.
GCGGCGGCACTTGCGACCTCTTCTGCCCAGGTATGGAGACGTGCTACTCGCTCCCTTGTTCTACTACATCGGCCGGTTTTTGGGAGAGGGCAGCATGTGGGTATCTCTCTCGAAGTATGGGCAGTTTGTTGCGGCTGCAAAACAGTGACTAGTGTATTTCTTTAACTTTTCTTGAGTTTTTAGTCACTGTCTGGCTAGTTGGACAATCTATTGTACATTAATTGTCTTTTAGGGTGGCGGGTTGCAAATAGCTCGCTAAGCGAGGGGGGAAACAATGGTGGCTATGGGCTTGCAAATTCGGGGGGGGGTGCCCAATAATATACCAAGTAATGGGGCACCCTGAGTTGGCTCTCATTTTCTAGCGGGCTCTATCGAGAATTTCCCACCCACTAAACTTACTGTCCTAGCCAATGAGAATGCTAGGATTTACTAGCCCATTTTCTAAGTGGTTGTAGATTCTATTTGCAACTAATCCAGAGTATAACTTGTATGTTACAGGTAAACAGGTTATTGGGCGATAGTTCTTGGGATGACTGGCAAGGCCTGATACTATGAGGAGTATTGAATTACCCATTGTTAGCTAGGTGGGTGTTAACTCAGGTAGAGCATATAAAATGTGCTACTCACCTGTAACTGTAGTTCTAGGAGTGGCATATGGTTCGCATCCACTCGATGAGAGTTCCACCAGAAGTGCTGATTCATCAGAATGTCTAAGCTAAGCTCCTCTCACCACCCATGCAGTATAGCCTCCAGATCCACCCCATGACATCAGATCTTGCACGCTGGAAGCAGGGATCTGTGTGCCACTTGCCAGGGGAGGTCAGGTGGGTGGTGTGGAGGTAAACCATATACTACTCCTACAACTACAGTTACAGGTGAGTAACCTATTTTTCTAGGGGGGTGAATTTGATCCAGTTATCCACATGATGGTAGACTTCCAGCAGTTTTCTGGGAGGAGGGGGTAAGGTGCACACCCCTACTTGGTAAACAGGGATTGGAGACCTGAGGTCCCAAAAGCATTATCCTAATGAGACTCAAGGTCGAGGCTGTAATGGGAGATGAAGTTGTGTGCTGACTTCCAGCTAGAAGCCCTGCAGATCTCCTGGATAGGGATGTCCCTGAAAGCAGTCATCAAGGCAGCACTATGTCTGATGGAATGAGCCCTAAGCCCTATGTGGGGAGCCCCCTACCACCCAACCTATAGCAAAGGCGATGCAGGATGTGATCCATCTCACTGCCAATTGTCCTCTTAAATGCTGGTCTACCAGGTGTGGCTTCAGGTTACATGACAAAATTGATAGACTACCTAAGCTAAATGGTTTTGGTTACGTCTCCTCTCTGCCATGCTCTGCTGCAGTCAATAGATCACCCCAGTTTAACGTAGGGTTTTCCCTTCTTTCACCTGGCTCCCCAGTAGATTCTGACCATGGACGCCTTCTGGGTCCAGATCAGGTGCTCATGTGGGATCATTCCAGATTCTGGGCAGTTTGTCCAGTATGGAGTCCAATCTCCATATAAATATTCTGGAGATGTGTGGTGCTCTACCGTGCCTACAGGTACCTCAAGCCCACCTTTCGGTTCCTTGCCAATTCACACAGACATGTCACAGTGATGCACTACATAAACAAGCAACGCAGCACACACTTTTGTCCACCGTGCAGGGCGGCCATGAAGGTGTGGTACTGGGCCATGCCTCACGGCATTCAGCTGTCAGGAGTGTTTCTCCCTGGTGCCCAAAATGTCTAAGCAGACAGGTTAAGCAGGTCTCAGTCCCTGACTCACAAATGGGAACTACAGACCTCCATGGCAAATAACTTCTTCATAAAATGGGTTCATACAAGTTGGACCTTTTTACGTCCCCACACAACACAAAGCTGCTGAGATTTTGCTTGCCCAAGGGCATGGCATTTTCTAGTGAGACAAACTGTCCCTCTAATGGAAAGGGAAGTTCCTTTATGTCTTTCCACCAATTCTTCTTCTTCAGAGTGCTGAATTAAGCTGTGGATGGAGCATACAACCCTAATACTGGTGGCACCCTTTTGGCTGAGTCAGATATGGTTTCCACCTTTGTAGCATCTGGCTGTGGAACCTCCGGTACGGCTACATCTGTTTTTAGGTCTGCCGTCTGGCTCCTTAGGACATAGCCATTGCTCATTTTGGGGTTTCTCCTAAGGTTGTTGATGTTCTGTTGGCAGCTAGAAAACCTTCCAGTAGACAGAGAAATTCCCTGAAGTGGAAACATGGCTCCATATGGCGTGGTTCCCACTCTGTGGACCTTTTTACAAGTCCCGTCAGTTCTGTACTGGATTACCTTCTGACCTTATCTGACTCCAGTCTGTGGTACTCATCCATTAAAGTACATTCAACAGCCGCTTCGGCTTTTCACACCCCTACTGACAGAAGAATGGTGGCAGTGGCTCAACTATAAGTGTCATGTACATTCCTTAGAGGTATTCTATACATGTGTCCCTCAATCCATAAACTTACTTAAAAAAACTGTAATTATGTGTTACAGAAATTAACAAAGGCTCTGTTTGAGCCTGCTGTGACCTGAGACACCGTTTCCTATCATGGAAAGCATATTTTCTTCTCGCTGTTACTTCAGCTGGTAGAATTTCCAAGCTCCAGGTTCTCTTGGCTGAGCCTCCGTATTTGATTTTTCACAACAATAGGGTTTTCTTACAGACCAATCTGAGATATCTGTGGAAAGTGGTTTCTTATTTCAACTGAATCATACCATTCACCTTCCGGTGTATTTTTGTGTGCATACTAACAAAGGGTAAACATTGCTGCATACACTTGAGGTACACAGAACACTATGTTTCTGTCTTAACTGCACTGAGGTCTGCAGAAAGTCCTCTCAGCTTTTTGTTTCCTTGTCCCCTAGTAAAGAGGGCACTCCTGTGATTAAACAATGTCTGTCCAAATGGTTGGTCAACTGTATAATTTGTTGTTATCAGAAGCACAGTAAGGAGCTTCCTGATGCTGCTTTTGGCCAGTCTATATGAGGCATGACCATCTCTGCTGCCTGTTTCCATAATGTTTCTGCAGCTGATGTTTGCACTGCTGCCATCTGGAGTACAGTACATACTTTCATTAATAGTGGTGCATTGGATGCGCCTTGGCTTTGCAAGCAAAGAGTCGGAGTCACAGTTTGATTCCAGAGAACACATTTTTCTGGGACGGGGCCTCAAGCAGATAGCATGCACAGTGCCATTCTCCAAGGTGTTGCCTATGAATTGCAGCGGGCAGGCAAGGGAACGCCACACCAGAACCTTTTATAACTGACTGAAGGCTTGGTGCATGGAGGAGGGCTTTGACTACATTGGGGATTTAGGACCAACTTGGGAAGATAGGGGTCTCTATAAAGGAGATGGCCTGCATACTAACATACTATTTGCCAGCAGATAAGGCCTTACGGTCTATCGAGTCCGCTCGAACCTCAGATCCCTAGTTGGGTGCCGAGGCACCCCCCCTTGTGTTCCAGAAATACAGGTTACTCACCTGTAACAGGAGTTCTAGGAATGGTATATGTTGTTCATCCACACTCATTGGCAGTATCCTTGCCGCTTTAAATCTTGCGGAAGGTCTTCAAGCTTGCTCCTCCACCCACCGGGTGGTATAACTCGGCTCCGCCCCATGGCGCCTAGATCTGGCCTGGCTGGAAGCTCAGGTTGTGCGTCAAGCCGAGGAATGAGGATTGTAGGATGAACAACATATACCATTCCTAGAACTCCTGTTACAGGTGAGTAACCTGTATTTCTAGGGACATGGATATGTTGTTCATCCACACTCATTGGCAGACTCTAGCAGTTCTCCGGGAGGAGGGAGGCAAGACATCACATCTCCATATACTTACTTGGGAAAGAGAGACTGAGAACCGAGGCCCCAAAACCAGCATCCCGGCGTGACTCAAGGTCGATGTGGTAGTGGGTAATGAAGGTGTTTGCTGACTTCCAGGTAGCAGCCTGCAGATTTCCTGGATAGGGACGTCCCTGGAAGCAGCCATCGTAGCAGCAGTATGGCGGTAGAATGAGCTCTTATCCCTCTGGGAGGCTCCATGCCCGCCAACTTATAGCAGAGATCTATGCAGGAGGTTACCCACCTGCTTATCGTCCGCTTGGCTGCAGGTCTGCCAGATGCGGCTTCAGCGTAGGTGACAAACAGCTGGCTAACCTCTCCCGAATTTCAGCCGTGCGCTCCTTATAATAAAGCGGCGCCTTCTAGGGTCAGAGTATGGAGCCTATATTCGACCTCCGGTGTGATTGGGGTAGAACACCGGCAGAGTCAACACCTGGTTAGGTGAAACTCCACACCACCTTCGGAAGGAATTTCGGTGGGGCGAGGACAACCTTGTCCCTGTGGAAGACCAGGTAAGGGAGACTCGATGGAAAGCGCCTGGAGCTCTCCCATCCTTCTGGCTGACGTGATAGCCACCAAGAAGGCGGTCTTCCACGACAGGTGAGAGAAAGCACACCTGTGCATAGGTTCGAATGGCTTGCCCATGAGCTTTGCCAGTACCAGCAGTAGATCCCACGGAGGTGGGGGTTCCCGCACTGGAGGGGAAATGTGATCAAGGCCTTTGAAAGCGCCAGACCACCTTCTCCTGCGCCACCGACTGCTTCCTGCCCGCCGTAAGCAGAGATGGCTGCCAGGTGCACCCTTAGGTCAGCCGACTCAAGCCCCTTGACTAGAAAGGGACCATAAATAGTCCAAGATGCTTGCCAAGGAACAGGAGGAAGGGTCCAAGCTCTCTTCGACACCAAATGGAAAACCTTTTCCATTTGAAGGCATAGCATTTTCTGGTCGACTCTACGGGACGCCTCAACTACGTTGAGGACCTCGCCGGAAAGACCCAAGGCCTGGAACTCTAGCCGCCAGGAACCAGGCCGTCAGGTGCAGGGATTGAAGGTCGGATGGACACCTTCCCTGATTGACTGAGAGCAGGTCCGGCGAGCTGGAAGCTGCCATGGAGTCCTGGAGCTGAGACTGAGGAGATCTGGGTACCAGAACTGGCGAGGCCAGTCTGGGGCTATCAGAATCACCTGCGCCTTGTCCCTCCTCGCCTTGAGAAGCACCTTGTGGATCAAGGAAATGGGGAAAGGCGTAAAAGAGGCCGGGGTCCATTGCCTCGAAAGGCATCCCCTGCAGCGAGCCCTGCTGAGGGGGGCGGCATGGAACAGACTCAGCTTGCTCTCCATGGAGGCAAACAGGTCCACCTGAGGTGTGCCCCAAAGGAGAACAGATGCTGTACTACCTCCGCAGGAGAGACCACTCTGGATGCAGCCCCTATCCGCTCAGGGCATCGGCCAGGGTGTTGGAGGCTCCTGCCACGTGAATGGCTAGGAGATCCGCCTCAGGCTGCGCACGAGTGACCAAATGCGAGAGCCTTGCATAGAAGCATGGAGCGGCCCGCCCCTGGCGGTTTAGATAGTACATGGTCGTGGTATTGTCCGCCTGGACTCGGACCACTTGACCCGGAGGAACGGAGCAAAGGCGGTGAGAGCTAGGCGGACCGCTCGGAGCTCCAGCAGGTTGATGTGGCATCGGGACTCCGCTGGGACCAGAGGCCATGAGCCCGTGTTCCCCAGATGGGCACCCCAACCCATCAGAGAGGCATCGGTCGACAGAGAGACCGTCGGCTCGGGGCGGACGAACGGGATGCCCTCCTGCAAATGATCTGGAACGGTCCACCACTGGAGAGCGTTCCACATCCCCTGTGTCACCGACACAAGCTGGTCCAAGGGATCGCAGCGTTGTGACCACTGGCTGGCCAGTCCCCACTGAAGGGACGATGTTCCAGCCGGGCCCAACGGACCACGCTGGTACAGGCCGCCATGAGACCCAGGAGGCGCAGGAAGTCCCGCAGGCGCAATGCCCAACCAGAAATGATCGGGCAAAGGAGGAAGAACCTCGGCCCTGTCCGCCGGGAGCAAGGCTCTGGCTCGAAGAGAGTCGAGCTGCGCCCGATGAATAGAATCACCTGCTTCGGCTCGAGTTCGACTTGGCCTCGTGATAAGGGAGGCCCAGTTGAGAGCAGACCTGGAGGCCAGATCTCTGGACCTCCGCCTCCTTCCTGGAGGGAGCTGCTATCAGCCAGTCGTCCAGGTAAGGGTACACCGGACCCCTCGGCGCCGAGAATGCTGTCACCACTGCCATGCATTTGGTGAAGACCTGGGAGCTGGAGACAAGCCAAGGGCATGGCTTGAATCAAGAGATCCTTCCGCCGAAGCGAAGGAATCTCTGGTGAGACGGACGGATAGGGACGGAAAACGCGTCCTGCAAGTCCAGAGAGCAGAACCACACGCCGCTTCCAAGGATGGTATTATCTGAGCCAGAGTGACCATCCTGAAGGTTCGAGACCTTAGGAACTTGTTTAGGTCGTGTAGGTGAGAATGGGCGCCAGCCCCGTCCGCTGGAACCAGGAAGTACCTGGACACAAACCCTGGGTCTGAAGGAGGGTCCACCACCTCTCTTACCACCTCCTTCTGGAGGAGGAGGCGATGTCGGCTAGCGAGCCGCCAGTGAGGCTGGGGATCCCGCTCCCGGGGCGACGGCTCTGAAGGGTGGTGCCTGCTCGAATTCCAGAGGCAGGCCTCTTCCCACCACCTCCAAGACCCACCTGTCCGTGGTAACAGCGGACCAGGTGGAACGGAGATGCGGGCCGTCCCCCCACGGGGGGACCCAGGGGTAAGGTGACGGGGATGGGGGCGACACCCCTCAGCCCGTCACTGGGCAGGCTTGGAGGAGGGACCGGCCGAGGGACCTCCTGGGCCCTTTCCTCCCTGCCTCCTGTTAGAGGAAGCCGGCGGCTTGGGTTTGGGATGCCAAGGCCGAGCCTGCTGGCCCTGACGTTGCTGGGCCGGGCGCGCCGGGGGCACAGAAGGACGAAAGGGCTTAGGCTGTGGTTTGCGGCCTTTGTCCTTCTGAGCGGAAGAGACCGAGTCCAAGGTGGCATTGGACTTCTCGATCCTCTGCAGGTGACCTTCCACCCCAGGGCCGAAGAGGTCAGTCCCCAAAAAGGGAACATCCGCCAACTTGTGCTGGGTATCCGAAGTAAAGGTGGATATCCTCAGCCAAGCTCACGACGATAGCCACTGCGGCCGCCACCGATCTGGCACATGAGTCCCCTATATCCAAAGCAGTCTGGAGCTGCTGTTTGGCCACTGCCCTGCCCTGGTCCCGCACCTGCTTAACCGTAGTCTGCAGATCGGCGGGAAGATGAGGGATGACCTCATCCAGGGAGCCCAACAGGGCATGAGAAAAATGTGCCATGAGGACGGCCGAACTGGCCTGACGAAGCGCGAGAGGCGAGCGAGACTTTTCGACCGGACGTAGTCCAATTTCTGGACTCCTTGTCAGGAGGTTTGTCCACATCCCTGGCGCTAGCCGGGCGCTACGAAAACGCTGTCGGTAACCAACCCCTCAGCAGAGGGTGTCTCAAAACCGGACAAGGAACCGGTAGGACCGTGATACTTCCTGGCCATCCTGGCCGAAGGCGAGGGCAGGAAGCAGGCGCGCCAAAGTTCCAGTGCCGGACCCACTATGGCCTCGGCCACCGGAAAGGCCTCCGTCGGAGAATCCCCTCGGTCCAGAATCTCC